>JAJHPF010000016.1:0-2400000 GCA_024447775.1 Carex cristatella
GAAATATAATTGTTAATTATATAGATATTTGATATAAATATCTATATTAAAGATAGCCATGAAAAGAAGCAAAATTCAATTTGATTTTATCAATGGCAATTTGGTAAATACCACAAAACCAAGGGTATTTCGGTCATTAACGAACCTCCTCAAAATGGCTATAAATAGAGGGGTAGAGGGAGAGAGAAAACTTACCAATTCACTCATATCTGATCTGATCAGTCTGATCGAATCGATAAATTTATTTTGTCTCTTTCTCGGTTATGTTGTCGTGAATAGTGTTTTCTCGAAGTTTCATGAATCTGATTTTTGTGTGAGACGCAAGTCGGTTTTTACGATCCTTGTGAATAGTGTTTTCACACCTCCTGTGAATAGTGTTTTTGCGAATCTCGCTGGTCAGTATTTCTAGCAGTAGAAAGCCAGCGCTCTGGTGGTTCCTGGTGGACGACCGATAGAGGTCTCAGACGTCTGATACTCCGAGGCAAGACATTCCTCATATTCGATTTTCTCGATCTGTTGCAATCCAATTGGAATTTGGATTAAGGTATAAATATGTTATATTAATCTATTTAATTTGTAGATAGATTAAAGTTTTAGAAATCAACTATGGAGTAGATCTGTAAAAGGATTAAATCGGGTTTTGATGCCAAAGAATACTGAAGGTGGATCCCCTTGGAAAGTATTCTGACATACCTTGTTTAATCGTTGACTTAAGATAGAAGTAAAATTTTTGTTTTACGTTCTTTCCGCATCTTAAGTTAATCAATGGTTTGGACCGTCCATAACCTAACAAAACCTACCTGCTTCACCAACCAAAACCCTCAAAGTCAGAAGTGCTGGAGGAGAAGAGTTGATTTCTAAGACAATTTGTAAGAATGTCACATTTAGTATTCAAGATTTTCCGTTTGAGGCAGATTTGTGGGTAATGGAAGTCAGGGGGTATGATATTGTGTTGGGTATTAATTGGATTGCTGATCAAGACAAAATTGAGCTGATGTTGGAACAAGGTATGATGACGGTGGAGAACAAGGGTAAAAAGGTCACCTTAGTTGCCAAGATCATTGACTCTGAAGTGCAATTTCTGGAAGGGGCAGTAAATGTCATGAGGGAGATTAAAGAAGGTGGACAGGCCTATTATGCACAAATCTCTAAATTACAGGAAGGGTGTGAGGGTACCAGTACAGACACACACTCAACCATTACTGCATTACTTGACCAGTTTCCTGTAGTCTTTCCTGAACCTAAAACTTTACCTCCTCATAGAGCAATTGATCACCAAATAGTGCTCAAACCTGATACCAAACCCATCAACCTCAGACCCTACAGATTTTCCTATTTCCAGAAAACAGAAATTGAGAAGATCATTAGGGAACTGTTACAACAAGGGTTTATTCAGCCAAGCACCAGTCCATACTCAGCTCTTGTGCTTTTGGTCAAGAAAAAGGATGCAACTTGGAGGATGTGTGTGGATTACAGAAAGTTGAATGAGGAGACCATCAAAAACAAGTTTCCTATACCTCTCATTGATGACCTCTTGGATGAATTGAATAGGGTTCAATACTTCTCCAAGTTAGATCTGAGGGCAAGCTATCACCAAATCAGAATGGCTGAGCATGATATACCCAAAACTGCTTTCCAAACACATGAAGGACTCTATGAATTTAAAGTCATGCCCTTTGGCTTGACTAATGCACCTGCTACTTTCTAAGCACTGATGAACAGCACCTTCAAACCATTTTTGAGAAAATTTGTTTTGGTTTTCTTTGATGATATTCTAGTTTATAGCAAAAACTTAGAAGATCATGTTACACACCTCAGAATTGTGCTGCAAACCTTGCAGGACAATCAGTTTTTTTGTAAAAAGTCCAAATGTGAATTTGGGGTGCATAAACTGGAATATCTAGGGCATATTATCTCAAAAGAGGGGGTAGCTACAGATCAAAAAAAGATTGAGGCTATGGTTAATTGACCAGTCCCACAAACAGTTAGGGATTTAAGAGGTTTCCTTGGGCTGACAGGGTATTATAGGAAATTCATCAGAGGGTATGGGGTGATTTCAAAACCACTAACTGAATTACTAAAAAAGAATTCTTTCAAATGGAATTCAGCAGCACAGAAGGCATTTGAACTCCTAAAAGAAGCTATGGTGACAGCCCCAGTACTCAAGCTTCCAGATTTTCAACAACCTTTTGTGGTGGAAACAGATGCTAGTCATGTTGGCATTGGTGCTGTGCTGATGTAGGGCAGAAGACCAGTAGCATACCTGAGCAAGAAGTTAGGAGTTAAGAACTAGGCACTTTCCACCTATGAGAAGGAGCTGATGGCACTGTTCACTGCAGTTTGCAAGTGAAAGCATTACCTTTTAGGTGGTGAATTCACTATCAGAACTGACTAGATCAGTTTGAAGTACCTATTAGAGCAAAAAGTCAATACCCCTATGTAACACAAAGGACTCAGTAAATTACTGAGATGAAATTACAAAATTAAGTATAAGAGGGGTGGAAAATAGAGCTGCTGATGCTCTGTCTAGGCAGGAGGGGTATTCTGGTCTTTGCAAAGGGGGAGGGGTTCAAAAGGTTGTTGAAGAAAGTGATGCAAAAGAGAAATAATTATTGGTGGGACAGAAAAAGGAGGAAGCTGAAATCAAGGTGGTGAGTGAGTTGTTGCCCAAATGGATAGAAAAAGTAAGGGAGAGCTATGAAGAAGATGTGTGGATTGAAGGGTTACAAAAGAAATTGAAGGAGAAAACATTACAACTCACACCTCACCATCTTACTGAGTATCAGGGAATAATCAAGTACAAAGGAAGAATCTGTGTTGGTAACCATGGTGAGTGGAGACATAAATTATTACAAGAGGTGCATGCATCTAGTTTGGGGGGTCATTCAGGGATTACTGCAACCTACCAAAGACTGAAGAGGCATTTTTTTTGGCCCCAGATGAAAGAAGCAGTACATAAATTCATACAGGAATGTGTGAATTGTCATCTGAATAAAGCTGAACATGTGGCAGCACCTTGGCTGCTACAACCATTGCCAATTCCTCAAGAAGCCTGGAATAGTGTGGGTATGGATTTCATAACAGGTTTGCCTAAATCAAAAGGGTATGAAGTAATATTGGTAATAGTAGACAGGTTGATGAAATATGCCCATTTTATTGGACTCTCACACCCTTTTTCAGCAGCTACTGTAGCACAAGCTTTCATGGACCAAATTTATAAATTACATGGTTTACCCCTATCCATAGTTTCTGATCGTGATCCGGTATTCACCAGCTGGTTTTGGCAAGAATTGATGACCAAATTAGAAGTTCAATTGAACATGGGTACTGCTTATCACCCCCAATCTGATGGGCAGACAGGAAAAGTTAATCAATGTCTAGAACAGTATCTCAGAAGCATGGTTTATGACAAGCAAAACAAGTGGGCTCAGTATCTACCCTTAGCCGAGTGGTGGTACAGCACAAGTTGGCACAGTGCCATTAAAGTGTCACCCTTTGAGGCTCTTTATGGGTATCCACCACCACAACTGGGATTGGGAAGTATTCTGAAAAGTCAGGTAGAAGCTGTCAATGTGTTTATGAGAGATAGATAGTTAGCAATGACACAATTGAAAGTCAATCTGAGGAAGGCTCAGGAGAGAATGAAACGTAATGAGGACAAACACAGAAGTGAGAGGAAGTTTGATGAAGGGGATTGGGTGTACCTCAAATTGCAACCATACCGACAAATCACCATAAGTGGCATGCGCAACCAGAAACTGAGTTCCAAATATTATGGTCCCTTTGAGATTGTCAAACGGGTGGGTAAGGTGGCATACAAACTCAATTTACCTCCAGCATCACTGATCCATCCCGTTTTTCATGTTTCCCAGCTCAAAGCAAAGTTGGGTAATGCTCACATACCTTCACCGACGCTCCCAGTATTTGATCCTGCTTCCAATTTGAATCAAGCACCTCAATTGCTGCTGGATCGACGAGTGGTGAAGAAACACAACTCGGCCATAGCTCAATGGCTAATTCAGTGGCGAAATTAGTCTCCGAATGATGCCACCTTGGGAAGACTATGAAGTGTTGAAGGAGAAATACCCCGAATTCATTCGTGAGGTCATGAATATTGCTAAGGGGGGTGGAATGCAATGAGAGGGAGATGATTTGGGGGTTACCGTTGAATTAATCTGTTCGAAAGAGGAGGATGAGTTGAAGGGCAGTAGGGGCAACAAAGACGGGCAGTCATTTTTTAGAAAGACGGACACTGACGGTAGACCCCAAAGCAAAGTAGAAGGAGAAGAGACTGTCAATTGGATCCCCTTAGTTCAGTGTAGGAAGGGAACTGGAGACGATACAGGAGAAGAAGGAGAGTGAATCGTTCAGCTACAAACGCATTATAGCGACAGCATTTAGAGGCTGTTAGAAGTAGTTTTGCCACCTCAGTTGTCGTTGTCGACATGGCAACCGTAGAATAAACCAGCTGATTTACTTATCTTTTACTGTTTTTTCTTTTACAGAATGCATCGCATATATAAGGCAAACTGTCTTATGGAGTTGTATCAAGTTTTTACTCAATGAAATTAATGAATTGTTGTTTGCATTCATAGCATTGGTATCTTGTTAGAACCACGTTTTATCTTAAAATTGATCTTGCCTTTGTCTCAGTTCTTATTTTTGTGATTGATTTTGGCAATCGAGCATTAAGCTCGTTGTAAAAGGAAATTTAGAAGATAGCAGAACAAAAGAGGCAAGAAAGAGCTCTGCGCAGAGAGGTGGATGAGCTTAGGCTAGGGTTAGGGTTTTGCGAACAGAAGTGGAAGAGGGAGCGAATAGAACGGGAAGAAGAGATTTTGATCGACTGACTACTCGAGAGTCGAGAGAAAAAAAGCGGGAGTAACCTTAATTCCATGAATCACCACGAGTCCGGATCCTCTGTGGTGACTCAAATTTTGAGTTTAGATCCATACCGTCCGAGATGGAAATGGAATGCACAGAATTCCTTTGATATTTGTGCTAAAGTAGATCAGACAGTCCGGATCTAAACTCAAAATATGAGTTAACTAAGTTGTAGTGAATTCAATTACCACTGTTATCTATCTAGATGTAATATTAGCCGTTATGATTATCAGAATGAGTAATATCTGAACACTGGACTTACACTGTGATCGGAGCCCAACGTTTGTGAAAAAGAATTGATTTCAATTCAATAGTATTCAATTGACATGATTTTCAATTGAATTTTGTTGATCGGAATAAAAATATAAAAGAATTGAATTCATTTCTATTTTTTGATTGAAAAGTCTGTATAATAGAAGGAAATGATTTCACTTTAAATGAAATGACACTTTTATCCTTGTTCTTGCTTAAGTATTTATTTTAGTGGCTGCTGGCCCCTACTGATATTTCTGATACATACTGGTATTTTTTACCAGTATGCTTAATTTCATATGTACCACTATGAGCGAGCAATCAAGGGTACTTAGGAGCTATAGTAATGCATTAAAATAGATATTATAGCTAACATTGTGCTATTGGTTCATTACAATTCAGTGCGCATCCAACATGAACATTTTTTCAACTATTTCAAAGAAGCAAATATATATTAGCATCAAAAGAATTAGGCACCATTAAAGAAAATGTAATAAAATTAGACACCAATAAAATTAGACCACCAATATAAACTTGTAATTATGACAAAATAGGTAAATCAATTTTAACCCATACTTTGCATTAACAAAATACAGTCATCTATATATTAACAAAAAGATGATATTTCTACCCTTGATGTAGTAACAAAGTACTACCCTCTTACCAAGAGAATCACTAAACTGCTACCCTCTTACCAAAAAGATCACTTCAAACTGCTATCAATTCTAAAATTCATTACGCTCTAACCATTGTCGCTTCAATCTTTCGGGGCAACAGAAGAAGGTGTCAGCCTTTTCATTATTAGTTTTGAGAAAATTTGCAGCATCAAGTAACTTATCATCACGAACCCCAAGTTTCTCAAGCTCATCATAAATTTTAGTGGCTAAATAAATCCTAATGACTGATTTGTCCATCCTCGCATTTGCCGCATGTAAAGCTCGTGCAATTTCAGCCATTGATTCATTGACATTCTTCAATCCCTCTTGGATTGGGTCTGTTGAGTTTTTCTCTCTCTTATCTTCAGAATTTATGTCTTCAAATTTTCTTTTAACACTCAATTTTGATGAGGACTTCTTCAAAGTTTTCTTAGAGGATGCACCATTTGAGTTTCCTAGTTCAGGAGAAGTATGTGGGTCTTCCAAATTTTCAAGAATTATCACATTTTCAGCTGGAAGGTGGTCCAGCTCTTCAATCGTGTTGGTCTCTTCCCATTGACGAAGTCTTTCTTTTGCGGTTCTTGCCTTCGTCCCGGTCGTTCGGTCATTTTCATAAATGTCACGAAGAAGCTCCAAATTGTGAATCTCCTTGTCCCGAATATGCTTCATTTTTGGTTTTGCCTAAGAAAAAAAAAGTATGATACAAGCACTAATTTGGTTTATGTTTCTACTCTATACCTTAATATGGTACATAAGAAGCTCATAATTATTGAAGCACTAAAGAAGAAAGCTATTTGAACTGGAAGCAGATAAGGCCTTAGAAACTATATTTTCTTGACTATAAAGTTGTTTTCTAAACTAAAGTATAAAATCTGGTATATTTTTCTATACCTTGTGTACAAAATCTGGTATACTACTCTATACCTTACTCTAGTACAATATGAATCTGGTACAAGTATAAATTCTGGTATCAGTTTTAAGGCTTCTCAAGTCTAGATTTATTCAAAGTAAAAAAATATGCATCAAAGATATACTGTTATGTACCTTAATCAACTCATTTCAAACCTCCGGTCCTGCTTTTATCTTCTTTGTGGTATCGTTCCATGAGATACCACTCTTTTTAAGTGCATCTAAAGCAAGATGCATTATGTCTTTCAAAGTCTTCAAACAATTAAAAATTTCCTCTTTTGTGATGTTGCATTTAAATTGTGAGTTAAGGGCATCGACAGCAACCCTATAAGTTTCTCCTTGAAAGTTCCTATCATCTTTCAAGCCCTTTATCTTTTGCTCTCGCAAAACTTCAAGAAGAAGAGTATCCATTGCCCTTACCCATGTAAAATATCCACCTTCTGATTGCTTCTCACCATAGTCGACTCCATCAAATATCTTCTCATTGTTTCCATCACATTCATCGAACAAACCATCTTGCTCTATGATGCTCTGCAATTAAAGACAAAGAACTCCTATAATTTTCAATTTGAGAACCATGCAATATACAAGGACTAGTAAATAACATACATAATGCATTTTAAATAAAAAGACCCATCTTAACAAAATCAGTCTTACAAGATTGTTACAAAATCAGTAAACCAGACTTTCAATACTGTTACAAAACCAAAATACTACTAGTATTTCTAATCATCAATAACTTTGACTAATGACTATTAGAAGTATAATCTCGCCACATCATCAATGCAATATTATCTCTCATCATTTCACCACGCCTATAATCAGCATTTCTAGTAGTTGGCGGTGGGTCAACTTCCTCTTCACTATGCATCAGCTCATTGTCAACTTCAACAATTAGTTCTTCATCAGGATCAACGCCCATTAGAAAATTGTGAATAATGCAACAAGCAATAAACACATCTGACATAGTGTCCGCATCATAATGCGGCTCAGTGCCGCTGGCTATAATCGGAAATCATTTTTTCAAAACACCAATGCATCTTTCTACTGCATTTCGCAGGGAGGAGCGTCTAAGATTGAACAATTCCTTCGAATTTTCCGGAGCATGATTCGAATACTCCTTAAGATGGTATCTCATACCCCGATAAGGAGTAAGGAATGAGGGTGTCAACATATATCCAACATCTGCTAGATAGTATCTACCTACAAAAATGAAAATATACAAAAATGAGTGTTTCTTATGCTATAGGTCACTATGTTTAACTAAAATTTTATCATCAAAATCATTACCTCGAGATATCTTTAATCTATCTGCTCGAGTTAAGGCATCCTCAAGTATCCTCGAGTCATGTGCTGAACCCTCCCAACCCGCTAGAACGTATGTAAATTTGAGATCAAAAGTGCATGCTACTAAAATATTTTGCTTAGGAAATTGCTTTCTCCTTCTATATTTTGTTGTGTCATCTCCAAAGATTTTAGCACGCATGTGAGTTCTATCGATTGCTCCAATGCATTTCTATAAAGCACACACATATAAACACAACTTAATCAATTTTGTTATTTTGCTGTGGTACAGTTATCAGTTTTCATTTACTTGGTGCTAATTTTTAAATTTTGGTACAGACAATTGGCTTGTTATTTTTCCATGAAACTTTGCAGTTTTAACCTTTGATATCAAGTCTATAACCTGGTAAAATTTCATGTTTTAACCTGATGCAATATGGTACCAGTAAAAAGATTACAGCACAGCTCCAGCATTTCAAATTCAGAAGGGTGAATTTTGAATGGCCACCATTTCCTACTGGATTACTCAAATTGAGTGATTCTTTTTTTGTTCTTCTCATATTAGAGTCCTTTATCTACTGGTAAGAGGGGTTGGCCAAATTTGGTCTGGTTTGGTCTGTATGATCGATTTACTGACAGAGAGTATTTGAGGCATTTCTTGGAATACCAGCTGGACATGAATTTGATTTAATTAGCATCTATGGCTGGTACAAGCATGGTTACAGCACATTTGGCATACCATGGACTAGTTGGATATGAACATTATACTTATGAATCAAAGAAACATTCAAAGAGCATTTAATGAAAATCAAAATTTTGACAACAGTTAATTTTTTTTACAGCAAATATGTTAATTTGTTATAAAAAAAAAAGAAAGAAATTCAGCATTCATACCTCAAAATATGGGTAGAATTTGTCTTCTTTCATCAATATCTCATTCGGAATTGGGAAGTCATCCATCGGTTGAACTAAAAATCTATCTTCAAGTGATATCAATGCTCTAAGTACATTGTAAATGACTACTAATGGTTCCAAGTGATCGTCAAGAAGAAAAATCTAATTGTTCGATTCCTTTCATTATGAGATAAAACATGCAAAAACTTGGCCACTTGTTCCTCAACACAGCTATATTGATTATCTCTAAGACGACCCGTGCCTCGGAGAATAAAACACAACCTTTGAAAAACATGCGGCCTCATCCGTATGATATCATGAGAGTCTTTATGGTTTCTTATGTCATTCATCAAACGATCACGCGCTCTTTTTCGTTCAAAATTAGCCTCAGCTTTGGCTTCTAAAATCATATTCTTATTGTACTCAATAAGAATCAAAATATTCAAATATGCAACATAGGCTACAAAAGCTGCTATAAAAATAGTCCTATCACCTTCAAAAGCATTCATCATTTTCCTAAAAACCAAAATCTAAGTATTAGACAAGGACTCTAATAACTGATTATACTTGAAATTGACAGTTCATAGCCATTTATTAGACACATACATGAATGTGTACATATAAAACATGACCAATTTGTGCCTCAACAACCAAATCAAAGATTTCATTGCAAAAAAAAAAATCTAATTTAGGATCAACAATTAAATTCATCACAAGATTGAACTAACAAGCACAACAACTTCAGATACTTCACACACAGACAAAAGCAAAGGAGGAAAAATTCGGATTGTCAATTTGTGAGATTAATTACTTTGAGAAGCTGAACGACACCAGAAGGGCACAACTGCGTGCTTAGTACTCACGCTGGCCAACCTCATATAACTTCCATTTTTCCTCCTTCACTGTTATCGAAAGATGGTAGAAGAAGAACAACTCACTTGTAGAAGAACTAGGTGCTCAGATGAGATATATATAAGAAGTGAAAGGAGGGCAGCACTGGAAAAAAAAGCGCTAGTTTTTAGCAGAATGAATTCCCGCCGAATCTCATCAATTTTCACAGGAAAATTTTGGGGTGAAAATTTCCCTCCAAATCGCGGGAAGTGAAGTCGTTTCCCGCTGCTGATTGGTTTCCGATCAGAAAATTTTAATCGACGTCAATTCTATTTCCCGTTTAGACAAAAAATAGGCTTTCCGATCATAGCGTTAGTTGATAAACATTTCGTTGTTCCATAATAACATCACAGAACTAATTCAAATTATAAACTAACTAGTAGAATTTCAAACTGTTTTAATAGAAAATATAGCCAAATTCTAGTCCATATTTAATTAAAAATAAAGAGAATCTATATAAATTAAAAAGCACATTTTCAATTGGTAATACTTAGCGTAGCTGTTATACCTTCGGACATTATCAATTATGTCGTTGAAGTTTTCACATTAATACATTGCTCGTAAAGAAAATAAAGCTTAAAGCTATGTCAACTGTATTTTTAAATTATAAATTAGTAGCATAGTAGGTCTAGTTAAAAGGATAAAAGTAATGATATTACTACAGGGCGAAGCTGTGCTCTATAATGTAATTAAATTACAGAAGAGTGTATATAATTCTAGACAGATGCTGTTAAACTGCTTGGCCAAAAAGAATATATATTTTTTTCCAAAGTGGAACACCTCCAACGTGAAGTTATTTAAAATAAAATCGCTCTAAATAATTAACATATAAGAAACTTTTCATTTATCTTCCTCTTGCATTTTTGATGCAATTTACACAAAATGCTATCGTCAAAGCCCGAACTTAAACAATGAAAAAATTATTTAAAACAAATGCCAGAATCTCTCTTAAGCAATCAATCTCTGGATCTTATCCAATGCCTGAAAAACAAGAGGGATAAAACATTAGAAATTCATTGAACAACAAGATAGAAGCTGAAACAATTATTTTAAAGAATAGGGTTCAAATGTTTCGTGTCTTTCATTCCTCAATCGTGCTTCACATCCTTATTTTCATTTTCAAAGTTCAAACAGTCAATCCGAAGCACTCAACATGATCTCCATACTACAATGTGTTTGGAGACCGACTTCTATATTTTTTTGAAAAAAAAAATTAACTATAATTTTAGATAGATACAAAATCACAGTTTTTGGATGATCCAAAATCTTCTAAAAAAGCAGTGATTTTGTACCTATCTAAAAAAATTATACAAAATTTCCAAAAAAAATAATATAAAATTTGATCCCTAAGCACATTTTGATATGGAGATCAACTTGACCAGTTCGAATTGACTATTTGGACTTTAAAATAGGAGATAAGGATGCAACGCACGATCCAGCCATGAAAAACATGAGGCATTTGAACCCTCCTCTATTTTAAATTGGTAATTTATGGATACCTCTAAAGCAATATCTTTAGGTGATAATGTAGAAACATCCTCATGGCCCTTTTTAGCAGCCATCTCTGCAATTATCAATTAACTCAGATTACACAAATAAAATACATATATTCACAAAAGAGTTGTATAATCAGCACTATGCATACCTTCTAGGGATAATCTTACATCAGCATTTGCATAGGCATCGTATCTCTGCTCAATAAGTGCAGAGAGTTTCGCAAAGGCCTGAAAATAATTTCTTATTAATTACTGATAAAAACCTAACATTCTGAACCTAAATGGTAGTGTTGAACCAACTGTTGTACCAGTAATTCCATTTCTGCAGGTCTTGAAAGGCAGTACAGTGGTACTGTTTAATTAGACATTATAGGAATTAACCCTACACGTGCTATTCTGGACTTGAGTGTTACAGCACCAAACCGGGACCGCAACTGTACTTGCAGTATTACTGTTATTGAAAATATGGTACCTTGGTGTAAGGGTCGCCTGATTCTTGATCCAAAAGCGGCCTAGAAGCGGTACCAACTGCAGCAATTCTTTTGGCAAGAGCTTCCAATGGGACATCTAACCAAACTGAAATCCCCGCTTTCATATATCTCCTGAGAATTAACCAAATTTGAGAAATATCTCCAGCAAAGATCTTCTAAAATGAACAACTATAGATGTACAAAGTAAATACCAGTTGATGGGACGAACAACCGCACCCCCACCAGTTGCCACAACTAATCGCTTCATTTTCGACAAGTCCTTCAAAACTTGACTCTAAAGAGAAAAAAATACACATAAAAACATAAATATAGATAACTTGTATTTCATGAAAACCATCTTATGACAAGGAAGAATTTTATTGAAAAGAAGCATACCTCGACATCTCGAAAGAAGGCCTCACCATGTACTTGAAAGATCTCAGCAACAGATGGCATGCCTGCTGTTTGTTCGGCCAATTTGTCACTGGAAATAAGAAATAAAACAAAATAAGCTTTTGCTTGCCCGATACATCATGTTGTTTTTAAGGTAGTTATGCTCAACCAAAAAAAAAAGAATTTATCTATAGTGCGCTATTAGATCGGTACAAACCTGTCAAAGACAGAATAACCCAGAACCTCTCCTACAATCTTCCCAACAGTTGTTTTACCAGATCCCATCAATCCTATTTAAATGAAGAATAAGGAAAAAAATTAGGACTAAAAGTCTAAAAGGCTTTTTTTTTAACTACTTGAAAGGAAAAGTAAGGAAAACAAACTTACCAACAAGATAAATACAGCGGCCATCCAAGTGTAATAGTACATCTTTTGACTTTTTCTGAAATTGCATTATATAAATTATCAGTTGGATAATCTTTTAGAGAAAAAAAAAACAAGTTATTTGGTAAACTAAATCATCAACTAATTTGCTTTTTAGCTGTACCTTCAAAATGATGGCCTCATCTGTGTGATGTTGCAAGATCTCAGTACCTGTATGTATGCTTAAAATTAATATCAAACAATTCCATTCAATTATAACTTAAGAAATACCGATCAATGATAATCATACAGTTGTTAATTCGATATTTCTATTTTAGGAAGTAGCTGTATATTCTTTTAAACTTATTAAACATGTAGAAATTTCAGATTTAGCAAGCTAAAGTCAAAGAAGGACCCAATTTCTTTTTCCCTTGTTCAAAAATATCAATTATTACCTAGCAAAAATGAAATTGGATATACAAATTGAACAGAAAGTTATCCAACAATTCAAAGCAAAATTACCCGAGTATTTCGTGGCACAGGAAGTAATTAGGGGCTGGATCCTTGTTCTGCGGCCTCGGAGTGAAAGCCGAGCCGTTTTGAGATTTGCCAAAGTAATAGGTTGAATCCGCTTATCTTCCAACGGAGCATTGTGAAGGCTGAGATTGAATCCCGGCGATCTCCGACCGGGTTTATCTCCGGCGATCCAAGAACCCGTTTGCAAGCGGAAGGCAGTACTAGCCTCCATAATCGATGACTATCTCTATATCTTAATTGGAGGGCTGAGATTGAATGTGCAGAGAGAGGCGAGATAGCAGGTGGAGGAGGTAGGCAGTGGGCTAATTTATATAAATCTGAAACTAGAAGCGCTAATGTGCCAGAGTCATACGGCATCGAGTTGTTGCGTTTCTACAAAAAAATAATGACGATAAAACCCCTGGAGGATATTCCTTTGCAAGGAAACGAGGATTGGAGAAGATGGGAATTATCCGCTGGGAGTAAGGGTAATTTAGGAAGGAAAATATTGTGGTGTGGGGTTGGTAGCTCTGTCGTCCGAGTCAGATTTGGATCAAGTGGGGTAGTACAAATACAATGAAACTCTGGAGAAGGATCCCCCAACGGGTTGACCCACCAACCACATCTCCGGTAGTCCGGTCTCCACTCTCCACAAGACCACAATTTACATTGGTAGTTGGCGAGTATTATTGACCAGGGAGAGCATTTTCAATTTCTTAGCGAATCTTTTGTCCGGAATCCGCTAAAATATTCATTAGTTTATGAAAAAAAGGTTAATGGATTAATGGATTAATGGATCAATGGGTTAATGGGTTCGAATCTTTTATCCGGAATCCGCTAAAATATTCATAAGCTTATGAAAAAAAAGGTTAATGGGTTAATGGATTAATGGGTTCGAATCTTTTATCCGGAATCCGCTAAAATTTTCATAAGCTTATGAAAAAAAGGTTAATGGGTTAATGGGTTCGAATCTTTTATCTGGAATCCGCTGAAGTTTAGCTAGAGATTTATAATTTCTAAATCACTCCATTTCAACAATTAATTTTGTGAAGAGAGGAAGAGCGCTATAATTAATTTCAGCCAATTAATTAGTCACATGTCATTAAACAAACTTTTTTTCTAAAACAAATTTGTTAATTTACAAACCGTACTACATCCCAACAATTCTAGTAGCAATTAACACATTATATTAGCAATCCAAAAACAATCACCATTGTAGATGTTCTTAGATTCGGATTTTTTTTTTCAGATTCCGCCCTAAAAACTAAACGGAGCACCGATATAGTCATAGTCTATTATCATAAATTCATAATAGACAATTTAAGAGTGATAAAAAAAAGGGTCAGCCTAGCTGTCCCCCGTGAAACGTCCCCTATCTATCCCCTGGATAAAAACCGTTAAAACAGCTAAACACAAACAAAAACACGTAAAACCGCCCAGAAAACGCGTTAATCGCGCAAAAGAGACGCGGACCACCATTAGCATTCATTTGTAACACAAATGTATTCATCCTAAGACAAAAAAGTATTCAACTAATGTCTGCACATTAAGACAAAAAAAACGGGACACATCACTCACCAACTTTTACACATTTTTAGAGGTGGTTTGTTTTTTCTCCGTTCAATCTAATCAATATTTCTTGACGATCTATAAGGAATTTTGCAAATCTAAAACCACGGGCGTCTTCTACATAATTTTCTCTTTCAAATGAGATCCATGATGACATACTTTCGAGTTGTTGGTTGCACAAGTATTCATCCTCGTCATGCAAGTATTCATACATAATATATCAAGTATTCATCCTAGTTGTGTAAATATTTATCATTAGAATCTGCCTAACTGTCCCGCTAATCAACTATCACACGCAAGTATTTATCTATTATACATCAAGTATTCATCATAAGATATCAAGTATTTAAAAAAAAAACTATACACATCACTCACCTATCTTTTACACGTTTTTAGTTGTCGGTTGCACAAGTATTCATCTCTCATGGAGCAAGTATTTATCATCGTTGTGTAAGTGTAAATATGTATCAAAAGTATTACAAGCATAGAGATTGATTAGCATGACAACTAGGCGGATTCTAAGGATGAATACTTACACAACCAGGATGAATACTTGATGTATTATGTATGAATACTTGCATGACGATGATGAATACTTGTGCAACCGACAACTCGAAAGTATGTCATCATGGATCTCATTTGAAGGAGAAAATTATTTAAAAGACGTTCGCGGTTTTAGATTTGAAAAATTCCTTACAGATCGTCAGAAATATTGGTTTGATTAAACGAAAAAAAACCACCCATCTCTAAAAACGTGTAAAAGATGATGAGTGATGTGTCTAGTTTTTTTTTGTCTTAATATGCAAACTTTAGTTGAATACTTTTTGTTTTAGGATGAATAAATTTGTGTTCAGAATGAATACTATTGGACGGTTTTATGGTCTGCATCTTTTTTGCGCGATTAACGCGTTTTTTTTGTCGTTTAGCGTGATTAACGCATTTTTATCTGGGGGTTAGAGGATAGTTAAGCGGGGAAAATTAGAATTACCCTGAAAAATTATAGTTTAGGTAAGTTGAGTGTCAAATTTGTTTGTATTGAGTGCACCAAGATTTTGTTGAATGATCCATATTATTTGAGTTACGTTATGTTGTTGAGATTCTTTTTAAAATCAAATGATAAGAATATAAAGTAATTTTATTATAATTCATATTTATTAGTGAATATTTTCTTACCAATATAAGATATAATTCTTAAAAGCAAAACAAGCAACTTCTACTTACCCTTATTTGATGGATTAGTAAAAAAATTCTCACGCAAAATATGGTATAATGGAGAACAACTAAAATAATTAAGGCAAAGACTTCTATGGACATAAGGACCTATTTGTAAAATGAACATATTTTTATTTTCGAAGTTCAAACAGTCGATCCGAATCGTTCATCTTGTTCTTCATATTAATATGTGCTTGGAGACCAGATTTTACATTTTTCTGAATTTTTTTACTATTTATTAAGATGGGTACAAAATTCAATGGTCTGAATTTGATATTTTTTGTACCCATCTTAATAAATAGTAAAAAAATTCAGAAAAATGTAAAATCTGGTCTCCAAGCACATATTAATATGGAGAACAAGATGAACGGTTCGGATCGACTGTTTGAACTTTGAAAATAAAAATATGTTCATTTTACAAATAGATCTTTATGTCCATAGAAGACACTCTCAATAATTAATATGTATTTCGGCTACTCTTTTAAGTTTTTGTTGGATGGTCATCAATTATTTTATCGGATGGTTGTTATGTTGTTGATTGTTATATTGTTGAGATTTTTAAAATCAAATGATAAGAATATAAAAAGTAATTTGTTATATTCCATATATATCGATAAATATTTTCTTACTAAAATTAAATACAATTTTAAAAGTAAAATAAACATTCTCTACTTATTCTTATTTGATCGAATAGTCAAAATTAATTACAAAATTTCTCTCACAAAATACATAATATAATGTAGTGGAGAACAACTCAAAAAATATTGATAACATGTTTAAACTATAGAAAATATATCCATAACTTTATTAGCGAGCTCTCATAATTGTTGTATAAATGTGTTTACACCCTTGAACTAGTTGGCACATGACAAGATGCAAATGATATTTTTTTTTTGTCTTCAAACAATAAAATAACATAATTGAATATTTTTTAGTAGTTATACTATGTACAAATTTGTGAAAAACACAGAGAAATAAGAAAAAAAAAATAATATCCAATTTGTTACCGGTGCTTAAAGACTCTGGGTCTGGGAGAACACGTTGTGCGCGTGGTGTAGCTCACAGCTATACATTACAGCCAGCCTCAGTCTATAACTCCATATACATATTAAACTAGAGAGTGGACAATAATGAATATACTATTATATTTTTTTTTTCAGAATTTTTATAAAGAGGACAAAAAAAATAGTGAATTGAGTTCAAACATATTAATTAATCAGGTGTTAGATAAAAATAATAATTCTCTAACTTATAATTTTCAATACTCTGACTTTTAATTTTCAATGTTCTAATTTCTATTCTTAATTACCAGTTAGAATTAAAGAAATTTATTATAATTATAACTCTAAAGTCAATCCTAATTACAAATCAGAATTTCAAATGTGGCAAATAAAATTGTAGAGGGGCAAAGTTAATCCGGCTTTATAGATTTCCATAAAATTTAAAAATCCAAAGAGAGGGGGCAGTTGCCCTCTTGGCTCTTACTGGTCTGTCCCTGCCTATGTGTATCTAATAATGACTTTTAGAAAGCTAATGTGTTATGGAAATAGAAAGAAAGGTAGGAAGCAAGATCACTTTCTCTACACTTCAAAATCGAGGGTGAACAAAAAAAAAAAAAAAAAAAAAAATTCTAAAGACAATTCATCTCATTTCTCTCCTGTTCCCCTTAAAATTTTAGTTTCTGGAGCAAATAAACATTTTCAGTCAAATCCAACCATCCTGTCATTTCCTTTCCCTCCCTTTCATTTCATTTAATAAGCCTTTTCTAGAGTAGACTCTTAAACATGTAACACATTACACATGACTTGAAAACCTGCCTCAAATTTCTCAAGTGTAGTGGCACAATTAGAAAATAATATTAAAAATCAGAGAAAAGGAACTAAATAAATAAATAATAAATGTAATATTTCTTATGAGAGCTAATAGTATTAATTTTTGTAAATATAAAAGCAAATTGAGTAAAGATTAGAGGTTGAGTTACAAGGGGGTCAATGGATACCAAAAATTTAAACCAAAACACCAATTTTTCTGTGAAATTATAAATCTGACATGTTAGTTATTTTGATCGGCGGACCAAACTAGACAATTTCGCCAATCAAAACGGCGGACACAATATAGTATCCGCAGTTTTAATTGGCGGGCCCAGTTAATATCTGTTGTTTTAATTGACGAATCCATTTTTCCTATAAAAGCACCTCCCAGCTGAAACTTTTCATTTGTATCGAAATCTCCCTTCACTGTTGAAATATTTATCAATGATTGAGTAATTGAGGGCATTGAAATCAACATTGGATTATATAATTCAAAATTCTATAAATCAAATTAAGTAAATTTGTAACAACTTAAAAATAATAAATTAAGATAGAGATAAGCCTGGATTATATTCCGCTCGATGATAAAATGACGTCATTTCGTGCAGAATTAATGATTATCCATCTCAAGATTTGATTACGATCAAATATTTTAGTATGGCCACGGATCATATGGTAACTTGTTCGAAAAGACGTACTGTAGCGTTCCAATATCTCATTGGTCATTGCCAATATATAATATAACAAATTTGGTAAGGATTTAAAAAAAAAATCATAAACAAAATTAAAAAATGTTGCTACAATAATTGATATGTTTTTGGTATCATAGCATGAACTCTGTTATATTCATGTTTTGTCCCGTTAGATGGGTTATACAAGCACAGTAGAAAGGCTCTAGAAATTATTAATTATAGATTATTATAAATGACCAATTAAATTGAACGAAATAAAAGAAATAACAGTCAATTAATCGTTTCAAGAGAGAACAATAACTTAAAGTTATTATTTACGTATTGGTCACTTAGGACCGGTCAACATTTTGACTCAGTCAAGTCAAAGTAAATAATTAAACATACAAAGTTTTTTAAAACTTAAATTTGTTTATTATTATTATTAACATTTTTCATGCATTTACCGCACGAATGATGTTTGATTTTAAAATCATAAGAATTTATCTTTTATTATTTGAAGTTACATCCGGTATCATTCTTTTTATAGTCGAGATGGATCGTATGTCATAGACGTTGCTAATTAATTAAGTCGCAAGCTGGACACATTAGCATTAGCATTAGCTAACTCATCTCGATATCTTTTGCAATAATTGATTGCATCATGTTAAGTCAAAACCGACCAAATTTTGTCAGACTATTTAAAATTTAGAGAGAGAGAGCCCACTTGAAAGATTCGCACTAATTTAGTTTAAATGACATTGGAACAAAGAGCGCTATCACCTCTAGGCTAGGAGGCGACATGGGCGACGGTGAATGGCGTACAGTTACCGGCCGGAAGGGCTCCTCCTCCAACAGCACCTCTCCCCAGGTTAAGCCGTTCATACCCTTTCATACTAAGCCTACCTACGCTGACATGGTTCACCGGTTTTCTCCTAGTACCGGCAAAGCATCCTCTGTCTCAACCAACCCTTCTTCTCCTCATACACCTACTAGCCCGGCGTTCTATATTTCTCCACATAGCCCGTCAAACCTTAAATTCCCACCATCAGCCATGTATACTAAATGGAAAGAAAGGTGCTTCAAGTGTTTCCGAATGGGCCATAATGCGGCACACTGTCGTAACCCAAAACGATGTGGAAAGTGTTGGGGAGAGGGTCATGTTGGTTCTCGTTGTCGTCAAACTCTGAGTTCGGTTGCCAGATCCGGTGGACCAGTAAAGCCACATGGGGAAAAGCGGAAAGAATCGATGTTTGATGATCTTCTTGCCGATCCTATCATAGCTAAGCCATTGCCTGATGATCGGCCAGAGAAATTGGTGTGTTTTGTTGAAAGAGATGATGAATACTTTGCGGAATTGGCCAAACTTGATAGTGCGGTTATCATGTATAATCCAGAGCTGGAGATAGACCTCACATTGGAAGAACTAGCGCAATTTGCTTCCCGTACAAATTTAGTTTCTCCAGAAGATATTTCAGTGGGAATCATGACAAAGTCTAGGTATGTCATTATGCGCCCCATGGGTTAGCTCCAGACACATTTATCAAGGCTATCCCACTAGATGTTTGGAAAAAAGGTTACTCTTTTTATCATTGGAGTCCTCTTGATGATGATGTAGTTGCTGTGCTCCACTATAAAGTTCTTCTTGATCTTGTGGGCATCCCACGGGATCTATATCGACAAAAAGAGGTTATCAGAGCAACTAGTGGAATTGGTACATATTTGGGCACAATTGACCAGACTACAAAAGGCGTGGTTGCAACTTAGACAGTGGTGGTTGTGACTACTGATTTGGCACGTATTCCACATCAGGTGGCCTATATGGTGGGGGGTTTGGAAGTTCTAGTAGATGTTATTCTGCGAACATGGAAGCACTGCCCACTCTATAGTGCAGCCGATATGGTTCAGCCGAAAGATAAATACAATCCAACATCATCAAGAGGCGACACCACCATCTTCTTCTTCGGATGAATCAATTATGCAAGATGATCAGGTCACTTTTCGAGTATCTAGGGTGGTGTTGCAAGACCTATGTCGGGGAAGAAGCTTGGAGTCTCACCTGGAGGAGGTCAGGAATGCCTTGACCGGTGCTAGCCACACGGAAGTTACACGAGAAAATTTTGGAAAAATCACAAACAATCTTATGGAGGATGCATGCATTAATATACAGAAGGCTTCCACAGAAGATCAACATTGCGGTGTTAATTTAGGTGATTCTCCGAGGGAGTTGGTAGTGGTTCAGAATGTGTGTGGGGCGGGTCAAGTCTCACTAACTACGAAAACAAAAGGTGATGTGCCCTTAATTTCGCCACAGGAGATCACAGTAGGGGTTCATTCTTCCCAAAATCATAGTGAGAGATTGCTGGGATCACGCCCGGTTGATATGCACTTGGCCAATGATGGCAACGAATGTTCTGCGAATCAATTTCGTATGGAGACAAATCCGCCTCGTATTTTGCAAAGGGGAAAAGAGCAATTAATTAATAGCTGTCCAGCAAGGCAACGATTGCCTTCCAAACAGAGTCATTCATTCTCACCAAGGGCGCTACGGCCTTCAACTCGTCAAAAAAGAAAGCAACAGGAACAGGCTAGAGAAAAAGCTCCTAGGCGGCCTAAATGGGCCCCTAAGCAGGCCCAAATTAAGAAGAATGATGATGGGCTAATTGAGGTGTGGGTTACATATGAGCATTGTTCTAATATTGCTGCTGGATTGGGCTTCTCTGTAGCCCAAGTTCAAGAGGCTCTGCAGGAGGATAATAAGGCTCGTATTAATTTACTCCAACAGGACCGAAGCAACCGGTCTTTAGTGTTATGTGAGATGGAGACTGAGCACAATTCGGCTGCTGAGAGGGAATCTATACCTCCAGAAACAACGATTACTGAGATTATTGACGAGGCACCCTCACACCAGTACGATTTTGATGGGGCTGAGATGGACCAAGGAGAGCATTTGACTGATTTTGACCCTGACTCTGAAGATGAATTGGAGGATTTGGGATCCGATTTTGACTGATTAGTCCAGGTTTATTGCTTGTTGTGGATTTAAGGAGTTATATTGTTTGTAATGATGCTACAAAAAATTAAATTGCTTTCCTGGAACTGTCGAGGTCTAGGAAAATTGGAGAAGTGCTCTGTGATTCGTAATGTGATTCGAATGTCTCGATGTGATGTCGTGTGTTTACAAGAAACAAAATGGAGTAATTTTGATTTTTTGTATGTCTCGACTGTTCTTCCTAGTTACTTTGAAAGACACTGTATTTATAACTTGGCAATTGGGTCTGCTGGGGGCTTGCTAATTTCATGGAAGCGATGCTATACTCTTGTTTCCTCTTGGGCAACGGCTCATTCCATCTCAGCAGTTCTTTTACAACAGAGTTCGGGTAGGATCCTGATTGTGACAAATGTATATGGTCCATCTTCGGATGATGATAAAAAGGTGTTATGAGGTGTAAGGGGAAATGAAAAACCAAGGTTGAGCAACAGGTGTTTCAAATTGCATCACCTGCAGAACGACCTCAACCAGTTGAACAAAACAAAAAATTATATGTTAAACATGCAAACCTATAATGTAACAAAGGAATAGAAATACTGTAACTGATTTGAATAAATACTTTAACAAACATGAATACACTAAATTTGCATGCAAGAGCACTGACTTAAATAATGCAACACATATAAAGCAATACTGTAACAGATGTGAACAAATACTGCTCAATCTTGAATAAATAATGTAACTGCATTATGCAGACTGTAACTTAGAGGACTAAACAAATAATGTAACATACTAAGGGAATACTGTATTTTATACGGAGTGGATACGTAAAACTTGAAGAATTAAACTATAAAACATGAATAATGTAAAAGTTGAAAGGAATACTGTAATTTATACGGAGTGGATCATGTAACAAATAGCACATATGCTGTAATAATCACAGTCTGAAGACAAGATCTAGATTCAAAATTAAAAACAAGTATAACTGGTTACCTTTGAGCTTTTTGTGAAGATTTTCTTCATTTGTATACTCGATTATCTTTGACCACAGCCACGAGGCCGCCTCATGTGAAGATCAAGAGTTGTTCATTCCTACCTTATTTGATCCATTGCAGGGAGAAGATATAGACCAAATCGAATGAATAGATCGGTAAAGGAGAAAAAAAATTCTAAAGAGAGAAGAGAGATCACGAATGAACAGATTGGGAAAAGAGAAATTTTCATTTTCTAAAGGGAATAAGAGATCGTGAATGAACAGATCGGGAAGGAAATATCGAAGAGAAGGAGAAAAGAAAAATCGCCCCAAAATCGCGGCACAAAATCATGGAAAGATACGATTTAAAAATGAAAAGCGAAAACAGAAAATGAAGCTGGAAAAAATGATTATATAGGCAAAAAGTGGGGACCGTTAATTAATGACAATTAAACCAGCATTGGATAAAACGTGGGTAAAAAACAGAGACAGAAGTCTGAGTACTAAAACCTTTTCTCATAATAATATTGGGAACTTATAGCATTGCCCATATACTAGAAAAAAAAAAAAAAAAAAAAAAAAAAGGACATTACCCGAGGTTTGCTAGATATCACGATTTCTTAAAAAAATTTAACAAAAAAGGATATCGAACCCGATGTATCTTTTTCGAAAAAGTCAATTCTTCAATTAGCTGTCGGATATTGTTTAGAGTCAAGACGGCACAAAATTATTTGGAGCCGGTTATCAGAAGGGTCAAAATGCTGTCGCAGAGTCGGCAAAAGACAAGGGTATTTTAGTCTTTCAAGTTCTGTGTTAGAGCTCCCAACAATCCAGATTTTTTCGGAAGAGGGGTGTCCAATGCCCATTGGATCAAACTCGGTTCGATGGGTAGTTTATACCGTCCAATCCACTTCAAAATATGTGCACACGGCTATTAAAGCAAACAGCATGGATATTAAATTAATATGCACAAATCTTGAAGTGGATCGAACGGTAAAAACCACTCATCGAACCGAGTTTGATCTGATGGACATCGAACACCCCCCTCTCCCGAGTTTTTTGACATGAGAGCAGGGTGGATACTGGATACACAAAGTGGACATTTTGATTATTTACCAACAATTTCAACCGTTGGATCTAAAAACAATGGGACTTATTGAATCCATTCTCTCTCCTCTGTGTTAAATGCAAATTCCTTCTCTCATTTGCTGCGCTGAGTTAATTATTCTATTATCACGGAAATAAATATGTTGTTATTCTCAGGGAATAACAGGAACATGTTAATTCAATTCCAACCGTTGATATTGGTTGAGACTTGTGCTTGAAAAAGTTATTTCGTTATAATTCGCACATAAATAAATGTGAACAGATGGGATCAGAATAACAGATTCCTGTTCTTCCTAAAGTACTTTTAATTTATCTATAGACTGACCTTCATATACCGGAAAGAATAGGAGTACGTATGGTATAATTTAAGTACTTTTTGTTGAAAGAATTTACAACAGGCACGTGCAAATATGAATACCTATGCGCGCAAGTATTAATATATAATATATTAAGTATTCACACCTAAGATACCAAGTATTTTGAAAAAAAAAATAGACATATCAGCTTTCTTTTATCACTCTCATCACACAACCATCTTTTACACGTTTTTAGAGGTGGGTTCTTTTTCTTCATTCAATCTCGCCAATATTTCTAGCAATATGTGAGGAATTTTGCAAATATAAAATCATGAACGTCTTCTATGCAATTTTCTTTTATAAATGAAATCCATAATAACATGCTTTCAAGTTGTTCGTTCTATAAGTATTTATTCCTCATCATTCAAGTATCCATACCTCGTTAAGCAAGTATTCATACATCGTCGTGTAAATGTGAATAGTTAATGTATCAGATGTTTGTATCTAACAAATTCTATCAAAAAAAATTCATATGGTATTGGATGTTGTCTAAAAGTATTAATATCAAGTATTGCGGGAATTCATATCTCGTCATGCAAGTGTGAATAGTTCATTATCAAGTGTTTGTATTTAACAGATTCTATCAATTTTTTTCCTTATGGAATTGGATGGCGTTGGAAAGTATTACTATCAAGTATTGCAAGTATTAATAACTCGTAATGCAAGTGTAAATAGTTCATGTATCAAGTATTTGTATACAATAGATTCTATCAATTTTTTTCCCTTTATGGCATCGGATAACATTTGAAAGTATTAATATCAAATATTCTAAGTATTTAATCGTTATGCCTCAATTAATTTATACCTCATCCAATATTGCAAGTATATATACCTCGTCAAATATTACAAGCATTTGTGCATGTCTCGATTAATTTTACAAGAGCAGTGAAATAGTATTGAACATTGTTTTATTGTTTTATAGTTTAATTTTATTTTTTAGCAATAAAACATGGTTGCCACATGTTTCACTGTCGAAACAAAAATAATCTATCAAATTTTATAGATTATGTAATTGAAATGTTACAAACAAAAATAAAACAAAGACAATATTCAAAAGGAAAAAAGCATACTTCATTGAAGTAATGATGACAGTATTTAAAAGAAACAAAACAAACTTAATTGATGTGCATTGACACTGCTTTTTTAACCAACAAAAAACAAGCAAAAGCAAAAATCAGTTGGATCAGTAGCAGATCGGAGAAATTAATAAGTTTGTATGTTTGTTCTACTCAGAAAAACTATGGCGATCAATTAATCTTAAAATTGCGATCTCCTTTTCACCAGCAATACCAGTTTGTAAGTTTGTATGTTTGTTCTCCTTTTCACCAGTTTGTATGTTTCTTCTCATGGAGCCTCTCCCGTGTAATTAGAGGAACTAGCAATAAAAAAAAAACAAGTTAAATGAAGTACGGTCGAATCAATCAATGCGGTACACAGGGGAGGATCTAGCATAATGCAAGGTAGGGCAATTGTCCTATCCTAAATTTTCAAATTTAGTTGTGAAGTTCTGAGTTTCGGGCTCTTGCCCCATCCTAAAAAAAACACATGCCTTACCATGTTGAGTTTATGTTCCTCATTCTCCATGTACAAATAATTAAATTTCAGCAATCGATTTCATCCTCCCTTTTCTCCTCTGTGATTTTTCATTTATCGTGATTTTTTGTTGATTTTTCAAATAATTTTCTAGAGAAGAAGAGACGATTCGTTTGAATGAATGTGGAGCACATGAGCCGAGATATTTACACTTCTCAATTTTCATAAACTGCATGTAGCACAAAAAAGAAAGAAATAAATAACTCTGATTGTCTCAGACATGTGGACTCCGAATAAAATTAAATAAGAGAGGAACTGAGGAAGAGGTGAGCAACAGCTGTGATACACACCTCCCCTTTTTCCTTATTTTTTTCTTTGCTTTTGATATTTCTTCTTCACCGGTCATCAAATACTGGGTGCCTCCATTTCTTATTAGTTGCTTTACATTTTTAATTTTTTATCTTTCGTTTTTTTTCCATTTATTTATTTCATCATGTTAGGAGTTAACACACTAAATTTCATATATGTATGTCATGTTTAGATTTGAAAAAAAAAATTGTCATGTTGATTATTTTTTAGTTAGTACCCGATTAGCTAATGGGTTTAAATCTGATTAGCTGATAGGTTTAAATCTGATTACCTTATAGGTTTAAACCCGATTAGCTATCGGACTCTTGCATAGTTACTTTTTTGCCCTACCCT
Source organism: Carex cristatella (assembly GCA_024447775.1). NCBI lineage: Eukaryota > Viridiplantae > Streptophyta > Magnoliopsida > Poales > Cyperaceae > Carex > Carex cristatella. Next base: position 25,932 of record JAJHPF010000016.1, read on the forward strand.
GATGGAAATCTTGGATCTACCCCTGGCGGTACGAGCCATCAATCCGCTGCATGAGTACCTCTTCTGTTAGTGAGGTATCTCAAATCTGTTATCTCTTCTGTGTAATATCTCTTTCTTTCATATATGTTTCCTCTTTTGTAAGCAAGAAATGTAGTAAAACTCAATTACTTCAAAGCCTTTTCCACATATAGTATACTGATAAAACATTTGTTTATTGAGGAAGTAGAAACAAAAAATACAAATAGAAAGGAGAAGAATATGTTTGGTTTGTAATAACTCATTATTTTACTTCTCTGCAATAAAATTATGAAAATAAAATCATACCAGCCCTATAAATCAAGCATGTATTGGATTCAGCATGAAATTAATTTGCATGTATTCAATATCTATTATTGTTTTGTTACTAAGTGAAGGTTACATAACATTGTAAAGCACAGCTCCTTTTTATGTACAAACCCTGGAATTGTGAAAGACAATTTAATCACCAAAAATCCCGACATGTGCACTCACCACCTTCAAACCGGTGAAACCTAGCACGGTCCCGCACGATAATTACTCGATTATATGCCTTTGAAACCAGCTTAGCCACCGTATGGCAGTCCCCACATATCCTTAGGTTTTTTATAACCCTTATCACCTCTCCGGGATCCGTGCTTATTAACCCGTAAGCAATTGCCAATTTTTCACTGTGACAATAGAGCTCATGTTGCTTCTCCTCATCTCCTATATCGTGAAGCACATTTTGCACCTCAGGCACATAGCCCAATCCACGTATTCTCACACCGATCTCATGCAAAGCATTACAAATTTCTTTCCATCTTGGATGTGACTTATCATCTTTTATGAACTTGTGCATAGTACCATTAATCTCAATATAGCTAAAACCAGGTATCTTTCTCACATCATTATAATGCATCGAGGTCCTTACCCGAGCCACATCATGCCACCGGGAATTTGAGGCATAGACATTTGAGAGGAGCACATAGTCACCATCCATGTTCGATCCTAGCTTGGCAACTTTTTCGGCCGCTAGCTCAGCAAGAGTGACATCACCATAGGTCTGGCTCGCACCAAGTAGAGTATGCCAGATTACCATGTCTGGCTCAGAAGGCATGGAATTAATAACATCATATGCTTCAGAGAGCTTACCAGTTCGACACAACATGTTGACTATTGTACCATAATGCTTCATGTTGGAGGGCACCCTCATGGACTTGAACACTCTCATGCCGTCATCTACAAGGCCTGAATGGTTGCACCCGCAAAGCACGGCAATATAGGTGATGGAGTCGGGCTCGATATGCTTTGGCATTTTGTCAAACATTTTAAGGGCCTCAGCTCCGTTCCCATGCATGGAAAGTGCATGAAGAATAGTATTATAAGAGATGAGATTCAGGTCTGACTCAGATATCGACCTAAAGACTTCCAAGGCCTTATCAATGGACCCACACTTGGAGTACATATCTATAAGCGCATTCTGTACCATTATTTGTGAATCAAATTTGTGTGCACGTGCAAATGAATGAACATCTTCACCATCAGCAATTGTGCCTAGCTGAGTGCATGCAGCAAGAGCAGCAATAACTGTAGTCGAATTGGGTGTTTGATGACGATTGAGTGATGGTAAACCACTGCACAGCTGACGAAAAAGATAGAGTGAAAGGTGAGGGTGGCTGCATAATACAAAACCAGATAATAAGACATTCCATGTGGCAATGTCTCTATGCGGCATTTCATCGAACACTTGTCTTGCACGGTGAATATTGCCGCACTTTGCATAGGCATCAATGAGAGTGGTCATGAGAAATGCATCTGCAGAAAAACCAAAGCGAAGGAGGTGAGAATGAAGCTGAAGAGAGAAAGACAGAGAAGCGCAGCGGGCAGAGGCCTTGAGGGTGAAAGAAAGGGAGAGAGCATCAGGTCGAGAGGGAGAGGGAGAAGAAATGAAACGGGAATAGAAAAGGAGAGCAGAGGAAGGAGAGGAAGAGGCGGCGAGACCGCGCAAAATGGAGTTGTAATGGTTGGTGTCAGGGTGGGGAATGGAGAGGAAGGTGGAGAGAGCGTGGTGGAGGGAGGCCCAGGGGGAGAGAGCGCAGTGTTCGAGGAATTGTCGGCGGATGGAAGAATGGGAGAGGAAGAGACCGGAGGTGAGGAGGTGAGCGTGGAGCTGCTTGATGTGGGAGAAGGTGGCGCATCGCTCAATCAGCGGATGTCCCATGCCCCTTCAATCAGCGCATCTCTCTTAGTACTTCTTACTTATCGTTAGTATCGTTAGCGTATTATGATAAGCATCAGTGAAAACCAAGACATTTGCTCTGACTTGAGGATAAATAATTAGTTGACTTTGCAGATGAGTATGTATGTCATTATATCTTAAAGCAAACACGTTTGTCAATCACTGGCGCTCTAAAATTATTAAGACTTATTTCAAATTTAATATAGATTTATTTAATTTAATTTGATCTTTTGACACAATAAATTTTGATTCGTAAAATTTAAATATTCCACCAATGATGTTTTGGTAGTATCATGAGTGTTACCTGAAACCTGAGGCCGGTTATTAGATCGGAATCCCAGGTCAGGCCCAATCCGGTTATTACATTTCTTGCAGGTATATAAATTAAAGTGAGAATGATACTCACATCACATAACTCATAAGAGTGCGCTGAGCAAGGCTTAGTAGATGTTGCATTTCCTTCAAATAATTTGGAGGCCTTTCTTATTCAAATATATGTAACATATTGCAAGCAAAGCACAGCACATTGTTAGATAATTATTTGGAGTCCGGTACATTCAAATAATTTTACATGTTATTTTCCTGAATTGAACTTGCATCTCTCTCAAAATGTTTTTTAGATGTTATCTTCGATAATTAAACTTGCATCTTAAGAGACACGATAGCTCGTGTCACTGCACCAAGTTCGTTGTTCGGTGATTTAAATTATTAATCTCATATTCTAATTTTAGAAAGAAAAAAATATAGCATTTATGGAGAGTAGCAAATGGAATTCCCGAAAAGTCCTATTTCACAGATTGAAAAATAGTCACTATCCGGTCAACAATTGGAAAAAAAAAAAAAAAAAAACTGTATAGCTCGAGAAATCTACAGAAATGGCCAGAAAAATTCAACCTAAATCCCTGTTGCTAGGCCATACACCAGTTCGAAATCTGGTTAAATGTCGTCATTTGTTGGGGATTTTCAGTGTTCTTCGGAGGAGAGAAGAGTAGTAAAAGACGTGGCGAACTTGGGGAGATTGGGGAGGGAGGAGATATGACGTGACGTGCAGAGAAAATTGGGAAAAATAACAGCTGGCGCAAAAGAAAAAGAAAGCAAGTTGAAAGACGAAAACGGTAGGGTGCGAAGTGACTTGAATGAATACGTTCGCAGAATGCTTTCTAAACGGTCCAACCCCAACCCAGTTCCTTTCCTAAAACTGCAAGTAACATCTCAAAACAAAAACAAAAATTATTGCTCAAAAGCATGGATTGAATCTTAAATTTCTTTTTATTGTACTTATTATTATATACTAATAGTTACCATTATAAATTACTAACTTTCTCCTAGCAAGCATTGTCATATGCAACACACTATATTAACAAGCTAATTCTTCTTCAATTCTATATCAACTACTTGTTGTCTACCAAAGTGAAAAAACACTGAATGATCTCAATTGCTCTTTGGAAAAATTTATTCTTATTTGAAATCAATAAGCAGCTTATTATGATTCATACATTAGAAGCTTTATAGCCAAAAAAATATATAAGAAAATACAAAGAAAAATTAGTCAAAAGTAAAAAATTATAATAAAACAAGGCTACCTTTCCATATATCCTAGACAGCCCACTAATATAACATTAGATGAAGAATGTGACATTATGTTAAATACATGTTAGTTTACGAATCCAAAAGGTGTTTGCCTCCGGCTACCACCTTCACCATATTGTTCATTCCATCTTCGTAGTAAGTTCATGCTAGTCGCGTCATATGCAACAGATGGACTCACCTTTTCATATCAAAATTAAATGAACTTGAGATGCGGTGACAAGAAAAAAAAATACAAAACAAGTGAGAGAAAAATGTCAACAATAGATAAATTGTTACCTTTTCTTTAGCTTTGATAAAGTCCTCCAGCTTCAGGGGCCGAAGGAAAGGTCTTGCACTAGCCACACCACCCTGATATATATTACAGTATTCTTTATTTACTGCACAAATGAATAATTCTCGAAAGAGAATTTGCAAGAATAAAAAGTGTATGTAAACTTACCGCCTTCTTTTCTTCCTCTAAAAGTTCTTGAACAGGTCTGTATGAAGCAGCAATACATAGATTCTACATCGAAGGTTACATTCAATTCAATAAGCACACGGCCACAAAAGGCAAAACCGCGTTCAAGAAAAGAAAAACTGAAGAAATCAACTGATGCTTAGAGTTATACAGTACCTTCAAGTCGCTCCCAGAATAACCTTCAGTGGCATTGGCTAGCTCTTCATAATTAAATTTCAGATCCAAGTTTTCTTCTGAGAGAAATATTCGCAGGATTTTTATCCTATTTTGTGCATTTGGAATGTCCACATATATCCTACATATTTAAAAAAAAAAAATTGAAATATAAATAATAGCCTTATCTAGTTATACAGGATATGATACAAAATGAAATTAGAAATTATTTTCAACTCAACCTTCTAGGTAATCGACGAATGACAGCATCGTCTAGGTCAAAGGGTCGATTAGTGGCTCCAAGAATAAGAATTCTTTGGGTATCTTTTGACCTTAACCCATCCCAAGCTGCCATAAATTCATTTCTCATTCGTCTTGTTGCCTCATGCTCACCACCTCCTCTAGCACCGAGTAAACTGTCAACCTACAATTTAAAAATAATAATAATAATAATAATAATAATAATAATAATAATTTGATAATATACAACTGGAATTATAGCATATAATATCTGGGTGCATTCAGATATTTACCTCATCAACAAAAATTATGACAGGAGCTAGCTTACTAGCAAAGGAGAAAAGTGCCTTGGTAAGCTTTTCGCCATCTCCAAACCACTGTTCAAGTGAATAAAAAATAAAATTTGAAACAATTAAAACAATGGAACACATTTTCACAATGATGCTCAATTTATACTACACAAAAATTTGGTCAGAGGCCGAAAATGTTTTACCTTTGATGTGATTGTTGATCCACTAACGCTAATGAAGTTTGCTCCAGCTTCCGTTGCAAGTGCTTTTGCCAGAAGAGTTTTTCCTGTTCCAGGTGGCCCAAATAACAAAATTCCTTTGCATGGCTGAAACCAAAGAAAAAATACAAAAGAAATGAAAAGAAATCACAGTAATTGCTTGAATAAGATCTAAGAACATAGTGACATAAAAAAGAGAAAAGAGCTATAATGAAGTAATAAACTTACCCGTAACAAATTGCCACGTGAAAAAAGCTCGGGCCGTCTCATAGGTAGGGTGACAAGTTCATCAAGTGTTGCTTTGACATCCTCAAGTGCCCCAATGTCATCAAACTTCACCCCTATTTCATCAGGTGGCACCACGGCTGATATGAAATTGCGTTCATACTCATCTTTGGCAAGACTCTACATTAGAATTATTTGTTTGCATGTTAATCTAACACAAATATCCAACAAATATGATGACACATATATTTTTTTGCATCCAAATAACTCTCAAATGTATAATATTTGCAATTGCGCAGAGTTAATTGCAAAGGAGTACTGTGACATGAGCTTTCTTGCAAATACACATAAAGTATTACAAGAAAAATTGTGTGGAGTACCTTGAGGTTTTGTGCAGGCTTCTTAGTAATGGTCTCTTCTCCTTTTAACCTTGAAATCGCCACGTCCAAACTGCTCAAATAGACAAAATTGGGGTACTAAAAACAATATTTTCGTAATACACTTATTTGATGCGATGCAATATGAAAACGGTTAATTGTACCTTTCACGTGGGATCATTAGTCTATCACCCTTTGTCAAGGGAAGAACAACTGACGATAAATAATGATTTTTGGCCCATCCGGCAACTTTTTCAGCTTCTGTAATTTACAAAAAGAAAAGTTCAAAACTCAAAGGTAGAGCAGCTTTATAGCATCTCAACTAAACCTTGATATTATTTGACATTATTTCCTTTTTTTTTAAGAGAGAAATGTGCTTACTTGCCCTGGTTAAAACCACATCATCAAATTTCACATGCAAAAGATCCAAGCAGGAGAGTTCGTTCTCTTCTAGGGCCTAAAAAAAACAAAATTAAAGAGATACATCTAAAGTCTATTTTAGATATTTTTCCAGTGGATAAGTTATCACACCTTATGAAGTTCAATGAGGTTCTGTCTAGAAACAATAATTTTCTTGTCTTCTTCGATTTGTTTTTTGAAAGTTCGGAAACTTTCCTCTTCCTGAGAAAGAAATAACGGTGATAAGAATTACTCCCTTAGTCTTCCACTTTATTTCTCTATAAAACACAGCCCAAATGAACACAAACCTTTGGGACAGGTAGAAAAAAAGAATTAGTAAATAGTTTCCAAATTTTATCATTTTTTGAAGATTTTGTTTCTCTGGGTCCCTCTGCATGCTTCGACAACTGCATAGGAAAAATAAACATCAGTCAAGGTAAAAAAAATCAACTAATATGCTCTCTTTTTTCCTCTCTATTTTCAGAAGCAAGAAAGAATACCAGACGAGCAAGCCGGCCAAGTTGTGGGGGGAGATCCATCTGAAAATTTAAAATGAGACAAGAAACAAGAAAAAAATTAGGAAAATTTCTCATGCATCGAGCAAAACCTCAGACAAATCCACTCTATCTACTCTACTATTTTATCCACTATAAAGAAAGAATCTCTCTTCACACTTCATCATGAAGATACAAAGATAATCACTCTTTGCTAACCGGATGAGGAAAAGAAGAGACTATTTGGGATATTTTACATTTCTTTTAGGGTCAAGTCTGAAATTACTTTGTTTTCTTGGCATGCTTACAGATAAGGCTTTCTTTGGGTAGAATTTCTCACTCACCTTTTAACTTATTTATAGAAATTTCTCCTGGTCTTATAACTGCTCTTTCAATTATATAAAGAGAAAGAAGAAACACAGGATATACATATATTTGGGATAAATGTCAGAGATCACTAAACTTTGCTCTGTCACAAATTGGTCAGTCGGTTTGATTTGTATCTCAATATCCATTGAACTTTACAATTGTTCTCATCAAGTCACTCCGTTACTATTTCTGTCTAAAATACTAACAGAATATGACGTTGCTTGCAACTCATCATGTTTGATAAAATTGTGCAAGTTATTTGGGGGCACGAAGTATTTCTCACCCACTAACTTTTCCTCTCCTAGCACGTCTCTACTCTTATTTTTTTCAGCTATCCATTGATGGTCTCTCTCTTCACTAAAGAAAGCTGGTTCAGCTGCAAAGCAACTACTCAGCTCCTTTTCTGGTAAAATAGAGCCAATTTGGAAGCCCTAGTTCTTAGCTTAAGAGAGCAAATGTAAATTTGTCAACAAGTGATCGAGCCACTGCACGTGCAGTGTTACTCTTTATCTTTTGTTTTGTTACAAGCGTTCGGAAAGTAATTACCGTTTTAGGATATCAGATGGTAATGTACTTTGAAATAGAAAGTCTTAACACACAGATCAGAGTACATTTTCGCCAAAAAACATCATATTTGTCTTCGCATTAAAAGCTTACTATAGTGAAGAGAGAGACCATCAATGGGTAGATGAAAAGGTTTTAAGACGTGCTGAGAGAGGAAAAAGGAAAAGTTAGTGGGTTAGAATATGTCCCCAAAATAAGTTACACAATTCATCAAACATGATGAGTTGGAAGTCACGTCAGATTCCATTAGTAATTTAAACGGAAATAGTAACATAATGACTTGATCGGAACAAATAGAAAGTTTAATGGAAACTGAGATACAAATCAAACTTGAGTGACCAATTCGTGACAAGGAGCAAAGTTTAGTAACCTCCGACGAAATTTACCCTATATTTTTATGTTTTGTATGGATTTAGGGGATATCATACGTTCAGAATTTAGGATTACAAATCCTCTATCTAGTTTCCTTTCAACATTTAATGAAGAACAGAAAAAGAATCACAATCTTACATCTTCTATTTGCTCCTTGGGTGTTAATTTATCATGACCACAAATCAAAACAACTGGTCCTGTAAGTTGATCGAGCATCTCCTCAAGCTTTTGAACAAAGTCCTTTCGCTTGGATTCTGGCACCGCCTTCGATAACCACTTAGAGCTGTCAGGGAAGTATACAATAGCTGGTTCCAGAGATGGCAGAATCTGTCATTTCACACCAAAATCCAAAAATTATACAAGATCACAGAAAGAAGGAAATGTGAATATGTCACAAGTTGGTAACACCAAAATACCTCACAAAGCGCTTGAACTGCCGCATAACAGTCTTCAGCTTGTGACTCTGTATCATGCTCAAGATCCTGAACTAAAAGAGGTACAGAAGGTCATTTAACTCATGCACTGTAATATCTGAGGATATGTTCGGCATGTGTGGAAAAAGGGTATAGAGTGGAATAGAGGTTCTAATCCCGCCAAACAAGGAAAAAAATTGAGTGGAATAGTGAAATTGGTTTGAATTTTTGCAGTCAAACCCCTGCTTTTTACAGTTTCTTTTTACTAGGTCCCTAAAACCAGATTCCACTTTTCCTCTATTCTTTCACTATTCCACCTATTGTCAAAGGATGTGATTTTCAACAAGAAACAAGGAATAGAAGCATACTATCAACCCAGCAGATAGAAGATGTTTCATCCTGTTCTTTTGCATCCTCACTTTTGCTTGCGTCCTCTAATTTGTCCTCAGTCAAGTCAAAAATAACAGCTACCTGATCCCCATTTATGTCAAACACCTCTCCTCTTGCTCCACTTGACAAACTCCTAAAATCAAATTGAAACAAAGATCAGCATAACAAGTCATGTAGTTGAAATATATGAAATTTCTAATGAGTTATGATCGCATAAGATTAGCACCATGGTACTTGAATTATACTTTTGCACCGCCCATTGAGTACATACATCCTTTAGATTAACATAAACCTGTAGGCGACGAACCAACAAGAACCATTCAAATGGGAAGAAAACAGCACTCGGAATCTTTTTATATCACTTGACTATATTCTTCATTTGTTTCATTTGCATGCAGATTCCAAAACTTGAATCAAATGCAGTATATGGAAGAGATATAAATACACCTGCCACTAACATAAGTATAGGCATTCGTTGATCCATCAAAAGTAGGTATTTTCCCCAATATGATCCTGTGATGTGATAATACATTTGTTACTAATCAGGGCCCATGCATAATAGGTGTGATGCAGTGCTTGAATAATCTCTATGTGATGCTGCTCCTCCATACTAATATAATATTTTGTATTCGGGTAATGCAAGCTGGATACCTTTGAACAGCTTCATCAGGCACTGACTTGGGGATGTACTTGACCCTATGACCTGAAAAAGATTAACTAGTTCATATCTAACATTGGCAACCTGAAGATCTAACCAGAGGCGGATCTAGGTATAGCCCAGCGGATGCTTAGACAATTTAATCATGTAAATTTAATTGAATTTTTATTCTTTAAGTTTTTATATAGTTCGGCCCTCCCACATGAAATGCTAAATTTGTGCTTGTAGCCTAGTTTTAAAAAATATATTTAGTGATTGTGGAGACTTGGGTTCAAATCACAGTGATCACACATTATATATTTTCACATATTATGCATTTTACGTTTCAGCCCCCTCAATCTAAATTTTCTAGTTCAGCCCCTGGATCTAACCTCAGACTGGTATGAAGGAAAACACAAGTAAAATACCTGTCTTGAGAAGCTTTTTTGACTGGGGCTCTGTGGTCTCTGATGATTTAGATGCCGAGGTGCTCTCATCTTCACCAGGTACCCTCTATTGCAAAATTCCAAGAAGAAAAAATTAGAGAAAAAGAAAATTCTTCAGAAGACTACGTCCAGATATACTGGTGAAGATTAAAAGTGCACCAATTTCAATCTCCTAAAAGCTACCATTATTCCCCAGATAAAATTCCAGAAAAATTATTTTACACTGGCAAAGGAGGTCTCGAGGCCAAGTTTGCTGGTGAGATTTTTGAAGGCCTCTGCAGCAGCAAGAGCGGCCTCAGCAGATTCTCTTACAGGATCGTACTCCTCATTTTCAATACATCTTGGCTCATTGTCGCTCATGTGCTCCTCATCATTATTTGTATCGTTGCCATCCTCTGTCTCAGATTCAGTATCTTCATCCATCTCAACCTCTGACAAGCTTTCCTTCCCAAAATCCTGCTTCAAAAATGTGAAAAAGAAAAAGTAAAGTTAGCATTATAAGCTTAAAGTTGTCATTGTCAATATTTTAAATTGGTACTGGTGCATAAAGTTGTCATTATAAGCTTACAATGTTATCTTTTTCTATTACAGATGAAACTAAAACACTGCTGTCGAGAATCAACAGCGGAACTTGTAATTCACGAGCAACTGCTTTTATCACTCTCTCCATGTAGAGCTCTGTTCCTGTAATTTCGAACATTATGAGTTACATGGTGAAAATTAACTTAAGTGGGGAAAAGGAATATATAATTAAACAGATTTCTCATTTAATATAAGGAAAAGTTACCTGGAAAGCTACGAAGCAAAATCCTTCCACCAGAAGAGGCCAAATGGGATCCATATGATGTGGTAAAGTTTTTGTGCTTCAGATGTGAAGCCACACACTCCACTAGCAAACTCTTTGTATTCTCACTGATCCGGAAAAAATAATCCAAGGGACAGGTAACAACACAAGTTACTAAATTATTTCTTTTTAAGAAAATTGGAAATAAGGGACCATATAAAAAGTATACATAGTCAGTCTTACTTGAGATAGTATGGAAAATTATCAAGGGAAAGATTGATCTTTTCCCAAGGAATGACTCTCCGTAAAATTTCATTTTTTAACCTCTGACGCTTGCTTAAAAATGGCGATTCCTTCTTATTAGAATCAATAAAAAATCTCTCACCAGTTAACCACTCCTGCTGATCTTGTTCACCAAGCCTTGCATGTTCATTTGCAAAAACCCTACCAACTGGTATATCCTCTTTGATACCTTCACTTTTATCCCCATTAACAGCATCCTTAACTGGTACATGTTTTCCCTCACTAGCACTACTGCCATCACCTTTCGAACAGTATAATCTATGTGACATGTATGAGTTCCCTGCATTGTACTGCTTGATTTGGTACTGGTACGGCCATGATTGACGCGAATATATGAATTTTCTAGGGATATGTCGGTTCAAGGCTGAAACAAGACGAGCAGAGCTTACGCCATGGGGGTAATGTTGAGACATGACACGTGATCTGAAACGGGTCAATACAAGGTCCCAGCTTTCACCTTGACACTTCAATGTCCTTGCATACATCGCATGTTTAACTTAAAAGCTGTTTATCTCATCCAATTTATGCCTGATCAGACAAAAAAAAAGGGAGAAATTTTATTTAGCTAGTTGAGTGGGTATTTGATGCTCATGTTACTTCATTGCCATAGATATATATATTTAATGCAGATGAACATATAAACAGCTCGTATTTGTCATGGTAAAGATGGACATGCTGAGTTTGAAAATGTAATTTTTTTTTTCAAATTTAATGTTTAGAAGGTATGTTTGAGCAAGCGTGTGAAAGAAAACATCTTATTCGATAAAAAAAAAACTACCAGCTGACAATTCAAAATTTGACTTCCCCAGCATCGGAGTTAACGACAGAGAAATTAAACAACAGGGAATGAAAATATCCTGGCGACATTGCCGCGCATCTGAAAGCATCTCTAAAGGCATTTCTAATGCAGGAAAACCTATTTAGTATTTAATTGACGAATTACGACCATGAAAAATTAACCAAGCGGGATTTAAAAAAGAAACTGACAGCAAATGAGGCAAAACTTGTTGAAAACAAAAAAGTAGCCCTAGAAAATCAGGGAAAGGAGAAAATACCGTACTTTAGATCGGCTGTGGCAAAACTTGTCTTTTCTCCTATTCGTTCTCTAACGGCGGGGCGGAGCGGAGCAAACAGACACCGGAGGCTAAGGCTGCCGAGAGAGAGAGAGAGAGATGAGACTAGAGAGATGATAACTAGAACTTGTATTCTCTACCATCTGATCTGATCTGATCTGTGCTTTACGATTCCCGCCGCTCGATGGGAGGCTCCTCAAGTGCACATTTCTTTGCTGCGTCCATGCTTAAATAAATTTATGTGTGTTAAGTCATTTAGCTCATAATAATAATATGGCCTTCACTCTTCAGCGCTTCCCGGGTGATTCATTTTTCCCTTGGTTTATTTTGCTCCACACCAGAGAATCAGACTGTGCGGTCCTTGGGGAACCTTAATTTTCCCAAATTTTTTTTATTAATATCACAATATTAAATAAAAACTAATATAAATGCTCAGACCGCATTTTGGATTTCTGATTTTTTTTATTTAATTGGAAACTAATATATTTTTATATATTTTTATTAAAATATTAGAAATATTTTTATATTTCTTTTAAAATATATAGAAAACTATATAATTTAATTTACTAGAAAAACTACAACAAATAACTCCGATCAATATTTTTTAGTCAGAATTTTCAGCACTTGTAAGAAAAATTAAAATATTTTTTTGTGTTGCTGGAAAAAAAATATATATATTTTAGATCTGAGTTATTGATCCCGGTTCAAAAGCCACTTATGGGTAAATGAAGAAATTATCGTGGTTCTTCTAGTACATTCAAATTCTAAGGTACTCTATTTATTTTTCTGGAAACTATTTTATATTTTTAATATTTTAATATTTTCGTAAAATCACTTCTAAGAAAATAGATGGAATAACTTAAAATTTTAATGATAATTTTTTTATTTATCCAAAAATGATTTTTGAGCCGGGATTAATAACTCAGATTTAAAATATTTTTATTTTTTTTAGTAACACATAAAAAAAATATTTTAAGTTTTCTTAAAGCGGCAAAAAATCCTGACTAAAAAATGTTGGCCGGAGTTATTTGTTGTAGTTTTTCTAGTAAATTAAATTATATAGTATTTCATCTATTTTCAAAGAAATATAAAAATATTTTTAATATTTTTATCTCGTGTTTTTCTTTTGGTGTGCCATTTCTCTTTTCGCGTATTAAACGAATACCGGTTTTCTATAGTCACCCATGACCCACCCGTAGGCCGTAGCTCCCCATTTGCTCCTGTGGCATGTGGCATGCAGGTAGGAATCCGTTCGGATATTTGACGATGATGTAATTAATTATTCGTATTAAGACTTTTCTAATATTAGATATTCGTTCTAAGGTTATATATTTGTATCTATAAAATTGATATGGAAACATTTTGTTTATTATTTATACATCTAATATGTTATTTTGACATGGCATAATGTGTGTTATGTACAAGAACATGCACAATGTGGCATGACAAACAATGTGTATGTTTAGACATGAATATATATCATCACCAGAGGCGGATCTAAGTAACATAAACCTGATCATGCACCCCTCAAATCATGAACTCCAATCCAATTCCAAATTATAATTACAATCCAAACAGTGCAATTAATGTACACGCCAATCTCAGGTGATGGCTTATGGTCGGGCTTATCTGAAAGCAGTGCAGCCGTTAACAAAGGAAAAAAAAATGTTTAAGAAAAGTGGCAATGCAAAACCCTAACAGCACTGCTGTATTTGTTTGTTTGTTTTTTTTTCTTTTCTTTTTTGCATGTTATAACGCCCGTAGGCTGATTACATTCCAAGAATCCTATTACATTAATCTACTATTGTAACAATGCCTAAAAACAAAATATTACATTATGAAAATAGAATATGTAAATCCCATGTAATTCATTCCTTCCAGCCCGCCTCTCTTTGCCAAGTTATCAGCCAACTCGTTGTGGCTTCTTCTGACATGAGAACAGGAATAGTTTCTGTTTTCTTTGAGCATCACCCACACCTCATACGCTTCCTTGTATGCAGCCCAGTCTATCTCAGTTGGTGATTGTAGTTGAGTGGCAGCAGATACCAAGGTTTCACAATCAGAATGGAAGTTACATGATAGGATTCCTGCTGTGTTTGTTAAACCCCCTTATTTAATGTACCAAACAATATGAGTATCGGCTCCTTAGAGCAGAATATTATTTATTTATTCAGGTGCTGTTGAAAGAATTAACAAGAAAACTGTTATATATGCTGTCAATTGGAGACCCATTGTTAAAATAGATCTGAAGACGATTCCGCAATGATTGATGAATTAATTTTCGAGGATGGAGTGAACGGACTTTTTAATGATCGATGATCCCCATCCATGTGATCGGAACAGCTAGCAGAGACAAAGTGATGAAAATGGCACTGGAGAGACAAGTGATGGTGGCATGAAGAATAAACCTGAGGGGAACACGGGTTCCTCGAGCAACAGTAATGTAAGGAGATTGACATCGGTCTCGAGTCACTTTTTATGGAACATGGAATGATGGTGTCTTCCGAATGGAACTATATATTTATTGGAACTAGTTATCCTCAGGAGGTGAACAGTGTGCAAAATTCTTCAGCCAAAGTGGTGGAGGATGATATTGCAAAACTATTTTTGTGATTGATGTGCGTCATAGATTTTATTCAGTTTAGCAGTTATAGTACTTGAGGTTATGTTTAGTTAATGTTTGAGACTGTGTTTAATTACTGGTTGAATTGCATGCTCTTTATTTTTGTGTTTGAACTTATCTGTGGGAATTTTATAATTAGTGAGAGTTGTCTAATATTTAATGTTTAATAAAAGTACAAGAAGAATTCAATGAAATTAATTCTATATTTAATATTCCATGGAATTCTTCTTGTACTTTTATAATTAGTACACTATTGTACTTTTATTAAACATGGAATTTTATGCTGTGGCTTACTTTCTCAATATTAATCTTCCTTAAATATAGATGTCATTGATTTTCCAAATGAAAGGGTACGTTGGATTGCAATTATGTCAATGGTAAAAATCAAGTCGAGTTCCTACACTGATGAATGATGAAAGATATTGTAAAATATTTTTCTCTGGAATTAATGTGTTATATGGCTGGCAATGTATTCTTCAAATGAATCTCCTAATTAATTTATCCTACTTAATTAAAACACTTTGTCAAAACCATTGACACATTGCAGGAGAAAGGATCAATAATAAATCTCTATGATATGCATCTTTTCCATGACTTGCATGCATGCATCTGTGCATCTTAAAAAAGAAACAATTTGTCTCTGCTCTTGATCCGTAAAGGTGGAACAATTACTCCAACATGTTACATGCTAGGATATCATAAAAATAAATTATTCACTGTTATGTGCATGAATAATGTAGCAGGGCAGAGCAACAACTTGCTTTGCTTTTTATTTAATTTGGAAAAAAAAAAAAAAATCTTTGAGCTAATTGTATATTTCTAGGTAGGTAAGGTTTGGGCTGTAATAAGCTAATTGTACATTTCAAATGTTCCAGCAACAAAGTTCTATATACTGGGCCTGGGGTGATTGAATTTTAGGTTTAGGTTTAGGTTTAAGCTTAGGCTAAATGGGCTCCTTACCTTTGGGCCCTAGAAAATGAAAAATAGAGAAAGAAGCGTTTCAATATCTATTTTATATATATAATTTCTGATGGGTTTTACACTGTTCATTCAGTGCTGTCTCATTCTCAGCCTTCAGATTTGTATCCAACGGATTGTAATAGATTTTGATCTCTTTCATTGACGCGTGTCTAAACCCTCCGCCACGAACACTTCGCTTAAACCCTTTCGCCTTCCTGTCTTCTGCCTCTGCCTCCGACTCCGACAAACATTCAAACCCTTTCTTTCTTCGTTCTCCCCTCCGCCTTCTGTCTCTCCTCCGCCATTTTCTGTCTTCTCCCTTCGCCTAGGTAATAATCCTTTGCCTGACCTCTAACCTTTCGACCCTTCCTCCGCTTTTCTCTTTTTCTTCGTCTCTTTCATTTCTTTTACAGCTACAACGGAGGGAAGCAAAGCCCAGTCGTTCTCTCACAGCAATCAGGTACGTATACTTCGAAATTCATTAGTAAGTTTGTGAGGAAAAACCTCATTTATGAATGAAAAAAACCTAATTTGTGAGTGTAGGATCGGGTAGATCTGTACGAATGGAAAAAAATCTCTTTCCAGCTGGACTCAAATAGCAGTTTTGAAAGAAAATAAAAAATGACGCAAAGTAATGATCAGAAAACCTTCAAATTCATGAGGAAATGGGTTGTCGACCACAAACTCTATGTTGTTAGTAGGATGTTTCTCCAAAATATTTGTTAATTTTTTATACCTTTTGTTTTGTGTGATTTGGTTTCCAAGCAGGATTTGGGGGTTCTCACTAACCTTTTGTTTATTTTTATTTTTAATTTGAAAGGAGCACTATGGCTGACTGGAATTGGGTCGTCGATTGCTAACAACTGGTCGCGCGCAAACATGAAACCCAGTGTGAAAATAACTCATTCCAGGTTCAATTTTTCTTTCATTAGTCAATTTGTTATTGTTCTTTGATTCATTTGAATTAATCAAGGTTCTGATCTTAGATATTCTTAATATTCTGGTTATGTAAGATATGTAATTAGGTAACTAAGTTAATGCAGAAATGCTAACCTGGTAAAATTAGGTTGTTTCATCCGTATCATATACAGCATCTGTTGACCATTTTGAAAGCCAAAATCAGCTAAGGTAAACTCAAGCAAATACACGGCCTTCGCTCCACTCTGGTAAATGAAATTTTCCTCCGCACCTTCCCTTTACTTTTGGCTTTCTTTTTTATCAACTAACTTCTGCCGGGTTGCCATCAACAAGTCAGGGTTGGATCCTCCAGTTCGTGCCGTTTCAGAGCATAGTTGATGATGGGTTATAGTGCTGTCTTTCCGCGCTTAAGCTCAGCCCTCTTTGCATGGATCAATCTACGATTCTCATCTCAGGTCCATATTGTTGCCTCTTTTTCTGTCAGTTCTATCTTTACTTTTCCTCACTACTATGCTCCATTATTGTTGTTTCAGCCTTTCAGGATTTTTTAGTTTGATCTCTAATATTTTGAAAATTAGAAAACAATCACAGCATAGGTATCCATGATTCGGCTTTCAAGGGAACTTTGTTAGTGGATTGAGAATTTGAGTTCAAGAATGATCATCTATGAGAAATTCTTACAATATAGAAAATCAGTGAATTTTGTTTTATCAGAAAAAAATTAGGTGGAATAGTTTTCTTCATTATGCACATGATATAACCACATATTAAGCACTTAACAAAACACTACATCTATCTATTCACTCAAAGAAGCAAAAAGAACAAAGACGATATTGAAATCTACTCATCGCCCACCACAATCTGAATGACACGTCAAGTAAATTCATCTATGCTAATATGTTATGCTATTGTTACCAAAGCATCTGGTAAGATCATATGATAAAAACGTACGGAGAGAGTCACGTTACCAGTATGCTGACCACCCACTGAAATTGCACCTGGTACTAATTTTGATGGAGACTGATTAACTCACTATGATATTTATTTCACAGGGGAACTCTCACTGTTTTTCTGCCTCCTTCGACTGTGCAGCTCTCTTTTGTTTTATGATTTCAAAGGAATTGATTTGTTTTCCATTGATTAGGCTCAATACTGGCATATCATGGATTATGTGCAAGCAAGATGGTGCCCCATCATGTGGTACACAATTTGTTCTTTGTATTTTGATTTTATTTCATTTTTCTGTATTTTAGTTATCACAAGTAGCCAGGTTTCTTTGGTAACTCGGCTTTCGGTTTTAATTCTAAAAATAGATTGACACTTGCAATGGATTCTACTGTGATTATTTCTCTCCCAATAAGCCTTACAAGCCCACTATGTGGATTGAGGCCTGCACTGCATGGTAATATTTTGTATTTAAATTTGTGCATAATATATTTTCTTCTGATGTGATAGTTGTTGTATATTTATTACTCATTATTTGTTTTATTTTAGGGATACTGCATTTGGTGCACCAGTACCAGCCGGCCAAGGACATGGCATTTGCAGTCACCAAATTTATTCTAAAGGGGCATCCTTTGTTAATTACTACATGGTAAAAAACACAAAGAACTTGAAAAATGAAAAGCTCAACATATTTTGTTTCAGTTTCTCATCGAATCTTTCTTATTGATTTAGTAGTATGGATGAATGAACTTTGGTTGGACAACTGCTGGTCCATTTATAGCAACTAGCTATGACTATAATGCTCCTATTGATGAAGCATTTAAAAGAACCATTGTAAAGTTTACTACTGATGAATCACGGAAGCAGAAATGAGAGATAAAGGGCTAAAGAAGATGTCATACTTCTGCTGGTCACCATGATATACATGTTTGTTTTGTGAATAGATCCAAGTTCTTAACCCTGCTCTTGAAATTTAATTTAAAATAAATAATTTACGGTAACTGTACTTTGTTTGACCATGATATGAATGTAAAACCACTGGAAAGAAGGGAGAAGTGAAGCAATTTTTTTAACTATAAAGTGGAAAATTATAATTGGTCTCCCTCAAATTTCAAGTTAAAGTTTCATTTGCCTGGTGACATTGGAAAAGATAGGAGAAGGAAATCGATGGGATGGCCTTGAAGGCATCAATCTTCGTCTACCATCTGGCAAAAAAAAATTCAGGTTCATATTTTTTGTTATTTTGTAAATTATAGCAACTTTTACCATTTAGTTGTTTGCAAATGCTCCACTACATTTCTTTTGTTTCCTACTAGCGCCAAATCAGTAAATCCAACACTAACCTAAGTCAAAAATAGCTGAAAATGTACATGGTTACATTAATTGAAGCAAACCTCTTTATGATTAATTGAAGCAAACCTCTATAACTTATTATGGAACATGGCATCTGAATCTCCTCTGTTTGACTTTACTTTATTTCCTACTAGCTGATGTAAAAGTAGCTAACTAGAATTTGAATTTTCTGTCTCGCAAACAATTTGGAAGAAAATAAATAAAATTGGTGGAAGTAAAATTTTCAGTGTGAAATAAATGAATAGAAAAAAGAGGAAAATTATAATTCTAGTTCTTACAAATGTGGTAGTACAGTGTCCAATTTTGTTACCCCACTGTTGATTATGATTACGTAGATAATTACATGAATAATACCATTTTTTTTTAGGGGAATTTTTTTTTACAAGATGCAGCTCTCTCAAGTCTCGCCTATACATAAAGAATATAATTCAAGTATCAATTTCACCATAAATGTGACAGAGATACAAAGAGAAGATAGAGATTTATTTGTTTCTATGTCAATAATTAGCAAAAGGTGAGATCTTTACGTTGGATTGCAAATGGTGATACTCACCAAAAAAATGATTTGGCACATCCAAAGTACATTTTGCTCCTTGATGAGGTTTTGAGGAGAATCAATTAACAAGCCCTGCAGGAGCCTCTGATCTTCTGTGCTGCATTGGAGATGCTCTTGCTTTCTTCTTCTGTGGCTAAGCTATCGGTCGAGCAAACGGAAGCCTGAACAAATGAAGGATTAAAAATTTGTCTTTGAAAATTTGATTGCTAGGAACCTTGGCATACTGGAAATTTCCCCCGTTCATGATTGACAAAGTAATTTGGATATTAGTCCTGATTGGAGTTATTCGGGTATAGATGACAATTACTAATCCTATGCATGAAGATGTTGAGAAAACAGTGTAGAAGAAGCCAGGTAACAGTACAGATTAGGGGTGTTCATTGGATCCGGTTTATTTCAACACTTCTATGATTTTGAACTATTTTTTCTTACAAACAGGAAATTTATACATTCAATTGTACATAAATTTTTCCAAACTTGTCACTTTTAGTGTGATTTGAAAATCATAAGATGGATTGAATTGAATACCACAAATATCAGGATTTCTTTCTGAACATGATAAATGTGCTGAGGTTTTACTTTCTAAATTCTTTAATTTATTTCTAATTTTTTTGTACCGTTGGCAGGTGGAAATCATCAACGACTTGCGAGAATACAAGACAATTGTTGTTTATAGCTGCGGTCCTTTAGTTGTTCTGTGCCATGGGCCACGTATCCTTTGTCAAAGCTTTTGCATGCAGCTTTTGCATGCTTTATGGTGACTCGATATTTTTTATTTATTTACACCATTCAATTCCATTTTTTGGATTGCAATGTAATGTGTACAATGCATAGTCATCTTCATTCTATTGGACTGAAACAACTGATTCTGGAAGCTTACAAAGTGTCTATGGGATACCTTATTTCGATCAAAATCGTCTCAAGGTAAAATTCCATCAGATTTTGGGAAAAATTAGAATGTCTCCAACTTTTTTTATTAGACCTGTAGAAGCGTGATAGAATTGTTGCATTTTCAATCTGAAAAACATTGATTAATTGACTATGTTTCTTTACATTCATTGTATTGCAAGTGGTTTAATTGCTGCTTCTCACTCTGTATCAGCTAGCGGGAGAAAGAAGAAGAAAATTAGATAATAACTCTAATGACAAAATCTCTAATGAGAAACGATTATCAAAAGACTATTTTAGAAATATTTTATTCTATCTCCAAGTTAGACATCAACTATTTTTTATTCAAAATATTTATTTCATTTTCATGAAGTTATTCCTCAAATATTTCTTATTAAGGATTGCTTTATGTAAGTTGAGTAAAACTTGAAACTTCAACCCTTGTATCAAAGAATGGCACCATACTTCACTGTTTCGACCGGGCCTACATTTAGTCCAGTTTATATGCAAGTTGCACTACACCCTGCTGGCCAATACAAAACTAGTACTAGCACAGCAACATCCAGATTTATAGTTGCAATATACCAAAATACCAGGGTTTCTTTGTGTTTCTTACTTTTGGAAGGACAGAGAAGATCGCTCAATCATCATAAAAGAGCTGGAGAGTAGGTGTTAGGGTGTGTCTTAACCCAAATTATATATTTTACTAGTTTCTTATAATTGGGGGTGGAGGTTGGTTCGGATGATCGGTCGGGATCATACGATCCGATTTATAAAATGTGTGATAATTTATTTTAAAGAGGAGAGTTCAAATGTTTCATGTTTTTTTTATATCTCATTGTATTCCATATCTTATATCTTAGATTTTAAAATCCAAATTGCTCAACTGATATTCATCTTAAAATATGATCGTAGATAAAATTTTATATTTCCATTCAAAAATAATGATTTTGAATCTATCTTAATATATATATATATATATATAGATATATAGGACGTGGCTACGGTGCTACGCGTAGCATAGAGACCTCCGTGCAACAGCTCAAAATTTGAATTTTCAAAATTCTAACGGTCGATCTAAACCGTCAGATGTGTTCTCCATATTAAAATGTGCTTGGAGACCAAATTTTATATTTTTTGGAATTTTTTTACTATTTATTAAGTCATTTTGAAAATCGCTGATACGGTGGCTTAACCAACAGTGAAACCGTTGGATCAGCGATTTTCAAAGTGGCTTAATAAATAGTAAAAAAAATCCAAAAAATATAAAATTTGGTCTCCAAGCACATTTCAATATGTAGAACACATCTAACGGTTTGGATCGACTATTAGGAATTTAAAAATTCAAATTTTGAGCCGTTGCACGGAGGCCATCTATGCTACGCGTAGCATATTAGCAATTTTATATATATATATATATATATATATATAAATTTTTTTCTCTTAGTATATTTTAATAGAATGTAATGTTGAACAGTTTGAATTAACAGTTTGAACTTTAAAAGTAGAGACATAAAGTATGAAACGCATGAGGCATTTGAATCCTCGATCGTCTATTTTAAAATGTGTTATGTAAATATTAACGGATATACAAATTTTGATGTAGATTGAATAATTCTAAGTTCTAATTAACCAGGGGACATCAGATCTGGTTCTGATCCGATTTAAAATTTGTGCGCGCGGTAATTTATGTCAAAATCGTCCTGTAAATCTAAAAGGACGCGCAAAACTTAATGTGATTCGAATAGATCAAATTAAGTTGAGACTAAATTTAGTTCCGTGCCCATCAGATCAGAACGCCTCTTTTCCAATATCTCAATTCAAAACCGAGCGACCTCAAAAACACACATGATCAATAATTACAATTTAATTATATACCCCCTCTTAACGTCTCAAGATATATCACATGAACCTAAAATATAGATAGTAGATAGGTGTTTTATTTTTCTGCTTAATTATGTCTAATTAATTGTTTATCGTGTGTATATATAGCAATTGCATTAACCCTCCACCTAAAATTAAGACTTATCTACATATATATATATGAGTAGAACTAGGGTGCTCCTAAGTTCACCCAACCTCTTGTGAACTTGACTCTAAAATATATCGAATCGACTTTAAACGATGAATCCAAACCGTTGAAACCCTTCTACCTAATGAGTGATGCGTCTACATGTAAAAATTTTAAAGTTTCGAATTAATTAATATAGAGTCAAGTGGTCAAACATTTAAGATTTATAAATAAATTTTAATGCATTCATTTTTTGGACTCCTTTGACCACTTGACTCTATATCAAATTAATTCGAAACTTTAAAATTTTCACATGTAGACGCATCAATCATTATTCGAAACTTTAAAATTTTCACATGTAGACGCATCAATCATTAGGTAGAAAGATTTCAACAGTTTGGATTCATCGTTTAAAGTCGATTCGATATACTTTAGAGTTAAGTTCACAAGAGGCTTGGTGAACTTAGGAACACCTTAGTTCTTATATATATATATATATATAGTAAATCTAGGGTGTAACGTGCTCACCAAGAGGGTTTGGTGAGCACAACTTCAAAAATACATCCGATCAGTTTCAAATGACGGATCCAAACCGTTAAAATCCATGTACTTCGTGAGTGATGCATGTACATGCAAAATTTTGGAAGTTTCGAATTTATTTGCTTCGAGATCAAGCGGTCAAAGTAATGATGAAAAATGAATATATAAAACAACTAATAGAATAACTTATTAAAATAGCCAATTTCCAGTGTACCCATGGAAACTTTTAAAATAGCCAATTTCTCCATAAAAATATCTTAATATCTAATATCCCCATAAAAATTTAATACTCTTTCTTTTATCCCTATTTACTAGGGGTGCAAACGGATCGGATACGGATCAGATACAGATCAGATACGGATCGGATAGTGCTCAACCCATATCCGTATCCGTATTTTTTTTTCGAATACGGATACGGATCGGATATTAATCGGATACTAATCGGATACAGATACGGATCCAATATTAAACGGATACGGATACGGATCAGATATTTTCGGATACGAATACGGATACGGATATAATTCGGATTTCTAATTTAAAATATATGTCTAATCAACTTGTCACACTATTACAAAATATATATCTAACTAAAATTAGATAGGAGTAGGTCCGATGCCCTCCGATGGGTATCGAACCTACTTTTAGATTCAATTAGCTCTAGAACTGTACAATTAGAATTAATATTGGTGCGCACGGAAATTGAAACAGACATGCACAGATTTTTAATGTATATAGCACGGATCTTGATGCAATCGAATGGTCATTCTTCCATCGAACCAAAGTAGGTCCTATGGGCATCAGCCCTGCTCTGAATTCAATTAAAATATATCCGATCCGAATCATCACTTTAATAAAATATATCTAGACAACACAAAAATATTCTTACTAAACATATACAATAATACAATATAATATTCACTTTTGACTTTTTGACTTTTGGCACAATCTCCTATCAGATATTGCTTCGTGTAAATAAGAATGAAAGAAAGCTTATTTGGTGTGGAAACGGACAGGCGAAACCGCGAAACAAAAGAATCAGAAGAGAAAATTGTCGGCCGGATCGGATATCTGAAAAATGAAAATATACGGATACGGATAATTATCCGTATCCGATTCCGAAATCCAACCCTTATCCGTATCCGAATCCGCAACTATCCGTATCTGAAAATTCGAATCTGCGAAAATTCGAATACGGATCTGGATTTTTACAGATAGTATCCAACCCGTTTGCACCCCTACTATTTACTCATAAATTTATTATTTAGAAAAATATACCCTTCTTCTGAAATGGAGATGTCCTTTGAAATTAACAATATATTGAATTGAATAAGAAAAAAAAGAGGAGACTTCATCTTCTTCATCTTGGCATCTAAATTTTTTCTCCTTCGCTAATAAAAATTGAAGTTCTCGACGATTAAGTTAGCTTCTCTTCAAAACTTCTCTATCAAGAAAATTAAAACAAAAGAGTAAAAATGTCTAATCCACCCAATGACAAGAGCTATCTTCACTGCCAAAATGACGGAGGAATTGAGATTTGAAAGATATATTTATTGGAGCTCAGGTTCTACCTTAATTTGTGTGTGACCTCTTTATACATAATTTTATGAATTTTCAACAGGCTTGAAGTTCGAAAACAAAAAAAAAAATTAATCTATGCTGATTGTTTGAGGCCTTTTTCTTCATGCTTCGGAAGCAAACATGTGCGGATCTATTAGATGAACAAACGGATATGTCCATTATGTGGAGACAAGCTACTGAAATTTTATTTTTAAGGAAAACAAGCTACTGGAATTGGAACCTTCTCATTTACCAGAATATTGAAATATTCACTAACGCCTAACCAAGGCTGATTTATGCATAGTTAGCTGTGAGATTATTTTTACTTTTATTTAGTTAATCCATAGTTAAATATAGTAGTCTCTATATAAAGGAGATTGTATCTCCTCTTTCAAATACAATGAAATAAATTACTGTTACATATGAATATCCTCTAGTTTATCCCTGTTTTTTGGATGCCTTCGTTGTTTATAAGACCTTGAACTTTGGTACTTATTTCAATCATTAAGAAAGACAAGGTCAAATTTTGTGTTTTGGTATAAATTATATCCTTAGTAGCTTTGGAGGGAAGCTAAGAGTTTAAGTTTCTATTAGTGAAGGAGAAAAAATTTAGATGTGAGGATGAAGAAGATAGCTCATGGAGCCTCTTTTTTTTTTCTTATTCAATTCAATCCTGTTGCTAATGTAAAGGGACATCTCCATTTCAGAAGAAGAGTATATTTGTCTAAATAATAAGTTTATTGAGTAAATGAGGATAAAAGAAAGAGTATTAAATTTCTATGGGAATATTGGATATTAAGATATTTTAATAGAGAAATTGGCTATTTTAAAAGTCTCCATAGGTACACTAGAAATTTTCCCATATATATATATATATGCCGGCTAATTAATAAAATATGACGGCCGAATTAATATGTACCTAACAACCTTATCCAACCAAATGACATGTGAACCGTATTATTGTTTTTTTAATAATTTAATATAAACCGTCGGATATGAATTTTGGTAAACTTTATCAATGCAAGTTTATCCTCTATTTTTAGTATATCCAAAATTAAATACATAAACTTGCCGCCCACAAAAGATAGAAAATTTTAAACATATCCAAAACACCTATTTATTAGGATATAAATAAAAATGGTGGCAAGTTTTAAGTTTATCATAGCACCTGAAGCCCTTTTTTTATCTAACAAATATGAAATATGTGACTTGCTTAGATCAGACGGCTAACAGAGAATAAATATAATGATAGAACCAATAGATGAAATCATTGTTACCAGACGCAAAGAAAAAAATTTCTTTTTAGAAATGTATTAAATATTTTGTATAAGATTAGAAAGATGGAACTTTTTTCGATGTCATACAAGAAATTGAATTTTTAATTCGGTTCCATTAGACATTTTCTAAACTACATATATATATATATGTTGTATGACATCTAAAATCATTAATTCATTTCCTTAAGAATTTGTATGCATATCAGACATTTTTTGTAGCTAAAAATTTCAAACTTACATACAAATTTTTGAATTCAATCATTTTCTAGAACACCTAAAAACAATTCCATCTTTATTATTTCCAACAAAATATTTAATATATTTCTAATAATAAAAAAAAATTGTGGATGCAAATTAAGGGAGACAAGTCACAAGGACCAGGGTTCCTTTCCAACTGTAGGATGGTTACTTGAGGTAGTAATAATAGTATGATACATCTGGTCTGGGTCTGGGACTTAGAGCAACAACCAACCAATGAAGTAATGAACACAACAATTAATGTATTAATTAATTTTCACTTGCCTATCTCATGCTCTCAAAATAGACCCTAAACCAAAACAAGATTAATTTTGAGGAGATTTAATTAAGACAGCTAGCCCACCAACAAAATTTTATTTTAATCTCTATCTCTAGCTCCACTAATAATTACCTTTGTTGCATTCTGATACAGCCTATCTGGAGTGGATAGCCCGTATGCTGGAAATGAACTGGTTGGACTGAATCTCTCCTTATCTCGGTCGAGATGGCTACGGGTCGGCTTACTGCGGGATGCAAACCGACTTAGTTAAGAGGTTGGGAGGAGGATGTGAGATATTCTACTCTTCCCTATCGATATCTCTCTTAGCGTAATTTTTGTTGATAGAAAATTCGACCCCTTTCTCAGGAAATCTGAGGCTTTTTATACTCTGATATCTAACCGTCCCTTCGCGGTTCTCTCGGAGAACGTGGGAGTGGTTATAGAGATCGTGTGCAAGGGTTATGGAGATCATGGCGGTTATCTCGTGTGTATTGGGCCATGCCGGCATGTCGGCATGCTGGACTTAATTATGAATTTCGGCTTGTACTTAGTTGGGCTTGTTTTCACATATTCTGGGTTGGCCTGCTAATCGCAAGGTCTTTTAAGCTTAAATGTAATTTAGGGCCTGTGTAACATGGCCCTATCATTAGCCCTCGAAGTCGGAATGCATCGTGTCGATGCTTTTGACTTGTGCTTATCGGGAACTGAAATAAAATATGAAATAACATGCGTGGTTATGTTTTACTGAAAACAAGAACGGCATTACCACAATATTCAACAATATCAAGTAATAATAATAAAAAGAAATAAGTAATTATTTATCAGGTTACCTTGCAATAGCGGTACGACATCAGTTTTGCGTCATGAAAAATTAGTTGAGAACACATGAATTTTGCTCTTAATATATATATGAAAATCGGTATACACATTTGCATTTTTTTTTTTTACAACAAGGGAAAGTTATCACCATTGCATGGTTGTTGAGTTAGCAAGGCGTTAATTATGTCAGTAATAACGCGACATGCTAGATAGTTAGTAATGATGCGACATAATAGTCAATCTAAATATAAAAGATCAAATATTTCAAATACCATGACATTCCTATAATAAACGTTCACAATTGACATATCCGTAACTTCTTCTGAGTACGCACCTTAACCTAATACATAAGAAAGCTACATATATCATTTTACTCTTGTTTCGTTCTGGAAATGAGATATCATTATTTATGCCGCACTGATGTTGTCTATTTCTTGTAATAGGACATGACTAATTGATGGCGCTTCTGGACATCACCAATTTGCCATCACGGATGCCGTAGCTCATAAATAATCTAATATCAGAGCCATCAATTGGACAAGTCCAAGGATCAGATGGAGGATTAGGAGTTGGGAGACAGGATTCATGATAGCAGTAGTAGCATTTACTGCCATTAATCATGACATGTTTGTCTTCTTCTTTGTTACAAAGTCGGCAGAATTTGACAAGCGAATCATCTTGAAAGAAAGAAGGATGTGACGAAAAAAATGGCTGTCGTTCATTGCTGGGGTTATGTTATATTTATAGGCTGAGGGTCAGTATCCAACCCTCATAAATGCCATTCTCCTAACCGTCCTATTAATGTTATTCTTGGGAACCGTTTTCTGTTAAAAATGGACCATGAGATGAATCCTACGCTTGATAACGTGGATCTCAAAGATTAAACATATATATTTAGAAAATAAAGGCCGACATCACAGCAGCTGATAAAATAAAAGATCGACATCAAGGTAAATAATTATATATGTTAATGGTAAATGTCGATACTACATTTACTAGTGAAGCAAAAGATCGTCATCATCACAAGTAAGCGACATACAATAGAAATGATCTTTTTAATATAGGTAAATAAGTATGTTGTTTTTCTGATGGGAGCAGCCAGGGCATAAGAACTCAGCATAACGCATGTCGTCTGGGCTGCTAGGCAACTATCCGGTAACACATTTGGGATTGAATGACTCTTCACAACCGTCACAAGTAAATATTTATGTAGCCAACATGCGCTTCAAGCAACAAGGACATTTGTTCCATGCTAGTGGGTCGGCATGTTGACTATCACCCAATGCCGACGGAATATGAGGATTTGATTTACTCCTAAGGTCAAAAATTTCAACAGCCTCAGGCGTACTCAGGTAATGAGTACAGCCCTGCGCATGTCGATATTAGGTTTGGATGTGGCATCGCTTTTGAGGCTAGACGTGCTCATGTCGAGATATGGGAGATAATATAAAAAGAAATTCAGTACTATAGTCATGTCGACATCAATTAACGACATGCCGAGCTTAGATATGAACTTCGACATTGACATCATCACATTGACATCAATTGACAACATGCCAAGATTAGATATGAACTTCGACATTGATGTTTTGTTGGGCTTTCCTTTCATATTCCAGGCTGGCCTCTCAATCATAAGGTCCGAGTCCCGGTTTTCCTTAAGTCCGAATGTAAATTAGGACATGTGTAACATGAACCTATCATTAGCCCCCGAAGTCGGAATGCATCGTTCCGATGCTTTCGACTTGAGCATGTCAGGAACAGAGTTGGAGCACGTAATAATACGTATGTATGATGCTTAAGTCAAATATGACATTGTCTCAGAATCAATATAAAGGAAACGTCAAAAGTTGTCATAAAACTCATATGTATATAAGTGCGACATATATCATTATATATGTAAGAAATCAACATAACAAGAAAGTGCGACATATAAGAAAGTCGACATATATGAGTGCGACATATAAGTGCAACATATAAGTGCGACATGCATGTCGAGAATTTTTTTTTTCTTTTTAGCGAAATATCGACATCCGAAATCAGTATAATAGAAAGTCATTTTAGTCGTTTTCTGCTACAAAATATAATGACATTGTTTTTACGACTTGAATATGAGTATGTCATTCTCCTCTCCCCCTTTTTTTATATCGACATATATCGATCTTTATTTGTGGGAGCGTGTATTCGTTACCTCAAGGGATTTTGTTGTATTTTTGTGCTGAAGTTGTGCGGCCCTTGTGTCAAGATGCCGAACATTTTATGTTTGTCTGTCGACATACTTTTTCGTTGCCTTATTGGCTTTCGATTTGTTTATTTCGTCGCTTTCTCGACGTGAGGGAATATTCGTTGCCATGTAGGCTCTCAATTTTGTCGCTTTCGCGACATGAGCAGATATTCGTTGCCATGTAGGCTTTCGATTTTTTGTGTGACATGAATATTTATTCGTTGTCATGTCGGCTTTATTGTATTGTCACTTTCGCGACATGAGTAATTATTCGTTGCCATGTCGGCTTTATTGTATTGTCACTTTTGCGACATGAGTAATTATTCGTTTGATACGGAGCGTATGTTCGGACTTTGGATAAAAGCACCTGATATTGTATATGTATCTTTCAACATTATATCTATCGACATTGTCTTTTCATTTGGCCCTTGTGTAAAGGTATTTGATATGATGTACATGTCTGTCGACATGGTGTTTGTCGACATGGTGTCTGTCGACATCATCTTTATGTTTGGTCCTTGTGTAAAGGTACCTGATATGATGTACATGTCCGTCGACATGGTGTCTGTCGACATTGTCTTTATGTTTGGTCCTTGTGTAAAGGTACCTCATTGTATGTACATGTCCGTCGACATGGTGTCTGTCGACATCGTCTTTATGTAAATGTACCTCATTGTATGTACATGTCCGTCGACATGGTGTCTGTCGACATCGTATTTATGTTTCGAAATGGGGGCATGTTGAAGGTTTCCCCCCCGGGGTGGGATCTCGAATCCCGATGGTGGAGTGTTGTGCATCTGAGAAGGATCCATCTAGTTCCGTAGTTTCTGAGCTTGGTGGCCCCACGGTGGTTGATACAGCCTATCTGGAGTGGATAGCCCGTATGCTGAAAATGAACTGGTTGGACTGAATCTCTCCTTATCTCGGTTGATAAGTCGAGATGGTGTTGAAGATTGGATCTCTCCTTATCTCGGTCGATAAGTCGAGATGGCTACGGGTCGGCTTACTGCGGGATGCAAACCGACTTAGTTAAGAGATTGGGAGGAGGATGTGAGATATTCTACTCTTCCCTATCGATATCTCTCTTAGCGTAGTTTTTGTTGGTAGAAAATTTGACCCCTTTCTCAGGAAATCTGAGGCTTTTTATACTCTGATATCTAACCGTCCCTCCGCGGTTCTCTCAGAGAACGTGGGAGCGGTTATGGAGATCGTGTGCAAGAGTTATGGAGATCATGGCGGTTATCCCGTGTGTATTGGGCCATGCCGGTATGTCGGCATGCTGGACTTAATTATGAATTTCAGCTTGTACTTAGTTGGGCTTGTTTTCACATATTCTGAGTTGGCCTGCTAATCGCAAGATCCAAATCTCAGATGTTATTTAAGCTTAAATGTAATTTAGAACCTGTGTAATGTGGATGCAAATTAAGGGAGACAAGTCACAAGGACCAGGGTTCCTTTCCAACTGTAGGATGGTTACTTGAGGTAGTAATAATAGTATGATACATCTGGTCTGGGTCTGGGACTCAGAGCAACAACCAACCAATGAAGTAATGAACACTAAACAATTAATGTATTAATTAATTTTCACTTGCCTATCTCATGCTCTCAAAATAGACCCTGAACCAAAACAAGATTAATTTTGAGGAGATTTAATTAAGACAGCTAGCCCACCAATCAAAATTTTATTTTAATCTCTATCTCTAGCTCCACTAATAATTACCTTTGTTGCATTCCTTCACCTTTCAGCAAGCTATCACTATGTTCCATTTCATTTAAAAAAGAAGAAGAATCAAATAAATGTATCATCCAAATTTAATTGCACCCACAAAGAGAGAGTTTTAATTAATTATTGTTTTGTTTGATTCATCATTCCCTTGACGCGGAAGAAGATAAGAATAATATTTAAGCTTCTTTCTATAGACTATAGTATAATGCAATGTATAGTATAGATTATATTATGTTGACTAATTGTATACGTGCATTAATTAATTAATTAATTGATTGATTGATTTAGTAACATAAGTTAACTAACCCAACTAATCACCGGCCAAGTTGTTGCCTCCCGAATCGTTTTTTTAAATAATTTTAGAATTTGGTTTCTAAACTTTATTTTAAATATATATATTTGATCCTTTAGCTTTCCAAAAGAAAATGTAAGTTGTAATCTAGACTTTCCAAAAACATTAAAATAATCCTTTAACGTTTGACAAAAAAATAAAGTTGATCCTTCAA
This sequence comes from Carex cristatella, assembly GCA_024447775.1. Classification (NCBI taxonomy): domain Eukaryota; kingdom Viridiplantae; phylum Streptophyta; class Magnoliopsida; order Poales; family Cyperaceae; genus Carex; species Carex cristatella. The sequence goes on from JAJHPF010000016.1 coordinate 57,382, forward strand.
CTTCTCTCAATTAACTAAATTCATCGTTCTAAAATTTGAAGGATCAAATTTTCATATAAAAAAATTTAGAAATCGATTATATCATCATTTAATTTAAAATTAGAAAACTAATTTTAACTCCATTCTAAAAAAAACTAACTTTACTTTTTTACCCATTCTTTTTTTTGGTGCATTTCCATTTTTTTTTTAAAGAAACATGGCTTTATTCAAATTTGACTCGTGGCCACCGACTGAACGAGAACGACCCTTCGTTTCATTTCTTTCCTTTTTTATCGCCTTTTGTCGTCAATAAAGTTTCAAAATCCAAAATTCCAACTTCTCTTCGCTTTCTCATTTGTCATTTCCACCGACTCCTCCTTCCTCTCACCAAGACCATTTCTCTCTAGTCTCTCCGTCTATATTATATTTTGTTTAATAGGTCAAACTGATCGATGCTCCTTCCTAGTGCATGCTACTTGGTATTATAATTATACCATCAATACCAAGACCATTTCTCTCCTCCATCTCCAGATAATATTACAGATCTGAGTGACGATCGACTCTCTCTGTTTTCTTTTAATAATCCAATCCGTTCAGGTAATCTAGCTCTTCTGACACCCCACCCCTAGAATGAATGAATGTTCTACTTGCTCCATTAATTAATTGCTCTTGGATCACACGAAATTCAATTCTATTCTATTCTATTCTATCTGCCAATCTCAATCTCATCTCTTTCTCGATCGGTTGCAATTGCATTTGCAGGTAACAAACAGATGGGTTGTACAGGATCCAAACAAGCTCGAAAGAGCGTCCATGGCGTCAGCCCCTACATCCGGACCCAATCCCTCCCCATAACTTTTGTTAATTACGAGCAATCTGTCACGCTCAAATCAACAACCCTCGGGTCGCTGGATCTCGACTTGAATGATAAAGCCGGTGCAGTATGCTCAGAGGAAATGATGAAAACTTTGAATGATAAAGATAAAGCCGCCGCAGTGCAATCTTGGGCAGAGATGATTGAGAAACACTGCAAGTGGGCCCCACTAACGCCGACCAAGACTCCGCCGAACGAACCGGAGGTAATTAATGTGTGGGAACTTATGGAAGGGTTGGAGGATGCAAGCCCGATTCGCCACTCCGGCATAGACCGATCGTTGTCCTTGGATACTTCTAGGGATAGGGATAGGGACGCAAATGAAAAATCTAAATCCGCAATCAGAGAGTTAGACCCGGAAATTATATATGCTTACCTGAGCAAAAGCAAAAGAGAAATACCCAAGTTCACCGGTCTTGTTCGCGAAAGAATCGATGCATTTCAAGAGAGGATCAATGCAAAAAGGGATAAGGCGGGTCCGCCTGGTGGTGAAAATAGAGTCGTTTTGTATTTTACCAGCTTGAGAGGCGTCAGGAAAACTTTCGAGGATTGCTGGGACACAAAGGTAATTTTACAGAGTTATGGAGCTGTGATCGATGAGAGAGACATGGCGATGCATGGCGGGTACAAAGATGAGCTTAAAGGGGTTTTAGGACAGAGATTCACCGGTAAGTTGCCACAGGTTTTTGCAGATGGACGGCACTTGGGAGGAGCCGAGGAGGTGAAGCGAATGCACGAGGGGGGCAAGTTAGGGAAGGCTTTGGGGAGTTGTCAATCATTGCTGGTCAAAAAAGGGGGACCCGGCCGAGAGCCATGTAGCGGTTGCGGGGGTATGAAATTTGTGCCGTGCGAAACGTGCTCGGGTAGTTGTAAGGTGTTTGTTTCAGAGGATGGAGAAGAAGAGAATGGTGGTTTTGTGAGATGCAAAGATTGCAATGAAAATGGATTAATCAGATGCCCCCTTTGTTGCTGATTAAGTATTGGTGTATTCATTTGATCTAATAGATTGCTTGATTTTTTTTTTCTTTTCTTTTCTTTTCTTTTTTACATTGTAAATAGAGAGATGATTACATTTTTGATGTAATAAGATGTTAATCATACTGAGAAAGAACAGAGATAGAAGTAGTTTCTTTAGACATGTTTGTGTTTTTGTTCACTTGGTAATTAGATTAATCATTGCTCGAGTTGGTATTATGTCATTGTTGTACATACATTTAAGTTACAATATTTGTTGATAGACCATAAGAAATTTCTATTTATTTATTATTTGAGTGCACTGTATATACTGGTAAACTGAATGTCAATTGAATCAATTAGGTGACTGTATTTAATTGAATCAATAATATTGTGAGACCTTCAAAGAAGTGATATATATTAATGCTAAGACTATAATATAATTTGTCCATCTCATGTCCAATTTAAATTTAAAAAAGAAGAAGAAGAAGATGCGAACTCAAAACCCCTAACTGTGACTTGTTTGTAACTTGCTGTCACAGTGTCACAGTTAAGACTTAAGAAGAGATCACCTTCAGTGTCACTGTTTCTTGTGCTGTTCTTTAGCCTTGGTAGATGGATATTGCTATTAAAATTGAACTGTTCAGATTAAAATTGGCGGGATATAACTATCTAGGCATTAAAACATGAAAAGCATTACGAGGAAAAAAAAATAGAAGAATTTCCTGACTGGAGACTCCTGTTCAATGATATATTTATGCAATAGTACAATGCAAGTAATTTTTCTTTTTTGTTCCTGACTTCAAATACAACATATTCATATTTTTTTTATAAAAAAACACTATTTGGGTCTAATTTCACATAAGAATTCATCATCCATTTGATGAACTGTTGATGCAACCAGACGCAGACTTACAAGCAAACAATTAATGGAAATTAAATTGATCTCCATATATATATAAAAAAAAATTGTACATCAACTTTTTAGCAGCACTCACTTATGTCATAGTTAACATTCAAAATTTAGTGTATTGTATTGGTGTTTTTAATTTCTTATTGTATTGTGTTGAACTGTTGTCTGTTGATGGAGCATGCATGATTAGGCGGTGTGTAGCCTAGGTGTCACTTATATTAATATTATACAATGCCGCCTTGTACGTAGATGTTTTTCACTTTCAGAGGATATATTTGGGCTATATATTACTTGTTGGATCAGGACTCAGGACTCAGGAGAGAGAGATATGGGCCTTCATCAACGATCAGATCATGATCCATCTGTATTATGGTATTGTTAGCCCATAGGCCCAAACATAGTCATTTCTATATTAAGAGAGCTGCTGGACATCTCCAGTCCTTCAACTCATTTTCAACTCCACTCAACTTGAGCTGAGCCTGTCCAGCTGTCCTGGACCTCGAGTAATCTTTATATTTATATTTATATTTGCATGGACATCCCCGATAATCGAAACAGGTCATATAAGAATTAATTTACCGGTACTTTATCATCTGATTACTTCAGGTCATTGGTGGTATCACAATTCACACAAAATCAATATATATCATACAAAAGTAGCGAGCCTAACACATATTACTGTTGGATTTTCATGGTACTTAAGACAGCAGAATTTTAAAATTTTTGACAAAAAAAAAGTATTAAAAGATCATCATGTATGACTGAAAGTCTGAAATCAAACCAAAATCAATAAGCATCATACATGTATTTAGTTTCTTGTCTCCAAACAAGAAAAGAAGGTCCTTGAGATGTAAGGTTGTAGCCTTCACTTCCTTGTTGATCGATGCTAATGGTGGTTGATGCTTTGCAGCGCCTTGGTGGTTGACGTGTGTGTGTATCTATAACACCTTGCACCAAGATAAGACTCCAAAGTAGAAGCCATCCACGGTATACACCAAGAAATTAATTAGAAACTAAAGTTTCCTCTTGCTAGAGAGTAATAATTTGGTCGCTCCTTAATCTCTATCCTCCAAAAGAACAAGATCTTGATTATAGAGTTTGTTGGTTCTCAACACATGAGAGAAAACAAGAAAGAGATAGAAATTTTTGGCAGAACTTCAACCCTCAAAAACAAATTACCCTCAAAAGGAATGAGAGTGTGTGTATATAGCAAATAAGGAATGTGAAATTCTGTTTCCAAAATTATCTCTATATTCTACCACGTTTTTTACCACGATCTAATTCGAATTAGATTCTTCCATATGAATAAAAGTTATAGATCTTTCTTTTATCTTTCTATCCATATATGGTACGCCCAAAACAAACATCATATGAGGGCATTATGGTCAAAATACAAAACATGCGCAGCAGTTTCCAGAAGTCTAAATTAAGCACCACGTTCTACTACATTTTTGACCCTGATATATTTCTAATTTGGTTTTCTTCCAGAGATACAAAGTTCTAGTTTTTTTCTTTTACCTTTCCAAAAAGGTATAGAAAACTAAAAACGACTATCGTATTAGAGATATATGGGCCAAATAAGAAACATTGCGCAGCAGATCTCAGAAAACGTGGTAACTATTTTGGGCTAACTTTTAATTATGGAAACAATTCTTTAAAATAAACATGAGCCATAATTAACATCAGCCATTAGGTTTTGTTTATTGGGCCAAGTTTTACTTTACTTATTTGAATTAATCAAATACAATTAATCTAATTAATTGTAGTATCATATATAATTATCCCAAATAATTATATTTCTCATGTTTTATTGGAGAAACCAATTTATTTGTCATGTCATACATATCAAATAAATTAAGGAGCATTTCTAATTAATTTCTTATTGGTGTGACCCCGTGGGATCTATGTCATTCGGCAATAAAATCTGAAACTCTTTTCGATTCCATAAATTACAAGCGGCACCTAGCAATATGTATTGTAATTACCCAAATGACACATATGATAAGTACCATACTGTATCACGATCCCTAAGCAACAATTACCTCGTGTCAATTCCATGTCTCATGATATCATGAATAGATCCAAGGTAGGAATGTGTCATCCTTGCAAATGTACTTGTTTCTTGATTCTGAAATAATTCAGTAATTATGATTAACTCTTTAATCATATGTGCACATATTTGTATTATCTTATCAAGGGGCCCAATGATATCATCACTCATTATATGAGGGATGTTGGAATTCTTAATAATTACTATCCCTCCACATAAGATATACATAGTGAGATAGAATCTGTATGATTGCCAGTTACGGACAACGTTGGATAATACCCATGAATATATATTCTCATGTGAGAGAAACAATCATCTCATACCTTAGAATTCCATACACAAATAAAACATTAATGACACAAAAACAATCTATATTAAATGTTTTATTTTGGTCACGTCCAATCCCCTGATCTCTATCAGGTATCCATTTGATTAGATTGACAACTCCTTGTCATATGATCTGTAGGACATGATCATCATCTAATTCAAATGTTAATCTTATACCGGTAATTAATGTCCCTTATTAATTACCAAGACTAGTGACACTTTAGAGTATTTATTAACACATGTATAGAGTTCTACAATTTCAAGTTCTCAACCTGAATGATCTATAATTAATAAAATACCCAAAGAACAAAATAATAAACATAATTATTCAATTACATAAATAAAACTTAAAAAACAATCATCCTATGATTACTTCTAGATCACAGTATTAACAATTACATATTCTAATCTAACAAGGGTTTTTTTTATTTAATAATTAGGACTTAGGAGTAGCGCCAAAGTACCAAAACACATAACACACAATCGCACACAAATCACCTCAAAAATTGACTTTGAAAGAGAGAAGAAATGTGACCTAGCTAGAGTTGTAAATGAGCTGGCTCGATCCGAGCTGGGCAAAAGCTCAGCTCATTAATTCTGGACCGAGCTGTTAGCGAGTCAGTTCGTTAACAGCTCGCGAGCTAAAATCTCAGCTCAAACTCGTGATGAGCCAGCTCATGAGCTAGCTCGTTGGGTTTGGTTGGACCTTGTTTTAAGAAGAAAATAAATTTTACAAGCATTTTTGGACCGAGCTGGATCGAGCTAAACCAAGCTGGATCGAGCTTGACAGTATAAAATATACACAAATTCATACAAATTCACATATTGATGCCTAGCCGAGCTAGCTCGCGAGCTGGCGAGCCGAGCTGGACAAAAGCTCAGCTCGTTAATTTTGGCCCGAGCTGTTAGCGAGCCAGCTCGTTAACAGCTCGGTCCACTATCGAACGAGCTGTTACTGATCGAGCCAGTTGTGAGTCGCAAGCGAGCCACAAGCTACGAGCTTTTTGGACAGCCCTAGACCTAGCTAGGATAGGCTAATTAATTGTCTTTGTCTACATACGGCTGACGCCACCATTCATCTCATAAAACAATGAAATAGTACAAAAAACTACTGATCAAATGATAACACCCCCTTCTCTAATCCCTGTCACCGTCCCTTTCATTTTCACATTTATGTAACAAATTGTTACATTACGTCCCTAGCTAGGTTTTATTGATTTGTGTCACTTTACGGCTAAATACGCCTACTAACCAATTTTCATTTCACACGTGAAGAAAAAGTCTATAATTGGGGTAATTCTAGTTTCTATTCAATTATTTAGACATTATCAAAGTGTCCGTACACAGAGATTGCTTGTGTCAAATTAAGGTTACAAATAAGCCAGTTTTCTTTTTCAAAATAATAGTCTAAACTTTTAAAATAATAGAAATAGTGGGTGAAACAAATATGTACTTCATTTATTGTTATAAATTATATGTTGCATAAAAAATGAGCTGAGAAACTTAATATTAAATTAAACATCACATAAATAATATAGATTGTATCTAATGATTTTATTTTGACATATAAATTTTATATTTTTTGTTATTAAAAAATTTAAAAGTGAAAGTACGATGAGGCATAAAAAAACAAAAACATTTAAATCCTCCTCTTATAATTTTAAGAAGTCAAAATTTTCTAGCTAATAATAGAAATTAAAAGCTGAATCTTTTTTCAGCTTTTCAAATATCTGATTTTGGCATTTTGAAGAGAAACTTTTGGCACTCTTTCTTACATATATTTCAAAGGATACAGATATGAAAAAGAGAAAGAATTTTTTTTTATTTTTCAAAAGTTGAACCTTAGAAGCCGGAGAAAGATTTGGCTTTAGAGAGAGAGAGAGAGAGAGAGGAGCTTTCTGTAGCTTTTTAAAGACCCAAAAATCAAAGCAACTGTTTTGAATATTTTCTTATTCAAACAATTTGGGCATCTTAAACCAAGTGGGAGACTTTTTAGAAAGTGACACCTGGAACAAATTTAATTAGTATTCTTTTAAAAATGAAGCAATTGGACAGATATCTAATTAATCATGGATTAGATAGGCCGTTGGATTGGGAAGGGACAATTTATATTGAACCAAATCATCCAATTTTACAAAACAATTGTGTGGGTATAAATTTAAAGAGATGCCTAATATTGACCATAGCCTCTTGGTCTTCTACAATTTGGTGGTCCAGCCTTCATCTTTTTATATATATATATTTTTTTTTTACAAATTTGACCAGATATATATCTTCAGCTTTACTCTTTTAAAGAAGAGTTTCTTCTATTTCAGCATCAAATGTTTGAATGCAACTTTGACCAGAGTTACAATTGGATGATTGTAGTTTGAAAGCGGTCCATTCATTAACTAGGTCATTTAAAAAATTACTTTTTAACATTAAACTAGTTGATTGTAATAAAAATTTTGTTCGTGAGAAAATCTTTTGCATGTTGAATATATAATCAATTTATTGAGCTACTTAGTTCGAAGTTTCGAATATAAAATTTTGAAATTTGAGTCAGTAGTATTTCAGCCAAAGTACTACCAAAAGCATATTAGTCAATATATATATATATAGTTGGGCTACGGTACTTTGCGAAGTAAAGCGAGTGTTTAATTTCACGTCAATATCTTTAATTTCAAAGTTCAAAACGTCGATCCAAACTGTTCAAGTTGATCTTCACATAAATTGTACTTGGAGACCAAAATTTTACAATTTTACAATTTTTTTTAAATGACAGTTTTTCATAATAAAAATCAGTGATTTTAAAAAAATTCAAAAAAATAATAAAACATTTCTAAAAAATGTAAATTTTGATCTCCAAGCACAATTTAATATGGAGATCAACTTAAACAATTCGGATCGACGTTTTTAACTTTAAAATAAAAAGTATAGACTTGAAGTAAAACATTCGCTTTACTTCGTGAAGTACCGTAACCCAACTCTCTCTCTATATATATATCAAAAGATATAGGCAAGTGTTTGTATGAATTTTTTTTGTAAAAAAAAAACACGGTAATACACACATACATTTCGATAAATATATGTGAAAAGAACACAACTTATTGTTAAAGATAACTAATAACGTTTACAGGAACTATGTATGTATTAAAAGAAATGGGTAACTATATACATCCACACTTCAATATTTGTATTGTATCCGCATCTTAATTGTTATAATTGTTTGAGGATCGCAAAAAACTATAACATTGAATTTTTTTTCTAAAGTATTTATATCTATGCACGGAAATATGTATACCTATGTATAAAAATATTTATAGTTACGACGTAAATATTTTTTACGTAAATAATTGTTTCTCCAATCAAATTTTCCAAAACGTATTTGCACCAGAAAAACATGTGGGGACCACTCAAACTATATGAGAGGCATACATGTTTTTAGATGTGGTTTTTTTTTTCTCTATTCAATCTCGTCCATATTTCTAACGATCTGTGAGGAATTTGGCCAATCTAAAACCACGAACGTCTGTTGTCCTTGATGGCACCTAAAGGGGGGGAGGGGGTGAACAGGGATTGTTTAAAATTTAAACCCTACAACTTGTAACTATCTGTCGGATAGATAGGTTTGAAAGTCGTTCCTATGTTTAAGTAATCTATCTACTTTAAGTTCTTGGCGGAATAAAAAACTTGTAAACTAAATGAATAATAAAATACAGTAAAATACATAGATAGAGTTAAAGAAATTGAGACAAGAGTTGATAATGAAGTTCGGCTACTAAAAGACCTACGTCTCTGGGGTAACGCAACCTAATAGGCGTGTCTTTCTATTACCCAATGAAGAAAGGAATACAAGTTGTGACCGGTATGAAACAACACTCCTGTAGTCCACACAAACGACATATGAGCACAAATGGAGAAAGGAATATAAGTTGTGATCGGTATAAGACAACACTCCTGCAGTCCACACAAACGACATATGAGCACAACACATGCTCTAAGTCCAAACAATCACTGGCTTCACTCTAATCTCACAATGGATCAATTTATGTGAAATATATTTGAGTTTGCTGGAAAGATAATTGAAGTTTAGGCACAAGCAACAATGGACTAGGCTAAATCTCTCAAAAAGATTCTAAAGTATAAGGTTTGTGAGGGTATTCTCTCGTCAACTTAGACAGATGACGGAGCCTGCTATTTATAGTAGAATTCAAAGGAAAGCCAACGGTTCTATGTAGATCACAAGATCTATAACATAATCATATAGCCTATTTTGTTTGCGCCTAGTTTTCAGTATTGACTAAGCCTGATTATTTAAATTTTGAATTGGATATCTAGCATCATGTAACAGCTAGACTCAGGTGGTCTCGACTTCAGATCTACTTTACCATACTTTTAAAGATAAATAAAAATTAATAACAAAATAGTTAAGTGTGATCCTCGTAATCTTCATGATCTCGGTCTTCTATGATCTTCTGTAATCTTTATGATTCAACATCTCATTAAAATACGACATTCCAAGTGGCTCATATGAATCTTCAATCAAACCATTTGTATCAAATCATTCATTGTAGCTCGAGGATATCATGTAACATATTATTCTGTGCAGTTTGTCACATCCGACTTGTCATGATTTGCACGTTGACTTGCTTTGACCTTAGGTCGCGACTTATTACGCCAACTTGTCATGATATGTATTGTTGACTTGCTTTGACCTTAGGACGTAACAACTAAACCTGCATACATCTCAAACAGAGAAACTGTAAAATTTAATATTTATATGTTTTGCAAATTAGTCAAACAACATAGAAGATTGTTTACAATAACGTCTTCTACACAATTTTTTCTTTAAATGAGATCCATGATTACGTACTTTCGGGCTCATCATCACGCAAATATTTATAGCTCATCGTGCAAGTATTTATACCTATATTTTCAAGTATTTTTTTTTACATATGACACTGGATTATATCTGAAAGTATTAATATCAAGTATTGCAAGTATTTATACTCTTGCACTGAAATATTTATAGCTATGAGGTCAACTATTTTTGTTAAAGGAATATTGACACAGGGACGATTAGGAAATGTTGACGTGGGGATATGGGGTCCCTACTACTTCATTAGATAAAAGTTGACATAAGAACGATTGGGGGACTGGAAAAGAGAATGATTATATCAAGTTACAAATGTAAATATTAATTTCTTATGTTCCAAGTATTTATATCTATGAAGGTTGACACAGAGACAGATACAGAGGCTAGAAAATGGAACCATATAATTAGTGGGGACCATAGTACAACCTTCCTCTATTATTGCCGCGGATACTGGAGTGGGGGGATTGAAATAATATTCAATTATATAGAGAAGAATTAGGGTGCTCCTAAGTTCACCAAGCACCTTTGTGAACTACATGTGAAAATCTTTCAAACGACAAATTCAAACCGTTGAAATCCTTCTACCTTACAAGTGATGTGTTTGCATGTGAAACTTTTAAAGTTTTGAATTAATTTAGTATAAAGTCAAGTGGTCAAAATTAGAAGGTTTATAAATTAATTTTAGTACATTCATTTTTTGGAAACCTTTTGACCACTTGACTCTGTACAAATTTTAAAAATTTCACATATAGACGCATCACTCGTAAGGTAGAAGGATTTCAACTGTTTGAATTCGTCGTTTGAAGCAAATATGATAGGTTTTAGAGTTGAGTTCACAAAGAAGCTTGGTGAACTTAGGAGCACCCTAGTTCTACTCCAACTATATATACACACGAACCCATTGTTAAAAATAACTAATAAAGTGTTTACTGAACACAAAAATAAACACTTAAGGAGTTGCTTGTTCATAATTTTTTTAATTACATCTAACTAGAATTAAAATGTTACAGGAAACAAAAATACTCACATCCAAATTAAATTTAAGTCACTGGATGGATTATGTAAAGAAAACAATTATTTACAAACTGAGCACTGATACTGCTTAACAAAGCTAATCTTTAAGCTTTTATATATATAGAGAGAGGGGGGTCGGCTAATATTAAATCGATTGTTCCTGAGGTTCCGTGCAACTAAGTCGTTTTTCAATTTTCAAAGTTAAAAAAGTCAATCCAAATCGTTAGATGTGATTTTTATATTAAAATATATTTGGAGACCAAATTTTACATTTTTTGAAATTTGTTTACTATTTATTGAGTCACTTTGAAAATCGTTGATCCAACGATGGCTTCTAGTTTTACTGTTTAGTTCAGCCACCGTTGGATCAACGATTTTTAAAGTGGCCCAATAAATAGTAAAACAATTCCAAAATATGTAAAATTTGGTCTCCAAGCACATTTTAATATAGAGATCACATCTAACGGTTTGGATCGATTTTTTGGACTTTGAAAATTGAAAAACAACTTAGTTACACGGAATCTCAGGAATAATCGATTTGATATTAGCTAACATATATATATAGAGAGAGAGAGATGGGATAATTTGCTTTGAAAAGTAAAGATGGTGTTTTACTTTCCACTCATATCTCTATTTTCAAAGTTCAAACAATCGATTCGAATCTTCCAACATGTTCTTCATATTGAAATGTGCTTGGAGACCAAATTTTATATTTTTTGAAATTTTTTTACTATTTTTTCAGAATTTTTGAAAATCATTGCGTTGATGAATTTATTATTATTTTTTATTTAATAAAAAATAGTAAAAAATTTCTAAAAAAAATAAAAAATTTGATCTCCAAGCACATTTCAATATAAATATCTTGTTAAACGATTTGGATCGATTATTTAGTCTTTAAAAATAAAAATATGAGTGTAAAGTAAAACAAAATTCTTACTTCACAACTCACCATAGTCCATCTCTCTCTATAGATGTTATTTCACTGCACCGGTAGCTGAATTAGGGCTAATAAAGTAATTAACAATCACTTTATTACCAAACCTAATAACACATTATAATTACTTTGGCAACAAGAAAAGAATGAGAGAGGAAGCTTCCATGACAGCTGTAGATGCAGACAAAAGCTGACAATTGATTGGATAGGATTGGATAGTATATATAATTTGCAAAAGAATGGGAAATAGAAAAGGTGATTGAATGATGCCGGATGCCCCCTTTTATTGTCATGTAACTCTCATCTGGAAATGCAAGAAATTCAAGAAATGCATCTATCACTCACTATCTTGGTGTCACGCAATTATTATTAGTAGAGAGAGAGAGAGAGAGAGAGATATGTGCTCAGGGTTTCTTTCTTTCTACCTTTCTTTTCTTTGCTTGGTAAATCAAAAACCTAATTAGGAGCAGCCTTTTTGGCAATGCCTTGGACCCTTTATCCCTCTCCTTTCAAGTCTCAAGTTACCATCACAATCATTTTCTAAATGGAGATATATATATATTTTTTTAATGTCTTGAGTATGTGATTTGTAAGTTGGATCATATCAAACTCTTGAGTCTGAGATGATTTTGTCCCTGTCACTTTAATTACATGTGGTGTAAAATTGAAAAAAAAAAAAAATCATGCTCAAAAGTGATTAAAATTATGTTTATTTTTATTGCATTGAAACTGCAATTTTCACCGCATGTCTGTCAAGTCAATATGTCATATGTCATAGATAAAAAGGAGAACCCAATTACAAAAGGCTGATTCTGTTCTTAACCAAAAGAATTATATTGCTATTATTTTTAAGGTCTTGTGCAAATTATCAACTGAACCAATTTATTATAACAAATTGAGAATCAAATAATACCGCAGCGGAAAACAATTTCTCGAAATCTTGTACAGTTCCTTTCTCGAACTAGCTCGTGGAGTAGAGACTGTCATTAAGAAATATATAGGACAAATCAAATGCAGTTTCAAAACTCAAATTTTCTTAGCAATTAATTAATTGATCAGTGTCTCGCGCTAAGAACCGATTTTCTTGCCTCAAATCAAACAAGAGAGGTAGGTAGTGTTTAATTTTCAAGAATCACTGTCTAGGAGTTTAGATATCTTAATTAATTATGTACTGTTTATGTGAAGAGGGAGAGACAGATCGATGAGTTGATTGGTACAAACTCTGGGTTTGGATGAAACAATTTAATGTGTTTAATTTGACCTCTGTCAAAATATAAAACAGTGCATGGGATTGGGAGGTTGCAGGTTTGAAATCCGAATGGAGAAATTTTAAACAATTTATCCTAATTTCCATATATTAAATATGAAGGACTGTGTTATTATAATGTAATTTTAGACTTAAATTTATGGTATCTAATTGTGGCACCATTGATTATTTGTTCTTTATTTTCAATAGAAACCGGTTGCTTTTGCCACTTTTCCCAAACAAAACATTATCTCCTATCCTAATCCTATGCTTGTTTCAAGGTGCCATATATTGGTTATGGCCTTAATTAATTAATTAATGACATTTTTCTTTGATTACTGCTGCTTAATTGTCCAACAGTGTTAACTAACTGCAGCCTTCTCTCCATTAACCAATTAAATAGTACCACTCCACTTGTATACCAGCCACGTTTCGTACCGTCACTGGTTGCTGGGTTTTATTTTATAGAATAGACCCCAAAATTTTAGTTTTGCACTTTTGTTAAATAACTATTAATATTGGAGTATTGGACCAATTGGTATATATGCTCAGTATATTTCTCTCAAAATGTATATTCAATTTCTATTAATTTCCAAGATCTTACTTATTAAATTGCTTTAATTTTTGTAGTGCCTTTTTAAATTTCATACTCCTTAATTAATAAAATTCCTGATAGAAAATTAAGAGAGATAGACATATTAAGAACTTTACTAGTACAACAAAAAAACACAAAGAATATATATTAGGGTGTACAAATAAAATCATATCAATTTATTAATTTATAGATGTTTGCTGCCAACTAATTAAAGAGATGGCGTGGTTACAACTTACAACACAAGATAATTAATGGGATATATATCCATGTAATTTAAGATGCGCGTGTCTGAAATGCTTAGGATAATTTTTTTTTTATGTTTTCTTGTATTATTTTTTCTCATGTCAACTCCAATTAATACTTATTCAATTAACTGTATCTTAAACCATATATTAAAATATGCTTAATTATAATGTTTTCCTACCTGAATTATATTGAACACAAAAAGTTGTGCAAGTTGACAATGCCATTTATATAATCAAATTAATGATTTTGTGACTTTGAATTTTTAATCATAGATTTGTAGTCAAACTTGATTGTCAAATTACAACTAGCCAGTCCTTAATTTGTAAGCAACACTAATTATTAATTGTACTACGTTCAACATATATAAGCTAGCTGTTTAATGTCAAACCATTTAATATTAATATCTCCGTTAATTTGTAACATTAATTTAATTAAATGGAGTTTAGGTCAAACTAATTAATGCTTTTAAAGTTCATAAGCACAACTCTGTTCCTTCACAGTAACAACTATATATTCCTGAGTGGACATTTTTGGTATCCCTGAGGATTAACATTAAAACTGTAGTTATATGTTTATGAGAGTAAAAAAATAGTTTATATAATACCAAAAAATACATGGAAATTATGAGGGGACATTTTTGTATCAGTGTAAGACATTCATTTACTTAATTTGAACAATTTATAATTTTGTAATGAAACTAGTGGAATCATCCACTATATAAAAACAGGTATATATAAGTATATATCAAGGCCTGTCAAATTTATTATTAATATAGTTTTAAAAAGTTATATTTTCTCACACTTAATTATGTGTGTGGAGACAGAGAGAGTTAGTTTACCTTACTCTGAATAACACATATTAGCTGATTTTATGGTTCTTAATCTTGAATTCCAATATTCATTTTAATTATCTGATCTACTTTATTCAATCTCCATATCAAAATATTCTAAGAAATCAAAACTTAATTTTTTTTTATAAGAAAGTTTATATATATATTTTTTAATTTCAATTATTTTTAATAGTAAAAGAATCTTAAAAGGTATAAAATTTGATTTCCTACAAAATTTTACATATAATTAAGCAATTCAAAGTAACCGTTTAAATCTCAAAAATCAAAATTTTAAACTATAATATCGATTAGTTGATGTTATACATAATCCCTACGTGTGTGTATTAGATTGGTATAATTTTACAATTGACTTTATTGTTGATTTAGTTTATTTTTTATTAGTCAAACAATGCTTATGATATTGGGACTATTTGATTATTTTAATGCATTTGTTGTTATTTGCTGGTTTAAGAAAATCCCATTCCTGTCACATCCACTGAACTAGTGGTCCCCATTTTCTGAATCATTCTTCAAAGAAAAAAATATTCAAAGTAAACACAAAAAGACCCCACAATTGTTTTGTGACTTTAATTTGTACTACCTTCTTTAAATATGTTGGTGTTATTTTTTCATATAGAACTTCGATTAAACTTAATACTTCATAAATCACAATTTCTAAAAGTTATTATTGATGGACCCAATTTGAAGTATTAGTTTAAAAGGCCTTTTTATTATTCTTTATAATCAAAATAAATATGGTTAAAAAGAGTGAGGTTATGGTACTTGGCCAAGCACACTGCTTAGTGTGCTTTGATATATGAAGCATCGGATTCTCATCAAAATTCGTGCTGATGACAGCGTTGGATGATGTCTAACGGAATGCTTACGTTAATTTTTTAATCCACCGTCTCTTCCATTTTTTTTTTCCTGTGCTCTCTCAATTTTCTTTTTTTTTTATCATTAAAAGTCCGTAGGCCAAATCTTTCCATAATCAATTACATCACATGGTACAGTTCAAACATAGAATCAATTTAAAAGCACCTTCATGCTATTTCTCTTCGTATAGGCTGGTACCAGCATCGTACCAGTATTCCCTAAAGCTCCTTTATCCCTGAAAATTGATTGTAAATGTAAAGGATCCCACAACAACCATTTCTAACATTAGACACATTTCATATCCTATATCCGATGATACATTTGAAACGTGCCGGTCTTTTCTTTCTCCCCTTGCACTGTGACAAGGGAACAAAAGGAGAACACATTTATGAGGCTAGCTATTAGAGTTAAATCCAACTAATCAGAAGAACAAAAAAAGGAGGTGGCGACCACGACTCTCTAGGGTTTTTAGAGTCGGTTGTAGCGAGCGATGAAGAGAGCAAGTGGAGAGAGGGGGTGGAACGAAAAATCTAGTGAATATTAATTGAAAGAGAGCGGAGAATCTCAAGAGAGAATGTTGAACCTTGAACGGGAGAGAGCAGAGAGCACAGAGCAGAGAAAAAGATAAAAAGAAAATAACGGAAGCACCAAAAGCACTCCGTTAGACATTAACCAGCGCCAACATCTGATACGAATCTTTATGCAAATTCTATGCTTCATATATTATATTAAAGCACGCTAAACAGTGTGTTTGGCCAAGTACCATAGCCTCACCCGATTAAAAAAATGCTCATTTTGAGAATTAATTTTTGTATTTTCTTTTGTCTAGTGACAAAAGATAATAATTAATGTGTTCTGCGTGAGAGGTCATAAAGGTTAAAAAAATCTCAAATCTGAATCTTTTATGAATAATGAAACTTGAAAGAATAAATTTCCATCTTTTTCTTAAAACAAAATTTGCTTTTTCCAAATCGATTGGGTTTAGATTGTTTGATCCCCATTTCATAATTGAACAATTATTTTCATAGTAAATTTCTGGAGCTATGTGCATAGCTACCAGCCTTGTTAATAGTTTTTATTTTAACAACATTTATTGTCGTTGTTCATATGCTTCTTAACTTCTTTTGTTCTTGTACTTGTGCTTAGCAAAAACATTTACACTTATTCTTGTGCATAACAACCTCATTTATCGTTGTTCTCACGCTTTGCAACATAATTTTTTCTTAATCTTGTGTTTATGCACCTCGTTTGCATTTGTTCTTGTGCTTAGGAACTTCATTTTCCCATGTTTGTGTGCTTAACAACCTCAATTGGCGTTGTTTTTGTGCTTAACGACTTCTTTTGCCCTTGATCTTGTGCTTATGAATCAAATTTGCATTTGTTTTTGTGGTTAGAAATCTCATTTGTCCTTGTTTGTGTGCTTAACAACTTATTTAAAACCATTCACAGTTTGAACCTGATCAGTGCACATATATACGGTCCTGATTAATTACATGCATCTTTGACTTATATGTAATCACTTGTACTTTTTAATAAAAAAATGGCAAACACCGCTCTGCATTGTCAACATAATTTAAAATAGCCCATACTTTCTTTGAAAAATAAAAAAAAAAGCACTATCTATCTTCATTTTCTGGGTTGCAGATACCTGCTCCATCTATATTGTTTTTAATGGATGAAGAAAATGCCAATGTTGCCCTGTTTAAAATCCATAACATACAGCATGTCAGCATGCATGAATTATATGATCTAAATTGTGATTTGATATGAAACATATATATTGTGCAATGAATAGTAATAATGTAACAAGTAAAGAAGAAATTTGAGGATAATAAAATTAAATTTGGGGTGACATTACAGTTTTATATTGATTACGGTAACGGTAACTTTAAATTGTATTACTTGACGTAGTAGCGAACTGGTTGCAATGAAATATGTGGTATTTGCATCTAACTTGATATGAAAAAAACAGATAGAAATAATTATTTGAACATCTTCACTTCATATATATATAGAGAGAGAGGGATTAACGTAATATGCATATTAATTTTTTTTTTTAATACGCACTTATATATTCATATTTTAAAGTCAAAACAGTCGATTCAAACCATTCAACGTGATCTCCATATTAAAAAGTTCTTGGAGACCAAAATTTATATTTTTTGGAAATTTTACTATTTATTAAGATCAGTATAAAATTGTTGTTTTCGGAAAATTCTGAGCCATTAAAAAAACAATGATTTTTAAAAGATTCTAACAAAATAGTAAATTTTTTTCAAAATATGTAAAATTTGATCTCCAAGTATATTTTAATATGGCGATCATGTTGAACGATTTTAATTGAATGTTTGGACATTAAAAAAATGAATATATAAGTGCGTATTAAAAGAGAAGTTTTAATATGGATATTGCATTAACCCAACTCTCTCTCTCTGTCTCTACAGATATAGATAGCCATAGAGTATTTGAATCCATGGGGAAAGTATAAAGAGGGGTGTTGTGCCTTTTTTTTTTTTATTATTATTTGCAATCGTATTTCTGATCAATCCATTTACTAGAAATATCTTAAAATTATTCTACCTAAAAATTAATTTCGATCCCCAATTTAATGACCACTACAAATTATACCTGTCTTTAATTTTATTTTAGAAAATTTGGAAATATCTATGATTTGGAAATATTAGTTATTATGATTTGGATATAATAGTTATTATGAGACGACATAAACAAGCTACATTAAATAATTAAATATTTGTCAGAGATGGAGAGTGGGAATATAACTTGAAAGAATAAATAAAGGGAGGTAAATAATAATTAATATGAAATTATAGAAACAGTGTGATGCTCAGCAGACAAATTAATTTTTAACGAATGGTAATTAGATTAGGTGTCGCCAATTAAAATATATTAATTCTCGATCTGTCCTTGTCAAATTGTCATAAATTAAATTTGTTTCCTGTTTTACTTTTCCAAACCGCTTGCCATAATTAATACAACGGCGCATGCCATGCAATGAGACAATCTTTTTTTACTGCTTTTAACAAGGTTCATTAAAATATTATGAAATAATTAAAGTCTAAATATTAATGTACAAAAACAATTTGGATTTTTCCGTGCTAATACTTTAATTCCATGAAAAATAATTATAATGAGAACCATGCAGGGAACCTACTTGTATAAAATATAAATGATGTCACATCACATCGCGTCGCGTGCATACAAAATATAAATTTGGTTTTCTACAATTTCCATATATTGATTAATTTAAGCAATTTAATCAAAACTTATAATTTGAGAAGGTTCAATTCTTTCGTTCTCTCTACTTTTAAATTTTTAAATGACAAAAATATAATGTTTATATGTCAAAATAAAATAGTTAAATGTGATATATATTATTTTATTTGCAAGCACAATTTTTTTTTTTAAAATTTTTTTTTATATGAAACAATAAGTCAAAAAAATCAAAGTCCAAAAATTATATACATTAGTGTATTTAACTGTTTTATTTTGACATATAAATTTTAACTTTTGACATGCACATAGAAAAAATGACATCGATCGTATATAACAGTTTTATTTTGACATATAAATTTTAATATTTATTAAAATTAAAATAGTGAAGACATAATGAAAATCTCACAAGTTAGGGAGAGTAGGATGTCCGATGCCCATCGGATCAAACTCGGTTCGATGGGTGGTTTCTACCGTCCGATCCACTTCAAGCTGTGCGCATCACTTTAATATCCGTGCTGTTTGCTTTAATATCAGTGCGCACAGATCTTTAAGTGAATCGGACAGTAGAAATCACCAATTGAACTGTGTTTGATCCGATGGGCATCGGACACCCTCCTCTCCCCACAAGTTAAGAAGGTTTATGAAGCCTTTTCTATTAATTTAAAGTAATAGCACCGGAATAATATCCACATTAATACCATAACTCACTATGACATTTATTTTCTTATTTTTGTACGTCAAAAAAAAAATTCATTTATTTAGATGCACTCGTATAAAGTAGTCTACCATTCTTAATTTCCGAACAAAGTTAACGGAGGATATTCCAAAATTCTTCCTCCACTTCATGCAATAATTATTATTTTACTATAAAATATCGGTAATAAATTAATAATATGGTGAATTTATGAAAATTTGAATAGTATGATAATAATTACTATTATTATTGTTCTTATTTGTATTTTATATAAAAACATAATTACTGGAAAATGATCAGAAATAGAAAGAAGAAAAAAGAGACTTTCTACCTAAAAGCACGAATAGATCTTGGAATTTTTTTTCGTGAAAAACTTTACTCTGTTTAATTTTTCTGAATTTATTTGAATTTTCGGACTAAAAAATATTCTATATTTGCGAAGAACAGTCATATATTCTGTTATTTTCGGTTCTTTTGACCAGATGATGAAGTTTTTACAACCTACTATCTATCTTATAAAAATCATAAAAATAAGTAGATGCATATATATTTCATTTTCAGGATGACTAAAAAAGTAAAAAATAATTAATTCATAAGTTTTGTCCTTTCTTAATGCATAAATGTCAAATTTTCCACCAAATGCGATTAATGTGCAACATATAATAAAATTATTTGGTGGCATTCCAATTCCATCAGCACATAGCATACCAATTTTTACAACAACATTTAAAGTATTTGTAATATTTTATTTCAACTAAATTAATGGAGCAATCACGAGTTTAATTAATTAATTAATTAATTTAGGATCCAGTTTTGACACAACACAAACGAAAAAGTGTAAATTACGCGTCATGCTGAATATATAAAAGTCAGTCAAATATTTTATTAATTAAAATAATCTTGAAATTTATAAATGTATCAAAATATTATATGTACACATCATTTTTATTTTATTTTATTGGGTTGAAAAGCAAAAAATCTTAAGTCAATATATTAAAAATTTAATTCAAGCTAAACCGTGATAATTGATAAAACAAAAATAATTATAAAAATGAAAAAGAATAAACCTCACCGGAGGGAGGAGACCGGAGACGCCAAAAATTGAAGACTGAATGCTTATGTGGGACCCACCTAACTCATTCAAAGAATATGTTCGTCCTATTCTCTGAGTCTGAGGTAACAGAATATTTATGTTTAGATGAGGACCGTCCGATCAGAATCCGCACGAATATTATCTATCTGGTAGAATGAACTGGGTCCCTTTGATATTCGTGTGCATTCAGATCGGACTGTTGGTATCTAAATAGAAATTTTATGTTATCTTGGGTGAAATGAATTAAGAAATAAAAACAAACCCCATTAAAGGTCGTTGGAAGGATAGTCATAGATAGCAATTATAAAATAATAAAGAGAAATGGCCAAATGGGGGTGTTGTGAATTGTGAATTTGTGATGGAGAGAGAGAGAGAGGAGAGGCCGAGAGGAGGAGGATAAAAAAACTAAAAGGAGCCGCTTGCTATGCCTATGCTAGCTACTAAGACTCTCTAGTAGAGAGAGAGAGAGAGAAAGGAAGAGAAAGAAGAAGAAGAAGAATCGAGAACATGAAATAGAAATATGATGCATAAGTTTTAATCGGGACCGCGCGCGACATTTCATTTATCGAACCCACCCTTAATCGGTCCTTGGTAAGTTAATCAATCATTCATTGCTTTCTTCTTCTTTCTCTTTTTAGTTAAAAACTTTTGTGACTGTGTATCCGAAAGAAATCTCATCTTGTTCTCTTAACTTGGTAACCGATTGAAAGGGGAATATTTATATTTGGTAGTTTACTTGTTAGTTTTAGGTCTTATATATAATTGCTACTCTTGTTTTGTCCTAATTAGATTCGTTTCAGGTTCAGCAAAGAAATGAAAAGAAAAGAGATTTTCTTCTGATAAATTAATAGATGTCTGTTTATTCGTAATTGCAATCTAGAGATACCAATTTTGCCTCTTCTCTTTTTCTTTTCATTTCATTTCATTTCTTCACCAACTTCTTCTAGAAAAAATACTCCTTGCATCAACAAAATCTGTCAAGATTTGATTTGATTCATCTACTCCACAATATATATATTTTACACTATGCCATATTGTCTAAATCCTTGTGTTGCTTTCATATATTTTTGGGCCGCAAACGCAATTTATATTCATTTTAATTCAATTTGCTTACCTGGTGTGGTGTCTCTTTATTATATCTCTTATCTGTATTTCATAAAATATTTAATTAAATCTTTGATGGAGTTGTTAGCTCAAATCCTTTGTTACCTCTGCCAAGCCAATCTATTGAGAGATTTCATCAAATACTCTACTCTACTCTACTCTTCTCTTCTTCTGGGCCCAGCTGACACCAATTCAAAATAAAAGATTTCAATCTCTCCTGCTCATATCAAAACCCTAGCTAATTTTAAAAATCTCTGTTTTAATTGAACTGAATAAGAATTCAATCATGAGCAATGACCTGTGCACTGTCATTGACACCTCTTTTCTTTCTTCCTTCCATCTAGAGCATATAAGGTCAGCAATTCCTCTTTCAATTTTCAAATGTTGGAGGGACAATTTTGCTTAAATTTTCGAGATTTGCCGAATTTGTGTGAACCTGAAGCAGCCTTGGCCTACATGACTTGCCATCTCCTTGAACTCACCAGCAAAAAACCCTCCTCCAAAATCAAAAGACAGAAAGAACAACAAGATGAAGATGGATTCGACGAAGAAAACCTAACCCTAACTTTGGCTCTCAAGCGCTCAAAAATTAGTAGTTGCACCAAAAGTAGTAGCAGTAGCAGTAGCGGTAGCGGTAGCGGATCTAACAGCAACTCAAATTCCAGCTCTTTGATCAACCTGATCGGTCGTGACCTCTCTATAAGTTGCCTCTTGCGTTGTTCGCGCTCTGACTATGGCTCCTTGGCTAGTCTCAATAGCGGCTTTCGCTCTTTGATCCGAACTGGTGAGCTGTACCGGTTGAGACGCCTGTCAGGTATAGTGGAGCACTGGATCTATTTTTCTTGCAACGTGCTTGAGTGGGACGCGTACGACCCGTTTCGCTGTAGGTGGATGACCCTGCCGCGCATGCCGCACAACGAGTGCTTTGTTTGCTCTGATAAGGAATCATTAGCTGTTGGTACCGAGCTCTTAGTTTTTGGCAAGGAGATTTTCAACATAGTGGTTCTTAGGTATAGCATTTTGACGAACAGTTGGTCTGCGGGTAAGGAGATGAACTCACCGAGGTGCTTGTTCGGATCAGCCAGTTTTGGAGAGAAGGCTTTCGTAGCGGGTGGGACTGACATGCAGGGAAACATATTGCGTTCGGCCGAGATGTACAACTCTGAGGCTCAAACCTGGGAAACCCTACCTAGCATGACGAAACGTCGAAGAATGTGCTCGGGTGTGTACATGGACAACAAATTTTATGTGCTTGGTGGCATGTCTGGTAACAGCAACACTGATTTGTTGACTTGTGGAGAAGAGTACGATATAGAGAATGGCACGTGGCGGGTCATAGATGATATGGCTGCGGGTTTGAATGGGGCAAGTGGCGCCCCACCATTGGTTGCTGTTGTGAATAATCAGTTGTATGCAGCGATTTATGGGGACAAGGAAGTGCGCAAGTACAACAAAGAGTCGAACACATGGGTTACTCTCGGCAGATTGCCTGAGCGGCCCGATTCAGTTAATGGCTGGGGTATTGCTTTTCGGGCGTGTGGGGACCGGTTGGTGGTGATTGGTGGGCCCAGGGTGTTGGGAGGGGGGATGATTGAGCTCCATGCGTGGGTACCCAGAGACAACGGCCCGCCTGAATGGGAGATGATGGATAGTAAACATTCGTCAAATTTCGTTTACAACTGTGCTGTCATGGGATGCTGAATGTCATTTTAATGTCAATGATCTTGTTACTTGTTATTGTTATTATTTTTTGTTCATCATGATAATGTCCATGATATCATTGTTTTGATGAATCGAATGAACAACTTAAAGTTTACTGATTCGTGATATTGTCATTTGTCTGGAAAGGGTAACTTAAATCTCTTTCTTTCATGTTTGGTTTTTTTTTTTTTTTTTTCAAATTTGAATTTGAGATTATTCTATTCTATAAAGAGATTCCGTGATGAATCATCTAATGCTCTCTGGTGTGTCTGCTGTTACTCTCTTTGAGTTTGTTTTTACTTTTTACTAGCAGTAGGCGTATGATCCAAGCATGCATTAGAGGACAGGTTTCTTTTGTGCATATGAAAAAGACATTCCCCAACAATCAAAATTTGTGAATAAGAATTCTTACTGGTGGATCTTACAAAAATTAAATAAAAAGAACAGAAAAAGAAAAGAAAAGGACTTCTGTACCAGTACTGGTATTTCCTTTTAGAAGGAACTGAGAAAACTTAAAAATTTCTATATAAGCAGATCATTGCATGCGAAGTTAAAAAGTTGAACAAGAAAAAGAATTGACTTCTTTATATTACTTGTGATATTTAGAACTTTAGAAAGTTAAATTTGATTGTGAAATATCAGTAAATACTGTGTTTTATTTATTTATTTATTACTTGTTACTTGTTAGTCTAATTTGATTGTGATTAAGTTCATTGTCAATCTGTTATACAGTACAGATGCTTGTTTTACTTTTTACTGCTCAATAAAAAAGAAAACAAAAATAAAGTTGGGATAAATTCTTGTGGTGTCATTGGCTGGTTGTTCAACGCATGTTACACACTTAAACTTAAACTCAAATTAATGAGGCAATTTACAATAAAGTGAAAAGGATCATGACCACTAATAAATATATTTAATATTTAACATTCATACTTGATGAATCGGGACACAAGTGATGCGTGGCCTATTTATTAAGACCATGTAGTGGAATTGTAACAACCATTGTTTATACTTTATACATTATCACCACCTAATTTTTCTCCTTCTACATCCCTTGTATTTTTTTCACCTTTTTCAAAATTGACATATACATTCTTCTAGAATGCAATTTACTATTTTTTTTTTTTATCATCGATCACCTTTCACATCTTATGAGAAAGTATTTTAAAATGTGATCGCAATATTGCATGGATCACATATGCAATGGCCCGTCATTTTTATCCATGCCCAAAATCATTAACATTTCGCTAACTCTGTCCACCAAAATCAGGTTGTGTCAAAAATATCCAAACCACTATTTAATAGCCGGTTCCTATCTTCTTCTTCTTCTTATTTTTTTTTTTGGAAAAAGTTATAATTTTTTATTTTTTTTATTAAAGTTTTAAAAAAAAAATTGATATATTTCTTTGAAATTGGATAGAAAAATATATAATTTAGTTTATTAGAAGGACTGAAACAAATAATCTGGATCAATATTTTTCAGATTGAATTTTTCGCGGCTGTAAGAAAAATTAAAATATTTTATTGTTATTAGAAAAAAGAAAACTTTGGTAGAAGTGTCAATTTTTTTAAAATAATAATTTGATAACATCATTTAATATGAAAGACTTTGTAATATAGTAGTTAGGGTGTATGACTCTCACACCCAAGAGACGTGGGTTCAAGCTCCAGTGGTGACAAACAAAAAATTTCGCAGTTCACAAGCAAGAAATGGATCAAGGGCCGAAAGCATCGTTTTTTTTTAAAAAAAACTTTAAATGACCATAACTTTGGCTAGGAAAGTCAGATTGGCGCGTATAACCCCAATTCGGAAAGGGGGGAGGAGACGGTGGGGACCGTCACCTTGAGGTGTAACTCCAGGTATCCGACGAACCAGAATCGCCCAAAAACGTCGTTTAGTGCCTCAAAAATTAAGTTTAAGATTTTTAGTGTCTCAACTGAATTTTCTTATATTGAAAAATACTTTTCAGCACCGAGAAATGCACCAGCAGCAAGTGCAATTGCCACAGGAGAAGTCTTATACAAGCATTTTGTTTTCCGGTTCGATTTCAAGTCCTGGAAAAAAAACTAAATTATATATTTTTCTATCCAATTTCAAAGAAACATATCAATTTTTTTTAAAACTTTAATAAAAAAATATTTTTTTTTAACTTTTTCCAAAAAAAAGAAAAGAAGAAGAAGATAGGAACCGGCTATTAAATAGCCGGTTTGGACATTTTTGACACAATCTGATTTTAGTGGGCAGAGTTGGCGAAATTTTAATGATTTTGGGCATGAATAAAAATGACGGTGAAATGGCATTGGCATATACTTTTTACAATATAAAACCGCATTCACACAAACTATAACCGCAAAATCTATTTAAAAAGAAATCATCTAGTTAGGAATATAACATATAAAATTGATGATATGACTCTATTATATAATAAAGCTATGATTACGATAGCATATTATAGTATTTTTTTTGTAGTTCTCTAAAGAATTCGATTTAGTTTCCAAGTTTTAACTCTTTTTCTTTCAAAATACTAATCTACATACAATAGATCCGTATAAACATTACTTAAAATGTAAATAGAATGTATTCAACCAAAAAGAATAACCATAAGAAAAACAATATCTTCCAATATTTTTTGAAAAAGAAATGTAAAGATCTAGCCTTCAGATTTCATTGAAAATAACACAAGTCGTGTCAGCTTCCAATATTATATATTCCTGAATTTTTTTTAATTATATTTTCTATATAAAACCATAAGTAGGAGGAAAGGAGCTCTCTCTGCATTATTAACATGTTATCTTTTTTCGTATTGACTTTGTTTTTGTGTTCTACTTTAATTAATTAAATTTAATTTGCCTCCACAAATTCGCTTTAATTTAATTCATTGAATCGGACGGCCGAAATTTAATCTGTAGGACCGACTTGCAATCTTTTTTTTTTTTTAAAGTCAAGTAGTATACGCCG
Source organism: Carex cristatella (assembly GCA_024447775.1). NCBI lineage: Eukaryota > Viridiplantae > Streptophyta > Magnoliopsida > Poales > Cyperaceae > Carex > Carex cristatella. The sequence goes on from JAJHPF010000016.1 coordinate 83,862, forward strand.
GTTTTTTGTTGCATCACATTTCATTTAGACCGCTTGATCTGAAATAAGCGATTCAGATCTGACTGCGTGCATTCAATGAAGTTGTGCCAACGGAGAGCAGTTCAAAGAGAGGGGGGGACCACTTGAGCCCTTTTTGGGTGCAGCTAGTGGGTTCCGATTCATTTCGACTGGTGTATTGTATTGGTTCGGCTCGCCACCGATATAGTTGACACAAATAAAATATTAATGGCACAAACACAATTTATATTAAATATTTTATTTTGAATCATGTCCAATCACCTAATCTACATTAGGTATTCATTTTATTAGATTGACAACTACTTATCATATGATCTACAAAACATTATCATCATCTAATTCAAATACTAATTTTATACCAGTAATTAATATTCCTTGTTAATTATCAATAATAGAGACATTTTAGAGTATTTATTAACTCATTTATAGAGTTCTATAATTTCAAGTCCTTAACTTGAATAATCTATAAGTAATAATAAATACTCAAAGAATAAAATGATAAACATTTTATTTAATTATATAAATAAAACTTAGAAAACAATCATCATATGATTAATTTTTAGATCATCACACTAACAGACAAATGTTATAATATATTTTTTTCATTGTTTTGTTTAATTTGTTTTCTTTACATAGTAATAAAATATATGTTTTAGGAGGTTTAAATAGGTTAAAAGAGTAAATGTCATTAAACTTACATCCTCCTATATAAGTTTTATGAAATTTCCTTTGCCTCTCTACTCAATCCAAACAAGACGTAGTTAGAATTAAATGATGATTTAATATTATGGGTAAATATGAAAGAAATTAAATAGTAAAAGGATATACAAGATATATTGAATAGTTAATAGGCAAATATGAAATAAGGGAAGAATTGTTGAAGAGTATATTTGCGACGCTAAAAACCGTTTAAATTTAGAATGATAAACAACTGTGACATCTTGAGATCCAAAATCATGTGCCTATAAAAAGAAGATCTTAGATAATAAAAAAAACAAATAAATGATGATAAAGTAAAAGAGGAGCAAGCAAGCTGCATAAAAAAATGAGAACCTACAAAGGTAGATAGGCAAAATAAATAGAATATAATTAGAAACGGTTGTGTTTCAATGTATGAAATAATGGAATGCATCATTCAAATGCGGTCCAAGTCCTCGCACCGTTTCAATGGGGACCAGTGGATTTGTTATGAGCCCTTGGATTTGGTACAAAAGGTGGCAATTGATTGAAGCAGATCACAAGGTTCCATGCACTGTTTTTGTCAACAGGTTATGAATGCTAGATGTAATTGCATGGGTGGGTATATATTTCAACATTATACCCTTTTTTTTTGTCCAAAAGTTGAAAGAGATATCTTCTTCCATTGACCATTTCAATTTTTTCATTTTTCAAGTCTAAGTAAAAATAAACAGTTCACAGGGGCGGCGGGGCCAAGGATTTTAGTATGGTGAGGCCAATTTTAAAGCAAGACAAAATATTCATAATTATTTTGAATACCATTATATTTTCTAATTTTTTTGAAGAAAAATATAGATAAAGGTATCTTTTGAATAAAACATTAGGATAAGGCATAATTTTTTATTTTAACTATATTTGTATAAAAAATTAAATAAATCATGAAAATAAAAACATGTTTTTAATCTTCTTCTTTTTTTTAAACAAACACTCCCTCTAACTCTATGTGGCTCCGCCACTGAGAGTCAATATTTACAAAACAAAGTTAGCTATTGTCAAAATAACTTTTAATATTTTACCTTCGGTTGTATCACTGGACAATAAGTAGAGTGAGAAAAATAGCATGTCGGAACCGCCTCTGTCACGGAACGACATGGTTACGGCACATCACGTGTATTGGTTACGTACTGTGACTCGCGTGTCTCGTGCCATGATCATTTTTGAAAAATTGGCACGACACAGCACGTCATGCGAAAGATCTAGACACGACACACGATCGCGCGAGTCACATGTAATTAGGACCATTAGATCTTAATCAAATGGTGATTCTTGAAGAAACTACCTAAATTATGATTAAATAGTCATACGAGTCACGTTTGTTCACTACACATTTAGGCACAATGTGACTCACGTGGCGTGACCATTTGCGTGCCTTGACACCCCTTGACATTTTGGTCACGGCACGGCAAGTGAAAAATTATTTTGGTCACGGCATAGCATGGCACGACACAAGACTAAAGTCATGGCGTGTTAGTCACGACACGGCACAGCACGTTACGTTTTTTACACTATAACTATAAGGATACATTAATTCTTTTTATATATAGAGATGAACTAACTTGTTTTGGGAATTAAAATTTGTATTTTACTTTCCGCTCATATTTTTATTTTCAGAGTTCAAATAGTCGATTTGAATCTTCCAACATGATCTTCGTATTAAAATTTGCTTGTACACCAAATTTCACATTTTTTGGAAATTTTTTATTTTTTTGAAATACTGATTTTCTAAAATAATTTCAAAAAAAAAATAAAATTTGGTCTCAAAACACATTTTCATATGAAGATCATGTTAGAAGGTTCGAGTTGACTATTTGAATTTTGAAATGAAGATATAAACGGGAAGTAAAACACCCGTTTTAATTTTCACAGCAAGTTAGCCCACCTCTTTATATATATTTTATTTGCAAAATAAAAAAAAAATTAGTAAATAAACTTTATAAGACATTTTTTTCTTTTTTTTCGTATAATGATTATTATTTGAGGATTTAGAGGACAACGTTGTCTAAAAAGAAGTTGCTTTGTCAATATTTTCTTTTATTTTGCAGATTTTGTCAATATCGCCAAAGGTAATACAGGTTTTAATTTTTATCAAAAAGCATTCATGACAAAAACAGTTAGAGGATCTACATTGGTGTAAGCCTTTACAATTGCAAACAGTCTATCATAAAATAATTGCAATTTCAATTCATTTTAATTTCATGGAATCTACACTCATGAAATTATATTTAATTTTATTTTGATCGCCACATCAGAGATCTCTTTTGTTTTTTGTTGACCTCTTTCTTTTCCTCCGTCAGTTTCAATTTTCGTTCTTGGTACTAATCTATTTCTCTGCTCCCCACTTCTTTTCTTGAAAAATTATTGTGCCAGTACCGCTTGTACCATCCTGCTAGGCCTTTATGTCTGTCTGTCTCTCCCTCCCTCCCTCCCGATCTCTCTCCCTGTCTATAATGGAGAAAACAAAATGATACCAATTAAGTTATGTAGACAACATAATTGTATTGATAGTAGGACCAATTTAAGTATTTTGTCGTCAATTTTTTTGCGATAAAAGGCCTGTAGGCCAGAAAACTTTCATTTCACATCAACAAGTGTTACAGTAGGGATTACAAGTTTTAGTAATAAACATACAACAAGAAAATCTCTATTTTGTATGAAAAACCTGATCCTCCTAATCTCCAAAAACATTGAGATATGACTAACCCACCCAAGTTGCAGTGGTACCAGAAAATATTAGAAACGTGTATCCTAGTAATTGAGCCCCTGTGTCGTTCCTATTTTTGACTGCGAGGAGTGAATAGGCACAGAAAATTGGGGGTGATCTTTGAGTGCTTTTCAGATGTCATAAATCTCACAGTAGGATGTAAAGGGTCTGACAGTCTCTAAAAAAATTGGTTGTCAATTTCTTAAGCTTTATTTGATATCCCTAAAAAATTATGTTGCAGCGGAAACACAAAATCTGATTTTAGAATTGTAACTTAATTGGTCAACAAATTAATTACACATATAAAGGTATCTGAGAGGTGGGTCCCTCTGCATCATGTTGCCCATTCCAGAGGGCAAATCAGGCTGGTTTCTTAGGAAGTTTTAGCTGATGAATTGTTGAGCGCTTGCCTGACTCATATATACTCTTCTCGTAACTGATCATACAACTCATCCAATTTCCCCTTCTGCCTCATAAAAGCCAGATTAATTAAATATTAATAATGGTGATTATAATTATTACTTATCTATATAGCATCGACAAACATTATAATAATATTGTCGCAGTTTCATACATCTGAAAGTTTGTAAATAACTATTGCTCACTAATGTATGTACAAGTTTGTAATATAAATTGACTGGCACCCAGGATAACCTAGTACAATATCTACAGGTTATGGGACCAACACTGTGCTTTGTTTTAAATTCTTTTCTAGGATGAAACATGGCATTACCATTGCATTAAGCTTTGGTTGCTCCTCAGTTCAGCAGAAAATGCACCAATAGAATCTAAGTATAAATGCTACATAAATTGTGATAAGTAAAACTTAAAGACTCTTAGACAGCTAAGTACAAACCAAATATGTGATGCAACTACGTATTGTCTCTAGAAAGAGCAAGAACAACTAAAATTAGAAAGAACAAGAATAGCTAAAATAAAGAACACACAAAAAAATTAAGCAAAGAAACTAAAGACAACAAACAAGAACAGTAACAGCCTTTGTAGGGGAGACAAATCAATCAATATCCTCCCTTCTAAAATGGTTCCATTTGTGCTCAACCAAGTCCTCTCTAACTAATTGATGAAAAATTTAAATTGGATCGCTTAAAAAAATGAGAAAAAGTTCTTTGTACCCGGTTTATACCCAAATGTTCCGGATAAGGTTTCAACGGCTTTTAACCATCAGCCTTCAACTTTCTCTTATTTAAGAATCTTTCTACGTATCTAATCTCAGATCTCCTTCTCTCTAAAACCTTTTCTCCACCAACACGTACTCTGGTCAGGCCATCTCCGCCTAGTCAGATCATCATCGTCATCGTCAGATCTCACATCGGTCGCCTCCCATTGGAAGGCGAGATCACCTCCGCCCAGTCAGCCAGCTATTAGCTTGGATTTCTCACAGTTCAACCACTACCTAACGGCCACCTGTCTGGCAAGCAAAATAACCCGTCGGCTGACGATCACCGTGCTTGCTATCGATAACTCGGCACTGTCAGCGCTTATCGCATGCCACTTCACGCTCCAAACGATGTGAGATATTCTTTCAATTCTTTCTTGGTTCAGCTATTAGCTTTTTCAATGTATTCTATCTAGTGCTCACAAGGTGTTCGATGAATTGTCTGAGTGATAATTTGCAAGGTTTTTGTTCTTATTTTTTTTCTTTCGTTTTATATCGCTACTGATTTGTTGCTTCTGGCAGATCTGATTCGATCTGGTAATACTTCGAGTCTGATCTGATTTGATTTAATATGTCGGCTGTCGATTTCGTCTGATTTAAAATGCTACAATATTATATCATTATGTTATAGTATTGGTTTACATTTGTTACAGTATTGAATAATCATTGATGTACAGTATTGGTTTACATTTTTTATAGTATTGGATCATTATTTTTTATAGTCTGGATGCCGATGAGTTCATCAACATGATGCACGGATCAAATCAGATCAGAGTTGAGCTCTTCAAAATCAGTGAGAGAAGTCATCCCTTCCCCTCTTACAAGGTGATCAGTTTTTTTTTATGTTTTACTTGAAAAGAGTAGGATGCACAACTTTGTAGTTGTGACAGAAATTTATGCATATATAAGGATTCGATTGAGAAATTTATGCACTATCGCTATCTTGATCTCGATTTAATTTGATTTATCTAATTCTTTTTTGGATTTGTAATTGTCCGTTAACCGTTTGTATAAATGACTCACAGAATATGAAATATTTAAGTTTCTTCACTGATTTATTATGTTACAGTATTGATTGACATTTGTTATAGTATTGGATCATTATATTACAGTATTGGATTTATTAATTTTCATCTTCTACAGTTTTAATCATTAAATGTTACAGTATTCTTTTAAAATTGTACTGTATTCATGTTTTTGTATCAATTGCCCTTCTAAATGAAGATCAGAGTCCAGATTTAGATTCAGTGAGTATTTTACATGATATTGATATCAGATCTAGTATATAACTTAGATATTAATTTACAGTATACAACTTAGATAAGTTTAATTTAGATCCTGCTGTTGTTATGTTTAATTTACAGTATACAACTTAGATATTTACATGATATATGTACTATGTTACATTATTGTATTGGTTATGAATTTTTTTATTTGAATTTTGATTTTAATTTCAATTTTATTTTGTCAGATGATATTCATCGTATTTTCCATTCGAATTGAAGATCAGCACCGAGATCTAAATTCTGTGAGTTATTTACTGATTTAATTTAATTTACTAATCTAAATTCTGTGAGAAAATGTATATCATGTTATGTAGCTTATTTTTACATCATATTGGTTACAGTATTGGTTTCCACTTGCTACAATTTTGTTTGACATTTGTTACAGTATTTATTTTCATATTTCATAGTACTGAATTATTATGTTACAGTATTGATTTACATATGTTACATTATTTGTACATATTTATTACAGTATTTTCTCTTGCAAAATGCAGATTTCAATGCATGAATACATATTTATTATATTATTTATACATATTTAATTGTCTGCAGCTGGGACAGTTTTGGATACTGGTTGATGTTCAGTATGTGTTAATTTGTTACATTATTTTTCTACATTTGTTACATTATTTGTCTAAAGTTGTTACAGTATTGGATACTGATTGATGTTCAGAATTAGTTAATTTGTTACATTATTTGTCTACATTTGCTACATTATTTGACTACAGTTGTTACAGTATTTTTTATTGATTGATGTACATTTTTTTTTTGCAGTTTTATTTTATTTGTAATATTTGTAGTTTTAATTGTAATATTTGTCGTACTTTTTTTTGCAGGAAGATATATCCAAGGAGCCTTTGATTCTTGCCATGAAACTTCTGACGCATCCCAACAATTAACACAAAATATCTGTAGTTTAAGGTTTTGTGTTTGTTGTTTGTTGGACAAAGTTCTTTATTTTGGACAAAGTTTGTAAAATTGTTTGCTGGATAGTATTTATTGGACAAAGTTATGTTTGTTTATAATATTTGTTATATTTTTTTGTTTTATAGTTGTGATCGTAATTGTTACAGTTTTTATATTTCATTGCTGCAATATTTATTGTTACAGTTTTAATACTTTATTGTTACCGTTTTCATAATGTCTTATTACAATATTCATTGAATATAGATTTTTTCGTTAATTTTGCAGTTTACGTAGCTATTTTTTACCATATTCAATTTCATTTGTTTGAATCTGTAATTTTACAGATTAGTTAATTAAAAAAAAATAAAAAATGAGAAATTAAAAAACGAAAAAAAATTAATAATGAAAACTTCTAGAACGATAGAAAAAATTTGAAAAACTTATAGAAGGGAGAAAGTACACAAGTTGACAGATTTTTAAGTAAAATAAGTACAGTTAACCGTCATTAACTGTCAAAGTACAACATGTTTGAAAGTACAAAGATGTTGGAAGTTGGAAGTTGTTAATTTTTTAAAAATTGATCGCATCTTTTACATCATTCGATATTGCCTGTTACAGATAAGTACAGTTAACCGTTATTAACTGTCAAAGTACAACATGTTTGAAAGTACAAAGATGTTGGAAGTTGGAAGTTGTTAATTTTTTAAAAATTGATCGCATCTTTTACATCATTCGATATTGTCTGTTACAGTATTACCGCTAGTCAATTGACAGTTAGTTTGAGTAAAAAGTGGGTACAAATTCTTGGATACAGTTAGAAGAATCCTAAAAAAATAATGAACACCTTCAGTAGATAATTACATTACTATTAATATGCTATAATTACATTACTATTGATATACTATATTTACATTACTATTAAAAAAAAAATTCAAATTTGATATGCTATAGTTACATTACTATTGATATAAACCAATATTAAAAATGTTTCGACAGATTCTAATTTCAGCTCTATATAATTAACCAATTATGAAAAATTAAAACATGAACACCTAAAAAAAGGATGCACCTTTCTAAAACTCTGATAATACTTATTGATTACCACCTTTATATATTTGATATTCTATAATTACAATAATATTGATATAAACCTACGACAATAGGTTTCAACAGATTCTAATTTTAGATTAGATTTCCATTATAAATACTAACCTACAACTTCGTTCTCAATTCAAGTACAATTATCTACATACAATCATAGTTTTTGAAAATTAGAGCATTAGAGTCATGGCAACGGAGAAGACCCGCTGGACAACTGAAGATGACCGATTACTATGCAGCGCATGGCTCAACACTGGCTTAGACCCTATGGTAGGGCTTGACCAAGGTATTTGTATTTTTTTGAATCGCATATAAGAATATTATAATCGTGAGAAACAACAAAATTAAAAGGCTAGAGGAGGTCCGACAAAGCAAAATCATTGGCTTATAGTGGCCAAGGCAGTCAACAAGTTCTTGGTTGTTTCAATTATATTATAAATCAGAGGTAAAGTGGTTTGAATGATGAAGACAAGAAAATGAGAGCATTAGTGTTATAATACCAGAACGAAGGAGCTTCATTTAAGTACTTGCACTATTGGGAAGCTTTGAAGAACAAAATAAAAAATGGATTAGCCATATGGAAATGAGGAGAGAAAGCGATTCAACAAAATTCCCCAGTCAAAAACGAACTAACACTCCACATCCATTGACTTCAACTCATATGACTGTGATGCATTTGGTAATGAAGAAACAGAAACATTGGCGACTCCAATTAGATCTATCGGAAAGAAGGCCGCTAAAGCTTCTTTGTCTAAAAAAAAGGATAGAATGGATCTCAAAACATTATTTATTTAGATAAGATGGAAAACATGAATACATTCCATACTAGTATAGATGAGTTGTGCAAGGAGAAAAAAGAATATCATGAGGACAAAAAACAGTAGCACTATGATAACAAGAGGCACCACGAAGACAACAAAAAAGGAATATCTTGTTGTCTTCATGCTGCTGTGTTTTGTCCTCAAGATATTCTTTTTTCTCCTTGCGCAATTCCTTTATACTAGTAAGGAATGTCTTCATATTTTTGGTTTTATCTAAATCAACAATATTTTGTGATTTATTGTATTCTTTTTTTTGAGACAAAGAAGCTTTAGTGGCCTTTCTTTTGATGGTGTAGCTGGAGTCGTCAATGTTTCTGTTTCTTCATTACCGGATGCATCATTGTCATATGAGTTGAAGTCGGTTGATGTGGGAGTGTTAGTTCGCTTTTGACGGGGGCATTTTGTGGAATCACTCTCTCTTATCCTTCCCATATGGCTAACCCATTTTTCTTCGTTTTTCAAAACTTCCCAATAGTACAAGTACTTAAATGAAGCTCCTTCATTCTATTGATATAACACTAATGTTTTCATTTTCTTGTCCTAATCATTCAAACTACTTTCCCTCCGATTTATAGTATGATCGAAATAGCCAACAAACTTGTTGACTACCTTGGCCACTATAAGCCAATGATTTAGCATTGCCTGACCTCTAGACTTTTGATTTTGCTGTTTCTTACGATTATAATATTCTTCTATGCGATTCCAAAAAATACGAATACCTTGGTCAACCCCTACCACAGGGTCTGTGCTGGAGTCGAGCTATGCACTACATAGTAGTCGGTCATCTTCAGTCGTCCAGTGGGTCTTCTCTATTGCCATGACTCTAATGCTGTAATTTTCAAAAACTATGAATGTACGAAGACAACTGTACTTGAATTGAGAATGAGGCTGTAGGTTAGCATTTATAGGATATGTTGAAACCTATTGTTGTAGGTTTATATCAATAGTATTGTAATTATAGAATATCGAATATATAAAGGTGGTAATAAATAAATTTTATCGGAATTTTAGAAAGCGTGCATCCTTTTTTTAGGCATTCCTATTTTAATTTTTTCATCATTTAGTTAATTATATATCGCTATGAAATTAGGATATGTTGAAACATTTTTAATATTGGTTTATATCAATAATTATAGCATATCAAATTTGAATTTTTGAATAGTAATGTAATTATAGCATATCAATAGCAATGTAATTATTGATGAAAGTGTTTATTATTTTTTTTAAGAGATCCAATTTAAATTTTTCATTAATTAGTTAAAGAGGACTTGAGCACATATGGAACTATTTTAGAAGTGAGGATACTGATTGATTTGTCTTCTCTACAAAGGCTTTTATTGTTCTTGTTTGTTGTCTTTGCTTATATTTTGTGTGCGTTCTTTGTTTTAGTTGTTCTTGTTCTTTCTTGTTTCAGCTATTCTTGTTCTTTCTTAATACAATACGTAGTTGCATCAGATATTTGGTTTGTACTTGGCTGTGTGAGAGTCTTTAAGTTTTACTTATATCACAATTTATGTATCAATTATACTTAGATTCTATTGGTGCATTTTCTGCTGAACTGAGGAGCAACCAAAGCTTAATGCAATGGTAATGCCATTTTTCATCTTAGAAAATAATTTAAAACAAAGCATAGTGCTGGTACTATTACCTGTAGATATTATACTGATTTGCATTGTACTTGGTTATCCTGGGTGCCAGTCAATTTATATAACAAACGTGTACATACATTAGTGGTCGTTAGTTATTTATAAACCTTTAGATGTATAAAATTGTGACAACATAATTATAATGTTTGCTGATGCTATATAAATAAGTAATTATTATAATCACCGTGATTAATATTTAATTAAGAGAATCTAGATTTTATCAAGCAGAAGAGGAAATTGGATGAGCTGTATGATCAATTACGAGAAGAGTACGATCGAGTTAGGCAAGTGCTTAGCAATTGAACCGGCTAAAACTTCATAAGAAACCATCCTGATTTGTTCTCTGAAATGAGCAATATGATGCAGAGGGACCCACCTCTCAGATAGGGTAATATGTGTTAATTTGTTGAGCAAAAAATTTTAGGATCTGTCAGACTCTTTCCATCTTAGTACCTCAGATGCAGCCTCCGGTGGATGCTAACGGGAAGGCCTACTGGGAGATTTATGACATCTGGAAAGCACTTAAGGATCACCCTAATTTCGTATGCCTATTCCCATTCACTCCTCGCAGTCAAAATGATTTGGTTGACTCGCTAGCAAAAATAGGAAAGACATAGATGGAGGCTTAATTACGTGGGATACACATTTCTAATGTTTTCTCCATTATAGATAGAGAGAGAGCGGGAGGGAGAGACAGAGAGGCTTAGCAGGATGGTACAAGCGGTACTGGCACAAGAATTTTTCAAGAAAAGAATTGGGGAGTGGAGAAATAGATAATTACCAAGAACGAAAATTGAAACTGACGGAGGAAAAGAAAGAGGTTAACAAAAACAAAAGAGATCATTGATGTGGCGGTCAAAATGAAATTAAATCTAATTTCATGAGTGTAGAGTCCGTAAAATTAAAATGAATTGAAATTACAATTATTTTATGACAGACTCTTTGCAATTGCAAAAGTTTTCAGCAATGTAGATGCTCTTGGATGAAAAGACGAGAGAAAATGGGCATTCCAGTGGCAGAACTTTAGGCTTCTAAAAGACTTAAATAATCCAATTCAAAATTCGAATTATTGGGCTTCTTCCCCTTACTTTATCCAATAATACTGGGCTCCACAGGCCCGTAAACGAAATACAAAATAATAACAAATATATTGACAGATCAGTATTAGTTTCATGCAGCGCTGTTTCGACCGTAGTGTCACTGTGTCAGTGCACTGCACAGATGAAAATTGGTCTGTCAATATTTTACATGAAAATAAAAAAACTAAACTAAACGAAAGAGAAATTATTTTAATGCGTACAAACTTGGTTATAATTTGTGTAGCGAGTAAAAGTTATTCCATGCAGGAGCTTGCTACGTGAACGACAACTGCCTGCATTGTTAGACTTGTCCCTTCGTTCGAATTCTCTTCTCGTTTCCTCCAAAGTCCAAAACCAGGGGAGACTCCGAATTCCGAAATGTGGTAAGCGCCTAGCGAAACAGATCAATGGCGACCTCCAGTTGTTCTTTTCCCTCTGCACCTCTATCGTCGTCACTAAATCAATTCCTCGCTCAGAGATTTGGCACCAAGGAGGATTTGCCCAAATCGTCTTACATCGAGCACGAGCTCAGTGTTGGGTGCGCGGATCTCGAGGCGACGCTGTCTGATCTCGACCGTAGGTTGTCCGAGACAATTTCTGCTTACTCTTCTCGATCTGATGAAGTTGAAGAGCGTCTGAGAGGGATCAAACAGGGACTGGTTCTTCTTAAATCGTCAATCACAAATCCTGTTCATGGTAATTTTGATAGTACCCTAAATTTCAGCCAGCTCTGAATTAGAAAATTGAAATAATGAACTTCAAATTTTTTTAGTTATTTTATGCAATATTCAGATGAGAATTTGCCAGATCAGATACCCAATTTTGTTTTGTGTGTTACTCTAAAGTAGTAAAGCACACAAAATATGCCTCTAACTATCTCCATGATGTATCTTTGATTCATTTATGCACTTTTCATTTTATATTATATTGAATCAATTCATTCCCATATGGAATTTGAACAGAGGAGAATGAGGAGATACTGGCAGAGGAGCTACCGGCATTGGCTAAGGAGGTGGCTAGAGTTGAGACTATTCGTGCTTATGCTGGTACATGAATTTAAAAATTGAAGCTATTTGTTACATGAATTTAAAACATTAGGTGTATTTTATATCATCTCAATTACATGTATATAAAAAAATTGTAGGATTTCCTTATTTCAATAGCCATTACAACAGGCTGTAAATGGTTAAAATTTGGTCCGTTGATTTTGTTAGCTGTTGGTACATACTGAAATAAAGTCGAAATGATATAATCTTGTATATGTCATTTGTGTATGATATGTATAATCTATCCAATCAATTAGTTTTGTTATTTACAAGTCTAATACAGTTATTCGAGATTTAATCTTATTGGCACAGATTTGGTACTAAAACCATTGTTGGCATTAGATCCCTCAATATATTATGAGCTTTTTTTGTTACAATTAATCAAACTGAATAGCTCGTAGGTTTGTAATTAACCTTGGTTGTATTATAAGACACGGATCGAGCTCAATTTTTTTTCTGGTAGTGAAATTCTCCATTTATCTTTCTCACATCCCTGTAGTTACATCCAAAGAAGGTTGGTAAAATGCAGTAGGAAAACCATTGGTGCCTGCCAGGTGCCTTATCAAATGTTGTGCCGGTTATCTTTATTTTTACATGTGCCTTATCAATTTCCATTGTTGAGTATTAATTAGAGCACTACTCCGTCTATAAAAATTGGCTAAAGAAAAATCATTGAGTATGACGCTAATTTTAGGACACTGCTTATTTTTGGTATCTCTATTATATCACTACCTGTGTATTTTTTTGTTGAAACCTTCATTTCTTCTGAAATATTGTATTCACCCTCCAACAGTAGAGTTCGGATCTCCTAAAGTAACCCAATTTCTTAGTTTAGATCTGCACTGTCAGATTTGAATCGGGCCGTCAGATTAAAGGGCCCCGTGTGCTCCACCTCAGGCCGGATTGGCCCGGATTCTAAACTAAAAAATTGGGTTACTTTAGGGGATCTGGACGACTGGACTCCCAACAGTTGCACGCTTTATTGCTGATTTTAAGGTATCTCTCGTAATATACTTGACTTTTCCTTGAAACCCTTAATGATTGATGAATTTTCCAAACCGAACTTGGACCCCAAAATTGTTCTGAATAATTTAGTATCATCCCTTTCTCCTAAATCCTAATAGATCCTCAAAAGCATGAGAGCGAAAGGAAAAATAATAATATTTAAAAACTTAAAAGAAGGATAGTTCTTATGTTGGTACACGCGTATCCTTTCAGTCTTCCGGCGTTGTTAGTTCTGCAATCAAGAAGAAAGTTTTTGGAGCTGACCCCACAGCCTAGGAATTCATATTGTGTGCATTGACTCAAATGTTGAGTTACTACAGAATGAATCCGGACTGTCCGATCCATATTGGCACGAACATTAAAGGGCCCCCGTGTATTACAGGCATGGGCTGGATTGGCCCGGATTCTGATCGAATGGTCGAGATCCTAATCCCAAGATCGAGTTAAATGCAAAGGATATGGACTCAGTGGCTAGAGAAAGAGTTATATTTTCTGAATAACTGTTAGTGGTGTTTTAAATAGTAATGGACATGTTTATTGAACAACAGACTTTGATTGAAGAAATAAATTGCATGTTAAATGAAAAAGAGTTATTTTTTAATTACAGAAACGGCACTCAAGCTTAATGGTTTGGTTGGAGATGTGGAGGATTCTGTCTCATCATCTGTTACTGAAAAGCTGAAGTCTTCCTCTTACTCTGTGAACTCTGAGGTGAGAATTTATTAGAAACTAAGAGCGAGGCTATGGTACTATGCATAGCGCAGATTGGTCCGTACTACGGATCAATATCTTCGTTCCAAAGTTCAAATAGTCGATCTGAACCATTCAACGTGATCTCCATATGAAAATGTACTTGCAGACTATATTTTACTATTTTTTTAGATAGGTAGAAAACCACTACTTTTGAATGGTCTAGAATTTTTAGATCAAGTGATTTTCTACCTATCTAAGAAAATAATAAAAAAAATGAAAAAAATGTAAAATTTTGTCTACAAATAGATTTTTATATGGAGATCACGTTGAACAGTTCAGATCTATTGTTTGGACTTCAAAAATGAAGATATTGATCCATAGTACAGACCATTATGCGCTATGCATAGTACTATAGCCTCACTTAGAAAGTAATGTTAAAACATTGATAAATAGTAGCCGCAAACTAAAGTTCTTATCATACGGCACCCTTTTCAGTACATACACTAGCAGTACTATTTAACTTGCCTCTTATTAACTATTTTAAATGTTTTTTTTGTCGGGTTTTTCAGAGGAACTATCAAAAGGCAATAAGCTCTTTGAAAGAAATAGAGTCAATTTTGACATCAATTGCTAAGACAAGGCCTCATTGGACCCGCCTTGTGTCTGCTGTTGACAATAGAGTTGACCGAGCCTTAGCTGTCCTTCGACCCCAGTCTATCTCTGAACATCGCTCTCTCCTGACCTCTCTTGGGTGGCCCCCACCGCTCAGTGGCTCAAACCTCACTAACACAAGCAACTCAAAACAGACTGAGTTTTCAAATCCCCTTTTTTCACTTAAAGGTGACCTTAAAACCAAGTACTCTGAAAGCTTTCTATCTCTGTGCAACTTGCAAGAATTGCAGAGGAGGAGAAAATGTAGGCAATTGGAGGGGCATAATTTTGAACTAATCCGCCCCCCTCTGTGGGTTATTGAAGAACTGGTCAACCCGATATCAATTTTGACTGAACAACACTTCTCCAAATGGTCTGACAAGCCCGAATTTGTGTTTGCCCTTGTTTACAAAATAACTCGAGATTTTGTTGATTCGATGGATGAGATTTTGCAACCTCTAGTTGACAAAGCAAATCTTGTCGGGTACAGTTGCAGAGAGGAATGGATAGGTGGTACCGTGACCTCACTATGTACATACCTATCAAAAGAGATCTTCCCAAAATATATTGAAGCACTTGAAAAAGGTGGCTCAGATGAAATTTCGAGTAATGCGAGGACCTTGTGGCTTAATTTAGTTGATCTGATGATCTCTTTTGATAAGAGAACACAACAATTAATTAGTGATACCGGGTTATTGTTGTCTTTAAAAGAAGACGAAACTTTGCAACGGGTTTCTTCTCTTTCGGTCTTCTGTGATCGTCCCGATTGGCTGGAAATTTGGGCTGAAATTGAAAAATTTGAGGTCCTAGAGAAACTCAAACCGGCAATTGGAAAAGATAAAAACTGGAGCAGTGTTGTATCAGATGAGAACAAGGCCCCTGTAGTATCTGGCGCAGTCGTGAAAAGTTTGTCTCTATTGATTGACCGAGCCCGGCCTCTGCCAAGTGTTATGCTTAGAGCACGGTTTATCAGATTGACGTGTGGGCCTGTCATATCAGAGTTTATTGATTGCATAGTGCATAGGTGCCAAGAGGCGGAGGGATTAACTGCCTTAACTGATGATGATGCCTTGCTAAAAGTGGTACGGTCAATAAATGCAGCCTGGTACTTCGAATCAACACTGGTGGAATGGTGCGAGGATTTGTTTTTTCTTGATATGGAAAGTATGTTAGAAGAAACTGGCGGCAAATGTATTTTTCATGAGGAAATAAGTAAAGTAAAAAAATTTCGAATTGAGTGGGTGGAGAAAATCTCCACTGTTATTTTAAGGGGATTTGATTCAAGAACAAGAGACTACGTCAAGAACAAGAGACAATGGCGCGAGAAAATGGAGGGCTATGCTGTTTCTAGAACCTTCCTTGATTCTTTAGATTATGTACAAGGTAAATTATCTAAGTTAGAAGAAGGGCTTAATGTGTCTGATTTCATAACTGTATGGAGAGGTGTTGCTAATGGGATTGATCAACTGATATTTAACGGGGTTTTACTAGGAGGTGCAAAGTTTTATGATTGTGGGGTTGAGAGATTAGATGTCGATTTGAGTGTTTTATTTGGGGTGTTTAAGGCTTGGTGTCTAAGGCCAGAGGGTTTCTTTGCAAAGGTGCATGAGGGACTTAGAATTTTGAAAATTGATGAAATAGATATTAGGAATGGTTTATTGAGAGATAAGGAGAAATGGTTCAAGGAGAAAGGATTTAGGCGTTTGACTTTAACTGAGGCCGATGGACTGGTAAAAAATAGAGTTTTTGAAGGTTGAATTTTTTTTTTTTTTTTTTTTTAAACTTGGTAAATTGATTGTAATTTAGGGAACTTTTGTACATTGGGATAGGGTTTTCAGTTCAGATAGCCCTGCATTTTTTAAAAAGTTTGATAATAACTGGTTGTAAAGAATTATACTTTGAAATAGTAATGACTAATGAGCTACTAGCCTACTACTGAGTTGTGCTTGATGATTACTTTTATTCGATGAAAACAAGGAATGTCTTTAATAGTCAAGCAAAGGTCGATACTTTTCACAAAGGCGTGCGTGCCATATAATTTCTTTGGGCTTATGTATTTATTTATCAGTCAAATTTCTTTCGCTGATGCTTCACTGACTTAACTTGTAGAATCGGACAAGTATCCTACCAGTACCGTAAAGATTCTCTTAAGTTACTTTGGGATTCAGGCTAGTGCAGGGCAGTATTACTGGGCTTTGAGATTGTGCCAAGTTAAAAAGAACAGTCCGGATCCACTAAATTGTAAAATATTTCCTTTTCAGGTAACGCACTGGATGCGAATTCATAGAATATAGACCCAAGTACCGGAATGCTCAAGTATCGGGCCCACAATTCAGTGAGCAAATAGACATGATATTGTAGTTGAAAATGGCGAGTGACATGGTATTGGTACAATGGTACCGTACCGTTCAATTCAAATTTAGATCCGGTGCAATACCTGACTGCGCGTGTAGAATGAGATACGAGTCGTCAGTTTTAATCTGACACAAATTTCAAAGGAACCTTTCTATATTTCAAATTAATAGGCACCTGGCTGGCACCATTACACCAAATTGATTTAAATTCGGCTGGAAATATTGATATTCTACTCGGTCAGGTACTCGGACAATACAAGGGGCATCATGAATTCATGATTGATTGATTTACCAAGATGAATCAAGAACATATATGGACCCGGCCGGGGAAGCAAATTGATGGATGCCTGATCCATGAGGTTAGCTGGCTTGTTTGGTAATTGGTACTGATCCGATTGATATCAGAATTTATTAATGATGAGTACGTTATGAAAGCCTGAAAAGTTAGGAATAGTTTTCAAAACCTAAATAAATATAGAGGAGGGTTCCAATGCATCCAAAATTTCATGCTTCCATTTGCACCCATTTTTTTTTATCGACTTTATCTTCATTTTCAAAGTCCGAATAGTCGATCCGAACCGTTCAACATGGCCATCATAATAAAATATGCTTGGAGATCAAATTTTATATTTTTTTTGAATTTGTTTACTATTTTTTAAGATAGGTACAAAATTATTGTTTTAAGGAGATTCTGGACCATCCGATAAAGTGATTTTGTACCTATCTTAAAAAATAGTAAACAAATTCCAAAAAATATAAAATTTGATCTCCAAGCATATTTTATTATGATGATCGTGTTGAACGGTTCGGATTGACTATTCAGACTTTGAAAATGAAGATAAAGGCGATAAAAAAAATAGGTGCAAATGAGAGCATGAAATTTTGGGTGTATTGGAACCCTCCTCATAAATATATATAGTCAGTAAAGGGTATTAGTCAAGTTGTTATTAATTCTGTTACGGTTATCGCAAAGCATGTCAAGTTATGTTTGTTAGTCATGTGACGTGTATTTGTTTGATAAAAAATGACATGTCACGTCATGTCATGTAAATTGAGCTAGTTACGTCACATTACGTAACTAATTTTTTCAAAACTGTTTGTTTATTTTAATTTGTTTTGCAAATTTTTGCATATTTTATATAATATATTCTAATTGTTTTCAATGAACTTACATTAAATTCGGAAAATTAAAAAACATGACCAATTACATATGATCACCATCACATGCAGTAAACTACCTGTATCATAATTATTTACATAATGTGACTATTCATCACCAATTTAGTTACGCCACAATATTATTTTAATATACAACTACTCTTTTTTCCTACTGTTGAGAACGGACCAAACAAGTGGGGACAATAGTAAACTACTACAAGCTTGAAATAAAATATTTATGTTCAAATAATTAGTTAATGGTGTCCTGCTGGTTACATGACAAAACAAAAAATTTGCTTTTGGAAACGAAAATTGCTTAATTAAATTGTTGTTTCTTTCAGCATGAATAATGTCATAGTTCCAACTTCCAACTTCCAAATGACATAATTTTGCTAGTTACTGTACAATTAATTAAAACAAAACAAAGTGAATGTACAGACTACAGACCAAATTAAACAGGGGCAAACAATATATTGAAATGCTGCTGTGGTCCGTGTTACATTTTCAGGAGCAACCGGACATGCATACAGCTCTTAGTTTAAGTTTTGTTCAGTGCTCACATCTTTTGCATTTAAAGTTTGAATATTTGATATTTATATATAGGTCACGGTCCAATAATAATTATTAAAATATAGGGGGAATTTCATGTATAACCCTCAAAAACTTCAAAATTACATATTCCCCCCTCTAAACTTCAAAAACTCACATATTTACCCATTTTATTGTATTTTATATTAAAACACATTTTAAATTCACAAAATACCCAATTTACCATTTTATTAAAAAGTATAAAACATCCATCTCACTCCAATTTGAATCTGAAAGGTTTCTCTACTGTCTGAATTGCTTTAAGATCCGTGTGTGCTAGGTCAGCACGAATCTTGAAGCGAACACACACGAGTATTGAAGCAACATGCACAGATTTTAATGCGATACATGCGGATCAAATTGCTTTAAAATATGTGCGCACTAGATCAACACAAATCTTGAAGCGAATACGCACATATCTTATTGCGATACATGCAGATCGGACATTAGAGGAACCCTTTAGATTCTAATTTGAGTTCAATGGGGTGTTTTATACTTTTAATAAAGGGTAAAATGAGTATTTTATAAATTTAGAATGAGTTTTATTACAAAATACAATAAAATGAATAAATACGTGAGTTATTGAAGTTTAGAAGGGGAAATATGTAATTTTAAAATTTAGAGGGGGGAATATATAATTTTAAAGTTTTTGAGAGGTATACTTGAAATTGCCCCTAAAATATATAACATCTAATAATAACTGAGTTTGAATTTTTATTTGGAGGTATGTGTTTTTAGAGACTTATACTTGAAAAAAAAAAAATACATTATTACCAAATGATACTCAATTTAAACAAAATAGATTAAAAGAGTTTTAATTTGTATGTTTAACATTATATGTAAATGACAAAGGATAAACCTACAACTTATTTTTTAACACATACACTTTTTTTTAATAATTTGCATGTACCATGTTACAAGGAGTATGCATGTATTCGACAATAATTATAAAAAGTTGCAAATTATTCTATACAAGATCAAGAGGTACAAAGATCGACGATCAGAATTAACTGCAACTAGATGCAGAATTTTTGACATTCTGATATTGTACTAAATGAAGTCTAAATGTAATCATGTTTACGCATATGATATTGAACAAGATCAACATTTCACTTAATTTGGTCATTTAAATATTAAATATAATAATTCATAAACAACAATTGCTGTCATGATGTGGCACAAAAAAGTTATAAGTGAATTCACTCTCTATCGAAATTTATTTTCAATTTTAGTTTTGTCCAAATTTAATTTGAAAAATAATATAAATTATTAAGATATTTTAATGTTGAGTGAACTTGTTCTAATCCCAGATCATAGGTTTCTTATTAGATTTTGGACCCAATAATTCATTTTTTCATAGGAGCTCGTTGGGCTGTGTTTGCACATGATTTAATAAAAAAGTTCATCTTTTTTTTTTTCTCCATCTCTTCACAAAATGCTGGAAAAAACTTATTCAATCAGATTTGTTGTTTTTTTCTCACTGAGTTGAAAAGTTCACCCATCTCGCCCCTTTATAGTTGCATATATAGATAATCATTCTTTGTGATAGGACTATATATCGAAGGTCCACAGACTATCCGGGGACCAAGTGTCGAGTCCGTTGTCGAAAGCCTCTTAAGCTCGATTATGTTATTGGGCCCAAAACACCTTGTAACAGCCCAATGAAAGCCTTCTTGGCAAGCCTCCCAGGGCGGGCCCAGTTCGAGCTCAAAACAATCACGCTATGGTGACCACTACTATGCGGGCATCACCGCTTCCGACAATGATGTGTAAGATTATGGAGTCTCGAGTTACTGTAACTGCTCCTATGTGTAGTCTCTACCGACACTTAGAGAGAGATAATTAGAGAGTTTTACTGACTTTTAGACATTTTTTCGGTTTATCCCTCTAAATTTCAACAGTCAAATAGGCGTGTACAAATAAAATAAATAGAGAAGAGTTTAGATAAATTTGACATGCCGAAGAATAACGAAGTTCGGCCTACGTCTCCCAGGTAGAGCCACCTCGTCGGCACCCCTTTCTTATTATCCAAAAAGAAATGATACAACTCGTGACACATGAGTCCAACTATGGTGGAAATTCACTGCCTAACTCGTGTACAGGTTGAGCCTAGAAGCACGAGCTCGATCGTCACACAACTATATATATAGTGTGGCTAAACTCAAAACATTTGTTCCTAGCTCCCAGAACAAACAATTCGGTTTTCCAATTTCCAAAGTCCAAACAATCAATCCAAATCGTTAGATGTTCAATCTATATTAAAATGTGTTTAAAGACCAAATTTTATATTTTTTGGAATTTTTTTACTATTTATTAAAATGGGTTGAAAGTCGTCGTTTTTCAATGGTGTAGAAATTTAATAAAATCAGCAATTTTCAAACCATCTTAATAAATAGTAAAAAAAATCTAAAAAATCTAAAATTTGGTATCCAAGCACATTTTAATATAGATTGAACATCTAACGGTTTGGATCGACTATTCAGATTTTGGAAATTGGAATACTAAATCGTTTGTTCCGGGGGCTAGGAACAAATATTTTGAGCTTAGCCACACTCTATATATAGAGAGAGAATAAGGCTATCATGCTTTGCAAATTAAAGTGAATGCTTTAATTTGCGCTCATACCTCTATTTTCAAAGTTCAAATAGTCAATCTGAACTGCTCAACATGATCTTCATATTGATTTGTGCTTGGAAACCAAATTTTACATTTTTTGGAATTTTTTTACTATTTATTAAGCCACTTTGAAAATCACTGATCCGGTGGTCCATAAATTTTTACTGTTCACCCAGATTTTCAGATTTTCAAAGTGGCTTAATAAATATTAAAAAGTTTCCAAAAAAATGTAAAATTTGGTATCGAAGCACATTTCAATATGAAGAACATGTTGAGAAATTTGGATTGACTATTTAAACTTTGAAAATAGAGATATGAGCGCAAATTGAAACTTCCATTTTAATTTGCAAAGCATGGTATTACTCTATATGTGTGTGTGAGAGCGGAAACGCTCGAGTTAGTGTACTCCTTCGCGCCCTACAAGCAGGCCACACTAGCTAGGATGTAAAGGCTCTAGAACTAAATCCCAGACACTAAACTAATCTCCAAGAAGATAAGTCGAGTGGATTTGAGAGTGTTGAGAAGATATTGAAGTTTAAGTTCTCTCAATAATAGAAGCTTTCAAGAGTTGCAATTAATACTTTTGAAATGTGGGAGGCGACTTCTAAAACAAATCTAAAATGAGATAACTCTTTATATAGTAGGGAATTCAGATTTACCGGATCCATTATAATCGAAAAAGTATGTTACAATGGATTGTACGAATATTGAAGTTAGGGTTTCCACACTTTAATTCAAATTGATATTAACCGTTTTTGAACGATTATGTCCGTTTAGGACGGTTAGTACAATTTATCCCACAAAGCTTGATAAACTTACCATGCGGAAGTCATCCAAACTGAACGAAACCAAACTATAACTTTCCGTCTTATTTTGTTTAAATTTGTTCTATTCGATTTGGTCCGCTTAATACGGATGCTTCAGAAATCAACAAGCCTCAAATATATTTTGCTTAACTACTTGATTATTACATAAATCTATAGCTTCGTAAAGTCTTGTTGACTTCTTAGATTTAATTTTCTCATAGAATCTAGATGTTGTAAACACGTTTATTCAATTCAATCTGTTATAGTCTGAAAATTTAAAATAATTAACTAAGTAATAAAGAATTACGGCTAATTAAAAAAATTGAGTTGATTAACGAACTAGTCAAATTATAAATAAATATTCATTAAAAAAAGACATAATAAAATTTTGAGGTCACTAAAGTAATTAAATTTCTAAAATTTAATTAAGATGATCCATTCGAGATAAATAAATAGATTATATAAGATTATTATTAAACTAATCTAGAACTAGCAAATTACTAAATTAAATCTTGCAAATAATGTTGTCATGTGTAAATTATGTGCCATGTTAAGAAGAATTAATATTTTAATAAATAAAATGTTAAACAGATAAAATAAAACAACCACATATATAATTTAAGAAATATACAATTTTAACATCATAACATTAATACCATCTAAAAATAAAACAAAACGAAACGAAAATTTAAATAATTATAACTTATGCACCAGACGAATTAAGCAACAACCATGAGCAATAATTATGAATCTATAACCTTGAATAGTGGAAATCTAAGATTTTGAATCATTGACATATGGGTCCCACATGTCAGGACAAGCCACACCAATGGCCACATGACCTTTCCGTTCTCCTCTGCTATCTCACTTACAGTCGGGCCCCAATTTAATTAAGCTTCTCCCTCTCACTTCTTTTCCTTCCAGTTCCAGGAGAAGGAACCGGCATCTCCCTCTCTCTCTCTTCGCTCTCTGCGTGAAACTCTCTCCCACGCGACGAGGCGACTTCGACTCAAGCCGTACCTCCTTCTGTCCCATCCTCTCCTCTCGCGCACGTGACCACCAATGACTTCCCGACTCGCGCACACACCCGTACTGCCACGAGGCGTGGCTATATCGCTCTCTCTCCCTAACGCTCCCTCTATATCTCCCTCTCTCTCGCTCTCTTTTGGTTCATGTGTTGAGAAACCTCTCTTTCCCTCTCTTTCCGTTTACTCTGTTGCTTGTGATTTTCGGTTGTGTTTTGTACTTGCGATTTGTTCTCTGGAGCATATGGTGCTTTTCTCGGCGCTTGGGGTGCCTCTCTGTGGTGCTTGTTGATTTGGGGACAGCCGAGAAGTGAGACCAAGACGACGAAAGACACCTTGGTACCGGCCTACTGTCTTGCTCTTCTTTGCCTCTGTTGCCTTCTCTCGGGTAAATACTAAGCACCTCCATTTTGTTTATTGTTGGTTGAGGGGTGTTTGTGTGCTGGTCTGTTGCTTGATTTCCTTGGCTGGGCTTGTGCCTTTGTTCTGGTGCTTGCGTATCTGACTTGTGTTGTTTGTATGGTTTGCGATATGTGTGTGCTTGTGATTGCGTTATGTGTGTACTGGTACCGTTGGTACCAGCCCAGTGACACCATTGGTACTGGTAGTGGTGTTGGTTACGGACTTGTGTTTGATTTTAGTTGTGCGATTTCGGTTCTGTGATTGGTTGCCAACCTTAATATGACAGGGACCCCGTTGTCAAATGCTGAAAGTTTAGGGCTTATTGGTAAATAATTAGTCTTGGTACAAATATTTATAAAATGGGGGACTGAATTGTAAAGTTTGAGATTTTTAAAATTTTGGGTTCGGGTTAGGCTTTAGGCCTTTTTCTGTTGGGTCACGTTTTTTACTATTAAAAGAAGCCTTGATTGGAATTTAAATAAATGCCCATTTTTCAAAAGAAAACAAAATTTCTTTTTACATTTGGGATTAGGCCGAAAATTGATAAATGGGTTTTTAAAATTGTGCATTCGGGATTTTAAACCTACAATACAAACAATAGGTTAGAACATGAATTTAATTCGTCGCAAATTCGATCCAATTACGGAATAGGAAAGGTAACGATAGGACGCACATTTAGGAGTAGAATTAATTAAATTAATCAAGTAAAATAGGATTAATAACTTAATAAAATTGATGCAATAAAACTAAGTATATTTATATTGTTAATTAATGAGAACAATTAATTAGTAACATATCTCGTTACGTATCTAAAATTATGTTCGAACTATAGTAGTTAGCATAACTAATTAATAAAACATATTTTTCTCTTATATACATGTTAAAAATATATATAGTATTGAAACGACGTATATTTTTCCCAAATAAGAACGTTAATTAAATTTAAGCAAACTATAACTAAATTTGAATCGAAGATTTGCAAATATAATTTTCCAACGTGTTTCTCTTAATAAAATATAACTCGAATTTAAACAAACGGTTTACTTTTATTTTTGTAATAGATATCGTATCAAACGACACAACTACCGTACAAACATTCTAACGAAACAAATTATGTAAAGCACCCCATCCTGTAGGTTTAATTAAAATAATAACCACTTAAAGTAAATCCAATTTACACTTGGCAATTTATAAATTAATTAGGACAATTATTTAACAACGTAAAAATTACCGTATGATTATTATAATATCTTTAAAGTAATTAAATTACTACCCATACCTCTATTTTTATACATATGAAATATACCTAATTATCGTACTAATTAAGATAGGAGACAACCAACGTACATTTATATTATACGTATTAAAAATAGATTCATATTGATAATTAAACAAGTAACGCGGTTTGATTGTATAATTATTATAGTAAACGTAATTGTCATAGGAATTAGCATAAGTAATTAATAAAATATATTTTTGATTCTTATACGTATTAGACTAGATAGGTAATCAAGTAACACATATGTTTATCGAATACATATTTAATGGACTTAGTATAGTAAATAAACCCCCAAACTTGAATCAGATCAGTCGGATCTTTTATTATGACTTCTTTTAAAATAATAAAACACAATATATAATTAAAGCAATTGAAGTAAAGTAAAAGTTCATATTAAATTACCGTAGTGAACGACGTAGTTATCTTACGAATATTGCAACAAAATAAATTATGTAGAAACAATTTATCTTCAAATTTAAAAATATAACAAGCAATTTATCTTCAAATTAAATCAAATTAAGTTAAGTTAAATCAATATAAAATTAATTACGACAAATCTGGACCAAGTCAAGCTGACTAAGCTGAACACGTTAATCTAACCGAATCAATTGAGTGTTATAAATCGTAGTTAATTAAATACCTTTGAACGCATAAATAAAAATAATGAAATGGGGGAGTGTTGCGAGAATTTACTTTAGATTCTTATTAAAATTTTCTTACGATATACAGGTCAACCGACCTACCGTGATCTTGACCCTTGTATCGATTCTGCGGACGACTATGCCGGAGCAGATGAGAATCATGCGCTACACCGGTGTATAACTCTTGCACACGATTCCCACTTAGTATACAGGTGTGGGATATCTTAATTATTTCTTTCGTGGGCGTACTCTTACCAAGTCGTTCCACCTAACCTAACATCCGCACTTTATTTTAAGTAGATGCATTAAAACTGTAGAGCACGTTTATCCTTTTTGCACTATAGGTAGAAATTGCATAAGCCCCGATAAATAAAGAATAAAGTAAATAAATGATATTGTATATATTATTAGAATATTAGGTTATTATATTGCCTCCTTCTCATAGAAGGCAATATATTATTGCATACTTATACGCATGCATTGGTGAGAGCTGAGTAGAGACCGAATGACTGCGCTCCGGCTTGTGGAATGGGACATGAGTCGGCCTCGCAGCCATTGAGCCGGGGTGTCACTTGACTTTCCGGATGGTCTTCTAGGACTTATATTATATGCATGAGCTTTGATTATATATATATTATTTTCGATCATTTTACCATTACGTGCGGGCCGGACTCGAGCCCTGAGGCACGAACGATTCTGGAGTGATCTCCACCTACATTAGGAGCTACATTGCCTAGGACGAAATTCCAAAGGCCGAACTCGAGCCTTGTGGAATTGTGTGTGTGGGTACATAAGGCCGGACTCGAGCCCCAAATCCTATTGATCTGGCCAGACGGTAGAGTTCTCACCTGCTCATGAGGGATGAGATTAATTATTTTTACGACATGCTTTGTATGATTTCTCCTATTTTATATTTTTGGTTATGAATCGTTTTAGAGAAAGGAGCAAACACTGAATTGAGATATGTCAATCGACTAGCGTGCTAATCATATGAGGCAATGCTCGGTGTCAATAGGTAACGTGTATCATTGGACTCTCTGATCGCAGCCCTTAGACATATATTGAGGATCTTTTGATCCGATTAGCATAGCACGGGGTGACTTTTATTCGTACTATTATTATATAAATTATACACTCAGTTTTTCGATATTTATTTTCCCGATTTGACTATCAATAGTATATTCTTCTTGGATTTTTGTTTTGGGGAAACTTTCGCATGTTGGCATATTAGAGAAACCGGATCATGATAATTATTAAAAGTATTTTGATTTTTATTAGATATTGAGGTAGGTTCACACATGTCATATTTAATTACAAGCTTAAATGTACGCAATTTTATAAATAAAAGTGTTTTGACTATAGAGAACCCCTGAGAAAATAGTTCTGGGTCACATACTGGGCGATTCGTCGCTCACCCACAAGTTGTTTCGTGGGTTTTAAGTACAGGGTCTGGCAATCCGCAGTAGGAGTTGTCAGGAGCTGTTCCCGAAGGCCACTCCGCTTGACAGTTAGGTTCATCGCTTGATTTGATCTGCGAATCCGTATTTGTGCTTTTGTATACGGGGTCGATAGATCATGTGTTATCTTTTGTTTACATTATGTTTTGGATGTGACATTGACTGTTGTATTATATGTATGTGTATTTACTGATATGTGACTGATGTTTGACTTTTGATTTATATATTTATATTTCACTTCTGCTGCATATTGATGATTACTCTCAGCCTTGCGTGTTTAACTGATTAATAAACACGAGGCGAGGTTGATCACACATTAATCCACACATTAATCCAGAAATTCTGCTTTGGGGTGTAACAGAATCTTAGTAGCTTCCACCAAGCTTTCAAAAAAAAAACTTCTTAGGTTCATCTAGAGAATCTTGTAATTTAGCACTTTCATGAACCTTGGTTCTTCACTATAAATCTTGCAATTAAGCTCTGAATCTATCATTGGTTCTTCCTTATAGAGGTTTGAACCTACAAGCTAGCTCACTCAATCATGTAAATGGTTAAATTCAATTAATGTGTGTTTTGTAAATTTAGTCAAACAAAGTATTAGAAGATTGCATACAACACTATGGGACGTGTACGGGTTAGCTTGTATAAGGCCTCAAACTTAGCCAAATGAGAGGTTCGCAATTTTATTCACACAAGGTGTCTATAGGAAAGAGTTCAAATACCTTATCAACTTTCATCCATTTACAAACATACGACCTAACCTCTCTGAGATAGGACGAATCACTTCGGTTGATTGATATTGTAATCAATTAAAAAAATTCTGTTCTTTTAATGTTGAGTATTTAATAAATTTATATGTCTATTCTTTGTTAAGTATAATCCATCAGTATCGATTGTACATACTTGTTGGTAAGCATTGTTGACACAATCCAAGACACAATTTAAAATTAGTTGATGGTTGCTGCAAATTGGTATAATCAGGTTGGATTACAGAGAATATTAGTTTCATTTAGGTTCAAAATAAGGTGCTCATTTTTGGTTCGTGGCATTTTAAAGTCTCTTAGATATATATTAACCCATTTTCATAATTAATATTTAGTTTTTTAATTGAATTAATTTGAGGCTTAATAAATTAGCACCTCTTGTGTAATTGTGTAAACTAACCCCAGAATATATTATTTTTGGGCCATTACCAAAAACCATTAATTCCTGAAAGCCAGCCCCATATTAACCCAATTTTCTCTTGATTAAATCACACCAGAAACAAACCTAATTAACTGTATAATTAGGCACCAATTAATTCTATGAAAGAACAATGATACTACATTGCTTACATCAAGTCAAGTTAGATCTCCAACAAACAAACTTTGGTTTCTAGGTAGGTACAGTGCACAAGGATCTTAAGACTAATTTAACTGTATTCTGACAAAATTCTGGGTACAGGTAAACAAATGACCAAAATTTGGGCACATTTGTATTTTTTACTAAGAATTAAAGAATAGCAACATGAACAAATAACAAACAAATAATTAATAATTACACACCTGCATCTGAATTTACTAAATCTGAAGGTATAATATAAGTGTATAACATTGATATTATTTATTTTATACCCAGTGAAATAAAAACATCTCATATGCCCCTTTAAAAAATCAGTAATAAACAACAATCTATGTCAAAGATAAATTATAAATTGAGAAAGGAAACCCTCGATATCAGTTTTTGTATTGATTAGAAATAAAAGGCATTAGAGTTTAACTCTTATTTCGGGCCGACTAGAAAAAATGTTCTTAAAGCATGAAAGTAATTAAATGTTTTCATATTGTACATGAAATGTCTATTGGAACTTATCAAAGTATATGATAAGTTAACTATTTTCATGTAAGGAAAATTAAAATCATTTATAAGGATTTAGAAACAATTCAATGTATTGTGACATTATCAAACTTATAATGTCCTTAATTTATTAAATGCATGTTTGCCCCTATTTTATAAAAATTTGAACTTAAATTTAATTTGTTGTAGATACATTAATTCCCTTAGAATAAAAAGCAAATAATTGGTTATATTGGGAGATACATGAATAGCCCAAAAAGAACCAAGCATGATGATTTATTGATTTGGCGTGACACAGCCAATTCAACAAATTAAATCAAGGACCACTAATATATGCAAGATCTTGTGGTGGTCCAAATTCGGAGATGAATAGTAATTCCGGAACAGTTTGTAGAGATACATAACGCCATCATTGGTGTACACAGAAGAGACCCGGCCCAACCCGACCCGACCCGACCGGGGCGAGGCAACTCTACCGAGATTTTTGGGGTCAGATAGTAATACTCACCACTCACCACTCTGATCAGATCAGATGAAGATTAGATGATAATGAGATCTCTTCTCTCTGCCTTTTTACTTGAGATTCTTTGTATCCACTGCGCTGTGCTCCCAGATAAAATAGATCATGTTGTCAGATCCATAGTAACAAATTCAGATTAAAAATATTATAATTCGGTAAGATGTAAATTATTATGATTAAATCGTAATATAGATATAAGTTAGGAATACTTCTCTTTTATGGGTCAATTGATGTATCAAATTATTAATGTTTTTAATACAAAAAAAATGTTCATCAATTACATCGGTAATTAATTTACTAATTTGATTTCGCAGTTTCTTTCAAGCTTTAAAAAAACTACAAAGTATCATTCGGAAATCTTGTTATTGTAGTCTATAACAAATACCTAAATAAGAAAACTAGCCTTTGGTCTAGTAGCTAAGCACATGGTCTCTATGTGAGAGGTCATGGGTTCGAAACCCAGATGGGGGGAAATCCTTTGTTATAATAACAAGGGTATTAAATAGTTGGATGGATTGACCTCCAATCTTTACTCAAAAACAAATACCTAAATAAACAATCAAAACTCAAAAACTCAAATTTAAAAGGGGATGTTGATGGTGCAATTTGATAAGAACATATGATTGTTTTAGAAGGACCAATATATATATTTGAGAGAGAAATTAAGAATTTTTACTCCAATTATACAATTCAAAATGTTCACTTGCTATATATCAATACCAAAATATTTGTCAAAGTTTATTCTTTCTACACTAGCAAAGGTTTTGCATTGTCTTGACTCATGACTCATGAGCACAACAAGAATAAAAGCAGCAGTCGCGAAAATAAAGATGAAAGAAATAAATATTCTGAATTATTGATAAAATGATCAAGAAAAAAACATGAAATGGTTGTGGTGGACTGGTAGGTGTGTGATGCGCAGTGAATGACAACACAAATAGCTATACGGACAGAGTACACAAGGAATCTGTTCTAATATAAGAGGCCCATTTTAAAGGGTAGGAATATGGAATTCGCATCCTCTGAAATATCTCAATCGTTCAAATACGTTCTGCACGAATCTCAATGCTCAAATAATACTGACCCCCTACGTTCCCCCGAATAGACACCGGACACGTCGGTCACGCAAAAATTGAGATATCTCAGAGGATACGCACCCAGGAATATGGCCAAATGGGGCCCAGATAAATCCAACTGCTCCAATCAGAGGAGGACAGAGGAATTAATCCTGATTTCCATTTAATGTACTACAAATGACGCAACGCAACACGCAACACGCAACACGCAACACGCAACAGGCAACAGGAATATATTTGTATTAGAATTAGATAATAACAATAATAAATAGATCCCAACCAGGCAACTACACATGCATAACATACAAGCATTTTTTTTCTTTCTTTTTTGACATTTATTTGCTTGCTATACTTAACAGTTTATTAAAATTGGGCAGAACGGTTATATAGGAAATAGACAGCATATGATTTTGCACCCAATAATTTATTGATAGTTGGGCTAATATATTTTATGAAGGGCCATGTTATACTTCACATTTATATATCTTATTTCAAAACTCAAACATAAGATTTCAACTGTTAAACATGATCTTCATGTTCTTGGTGACCAAATTTTATATTTTTAAAAGATTTTTTTCTAGTTCTTTAGATATGTAGGAAAGTATTGTTTTTCGATGATTCATAAAATTTTAGATTAATGGAATTTCTACCTACTTAAAAATTATAAAAGAAACCTAAATAATATATTAAATTTGATCTTCAAGTATGTTTTTATATGAAGATCATTTGAGTTGTTTTGATCGACAATTTAAATTTTGAAAAAATAATATGAATGTGAAGTAAAATATGGCCCTTATTTTATAAAATATACCAGTCCATCTCAATTCAAGAAGTAATTATATATGTATGACATATATTATGTGGGTCAAATATATGTTTAGTCCACCTATCAAGGGCATGTTAGCCACTATTATAATATAGTTCCTAATTAATTTATCAACTGACCCAATTAATTAGTTGTTATACATGAGACAAAAGTAAAACATTACTATTATATATATTAAACGTCCTCTGTTTATCAGAAAGAGACTTGTCAGGTGGGATGCAGAGACAAGTAATTAAGCGACATATATTTAGATTAATCCAGCAATTAAACAATGACATGTTTTAAATTGTAGACTTTCTTTCTTCTGATTAAATCTATCACATCTCATGTATCTAAAATCTAAAATAAGAATTATATACATCAATGTAGAAAGTGCATGCGTAGATGATACGAATTATATATCGCCCAAAATGAAGGGAAGGTTGTGATTGGGTATATGAATTAATTTGTGTATGTGTGTGTGTGTGTGTGTGTGTGGGTGGGGAGTTGGTTACATGATATGAACATGACCATGCAAATTTATGCAACGTTATAAAGGCCACCTTTTCTGCATGGTTGGTGGCATGTCCCTTTTATGCAGCTGTTTACCTGTTCATGTCCTTTTCCTTTGCAACAAATTCATGCCACATTCATTAGTTACATTTTTAGTATAGATCATTCCATGAATTTAATTGGAGCAAAATTTAATGAATTTTCCGAGATCATCTATATATATTATATATATTTTTTCCCCTATATATACTTTACAATTTTATTCCCCTAAATCTCGCCTTTTGGGGGGGACAAAATATGCACTCAGTTATAGCATTTGCTGCCGTAATTTATTTGACTAATTTCCAATAATAAATTGGTAACATATTTTTGTTCACTTGCTATAGAAACAACTGATATGTTGTTATAAATCTAGCAAGAAGTACGGTTTCACTATTGGTGCAGTCCACATTTTTTATGCCATGAAATACACCATTTGATGCAATGTTTTGTTGTCTGTACTTTGTGTCTTGTTATAGTACTTCTTATAATTTCCAAACAAACATATATAACTAACATGGATGTACTATATATATAGTACACCATTTGATGCAATGTTTTCGGTGACACCGGATTACACTCTACATTTTCAAAGTTTTTAAAGTTCAAACAGTCAGATCCAAACCGTTCATCATGATCTCCATATAAAAATGTGCTTAGAGACCAAATTTTACATTTTTTTTTATTTTTTTTTACTATTTATTAAGTAACAAAATCGTTGTTTTCAGGCCATTGAATTTTTGTACACATCTTAATAAATAGTAAAAAAAAATAAAAAATATATAAAATTTGGTTTGCAAGCACATTTTAATATGGAGATCATGTTGAACGGTTTGGATCAACTGTTTGGACTTTAAAAACGTAGGGTGTAATCCGGTGTCTGTAAACGATCCCTCCTCTATATATATATTTCCTTTTAATTTTCTTTTACTGTACTTAATTGAGGTATCTGATAAT
Source organism: Carex cristatella (assembly GCA_024447775.1). NCBI lineage: Eukaryota > Viridiplantae > Streptophyta > Magnoliopsida > Poales > Cyperaceae > Carex > Carex cristatella. Next base: position 116,802 of record JAJHPF010000016.1, read on the forward strand.
CTAATTGATCAACTATTTACACACGAGATGACAAAATTAATTTGGATGCAAATTATTGAATGCAGCAGACATATATAAGCTAGGTACTATGTATCTGTGAGTAACAAATACCAGTTGGAAGTACGGTTTGCAATATACACTGAACTGGACATACATATTAATTAGGTAATGATTTGTATGTTATGATCCTCATTAATTAAGCATTAACCAAATTCATGTTTGCTTTGTCATTGCAAAGCAATACATAGTCACGAGGCTGCAAATATATATACTGTATTTATCAAAGTGCATTATATATCAGATGGTTTTTTTTTTGAAAGAAAGATCAAGGTTAACCTTCAAATTCCGTACACTTATTATTACAACAAATGATTTCTTCCATTTGAATTTCGAATTCATGATCTCTTACATGAAAACCACGTGCCTTTGCCAATAGACTAAAAATTAGTGCTTATATATCAGGTAGTAAATATATATGATGAGGGTTCCAACTTCCAATACCTCATGTCTTCAATACCTCATCATACCTCATTTTTATATCTTCATTTTCAAAGTTAAAACTATCAATCTGAACCACTCACCATGATATCCATACTAAAATATGCTCAGGAATGAAATTTTATAATTTTCATAATTTTTTAATATTTTTTAAGATATGTACAAAATTATTATTTTTAAACTGTTTGATAACAGTGATTTTCAACCTATCTAAAAAAATAGTAAAAAAATTTCAAAAATTATAAAATTTTATCTCAGTATATTTTAGTATTGATATCATGTTGAGCGGTTCGGATTGATAATTTAAACATTGAAAATGAGAAGATGAAAAATGAGGTATCATGAGGTATGAAAAACATGAGGTATTAAAAACCCGCCTCAAATATATATATATATATATATATATATATATATATAGTAGAACTGGGGTGCTCCTAAGTTCACCAAACCTCTTGTGAACTTGACTATAAAATATATCGAATCGACTTTAAACGATGAATCCAAACCGTTGAAACCCTTCTACCTAATGAGTGATGCGTCTACATGTGAAAATTTTAAAGTTTCGAATTAATTTAATATATAGTCAAGTGATAAAAAATTTAAGGTTTATAAATAAATTTTAATGCATTCATTTTTTGGACTCCTTTGACCACTTGACTCTATATTAAATTAATTCGAAACTTTAAAATTTTCGCATGTAGACGCATCAATCATTAGGTAGAAGGATTTCAACGGTTTGGATTCATCGTTTAAAGTCGATTCGATATATTTTAAGTCAAGTTCACAAGAGGCTTGGTGAACTTAGGAGCACCCTAGTTCTATATATATATATATATATATATATATATATATATATATGACGAGGGATCAAGTTATAACAAAGTTACAACAACTGTTTTTTTTATTTTCAAAGTTCAAATCGTCGATCCAAACCGTTCAACATGATTATCTAAATAAAATGTGCTTCTAGATCAAATTTTACATTTTTTTGAATTTTTTTACTATTTATTAAGATGGGTACAAAATTCAATGGTTTGAATTTGACTAGTTTTTGTAAAATACTTAATAAATAGTAAAAAAATACTTAATAAATAGTAAAAAAAATAAAAAAATGTAAAATTTGATCTAGAAGCACATTTTATTTAGATAATCATGTTGAACAGTTTGGATCGACAATTTAGACTGAAAATTAAATAAAATCATTGTTTCCTTATTTAACTCCTTAATGCGGCCTGACAATTTAGACTTTGAGTGTCAGTGCGGATGGACTACGCTCGGACTTTTATTGTTTTGTTTGATTAGGCTGAGAATTTGGCTAAGTCCCGAATGTGACCCGCACTGTGCTCGGGGAAACCTCCTATTGAGCAGGGATGTGAAAATTCTTCTAAGTACCAAGTGCGGCCCGCACTAAGTGATGATGCGGACGCACTGCTCTCGGTTTTCTTCAGTTTAGCTTAGATTTTCAGAAATTTGTCTAACTACAGAATGCGGCCCGCACTGAGTGACGTGCAGATGTATTAGGCTCGATTTTCCTTCCTTCTTGCGCAGGACACTACTAGAAAATCAAATTTTTCCATGAACTGAAAAATGGCTATTTCCATGACCTTACCCTTGGAAAAAGCTCAAAAATCGTCATTTCCATGCGCTACCCTTGGAAATGCTCCCGTCGCTAATACCTTCCTTGAAAATAGTCAGTATTTTTAAGGGCACCGATGGAAATACTCTTTTGTGGCTTTTTCCATGGAACTTCTCATGGAAAAAGAGCGCATGGAAATACTTTCAGACTTGGCCACTGGTTGAGTTATTTGCAAGGGGATCAAATGAGGGACCCACCAAAGTATTTCCAAGAGGAGAAAATGTGGGACCCACTTTAACATTTCTAAGAGTGACGCCTTAGGACCCACCCCAGGCCAGGTGGGCCCCACCAAAGTATAGTAAGCAAGGCATAAGAATAAGTTTAGTTTTGACCTACATGTGTAAAATAATCAGTAGTATTGTCCTAGCAGTAAAATAAAATAATAAAGTGCATTTCTGTAAAATAAGTAAATAAAAGGGGTCTACTGATAAAGAATATAAAATGAGAGCATGAAAAATATAAATGAATATATCAAGGTCACTTATCTTATGTTACTGTACCTTTCGGCACCAAACATCAAAGCAGAAAACAAAGCAACTAGTATTAGGGGTACAAAGACAAAAATTGAATAGAATCCTGAATTTCTGATTTCTTTTGTTATGATATAGAAAGCATAATCAAATCGTTGCATTTATGTTGAATTTGTTATTTTTCTTTTGTTATGAGAAGGATATTTTACCGGCATTAATATCTTCTTTGAAAAATGATTTTGTAGATTTATTGCATCAAAACATAGAGAAATTTCCTTTTAAGACCGTGTAATAATTTTTTTTCTTTGAAATATTTCTTGTAGGAAGGTGGCTATCTAATTAAAATAGGATGTAAGCTGCACATAATTTTTAAGAGCAAATGGAGAGTGAAAAACACTAGTTCGAGCATTCAGTAATAATTAGACAATATATGCTTGTGGTAATATATTGCTTTGGATGTATCATTTGGGTCAAAGCAAATACATGTTTCATTTTTTGAATCGCGAGTTGCAAAATTTCTCTCTGAAAGCCATTTCAATGAAATTGTATATTTTGATTCCTCCCCTTGATTTGCAAATAATATGGTTTTGTAATTAATCCTCTCACATAAACTTTTGTTTTGGATAGGTAAATGCTTTAATTTCAGTATGGTACAATGCTTTTAATTTTAATATTGAGATGTAATGATATTTTCTTGGATTTAAATGTGTAAGTTCTTTTTATAATTGCAAGGGTGCTAGTTCCTTTTGCACAAGAGTAAGCAAGCAATAGACTGGAGCGTCACATAATTCAATTACAATAGAAATTAGTTAGTTAACCTTGCTATTAGGACTATAGTTAAACATTAACTGATGTAGTTAAGAGATTAATCAAGCCACTGCGTGGGCTATAAAAGGGAGATGTAATACCATTTTGTACAATTATAAAAGAATGAAATAAAGATTCATATAAATTTCCTTTCTTGCTCTTAATTAAATATTGGTTTCTCTTGTGATCTATTTTTATTCAAAATTCAAAGGAGATCTTAAATACACAAAAATATTATTGTCTCTAAGATTTATACTTTTTCAATTATAGGCTCATGGAAATAATAAGTCCAACTATAAAATAATATAACTGAATCAATAATATTTTCAAGGGCATGGTGTCTAGCATTTCCATAAGCTTCCTTATAAAATAATATAAACAGACATACCAAAACATTTTCAAGAGCAATGTGCTTCATCATTTACAAGAGCCTCACAATAAAATAATATAAACATACCTAACATCACATTTCCATGGGTAGTCTCATGGAAATAATATGTCTCACTTCTTCTACATTATTTTCATGCACTGGGGGTCAGGTTTTTCCATGGGCTGTCAATAAAATAAAGTATTCGATCTACAAAAGTATTTCTCAGGGCGGGTAATAATCATTTCCAAGGGGAGACATTGGGCATTTTCATGTGCTACTATTTCTATGGGAATGCCGTTGAAAATAGTTAAATGTGTTAGCAAACCCGATTTTATTTCCAAGGACCCTTCCTCCCCTTAGAAATAGGGTATGCTCCCCATGGAAAAAGTTGAAATTCTAGTAGTGGGAACTTTCAGAATTTGACTAAGTGATGAGTGCAGCTCACAGTGCGGGTTAGGTTGGTCACATTTTGTGCTGTTTTCGTCGTTTTCTGCAGTTTAAAGCTAGCAAACATAATAAATTGATTCCAGATGTAATTTATGACTTTTATGTATCAAAATATACTATATTTAGAGTATTTTCATGATAAAATTTAAATTGCGTATATATTTTATGCCTATCAATTAGAAACCCACCTCAAATACACACACAGAGACATACACACACACAAACAAAACTTCTCCAGTGAATCTCAGACAAATATATATACAGGGCAGTGATGCATATTGATAACTTCACTAAAGCTCTTTCAAATTAAGTAAATTTTTTTTAGAAAGAAGTTTATAGCCTATAAACATGTTGTTAGTTTTATAGATTGACTGTGTATTCGTTAATTTTCACATAAGTTGGATGTTATTTAGTATTTCATCATATAATGTTAAATTTGAATATTTGCACATATCAAATCATTTGACTATAAAACTTGCATCAATTTTTATTATTTTTAAAACTTATCAAGTATTTTGTATGATTGAGATTATTAAATTCATCTGTTATCAAATTAATTAAGAATCCTGCTCCTATATATATATATATATATATATATATATAGAGGTTGGCTAATATACAAACGTTTGTTCCTGGGCTCAGGAACAAACGGTTCGGTTCTCCGATTTTCAAAGTCCAAACGGTCGATTCAAACCAACAGATGTTTAAAATATATTAAAATGTGCTTGGAGACCAAATTTTACATTTTTGGAAATTTATTTACTATTTATTAAGATGGTTTGAAAATCGCTGTTTTTATTAAAATTCTGCACCACTGAAAACAGCGATTTTCAAACCATCTTAATAAATAGTAAAAAAATTCCAAAAAATGTAAAATTTGGTCTCCAAGCACATTTTAATATAGATTAAACATCTGTCGGTTTGGATCGACCGTTTGGACTTTGAAAATTGGAGAACCGAACCATTTGTTCCTGAGCCCAGGAACAAACGTTTGTATATTATCCAACCTCTATATATATATATATATATATATATATATATAAACAATCTCGAGAACATGTGTATAGAGAGGTTGGCTAATATCAAAACGTTTGTTCGTAAGCCGTAGAACATATGCTTCGGTTTTTACATTTTCAAAGTCTAAACCACTGATCTAAACCGGTCAACGTTTAATATATATTATAATGTGCTTGGATACCAAATTTTATATATTTTTTTTTTGAATTTTTTACTATTTATTAAGTCAGTTTTAAAATCATTGTTTTTAATGATCCATAAAATTTTCATTGTTTATTAAAATCATCAATTTTAAAATTGGCTTAATAAATAGTAAGAAAAGTTGGTCTCCAAGCACATTTGAATATAGATATCACATCTAACGGTTTGGATCAACCTTTTGAACTTTGAAAATTGGGAAACCAATTGATTGCACCACGGCTTTGAAAATTGGAAAACCAATTGATTACTTCCCACTCATATCTTCATTTTCAAAGTTCAAATAATCGATCTGAACTTCTCAACATGATCTTCATATTGATATGTGCTTGGAGGCCAAAATTTACATTTTTTTTGGGAAATTTTTTTACTATATTTTCATAATTTTTGAAAATCACAACTTTTTATTAAATAAAAAAAAATTCAGCAAAGTTGTGATTTTCAAAAATTCTGAAAAAATAGTAAAATTTTTCCAAAAAATATATAATTTGGTCTCCAAACACATATCAATATGAAGATCATGTTGAGAAGTTCAGATCGACTATTTGAGCTTTGAAAATGAAGATATGAGCGGGAAGTAAAACACACTATTTACTTCCCAAAGCATGTTAGCCCATCTATCTCTCGCTCTCTCTCTCTCTCTCTCTCTACATATATATATATATATATGTAGAGAGAGAGAGAGAGAGAGTAAGGCTTGGGTGCTATGGATAGTATAAGGTCATTCATGCTACGTTCTAAAAAACTATCGAATAAACTTCAAACTTCAATTTAAGTAGCTTAGTAAATTGGTTATATAAAGAACTTGTAGAATATCAATTTTTACTATTTTTGAAAAAAATTGCTATTTTTTATGATTTATGAAGGATGGAAAAAATGACTTAAAAAAAAACTGCCAATATTTTAGGCTCTTTTTTGCCATCTTTCATAAATAAATAAAATAGAAAAAGAAATTCATAAATAGTTAAAATTAGTATTATACAAGTTCATTATATAACCAATTTATTGAACTACTTAAATGGAAGTTTGAAGTTTATACAATAGATTTTTGTAATCGTAGCATGAATAACCTTATGCTATCCATAACACAATATGATTGGAGACCAAATTTTATATTTTTGGAAAAAATTTACTATTTTTTGAGATGGGATAAAACCACTGTTTTTCAAGAAATTGTGAATCATCTAAAAACAATGATTTTGTATCTATCTTAAAAATTAGTAAAAAAAAATATAAAATTTGGTCTCCAATCAAATTTTAACGTGAATGTCACGTTAAGCAGTTTGAATCGTTTGTTTAAACTTTAAAATAAAAATATTGAAATACAATTGGAAAACATTGGGGCTTTTGAGCCCTCCTCATATGTATCTAAAAGATGGTGCCTGCCGTAAAAATAGGAAATAATTGGAGAGACGGAATTTTAATGAGAGTAGTAACGTACGGAAACAAATCGATTGCATTAAAGTCAAATGTTATAAAATGCGGTTTCTGTGTGGTATGCGGAAAATCACCGCATACCGCATATACAGTATGCGACTGCATATGCGGATTTTTATACGGATTTTAAAATAAGAATTTATATATATATATATATGAGGAGGGGTCGAGTTAGAACTGTGTTACAACATTTTACACTATTTTTAGACCATTGGATCGGCTTTAAAAATGGTGTAGATCTATTGAAATTTTGTAGCTGAAATTATAACTTTCAAGTACCGGAGGTGTCCATTCAAATAAACCCCGAAACCCATATCTAATGGAGGCGTCCAATAACTGAACAGACGAACCCTGATCTCTCTCTCTCGCGAAAATTCCCCGGCAGCGAAAACCTAGACGTCGCCCAGTCCTCTCCACCACGACCTCGCCTCTCCTCTCTTGGCGCCGCACCAAACCCTCCTTTCTCCTGAGCCGCTCTCGCTCGCACCCGACTTCGCCCTAATGTCCTAAATCGTCGCTTACTTTTCTCTCGCCTCACCTCTCTCTGTCGTCGGAGATCTCAAACTCACTTCGATTGGAAATTTCTTGGCTGGAACAAAAAGGACTTTATTTACTTCAAACCGATAATTTGGCTGTGGCTGATTCATTACAAATAATTTCCCTTTATCTTAGCATCATGGCTAGTTACTAATATTTTTTGTTGGTATTTTTTTTCGTAAATAGGCAGTGAAAGAAACAGGTACCGGTTAAGCCTTCATGGTGTGGATGTCATGGGCGAACGCTTAGCAGAAGAGGTTAGCATTAGTCTTTCTAATTTACTTTCTTTATTTGATTGTTTGTCTGTCTAATGTCCTAATTTAGGCTTGAATTAGTTTTATGCGGCTGGGAACCCATTAATTTTATTGCTGTTGCTACACCTCATCTTGGTTCAAGAGGAAACAAACAAGTAAGCCTTTTTTTTGTCCTCCCCTTTTGTATTTTTGTATAAACCAAACAAGGTATGTTTGACAGACTTCTTTTTTCGAGGAAGTAGGCGATAGTCTACTAATTTTTTGTTCACCAAAGAGATAGAGTACAAAAGACTATTTACCAAAAAACTGACAGACTTGTGTGTGCTATTTCAATCAAATCTGGAATTGGTGCTGGTTTTAGTCTTTTGTTAGTTTTATTTTGGTAGATTTGTTTTGTTTAGATTCTGTAGAAATGGGCATATTTTATGATTAAGTAGTGAGATATGGCTCTGGTATCAACTGAACTGGTGCATACTATATTTTTGTCATGTTTAAGCCTGAACCAACTTAAGCCTACTTTTCTTTTTCTTTCCTTGTAAGGAGCTCAATTTATCTTTTGGAAAATAGAGAAAACCCTAGCTTTGCTTTATATAACAAAAAATGGATATAAGACTCCACTCCTTAATGAACAAGCAGGTACCTCTTCTTTTAGGGTTTGTAAGAATGGAAAACTTGGCATCGAGAGTTATACATTGGTTGTAGGGTTTATAGTGGTACATTGGTTGTTCTGTACCAATATAGTGATAAGTTTGCTCATTTTATATGTTTGTTAATCTAGAAGAAGAGATTCAACTCAAAAGTGGAGAGCTTCTCGAAACAGCTTATTGGATCTCCATAAAAGAAGATTAGATAGATGGAAAACCTATTTTAATTTTTGAAAGATATATTGGTATAAGCATTTCTTCATTTCCTTCTTAAAATGTGACTTCTTCTTGTAAAGATTTCCATATTTTTCTGGAAATTTCTTCATGATATGCCAAAGACATAATCTATGACTAGTTGTTGAAAAAACTTTCTTGACCATATTTCCAATTGTTTTATCTTGATCGGTGAGAATTGTTATAGGCGCCTTACCATTCATTGCATCTAACCAAGTTCTAAACAACCACTCGAATGATTCCTCTGTTTCATCTTGTAACAAAGCAAAACCAAACAATATGGATTGGCCATGGTTGTTGACACCTACAAAGAGAGCTAGCGGCATGCAATATTTGTTGGTTTTGTATGTAGTATCAAATACCACAACATCTGCAAAACGTTCATAACATAACCGCGCCCTAGAGTCCACCCAAAAGAAGTTGACCATTCGGGAATCTTTGTCAAGTAAAATTTCGTAATAGAAATTCGGATCTTGAGCTTGCTTTGTTCGACAATAATAAAAAACACTCTCTGCATCACCCATATCTAAATTCATTGTTCTTACATTTCTCACATGGTTCCAACAATCTCTACTTGAAAAGTTCACACCGGGTTCATCATTTAAAATATCTGGTACTCTACCGGTAGGAAGCCCCGCCTCAGTAAATTTTTCAACTAGGTTTTTTGCTAGAGAAGACATATGTTTATGGTTTCTTAGGTTACCGACACTTCTAGGGCTAGCCAACACATGGTTGTGCACGTTTTCTACATGTTTTGCCATCCAATCATTTGTCCCCTTCTTTCGTGACACTGTAAATAATACCGGACAACCAGTTCTACTAGTCAATGTCCTTTTCTCTTTCCTTTCTTCTATGATGTCTGGTTTTTTCTTCAAACAATACCCCTCACATGAGCATACATATCGGCGATATCTTACTTCATTACATCTTGGAAAAGTAACAGTATTTCGTTTGCGCATGTTAAATCCAGTCGCTTGAGCATAAAGTTTGTAGAAATAATCAGCCTCCTCAAGTGATTCAAATACCATGCCGTTAAAAGGTTGCACACCCTCATATTTTCTTGACTTTTGTGAATTTTGTACCTCCTATAATAAAAAAAATTGTTAGACTGAATTTTTTTTACTATATTATATATCATGAAATCAAAGTAAATAATATCATTAAAACATTTTTGTTACCCTATCAAGTTGGACCGGGCTCCTGATTTCATCTATTTCCAAGTCATCCATTAAATTTCCTTCCAAATCGTCAATTCCATCTAACGTGATATCATCCATTTGTCTAAAAAAAAAAGAATAAACAATTTCATCAATAAGACATCATTGATTTAAGCATCATTCTACTAAATAGTTGATTTTAGTCTACTGCATATTTGGATAAAAGCAACAATATTTTACATAGAAATGATATTTTACAAGCCACTCTTTTAGTTACGATAGCAGTAAATTAATTTGTTCAATAGATAACACTAAATTAAGCTAGATAAGCCCCAATTCTACTACAAGCCAAAAAACAAATAACAAGTTCACTGCTTCTATATACTTCTGATACATGTGAACGATGTCAGGGGGTCATAGCAATGCACACCAGGCTCATGGAAAAATGCCTTTAATATATTGACAGCACTGCACAGAATTGATTATTTTTCTTAGATTTTAGATAAAAAGCTATTATGTAACTGCCATGTGGATTTAAGGGAAACTGTGAGTATACTAATTCAAAAAGCTACTGCATGTGTCACCTGTAAAATTTCTTTCTTGATTGCGTGAGAAGGTCAGAAAGATAGAAGAGAAGAGAGGGGGTCAAAGAGAGGGTTCGATGGGCTGGCGTGTGCTGTTGGTTTCAAAACGCATCGGAGAGAGGGTGCGAAGGGTCGACAATTCGCGTCAGAGAGAGGGTTTGGGGGATCCAGTTCGCGTCACCAAGAGAGCGGGTGGGATTACAAATAACTGGACACATCCAGTTCATAAAAGCAGCGTATACAGTTTTAATACAGAAAGAGTTAGCGCCTCAAATTCCTTTTGATCTGGATCGTTGATTATAAATAAATGAATGGTTTAGATATAGTGTAAAATGTTGTAACTTCAAACTGTGGTAACTTGATCCCTTCTCTGTATATATATATAAAGAGAGAGATGGGCTAACTTGGTTTGGAAAGTAAAGAGAGTTCTTTACTTCTCGCTCGTATCTCCATTTTCAAAGTTCAAATAGCCGATCCGAACCGCTCAACATGTTCTCCATATTGAAATGTGTTTGAAGACCAAATTTTACATTTTTTGGAATTTTTTTACTATTTATTAAGCCACTTTGAAAATTGCTGATCCAACGGTTTCACTATTTAAACAGTGAAACCGTTGGATCAGTGATTTTCAAAGTGGCTTAATAAATAGTAAAAAAAATTCAAAAAATGTAAAATTTGGTCGCCAAGCACATTTCAATATGGAGATCACATATAATGGTTCAGATCAACTATTTGAACTTTGAAAATAAAGATACGAGCGGGAAGTAAAACACTCCCTTTACTTTCCAAAGCAAGTTAGCCCATCTATATATATATATATATAAACCAGTATGCGGTAATATGCGGTATGCAATACTATGCACGCAGTATGCGATACTATACGATAATATGCAGTACTGTGCAGTAATATTCGGTATTATGCGGCCGAATATGCTACCGAATATGTGGCCGCATACGGATTTCTATACAGATTTTATTACAGTGATTAAAGTAAACACAGTGAAGTTTGATGGGGTAATTAATTTTAATGAATTATTTACCTCAGTATTGAAGGAGAACCGCTAGACAAGGTAAGGTCACGTGTGGGTCCCATCATACCAATATCATGCATCCCCATGCATTTACGCCAGACATTGACCTCCATTTCCCTCTGCCACCTCCACCCAACTCTACCTCTCCAGTTCTCCTCTGTCTCTCTACCATGTAACTCTCCGTGTCGCACATTCGTCCGGTCCATATATTTGTTTGTCGCTAAATTTAATTTATCCACTTGATTGATTACCAATTGATTCACATTTTTATTATTGAAATTGTGTTTGCTTCATCAACAAATATAACTTTTATACAGTAGAATTAGATGATTTTAATCAAGTTGCAGTTAAAAGTAGTACTTAAGTTGCTTTCGCATTTTACTTATTTATATATTATTTAGTCTTATATTTATTACAATTGAATTGGAATCCAACAAATAAAATCATGACCTAGAAATTTCTCAATATTTACAAACATATCATAGAAAATAATAATCTATATCTGAATTTGATCTTCGAATATGTAAAAAATTACATCAGATTATGTTCAAAGAATTATCAAATATGTTCGAACATAATATAACGGAATTATAATAAAGTTTCATTGTTAACAATAAAGTTATGACAAGCTGAATGTGTTAACAAAAATCTAATCAAATGATTAGGTTCCTTTAGATGTGAAGGAATCTCATTAGTTGATCTTCAAAATGCAAATAACCAACTCAATAATTAGCACATGTTTGATTTATTTTATAGTTGTATTGTACAGTCATGCATATTGCATATATAGTGACAAGTTTAAAATTTTATGAATATTCGACAAAGTCTAAAATTAGTGATACATAAGTAATATATATAGACATAAACAAAATAAAATTTTCTTCTCTTTTTAAATTAATAATGCACATAGATAAACCAAATTTAAAATTGATAGCTTTAGAAACAAAACTAAATGTATGTTTTTGAAATAATTCTAAAGAAATTCATGAATAATTCGTAAAGTTTGTTAATTCACTAATAATAACTTACACAAATAATTTAGTCACTAGGAATGTACTAGTCTACAAATGTTTCATGAATAATTATGTGATTTATTTACAATTTTTTCTTTACACAACTTAGGGCATACTACCTGTACTAATATAATAACTTTGTATGTAATCCTACAAAATAATAAACACGGATTGCAACTTCTGTAGAGGTCACAGCAGATCCTGGGTACCAACTTGAGCACTAGGTCCTCAGAGCTCTAAAAACAAGTATAGGTGGCAGTCACGCACACTACAAATTTTGTAGCATATCCAGAGCTTTTTTTATAAACCATAATTAAAAAAAAAAAAAGTTCGGATTTCAGCATGATTAACCGAGTTTTTACAAAAATCATAAAAAACGGTTTGGCAGCCCGTTTTCAGTTTTAACCTCAAAAACGGACTGCCAAACCGTTCTCTACAGTAACTTTTTTTTTTTTTTTTTAGAGTTTGTTTATAAAATAAATCAGATATTTTGTTTGATTTTGTATATTAACAATAAGATTAATGGAACAATTTGAATATATTTTTTTTGTGTATTTTGACTATTTTATCATTTTATCATTTTATCAAATCAATTGATTGGTTTTTTATATAAAAAAATCAATAAATATATAAAAATCAATGGATTGGTTTTCAAATGTACGTATTATTTTTTAAAATTTTACTTTTTTATATTTTAAAAACAAACAAATTTAATTATTTAATTGTTATTTTTATTAAAACTCATTTTAATTTAAAAAGTACTTATTTTTTGTAAAAATATAAAATAAGTGTTTTATTTATGAAAAAATATGTTAGTATTCTAATTGGTTGATTTTTTAAAATAATGATACATTGGTCTACTACATGGAGGATTTAGAAGTTTCTGTAACCATAAGTTTTGAAAAAAAAATTAAAATAGAGTCGATTTTTGCCATAAAAGCTGTTAGATTATGGAAAATATGTCCATTAATCATTCAGAGACATTATTTCTTAGAAAAAAGTATCCAGAGATACAAATTTTTAGTATTGTTATTGTAATTCACTTTTACATTTTCTTTTAATTTTCTTCACGGAAATATTTATTGATTTTTTTATATAAAAAACCAATCAATTGTTTTGATAAAATGATAAAATGATAAAATGGTCAAAATACACAAAAAAATATATATTCAAATTGTTCCATTAATCTTATTGTTAATATACAAAATCAAACAAAATATCTGATTTATTTTATAAACAAATTCTAAAAAAAAAAGTTACTATAGAGAACGGTTTGGCAGCCCGTTTTTGAGGTTAAAACTGAAAACGGGCTGCCAAACCGTTTTTTATGGTTTTTGTAAAAACTCAGCTAATCATGCTGAAATCCGAACTCTTTTTTTTTTTAATTATGGTTTATAAAAAAAAAGCTCCATATATGATCTCTAATTAATTCTCTAGCCCAACTCAAAAGGATATGGAAGCAAATACTTATAAAAGTAAGTGATAATAACTATAAATATATCTACATGTTAATTAAGTTCAACTATATATATTTCCTGTGCATGCAGTCTAATTATGAAGCACCGGAATAAAGCCGGATTTGGAGAGGCAAAGAATTAAAAAGTCAAGGGTACGTCTCTCCCACATAGAAGCACTCAAAAGGGACACTAGGTATGAGCAACAATTAAATTAATTAGGATTTGTGGGTGCATATGCATTCATAGAGTATAGACGCTTAATTTGTTTCTTTTATATATGGATAGCTCTATCCCTATATGTATGTATGTATGTATGTATGTATGTATAGAGAGCTAATATATATAATATAGGTGTTCCCAAATAACATAGGAATTAATAATGGCGCATGTGGCCACCTCGTGATATATGTTGCCCATTTTTATATCAATGTATCACCAACCCTAAACTTAATTTGTATGGTTGAATTTATAATTTTTTTAAAAATTTTATCATTCAATTTGCCAAGATTAATTCTTTATATTGACAATATTTTTCTCATACAAATAATTTATCATTTTGCTCAAGAATTCATATCCTCTAAGGTAACTGAAAAATTGAGTTTAAATTCGGACCGTACGTTACAAATTAGTACGAATCTAAAAGCTAAACATGTCTATATATTAAAACTGTCCCGTAAATTATAATCATATTCGTTTTCTCTTTCCGATCCCTGCATCATGAGCAAACGAAGAAATTGAACCTAACTTAAAAATCCAGATTCTACCCAAACCTATCTCTCTCTCTCTCTTAATTTAATTATAACCCATCTAATTTTAGCACACTGCATGTCATGTCCCTTGTTTGTCACATGGTGTTGATCCCCACCACACAAATTTAAGGGACAGTAGTTTTGACTTCTCTTCTTACGGTCTACCATGCATGTAGTACAATTGTAGCATTTTTGTTCCACAATTAGCACTATGTCGGTTGTATGACCATCTCGATCATCTGATAATGCAATTAAGTTACATTTGTTGGTTGGTTATTTTGGTCTTTTCTTTTCTTTAAGAATTGATTTGGGAGGGAAGGTTCTTTTCAATTTCAACAAGCTAGGACAAGTCATCATACACCATTCACCTTGTTAAATTAATTACTTGCAGGTTAATTCTGTGATTAATGAATTTCTCAAGTTATTAAACTAGCTAGTTACACATCAGTAATATACATTTACTTAACTGTAAATGTGTAATTAAGGGTTAGACATTAGAATTAGATGAGATTGATTTGTGAAATTAATGTGTGTGTGTTCCCCCCCATATATAGGCATCAAGTGGGCTGGTCCATGCATGCATGAAAATCAGTATTTTCTATGACCTAATTAATTTAAGGCCTCCATCTGTCTTAGAGTCTTGACTTCCCTCTTTCTGTTGCCCATATGTATTTTCACTGTCTCTGTTTCTTTGTACCCATCATAGTTATGACTATATGTGAGGTCCATGTAATAATGCATATATATATATATATATATATATAGTAGAACTAGGGTGCTCCTAAGTTCACCAAATCTCTTGTGAACTTGACTTTAAAATATATCGAATCGACTTTAAACGATGAATCCAAACTGTTGAAACCCTTCTACCTAATGAGTGATGCGTCTACATGTGAAAATTTTAAAGTTTCAAATTAATTTAATATAGAGTCAAGTGGTCAAAAGTTTAAGGTTTATAAATTAATTTTAATGCATTCATTTTTTGGACTCCTTTGAATTAAGCCATATATATATATATTAGAGAGAAGAGGTCAGAATTAAGCCAACCGACTATCTAATACTCATAACTATAAATCTTCATCCAGATATCAAATGTGTGATTCATAAAAGGATGCCAAATACTGGTTCTCATAATAATGCAATGTTCATTATATATTTTAATTAGTTAGTTAGAGAATATTTTTTTGGTTGACAGTGGCTCATTAATTTTTCCCATTTCAATAATCATGTAGATTAAACACGAAACTAAATGTGAACAATATATAAAATTTTATTAAATTTAAATTATGTAAAAATAAAAATTTGTGAAGAGTCCAAATTTATAAATAAAATTACAATAAATCACTGCATGTGTGTTTGTTGGTGAACAAGTTAAAGACGGAAAATGTGTTTAGAGATTGTTAGGACTTGCCTAAATTAATGATCCTAATTAAGCTATCTTGCTATCATGATTTGTTCCTTTGGATTGGAGGGTATAAAATTAGATGAGATATTAATAAGTGTAGAGTTGGGACCGTCCTTTTTACCCTTAATTTTGTCTTTTAAAATTTTACCTTTTTTTTTTTCTTCTTAAAATTAATAGACCCGTAGGCCGTAGGTTTCTTTCATTAAAGAAGAAGAAAGGATCTAGCCATATAGGATAGGTAGGATAAATCTTAAAAATATAGGGTAGCCGCTAGCATCATATATATATAAGTATAACACATTTGATCTTCTCCATTGCTACGAATGGTGCACGAAGGTTTTGATTGACTTACCCTGATATGGCCAGGCCATGCAGAATTGCAGATGCAGGAGAAGGAGAAGGCCGACTATAAAATAAAATACAATAAAATAAAATAAAATGGATGAGCCCATTTAGAATGGAAAGGGAGGGGAAGCAAGGCTTAATCTTATCCGTGCACCGTGCATAGAAGAAGCGTCACATGAGGCAGTTAATGGGCCAATGGCCCATGAGTCGTTGCATCGGTACGCCATGTCACGTGGCTTTGCCTATGATCGACTAGTACGTGTACGTCCTATCTCTCGTTCCGACACGTGGCATCCTTGTCTCCACGCTGGGCTCTCTCTCTCTCTCGGTCAAGACTCAACTACTCAAGAAGTCAAGAGTGCCTGCCTGAGCCTGAGGTGAATGCGTGATTTGTGCATGTCCGGTACTGGTATATAGCTTACGTCCAATCCAATCTCCATCTTTGGTTTTGATTTTGTAATGATTTCATAATCATCATTCATCTGTCTTGTCCAGATTTTAAAATTTATTAGTCAATGTGTATATAGCTTAGGTTTCTCCTCTCCGTCTCTCACTCTCTCTATGTGATTAAGGACACTAATCTTAATCTCCGTCCGTGGCCCGTGGCCCGTGGCCCGTGGCCCGTGGCCCGTGGCCCCTGGCCCCTGGCCCGTGGCCCCTGGCCGTGGGTCTTTTATAATTAAATAATATGCATGGTAATTAAATTAAATTAATTAAGTACATAAAGGTAAGGTTCCTTTTGTACACCTTAGCTTGCACCCAAACCGGAGTCTGCTTGCTCTCGTATTTAATTTAATTGCAAAATTAATTAAACTGATCAGAACAGCATAAAATGCTACTTTGTCGTTTTCCTTCCATACTAATTAATTAAGCAGACACTCTTTTAATCTTCTTCATAAACTATATTTTCTCTATGAGACAGACACGTACTCTTTTAATCTTTTTAAAGGATGGGAATGACATTTGATCAAATTCGGTTTAATATCGAATTTTACAAGTTTGATTTAGATTTATAGGACAATTTATAATTTTCCTTTTTACACAAATGTCGATGGTGATTGAAAGGTTCAATTCAAACATCAGACTGAATATGATCTGATCCTCATCGAACACCCGGCTCCCCTCTTAAAAGCAATAAATTATTATAATATATATGTCCACTCCGTGAACACATGTAAATTAATTTATTAAAGGAGTTGAAAACATGAAATACACACACACACTTGACACTTAAATGTCGCTTGAGAAGCTAGCTAGCTATTTTGTAAACAAGATATATAGTCAAGGGAGGTTCAACAGTAATTAAATAACAAGACAATTAATTAGATTAAGAGCATGCATGATGATTTAATTGTGTGAGAGATTTTCTCTGGGACATGGAGGAGACAAGGCATCTTTTGGGTCTACCGCAATTTTTGTTTCTTTATTGCATGCTATTAATTAATTTGTCTATGTGTAACCTTCCTTCATTTGTTTATATATATATATCATTTCTTCTCAAAGCCGTACAGTGGCAATTCATTAATTATTAGGGAAATTTTTTTTGCCACTCCAAAACTTGAAAATTATGTATTTGCCACCCGAAAACCATTAATTAGTTAAATGCCACCCTAAAACCATTATATTTCACTATTTGCTACCATTATACCTATGAATCACAAATTTAATTAAAAAAAATCCCGAATTTCATTTGTGACCAAAATACCCCTCAAATGTTAAAATTAATTTGAACGAGCTTTTCTTCCCAAACCTAATCCTTAGTTCGTCCCCCCTTCTCTGCACCCCTGTTGGTATACATTTTTTACTCATCAAATTTCTGGATCGCTTCAAATTTCTTGATCGGTTCCTAAAGGCTCCAACATAATTTCATTTTTATGAGAACCGATATGCATTAACCTCATATTTCATGTCAGACCCCTTTCTTGATCGGTTTTACGAATAGCCTACTGGGGTATATCTCAAATTAAGTTCATTCCGTTTCAAATTTCTTGATCGGTACAGAGAGAATTGATATAAATGGTGACAAACTGATATAAACATACAAATGAGAAATGAGAGTAGATTCTGACAAACTGCCAGCAATTCACTGTCGCTTTTAACAAAACAAATTCTGACAACACAAGAATAGATTATTTGCTAATATCAAAGTACTTGGCTAGAAATTGAACCCAATTCCGTAGCAGAACTTGTTAAATCACCTTTACCTTAAATTTTCAAAGTACATTACACTTTGTATGGTGCTAGAACTGCAGGTGTTAAAATTACAAATAGAATTGATATAATTACATAGATAAAGTTCCAAAATATAAAGAGCAACTTGTTTCCAGAAAAGACAGCTTAGTTAAATTCTCCAATTCAATTGGGAACAAAATACTCAGATTGAGGTAAGTATTCTTAGTGCCTGAAAACCAGCCAGGAGAGAGATGCAGAAAAGGAACCTACCGGAAAAAATAGTTCGGCGGAGAAAATGGTGGAAGGCGGATCGATGATGGCTTGACGGAGAAAATGGTGGCGAGGAGAATAGGGTGGCGACAGACATTCCCTTTGTGTCGCGCGGAGAAAGAAGATGGGGGTCGTTCAGATTTTGAACAAACTGGAGAGACCTATTAGATCCAGCTCAGGGGTAATTTTGGTATTACAAAAATACATTGTATTATACATGAATTTAGAGATTTTTTTTTAATTAAATCTGTGATTTATAGGTATAATGGTGGCAAATAGTGAAATATAATGGTTTTAAGGTGGCATTGAACTAATTAATGGATTTGGAGTGGCAAATACATAATTTTTAAGTTTTGGAGTGGCAAAAAAAAAATTCCCCCTAATTATTAATACAGTAATAGGTCTGCACTTTAATTGTAAATTTTAGAATTTTTATGCTCAAAGCTAGTAACATCTAATTAAAAGTAGAAACACCCAGAGAAAGAGAGGAGTCGATCGGCCTCATTCTAGAATTCTATCACAAGAATATATATATATACGGGGCATTAATTTGTTAAATATATAGCTTGCAAAAGTGGTTAATCATATTATCAGTTAGTTTTTTATTAATTTTTACTGGGATTGATTGTTAAAGTTTTTTTTTATTATATGATATTCAATGAGCTTAACCGTATTTCTGAAGATATTTATAAAAAAAATTATAATCAGCTCCAATTCAATTATAATTTAGATTTTCTTTTTGACAAACATGTTGATTTAATATATTTTGACATACATTATTTCGATGGGGAGGGATCCACTTACACCAAGAAATTGGTGACACAAAATTCCATCCATTTTTTATGTTTCCAAAGTCCAAATAGTCGATCCAAACTATTCAACATGATCTCCATATTAAAATTTGCTCAAAGACCAAAATTTACATTTTTTTTTATTTTTTTACTATTTATTAAGTAGTTTACAAAATCGTTGTTTTCAAGCCCTTGAATTTTTGTAGCCATCTTAATAAATAGTGAAAAAATAAAAAAACAAATGTAAAATTTGATCGACAAGCACATTTTAATATATCCAACACGTTGAACTGTTTGGATTGATTGTTTGAACTTTAAAAATAGATGATATAATTTTGTGTTACCAAAAAATGGTATAAGTGGATCCCTCCTCTATTTCGATAACAACTCTTCTTTGTCACTTTTTTTTTTAAAACTTTGGTAGAGACTACTAATTAAGATTGAATTAATAAGAGTGTGCTTTACTGTATCTGTGAATTAATAAGAGTGTGCTTCACTGTATCTGTGAAGATATTTATAAAAAAATTATAACAACTCCAATTCAACTATAATTTAGATTCTCTTTTTGATGAACAAATTGATTTAGCATATTTTGACATACATTATTTCGATAACAATTTCTCTCTGTCACTTCTTTTTTTGTTTGAAAGCTTGGTAGAGATTACTAAGATGTGAAATAATAAGTGTTTACAATAATAAGTCCTACATTATGAGTAGAACTAGAGTGCTCCTAAGTTCACCAAATCTCTTGTGAACTTGACTCTAAAATATATCGAATCGACTTTAAACGATAAATCCAAACCGTTGAAACCCTTCTACCTAATGAGTGATGGGTCTACATGTGAAAATTTTAAAGTTTCGAATTAATTTAATATAGAGTCAAGTGGTCAAAAGTTTAAGGTTTATAAATTAATTTTAATGCATTCATTTTTTGGACTCCTTTGACCACTTGACTCTATATTAAATTAATTCGAAACTTTAAAATTTTCACATGTAGACCCATCACTCATTAGGTAGAAGGGTTTCAACGGTTTGAATTTATCGTTTAAAATCGATTCGATATATTTTAGAGTCAAGTTCACACGAGATTTGGTGAACTTAGGAGCACCCTAGTTCTACTCCCTACATTATTACATCAATTGCTATGTAAATATGTAACAGTGTCAATTCCCTTGTTTACAAATGCTTTCCTCAATATCACATACATAGTTGCACGTCTTCCCTTGCTCTTTTTGCCACTAGCCAAGCCGGTAGCTTTGCATCTCTGAAAATTGCTTCGTTTCTCTGCCTCCACAATGACCATAGTACTGACATCCTTGTGACTCAAATTCGCTTATGTGTGCCTGATGCAGTGTGCAGCTGCCTCAAAGACTCGCAACTAGTGTATACTGTTTCCTCAACTCTGATAAAGTGAGTGAATCTTTCCCAAACTTGTTGAGCGTTTGAACATTGAAAGCTCTCTGTCACCTGTCAACATCACTTATCGACACCAAGTACTTAAAAATAAATAAATAAATAAAATTCGCTACCAAGCTTTCAAATAAAAAATAATAATTAAAAATTTGAAATATTTTAATTTAACAAACTTTATATATATACTAGACGTTATATTCTATTGATGAAAAAATAATAAAATCCTATTTCTAAATGTTCTTCTATGCATATAGTAATATAGTCATGCAAATGTGGAGTTGTAATTAATAGTAAATTAAATGTAAGCTTGAGGTAGACTTTGGCGAACTATGGTACTATACTGAAATAAAGAGGAAAAGAAAGAAAGATTATTCTAAAAAGGAAATTGTAGAGGTGTACGTAGTTGAGATTGAAGACAAGGGCACGTGTCAAGGTGTGGTTGGTTGGTTTATGTCGCAAAAAGGAGACCGTGGGCTGCCCCCCATTGGGCCAGTAACTAAAATCCCATGCCAAATTGCCAAAGAAGAGAAGAGAAGATGGAGAGACATGCCAAATTGCCAAATTTCTCTCTTCTCTCTAGGCTCTAGCTATCTCCTCTTTTTTGTTTCTTTGTTTTTTTTTTTTTTTTTTCTTTCTTAATGTATGTAGATGTAGGACACCTCGCCTCTTGAAATTTTTTATATATAAATAATACATATACATCTCTCACATATATCCTCCCTGACTCCCTCCACGGCTCCACCTCTCTCCTCTCTCTCAGTCTCAGCTAGCTTTGATTTGAGTGAGCCCTTCACACACACACACTTCCTCTCTGTAGCGCCTGATTTGATTTGTGTCTATAAAAGCACCCTTTGTTGCCTTTTTGTGTCCCTCCCTCTCTCTCACTCTCTCTCACTCACTCACACTGTTATCACCTCCTTAATTTGCATTAATTTCTTTTTCTCCTCCCTCAGACTTAAGTTTTAATTTCTCTTAATTATTTGAAAACAAAATTTATTATATAATTAATTAAGCACACATATATTATATACACTATCAAAAACAACAACAAAGAAATTAAGCATGTCAAGCCGTAGGTCAAGAATCTCTGAGGATGAAATCAATGAACTCATCTCCAAGCTCCAATCTCTCCTCCCCGAATCCCGCCGCCGTGGCTCCAACCGAGTACGTACCTAGCTCCCTTTTCACATTCTATTTATATAATTAATTATCTCTATATATTTATATACATTGAACATCCTTACATACATACATGGCATATATATATATTAGATAGATACATAAATAGACATATCATTTAATTAATTTTCAACATTGTAATTAATTAAATATTTTGACATGATGATAAATTGATAATGACATGCACATGAACTGTTAACAGGCATCGGCAACGAAGCTGTTGAAGGAGACGTGCAGCTACATAAAGAGTCTACAGCAGGAAGTTGATGATCTGAGTGACCGCCTCTCCGATCTCATGGCCGGCATGGACAACAATAGCGTTCAGGCTGACATCATTCGCAGCCTCCTCAGCTCCTAAATTAACCACCACCTAGCTAGCTACTCTATCTCATCACTCGATCGATCTGTATATGTACGTATACCCGGTCCAGTACCTCATGATCGATCACCTAATTAATTTCCCTCATGATCGATGCATTATTGCATTATTTATTGCCTCTATCATTAATTAATTATAATTAATATGTTTTTGTTTTTATTTTAGTTTTAGGGTACTCCTAGATTGATCTCATCTCTTTCTAGTCTCAAATTAAATGTACCCACATGGATCCTATTTCTTTTATTTTCTCTTTTTATATATTAGCTATATAGCTAGTTAGGAGCTTATCAAGAGACTTAGTTGACTTCTCCTTTAGTCTAGCTATTGGGTCTTCTTCCTTTTTCTTCTTGTTTTGTGGATTATTAATTATGTACATCTGAATCGAGGTATGGATCGAGTTGTTTCACTTGCTCGACAACCAACCGACCTCTGCTTAGAAAAATATCTTGTAGTAGATCGAGCTTATATTATATATATAATGAATGAATATGAATATAATGAGATCATGTTCTTTAATTTGTATGTGTTGATGTTGTTGTTGTTGTTTTTTTTTTATAACAAAAGAAAGAAAGAAAGAAGGTGCTTCCTTCAATCCTTCGTGGTGTGAACTGTGAAGTGTGATATATCCGTACAATGAATGTATGAAAAGGCATTCTTTTCATTTCTCTTCAAGTAGGAGACACATGTGAAAAAGGTCGCTGGTATCAAAAATCAATGTAACTGCCACTATTATTTTATTTCCTGTTCAAGCCCCAACACTGTTATGCTACACCCTCAGACACACTTTACTTAGCGTCACTCCTACTAAAATTTAATTTATTATATTACATGTACATTCTTATATATTCTTATAAAAATTAACGTTGAAAGAATATTTTATTTATCATGATCTAAGTACTCTTCATTTATTTAAATAGTTTATTCTTTTATATTTTGCTAGTAAATTTATAATTTACTACACGCGTCTTGTTATTTATAGAGAATTACTCAATGGACAATTAATTACATATTAAATTGATCTTCACAGCATTATATCACTAATTATTTAGTAGTTGCAAAGTTGATATTGTTAATCATGAATTTTTCAAGAAAAATGATACACATATCTTCAAAAGTTAATTTATCAGTTGATATATTTTAACGAACTTATATTACTTAGTTGTGTGATCCTAGCAAGCAAAATAAAGTAGATATATAAAAATATGATAATATTTTCTCGACGAATTCTGAAAAATAACAATTTGTGCAATTTAATTCAAATTGTATGGATAATGATTTATATTGACGCACAAGTTTAGTTTGTGTGTTGTCAAACTAAGAAGTAAGAAGAGATGAAGGTAATTTTGAGTAATTTTGAAATGCTGTTCCGGCGGAGCAAAGGAAACAAAAACGAGAGAGCGGGCGGAGTGGAAAAGCAAGAAGTGGCGCTATCGTGGGACCCGCCTCATGGAGGCACGATCCCTATCCGGGAAACCCATCCAACGGCTGCTATTTCTCCTGGTCACTCATTTCTAGTCGCCTCGGCTCCACAACCTTTTACCTTTGTACAGCCTTTACTGCTCTTTGCTCAGATTCAACTCCTTTCCTCTCCATTTTTTATTCTACTGGACATGCCCTCTTATTACAATCTGCAATGATGTTGCCATAAATCAGTGTTTTTTTTTTTTTATATGGGCAAGATTTGCATAAATCAAGTGGTCTACATGTGCAAATTTTAAAGTTTCGAATTAATTTAATATAGAGTCAAGTGATAAAAAATTTAAGGTTTATAAATAAATTTTAATACATGCATTTTTTGGACTCCTTTGATCACTTGACTTTATACTAAATTAATTCGAAACTTTAAAATTTTCACATGTAGATGCATCAATCATTAGATAGAACGGTTTGAATTCATCGTTTAAAGTCGATTCGATATACTTTAGAATCAAGTTTACAAAAGACTTGGTAAAAGACTTGGTGAACTTCGGAGCACCCTAGTTCTACTATATATATATATATATATTAAGATGAAATTAATGTCAATTAAAGTCTTTTTCAATTCACTGGATGCACATGTACTAAATTTCAACATAAGATGTAGAGAGAAATTAAGGACTATTCGTAAGATAAAATAACAAGAGTTTAATTGAGTGTATTCATTAATAACAACATTTGAATGAATATATTATTGAGTGATTAATTAAGATAAGAAGATGAGAGAGGAGAGGAGAGGAGAGGAGAGGAGAAAGACAGAGTTGTCAGAGGGAAAGGAGATGGGGATGGGGCCCACAAAAAAAGGTTGTCCAATGTCGAAAGACCGGACCCCTACGGGCTACGGTTGTAGGAAGTTAGTTGAAGCGACGGTTAAAAGGGAGATGGAAAATTGGAAAGTGGAAACCTTAAAGTGCTTTCTTTTTCCTTGCCCGTTACAACTTTAGCCCTCGTCTCTCCTTCAAATTTCCCAATTTATTCCCCCTATGACCTATCCCCCAAAGAGGAGACCTCTACAGTCTACAGTGGCACCGCACAGAAGGGTACCAGTGTCAAAATTGGAAAAGCTGATTGAGTACAGTGTACGAAATAATGGCAGAGAAAAGGTTTAGGTTGGGTCTGATCATGATCATGAGACTGACCAAGTAGTACTGAGACCAGGGTTATCAGTGTAAATTCATTTGATTTGGTTTGGGTTCATACTGGTACGTACTGTACGAAAGAGGTTCCAGAAAAAGAGCATGTTTGTTTTGGCTACTGCCATACTTATACGGATTTAATATTCAGATACAGGACATTACCATGCATTTTACTTGCTTTCTTTTCTACTTTTCTTCCCTGTTTCTTTGCTTTCGATCTTATATTTTTTTTTAAATGCATTCACTGTTTCCCTTGAAGGCAAACTTGTGAGTTCAGAAACAAGATAAAGGAAAAGAGGCAATTTATCATTTTATGTTAAGAGAAAGGTGGAAAAAGAAAAAGAAATAAATATCACATATCAAATATCTAATTAATAGAACCTAGGTGTGACAATTTTAGCTCTCCCCTAGTGCCAGTACCTAAGATGCTTGGCACTAATGCATGCGTTTCTCTCTCTAAAAGATTCAAATTAAGTAACAGATGCAGAGGTTGCTTGATCATGATCCAAATAGTGTTCATATATACACAAATTAAGCTTAACACATCAGCATATATTGTCGTGAGTTTCCTTTGATTTGTCACAAGTAATTAATGAGAAGAGAGTTCATATATAGCTTTATATCAGATATCGAACTTCATTTTTCATGAGATTGTTTTATATATGTTTCCTAATTGCACTTCACATAGAAGAAGAAACTTTAAAAAAAATGTATTGGGGCGTTTGTGAGACACTTTCATGTGAAAATAAATTCAAAAATGATATTTTTTTAATTTTAAAAAATAAAGTGTGGGAAATTCGAGTAGGTTATTGTGCAACAATTCGATTCAATTCAATTCATCATTTGTTCACTACCTGAAAAATTAGAATCCATGTGTAAATTAAATTCCAAGATAAATAAAATTTACCACTAGACACGCAACGGATAATTCGAGTCCCATCAGTAATTTTTTCTCCTATTCGATCTCGCTTCGAATCAACACGACAACACAACAACCACGTCTTTATTTTTCTTCTTCAGTCAGGTGAACTCATCAGCGACAACAGTTGTGTCTTTACCAGTATCCATACGAACATGTTTGAAAACAACTGTCAATGAGCATGCTAGTTACCGAATTGACATCTTCGACTTTTCTCTTTCTTTCTCTATTTCGGTTTCTGAAGTTGTGTGAAAGACAAATCAGATTTCCAGCTTTATCCAAAACCAAAAATATTGTTCCTCTTATTTATGTCAAATTTGAAACTTAATTGTTATTAATTAATTTCGAAAATAAACAGTTCATGTATATATAATACATCGCACCTATTTAGATTGCACCCATTCAGTTCGCATCATTTTAGAAACATCTATTCAGATGATCAAAGAACATATATTTCGGCTCATAATCAATGCATCTCAAAAAACTTAATCCATATTTAATTCTATAAATTAATTATTAATTTATGTTCAAAAACATTTTGACCTGTTAGTATATTTCTAACATATAGAAGATCACTGTACGTAGTGTATATGGGACAGTTTCCTGTGTAAGAAATAGAGGAATGCTATGAAATACCAAAATTATCTTTCTTTCATTCTAGTTTCTACTTTCTAGAGATTATATATACTTTCTCATTGTGATGTTTGTTTTGCAAGAAAGTAAAATCCTTCATGGTAATTTTTTATGTTCAATTTGCTAGAATTTAAATATGGTTGAGAAAGAAAATATCGTGTAAATGTTGTTTATCAAAAGATGCCATAATTCAAGTTGGTGAAATTTAAAAATGTATTCTATTCATTCAGGCCTGGGAAGTATATATCTACTACAAGTCACTCACAACTGAATCATTAATTTAAACTATATTAGGCTGTATTTTCTAAAGTACAGTAACAGTACCTAGTTTGATAAAAGTATATATATGTGTGTGTGTGCATTTTAATGTACTAACTAGCTAGCTACACCTAGGCTATATATCAAAAATAGATTTTAGTGCTAGGTAAGTTCATTGATGAATCCAATGAACTGAGCAAGGTTAACAGTAAAGTCAAATACAAGTTCCTAGAATTTTTTGTATCAAATCCAAATTGATCTCCAAATCTTCAATCTGACAAGCCTTTTCTAGTCTCAGATCCAGACCTATTTAGGCTATAGCTAAGCTACTGATCCTACTGTTTCTGCAACAGTTCTCCATTTCACAAGCACTGGAGATGTTCTTTTCCCTTCACAATCATGAACATAAGATTATTTTTAACAAATGAAACAATTAATTATTTTGATCACACCAGTTAATCAGTTATACTGGTTGTCTGGTATGTAACTACCTACCTCCAAAAACACATTCCATACAATTAGTACTGTACCAACAAACCTTCAACTAATTGTATCAACAAAGAACTCCAAAAAATGCTAAATTCCCCAATGAAAGATTACAATGCAGCCCGCCTATTTATCAAAAATAAGAGTGAGGCTATATGGTACTATGCATTGCACACGTTGGTCCATACTATGAATTATCTTTGTTTTAAGTCCAAACAATCAATTTGAGCCGTTTAACATGATCTCCATATGAAAATGTATTTGTAGACTAAATTTTACTTTGTTAGAATTTTTTTTTAATGTGTTTAGATAGGTAGAAAATACTACTTTTGAATGACTTAGAATTTTTAAATCAAGTGATTTTTTACGTAGAATTACATTTTCATATAGATACTATGTTGAACGTTTCAAATTGAATGTTTGAACTTTTGAAAATAAATAGATTGATCCATTGTACTGAACAATCTGCATTATGCATTGTACCACAGTCTCACTCGAAAAATAATATGTAAATCCTTATATATATATATATATATATATATATATATATATATATATATATATATATATATTTCTTAAGTTTGACCTATCTATTATTATAATTAAAGGATAGTTATGGTTAGAGAGAGACTTAGCATTCTGCTAATAAATGGCCAAGGAATCTCAATCAAAAACGTCAAACTAAAAAAATAAAATAAACAAAGAAACTAGCTTACTGAGCTATCTTAGCATATATAAATCTTTATAAATGGGTTGATTGATTAGGTCCTGATATATTAGAAATTTAAGGTCTTGTATCCTCCTGCTTTGCAAAGTTGGATGATAAAAATCAAAAGAGATGACAAGGATGTAAGGCATAAATTTTCATGGAAAATAATAATATAAAAGAACAGTATTTAATATTTATGTTCCAACAAAAATATATAAAACAATAATATTTTTTGATATATTGAAGTCTGAGTCCTTCCACAAGTTGCGTTGCCTATTTGTTAATTTCACCCAATTTCTTACGAAGCAGGCTTTTATGGGCTTCATGTTATTCTTTATATAGCCCAGTTTGTCCTCTCTGACTGTCTATGTTTTTTTTTTTTTGTTACACAATTTTCTCTGAAAAAAGAAAATAATAAATCGGCTCAGGAAACATGTTCTGATTGTTTGCAGATTGACTAGTTCTAGTTCTACTTGTAGCTGCTAATAATTAGAGAAAAGAAGAAAGTGCGAAGAGTGATGACAACATTTCTGAGTACACTATATCAGTCGCAGAATAACCAAGAGAGTAATGGAGCACAAACCTCTCG
The DNA here is from genome assembly GCA_024447775.1 of Carex cristatella. Taxonomy (NCBI): domain Eukaryota; kingdom Viridiplantae; phylum Streptophyta; class Magnoliopsida; order Poales; family Cyperaceae; genus Carex; species Carex cristatella. Next base: position 145,502 of record JAJHPF010000016.1, read on the forward strand.
AATTCATATCCTCTGCATTAACGGAACGTCCGTTAATAGATTTGGACCGTCCGATTGAGATCCGCATCAATATTAAAGGGCCCTGTTCGTCATAGACGTGGGCCGGATTGATTCGTATCCACCTGGCACGCATTCCGAAGCTATCTCATCTCTGTAATAAGTAATAACCAACGCTTATTAATTTGCCACGTAACTTTTTTAAATTGATCCGAATAATTAACCAACGATCGGATTCCGATAAAAACTATACTGTCCCCTAATTGTACTCGCATTCGCATTTTATTGCATTATTCTCCTGTCTCTTTCGATCAATCTATTTCTGGACTTATCTAATCTAACACATATATTACACATAATGGTACTCCAATCTATTTCTTCTTTCTTTATTTTTGGACTTATCTAATCTAACACATATATTACACATGTGATCAGTTCACCAACAAATTAATTGTTCTTCTACTAAGGTTGTTAGCTGAGTAAATTTGTGCAAATGGAGGAAAGCAACGAAATTGCTATATTTGATAACGACATCAGTTGTTCTACTGAATCTCAGACAGAAATAAAGGAAGAAGCTAGATCGTTTGAATTTGAACTCAGAATCTCACAATGAAGTCGCTTCATGTTCAAAGAAATATATATGTTGATTTTGGTTTTGGTTTTGGGGATAGCAAAGACGAGCATTGTGATTCTGGTAAAGTTAAAATTGAACTATTGAAGAGAGATGCATCTCAGTAACTGGAGTTGCATCAACTGAGTGAGAGTTGCTTGAGAAACAAAGCATCTGCACGCACCAATGTCATCATGGGGTTACTACTTACTAGGTGAGGCAAAATCAAACTTGTAAATAATTGGCAATGTTCTGTTTTGCCCCTGAAAAAAAAATTGAAACAAAGAGAAATCTGGTGGCCTTAAAAATTGAGAAATGTATTATTTATGATTATGAAATCTTAGGCATAGATGGAGTGGCAAATATGAGTATGAGGCTCACAGGCGGAAGGGAAGATCTAGACAAGGTAGCATATTAATTTGCTCTATTTACGAAAATATATGTATCTTATTGTTTATTTTTTTCGCTTTTTGCCAAGTGAAATCCACATTATTAATTTAACATGACTGTTTGGAAAATGGAAATGCATGTGTAATTAAGAGATATGTATAATAAATTAATTCAAAAATTCAAAAATAAATTAGTAACTAGGTTGAAGTATAGAAATTAATAGCTAATTATATATGTTCTATATGTAATTAATAAAATTGAACTATTGAAGAGAGATGCATCTCAGTAACTGGGAGTTGCATGTGTAACACATATAATTAAGAAGGTGTATTTGACAAGAGTAAGGTTCAAATGCCTCATGTCTTCCATGCCTCACTCGTGCCTCACATCCTTTTTCCTGTTTCAAAGTTCAAACAGTCGATCTGAACAACTCAACATGATCTTTATATTAAATGTGATTGGAGACCAAATTTTATATTTTTGGAAATGATTTACTATTTTTTTAGATAGGTACAAAATCAATGTTTTTTTTAGAAGATTCTAGTCCATAAAAAAACAATAATTTGTACTTATCTAAAAAGATATAAAATTTGATCAGTGTTTTGTTATAATTACTTGCGTTTTCTGTTGTTATATTTTTAGGGGGAGTAGTTGTTTCTCAAGAGGAACTTGTGCGTATAGAGGGGTCACAAAGTCATCTTTCTTCTATCTGAATTTGTACTCTTTGAAGATTTTTTTTATTTTATCTTTTCTGTTTAAAAAGGTTTTTTTTTAATATTTTTAATAATTACAGAAGGCAAAAGGATGGGAGGTGGCAGGCTCGTATTGGCTTAATTTGTGGGTCTAGACTGTAGAGACATCTACCTTGGAACATTTAGTAAGTTCATTTTTTTTTTTAAATTGACTAAATAAAAGAACTTGCTTGTTGTATTGTACTTCATCGAGAGAATTAAGTCCCAAATTTTGATGCGATGTTGACTTCTAATCTTTATTTAATTATTTTTGTTCTTTGTACCTTAATTTGATTTTTTTTTTTCTGAATAATTTATTTTTTCCAAAATTGCAACTCCCTGTTATACAGGATATATTAATTGTAAGTTGTTTCTGTTTAATTAGAATCAGAGGAAGAAGCTGCTAAGGCGTATGATGTAGCTGCTGTAAAATTACGCGGGGGAAGTGCGATTACTAATTTTGACATCAGCAACTATATATGTCGACATGTCTTCCGATCATAAAAAAATAAATATGATTAAAGCATGCATATCACTGTCTCTATTTGCAGAATTTGAGACCATAATGAATTGTTTATGTGATTGATCAAGGTGTAAGTATTTGCTTGAGCCTCTTTTTAAAATGAATGCTGTGTAGAAATCTCAATAGTAATATATTTTTCTTTAAGCTGTATGTTATAACCATGTCCAATTACTAAGGATGCTATGATGTTTTGTTGCCTAGACCAAGTTAGAAGTCAGTTTTTTTTTTTTTTTTTTTTTTTTTTTTATGTTTATAAACTGAAATAGTGAAAATTGCGTTCTATACTGTGAAGATATTTGGTTAAGCAGTACTGGGAACTAACTTGCAGATTTATTTTATTTGGTAGCTACATTTTTACTGTAGCCCAAGTTAAGAGAAATTTGGTAAAGTAGAGGGACAAACTAGCATTATCCTACCCTAGTTTAATACAGCACTCTCAGAAGTGGACATTATCCTATTCTAGTATAATACTGCACAATTTCTGTTACAAACATTTGCAGGTTTAGTATAAAAATTGTATATTTGATTCTTTACAAGGTGAAATTTGCTATCTAAGAGGTAGTAAGAACATAACCTTTTACAGTCGATCAGATCCAAAGAAATCAAAACCAGTTACATTTTAATCTTTTCAGTATAAATTCTCATACTCCTGCTGCTCTTCCTGCTACTTCGTGTGAACTTGCTGAGGGGCAGTAGTGTAAAATTGAAATCTGGTTCAAGTATGTCAGTGTCTGAAAATCGTAAAACTTCAGATTTATCAGCAGAAAGAGTAAAACTGCAGTTACTACTGTCAATAAGTAGATCGGTTCTACCCCTTTTGATCAAGGAATCTTCTTTGACGCTACTGGATCATGAACTCGAACACCTGACTCAGATACGATACCATATTTATCCTTTAGCTTTGGCTGGTTCTCATTCCACCATGCTTCAGCTTGTTGCTCGGTAAATTTTTTCTTACTGCATAGTTAGTTGGATAGTTTAAACTTTGAGAGAATCTCTTTTGCAGAAAGAAGCTTCTCAACAATTATTGGCATGGGAGTCCCAAGTAACTAAAATATTAACTAATTCCAAATAAAATCTGTACCAGTAGTACTAAAGATACTAATGTGATGAACTGCCTATTTTGACCTTTATTAAAATATGTTCACTGCTTGAATTAAAAAAAAGAGATGTGCTTTATTTCTAGTAGGGCTATGTTTTCATCTGTTCAGAGTTAATTACGAGTGAGGCTACGGTATTATGCATAGCGCGAATTGGTCTGGACTACGGATCAATATTTTTGTCTTCGAAGTTGATGTCGATATAAACCGTTTAACATGATTTCCATATGAAAATGTACCTGTAGACTAAATTTGATAGGGAGAAAATTGCTGCTTTTGAATGGTCTAGAATCTTAAGATCAAGTAATTTTCTAACTATATAAAAAAATAGTAAGAAAATTCTAAAAAATGTAAAATTGTTCTACAAGTACATTTTCATATGGAGATCATGTTGAACGGTTCAGATTGATTGTTTGGAGTTTGAAAATGGAGATATTGATCCATAGTATGAACCAATATGCACTATGCATAGTGCCGTAGCCTCACTCAGCTAATTACATTCTATAAATGTTATTAGTGTAACTAGTTGAGAGGGCTTCAGTTTTAATATGAATAAGTTGGTGAGACAGCAGAATGAAAAAGGGATATAAGATGCTCTACAATTACTAGATATTTATAGACATTTTTAATAATCTTCATGTACCTAAAACGAATCCGCCTGAGATTCTTATCGCCAATTCGGGAGAAGGTTATTGTGATGTAAACACCTGATTCAACTTGCTCAACTACTTCCTCCTGTGTTATAACATTGTGACAGTTGAATGATAGTTGCTGATGATCCGAGTGATCACTAGTACCAGCACCTCCAGTCGTACGCAAATTATTTGAGCGATGGTGATCATAATTCTCTTCTGATGTCGATGCATGTGGAGTTCTCTCATTACAGGCTGACATTACATTTTGGTCCGTCTCATTCTGTGCTTCTTTGATCTCTTTCAACTACCAGAAAAAAAAAAATAATGCTTGTAACATTTTACATGCTTGTTTAGTTTAATAAAGATAATTTATTTTTCACCTCTCTACCTGGTTGGTGAGAGAGAGAATGACTTCAGTTGCAGCCATGTTCTTGGCCCTTTCTTCTTCAGCACGAGCCGATGTTTCTCTCAACATTTTAGAAGCTTTTTCCAATTGATCCTTCAAAATATCTGATTTTCTTGTTAATTCCTCCACCTGCATCAATACAAATTTTAAAAAGAGATATGGAGAAAAACGAGAAAAAAAAAATCCTTTTGCTCCTCTTTACACGAATATTTCGAGCTATATGAAGAGAAATCTAAGGGTTACCTGTGACTTCAGCTTAGAGACCTCCAGAGCCAGACCATCATCTGCTAGGTGGGGCCCCAAGAAACCCATGTCAGGCGATGGAAAACAAGCTCTAGTGGCTGCCATCGCTGCAGTGGGTGTGCTTGCCATACGTGACAGAGGGGATGCTGACCGAGATGCCGCACGTGAGGCTGGTACAGATAACGAAAACATTCTCTTAGAAGACTTGCATGTACTAATAGTATTAGAAGAGTTGGTAGTACTCTGGTTTCCATGACCTATTATTGACAAGGAAGGCGGTAAACGGATCATGTTTTTGCTAACCGAAGGTCGTGACTCGGCAGAAGAAAGCCGAGAGAGATTGCCGTAAACCCTAGTGTTACCGTTTCCATCTATGGATTCTTCAATGAGCAAAGATCCGCTTTGGTCCTTGGGAGTTCGCGGTCTAGAACCGTTACCGGGCTCCTTCTTTAGCTTGCTGTAGCAATCTTCGCAAACACGGTATGGCTTATATAAACTCGGTGCCAGGGAAGCCCGCATTGCTTTTCTGCTACTACAGATTTTACAAAAGACCAAACCACAATTGTAACAATTGTGACGCTTCCTTCGGAAATTAAAGGGTGACCTACAACCCGAACAGACCGACTGGTCAGCATTAGAGATCCACTTGTGGAGACAGATAGCAACAGTGAAATCTGACCCGCAAACTACCATTTTCACTTGTTTGTCCTTCAATGCCTCGACAAGGGTAGGGGTATTTCTGTCTTTTGTGTCTCCATGCCCCAGACGGCCGTTCGCACCCTTGCCCCATGTGTACACCTCGGTTTTGGCTGTCAGAACTGCCACATGGTAGGCCCCACATGATATCTCCTCAACAAAACGATTTTTTATACTTCCTCCCACACATGTCGGTAACTTGACAGTAGAGTTGGGATCTCCTAGCTGCCCATATGCAGTACTGCCCATGGTGTAGACCCGACCAGAGGTACACAAAGCAACGGTCATGTCATGCCCACAAGCTACTCGACAGAATGCTGGCTCGGAGAGTGACATGACACAGCCCGGTAAAAGCTTGGGCTCGGTGTCCCCATGCCCTAACCGGCCTTTATCACCATCTCCCCATGTAAATAACTTACCAGATGGAAAATTTGGATCAACACGCATGTCAGGAACTTCTACAATGGCTGCTGTGTGCCACACACCACAGGCAACCTGCACTGTACGCATTCCTTTCAAAGTCTCAACCAATCTAGGCACTCTTGCACTCTCTCTGTCACCATGCCCCAGTGCTCCGAAAGCACCGTCACCAAAAGTGTACAAGTAGCCCGATGAAGTTACAACAGCTGTGTGCCAGGGCCCACATGACACTGATGACACATGCAGGCCACTAACAGGACCACATAGCTGTTTAGGTATCCAATGGCCGGTGTCATTCCCATGGCCAAGCAATCCTGGACTGTGGGCCCCATCTCCCCATGTATAGAGATCACCAGATAAGGTCACTGCACATGTGTGAAACTCCCCGCATGCCACATGCTCAATACTCAAGCCACTTGTAGCGGTTATAAGCTTTGGATGAGATGAGTCAGCATCTACGCCATGCCCAAGGCGGCCCCCATGTTCCTCTCCCCAACTGTACACCTCACCTTGCTTGTTTACAAGAACTGCATGCCGGGCCCCACAAGCCACTGAGTGAACATCAAAAACACATGTCGACTCAAGTGGTCGTGGCAAGCTTGAATCAATGTTGCTGCTGTGCGCGCCCGGTGCATTACCCCAGATGAGCACATCTCCCATGGCATCAAAATCCTCTTGACCCGAGCCATAACTAGAAGAGCTGACTTGACTCGACATGCTGACACGCAGGTTCTCATACGAGGAGACCCGACCCATTGCCTCACCGGTTGCAGGAGAGAATGAGACAGATGTATGCAGCTCATTGCTGTCCAGATGTTTCAATGGAGCTGTGTAGAGTAACACGTCAGAGAGCAAGTTTAAACCCTTCATTGACTTGAGGCCGTGACATGTATCTTGGTTTTGATAATTTTGAGGGGCATCTTTGGAAGCCTGGAAAAAAAAAAGTAGTCGAAAGGTAAAGAGTGTTTACATTAAATATTTTCAAACAAAGTATTGGGACTCATGTTAGATTTTAGTTCTCATGTTGTCTTTGGCAAATACTAATAAGATGCGATTGTTGTTTGCAAAATAAAATCTCATCATTTAGATCCTAAATTCAGACCTTGTGCAGACGGTCACTGTCAGAGAAAGGCTGTGTCAATACTGAATCTTTGGTAGTTTGAGTGCTTAGACTATCACAAGAACTCCTGTCACCTTTGAAATCTTTCTGCAATTTTTTATGGTTTTTTCGTGCAATTAGTGCCTTCAATCCAACAAACCATGCTTCAGCTTCATCCCTATCTTTGCATATCTGTCCATGTGTTTTCTAATTAGTACCAGAAGAACCGAAAAGAAAAATAATTACAAGCAAAAGACTTAAAATGAAAAAATGGACACACCAAATCTAAGGACCTTTCTCCATATATGAGAGAGAATGACTGGTACTCTTTATCAGGCCTTGGATATCGGTGAAATATAGCCTGAAAGGAGACATTTTGAACAAGGTGAGGTCATTGATTAATATATAAAAGCTTGGTGAATTATAATTATATCAAAGGTCATATGAACTCACTGTACGCTGTCCAGGAATAATCTTAGAAACCTGGTTGAGATTAAGCTGTTTCTCTTGGCTTCCTGAGTACCAAATAAGAGCATTTTCATCCTTTAAAAAAAAATACAACAAAAAGCACTGTGAGCAAAAATAATCTGTAGTAATTATTGCTTCTATTATTTGCCGGTTCATTACGAAAACTTTGCATCAACAAAGAAATCAAAGACAAACAAAATATAATAATGAAATATAGGAGAGCGTACTTTGGAAAGCTTGAAGGGACAGAATTTGGGCTTTCCTCTACGTCCGTACTTCAACAGGTAGGCCCCTTTTTTAAGCAATGTTATGGCCTGATAATATAAACAACTCGACATTTTATTCAAAAAAATGAAAGTATGTACAACAAGTAGCAAGTAGCAATTATCATGACAAAGTGCAAATTTATCTTTAACTCTTTTCTTTTTTGGCAAGTATTTGTTTGACATGGTGCGAAATGAATTGCAATTTTGTTAAATTTTAAGACAAATGTAATGTGACAACAGCAACCCAGTCTACCAGCATTAGTATAATTTACTCTGTCTGGTAAAACAGTACCCCTCGTGAAATAATGCATAATTCCAGAAATACAACATATAGCTAAATATCAGTAAAGGTAAAAATTAATTAGACATTTAAACCAGATGAAGTAAGTTTTTACCTGATCAATATCCCTCCCAAAGGGACCACTTCTTATGGAATCAGCCATACAGCATTCATGCAATACATTCAAAATATTCCCATCTTGAACCATGCATATATATAATAATAATCTAAATTTATTATTATTCCTTGACAAAATATTTTTCTTCTAGATAGGTTGATTGATTCTCGCCTCAAGAAATCAGCAGTGGCAAGAATCAACCACACAATAACCCCACATCAGTCGCTTATCCCATTTCTCCCTCCCCATACCATAATAAAACCCTAATGCAGCTCAACTCTCCGCACCTTCGCACCACCATCCCCAAAAACTTTTCCTTTTATACCATACTATATAGCGGTAAAGAGCTCGAATCTATGATCATAAATCACACAATCACAAATTTTGAGCACAAGTGTGCGAAAATTTCGCAATTTTGATTGAAAAGAAGAAGATAATATCACCGCCTTGGGTATTTTTGCGAAAATTATTTGGAAAAGGGGAAAAAAGGAGGACAGCTAATAGGGGCTGTAGCACCCTTAAATGTTCGCTTTCTCTCTCTTCTTGGCGCGCTACGTCGCGGCGCGTAGGCCGATTTTTTTATTAATAGGAAAAAAATTAAATAAATGTCGTCATTAGATATTGTTTCCGAAATTTTGTGAAAAGGGGGAAAAATGTGGATTCGGATAACTGCCAGCGGACGCCAGCTCAAATCGCGGCCCGATTAGCAAAACTTATTAGCAAAACTTACCCGTCTGATTAGCGCGCCAAGGGCCGTTATTTGAGACAGCGGCCAAGGGCCGTTATTTAGGACAGCTGTCATCGGCCGTTATTTAAGAAAGCGACCATGGGCCGTTATTTTAGACAGCGGCCATGGGCCGTGAAATAAAACAGCGGCCAGAGTGTCGGTGCCCATCCGTCCGTTACGTTAAAAAACGTCCGAACATTCAATATCATCTCCAGAGTCCGAACATTTAATATCATCTCCAGAGCCTGCGTAACTATTACACCTCTTCTCCAAAAAAAAAAACTTGTTTATCACACCTCTTCCAGCGGCCCTGCGTAATTATCACCTCTTCTCCAAAACAACCTGCGTATCACAGCTATTCTCCAGCAACCTGCGTTATCACACATTTTTCCCTGCTAAAAAACACATCTACTCCAAAAAATATCCTCCATAAAAGGTAAATCTTCAATTTATGTGAGTTATGTCATATTTTTTTATGTTAACAATTATTGTTATTTTTATTAATATAGGTTCAAATTTTTTTTGCTCATCCTCGAGAAAAAGAAAGTAAATTTTTTATGTTACAAGCATCCTTGTTAAATATTTGTAAGCCATATATCAATTAATACTCTTAATTAGAAATGTAATGATTTTTATTTGTTAGAGATCAAAGATATATCAAACTCTTTAAAAATAAAGATATTTCGGCTTGAGATATATTCTCGTTTAAACTGATCTCTATAAAACTTCTCTACATGTTTGTGAAATTATTAAATATGATTGTTGTATTTTTCTTTTGTAATATTTATTGGTACAAAATTGGAATCAATATTTGATTTGGACATCAAATATGGATAAAAATTACAAAGGTGCATTTTAAAAAAACCAAATTATATATTAGTGTAATATTTATCTAATTTACTTATTATTGTGTAGGCTGATCCATTCAAAAAATCAATCATGCTGATGTTGAGGGTTTATTTCGGCGGTGAAATACAATACGATAGAAAAGGAGCGAAGTACAGCATTCGTTCTCGATTCTCGTTGATGGCAACCGGTGAAACAAGCTGGCATGATGTAGAAGGTGAAATTTGTCGTCAGCTTGGATATCATGAGAGTGAGTACAATTTAAAAATATTTGCACGGGTTAATGTTGGCACAACAATTCGCCGTTATTATGAGATAATCGAAATCGTGTGCGAACAGACTTGGAGAGGTATTTATGACCAAAGTATGCTTGCTAGAACCCAGTATAGTTATGTCGATCTATACGTTGAGTTAGTTCCAATTGTCGGTTCAGTGCAACCGCAGTTGTCCATTGATAGTGTGGTACCAGAGACACAACCAGAACGTGTATATACCGAATACGGTGTTTCGCAAGCTAGTCCCAGTATCTTCGAACCCTATCAGACACAACCAGAACCCGTACATACGCAATACAGTGATTCACAAGCGGGTCCTAGTCAGCGGCAACCATATCAGACCCAACAAATACCGGAGAACAAAGAGATCTTATGCTGTCCATGTGGCATCCATAAGAAATCGCTAAATCTTTCTGTTGCAACAACATGCGGACCACCACCTATTGACATCTGCATAAAAATATACATATTCATAATAATTCATAAAAATATACTAATTCAAATAACAAAATATTAATTGCATGTACTATCTAAAATATGTTATGCTAGAATATGTTATTGTAGTATTATAAAATACAATAACCTACACTTTATTGCTATAAAAATAAATACACTAAATTTGGTACAACAAAATTATATACAAAAATAAAACTAAGTGCCAACCGATTTTCAATAAAAATAAAACTTCAAGAACTTCTATTTATATGTACTATCTAATTAATTTAATCGGATTTAAACTTGAATCTTCTTTTAGTAAGTTGATACAAAAATGGAATTACAAGAAGAGAGTGAAAGCGAGGAGTTGGTATGCCTTATGCTAATTTATACAAAAATGGTATGCCTTATGCTAATTTATACAATTCGGAGCAAGTTAGTTCAAACAAATTAGAAATTTTGTACAACAAAATTATATACACCTAATTTGGTACAGACTCAGAAATTGCACAAAACTAATTCAGAAAAATTAAATCTAAACCGGACACTAATTAACAAAATTAAACCTAATTACAAATTAATTTACAAAATTAAATCTAATTCGTTTCAAATTCACATAATTACCTCACAATAGAAATTTTGTACAACAAAATTATATACACCAAATTTGATACAAACAAAATTATATACACCAAATTTGATACACCAAAATTAAATCTAATTCGCTACAAATTCACATAATTACCTCACAATAGAAATTTTGTACAACAAAATTATATACACCAAATTTGATACAAACTCAGAAATTGCACAAAACTAATTCACAAAAATTAAATATAAACCGGACACTAATTAACAAAATTAAACCTAATTAAAAATTAATTTACAAAATTAAATCTAATTTGCTACAAATTCACATAATCACCTCACAACACAACAAATAAATAAAGAAATTATTATTAATAAATTTTACAAAATAAAAAAAAAATTACTGTTTTTAACAGCCGGGGAGGAGGTGTTGGGAGAAAAATGGGGAGAAAAACAGAGGAGAGGTGCTGGCCGTTGTTCTGAACAACGGCCCGGCAGTGCTGGGCTGCTAGCGCGCAGGGAGCACGGAGAGGGACCGCGATTTTGTATTTTTATTTCGGCGCAGGGAGAAGAGAGAAAGGGATGGAACGGAGACGGGGTGATTTTGAAAAAAAATTTCTCTGGCCGTTACCCCATATCGCGGACAGAAGCTGGCCGTTGTCCCATATTGCGGACTGAGTCGGGCCGTTGTCCTATATCGCGGACTGATCTTCGGCCGTTATTCTATTCAACGGCCCGCGTGACCGTTATTTTATTCAACGGCCCGAGTTTAAACTCCGCTCTGCTGCTAATTATTTATCTTAATCGGGCCGTGATTTTGGATACCGTCCATGGGCCGTGATCTAAAATAACGTTTTTCCCCCTTTTCGCAAATTATCAAAATCATTCCTTAATCACGATATTTATTTAATTAATTTTCTATTAATAAAAAAATCGGCACAAAGGCGTAGGTAAAAAGATGAACTTTTGATTGGTGCTACTGCTGCCGAGATGTAATTGACAAGCTTTAAATAAATTCAAACTACCTAAGGTAACATCATATATGTTTTTAGATCTAAACCGTATGATCAGAATCTACACGAATATTAAAAGATCATGTGGAATCTGGATTGGCCCGAATTCTGATCGGACGATTTCATTGTAAACATAAATATTATGCTACCTCAGAGGATTGGACTAGACAAGCACCTAAGGTCTCGTTAGTCCCTACGGTGTATGAATCTTTCATGATCGGGGAGTAAGTACTAAGTAGATGTTTTTCTTGAGTATAGTAAGTAAGCAAACCCTTTACCGGGAAGTATGGCAAAGTGAGCAATGAGCCAATGATAGTGATAGTGTCATACAATTTTATTTTCTATTCTAATTTTCCTAAATGACATTAATTTTTTTTATTTTCACTTTTTTATTTTTATAATTTTTAGTTTATGTTCTAAATATATGTTATCAAATATATTGAAGCATACAGTTAAAAGACAGATATAGATTATTTATATTTATTTACATCGTGATAGATTTGTTTTTTCTATTTTTGATTTTTCTAAACGAGGTGCGTAATTTTTTATTTTCAATTTTTTTTTTATAATTCTACGTTTATTTTCTAAATATATGCGATCAGTAATAATATATTGACATGTGCAGTTGAAGGGCAGATGTAAATTATTTATATTTACATGGTGATTGTGTGATAGAACTTATTTTCTATTTCCAATATTTCTAAATGAGATGAACAATATTTTCAGTTTTAAATATTTTATAGCTTCACATTTATGTTGTAAATATATGAGATCACTAATAATATATTAACGCACGTGGTTAAAGGACATATGTAGAGTATTTATATTTACATTGAACGATTTTAAAATTAATTTAATTTTTGAGTAAAATAAATTTTCACCGGAGGCAGATGTCACTCAATTTTGATCTTTGCAACATATTGATCACTCAACTTTAATCGATTCTTTGATCACTCAACTTTAATCGATTCTTTGGTAGCTTTATTTTGTTTTGTTTATTTTGATAGTTTAATTAGCAGAGGCTGCTTAAAACGTAGAGGAATTAAATAGCAGTACATACATGATACATCTCAAGTTGTCAACTGCATGGTTACATCTTATCATATTATAGGCCTAGCTAAATCATGGAAAATAAATTTCGATAGAAATTAAAAAAAAAAAAAAAGAGAAATAGAAAAAGTACACTGATTCTAATATTGATAGTAAGACCGGTACAAATTTTACCGGTTTTAAAAATTTCAAAGTTTAGGCCGGTAAAATTTTTACCGGTTCTAACTATTTTTTTTTAGAAATTTAGGTGCACGAATGTCAAAGCAAATCTCAACCGTTCAGATCGTGATGCACGACTGTCAAATTAGCAGATTCTTCAAAATTTGATTTGAAAAGCAGCAAATCAAAAGTTGATTTGAAAAAGGCTGCTCGCAGCAGTTTCTCGAAAAGAGAGGAGAGAGAGTAATAAAAGGGTGTTGCTTTAGTATTCGTGCACCACAAATTGAATGGTTGGGATTTACTTTGACATTTGTGCACCACAATCTGAATGGTTGTAATTTGCTTTGACATTCGTGCATTTCTAAAATTATAAATTTGGTGTTAGGAATGGTAAAAGTTTTACTGGTTTAAATTTTGAGATTTTTAAAACCGATAAAATTTGTATTGGTCTTACTATCAATATTAGAACTAGTACACTCTTTCTATTTCTCTTTCTCTTTCTTTTTTTTTTGTTAATTTCTACTGAAAAAAAAATTCCCTAAATCATTTCCACATCTTTAATTACTTGTGTTTGGATCCTCCAAACACAATTAATTTTGTTGTTTCTCCGGCGCCATATGTTAATTCCAGCAGGTGCACAAGCACAACAATATTATTGGGCTCGGGCCACGCTTTTTCCAGTCGGTTGGCCTCTGCTGCTCTGCATCGATCATATCGTATTCGTATCAGCCTGTACCACTAGTGACTCACTACCATCCAAACTTTCATTTATTAATTTGTTCCATACAGCCATCGTCACTTTGTTATTATTTTTCAAGTCAAGAGTCACTTTGTCAAAATGGCTTCATTACTATTTTCTTAGCTTTTTTTTTTTCTTTTAATTTTCTATTTGTTCTGATCAACTCACTTCGTTATTATTTTCCATCCAAAATACTAATTTGCTCCGTATGTATTTTAAAATACTCAAAAGTTAACGCATATCATTCAATTGTACAATTAATGGTAATGTTGTATATACTGTGAATTTCAATACTAGTGGTTCCCTTCCATTAATTATAAAAGAGACCTCAACCCAATTAATTTTCTGCAATCCATATTTCCTTAGTTAATCCTCAATCAATCTATTTTCTACGGCCCATATTTCCTTAATTAACTCTCAGCCTCTGCAGCTCATATTTTCTTAATTAATTTAATTTTCAGCCCAAATTAAACTAAGCTCCCTCTAATTAATTTTCGCGGATGCCAGCTCCTTCCATGCATATTTGCATATACCAAGCTAATACCGTAGAGGAAAGAGGATAAAAGTAAAGTACGTCTAATATTATATATTAGCATAAGTACGTTAATTGTTCCACCTACAAAAACAAATAAAAGAAATATATTTGTAAAGTCTTTTAATTAAAAAGAAAGGTTGATACTTGTAGTTGTAGCCTGAAATACATAAGAAACAAATAGTACTTAATTGGTAATTTGGAAGAAACTATAATATAAACATATATTATTAATTGGAAAGAAACTTCACATGTCCATCTCTATATCTATATTTGGTAACCTCTAGCCTTAATAACATATTCACAATAGTTAATTGAGCATGAAATTAAAGAGCTTACCTATTTTAAGGAAATGGCTAATCATATATATATGCACATAATTAAAGGAGATCATCAATGACATACTATATATATATATATATATTAGAGGCCGCAAGAGGAGAATGCTATGGACTCGCGACAAGCATCAACGATTTTTAGAGCTGTGAAAATAGTTGGAATAGGTACAATTAATTGTGTTCAAAATATATATATTTGTGTCTTTTGATATAAATATTATTATTTTTTTGCATTTTTTTGAAAAAAAATAATAAAACTATCATGAACCCAATTAATTGAAATAAAAAGTACCAATTTCAGCTCTGAAAAAGCAATTGAGATAAAAAAAAAAGTACCAATTCCATCAATTTCATAGACAGATTCAAATAAACGAAACAGATAATTTCATAGATCCAAATTCATATATTTATTAAATAAGAAAAAAACAATCCAAATTCAAAAACGGATAACTTTTTGGAACTGTAAACGAATCGGATATTGAGAACTCACTTTCTAACTGATTTTGTTTTCTCTTTCTCCTCTCACAGCTTCAGAGGCGGAACTAGAAGCTTTTGACAGAGAGATTGAAATTTAAATGCACAATGTGGTCAGAGACAGAACTCAACTTTGAGTATGGGAGAGCTAACTGACTTTTTAAATATCATTATACTTAAAAAATATTATAATAAAAATCAAAATCTATTGCATACAAAATATACACAAAAAAATAAATAATCTCTTCTATAATTCTATTATATAGATGTCATGATTTGAAGCAAGATACTTGTCGCCATTTCTACGACTCATGATGTGATTATAAATATATATATATATATATATATATATATATATATATATATATATATATATATATATAATAGATGTCATGATTTTAAGCAAGCAAGTGCATCTCTCCGGAAAAAAAGAAAAAAAATGATGTCAAAATTTAGCACCACATTATCAACAAAGAACATACACCAAAGAATCTCTTCTTGTATGTGTCTTGTAATTTCATCCACCATTAGACAAAAATGTAAGAGCTCAAATCCGATCATTGGTGTAATTATCAAGGATCAGCTTTGAGTCCCTACATTTTTTTTCTAGCGGTGAATGAAGTTACAATGGAAATCTCTTGTTATGTAGTCTTTGTTGGTGATGTGGTGCTAATTGCCGAGAGTAAGATAGGAATTGATAGGCAATTGGAGTTGTGGAGATAGACTTTAGAATTGAAGAGTATTAAATATTTTTCCCAAGTTTGGTTGTGGACTAAAGCTAAGGAGGTCTAAAT
Organism: Carex cristatella; assembly: GCA_024447775.1. NCBI lineage: Eukaryota > Viridiplantae > Streptophyta > Magnoliopsida > Poales > Cyperaceae > Carex > Carex cristatella. Next base: position 161,454 of record JAJHPF010000016.1, read on the forward strand.
TGATTATTCCAACTTAGACTGATCTAAATTATTCATGTTTGATTGAGGTCTAAAGTTAGATCATGACTTAAATTATTTCTTGTTTGGTTAGAATTGGTGGACTAAAGTTATGGGAACCTAAGTTAGTTAATTATTAATAATTAAATAATATTAAAGTATTAATAATAAATATAATATATTATCATATTATTATAATAATTATTTAATATATTAAAAATATAAGATATTAATTATATAATTATCTATTAATAATAAGAAACTAATTATAAAATATTAATATATTATTAACAACTATAATATATTATTTTTTAATAATTATTAATAATAAGATAATAACAGTATAATAATTATTTAATATATTAACAATATAAAATATTATTTGTATAATTATATTAATAATAACGATAATAAGATATTAATTATATAATATTAATATATTAATAACTATACTATGTTATAATATTATTATAATAATTATTTAATATATTAACCATATAACATATTAATTATATATTATTACTAATTATGTAATATTAATATATTAATAATAACTATAATATATTATAATTATTATTTAATATAATTAATAAATGAATAATAATTATTAATAAAAAAGATACTAATTATATAATACTATTATAATAATTATTTGATATATTAACAATATAAGATATTAATTAAATAATTATATACTAACAATAATAATTAATAATATAATTAATTATATACTAATAATATATTATTATAATCAATAGAGTTAGGCCACGACGTGTAATAAAATTAAACCACCATGTGAGGTGTTTTAATTTAGGCTGGCCCAAAAATCGGTTTATTACATCTTAGTCCGGCTCAATTAATGCTCGTTTGGTGGAATAATAAGGACTAAACCCCTTATTCCACCCTTTAGGCTACAACCAAACATGAGGTTTAGGACTAAAGTATATGGAGTGCGAGTTTAGCGATGTCAGGTCAAAGAATGAAGATATCACTTTGATTGGACAAGTAATGTCCGGATGACACCTTTCAATATTTGGAGTTGATGCTACAAAGTGAAATTTTTTTATTATAAAATATAATTAAAAAAAGAAAATAAAAAAACGAGTTGATTATTTGCAAATTTTGAAAATCCATAAAAACTGAAATTTTTCCTCGGTTAACCCATGCTCCAACGGAAAAAAAAATTCAATTACCCCTTACCACACCATTACACCCCGGCTACACCACAAATTTAATCAATTTTAATGGTAACTGAAATTTTTATTCGATTACGGTGGAAATTGCATGGTGACATGAGATCTGGCTACACTTATTTTCTAAACTTGTTGTTTTAATAATCCAACATTCTGCACCATACAATATCACATGCTTAATTGCCGTCCTGTAGAACTTATCTTTAAATTTTTATAGAACTTTTATGTCACATATAATGCATACAATGCCAGATACTTGTCGCCATTTCACGAAAATTTTCAAATCTAAGTGATTTTCTTCCTATCTTAAAAAATAGTAAATTTTTTGTAAAAAAATGTAAAATTTGGTTTGCAAATACATTATGTTAAATAGTTCAAATCCATTGGACTTTAAAAACAGAGAAATGAAATAGTTCAAATCCATTGTTTGGACTTTAAAAACAGAGAAATGAATCCATAGCATGGGTCACTGTGTAATATGCATATGCATATTACCATAGCCTCACTCTAAAACAATGAACAACAAATAAGAAAACAAGAAAAAGAAGGTTGGTTCAATAAAAACAACTAACAAATATCAATATAAAAAGGCTCACAGCATTTAAGACAGGTAAACCGTAAAGATAGCAAGACTGAGCAGATTGAAATACACTACCACAAGAAACCCCCTCTCTATATATACAACATGCTCAAACAGTGCAAATAAAAGGAACAGCCAAATATAAACTAAAATGTAACTCCTAATAGAACCCTATGGTAAGCCACATCCATACAAAACAAGAGACTCTTTGGCTTGAAGATTGATCATAACTGCAATGTGAAAGCAAACTGTCATTTCGATTATAAAGAATTGCGAAAACATAAAATACTTGTTAACAACACCCAAATTGAAATTTCAAATAACATCAAGCCATACAAGGAGTTAGTACTGTAGGCGTATTTTTTTTTTTAACTACTATTACAAGGCAGGTCTTTCTGTGCAATTTCTTGATTGAGCATGTATGTTATTAGCAAATCTCCAAGATATAACAAGCATAGTTGTAAATATGATGCTGAAAGTAAAGTCATGTGAAAGGAACTGACCTAAATTTAGAAAATTAATGCGGTTTTAATTTAGAAGCGACGGCGATAATCCTCCTCAAAGATGGGGTAACTCTCACCCCATGGGTTTTCTCCTCTGTCTGCCTTGGCACTTTTCTCGGCCTCCACCTCTTCTAATATCGATCTCCTGTAGTTTCCCCTACTAGAATTTGCTATACCTGTCGTCTGCACCATTTTAAATCATTAGAACCTTGGCATGTGTGTGTGTGATAGAGAGAGAGAGATAGAGAGTGTACTTCTAGAAGCTTAGAGAAAGGAGCTTTTAGCACATTGTTGACACCATTCCTGCTTCCTGCGGTTCTTGATTGCGAATGCGAAGTCTGTAATGCCAAACATATATAAATAAGTTTAAAAACTAGAGAGGATTCATTACTTTTCTATACGTTTCATTTAATTTTCTTTTTGCAAACTGTTATTTTTGGGGTTCATCTACAAAAAAATACACCCGCAATTTACATGCACAGATCTCAAACCCCCCCCGAAAAATCTCAATGTGTCCTTATCCTTTGAGATCTCAAATGTTCAGTTTATATGAAGCCGAGCGAAATTTGTTTTCATTGCAAGTGCCAGTAATTATTGCGATTTGAGATTCGTGCAGAAAGGACAACGGTCCAGATTATCCACAGATCAACTCAATTTTTGAGATATCGCAGGGGATGCGAATTCAATCCCAATCCCCCTGATTCTTGTACTTCATTGTGGAGCAAATGCATGTGGAATTTAAACTAATTCTACTTTGATGCGAAACACAGATTCAGAACAATATCTGCCAAAATATATCAAATACGTATGCAAAACCCTAATTTAAATATTAGGAAGATGAGGATAAAAAAAACCTTGCTTATGAGTCTTTCAAAAGCCTCAGTGCCATTCTGTTCGATGTACCGCTCAGCTGCTTGTAAAACATCTTCAGATTTGCCGAAATTATCTTTCTTTTTAGGAACGTACCATATGTTGATAGTTTGTTGGTTGACGAAAACCGGCCTCACAAAATGCTGGTACACATAAGCCGCCCCGTTAAATTGAGGTAGAACCAACCAACAATTGAAGAATAGCTTTGCATATGGCCAAAATGGAAGCCTACAACAGTTAAAATGCATAACCATCAGTGTACAAATTATACTAAAATACAAGGGGCAATTTCATGTATACCCCTCCAAAACTTCGAAATTACAAATTCCCCACTCAAAAGTTTATAATATCATATTAACCCTTATAAAAAATGTCAGTCTTCAAATTGGTTGGTTTCCAATGGCAAATGGTTAATTTCTCTACTTCTGACAATTACACAAGCATATACCTAGATGTCCTTGTGTAAGTATCAGAAGTAGAGAAATTACCCATTTGCCTCTGGAAACTGTCAAATTAGAAGACCCATCATCATATTTGTTCAATCAATTTTCAGCCCTAATTGTTCAAATCATACAGGAAATACTGAGGGATGGTTGCAAATATGAATTTTTTTGCATGATTTAACAGTTATACATGCTGAGGATTATAATAATGTCAGATAAAAAGTAATTGAACCAGGATTTACCAGTCTAAAATGCCAGCAAAAGTGAGCTCAAAAAGTGTAATAAATGAGTACAGAACCCAATAAGTTAGCCATTGTTGGTCATCAACTGGTGATTTTGTTTCTATGGCCCTCACCGATGCATACCTGTCAAAAAAAAATAATACCAAAATAATCAATTAAAAAAGGAAAAGAAAAAGTGAAGGGCTAGATTGAAAAATAATGAAATTTGGGTTACTCACAGTGGGTAAACAAGTGAGACGACGGGCCTGAAATTAAAAAAAAAAAAAAAAAAAAGGTAAAGTTTGATTTTGCATGGGAAGAGATTAATTGATAACTAGAGGTACTTTACAAGCAAATAAAAATTAAACAATATTAAAGCCCTTTAATTGGGATAGCAGCTAGAAGCCAGTTGAAATTAAACCAAAGCAGTTATTTAAAATTAGAACAAAATACAGACAAATACTAGCAGCATTATTTATAAATATTAAATTTCCATGCTTAGATTTTGTGCCACCAAAAGTTAGAAAAATAACTAACTAATAATAAAATCTATCAAAACTCTACATCTACTTGCAACTTAAACAGACCCTATGGTATAGACAAAAGAGATAGAGAAATTAATTTAGGGAAAAAAAAAACGAGAAGTTGAGAAGTTGAGAAGCATACCCAGCGAGGACATCAAAGTTTTTTGCAATTACTTTCAAGAAAGAACCAGATCCCATCTCTCTCCCTCTATTTCCTTCTTCTCAACCTCTAATTGAAACCCTTGTTTTGAAACTGAACTCTTCGATCCAAAATAATTTTTCTTAGAAAACACGCGAGAAGAGAAAATAAGCGCCGTTTGGTACAAGAGAAGAGCAACCCTCCTTTTCCACACTTTCCCTTTTCTTTCCTTTTCGGCTTGGCCCGGGTTACCCCTTTTCTTTTTTTCTTTTTTATGGAAGTAAAGTAAGAGTAGCAGGAACAGGAAAGGTATCGTAAACTGCGATCGAGGGGAGGAGATGAGGAGTGAACACAGAATTCTGAGTTAGTGAGTTTCTATGCTGATGCTCTGAGCTAAAATAATATTTATGTTTAGATCCGAACTGTCCGATCAGAATCCGCACGAATTGTAAGGGGTCCCCGCATTTCACCTTGGGCAAGATTATCCCGGATTCCGATCGGACGGTCATGATCTAAGAAGAAATATTGTGTTACCTCAGAGTACATGGAATCGAATCTGCATCTTAGAAGCTTCTAGGTTCCGATCTCGCCTTCACCTATTACGTTTCATATCACCTAAGGTACCTCATTTTGAATTTGAATCCTGTCCGTTCATAATACATAAGTACAATTTGTAAAGTGATGCCGTCTTTAACAGACGGGTGCCGGATTGACCAGGATCTGATCGGACGGTTCAAAGTTTAACTCACACAGTGAACTACCTGAGTCGTGAGATTTACCGAACTCACCTATCAGCGGAGATTCGTACAAGGTGACACCTAATTCTGCCACGAGGTGACGAGGTCCCCGACTCCACTCGTGTCTTCTTGTGATTAGATCAGTTGATTCTGTCGGAACAATACTATATATATTACTAACGGGTTAATGCAACTGGAACCAAAAAAAGCTTAAACTATTAAACTACAATTCCTACTGATCCATTTGCATTTGCATTTGCATTTGCATTTTGTTTTGTACCTATGTTATGTCGTCCCACGGGACCTCTACATTTTGTTTTGTTACATATTAATTAGCTACAAGTAGAATTCGCATTCTCTGAGATATCTCATATTTTGCTTGACTTTTTGGGAAACCTCAACCGTTCAAATACGTTCTGCACGAATCTCAAAGCTCAAGTAATACTGGCCCCTGCGGCCTGCGCTCCCGTCTGTGATCCACTGATCCGTCACGCAAAATATGAGATATCTCAGCGCATATTGAATTTAAAATATGAGGAGAGTTCCAATGCACCCAAAATTTCATGCTCCTATTTGCATTCATTTTTTTTCTCTCATTTATTTTCATTTTCAAAGTTTGAATAGTCGATCCGAACCGTTTAACATGATTATCGTAATAAAATATGCTTGGAGATCAAATTTTATATTTTTTGGAATTTGTTTACTATTTTTTAAGATAGGTACAAAACTATTGTTTTAAGGAGATTCTGGACCATCCGATAAAGTGATTTTGTACATATCTTAAAAAATAGTAAAAAAATTCTAAAAAATATAAAATTTGGTCTCCAAGCATATTTTATTATGATGATCGTGTTGAACGGTTCGAATCGACTATTCGGACTTAGGAAATGAAGATAAGGGAGATCAAAAAAATGGATACAGATGGGAGCATGAAATTTTGGGTGCATTGGAACTCTCCTCATATAGATATATATATATAGAGGTTGGCTAATATACAATCGATTGTTCCTGAGCTCCCTGCAACCAAATCGTTTTTCGATTTTCGAAGTCTAAACACTCGATCTAAACCGTTAGATGTGATCTCCATATTAAAATGTACTTAGAGACCAAATTTTACAATTTTTGGAATTTTTTTACTATTTATTAAGCCACATTGAAAATCGCTAATCCAACGGTGGCTTCTGTTTTTGTTTTGTTAAGTCACTATTGGATCAGTGATTTTCAAAGTGGCTTAATAAATAGTAAAAAAATTCCAAAAAATGTAAAATTTGGTCTCCAAGTACATTTTAATATGGAGATCACATTTAACGGTTTAGATCGACTGTTTGGACTTCGAAAATCAGAAAACGACTTGGTTGCACGGGAGTTCAGGAACAATCGATTGTATATTAGCAACCTCTATATATATATATATATATATATATATATATATATATATATATATATATATATATATATATATATATATATATATATATATATATATATATATATATATTTATGATAGTTTCACATTGTTTTGGCAGGAACCAATAACTTGACGAAATTAATAGAAAAAACTTATGAATCAATATAATTTATATAAATTTTATGTTCTTAAAATATAATATAAGTCATGCCTTATCTAATAATATTATTTTAATGCTGACTTTTAGAATTTATATTATTAAATAAAATGGAGAAATTAAATATATCTTCAAAGTTAAAATGAACATTAAGAGAAGTTATCTTTACTCCATTATGTGTGCACTCCTTATTTGCATCATAAATGTGTTTAAATTTTGCTTAAAAATTAAGTTTGTATCTGTTAATGACAATGGTTACAGTCTTTACATGGTGGTACGAAGAAAAGTTGAAATTGTCTAAGATTGCATGTATTTTTAACTTTGTTGATAGTATTAATCTTCTTCTTTAGATCAGTGCGCTTCAAAAAAATGCGGAGAGGAGACCCGAAAATTAAAAAGATGGTCGTCTCAATTCAAACTTATCAAACGGTCTCTACTTTATACGTACATTCCGGAGACCCGAAAATTTATATTTATATTTATACATGATTGCTGAATTATCCAGCAGTCTCTAACTCTCTATGTGTGTGGGAATACCCGCTGAATGATTTATTAGTTGTTGCTAGAGGTAGAGGCTTAGCCAGTTGAATTAATCAGTGAATTGGTTGTTGATGTAACTATGTAAGTGAATATTGCGATACCAGCTCTGTTTACGTATCTGTTTTGGGCCAAATTATCCGTTTATTATGGGCCGAAACTTACAAGGGATCACTTCTCATCTTTGTCCAAACTTTCTTTTATACAAAAGTACTATTAACAAGGAGAGAACTGTTCCCCGAGCCCATCAATTTCTACTCTTAAATCCCCAATTATGCACTTCCCGTTCACGACCTGTGGCTGTGGGCTATATATATTTTTTTCATATTTTAAAAGGTTATACACAGTTACACACTATGACAATCTTTTCAAATAGGTATATTATATTTGAGAAGGAATACACTTACAATATTCGTAAGATACTACATCTCACATTTGTAATTTTCAAAGTCTAAACAGACGATCTAAACTGTTCAATATGATATCTATATTAAAATGTGCTTGGAGATCAAATTTTACATTTTTTTATTTTTATTTTTACTATTTATTAAGTATTTTACAAACAGTGGTGCATAATTATCTAAAAACAACAGTTTTATAAAATACTTAATAAATAGTAAAAAAAAATTAAAAAAAAGTAAAATTTGATCTCCAAACACATTTTAATATAGATATTATGTTGAACAGTTTAAATCGACTATTTGGGCTTTTAAAATCGCAAAACTTAATTATTGTAAGACGTTGTAAGTGGATCCTCCTCATTATATTTTTTATATTTTATATTTTAAATCCAACATTACACATATATGTAATATGTGACCACTTATATAAATATATATTTTCGACCATTCCAAAGTTGTGATTTTATATTTATTTAAAAAAAGTAAAAATATTCTAAAAAATGTAAAATTTTATTTTCAAGCACATTTTCATATGAGTATTATATTTGAGGAGTTCAGATTAACTATTTTCACTTTCAAAACGGATATATGAATTTATAGCACAGTGTAAATCACTCATTAAAAATATATGTATTCATTGAAGGGTTTGAAATTTTAAACAGCATATATTTTGATTTCATTTGATTTGCCAAATATACAGTACTCAACACGTCTGAAATTTGGCATATATGCAATTTATTATTAGATACCAAATGACACGCCATTTAATTGATTTATTTCTTTGCAACTTTTTATTTGATCTAAAAAAATAGGGAAAATCATCGACAAGCTAACACACTGTCATTTGTCAGAAACACATACCCATATATTTCATTCATATATAGTAATTGAAATATAAATCTTAAAGTTACCTCCCATACCCTTTGCCTCAATTAATTATTAAAAAACGGTTGATTTTTTTCTATATATATCTTCTCTTTTATTGCTTGTATATATAGCTTATGTATAATTTTATACGTATACATAAATATCCTTTTATTCTAAATTTTGTTACAGGTGTATCAGGGCAGATAATATCATTGTGTATATGCATGGCAGCAGAAATGCTATGACAAATTAAAATGACAAAAGAAGAACAAAATATATCAATGGCAAATGCATCTTTAGGAGAAAAGAATAATGAGATGATAAAAGATCAAAATCGATCAACCCCAAAAATACAAAAATGGTCATACATATGATTTTTTTGTTGTTGTGGCGGTGGTGGTGCGTTTTTTTTTTTTTTTTTTTGGGGGGGGGGATCATTAATTGTGTATTATCATGACATAAATTAATTAAGACTAATTGTATGTATCTAATCTATTTGCTAGGTCCACCTGTTATTATGACTGTGAGCTACTAAAACTACTACAATTGAGCATTGTATTTTAGTAATGTTTTACACAAACACTCAAGTTCTTCAACTAATCCGGATGATTTTTTTGTCTCTCTTTTAATTGTTTTTGTAATGTTCCATTAATGGAAGAAAAAACAACAAGAATTTTTCCAAATAGTATTTACAGAATATCTTCATATATTATTTTTAATACTGTTGTTTGTAGAAAAATAATCTGACAGTGCATCAGGTGATGATGAAACAATGGTCAAAGTCAAACAATCGTTTCATGGGCCTTCATACTTTTGCTGGCTTAATTTTTTTTTTTTTTAATGTAGGCATATATTATATTATATATATACCAAGTTAGAATAGAATATGATTATATTTGTATGGAAGCTCTTGATTACTATATATATATATATGAAGTTTCTTGTCACAGTTATGAAGACATATATAGTACGCAAATAATATATGGTTGCAGGATTTAATATTTCCATGATGATATCCATGATAGACATATTAGAATCGATCACATCATGATCATTCCATCAAGGAAAAATAAGAAGGTAGAATAATATTGCAACGGTCTGGAGATGAAATCAGAATAAAAGGTGAAAAGTGAAAAACAAAACAAAAAAAAAGCTACATGTCAATGCAGATATCAGGTGATGAAAGCTGATACATCAAAACTTTCTGAAAAAGAATGCACACAAAAGAATTATAAGCATGCACTGCCAAAAGGATCTCTTCTTCATCTCTCTCTCTCTCTCTCTTACAAAGCTGGTCATCTGATCGAGGTCAAAATTAACATGCACTAAAAGATAAAGATTCTATTTTTACCAGATCTCTTGCCACTATATAGACAGTCTTTGTGCAAGTCAAGTCAATATATCAGCTAGTTAACTGATACTGATTTCTTATATTGCAAATGCTGGAAAAGATTTTGTACAAATTGTAAATATATTTTTAATTTCTAATATAAGATCTATGAAGAGAGAGAATACATAGAAATTAAATGGGGAGAACTTAAGACAACTTCATCAACATGCAAATATTTTATAAAGTGTGTCATAAATAAGCTAGTAGTAATATAGATAGCATGATTGGTTTATTTATTTTATTTTATTTCTCTGTATAGTCATCATCAGAAAGTATCATACAGTGTATTTATACATCATCACACATTACACACACACGCAATGAGTATATATTATATATCTGGATGTGGATTCTAGCGAAGGAATTCAAAAAATGAATGCATTAAAATTAATTTATAAACTTTAAACTTTTGACCACTTGACTCTATATTAAATTAATTCAAAACTTTAAAATTTTTACATGTAAACGCATCACTCATTAGGTAGAAGGGTTTCAACGGTTTGAATTCGTCGTTTAAAGTCGATTCGATATATTTTAGAGTCAAGTTCACAAGAGATTGGGTGAACTTAGGAGCACTCTAGTTCTACTCTATATATATATATATATATATATATATATATCTTTAGTGTCATTCAACTTGGATGGAATATATATGGAATAGTCAAATTAATTAAACTCTGCTCATTAATTGGCTACAGTACCTGATGCCATCCGATCTGATATGAATAATTTATTTATTTTACGTGTGTACCTGTAATATAAATCCAGAGAGAGAATTCAAAGAACGCTAGAAATATCAGCTGATAAAAAACAAACTAGCTTATTTATTGCCTTTTGGTTTAAAAGAACATATCCAGGAACATGTAGAGTATATTATATACAAAGTTTTAAACTCGTTCTTCATAAACAACTGAGCATACGTATGATATATTATATACTACGCATGCTGCCCAAACAATTATACTAAGAAACATCAATATATTTATTGGTTTATCGTCAACTATTGGTGAACGTCACTAGCTAATGCTTTTCTTACTTGAATAAAATAAATTAAGGATATAGGTGACAACGTTCTTATGTGTATAGATCATCCATTTAATCATTGATTGTTTCTGAGGTCCCGTACAACTAAGTCGTTTTTAAATTTTCAAAGTTTAGAAAGTTGCTCTAAACCGTTAGATGTAATATCTATATTAAAATGTGCTTGGAAACCAAATTTTACATTTTTTGAATTTTTTTTTACTATTTATTAAGCCGTTTGGAAAATCGCTGATCCAATGATGACTTAACCAAACAGTAAAATCAGATTGGACCATTGGATAGTGATTTTCAAAGTGACTTAATAAGTAGTAAAAAAAATTAAAAAAATGTAAAATTTGGTCTCCAAGTACATTGTAATATAGATATCACATCTAACGATTTGGATCGATTTTTTGGACTTTGAAATTTAGAAAACAACTTAGTTGCACGGGACCTTAAGAATAATCGATTTGATATTAGCCTCTATATATATATATATATATAGATATATATAGATATAGATAGAGAGAGAGAAGTCAGAGAACTGTTGTGTATAATATTAAGTTAATCATATGTCCCTTTAAAATGTGAGTATATATGTGACAGTATGCCATATTGCCATTGCCAGAAACGGGTGCATTGATGGATGCATGTGAATATTTCTGGGAGATTCGCATATGATATGAAATACAAGCATGAACATCAACAGTCATATGTTTATTTTTTATTTTATTTTTTTGGAACCTTTTGAGCACTTGATATATATATAGTTAATTCGGGTTGACTGAGGCGAGGCCGAGCGCTGATTGTGTGAAATTCCAAAAATTCGATTTGGAATGAATTTGAATCAGCTATAAATATATAGATTATGATTCGTGTACGTAGATGTTTTTTGTGTGTTTAGTCGAAATAATACCATGCAGACGCATGGGACTCAATGATTAACCGAGGTCAATAAGATTCGAATGAAAATCCTTCCCAGTTCCCAAGATCAATCAGATTCAAATGATCGATACTATAATAGACGCGCATATTTTTTAAATTTTGTTAAACTGAAATATTGGACGCAACATCTTACAAATTAATTAGTCTCAATCCTTTAATTCTCACACAATTAACTAATAAATTAATCACTAGCTAGAATTTTGGCACTGCTCCAATTAATCTTCTAGCTAGCTAGCTAGTAAATTATAAAAGCTTGTATAATTTCTCAAGCCAGTAAACTATATAATATATGTGATATATGTAATGGGCAATGCACAGGTAATTTCTGCCACGATATATATATTATCAAAATAAAATGTATTAGGCAATGCGCGCGCGCGCGCGCGCGCACACACACACACACATATATCCCAGCCTGGCGCTTAATTAAGAGAAGAGAAGAGAAAAGACAAACAGGATAAGAGTGGTGAGTGTAAGAAAAGAGAAGAGAATTAAGCAATTAAATTGAATATATATGAACTAGCTTATGAAATTAAGTGTGAATTGAAGGTGTACATGCATGTGACAGCTAGCTCTAATTTGGAAGAGAACAACCGACAGGTCCAGCATGGTATTATACTCCTTTGGCCTCTTCTTTAATTTTTCTCTTCTCTAATCTCTATCTCTCTCTCTCTCTCTCTCTTGCCGTGTTTCACATCCCACTCTGTCTTCTGGGCCCCACCCCACACCACTCAACTATAGTAGTAGGCTTCTGATCAATCTGTCTCTCTCTCTCTCTCTCTATTCATTAAGGGCAACCCTGGTGCAGCTCAGCCCTGATTGCCCACTCTCTCCTTTTGGTATTTTAAGTATTTATATATGTTTACTATCAATATTCAATTCTCCTCTCCATTCCTCTCCCATCCATTTCATCTCACCACAATTGCACAAAAATTATTAATATACAAAACTATTAATTAATTATTGTAACAGTACATGACTACAGTCATGATCTACAGGGGCACTGATACATTAAATGATTATTGGTGTTCAGATGTTTTATTTATATACAAAATTAATTCTGTAAAGATATCGATATTAATTGTTTGCTAATGTTGTAGTGTCAGTCAGGATCATTGATAATTGATTAACATGATAATTTTGATAACATTATTTGTACCCAAAAAACCCAAAAAACCCAAAATTGAACAATTTGAGCATTCATTTATCGGATGATGATTTTCAATATTTAATTTGACAGCTCGTGATGCAAATACCGAACGGTATTCGTAATAAATGAAAGCTGGATATATATATATATATATATAGGCTATATATAGGCCCATTTTTGTACTAGTAGTGCTATCAATATATATATATATATCCCACGACAAAAATTATACTATTTGTACGTCAAATTTAAAGTATGTTTCTATATACAAATTTTTTTGACGCGTAATAACTTTTTAATTAATTGATTTCAGAAATATTAGACGGATTGATTGTAAAAAAAAAATCATTAATTATCAACGGATCCCGTCCGGTTATTCCATAATAATTAAAAAATGGGATAAATAAATTTACCAACATATTTATTTTTCAGACAAGGGCTCTCAAATGCTCCTATCTTGCGAGAATTGAATATATATATACATGTCATACAAGATCCATCATCATTTGTACTAGCGCTACGGTTCATATATTATTTCATGTGATACCAAGAATATTTGAGACATTGGAGAAGTCAAAATGCCTGTAATTTTTAAATTTAAGTATGTTATCATAAATATTGAATTCAATAGGAAAAATAGTAATATGTCAAGTATATGATGAGGAGGGATCCACTTACATCATTTTTTGGTGACACCGAATTACACTCTACATTTTTAAAGTTCAAACAGTCGATCCAAACCGTTCAACATGATGAATATATTAAATTTTCTTTCAAATCAAATTTTACATTTATTTGAATTTTTTTACTATTTATTAAGATGGGTACAAAAATTCAATGGTCTGAAAGCAACGATTTTGTAAAATACTTAATAAATAGTAAAAAAATTCAAAAAAAATAAATTTGGGTCTCCATGCACATTTTAATATGGAAATCATGTTGAATGGTTTGGATCGACTGTTTAGACTTTAAAAACTTTAAAATGAATGGTGTAATTTGGTGTCACCAAAAAATGGTATAAGTTGATCCTTCCTCTTATATGATATATCCATATAAATAATCGTGTAGAAATAAAATTTTATTTACAAAATCATGAACAAGTTCATTAAACATGTTGAGGAGAAACGTACGTATATATTTTGCTTAATGACAAGATAAACAATTAATGCGTGCAGATATATATATATACATATATATGTTGAGTGCAAAGAAAGGCTCCACTTTTTTGGCAAATGGAGGGGATCATAGCTTCTTAATTCCCTCTGGAATTAATTATAAAATGTGGCTGTATAAGTTTGTCTGACAGGTAAGAAATGTATAAAGACTGGTGTCCTATATATATATATATATATATATATGGTGTTTAATTATAGGAGGAAAGGTTACGGATGCATATAATTAATTTATATCCGAAGAAATCATTGGTCAGATGGCTGCATTATGGGTTTAATTTAACAAATAAGAAAGAATAAAAAGAAAGGAGAGACACATGAGTTATAATACAAACCAGAGACTTGTGTCTGTCAGTTGAATTTTTTTGGTACTTATCTTTGTCGTCACTTGTAGATTCTTCTCTAAATTAATTATTCATCATGCATGTTTTTTTCTTAACCAAATGTATTATTATTAATTAATTAATCATGCATTTGTTTAATTAATTAATTAAATTAAACCCCTGGATCTCTGCTTATATCTAGAAGGATTGTTGGCATGAAAGGCGGATTAAATGTCAACATTCCAAAAGGAAGTATTAGTCTGGCAGCCAACCATGCATTTGAATATTTGATACCAAAAGGAAGAAAAGGAATTTCACATGTACAGCTTGCCAACCAAGGAAAGATAATACCATTTCATTTCATAATTAATTATTCATGTGCCAAATATTTTGGAACCTCATTGCTGATTATAATATAAGTAACATGCTCTCTGATCTCAATTTGATTTATAATTAAGAACATTGATTAATAATAGCTACAAAAACATCTAGGAAAATTCTCTCTGAATTGAAAACCCTAAATTAATGATCACTAAAACTAGTACTACTACTACCAGTCTACTCTTCACTAACAAATAGAATGGAACAATTAATTTGAACTAATAATTAATGTCTCTGATCTCAATCAACCCATCATACCAAGTACCAACACTTGACAAAGCACCCAAAAAATATATATACTCCGATCCCGATATCATGCCCATCAAGGAATGCCGAAATTTTCATAAAGAAAACATAAAAGAAAAATAAATGAGGAAGAAAGAAATAAGGAGGAAAGCAAAAACAAGATAGAAAACACACGCTCACACAAAAGAAAGAAAGAATGCATGCATGAAGGCACGGATATCTTAAATTATGCAAAACCTAATAATTATAAATCCATAACCTATGTATCGCTGGTGCTCATGCTATCATGCCGCTCTCCTCCTCCACCACCTCCAGTTGAATGTTGTTGATGCGATCCTCCTTGACCCGCATCCGTACCAGTTTGCGGTCGGTATGCATTTAATGCTGCAAGAATGCCCATATGACCTTCTCCCGCACCACCAGCCCCACCGGCACTGCCGCTTGACCCGAGCCCTAGTTGTTGACCTGGCAATAGAGCCATAGGTGTCGGGAAGTTCATGAAATGCAGTCCGCCCGGCACATTACCTCTATACATAGCTGCAGCTCCGCTCATTTGCGGGAATGTCCAGATAGACTCGGCTCCCCCCCCAGATGCAACACTTACACCTTGATTGTTAGGGTTTGGCACCATCCATACTGTACCAGGCATTTGGCTTTGTGTATATCCGGCCATTTGTTGTTGAAGCTGTTGTTGTTGCTGCTGCTGCTGTTGTTGCTGCTGCTGTTGTTGTTGCTGTTGCTGCTGTTGTAACTCTTGCTCCCATCGCCGCTTTCTTGCATTCACCATCTCTTCATCTGCCGACTGTTGTTGCGCTTCTATACCAACGCTACTTGAAGAGTGGAAGTTCAATAACAAAGGCGAAGAAGAAGATGAAGAAGAAGATGGTCCCTCTTGTGCAAAATTCATGCCTATAACTCGGTCCCACTCGGTCCGGAATCGAGGAGGAGGTGCCGGCGGGAGACGAAAATGGTGCGCTGGTGCAGAAAGTGATGAACCCGAACTTCGCAGAGAGATATTTAATGAAGTAAAGTTTGCTGGTATGGTACCAGTGCCGGTTGCAGCGATCACGGCAGGTTCGGCTTGTTGTAGCAACCACTCGATGGTCTCCCCGTCAGTCTTGTGCCCGAGTTCGCGTGTCAATTGGAAGACCCGAGCTGCGCACAAGGCGGGCATGCGGATGCGACGCCCGCGCCCGTCGACCTTGGTATGGCGATCCTTAGTGGAGGTCCTTTTGGGGGCGGGCTTTCTCTGCAGCTGTAGCGCGTTGTTTCCGGTGTCTGTAGGGGTGATGGCAGGGGAGGTGGAAGGGGAAGGAGAGGGAGAGATTTCCTTCTTCTCTAGAAGTTGTAAGGGGAAGTTGGGCCGGCGAGGAGCGCCTCCGGTTCCTCCAGTGGGGTCACCAGTGTCCATGGATGGAACCTTAATTTATGTTTGTAGGGCTATATACCATGGCAAGGGGCAAGGGGCAAGGGGAGATTGTAGTGTGTGAGTGTGTGGGGTATGGGGGGTTGAGACTTGAGACTTGAGAAGAAGGTAAGTAAAGGGAAAGAGGGGATGAAGAACACAACACACACACAGTGAAGTGAAGGTGGGGTCGTAGGGCTCACAAGACGAGCTAGCTAGCGATGTTTTAGAGAGAGAGAGAGAGAGATGTGTGTCTGTTAATTTGGTAGGGTAGCCAGTTCAAATCTAGCTCTGAAAGAGAGAGAGAGAGAGAGAGAGAGAGAAAGATGAAGTGGATCAAGGAGAGGAGACAAGTGGAGGAGGAGGTATTGGTGAAAAATCGATCGGACTAGAGAGACTAGAGAGGGAGCCTCATGAATTAAATTAATGGTTGGTGAGAGAGAAAGAGAGAGAGAGTCAGAGAGTCAGACAACCAACTATTTAGGGGACAAACAAACGATTCAAATTTTAAGTCTTTGAAGATGGAAATTAAATCTGATGAACACACACAAATAATATACATAGCATAGATGAAAGAGAGAGAGAGAGAAAGAGATAGATAAGGAGGAGAGAAAGAGAGAAGCTTTCAGAGAGAAAATACAATGAGTGGGAATTATATGAGGGGCATGGAGAAAGCTACAATTTTTATTGTTCTTTTTTTTTTTTCATTCCTTTGCAAATAAAATGTTGGCTTTAACCCCTGCTTACTGTTTTTTTTCTTCCCTCTCTTTCAGACCCCTGGGCCCCACATATTTTCTCCTATGTTTTTATCCAGTTTTGGAAATTTTACACGCATACAACAAAAACTTCCAAAACTGTAGTGTGGCACTTCTCACTTGTGTCGCTTGCAAACTCTTTTATTTTTTTGGAGAAAGCAAACTATTATTGATATTTAAAAATTCATGGTGATGATAAAATAAACAAAATTTAATTCTTACAAGTATATATACTCATATTTCATGGTCCTCATGAAACTAATTGTTTCATTCTAAAAAAAAAAGGGTAGAGAATATAAGAATATATATAGAGAGAGAGAAAGAGAGATGAGCTACGGTACATGTATAGGCCCTCTTGTACATTAGACTATAAATCATTGTATTCAAGTTCAAATAGCTGATCCAAACTGTTCAATTTTTTATTCATATTAATATCTGTTTGCAGACCAAATTTTACATTTTTTTTAAAAAAAAATTTACTACTTTTTTAAATTTATTGAAAATCGTTGTTTTTCAGACAAATCTAGACCATAAAAAAATAGCAATTTTCAATAAATCTAAAAAAATAATAAAATTTTTTCAAAAAATGTAAAATATGGTCTGCAAACACATATTAATATGGATAATAAACTGAACGATTTGGATCGGTTGTTTGGACTTTGAATACGACGATTTATAGTCCAATGTACAAGAGGACCTATACATTACAATATACCGTAGCCCATATATATATATATATAGAGAGAGAGAGAGATGGGCTAACTTGCTTTTGGGTAGTAAAGAAGGTGCTTTACTTCTCGCTCGTATCTCCATTTTCAAAGTTTAAATAGTCAATTCGAAACTTTCAATGTGTTCTCCGTATTGAAATGTGCTTGGAGACCATATTTTATATTTTTTGGAATATTTTTACTATTTATTAAGCCATTTTGAAAATCTGAAAATTCGGATGAACAGTAAAAAAAATTTGAACCATCGGATCAGCAATTTTCAAAGTGGCTTAATAAATAGTAAAAAAATTTCAAAAAATGTAAAATTTGGTCTCCAAGCTCATTTCAATATGGAGATCACATCTAACTGTTCGGATTGATTATTTGAACTTTGAAAATAGAGATACGAGCGGGAAGTAAAGAACCCTCTTTACTTCCCAAAGCAAGTTAGCCCATCTCATATATATATATATATATGAGTGGGGTTAAAATGCACCATTGGTTTTATGCCCCAACCATACCTCATGTCTTTATCTTTGTTCTCGAAGTTCAAATAGTCGATCCGAACCGCACAATATGATATCCATATTAAAATATGTTTATAGACCAAATTTCATATTTTTTGGAATTTTTTTACCATTTTTTTAGATAGTTACAAAATCACTGTTTTTGGAAGGTCCAGAAGCAGTGATTTTGTAACTATCTAAATAAATAGTAAAAAAATTTCAAAAAATATAAAATTTGGTCTCTAAGCACATTTTAATATGGAGATCATGTTGAGCGGTTCGAATCGACTTTTTGAACTTTGAGAACAAAGATAAAGACATGGGGTATTATTGGAGCACAAAACCAATGGTGCGTTTTAACCCCACTATATATATATATATATATATATATATATATATATATAAAGAGAGAGAGAGAGGTTGGCTAATATCAAATCAGTTGTTCCCGAGGTTCCGTGCAACCAAGTCATTTTTCAATTTTCGAAGTCCAAATTGTCGATCTAAACTGTTAGATGTGTTCTCTATATTAAAATATGCTTGGAGACCAAATTTTACATTTTTTAGAATTTTTTTACTATTTATTTAACCAATTTGAAAATTGCTGATCCAACAGTGGCTTAACCAAATAGTAAAATTAGAAGCCACCGTTGGATAAGCGATTTTCAAAGTGGCTTAATAAATAGTAAAATAATTCCAAAAAATGTAAAATTTGGTCTCGAAGCACATTTTAATATATAGAACACATCTAACGTTTTGATCGATGTTTTGGATTTTGAAAATTAAAAAAACGACTTAGTTGTGCGGGACCTTAGGAACAACTAATTTGATATTAGCCAACCTCTCTCTCTATATATATAGTCTGACTATGGTACTTCATAGAGTAAAACACGTTTATACTCTACGTTATATCTTCATTTCCAAAGTTCAAATAGCCGATCCGAACCGCTCAACATGTTCTCCATATTGAAATGTACTTGAAGACGAAATTTTACATTTTTTTGAATTTTTTTACTATTGATTAAGCCACTTTGAAAATCGCAGATCTACTATGAATAGTAAAAAAAAGAGTAAAAATTTCTAGACCATTGGATCAGTAATTTTCAAAGTAGCTTAATAAATAGTAAAAAAATTCTAAAAAATGTAAAATTTGGTCTCCAAGCACATTTCAATATGAAGAACATGTTGAACAGTTTGGATCGGTTGTTTGGATTTTTAAAATAAAAATATAGTGCCATAGAGTAAAAACTTTTTTTACTCTATAAAGCACCATAGCCCAGCTCTATAAATATATATATATATATATAGAGAGAGAGAGAGAGAGAGAGAGAGATGTGCTAACTTGCTTTGGGAAGTAACGGGGGTGTTTTACTTCCCGCTCGTATCTCCATTTTCAAAGTTCAAATAGTCGATCCGAACCGTTAGATGTGATCTCTATATTAAAATGTGCTTGGAGACCAAATTTTACATTTTTTGGATTTTTTTTTTTACTATTTATTAAGCCAGTTTGAAAATCGTTGATCCGGTACTCCAGAAATTTTTACTATTCATCCGAATTTTCAGATTTTCAAAGTGGCTTAATAAATAGTAAAAAAAATTCCAAAAAATGTAAAATTTGGTCTCCAAGCACATTTCAATATGGAGAACACGTTGGAAGGTTCGGATCGACTATTTGAACTTTGAAATGGAGATACGAGCAGGAAGTAAAACACCTCTTTTACTTTCGAAAGCAAGTTAGCCCTTCTATATATATATATATATATACGAAAATGCTAATATGCTACACGTAGCATAGATGGCCTTCGTGCAACGGTCCAATATTTGAGTTTTCAAAATTATAACGATCGATCCGAACCGTTCAACATGATCTCCATATGAATATGTATTTGCAAACCAAATTTTACATTTTTTAGAATTTTTTTTACTATTTTTTTAGATAGGAAGAAAATCACTTGATATGGAGATCATATTGAACAGTTCGGATCAACTATTTGGTTTGCATGTACATATTCATATAGAGATCATGTTGAACGGTTTGGATCGACTGTTAGAATTTTGAAAACCTAAATATTGATCCGTTGCATGGAAGACCTTTATGCTACGCGTAGCACATTAGCCAACTCCTATATATAGGGTTGGGCTATGGTGAGTTGCGAAGTAAGATGTGATTTTTACTTCACGCTCATATTTTTATTTTGAAAATCCAAACAACCGATCCGAACCGCTCAATATGTTCTCCATATTGAAATGTGCTTGGAGACCAAATTTGACATTTTTTTGAATTTTTTTTACTATGTATTAAGCCACTTTGAAAATCGCTGATCCAATGGTCTTGAAATTTTACTGTTTTTACTGTTCACCCAGATCTGCGATTTTCAAAGTGGCTTAATAAATAGTAAAAAAATTCCAAAAAATGTAAAATTTAGTCTCCAAGCACATTTCAATATGGAGAAAATGTTGAGCGGTTCGAATCGGTTGTTTGGATTTTCAAATTAGAATACGAGCGTGAAGTAAAACGTTATTTTACTTCGCAACTCACCATAGCCCATCCATATATATAGAGAGAGAGAGAGAGAGGAGGGATCCAATTACACCTTTTTTTGACACATCTTGACACTGTTTTTTATAGGTCAATTTTGCAATTTCAAAATCCAAACAGTCGATCCGAGCCGTTCAACATGATAACCATATTAAAATGTGCTTGGAGATGAAATTTTATATTTTTATGAATTTTTTTACTATTTATTAAGATGGTTACAAAATTGTTGTTTTCCAAAGGTCCGAAAACAACAATTTTGTAACCATCTTAATAAATAGTAAAAAAATTCAAGAAAATGTAAAATTTCATCTCCAAGCACATTTTAATATATCAATCGTGTTAAACGGTTTGGATCGACTATTTGGACTTTGAAAATGGTAGTTGCCAAAATGTATCACCAAAAAGGGTGTAATCCAATCCCGTAGCACGGAGGGGCTCTTCGCTACGCGTAGCACCGTAGCCCGGTCCTATATATATATATATATATATTAAATGTTAAATTTTCGAATTGCTTTATTGGTATCAAAATGCTAATTTTTTTATTTACAATTTCTTCTTTTTGAGGTTTATCGACCAAATTTCATTTAAGAAAAAAAAAAGTGCCGAGATTTTACGTAGAGACAAATTCAAAACACAAAACTAATATGCAACATAAAAAAACCAAAAATTATTTAATTATAGACCAGAAAATTGGAAAGAAAATATTGTGTTCCATTGATCAGTAGAATTCGATCGCCACCTTACCAAAGGATTGATTTGCCATGAAATTAAATACAAGACCTAAAATAGCCCGCCACATGAGGTAATCATGGATTGACCCGCCACAGAGTCATCTGCCGCAAAGTTAAAATCTCGACTAAAATTATTTGAATTTCAATGAAGTCGATCGTCACTCGTCAGACAGAAAAAGAAAATCATTACAAATATATATAATATTGAAGATACGCTAAAGTGGTTTGTAAAGTACACAGATAGACATGCTTTACATCCATATAAAATACAGATAGTCCGTATTGACGTCATAAAATTAAGGATACAAATTTTTACTGGATAGTTTTTTATTCATGCAGTCCATACATACACAGAGTCTCTTCTTCCATCTTAATTGGAGCGCCACGGTGAACAGATCAATCATGTTGTCGGAGCGTGACGACTATTGGACGAAAACGAATCTGATCATAAAGTGAAATAGAAAATGAGGTAATAGAGTATTTAAGAGTATAAATAAGTAGGATTAGTTGATTCGAGTAATTTAATTTAATTAGATAATTTCATTAAAATAAGTGAGTTTATATCTAAAAATAAAATTTATTTGACTCATTAATTATAATACATTTTTTTATTAATAAAATTGTTAGTAGGTATTTTAAGTCACTAATTTTCAAATAAAAAATACGCCCATATGGCCATATGCATGAAAGCATGAATTCATATTTACTTGAATCGGATTGACCTATATTATATGGTCAAGATTTAAACTCAAACGATGAAACAATATAATGCAGGAGATCCGTACTCCATGAAGTAGATATATATAATATATATGCTGAAATTTTAAAGATAGATAGATTGTTTGAAAGAGTAGTCTAGCTAGTACGCACGTACGTAGAATATTCTTGCAAGTTTAGTTTACAAAAAAAATTGCGTACAAGACAATATATACTTTTTAGATGTTATGTCACATATATCTAGTCTAGTCGATCAATAAATCTACAACAAGTTGTTCTTATTTTTTTCTGTCACATGTTGCATTCTTCAGCAAATCAATGTTTGTTTCTATTTCGCCCGTGTATATATATAATTAATGTAAGAAGCTAGATTGATTTGCTGATATGTTTCATTGGTTTAAAAAATATATATATTATTAAGTAATTGAAATTTGGAATCATGATTATTTCAGTAGTGGTCCAAATTAATTAAGAAGGCACTGAATTGAAGCACTTAATTAGAGAACTTTTGTTTGAAACAAAGGTAACTAAGAATCGATTACATGTTGTACTACTGCTACACAAGTTGCTTTATTTTATTTTAAATCATCCTTTTTTTTATATATAATATTGTAGCTTGTTCTCACTTGTTAATTTAATCAAAGTTACTTTGAAGTCCACGAGTATAAGAAAGTATTGGATGGAGTCACGGAATCATAAATTTATTATGACGGAAGCTGAATTTGATTAAAATAAATTATATTCAACAACATATATTTTAGCTCTCATGTTTGATCTAATGAAACGAACAATAACATATTCCTTTTTTTTTTAAAACAAAAAAGAACAAAAACAACAAGAGATCGATATTTTATAACGAGACAGACTTGTTTCTTTAATTAA
The DNA here is from genome assembly GCA_024447775.1 of Carex cristatella. Taxonomy (NCBI): domain Eukaryota; kingdom Viridiplantae; phylum Streptophyta; class Magnoliopsida; order Poales; family Cyperaceae; genus Carex; species Carex cristatella. The sequence goes on from JAJHPF010000016.1 coordinate 184,897, forward strand.
GCACATGCTTCGTTAATACGTACAGGACAAAATATAAAACACTATTAAAAAAAATAAGCAAATTTATGCATGAAATTTACAAGCGTTTTTTTTTTTTTAACTATGTGCCTATATATGTGGGGTTTAATCACGTAGCTCTGAACTCTCTTAAATTTGCCTCTGAATGTGCTATAAATTTTGGTGGAAAGAGCAAACAAATTAATTGGGAATATAAAGGAAAATGACTGAATATATAATTACTAGTAATGGAATGGAAGGGTCAAGGGTGGGATTTGGATGCATGGTAAATAAATTTGGGACATGTTTTATATAATTTTATTTGTTGAGTTTTGAAGTGTGGGTTGGGCACTTGGGCTTGGCGCTTGGGCAGTCACTTGGTTCAGAGTCCACGTGCGCTGCTCTTTAATCTTTATCATTCATTCAATCCACACAGACAGTGGCACCTGGCCTGGGCCCCACCCGCAAGTCAAAAATAGAAATGCTTATTCAATGTCATCCAACAAAAATAAATTACATACCTCTCCACTCTCCAGTCCTTTTTTTTTTTTTTTTTAATTTTAGTAAATAAATAAAATATTTTTATAGAACCGGAATGATGACAAAAATATTCAATGAAATTTTGAAATTCTCCAGTCTCCAGTCCTGTAAGGTTGGCTACGTAGAAATTGTAGATCAGCTACAATTCCTTGAGAGACATTGACTCATTTAATACATTGTCTAAGTAGCCATATATGAAGTAACATATATAACACATGCTTGGTCTCGTTTAATCTCCTTCTAATTTGACTTCCATTAGATAATAGTTATTATATATATGTAGTAATAGTTACAAATTAATAGTGGCAGTGATAATAATTTTAATAATAACAAATACAATGATCGATAATGATATTAATAATACTACTGTAATAACGATGATGATAATTATTGTACTTTAATGAGTATACTACTATTATTATTATCATTATTATTGTTGTTGCTATTTATATTATAGTTATGATTATGATTATTTTTGGTACCAAATGGTAAAGATATTGATAGTGTTTTTTTTTTACTTCATACAGTATACGACACATATGATTTTTGATATTTTGACTCTATTATTTCTACACTACGTGAAGATAAAACAACGTTATCAATATATTTAACCTATAAAGACCTAAAAAAATAAACAGTAAACATTATATAGTTTTTATTGTAGTAGGAAAGGAACATATATATATCCTCCAAACTCCTGTAATTGTCAAAGTTACAAATTACATGTCAATTTTGAGGTTACAAAAGAAAAGAGCAAACAATTCAGAGACGTGGAGGCATCAAGATTCAAACCCACCCTTGGAAATGGAATGATACCTTAAAAACACTTTAATTTAGGTTTTGGTCCCTCCCTCTTGACTCTACCTCCAAATCAGTCCCCCTTTTATTTTTTTTCTCTGGTGGGCCCACCTCACTTCACTGGTCTTGTGGGCCGTGGGGCCGTGGGGCCGTGGGCCCTTCCTCCGGGTTAAAATTTCAAATAAAATAATAAATATATAGGCTCCTTACATTGACCATGCAATGCAATGCATGTTTTATGGTCTTTTGTTAACTTTTCATTTAGGTCCACAACTGAGTTCTTTATAGCTTTCTTGAGAATTTCATCAGACAAAGTAATTAATTAACACAATTAATTAATTAAAAACAAAGTTCATACCAGAGGCAGAGGCACAGGGCAGATATAATCTGGTCTGGTTCCAAAAGCCCAACAGTGCCTTGCTACAGGATTAGTTTGACGATTTCCCATTTTCTCCAATTCATATAACTGGACACCTCCGTTGTTTCCAGTTTTCTATGGTTTAGTTTTTATTACTCGGATTAAAACACTTTTTTCACAGGATCATTCAATCCTTCTTCAATTGTAAGTATATCTAATTAGGTTGATAAACTATACATTGCTTGAGATTGTTTTTTTTTTACAATTTTTTTTTTATCAATGTTTAATTAGTTTATAACAAAATTAGGACTCGAGCTCTTCTCTTGTAATTAAACCGGAGATGATCCGAACCTCTCTTTGATATCCCCTTTGCGCAATCCCAACGCTCTAAAGTCACTGAGGGCTTTGATTAAAAAAAGAAAGAAAAAAAAAAGAGGAAAAAATGGTGAAAAACAGCATGGGGGGAATAATGAAAGCAAAAGGGGTTTGTTGTTACAGTAGACAGACAAACAGGAGAGATTGATCTTCTCCTCTCCAGTTTGAGCAACATCCAACACATCCATTGATTTTACAATGCCTAACCCTATAATTTGTTTTGAAATAGTTTTACACTGATTATTAATATTAATTGGTTCAATAATCATGAGCTATTGTAATATAATTGAACAAATCTGTAAATGAATTCGAAATATTTACATATACAACGTACTAACGGTATTTATTTTCCAACAAAATATGTCATAATAATTGTTGGAGAAATTCTTTGTTCTTCGTTAATGACTTATGAAGGGTGATATGTTATATTGACAATCATGATAAATTGATAATTGATCAAACAATTAATAATGAAAAATCATAAGACAAAGTTACAGATATTTTCTTAGCTTAACGAGATAGTGTATCTAATTTAATATAATTTAAAATCTAATTAGTTAGTTATTGAACGATTTGAATAATTAATGGTTATGTTTTATTGGCTTGTGATTTTTTTAATTATAATCAAATTTGATAGATAATCCATCCAAATTATAAAGAACATATATAAAAAAAATATTTAGATGAATCACATTATATATTTAGGGAATGTGTAAAATGCACATTTAATTATGCCTCTAAATTACTGATCTTTGCAGATAAAATTAAAATTGCAAATACAATGTTAATTAAAGATAATGTTTTCTGTGTGAGATGTCAAATATTGAAAACTCATTTGAAAGATGATTTATGAATATTTAAAAATGCTTATATATTTGAAAAAATATTTAAATAATTATACATGAATCTCTATCTCACAAGTGAAGGCTTACCTCCACATACATTTAAAAGATAATAATAATTTGAGGTGAAGAAAGCAGAAGATAGCTTTTGCCTTGTGGTTGAAATGGAGGGGTACAAAATTAGAGCCAGGGTAGAATGAGAATGGCACCGGGAGACGGGAGCGCAGAAGAACCTTACTTTTGATTCTTTCTTTTCATTGTTTAAAGAATGAATGGCACCAGACACCAGTTGTTTAAAGTATACAAAACTAAAGGGTTGAATTCGAGAGCATCATAGTTGTCAAGAGCAAAAAAAAAAAAAAAAAAAAAGGAAAAGAGCAAAATAAATAGCAATCCATTTCTTCGCTTTATGAGCTTACATCCCATTGGTCATTGGCTATTGGCTATTGGTTCTGTCTTCTGTGCACGACCGGGACTATATCCTCTCTGCCCTTTCTTTCTAACTCAATTCTGCTGCTTCCTGCTGCATCATCAACATTCATCTTTTTTTTTCTTTTTTTTTTACTAATTCAACATTCAAATTTCAAATTATAATCGTCAACCGTCAATATTACAATATTTTGAAGTGATGCAATAATTTTTTTTGTACAATATCGAAAGATGAAATTTTTTATGGGAAATTAATGACAATAAATTGTTGATATTTCGATTTTTTACTCTGTGTACAAAATAAGCATTAATTTTGATGTGGATTATTATTTTAGAAATACAACAAGATCAACAGACAATACGTACCGTTTGAAATTTGATGTTAAATCATTAATGAATACAAAAAACAAATAAAAAATTTGGCCAAGACAAGGCATGAAAATCTGCAGACATGAAAGGTTTTTTTTGGTACAATGTTTGTTGAAATTAAAGCGTTGATTTTCCTCATTTGAAATATATTTTAGTATGTTCAATAAAAAAAATTTAGAAGTTCTATCATGATACCTACCATAATGCTCTTGTAAGGCTTTTATTAATTTAATATCAGTTATATATATATAAAGAGAGAGAGAGAGAGAGAGAGTGACTAATATTCTTTCGATTGTATTTCGACCGAAATACAACCAATTTATTTTTCAATTTCTGAAGTCCAAAAAGTCGATCCAAACAGTTAGATGTGCTCTCCATATTAAAATGTGCTTGGAGACCAAATTTTACATTTTTGAATTTTTTTTACTATTTATTAAGTCACTTTGAAAATCGTTGATCCAACGGTGGCTTAACCAAACAGTGAAACCCTTGGATCAGCGATTTTCAAAGTGGCTTAATAAATAGTAAATAAATTCCAAAAAATGTAAAATTTGGTCTCCAAGCACATTTCAATATGGAGATCATGTTGAGGGGTTGGGATCGGTTGTTTGAATTTTTAAAATAGAAAAATAGTATCATGGAGTAAAAACTTGTTTTACTCTATGAAGCACTGTAGCCCAGCTCTATCTCTCTTTATGCATGTATGTATGTATCTTCAAATTAATTTTCCAGGAACAACTACCGAAATTTTCCAAGTTTTTGAATCAGATATAAAAAGAATTACTAATAACATATCTGTAAGTTCAATTAAAAACACTAATAATATATTATTGTAGTGATTAAACTCCTGTCATATTTCACCATGTAACTTGAAGTTATTTGTAGGAATTATCAATAGTACAATCAACATATTAATTAAGATAGTAGAATTTGTTGTGGCACTGAGTCGTTACACAATTAGATACAGCCAAGATGCCCCACCCCAAAAAAGAAGTATAAATTGAGTCGCACTCTGCAGTCTGCATACTCCAAAGAGGAAAGGGCAACTAATATGGAAATGGTATTAACAAATAGAGACATGAACCAGAATTTAGGGATCAGTGGGGAACTTGACGGATAAAAAGAAAAAGGTTGGAACAAAAAGGTGCATATTTATGTGTTATGGCCAATTAATATGTCCAAAAATAAAATAAAATAGACCAAATAAGAGGAAACCAAATTTCATAATTAAGATTCCTCCACCTTGGATCACTACATGCATAGTACATTGAACAAGCAAAGCAAGGCATGCGTATCAACATTTGCATTCCTTTCTGTGTCATTTTGACAAGACTTCTAATAATTGTTATTTAATTTAAACACACCTCTGCTACAGGGGATCAGAATCTGCTCGTTTTCCAAAGAAAAAAAGCACCTATATTCTTAAATCTGAATCATTTAAAATTTATCGTACGGTCTCAATTAAATCTGAATTATTTTAATAGATTAAATTGATTTGAAAATAAAAAGTAATTGAGACCGTACGATGAATTTTGAACGATTCAGATTTGAGAATAAGAGGGTGCTCCTTTTCCAAAGATTTGAAAAAGGAGCAGATTCTGATCCTGCTATAGGCACCAACTAATCTCCTTTATATAATGACCAAAGAAGATAACACATGAGAATAATTTGATCTTTTTTTAGTCAATACCAAATTATATATATCATATACTGTTATTAACTATTCATTCTGTAACAGTTTGATCTTTTTTTTTTTAACAATAAAAATTAATTCTATAAAGTAGTTTAATTATTTTTTACTAGATAATTCATTAATTTTATTACATCTGTCCAACTCAAAGTGATGTCTTGGTTCTTCTCTACACATTTCTTTATTTTCAATTCTCTCATGTTTTGAAGGATTTGTTCTGTCACACGACCAACAACTCTATGAAATTACCATAATATATTTGACATTAATTATATTAAATAAATTTTCAAATAATTAAAAGTATCACATTCTCTCATTAACGTACGGATCACTAAGTATGAGACTATAATAAAGTTTGTTATCCTTACAAACTCATTAATTATTAGCAATATATTGTAATCATTATAAAATAGATATTTTAAAACAATGGACCTTTTTTTACTGTAGTTAAGAAATTAGGGATATTTTAAAAATTATGATAGTTTGAATTTATTTATTTATTTATGGTTCGGTTTTGTTACTTAAAATCGAATAATCCGACAAACAAATGAACCAAAATATTAGTGAATATTATGTTAGTCTTAAGATATCAATATATAAATACACAAATTATATGAGATAATATTTATATTATTCATTAAATTTCATAGTAATTCGGTTGATCCTAATTAACCGAATCCGAATTATAGTTGGATTTATTAGGTTCGGTTTGTATTTTAAGTAGTTAATCCAATTATTCAATCAGATAAAAATTAATTTAGTTCGGAAAATTTAATTAAATTCGAACCAAATCGATTAATTGGACACACAAAAATAGCACCATAGCACGACACATTTATTTAATTGTTCACATTCATATCCAAATTAAATAAATATGAAATGTGCAACATGGTAATAAAGAATTGATGGTGGAGGGCATCTCAAGACAAATGATTGAGAAACCAACAAAACAATGATAAACCTAGTTATTTAGCAAGCAAAGGTGCTTATTGTGCAAGTTTTAAATATTGGTATTGATAAGTACATATCATGATGACATGAAGCATGACTTCTGCGTTAATCTAGTACATAGGCAGGCAGCACAATCATGGCAAGTTCATAATTTTTTTTTTTTTTAAACATTAGTCCAAAACATATATATCTAGCTAGATGTGCCTCAAAAATGAGTGGGGTTAAAATACACCATTGGTTTTGTGTTCTAATCACACCCCATGTTTTTATCTTTGTTCTCGAAGTTCAAATAGTCGATCCGAACCATTAACATGTTCTCTATATTAAAATATGCTTAGAGACCGAATTTCATATTTTTTGGAATTTTTTTACTATTTTTTTAGATAGTTGCAAAATCACTGTTTTTGAATGGTCCAGATGCAGTTTAAATTATGGATAGTATTTTACAATACCAAATACTGTCTTAATTATTTGTAATCACAAGATCTTAAGAGTCTTGCTTTGCAACATAAAAAACAAAGGGACAATAAATAATAATTATTCAGAATTTGTTGTCCATTTTCAATTTGAAAAGGTATTAATTGTTTTTCTTTTGAAAAAGGTCTATTATTAAACATAGTTAAAAATTTAATCAACATCTCATATTAAAACGAATTCGTATGCTCTGCATTAACTCAAAAGGAAATCTTCGCGAGGACAAGATTCGCACTAATTTTGAAGGATACTGTGTTAAAATCAGATGGACAAGATGCATTAACTCAAAAGATTTGCTTTTGAGTTAATGCAGAGGATACGTGTTCAATTGAATGTGGACGATCTTCTCCAAATTAAATTATAAATTTAGCATGTGACAGCTGTTTCAATTTACATAAGCTCTCAAGATGAGTGACTTTACTGATAAAAGAAAAAAGGGGAATGAATAAATTGAAAGAAAAACTTTTACCAGAAAAACAGAGAAGAAGAGCAAAAGCATGTAAAAGCGGGTGATGTTGTGGTAGAGAGTAGAGATTAGAGAAGGGAGGAGGATTAGGATTAGGAATGTCCTTCTCAGTTCTCACGGTGGCACTGGCGCAACCCGGATCCAATGGGGTACGTATCCTCTGAGATATCTCAATTTTTGCTTGACCGACGTGTCCGGTGCCTATTCGGGGGAACGTAGGGGGCCAGCATTATTTTATCTTTGAGATTCGTGCAAAACGTATTTGAACGATTGAGATATTCCAAAAAAAGTCACGCAAAGTTTGAGATATCTCAGAGGATGCGAATTCGATCCAACGGTCATCATCATCTGAGATTCTCTGTGCCTAACACTATTCATTCAAACGTAGAACAAGTCACTGTATAGTAAAGGCAAAATTAAGGGCTCCCCAATCAGTGAGATGGACCGCAGACTAGAGTTTGTACGGTGGGACAGAGAATCTCGCACGAATGGTGGTGGGTGAAGACTGAAGAGGCATCGCCACGTCACCCCGACAGTTGGAATCTTCTCGCCTGGATCCCTAAGGCTGACGCCCCCCCCCTTCTTTTGTATTTCCTTCCTGAGATCGGTCTTCATGAACCGGAACATCTGAATGGGGGGCCTTTTTGTGCGTGATCCAGGTGCGACAGGAGCAAGCAAAGGCTAGGCAGAACCGTGTGGCGGCCTTCGATCAACTAGGGCTGACGTCAGACACTAGGTGGGTTCCGGAGTCGGGTCGGGTCACATCTGGTGGGACCCGTCCGTGTATTCCGGATTATAGATAGCCACGCGGACATAATGATTTGAACCCCTATTGATCTGTAGAATAACGAAAATGCCATTGGATTGCTGGTTATTTGATATTAAAAAAAGGCAATTAAAGGTTGAGAGTTCCTATCATTGCCGGGAGAGGGGAGAACCGGGCGGTGAGGTTACCTACTCTAACTTATTGGGTGAGACATGTCGAAATAGAAATAAGCTGAGCGAGTAGAGTCAGGACTCAGGACTCAGGAGTCAGGTATGATTGTATGAATCCAAAGAGGCAGGAAAGAGACGCGACATGACTGAGGTGATTGGATTTGGATGGGCCTCGTGAAAAGCACTGCGCGCGGATCTCATGCGCCGCTCCTCCTCCTGGCTCCTGCTGCTCTCATTTTATTATTGGTGTTCAGTTCAGTACTTCAGTGTTCTTACTTCTTATATAATACAATGGATTGATTCGACAAGTGATCTTTTTCGTAAACGAGTCGTCGAGCAGACAGCACTCTTTCTTCCCTCACCTCAACTCTTTATCTTATCTCACAAGTAAGTCACACTCGGAGTTTGATCAAACCAGCTGTTAGCTAGCCTGTTACGAATCTAGCAGATTAAGTTAGCTCCTTAATTAACGGTTCCTTCGTGCTGCGACCTACGTATACGTACACCAAACAGTTTCGTCAATTTAATGTTTGTGAGTCTACAAATTTAGTGCAGTGAAACAAACCATCATTACTCTTTTAAAAAAAAATACATGTTCAATTCTAAAAAATAACATATAAAATATACTACAATCTAGCATGCCTTTTAATAAAAAATATACTGTGAGTCACACATAAAACACAAGTTGAATTTTTTTTCCTTTTCTCGGTAAATTTCATATTTTTTATGATGATATTAGAAGTGTCACAAATTAAATTTTGAACTACTAGAGGAATTTTATCATTATCTAAGTGAAACATAACTATGGTGAGAAAATAATTCGTAACTTGCTCATTATCAACTCGCTCGTTAACTAAATGAACTGAGCATGAGCAGACCCCAACCCACTCATTACTAAAAAGAGTTACATGAAATCATACCACATCCAATCCTAACCGAATCTAAACCCAAGTCAAAATTGCAAATGACCCAAAACCCTAACTCATCGACTATCCCTTGTTTGACATGTACTATTTGGCTGTTAAAGTATGTTAAATTCAAAGATTTATTGTTTTTATTGTTTTTATTAAAGTTGGTTTCTATTATGTATTATATAAGACTTCCGGCTTTAAGAAATTTAAATTGCTTAAAATTCAAACATCAATTGGTCGTAAGTCTTAACAGGTTACGAGTCAACTCGAGTTGGTGCGAGTTGAGTTGTCAACTCGATATTGTCTTCTCAACTCGAGTTGACTCACTCGTTAGCTTAATGAATCAAGCATGAGCATAACCCAACTCGTTCAAACCCGGTTCATTAACGGTTGATTCATAGCATGCATATTGTTGAGAAATAATAGAGGAAACGCACGTTAGCCGAACTATATGATTTTAAAAAAATGGCAAAAAAATGTCCTAAAATATTGAAAATTTTCTTTTATTTTTAGACCAAATTTACCATCTGATAAAAATAATAAATATATTAAAAAAAATGTCCTAAAATATTGAAAATTTTCTTTTATTTTTAGACCGTATTTTACCATCTTATAAAAATAATAAATATGGTAAAAAAAATTCAAAAAATAGAATTTTTTTGTATTCTACAAGTTCTATAACTAATTTATGGAGCTACTTAAGTTGGCATTTCAAATATAAAATTTTAAAATTTAACCCTATAACTTTTCAGGAAGTGCTACCAAAATATATTAGTCAACTTATGTGTATATATATATATATATATATATATATATATATATATATATCAAGATATAGCCATATCATATCATATCATATCACGTCACACAAAGTGTCATCTTTTGCTTCCATCTCCTATCAAAAACATGTATATTTTGTTTTCCTTTCTCTCTATAAAACTTGGCAGGTGTTATTAAGGTCTCAATTAATATATTAATTAAAAACATATCATCTGCGTACATCTTACATCTCATTAATTCATCCCTCAAGCCATGTCGGTATCAAACAAACATCAGCATGATCTATCTAAAACAACAGTAAAATGTAATGCAAAAATAATTAAAAAAGAAGAAGAAGAAGAAGAGACTGAGCAACAGTATAGACTGTAGCATTCTTAATTATGTTAGTGAAATTGGATACCAAGTCCAATATAAATTAAGTGATTGTCACTTTAAATTGAAGATGATATTTCGTGAAAGAAATAGTAATATTTTGACGACAAAATTGTAATTAAATACATAATTATAATTGAATATTTAAGTTTTTTTTTTTTTTTTTTTAACTATATCATATTATACATGTATACTCAACCATCTAATTATGATTCTCTCTTCATTATTTTGATTGGACGGTTCGTATTTTACGCGATTATATATTTTCATATTTAAAGGGCCGGAAGTGTTTGTATACGTACTTTTGATGCAACAAAACACTTAAAGTAATTAATGCAATTATTATTATTATTTGCCGGAAATGTTGTGTGACCTATCGTATTTTAAATATATACATAATTTTATCATTTAAAATATCTATTAGTCTTGGAACTTGGCTAAACATATATAGGTTATTTTATACAACTTGTCTTACTTTAAAATTTTATTATTTTTCTTGAAATACATATTTCTATTTAATTTAACAGCGAGGTTCAACAAATAATCTCAATTATTATAATATAAACTAAATATCTCATTATAATGTAGGTATAAATTTGTCACTCAACAGAATATATAATAAGAGATGAAAAAGAACATGCCTCTGCGAAGATTTTCAAAAAAAAAAAAGACAAGGATCATATATATGATTCGCTCATCAGAATTGTGTGCATATATGGCTTAATTAGTCAGTTAGTCTGGTCCTATATATATATATGGACTAATTAAGATATGTTAAAAAAAATTATGTGTCTGTGAAAGAGGTGCATATATATATAATTAAGGTGATCGCACGTACATATCCTGCTGGAAGTATATATGGATTCGCTTGATATATATTTGCATGTTATTGTCAATTATAACTAGATTAGATGGGCAAATTAAAGACATGAGAATTATTTTCAGAGATAATTAAAAGAAAAGAGCTCACGCTTTTCATTTTTATATTTTATCCAATTTGAGTTGGAATTAACTTAATTGGAAGTTATGTCTTGTGAAGATGCAGGGATGCCTTAATTTTGTAATATAACTTCTTTCGATAAACTTTGTAATATGTATTTCATTTAAATGAGACACATGATATATATGCATTTCAAATTAATTAATTATGTGTCATAATTCTTTTCCTACTTAAGTTCCTATATATATAATATACGGAGCTACGTACGTACGTTGAGATTGGTGCTTTAATTTGATCCCATCAAGACATCAACCAACTAATTAATAGTCCAATGCCATATATGCATGCATGATATATATGCATTGATGCATCATGCACCAAAGTTGCAATTTTTATGTTTTATGTTTTATGTTGCAGGTGCAATGAAATGATGAATGAATATAATTATAATGGGGTCGGACTGGTACTCTGGTCTGGTACCAACTAATTTCTTTATTTCTTTATTTCTTGTGTGGAGGCTGGAGAGTGGAGTAACTAACTTTACCTAATCATTCTTGCACGGATACGTTGGAATTGCTCATCACCTTCTGGGTCCCACCCTTTCCCTTTTCTTGCTTTTGCTTTACCATTTTGTGTGCAACCAAAAAGGAAATTTTAAAAAACCATAAATAATGGGCAGATAATATTATGGCAGATTTTTATATTTTTAGAAAAAGTTTGTATAATTTTTATAATGGAAATGATGGTGAATTTTTTTTTATTGTATGGAAGAAACAACACCAAATGTGCTACTCTTTGAGAATTAAGTTGTTAAGGAATCATATTTTTATATTTGGTGTGGTAAACGTTAAAATTTTAATTAATCTGCATTCCATGGTAAACATTAATAAGAAGACACATTAGATACGTAGTTTCTTGGTGAATTTTCAAATGGAAAAATTTCGTCATCTTTGTAGGTTTTTTTAAAGACATATATTTCTTTTCTAAAAATAAAAAATGGATATTGTGCTCTGTGAGACCGTGATCTGTTGGGATAAAAGAATTGATATTATAATATCATCATACTATTAATTAATTTATATTTTATAGCAATAGATGCAGGTAAGGTTCTATGGATCAACCATAATAAGTTATTGTTTGTTTATTATAATATTTTATAAATTACGACAGCAAATGATCACAAGAGCAGAGCAATCCAATTTGTTTTGTACAGCTATCTGATTTCTAAATCCAGCTAGTACTGCCAAAATTGAACTTAACCCAATTATATTATATAGGGGAAGCCGGGAAGGGGACCAAAAGACCAACCCATGAACCTCAATTAATTACCAAAAGAAGGCCAAAATTCCATATTTCATGACAACACATTTTTAAAGTTAATACATTTTTTCATGTCTTCACACCCACAAACCTAGTAGCTACTTTGCAACCTAGTAGCTAGGGCTCTATATATATATAGCCCTGCCTTGTACTTTATTTTTATTTTTTTATTGTTAATTTTATCAATTAATTAAGTACAGCCTTTATAAGTTCAAACTTCAAACTAACAGTTTGCTTGTACTATTTTACAGCGCACTTTTATTTTATTTTATTTATTGTGTTACTACTTTAGGATATTTTTTTTTTCTCTATTTTATTTTACTTTTGCCAAATGCCAATCAGGTAATGACCCGCTATATGTATTGTTATTTCTGAAAATAGAGTTGAGAATTTATTTTCTATTTTGTCGTGAATATGAATGGATATATATATATATATATCGCGGTATAAGAAAGCCAACTTATAATTAATCATATCTCGATTGCGCATTTTTTTTTGCATTGTAACTTGTAAGCAGCACAAGAAAATTATAGTGAGCAACACATGGACAGGTTCTGACTTCTGAGATGTATGTATGTATAATTATAGGTCAACTCGTTACATAAGTGAATACACTATGAAGAGTGCAGTAAATCAAGGTTTGTTATTATTATATTTTTGGTCCCAAGAGGCAACAACCCCAGAAATACAAATTAAAAGGGGGATTTGGGATGAGATAAGGTGGGAATTTGGGGGCAGAAATCAAAATTGACCGCAAATCTGGATACCACTGATAGAGACTAACTTTAGCTGAACACCCCATGTGTTGGTGTCTACTGTCTACTGTCTACCTTATCAATTATATATCCTGCCCTACGTGTCTTCCCATTGATTCCTTGTGTCCATCACTCTCTTGTCTTCCCTGCGCTTTCTCACTGCTGCTACAAAACCTTTCATTTGCATTTTGCTAATATATATAACTCATCAGCTATTTAGGACTTCCATACAAAATCCCATTTAATTGGTTCACATTCTTATCAAAAGAAAGATAGAGATGCCTTAACCAAATGAGATAAAGATGTCAACAGAGTTATTTTGGCTTCACGCAGGCAGCGCACTAAACAGAATGAAAGAGTATAAATATAACCGGTGCACTATACAAAGGCAAAACAGCTCTGTTAATATCTTTACCCACCAACACATTACACATTGACTCTGTTGTGAGTTGTGAGTCTTGTGACTTGGTAAAGAATAATGATTAATTAATAGGTTATCTCCTTTGCTAATCGGACGGCTGAGATTACGGTGGGTTATTAAATAAATATTAATTGATGCAACAGAACTGGAGAAGATGGGGAAGCCGACAAGAGGAGCAAAGGGTGAAAGCGAACATGTGCTATTTTCCAGCGTAGGAATGGGGCCACTAGGTTACACGTAAGGAAATGAGGCCTCGCTTGGCCCAGTTCACAGTTCAGTTCACAGGTCCCCCCCACCCCTCTCTCTCTGGCCCAATCTGTCTCTTCTCAGTCCATCATCATCACACCATTCATTTAATATCTGACGTCTCCGTTGTTAGTGTGTGCGCGCGCGCGAATGAGAGAGAGAGAGAGAAAGAGAAAGAGAAAGAGAAAGAGAAAGAGAGATGAATGAATCATATTACATGAAAATGCACATGAAGCTGAGGGCTGAGGCAGCCATCAGGATTCACGAGGAAACCTCTCGCCTGTTTGTTACTCCTGGAGAGGCATGCTCATGCACATTTAAAATACGCCTTCTAACATTCTCTCCATTTGGTGGTTCTTTCAATGGAGAATATGTTTTGTTTCCTCAGCTATCAACTGTGATGGGTGCTGCAATTAAAATATATATAAATACTTGCAATTGCAAATGTAACAGCATTAAGTAAGGCCCTGCACTAACAAACCTTTTCACATGCTCTCAGTTTTCATTTCTTATATTATTCTCATCAACTCTATATTTTTTTACCAAAAAAATCCCTACCTAGCTCCATGCATGCATATACAACAAGACATATATAACAGTCAAATATCATCTGAAATATCTTTCAGTTTTGTTAAAATTTCTTCAACCAAACGAGATAAATATTTTGAGCAATAAAAATAAAAAAAATAATATAGATTTTTTTTTTTTTTATATTTGTCTGAGTTATATATAACGGTAATTAACAGTGGAGCCAGTAATTAAAGAGATTTTACCAAGAACTGGTTGAGATAAAATTGAATAATATAAATATTATAAATGTTATAGACAAGTAGCAAAGAGACTCAGGTGTACCAGTTCCTTGAGGCCATGATGGTCCAAATATAGCTACAGATGATTTCTTAAATTGCCTTTAATCTCTTCTCATCTTTTCTGTCTAACATGTTCTCTGCTGTACCTTTCTGTGTGTGTACATAAGAAGATGATCTTTACAGATCATTTCTTATCTTCTTGTTTTTTACCCCCCCTTTTTAAATATAATTGCTTGTATATATTAATTCATTGGATGCTCAGGTCTCCGCTGACATGAATTGAAATCAATGGAGAATGTGCTGAGGGTAAATTAATTGTACATCCATCTATACTTTTAGCTAGGTTGTACATAATTTACTGCCTAATTCAATGATTGTTCCTCATATTATTATTTTCCTACATAATTGTACATAAAAATTTATGTGAGCATAGATAAGAAATTTTTATCAGATTTCAAGTAGGCATGATAATTTTATTATTTTTTTTGTAAATTATCAGATGCTGATAGGCTCCAAATTTTCTAATTTTATTTTAAAATGATTTTAATTGCAGACATATTAAGCTTCTATTTTAATTGAGAGCCCTGACAACAAACGGAAAAGCGCTTCGATCTCCAAGTACCATTTTTGCTTACTGAAATGTTGTCAAATTGAAAGTATGGTTTGTGAGCTTAAATTCAAATCAAACTGGCATGGTTTAATTATAGAATCAAAACTGTTCAAACGTTCAAATTGATCCACAACACAAACAATGATTTTACATGCCAATTTTTCAAATATTCAAGTTTATTTAGTATAAAATCAAGAGTAAATAAACTTTTAATTTTTCATTCTAAAATGCTGGAATTTATACTAAAAAAAACTTTTATTTAATTAATAAAAATAAACACATTCATCGTAACATAGATTGGTTTTAACGCTTTATTAATTGTTTGAATCAAATCTAAATCCAATAGAGTTTAGAATTAAACTCACATTAATTTTATCCTGAAAAAAGAAGAAGAAGGAAATATTAGCAACAAATAATGTGTAAAGGAATTTGATGGGCCAAGTGCATGGCCCCAAAAAAAGGTGCAAATGGCCACAGCCCAACTTATGAAGCATTATTCAAGCGCCACATCGCCATATATAGTACACTCAACATGAGATCCACAAAGAAACAGTGAACAACAACATGTCAGAGTACAGAGTACAGAGTACATTACATTGCAACAAAGCAATCACTGGACCTCTTCTCCTGCCACTGCCACTGCCACTGCCACTGCCATGACAATTGATAATGCATCTTGCCACAGTCCCACCCAATTCTCTGTGGCGGATACCACAGCCACATACTACGTACTGGGTTTCTGACATTCTAGCTTGTGATATATATATATGCCACACCTGAGTTGCCTGTTGGTTTCTGCCTCAGGGAAACAGGATTCTCTTTCTAGATCATGCATAAACCCCACTAAAAGCTGTTGAAAGCGAAATAGATAAGATGGCATGGTTTTATACCCAATGTTTTTATATATAGATTTGTGACTGATTGATGTGTTAACTAACTAGATTAGTACAAGGTTTTATAGGACCGACATAACATGTGCTTTTACTAATTAATTTCTTTTCTTTATATTGAAATTTTTTGGGTGTTTGTACTGAAATTATTTTGGTGCAGATGCACTTGTTCTAGCTAGTCCAGTACTCGAGTGACTGGAGATGATGAAAAATTGAAAAGACAAAATACAAATTGAGACGTACGTACGTAATTGCACTCGTGAGACCATCTACTTGTATTTTGGAACCACATTTGAAGAATTAATAGATCGATGCAATCAAACAAAAATATAGAGGGTATCAACTGAGAATTCTCCAAAGTAAGAGAGCACACGTTACACGTAACAGTACTTTCTACGGACAAAGCAGGGTGAACCGCTAGCGTAAAAGTTTTAGAGAAGATGTAAGTTATTTTGGATTTTATTCTAGAAGAAAATAAATAAAAAGAAGAAGAAAATATCTACCAAAATGACAACTGTATGAAATTGTACAGAAATTTATCAGGGAAAATTACAAAGTGTGTTCTGAAATTCCTGCTGGATTTGGATTACATGAGAGGGAGAGAGAGAGAGAGTGTGTGTATGAATGAATGAATCAGAGAGAAAAAAAATGTTAGAAGTAAGACAAATTCTGAGATTTTTTGCTGGTAAAATTTCTATAGAACTACAGTTAACCAGTACAAGACAGTACAATAACAGTATTATAAAAAATATTTTACAGAGATCAGAGTCTAAGACCTTCAGTCACTCAGTCTAGTATTAGAAGCGGGCAGTACTGTACCGGCCGTTGATGGTGGTCCGGTACCAATAACTGACTCATGTGCCAAGGAATTATTTATGTACGGTAAGATCTAATCGACTCTTACAAAATCCCCTTTGTTTGTTTACAAGAAAGGAACAGGTACAACGTACAGTAGCAGAACTTGCTCTAGTAGTGGTACAGTATAAAATAGCTTCCCATGGTACCTACCAAGCATCCACACCTGGAATTGTAAGATATTTTACATTTGTGCTCCAGGGTTTCTAGGTTGTTGGTTGTGATAAGTTCTTTTATTTGCATCAGCCTTCAGATAGTAATAAAAAGCAAAAATAAAAAATTAATATCTTATGAAGATCAAAAGTCCTTTCTCGATTTTTTAATGCTTTTTTGTTATAAAGAAGTAGGGGAAGTCCATTTATTTCATTTAGAAACCGAATTGTTTGAGATTAATACCAAACAGCTGGTACTAATTAATTAAGCTGACATTGATAATTATAACCTAAAATACTAACAGTACTTTTACCCATAGAGAATCACACATAAAAAAAACATCTAAGAACAATTATATATTGCACTATGCTCCAGTTCTAATATATAGTCAATCACTACCTTCAACCAAATCAGGTCTAGACCCAAGCACTGGCATTAATACCTCTTCCTTCTTCACTGTTCCTGACAGAACCTGTACCAGTAGGTCCTTAGGGGGTGCTCCAAAAGGGTACTCTCGATCGGAGGTGAGTTGAGGCGTGACCGGATCTGACAGTAACCGGTGGGTGATTTGTTCCAGAACCATGCATAAAATTTAGAGTTGAGCGGAGGTAAGTTGCATGCGCTGAAAAGCTGAACGAAAACTTAGCAATTTTGTAAACCCCAGTCCCAAATAGAATATGTTTGTGGTTGTGCATGCAGTAAACCGTTTGCTTAATTATCTTTGCTCTAAAATCCAATAGCTGAAAGGTTAATTTAATTTGTAAAGAAGGGGACAAGCACCCGTTCCATTAAAATAAAACAACCGAAATAGGAAAAAACCTGAAAGCAAACCTATTTTGTATGGTTTATATATATATATATTATTGCAAACTTTATTTAATTTTATGCATTTGAAGAACCAAGCATTACCAGAAATGACGAGTATAACGAAAGTGCTAAATTTTCCAACACCGAACAAAAAACATTTGATTTCTCAGTTAATAAAACTTATATTTTTGTTTAATTAATATATAATTCTTAGTTCCTCTATGGCCCAATCACATGATCTTTTTTGTGGGAGATTTGAGATTTCATTCAAAAGCAGCAAAAAAAATACTTGAAATCTGGTTCTGCTTTCAGTAGCTTATTGTGTAATTATGGAAATATATATATATATATATATTACAAATGGCGTAAGAGAGATGTTGGATCATTAATTTAACATTCAGCTTATATGTAAACTAATTATGTGTTGTATATTATTAATTTCATGTCTAATTAATTAATTAAGAGTGTTCATTTTGCAGTTAACTTTATGCATGCTATATTGACTATTAATATATATGTCATAGGATATAGACCTTTGATGTATATTATTTGAAATAAAATTTTTATGTTAATGATGAATTAAAATAACAATTTCATATATATTGTGATGGCTTTCTAATTAATATATTTTTTTTGAATTCATTAACAATATTCCACTCTTTTCTCATATATGAAGAAATGTTCTATTTGAGTTGCGAACTTGTGAATGACATTGTGTTAACTGCTAAATCAGAATCTTAATAGAAAATTCTTTCATTTATGTTCAGTTTTCAATACGAGTCGAACGAGCTCACAACAATCGGAAAAAAAAAAAAAAAAAAAAAAAAAACATAACATAGTCTGCATAGATATTGACTCTTGTTTGTAGCATATTGATACATTTATCAAATTTTCTTGGTCATTGAGTCATTCCCCAGTGTAACATATTACTTATGCAGTTATGCATATGAAATGAAAGACCAATTAATATCTAAACTCTGAACAAGTGTTTACGTAACATTTTGAAAATTTAAGTCATTATTTAATATTATTAAATAACGTTAGTGGTTTCTTATAATCTTAATTATATCATGCTGAAATTAATACACTAAGAAAAGTCATGATGTAACCTGATAGCCGCTGTCAGGGTTTCAAAACAGAAATGAATATATAGTCATGATCGATGTACTGAAAAATATATATATCCACAAGCATTTGACCAACTTCTGTGTTTTGCCGTTTGCGTTTTTCTTTCTTAATTTTTCCAAATTACGGCCACATTCAATTTAAGGCTGAAAATCTGAAATTCATCTTTGATGGGATCAGGAGAGGATATTAATTATACTTGCAAAAAAAGAAAAGAAAATCTAATAGCTCGTGATTCACTTGATCATTGATTTGAAAAAAGTTTGTAATTAGTTCGTTTGAATTAGACTTATTCGACTTGTTATGATCAAGTTCAAACTTGACCTATCAACTTAACTATTGTTGACTCGACTTGTTTCTCAACTCTTTACTGTTCCTCTTCTGTTCACCAAGGAAAAATGGAGCTCCTTGCAAGGCGAAGATGGAATTCTTTTTCAATACGTGGTCTATATATGTGCGGATCACAACACCAAATTGGCTTTTGGTGATTTGTTTTTTTTTTTTTTATCTATGTGCATACACAAACAGATTGTTAACAAGTACTTGGCTTGATCCGGTTCTGGCTCGTGATTGAGTCGATTAAAGTCATGTTCGACTCAGAATTGACTCAATCTGACTCAGTTCGTTTATAGCTTTAGAAGAAGATAGATAGTTCAGAATTCAAATAATAAATGCCTAATTTTTTCATTCCTTTAATTCTTTTCTTCCAAAAACATTCTCCTTACATCATAACTGTTCCTATTTTGGGCAATAAAATTAATTCTTATTAATGGTAAATGCTAGGGTTTCTCTTCCTCCCTTATCTTTATTCTCTCCACTGCTACAGAATATGGTGATTGTACACGGATAAATCACGAAGAGCTACACGGATTTCCAGCAGTGTAGGATATTAGGGTGTAGGAATGTCCCATCTTTTGCAAACGGATATTTATCCGTGTGCAATTATCAACAGTCTACACGGATTTCTAATTAAAAGCCGTGTAGAAATCCAACACTTTTTTTAATAGAAAATCCGTGTAGGAATATCAACATTCCTACACGGATATTTAGTTAAAATCCGTGTAGCTCTCCTAAACAGAATATTAAATAAATAAACTGGATTCAGTAACATTCCTACACGGATTTTTAAGTAAAAATCTGTGTATAATTGTTTCCTACACGGATTTTTAAATAAAAATCCGTGTAGGAAGGTTGCTGAACTTTTTTTTTTTTTTTTAGCTAGCCTCCACTTTTGCTAGCCAGTAATTATATATTTCATATTGAATATACATAGCCTTTTGCAAAAATAAATACATAGCCATTTGCAACATATATATATACATAGCCTTTTGTACATACAATCCCATGTGATTTAACACATAGCATACACTCCTCAAGTTCCAATACAATGTTTGTATAAAAATTATGTTCTTACCACTTAGTAACCATGTGATCAAGGTTTGGGCCAAATTCCCATAAGTTGGGCTCATGTTGCCAAAACTCATGGCTATGATCTACTCTAGCACGAAATTTCATACATACTAAGTTGTATTAGATCCAACATATCAAAAATGGAGTTTGCATTTGATCCATGATATGATGTCTCTTGGTTAAAGGTCTCCAACAATATTGCATCTCCAATGAAAAATGCAAGGATCAATATTTGTGCATACATACATACATCATAGGGAATAAAAATTCTCAATTAAAATTTATACATAAAATTAATTGAATCTGTATGGCTTTTATACGAACCACTGAAAATTAATTTCGTAAGAAAAAAATTACTGCATCTTAAATGTATTTACGAAGGGAGGGTGGCGAAGAGGATAGTAACCAACCAAGATGAAGAGGACAGTAACCAACCAAAACCCTACAAAACCAAAAAGATAAATAAAAGAGAAATAAGTAATAATAATTACACATTACCTAAATAAACAATAATAAGTAACAGAAAATTAGAGAAAGAAAAAATATATATATACATACGTGGCTAACCTTAGCAAGATAGAGAGGAGAAAATAACAACTTCAAATATCTTAGATCCCAGTTGTGCTATGAGCTAAAATCAGACCAATATTTTAATACAGAGATAGAGAGAGTATTATAGAATCAAAACGGCGTTGGAGGGAAAAGACCCTTTTATATAACCAAAACACAAAAACTACCTTTCTACACGGATTTTTCACTATAAATCCGTGTAGCTCTCTAGCATTTCTACACTGTTATTTAAATAATAATCCGTGTACAATAACCCCCCTTCCTACACGGATTTTTTAATAAAAATCCGTGTAGTTCTCTAGCCTTTCTACACTGTTATTTAAACAATAATCCGTCTAATAACCCCTTCATACACGGATTTTTTTAATAAAAATCCGTGTAGCTCTCTAGCCTTTCTACACTGTTATTTAAACAATAATCCGTCTACAATAACCCCTTCCTACACGGATATTTTAATAAAAATCCGTGTAGCTCTCTACAATTCATACACGGATATTTAACTAAATATCCGTGTAGGAAATGTAAATTTCAAACGGCTTTTTTGAAACACTGTTTTTTTTAATGAAATATCCGTGTGGGATTCTTAGAGATATCATTGATCATTGGAAAAATCCTATTTAGTACACGGTTTTACATAAAACTGAGAAAATCCGTGTACAACCACAGTGTAGGAAGCACCATTCTGTAGTAGTGCTCTCTCTACTGTGTGCAAAAATTAAGGTGGAAACGAGAGGTAGAGCACACAAGCAAGATGAAAAAAAAGGATGCGTATCATGCATTATATTGGTTGCAATTCCATTACTTGTGCTCTCGTTTTATGATTCATTTTCTGTCGTGTGATTTCTCTTTGATTTGATATTGAAATAATTAATTGACTCTCTTCAACAAATTATAATTACTTGTTCAAATTTCAAATGAGGAGTTCTTTGTTATAATAACAAGAGTATTAAATAGTTGAGTGATTTCATATCTAACTTTACTAAAAAAAAATTATAATTGACAATTAAGTTTTAAAGTCTACATTGCTTGTGATTCTGAATTATTTTTACAACCGTTACAAATCGAATTGTGCTTTTGGATAATTGCTTCCTTTCATATAACTGGATTTTTTTTCCCCATAATTTTGGATTTACGATTATTTGTTATTTTATTAAATTATTAATGATTATCATGAGAATTGATCGATAATTGGTTTGAGCATGAGAATTAATATGCATGTATTAAGAAAAATCTTTGAAAATTGATATGTCAATAGAATTGATTTGTGGCAAAAAAAAATGGTTTATTTGACTTTGTAATTTACAAGGGTATATTTATCGAGTTTAGACGAACTTGTTGGGATGAGTGAAAGGAGAATGCATGAGTGCTGATAATTAACTTGATCGAGCTGAACATAAATCAGATTTATGCAATATCAAACAAATATGTACAAAAGGCAATATATATTTATAATAGAAAATAATAAACAAATTAAAGGGATGGGATCATATATATCATGATGTATCTCACTTTTCTATATTTATATAAGTTCCATTCTTATGTAATACATCTGAACAATGGTGAACTGAACATGACTTGCTTAAAAAAACACAAAAAAGAAGAAGAAAATCATGATATTTAAACAGTAATAACATAATATTTATTTCTAAATTAAATTAAATTTTAACAGTAATAACTTGATATTTATTAAAATAATATGAAAGATGCTAAAATTCATAATATTTATTTAATTATAATGATAAATAACATATTTTTTTCATAATATATATTAAAATATATGATATATATATATAGAGGTTGGCTAATATCAAATTAGTTGTTCCTGAGATCTCGTGCAACCAAGTGATTTTTCAATTTTCAAAGTCCAAAACGTCGATCCAAACCATTAGATGTGTTCCTTATATTAAAATGTGCTTGGAGACCAAATTTTACATTTTTTGGAATTTTTTTACTATTTATTAAGCCACTTTGAAAATCGCTGATCCAACAGTGGCTTAACCAAACAGTAAAAAAAGAAGCCACCGTTGGATCAGCGATTTTCAAAGTGGCTTAATAAATAGTAAAAAAATTGAAAAAAATGTAAAATTTGGTCTCCAAGAATATTTTAATATAGAGAACACATCTAACGGTTTGAATCGACGTTTTAGACTTTGAAAATTGAAAAACCACTTGATTGCACGGGATCTCAGGAACAACTAATTTGATATTAGCCAACTTCTTTATATATATATATATATATATATATATATATAGTAAATATATCTATTATTTGAATACATATAATTGAAACGTAAAATCATATCAGTATTCATATTTACATGAATATTCGAATATCATATTTAATTAACATTTAAAAAAATATATATATATATAGAGATTAGGGATCGGATATTATCATCCGGTACCGCGGTGTGGTCTCACTGTCTAATAGAAATATATATTGGTTTTTATGGAGGTAGTTACAGGTATAATTAAATGGAGGTATGAAGGAAGGACGTGGATATATTATATCATCTTGCAAGGTCCTCCCGAGGACACCCGATCTCTCTTTCCCCTTCTCTGTCTTTCTCTTTCAATCTCTTCCCTCGTCAAACCCTAACAACTCAGTCGCATCAATCGGGCTCCGGCGATCGCCTGAGGAGCAGGGTTTCCACGATGAACTCGCAGAGGAAGAAGATCTTTAAAATCGAGGCGTTCAAGCACAAGGTCGAGCATGATCCCAAGTACGCCGAGCGCACCTGGAAGGTTCTAGAACACGCCATCCATGAGATCTACAACAACAACGCTAGTCGTCTTAGCTTCGAGGAACTCTATAGGTTCGTTCGTTTCTCTCTTGCTAATTGCTAATTCTTTCCATTTACCCCTTCTATAATTCATCACTCAATTTTATTTATTGCCTCATGCTCTCCTTTATTGCAAGTCATACAAGGAACAGTTAACAATTTTCTAATTGGTTCCTTTAATTTGCAATTCCAGGATAGTCCTGTTGTTCGAGCTTTTTATAAAGAAAAAATTCTCTTAATTTTAATGGAATTAAGCATAACTAACTAAAGTGAACCATAAATTTGTACCAATACAGGACCGCATACAACATGGTACTACACAAGTACAGTGAGAAGTTGTATTCTGGCCTGGTTGCAACACTGACGTGGCACCTAAACAAGATTGCAAAATCAATAGAATCAGCGCAGCAAGGCGATCTCTTTTTAGAAAAACTAAATGAAAAATGGGCCGACCATAACAAGGCTTTACAAATGATCCGAGATATACTCATGTACATGGACCGTAGCTATGTGCCTAGCTGTCACAAAACACCGGTGCATGAACTCGGTCTTAACCTCTGGCGTGATCACATAATACACTCCAGTAAGATCCAAGCCCGTCTACTAGACACCCTTTTGGATCTAATTCAAAGGGAGAGAACCGGTGATGTCATAAATAGAGGTCTAATGAGGAGTATAACTAAAATGTTGATGGATTTGGGATCATCAGTGTACCAAGAGGATTTTGAAAAGCCATTTTTGGACGTCTCTGCTAGATTTTATGGTGTTGAGTCACAACAGTTCATCGAGAGTTGCGACTGTGGTAGTTATTTGAAAAAGGCTGAGAGACGGTTAAATGAAGAGATGGAACGAGTTTCTCATTATTTGGATGCAAAAACTGAGGTTAAAATTACAAGTGTTGTAGAGAGAGAAATCATTGCCAACCACATGCAAAGATTGGTGCACATGGATAATTCCGGCCTGGTTAATATGCTTATAGATGATAAATACGATGATCTCAGTCGAATGTATAGTCTCTTTAAAAGGGTTCCAGAAGGTCTATCTACAATTCGGGATGTGATGACATCCTATTTGAGAGAAAGGGGTCGTCTTTTGGTAACTGACCCAGAAAGGTTAAAAGATCCGGTAGAGTTTGTTCAATGTTTGCTAAATGAAAAGGATAAGCATGACAAAATAATAAACTCAGCATTTAGTAATGATAAAACCTTTCAAAATGCGCTGAATTCTTCATTTGAGTATTTTATTAATTTGAATAATCGTTCACCTGAATTTATTTCTCTTTACCTGGACGACAAGTTGCGGAAAGGTTTAAAAGGGGCCAGTGAAGAGGAGGTGGAAGTGGTATTAGACAAAGTCATGATGCTATTTAGGTATTTACAAGAGAAGGATGTGTTTGAAAAGTACTATAAACAGCACTTGGCTAAGCGGCTTCTCTCAGGAAAAACCGTTTCTGACGATGCCGAGAGGAGCATGATTGTGAAACTAAAAACTGAATGCGGGTATCAGTTCACATCTAAATTGGAAGGGATGTTTACTGACATGAAAACATCTCAGGACACAATGTTAGATTTCTATACAAAACAGTCTGCTGAGCTTGGAGATGGGCCCACGCTTGCTGTTCAGATTCTAACGACTGGGTCGTGGCCAACTCAGCCGAGCCCTGCCTGTAATCTCCCACCAGAGATACTCACTGTGTGTGAAAAATTCAGGACATACTATCTAGGTACGCATAGTGGGAGACGGTTAACATGGCAAACCAACATGGGTACAGCCGATATAAAGGCTACTTTGAGCAAAGGTCAAAAACATGAGTTGAATGTGTCAACTTATCAGATGTGTGTGCTTATGCTGTTCAATTCTTCCGATGGTTTAACCTATAGAGAAATTGAACAGGCTACAGAAATACCTGCACTTGATTTGAAACGGTGCCTTCAATCGCTTGCATGTGTGAAGGGCAAAAATATCCTTCGGAAAGAACCAATGAGCAAGGACATATCAGAAGAGGATGTATTTCATTTTAACGACAAATTCACTAGTAAATTTGTCAAGGTGAAGATAGGGACGGTCGTTGCTCAAAAGGAATCAGAACCGGAGAAGCAGGAGACACGTCAGAGGGTGGAGGAGGATAGAAAGCCCCAGATTGAGGCAGCAATTGTGCGCATCATGAAGTCGAGACGTGTGCTAGATCATAATAGTATAGTGGCTGAGGTGACAAAACAACTCCAATCTCGGTTCCTGCCAAACCCGGTTGTCATAAAGAAGCGAATTGAGTCGCTGATTGAGCGCGAGTTTTTGGAGAGGGATAAGGCTGACAGGAAATTGTACCGGTATCTTGCATAATTGCTGATTTTTTTTTTTTTTTTTTTAGAATTGTTTGAGTTTCTGTTTGTTTTTTTCCCTCTTTTTTTCCCTTCCAAACAGAAGCTATGGTTTCGCCTCCTATATCTTGTACAATATGTTCAACTTGTTCAGACATAATTAAATTACTGGAGCATCATGGTAGACTAGGCTTTAATTTTCATAAATTCATAGCATTACTGATCGTGTGTTGTACAGGTTTTTAAAATTATTTTTTATAAATTATGACGAAGGGAGAAATATATGGGCAAGCAAGTTTTATATACAAATTTCAATTTTTATGCGAGGAAATGTGTAATTAATCCGTCTAGGATGAGCTTATTGTATTAGATGAAATAACTCTCTTAAGGCCCTTTTTTTTAATTTTTTATATTTCAGTAGTATAATGTTATTATTCACTTGTTTTTGTTCCCAACGTGATTAACATGTTAAACATTTAATAATATTTACTATTTCATTTTATATAGGATTTCGATGTTTAAAAGTAGGCCAGTATTTGGAGTCATTTTCCGATTTTATAAAGTGAGATGCGGGTATAGAATAACCCTTGTAATGTTGAAATCAAATCATCCCCTCAGTAGGAACTAGGAAGATATTATTATTCTATTACAATCAATTTAATTGGAAAGGATATCTGAATTAAATCAATCCAATATATAAGCAATATTCATAAACAGAAGTATCTACTAGAGTTCTAAACTAAAGCACAAGTCGCTCCGAAAGAAATAGTCAATGAATGCATTCACGTTCACCTAATAAGAATATACAAACTGATCCAATTTATGCTACGACTATCATAAGATTAAAAATGAGATGAAGCATTCAGTGACTCTGTTGAGAATACTCCTCACCTTTCCTCTCTTGGGCTAAAAGACATTTGCTTCTCTTAAGCCGCAAACTTCTGTTGGTCTCCATTGAAAGCATGATATGAGATTAACCTATGGTAGAACACCGAGTGTAGTGTGGTGTAGTGTTATCAAGGAGTAGCAGGGGGTGGGACCAACTGTTGGGTCCGGTGATGGAACAACTTGGCAACTGCTCTTCTTTCACAATCCTATATAAGTTGGAAGGTCATAATTAAACAAACTAATAAACCAGGTTAAACTAAACTAAATTGTTATAACAACAACTATGATCTCTGTTGGTATTTGTATCTAGTTTAGGGACCTATTCGTAATATAGAAATATAGAGTAATCATAGGGACTAGATGGCATGATGTAAGCTCTATATATACCCCAAGGGGTCAATTAATAAAATAACTTTTTGGCTCATTTTCTGATCTCCATATTAAAATGTGCTTGGTAACCAAATTTTAGAAATTTTAGAAACATATACTATTTTTTTAGATATGTGGTCCAAAATCTTCTAAAAAACAGTGATTTTGTATCTATCTAAAAAATAGTAACAAATTTTCTAAAAAAAATATAAAATTTGGTCTCCAAGCACATTTTATTATGGCGATTATGTTCAGCAGTTCAGATCGACTGTTTGGACTTTGAACCCTACTCACAAAGGATTTGAGGCACAATTAAGGCATGAAAGACACGAGGCATGATTGTGACATAAAATACAGAAGGCATTTGAACCCTACTGACAAATACAATATAATTCCATTTAACCAAATTCTGATCTACCAATATTTAAGAAAGAAATGGATAAAAACCAGCATATGCTCAGCTTTGCAACACGATTTGGGTAAACTGAGAATTATACAAGGTTGTTCTTTGACATAAATCAGATGAAAAAGAAAACCGAACCAGAGTAAACATGATCAACATAGTGGAATTGAATATAAAATATGTGCTTGCTAATAAAAAATAAAAAGTTCCGGTAAAAGCAGAAGAACAAATAATTCTTACCATAAACATATTGAAGTAAAATGGTTTATCAGGATTCAGCCTCCTCAGCTTTAAATAAGTGTATGCAAAACTCAGCTGATCCCTTGATGTGAAATGGTTCACCTCATTAAACCAGAGGCATGAAAATAAGTTTGACATCGGTGTGTGTGCACGCACAATAAAAGAACCTTCTGGTACAACTGTGAAAGGAAAGTAACATTTAAGAAACTCGAATTGATCATAATTAGAAGTACGCATGTTTGGCTCTTTCTTGTAGCAATTTAAATTTAAATCTGTACAGTAGGTCTTGTAAATTGAAACAACCTAAATTTCTAGAAAAACTCAAAATCAGTACCTGACTATACAGCTGATGCGA
Organism: Carex cristatella; assembly: GCA_024447775.1. Taxonomy (NCBI): domain Eukaryota; kingdom Viridiplantae; phylum Streptophyta; class Magnoliopsida; order Poales; family Cyperaceae; genus Carex; species Carex cristatella. The sequence goes on from JAJHPF010000016.1 coordinate 213,452, forward strand.
AGGAACATGCAAATAAAAAACCTATCGTGTGCCTATATGTCTTAGATGATAAGTTTAACTATAATTAGCCACACAGTTTCAGGTGTAGAGTGTGAATTTTATTTGTATTAAACGAGATTAGGAGCAATTTTGTCATTTCTACTTTATTTAACCTTTTTTTTATATTGAAGGAAGGAAAGTTTTGTTGGTTGGAACTTGGAAAAATTATAAATACTGGGTGTCATTTGAAAATTGGAAAAAATATATTATTAAAAAAAAAGAGAGAATTCCAAACTAAACGAAAACCAACAGCTGGGAAGGGGAGAATTTGAGTCTGATTGGTTGAACTGAACTAGACCATCCGATCGGTAATAATTGAATTGTTCATCTATCAAGGTATGGTTGTATTTATTCAGCCTTTTATTTTGAAGCACTTCTTCCCATACACAGCTCCTGTCATAGTGCCTCGAGATGGCGTATTCAGCTCCTTTTCGCCACAAGAAATATTCTATTATTAGCATTGGGTCAGCATTGATCCGCATCTTGCTATCTACCCAAATTGAGTACCTGATTCAGGAAATTGTATGTTAGTTTAAAGAGGAGGGTTCAAATGCCTAAAATTTTGGCGCCTCCATCATGCCTACATTTAAAAACTTTAATAACTCAAAATTAAAACTTAGATGTCAAAATAAAACCATTAGATATGATCTATATCATTTTCTCCATGCACATGTAAAAGATTATGATATCTCAACTTTGTTTTGTTTGTTGTCGAGAGTTTTAAAAAATACATTTCTGTGGATAACTTCTGAAAGCTGATATTTCAACGTATTGATTCACATAAAAACAAAATAAAAAACGATAATTTTTTATGTGCATATAGAGGAAATAACTTTTTCATTAGAAAAGTACCTAGCTGAAGGGAAAAGACGGTGAGATAGAAACTTTGGCACTTTGCCCGTCTTGCGCATGTCGATGTAAGGCAAATTCTTGACCAAAATAACCCTCCATAGACCGATTTTACCGTTTTCATCGGGAACATTACCTTCTGTTGATAATTTGGCCAATGTTAACGCATCCATGAATATCATAAAGCATACGTTGGCCTTAGTGTATGTTCCCATCTGTCACATTTGCATTGTTATATAAGTTATAACAACACACTGCAATGACATCTCTGTAAGTTCAACAAAAATTTTGCACTCAGAACTATTTTTAAAAAAATATCATTTCTCAACATAACCTTGATTGCAACTTTTCGGAGATGAATATTAACCCAAAAATAAGTAGCTAAATTAATGTCCGCCTGGATCGATCTTAACGAAAAAAAATTCGTATGACTGGTATGTAATGTACCAGACATGACGAAGTTGGTACAGCTTTAGCCCTTCTTAGGAGAAAAAAATCTCATGAAGGCAGCCCAAATTTTATAGGTAAGATCACCAGGTATAAACCAGCACAGCATGATTATGTGATTCTGTAATGCTACAAGAAAGCAATACAAGCAGTTAGAATGAAAAATGTACCTTATGTTTAGTCGGTCTTCTTAGAAAATCTGAGTTACCAAAAATACAAGATGATACCACCACGGTGCAATTATTCATTATTTCCTTGTCTTTTTCATCAATGTCAAAACGACTATTATAGTTGCTTGTGTTTCCTCTCACAAACCCACAGTGTAGCATTTGATTTTTGGCATGGTACGAGTTTTCTCTGTCTTCTAGAGTTTGCCGTCCCCCGAATTGAGGTACATTGCTATTATTATGATTGTAAGAATATTGATCTTGCATTATGTAATTCAGAGAAAATCGAGTGAAATTGATGTAGTTCTCAGGTTCTATCAGATTGTCAACTGAGGTTAAAAGATCTATTTTGCATGGTACATCTGAAAAATTACAACAATCAAGTTTCAAAACAACAGTTAATTTTTTTTTTTTTTTTTATATACATACAATGGTAAAAAACTTACGGTGCTTGCGAATACTGTGCCTCGGAGATCTAGAGAACCGTGTTCGTCCCCTATTCATGCAATTATGGTATCAATCGACATATGATTTAATAAAAAAAGAAGCTTCTTTTTGTTTAGTACTTAAATTTGAACTTACAAGAAAGTATTAGTCCTCCAAAAATTTGCTGATTCATTGATCGAAGCTCCTTTGTCAACCCAAGCATAGTGCAGAGCTGTAAAATCAATAAATTGTTACCATGAAAACAAACAAAATAAGAACAAAAATTGGAAGGAAAAAAAAGAGTAGTACGAACCAAGAAAAGAGAAATGAGGTTGAAATAGGGAGATGTAACCGAGAGAGAGGAGCGAGAAGAGGAAGAACCAGAGAGTGCACCTCCGTCTCTGTACCGGTACCGCGCGCCGTACCGACCGGCGCGGTCGCAGAGGCAACAGTTCGCTTCCTAGCCCTTTTTGCGCCACTTCGCAAAATCGCCTCGGATTTGATCCAGTCGCAGTCGGATCATTCATTTCTAATATTATTATTAGATAAGTATCAACTATCGTATGGAATTTAGTTTGATCTGAAATTTAATTCGTCGTTTTATTAAAAAATTTAAAATTAATCCTGATGATAATTTTACTTGTATCAATTTTCCCCGTCTTTTTTATTTATACCCAACATTAAATACAACTAGCTAAATATGAGGACGAAAGTTAGATTTATTAAATCTACTCAAACCGTCTAATAATTAGATATTTCTTAATTTTTTTTCGAAAAAATTATAATTTATTTATTTTTTAGTTAGAATATTAAAAATATTATTTTTGTTTCTTTGAAATTGGATAAAATAATATATAATTTAATTTATTAGAAAAGTTGAAACAAATAACCAGATTAATATTTTTCAGATTGGACTTTTCGCGGACTTTTCATTATTTTGTTTTGAAAAATAAGCTTGAACTACATAAATATTTACTGTTACGGTTCTGAATTTGATTGTGTAGCAAGATCAATAGCTACATTAGGGGGTTCTTTCGTAGTAGAACCGTAGTAATGCTACATTAATTATGCTTGCTTTCTGCTAGCATTGTTTTATTTTTCTTTCAATCTTTTGAAAAGAAAAATAGTATTGCTATGAATCAAACGTGTTTTTTTTTTAAAAAAAAAAATGAATTTAATATCAGATAGGGAGAAAATCAAAAGCAAAACCATAACAATATTATGTTTCTTAGTCCCCTAACAAATGGAAAAAAAGATTAAAAGCCTATCCAATTCAGATCATTGCACTTACCAAATATATAAAATTATTCAAATCTAGACAATGCATTGTTGTTTTTGTTCTTTAGTGCTGTTTGTGATTTCCTCCTGTTGCAGATACTTGGTTACTGCTGTTTTTGCTTGTTACTTGATTCTGTGTGTAATGAACTCATTGTCTTTTTAAAAAAAAATATATATAAAAAATTATAAATAATAAAAGAGAAGTTCTAACTATCCCCCAAGAGAATTTTTGCTCCTAGTTATTCACCAATAAATGTATGCCATGTCGTTTAAATGTCTCACCTCTAGTCGTGAAAAGTGTGAAATATATATAAACTTATTTGTACTTATTCATGCTCGATAGCATCTATAATAGTGATTTCTTTTAAATTGCTAATATGATGTGTTAATTGCTAATATAATTGTTAAGATGTACTACAGCTTTCAAATTAACAAGTTTGCTTTTAAAAAAAGGGGAAATTGTGAAAATGTCACTCTAAAACCTTCAAATTGTGAAAATGCCACTCCAAACTTTATTAATTTGTAAAAATATCACTCCAAATAATTAATGACTAAAATACCCTTTTGTGAGGAGGAGAGGTTGCGATGAATGTGAAGGCGGGCGAGGGGAATCATGCCCGGAAACTGCTTCTTGCGTCTCTTGCGACGGGCGAGGGTCGGGTCAGCGGAGGGTATGGAAGGAGGCGACGGAGGGGCAGGGGCGGAGATGGATGGACGAGGGTATTTTAGTCATTAATTATTTAGAGTGGCATTTTTACAAACTAATGAAGTTTGGAGTGGTATTTTTACAATTTGAAGATTTTGGAGTGGTATTTTCACAATTTTTCCTTAAAAAAACGTTTTCTTAATGACAAGCTAGCTAATTGATTGGTTTAAATTCTTTCTTTCAGAAAAAAAGTCCTTTAATTGCAATTCATAATTAATTTCTGAGATAGAGTGATTTAAAAATTATGAATCCCTTAATTGCTAAACTCAGTGATGTGGATAATTTTAATTTCTAAATATTTTCTAGTATGAAGATGCTCTAACAAGAGAAGGATTAGAACTTGTTAATAATGAGGAATTCCATTCATTATTGAGTAAGTAAGAGCGATCAAAATTATTTCTCTAAGTTTCTATGTACATAACTAAGAGATGTAAATTCACAGCTTAGATTTGAAATAATTAGTGAAAGTAAAAGGAATTTAAGTTTACAATTAATTACGTCATTTTTATAACCCTTCATAGTTGATATAACTCGGTTTGTCCATTAGTGAAAGAACATGTACAGTATTCGTCTGTAGATCTGAAAACTCCTAGGTTTTCTAAATTTGTTCCAAAAAATATCTCAACTAACTCCAAGTATCATAATCTTAGTTGGTCAACCCTAAGTGTCTAACTACTTACTTGGTGTGGCCATCAACAAAGTAGCTAGATAGAATTCAAACCATAAACTAGATATAGTAATACAATATAAAATACAGAAGAAAATCAGATCAAGTGTAAGGGATAAAATGAAAAACAACTTACAATTGACTAAACATATATTATATATAATAATTCAGGTTTAGAAACCATCATCCTAGGAATTGAAAGAGGTATTAGTTTATCCCCTAATTATAAGCAAATTAACAACGAAAACAGAGATGCAAGACATCATACAACCCAATAAAAGAAAGAGATGAAAAAAATACACCTAGCTAGAGAGTCGCCCATAGCCTTCAATGAGCCGTTTATGCTTTTTAGACTAGCCCTAAACTTGATACAATGAGAGATAAATGAAATACCTAGGTCGTCTAATTAAGTTACTTATAGGCCTTTCTAGTACTGTAGGAAATTTCTCAATTCCGTGTATGATTTACCGTATATAATTAGCGTTTTTGTACTAGTGATTGATGTTTAATTGATTCTCATATTATATCAATTTTATAGAAATCTTCAAATTAATTCTCTTAATTTTGCTTACGATATTTCTCAATTATTTTGTTGCAAATAAATGTAATTGTTAATATATATCTTCTCCATAAAAATATGTTTTTACTAATTGTTCTCCTTTCTTTTAATTTCATAATTGTATTTTTTTTTTCCTTCAATTCAAGAGATTCAATATATATAGCACCGCTGCACCGGGCTTGATTTCAAGTTTCAACTAATTGATCCCTGTGTTTTGTGAACTGCAATCATGCTACTCCATGTATTACAAACCTAGCTACTGTACGTAGCATACGTACCTAGATATTAATTTGTTCAAAATACATGCAGATTAGGCATCGATCACGGTTCAAATTCAATTTCCATATATTACTAAATAATATTTCTTCCAATTCAATTTTTAAACTAAGAAAAAAAAAATTAATGGACAACTACAATTGAGCCTTTCAAAGAACATAACATATCATGTGCAAGTGGAAGATAACAAAGAATTTCTAATCCAAAATCCCTGGATGGAAACCTACGTACAGCATTCTATCGGAAGAAATTACTCTCTCTCTCTATTTCTGAAATTGCTCTCTTTATTTGAACGAGCTCTGCGTTACATCTCAAATAAAAACATGACATCTCGCCAAATATAAGAGTTGGTGAACATGATTGGGCTAAAGTAGTTCCCTTATGCTCAAGGCAAGGGCCAAGGAGGAGGATCACAATGGCAAATATGTGTCTATCTTAATTTCTAGAGCTTCAAAGAGAATATGTAGATGTCACACTCACAGCAGAATTTGGTCCAAGAAACCCCAATCATTCTTTCTACTCTGGAATTAGCTGAGATGAACAATTAATTGTATTGTGCTCAAGAAAGCATGTCTTCGATCGGTTCATTGTTGTTAAAGATAATTCAGTTCCGTTAATGTTTACTGAAGCATATATATATATTAAGCTGATGCTGAATTACCACTCTCTCTTGACTGAGCTCAAGGAACTGGGCGAAAAATGAGATTTGGTGCCATGTTCAAAACAAGGGAATTAAGTCCATATTTGAAGGGTTTTAGAATGAAATATTACTGTCAATAAATCATCATATATACAGATGTACGGAATTGCATGGTCTTATATATATTTCATCCTTTTCATGATACCTTCTTTCTGGATTAATGTTTGTATTCTTGTTAAATTGGCAAATATGGTTTTATGTCCTTATATATAGAGAAAATAACACAATTCTATTTTTTGGCATGATACGAGTTTTCTGTCTTCTAGGCTTTTAATTTTTTTTTTGCATGGTACGAATAGGATAGGCTTTTAAAAGCAAAACCATAACAGCACTATACTTGTATTTTCTGAGACGATTATAAATTTACCATTGTTAGCCAGAATGCTTGGATTAAGAACTATTTTAAAGAAATAAGGCCTACTAAAGGGAGTTAAATCAAACACAACTACTATATATGAAATCCCTTTCCAATGATATTAACAGACGAGGATTTTAGTAAAACTAAATTCTAAAGAATCCAAACACATCATAATTAAAAAAAATGTAGGCAAATTCCAGTAAAATTCTCTCTAGAAATATACGCAATTTTTTTTAAGAAGAAGATTAGTGGTCAATGACCACCTGTTTACATAAACAAACAAATTAAAATTAAAGCCACTACTAACAGAGCCAAAACTATACTCTGTCTTGGTGATCTAACTAGACCTCCAAACTAATCTAAACTGGCACCTGTCCCGCATTTAGCAGATACCAGATACCAAACGCCACCATTAGCAGATAACAGTGAAGTCATCATTTTCGTCATCCTCGGCATTGTATCCCTCATCAAACTCATTGCCGGCCACTTCATGCTCTGCATGGTACTCCTCATTGTTGACCTTATTATCAGCCGCACCAGAGTCCTTGTCATTTGCCACATGGCGATCCTCAGATTCCGCTTCCTCAGTCTCATCGTCTTTGTCTTCGTCTTCTTCCTCATCATCGGCTTCATTGCCGCCTCCAGTCACCTTCAAACAACACGAACAAGGTGTATTTAATTAATTGGCATCATAATTCAAGTCATGGTTACATTTGGGTTTCCATGAAAACCTATGATATCAGCAATTATTTGAGCAGGGAAATATTGTATTATTTGCCAGCAAATCGAGAGGTTAACATATATAAATAGATTGATAACTTCCTCGATTTGACATATGAGCCCAATATTTTGGCTTGGCATTTATCCCGATTTCATTAGGAGATATTTTCTTGATGACTTTTGATAGCTCATTTGTCTAGGTTTTCTGTTAAAGATACAATAAAAGTTGAAACATTTATTTAAAGGCAGCTTTATACCTCTTCAGTTTCACTGTCCACTTCACTTTCCTGTTGGATGTGCAATTCTACAGCATCAACCTTCTACACCAATGAAATGAAAGAAACATAAATGAGCATCTCGCTTGGAAAAAAAAAAAAACAAACTTTTACAACAAAACAAATCAAATGACAGCATGCATGAGAAGTATAAAACTTACTTTTGGGAAGTACTGGACAGGGTTTGGCCACATGTCACCCCTTAAAATGTTTGCAATCTACATACACAAGTTACAAATCAAACCTAAAAAGTCTCTCATGATATAACTATTACTGCCACCTTAATTTTACATGATATTAAGGAATTTACCTCGTCGACCTCTCCGTCAAATCGCACAGCTTCACTGAACCAACAGAAGAAGCTGCATCTATAGAAATAAAATGGATCGGAATCTGCTGCTCGCCAAATTGGCAAGCAGGATCCTGTTTTTCCAAATCAAACCATTAATCTGTGTCGAGATTCGTGCATGAAAAAATTCAACGGATTGATTTGGAAAAGCAAGGTCCTGCTTGCCAATATGGCAAGCAGCAGAATCGGATCCAAATAAAATGTAGTGTGTCAATAAAATCACAAAAGAGTGCTTCCGCCTATACTAAGGTTCGCAATCAAGAATTTTCATTTTTTTATTATTATTTTTATTTTATAAAATGAGGATCAAAATGAAATACAAACCTTTTAAACCTATGGGATGGCTTTCCACCCTTATCAGGGCTGAAGCAACCATCAAAGGTTCCCTAGAACATAAAAAATCAGATAGAAATATCATACCAAGTTGTAAGCCCAAAAAACATATAAAAAGTTAAAAACAATAAACAGATTTGAATTTTTACTATAATACTTACTTTCCCCTCCTTCCAATTGATAGGCTTGCACAGTACACTCAGATAACCGTCATCATCAAACCAGTATCTCTTTGTCAACTTCTCATCCTCAAAGTACAGGTTGGGCGAGAAACTCTATATGACAAGGAAAGAAAATGATATTAAAGCATGAAAATGCAGCATATATTTATTGTTAAAAAACGCAAAATATATTAAAAAGGCAAATAGAAGAGAAAAACATCTTACAAAACTGATGGAGAAGCCAGACTTGACATTATCGGCCTCTTCGACATCCAGCAAGACCATATTCTTCAAAATCTATCAGTAGAGTAATTTGAAGTAATAAAAAAACGGGAATAAAGATTGCAGTATTAGGTGATCATACTAGGTCTTATGAGTACCTTCTGATCCTCTTTGGTTAAAAGAGTGCCGAGAATCGGATGGTTGCAAAACTGCACAACAGAGAACATAATGTAAGAATTATAAGCATAAATAATGGTTCTAGGAAAGAACAAATACAGTGTAAATACCGAAATTCTCAATTCCTAGACTTGACCAACTAAATTTTCAACTTTTGCAATTAGAAACTTCACTTATAAGACCACTGTCAAATAGTTGATAGAGTTTCGAGGTTGTCCCGTAGTTTATTTTCTGATAAAAGTGCACAATTGAACTCACAGTGGGCTATGGAAGAGACAAATTATAGCAATTTTCTCAACTTGACAGATAAAAAGCTTGTCAGGTATTTCCAATTTGTAATTCTGGCCATTTGCAACAAATTAAAAAAACAAATAGGGGATAACCCCTCTACTATAAGTCTATAACATTTTAAAAAAAAAGTATACACATTTTAATAGATATGAAATAGAAAATATTTACCGTGGCAAGCCAGAATCCTCGGATTGACGTTATGACTTTGTTTCTCCTCACATAAACAGGTTTGCGCCTTACATTATACTTTTGCTCCAACTTCAAAGCTTCCTCCTCTGCTCGTGCATTTATCTATTGAAATCAAGCATGAACAAGACGATGTTGCATAGTTAGTAACTGTTTCCACATAAATATATTAATAAAACAAAGCTATAGAAAAAATCCCACACAAGGAAGGATATTTAAGAGTATTTCAGCATGATAACACTAAAATTTATTTCCAAAAATGTGCAATAACACAACTGGATGTACTTATTGAGACTTCATAACTTATCAACAATCAAAGAAGGTATTTATTTTTCTCAAATAGAACAAAATAGAAATACAAATCACTAACAGCATATCAGTGTTCACTTCTGTCTGTTCTATCAATTCACTATTTTTCCCAACTGCTTAAAAAGAAAATTTAAGTTTTTGTTGTCTCGCAAATAATTTTTACGTGAATTTAAGAACCGAAAATGTTGTTATGTTTTGTTTCTCCCGTTGTATTGCAAAAAATGTCTTCAAAACAACTGATGTATAAACATATCAGTGTTCCCTTCTGCATTATCAACAATTCAGTTGACATCCACAAAAAGATTTGCTGGTTCACCATTTTTCCCAACTACTTAAAAGAAAATTTAAGTTTTTTGTTGTCTCGCAAAGAATTTTTACGAGAATAATAAGAAGAAAAAATGTTGTAATTTTTCTCCCATTGTATTGCAAAAAGTGTCTTCGAAACAACTGAGGTCTAAACATGATGTGCATCACAATTGCAAATAATTAAATGTTGAACCTCTGTGAAAATTATGATAACATATATGTACCCATATGTAAATTTGACAAACAGAAACACCTACATAATTTGTACTCAGATTAGGATATGGAAAGTAGCAATAGCAAGAACAAATCTGAATTCCAAGCATTTCATAAGAACAACAAGTTGCTATGCAATAATCAAATAATTCAAAAAAGGACGAGATATTAGGCCATAAAACCCATAAATACTGAATAAAGAGAACAGTTAAACTGATGAAATCTACTTAACAAAAGCTAATTACACCCAAAAACTCATACAAAAGATATCAAGAAAAAATGCAGGTTGAAAAGTCGCAGATTTTGTTAGTTGAGTCAGTTGTTGGTGTGTAGTCTACTATTACTACTATGTTATTGTTTATATCAATTTAGAAGGTTGTATAGTGTCAGGTGGTAAAGAATGCTAGATTATTTAATTTTGACTCGATTTTTTGTTTTATGATAAATCCTGGGACTAGGATATGAAGACTATTTATCTGCTTTCATAGTCTATTAAAAATTTAAGTAATTGAAAATTACAAGAGCAGCCTTAGGTCTCCCTCAAGCCCCTCCTTTTTTCTTTCTCACTTCTTTTGTGCCTCTTTACAGCATAATTTATACCTGACGTAGCTCATCCTGAATTGACCTGATATTTGCAATTGATCGCTGCAGCATGAGATGGCATGTACCTGATCCGCCCCCCTCCTTGTCCACCTTTGCCTTTTTCTCGTTGCCGGTACCACTCATTATACAATTAAAACTCTAACACTAATCTCAATCAGAAGTGAGAATAATCTCAAGTTGGGGGATGGAGGTGTGAAATTCTCAAGGCAGTGAACCTCCTTGTATACACTCCTAAGTGAATCTCCTTTGTTTATGTAAATTCACAAGAAATCCCAAAGGATCAGTTTTGGATTATATAAGAATTGGGTAAAGGGATAACATTATCTCCGGTATAAGTGAGGGATAAATACAAATTACACCAAACATGCCCCAAATACACTTTACTACTTTCTAATCTTCAGTTAAGATAAGTATGAACTAAAGTTATTTGTGAATGTCTTATAGATTCAGTGCTTAAATAAAGATTAATGAGCATATCTGATAAATGTATCACTCGTTTCACTAAATTGTGCAATCTACAAGACAGTTAATCTCTATTATACACTCCTAAGTGAATCTCCTTTGTTTATGTAAACTCGTAAGAAATCTCGAAGGACGGAAGGTTCTGTTTTAGATTGGATAAGAATTGGGTTTAGGGATAAATATTATCCCCGGTGCAAAGTGAGGATAAGTACAAATTATACTCTACCAAACATGCCACAAATATACTATACCACTTTTCAATCTTTCATTTAGATAAGTATGAACTAAAAATTATTAGAGAATGTATTATAGATTCAGTGGTTAAAAAAGGATTAAATGAGTATATCTGATAGAAGTATCACTTGCTTCACTAAATTGTGAAGTGGGGCCCACAAGGGATTGCATTTGAATGCCTCCTGATTTTAACAAGTCGGTCCAAATATAATTTGGCTAGCTCGGGTCATTCTTCGGCCCACATTCTTCTCCCTAAGTGAGAAGAATCTCAAGTTAGGCGATGGAGATGTGCAACCCTCAAGGCTCACAATCTCCTTTATATGCTCCTAAGTGAATCTCATTTGCTTATAACACTCATAAGAAATTCGAAGGATCTGTTTTGGAATTGATAAGAATTGGGTTTTGGGATAACAATTATCTCCGGTGTAAGTGAGGATAAATACAAATTACACCAAACATGCCCCAAATACACTTTACCACTTTAAATTCTTCAGTTAAGATTAGTATGAACTAAAGTTATTAGTGAATGTATTATAGATTCAGTGCTTAAAATAAGGATTAAATGAGCATATCTGATAAAAGTATCACTCGTTTCACAAATTTGCACAGTGGGGGCCCACAAGGGGTTGTATTTAAATGCCTCCTGGTTTTTACAAGTAGGTCCTAATTTAATTGGGCTGGGTCGGGTCATTCTTCGACCCCTACTCTTCTCCCTACTCTTCCTTTCTCGGATGGACTGGACTCGAAGTCAAACAAGTTAAACCAATTCGGCCCAACCGAACCTTTTGTTACCTCTAGATACAGGAATAGTCATACTGGTACAAACCAGAAGAAAATAAAATGGTGGTGTAAAATTGAGGAACCAAAAATTAAGGGGACATAATGTACCTTAAGTTTAGCTGGTCCATTGAGAAATCTGAATTTCAAAATATGTAAGAAGACACCACCAAAGTGCAATTGCATGATCTTTGAGGTTCCCTTATCCAAGTCAAAACCGGCACATATATATTGTCAGATTTTTGGTATGATATAATTTCTCTCTTTATTTGAGAGTCAGAAACCCCAAATGTAGGTGCATCAACGCTATCTCGTGTACGTGATGTGCAATTCAGAACACAATTGAGTGAAATTGATGTAGCTCTCTCAGGCTCCATGATATTGCCAGCAATAGCATAGGTCACAAAATCTCTCTCAACCAGGTCCATGATTTCGTCAGCATAGTACACTGAAAAGTAGAAAATTGGCAATACATCATATGAAATCTGTTAACTTGAAACTTAATGCATGATAGTGATCTTACAATGGTATTAACTAGGATGCGATCTAGAAGAAACTTTTTAAAGTTTTGTAAGAGGGTCGCAATTAAGAGTTATTTGTTAGAGCTCCTCGGTGGAGCAAGAGCAATTAATTAAGGTTGAAATGAAACCAAAATGAGAAGAAGCAAAGCAAAGGGAGAAGGAAAGAAGAAGAAGAAGAAGAAGAAAAGAAATACTAACCAACAAATTAGAACTGGGGCTGAAAGAGGGAGCGAGCGAATGGCGCACCTTTTTCGCATAAAGAGGGAGCGAATGGAACCGACTCTGCATATTTTCTGGTGAAAAAGAAGGACCTTCCGGCTCATTCAAAATCCACCGCATAATCTCAATTATTTTTTATTTCTAAATCAATTTAATCTATTAAAATTATTCAGATTTAACTAAAGTCATACGATAAATTTTGAACGATCCGAATAAAAAAAAAGTAGAGTACTTCTCAAAAAAAGAAGGAGATTTTTATCCAGAGCATTATTTTTAAGTTTAAGTTAATTTAAAAAAAAAATAAGAAAACCATTATAAAATAATTATAATTAAAAAATAATGTTTAGAAAATAAGTTATGTAACATATCACATGACGTGACGTATTTCAATCAATTTGTGTAATATGTCGTGATATAATTAAAATCATGAAAGACAATTATGTCACGTGATTTATATACGTGTCATATTGTGATGTAATTGATAATAGCATGACTAATTTTCTTTTCTAACTACAAGTCTGCACGAGACGGATAGAGTCCAGATTCTATCAAGTAACTCAAATTTTTAGTTTAGATCAGGGCCGATCGGACGGTTCTGATTCTAAACTCAAAATTTGAGTTATCTCATGTGATATGAATGCTGTAAAAAAAACGTCCATTTTTCTTCTTGTCCATTTGAGTAATATGAATATTAATGAAAAAGAAGATAGACATCAGGTATTACAGCAGTATAGATTTGAAGTTTTGCGTTGTTTTATTTGTTAATTTTTATAATATACTAAATTTAAAAAACAAAAAATATTATAAATTTATGAGTCAGATTTTTAACAAAAAAAAAATCATATATATTTATTTTCAAAATACAATGATAAGAAAATAAATAGTTAATTAACAGTAATTTTCGAATTAGAGTTTTAAAATATGGGCTTAAATATTTTAATAAAATTACTGTTCTAATTGGGTCGTTCAGTCAATATGAAAAAGTAGGCATCATTATAGTTAAACATTAAAAATCAGTGTTGTAAATAACGGTATATGCTTGTCGAACGGATATAGTATCGCCAAGTGATTAATTAGAAATTATTGGTCAATTAGATGGAAAACTCCGTAACAATTTAGTCGCCGTCATCGACTAATCGGCCATTTTTTACAGCACCGTTAAATATACCTTATTTGCTAGCAATATTTGATCAACATAAAATAGACAAGCTATTTTTCAAATGAAGCCTTTTAATTATTTTCATAAGTAAACAAAATATTTTTTTTAAACGTCACAAGCAAGTTTGTAAATGTCATTTTTGCATGAACGTAACAATTAATATTTTTTAAATTAAAATAAAAGGAAACATTAAAAAAATCCGATTTATTGATAAAAGTACACATTTTGTGCACCCACTATTCAAATGAAAACTTTTAAATAATTATTTAGCTAAAAGCGACACGAGACCACGAAATTTTAAAATGTTCTTCCTAATGATATGATAATTATGCATATCTCTATAAAAGTACAATAATATTTATACCCACATTTATTAATCATACATATTAATTGGATAACATATTTTTTAAATTATTGATACTCCAATGATAATTATGCATATCTCTATAATTAATATTTATACGTACCCACATTTATTTGATCGTACATATTAATTGGATAAAAAAAATTAATTATTGATACTTTAATGAGAATTATGTATATCTCTGTAATTAATATTTATTAACCAACCACATGAGCCCGAAATTTTTATAAATATACAAAAGTCTATTTTTATTTAACAATCTATACAAAATTCGCTGGAATTTGAAAATCTATCCATACCGGCAACAGAATTGCCGGTTTCAGAGCAAATAACCGGCAGTAGGATTGCCGGTTTCAATACCCCAGAACCGGCAACTAAATTGCAAATCCCAGAACCGGCAACTGGGGTGCCGGTTCCAAGCTCTGGGTTCGGCAATTTAGTTGCCGGTTCTGGATTCGGCTATAAAAGCCCCCTCCCGTCCCTTTCTCGCGCATTGCTTCTCCATCCCTTCAGGTAATTTTTTTTTTTAATATTTTTTTATTTTAGATAAATTATTTAAATTAGTAAGATTAGTTTAAATTTAAGATAGATTAGTAAAATTAGTTTAATATATAATTTTTTTTTAGATGATTAGAAAATGTCTAATTTTTTTAGAAAATTAGAAAATGTCAAAATAATTTTAAATAATTAGAAAATACCAAAATAATTTAAAGTAAATTAGAAAATGCCAAAATAATTTTAGAAAAAATAGAAAATATTAAAATAATTTTAGTTAAATTAGAAAATACCAAAATAAATTTAGGTAAATTATAGAATGGTTCCTGATATTATGAAAAACTTTAAAATTATTTAGAATGGTTTTTAGAATTAGTTAGAAAATACCAGAAAATCACCAAAATTGTTTTAAAAACAATACCAAAAATTCGGCCAAAATTGTGTAGAAAATTCCAAAATAGTTGAAAATGCTTAAGAAAATACCCAAATGGTTTAGAATTAGTTAGAAAATACCAAAACGGTTTAGAATATCCCCAGAATATTTTATTGAGAAAACTACAATATATAATCATAGGTAATTTAGGAAATGCCATTATAATTTTAGAAAAATAGTTTTCGAACAATGAAAATTGTATAATTATTTAGAAAAATTTAGAAAATTATAAAATTGTTTAGAATGATTTAGGAAATTTCGAAATGGTTTAGAATTAGTTAGAAATAGTAGAACGGTTCAGAAGAAATAATTTACAAAATAATTTGGTACGATTTTTGAAATTCAGAATGACAGAGAGAGAGACCCAGATAATGCAAGGTAGGTTCAGCGAATTGTTGTGGATACCCCACAGTCATCATCGGGTGTCTTTGGCTTCAAAAGAGGTTAGCATTTATTGATTTTTCTTAATAAATCGATTAGAAATCAAATCGTATATTGCTTGATATTTTTTTCGTAACGTAGAATTGTTCTAATTTAAACGTGAGAAATTATCGGAGAAATATATTGTACCACGACTGATACGCCCCCGTATCTGCTATTGGGTTATCGACAATTCTTGTTGTACGGTTGAAAAAATCGACATCTGCTTTCCGAAAACCCGAAGTGTCGTTGAAAATGTCTACCGGATGTGTCATATTTTCTCGGCCAGTAAACGGGTATTGTGCTTGGCGGGACTGTGACACAGAATGTGTCTACCGGACTGTGACACAGAATGTGATTGTACCTGTCTAGTCGGTGAAAGGTTTTCGTCAGACCCCGCTGACTCATTTGAGATCATCTTATCCTCGCTTTGCAAACTGTCATCATTAATTGCATCGACAGGTAAACGGGAATAATCAAGTACCTCTACTGGCCTATGGGTCTGAACAGTCCTAGGTTCAGGGTTGCGACTCGTACTTGGCCGGAATCTCGATTCAGGGATCTGTCTGTTTACAGGGGCTTGACTGTTCAGATTCAACTGAGAATTAAAACCGGAATGATTCGGTTCCAATTCTACATACAGCTCAAGAACCGGTACCCTTTGGGGGAATGACGCAACAATTCCTAAAATCATTTCGAACGATACCTGGTTTGTTATCGGTACCAATTGGTAGTCCCGCTGACCATCAGTAGACATATTAAATCTGGCTTGGATTTCCATATTTGCTTCACTAGCAGTAAACCCAACCAGTTTATAAATTTCATTTTGGAGATAATCGAAGTTATGATTAATAGTTACCGGGAACGAGTATTTGGGTCGAGTACTGTAGAAGACTCCTTCGTCATTGTACTGGATGTTCACTCCAACAAAAACTTTCACACATATCATATTTGATTTTTGTTTGATCTGGATAACAAACATTTAAAAAAATTAACGTTACAAAATTAATTAGAATTAAAATTAACTAACAAACAATGTACAAACAAAAAATAAAATTACTCACATCAAAATTGAACGATGAAAATAAAATTAATTAAAATAATTATTCAAAATGAATTAAAATAATTGAAATAATTAATTAAATATTAATCTAAGTTAATTAATATAACTAATTTCAATTAATAAAACTTACCTATCTCAGATCAGCAAGATGGAAGACGGGAGAGCAAGGAGTGGGACTGAGGTCGGTGTGATTTATAGCAACCCAGAACCGGCAACTAAATTGCCGAACCCAGAGCTTGGAACCGGCACCCCAGTTGCCGGTTCTGGGATTTGCAATTTAGTTGCCGGTTCTGGAGTTTTGAAACCGGCAATCCTACTGCCGGTTATTTGCTCTGAAACCGGCAATTCTGTTGCCGGTATGGATAGATTCCAAATTTCACCTGAATTTTGTATAGATTGTTAAATAAAAATAGACTTTTGTATATTTATAAAAATTTCGGCACACGAGCACTTCTATGAATTTTGTCAAAATATGAATAAATAAATTAATAAAAAAAGCATCTAGATGGTTACAACAAGCTATAAATATCTATTACTGGATGTTATTTTGCGTAAAATGTAATAATTGCTTGCAAATGTATTAGATTATATTTGGAATGTAATTGTCAGTTTTGGTGATTTTATCACCTGAAATGAATTTATAATTAAATAATAAAAATAGTGTTTGCATACAACAATATAATGTTAATGCATTTATAGAGGTTATTCTTTGTAAATATTTGTACATGTATAAGATTATATGTGAAGTATAACTGTCTGCTTTGGTGATTTAATTTACATGAAATTAGTCCACAATTATTGAAAAAAAAACTTTTGAGATGCCTACAGCAAGCTGTAGATACTTAACTACAGGTTAAGCTGCGCAAATATATATTGATTGTCACTTTTGAAATTAATATACTAAATATTTATGCATGAATTAGATTATAAGTGAAGTATAACTGCGAGTTTTTAGTGATTTAATCACCTAAAATTAGTTTTTATTGGAGATTTAAAAAGACCAAATAATTACGTTTTATTTAGAGATTAAACAATTATATCTTATTTAAGGATTAAACACTTACATTTTGGAGAAAGAGAAACAGTTCCTCACCTTATTCTATGGACTATCATATGCCAAAGCCGACTCATAAAACATAACTATAAGTGTGGAATACAATACCTGATTCCATAACTTTGCTCATAGAATCCTCAAGTGCGAAGAGCCTTCTCTGTGACCACGAGACAAGTCTTCAACGGCAAGAATCCTTCTTGCTTTTAGTTGTATGGTCGTGAACTAAGTCCTCCAAGACAGAAAGATGTCGCATTTAATCTCTAAATTTTCTAATGAATTTCTATTTTCAGTTCTTTAATGGTGGAAGAAAAGAGAAGGCCCTCAGTGTCTGGGGACCCATCCTTGTATAGGGGTGCACTACTAGATCATATGTGGGCTGCACGAATTCTCTGAATAGGCAATTTTTTAAATTTGCAAATCTCATAATCAGTCCATCAATTATTTGATATTTGTCTATATTATTCTACATATTTATGGATCACACTCTATTGAAGACATAGATTGTCTAATATCTTAAATTCTATATACCATATTACTTAATTGTGATAATCATATATAACAGTATGAAATCTATAATTATATTACATATATGCTCAACGTTGGACTATGATCCAACAGTTCATAATTAAGAAAAAAAAAACATTTAGAATACATACAACAAGTTGTGAGAACTTTAATAAAGGTTGTGTTGCGCCAAAATATATTTATACTTTTGAAACTGATCTATAAATATTGTACACGTATTAGGTAGGTTAGTATTATTAATTAGTGATTTAATCACTTGAAGCGAGTCCATATATAATTAATAAAAACACATCCAGCATGCATATATATACAGGAAGCTGCAAATGCTTTCCTATATATTAAGCAGCGATAAAAATAGATTTATGGTTTCAAAATTAATTTAATAAATATTTGTACATATATTAGGTAGATTTGGAGTACGACAGTCAATTTTGATGATTTACTCATCTGAACTGGGTCCAGAACTAATAAAAAAAAAACATCAGCATGTATACAGCAAGCTATAAAACGAGCCATAAACGATTTACTAGATGTATGAAACATAAAAAATGATTTGCATTTGCGAAATTGATATGATAAATTTGTGCACATATTTTTGGAAGCTTATATCAGTATCCAGTACCCGCACTGTACCCGCACCATAACTTTCATAACTGCCATAACAACTTGAGGGACCGCAAAATCTCCAGAACTGAATTTCTTTGCCAAAGTATTAATATCTATACAAGGAAGTATTTATATATATGAGATGAACAACTTTTACATAAATAATTATTTCTCTATCTAAATTTCTCAAACGTACCCGTATCATAAATGTATGGTGAGGACCACTCCAACTAGATGGGGGATCATACACGTTTTTAGAGGTGAGTTTTTTTTCTCCATTCATTTTCGTACATATTTTTGACGATCTGTGAGAAATTTTGGAAATCTAAAACCACTAACGCCTTCTACACAATTTTTCCTTTAAATGAGATCCATGATGATGTACTTTCGAGCTCGTCGTCACACAAGTATTTATACCTACACTTGCAGTATTTTTACATATGACACTGGATAATATCTGAAAGTATTAATATCAAGTATTCCAAGTATTTCTACCTATTTATTGTAGTATTTATATTTACGCGGTCAACTATTTTTGTTAGAGAAATGTTACAAGTACTTTTTACATATGAATATATTACACTAGATAACGTCTAAAAGTATTCATATCAAGTAATACAATGATTTATATATATGCACTGAAGTATTTACATTTATGTGGTCAACTATGTTTGTCAGAAGAAGATTGATGCGGGGACGATTGGGGAATGTTGATGTAGGGATGCGGGGTCCCCACTGCTTCATTTGAGAAGGGTTGACGCGGGGACCATTGGGGACTGAAAAAGAGAGTGATCATATCAATTGACGCACACATGTATTAATATCTTATTTTGTAAGTATCAATTTCTTATCTTGCAAGTATTTATATTTATAAAGGCTGACGCTGGACGAGTGTGGGGAACTGGGGATTGAAAAGAAGGGACAAAGTAATTAGTGAGGACCATAGCACATCATGCATTTAATGTACAGTACGGGTACAGTGCGGGTACTGTAGCACGGGAATGAAGATAATTATTCTATATTTTTTATGTAAAGGTTGAATGTTAAGTCATCTAACTATTTAATATCTACAAATCATTATTTTTTCGAATTTCGAATCTGCAACCTTCCACACGAAAAAGTATTGCCTTTGTCACTAGACCAAAGACCGGTTCTCAATTTGTGCATATATTAGGTAATATGTACCATATTATTGTCAGTTTTAGTGATTTATAACTTAAAATGAGTCTAGAATTAATAATAAAACATCTAACATGCATATAATAAACAATGCTTGAAATGCTTTACTAGATGTTAAACTGCCTAAAAAGGGCTATATTTAGAATATATATAGATGCCAGTTTTGATATCAAATCACTTGAAATGAGTCCCAAATTAATAAGAAAAATATTTAGCATGCATACCGGAAGCTATATATAAATGTTTTAGCAGATCGATTAAGCTGCGTACTTACACTTTTCAAATTGGCGGTTTTGGAGAAAATAAAAAAAAATTACTAGCTACTTGGAATTAAAAAATGTATTAGGTTTGATTATGCTTATTATTATTTTGAGCCGATGGTTCATGCATTAATCCGACATCAATTTATTAAAGATCTTGTAAAAGTTGATCACGCTCTATCTGTAAGCTGGTAAGCTCCATATCACAATATTATTTTTTTGAGTAAAAATTGGAGTTGAAGCAACCCAGCATATCACAAACATTTTGTTCTAAGCTTTCGACTCTATTGATTACGCTTTAATTGGGATCAAGTAACAAAAAGTAATTTGCGAAATATCGTATCATTATTAATAAATTTTACTTTGCCACACTCAAAAGGAACATACAAATTTCATATAATATTATACTGGCCCTTCCATTACGGAACGTGATAAATTTCTGTTCTGGAATCATGCTCTGTTATGTTTAAAATTCATCTAATTT
Organism: Carex cristatella; assembly: GCA_024447775.1. Lineage (NCBI taxonomy): Eukaryota > Viridiplantae > Streptophyta > Magnoliopsida > Poales > Cyperaceae > Carex > Carex cristatella. The sequence goes on from JAJHPF010000016.1 coordinate 234,324, forward strand.
TCGCCAAGTAGAACCAATTCACAGGACATGACAGGACAGGAAACACATTCAACTTTCAGCAAAATAAAAAAAGCACTTAAAATTAAGAACCAGAACAAGCTATTTGGATAATTATTGGTTCCGACAAACAACATTTTTATGCAAAATAATCATGCAATGTGCAATTGAAGTTTCTGTGCGAAAGCCTTAATTCGTCTACTGAGAAAAAGTGAATATCAAAACCGAAACCGTTCCCTGGGACTTGGTACGTCCCACAAATTAAATACACACGGCATTCGGAGACAACAGAAACCCATATATGCCATACATTTGAGTAGTTATACTTATACTACAACTAAAAGCCAAAATAAAAATAAAAATAAAAATTATCAAGAGCCTTTCAATCTATGGGGTCAAAAATCATTGAAGATCAATCATATAATTTTTTTTATGTTAGTGTATGGTAATCAATTTTACAATACCCATAACATTTTATTCTAAACTATATTATAGAAAAAATCACGTATAAGCATAGAAATTTTGAAAATGAATGAGTGTCGATTGGATTGGATCCACCCCGGATCACAGACCATGTGAAAATCCGTCGTTAACACCAGAATTAGAAACAATTCAATGATGTCAGAATTAATGTCAATTAAACCATCCTCCAGTCCACATATATATTATACCCGTGCTAGATACTATTTAATGCTGTGGGTTAGTTACCACGAGAATTAATTCTCTAATATATTTTCAAATGCGCAGCTACATGCTGCAAAGAAAAGAAGAATCCTATTAATCCAATTAATCCTCTTCGTTGGCATCAGCATCGGTGCCCTCATAATCGATCTCTTCCTCGTCATCACCGTCCTCTTCACGGTACTCCTTGTCGTCATCATCTAACACATCTTCGTCTTCTTCATCTGCATTTATGCCTTCATTGCCGCCTCCGGTTACCTGGAAACCATCAAACATGCATGTTATATATAAATGCCACATTACACGTACGGTATAATTAAGGTTTACTTATTGGTCTTAGGCCAAGGGTTACACAGTTTAAACTTTAAAGCCCTAAAAAGCAATCTTAGGTTCTGAGCTAAGTTCATTTTAGCCAAGATAATTTGTCTATGTTTTCGAGTATGAATAGGAAAAAAATAATAATATTAAATGTAGGTGTATACCTCTTCCCCTTCCCCTTCTCCATACAAGCCTGTCGCATCAACCTCCTAACAATTATGATGCATTTAAGAGAAAACATAGAAAAGTAATAATTCACCTAGATGGACAAATATTTGAATAGAAAAAAAGTTGACAAACAATATTTGAGAAGAGTAAAACAAACATTTTGAAGGTGTTTGAGAGGGTTTGGCCACAGATCATCCCTTATAATTTCAGCAATCTACACACAAAATTCAGAAGTAAAACAGATTTTATAAAAGCTTTGAAATATTTCTACGGACTTTTCATTAATATACGTACGTACCTCATCTACCCGTCCATCACTCCACACAACCTCACTAAACCAAGTGAAGAAACTGCATTCGAAAAAAGAAAATATGGTCAACAATTAATGTCAAGAAAGAGTTATACTAATTCAGATTAATAAATAATAAATCAAATAACAATAAACTACAGACCTTTCAGAGGTATAGGGTCTCTTCGCCCCCTTCTCATGCCGATCACCACCAGTAATACCCTGAATAAATAACTCAGTTGGATTTTTTTTTTTTTTAAACTTAGCAGAGGCTGCAACTCAGTTGGATTTATTATATTAAAAATACAAACTAACAAATGTAGAAAATAATAAGCAAAATAAAATTTCTAGATAGGTACCAACCTTTCCCTCCTTCCACTTGATTGGCTCACACATTATACTAAGATCTCCTACTTCATCGAAGCAATAGGTCTTTGTAAGCTTTTTGTCCTCAAAATATGGGTTGGGAGAGAAATTCTATACAATAAGGAGAAAAATATTATATTAGGTAAAAACAAAAAAAAGGACTACAGATTGGGCACTATAAAAAAAAAGAGAACAAGACCGGCTTACCAAGACGATTGAGTAGCCTGACTTCGCGTCTTTGGCCTCTTCCAGTTCTAGTGAGACCATGTGCTTTAGTATCTGCAAAATAAATGGAAATCTTTTTTTTTTTTAAAAACCACAATTTTAGGAAGCATTATAACATAGACCATAGAATAAGTACCTTTTCATCCTCTTTGCTTACAAATTCTCCAAGAACAGGATGGCTAAGAAACTGCATAACAAGAAGCAATACAATAAAAAATTAAATATAATTAATTAATCCTGAAGGCTGAAGGAACTAATTGCAGCATTAATCCTGAAGCATCCGACTCTTTATTTCTAGTACTATTTAATTTAACTATCAATAAATAGTGTTAAATACTTAAATATATACAAGGAGTAATCAAGCATGCTAAATACCCTGATCTTGGAAAAAATACACGATCAATCTTGCAAAGATTGATATTGAATCCCAAATTTTAAAGCCAAAATGGTTCAAATTGACAAAAAAATAAAAAGGTCATCATCTGATAGCAAAGTTATAATTCTGGTGGAAAAATGCAGACAAACTTCTTACAATAATTATCTTTTCTAAACAAGTACATATATATATATATATATATATATATATATATATATATATATATATATATATATATATATATATATATATATATTTTAATAGATAAATGAATATGAAAACTATTTACCGCGATTAGCCAGAAATCTTGGATTGATTCAATAACTTCATTTCTCCTAGAAAAGACAGGTTTGCGCAGCTCATTGAATTTTTTTTCCACCTCCAAAACTTCAGAAATTGCCTTAGCATTTATCTATTTACACAACACAAGAATGACAATTCTGCATGGTTAGTGAATGTTTTTTGCTAATAGTAAAAAATATAATATCAAAGATAAAGGGTCATGGTCTCATGGAATATCCATCAGCATGCCACTATATAAAATCAGTTAAATAGAGATTTGCCATTGTATGGCTCATCTATATTCCCCCCTTGTGTTACTACAGAATACACCTGAATATGGAAAAAAATATGAACCAAGATATATTTTAATTAAATACAAAAATTAGTACAAGCTATGATAAAAAATGTAAATAAACAGAAAAACTTCCTCAGAACTATAATCTAACTACTGTATCTGTATATATATAGTATATTGCAAATTCAGTTGGTAAAAATTTCATGCATGAAAATGCTTCTTTTACCATATGAGGATACCTCAAATTTGGGGGAAAACTTAAGAGAAAGAAGCATATATGTTACTTTTTGGTTGAGTGTAGAAATTAACTAAAGGAATTTTAAGATTGCAAATAATTGTATAACTTTATAATTTGAAGTCAACAACATCCGAAATTAATGTGTGCAAAATCAACATTGTTTTCAAAATAGAAGTTACTATTATTTTCCAATTACAGAAGTTTGAAAGTGCAAAAAAGGAATGCCCATAGTTTTAGAAATGGCCTAAGATCAACAGGTATTCAGATCAACTGATCAGACTAATTAAACAACCAAACTGACTATTATTTATTCGACACATTACAATTCCGACAAAACAAAAAAAATTCTGATGTAACAAATGCTTAAATTAAATGTCACTCTAACTCATACCAGCTAGCACAGGATTCGATGACAAAATTATCACAAGGTCTCACAAGAAATAAGTTAAAGTGACTATTATACATGCCACATGAGCAACAATTCTCCGTACTATAACAATTATCATGCAAAAGACTAACTACAAGCTAAACATATAATAAATCACCATGAACTAAACTCACAGGGCACCTATCTCTAAAACAACAATTCAACTGTTGATTAAATTTACAAAAAATAAGAAAAATTCAGCATAATTCATACCGCTTGGAGTTCATCTTGAATTACTTGGAGTTTTTCAATGGAATCCACGAGCTCTTGACTAGCTTTGGGCGATCCTCCCTCCTCGTCCTCACCTGGCTCCCCCACCTTGACCTTCTTTTCGTCGGCGCCAGCCATTGCCGCACCGAAGTGTAACCCTAATTTCGAGGCGAGGCAAGAGAATTCTCAGATCAGATCGATTGGTGCGCGTGCGAGCGAGCGAGCTTACCGAAGGAAGGAAGTGTGCCTCCACAGCTCCACTCCACTGTTTGTTTATAAGTGTATTAGTGATAGATAGAATTGGGTTTTCTCTTTTCTGATGCCAGAGCCCAGAAAATGCTACTTATTTATACTACCTCAGACCTAACAAATTTCTCAAAACACCTGTTCCACCAGTTAATCCTAATTCGGCAGTCGGCAGTCGGCCGTAGTGTATATATATATAATATTATAATTGAAGTTTAGTTTAGTTTAGTTTAGAGAGATGAGTACAGAGTATAGAGTATAGACCAGGCGTTGGCGAAATAATTTGAAAGCTGGTGGTTTGTGATTTGTAGATTATTATTGGAAAGCGCACCAGTTCCACTGGATAACCTGAGTTACAATCGTGACCATTGATCCTTGAAGAAAAGTGATTGGCCAATAGAATAGGCCGTAATGTTACTAATGTAATCCCATTCCCATAGCCGAGGGAAGGTGGGGCCCCACATGATTCGCGTGCCCCCCAGGCCCCAGCCCCAGGTTGGCGGCACTGACTCACTGTGGCAATGAGGCGTTTTTAAAAAAACATTTTAAAACCCTAACCCTAGAATCCGAATCCGGGGCCGAGGCCGAGGCGAATATTGCGGTGAATCTGGGTCGTTAAAGGTGAATCTTTGTTTGGATTTAGACTAGTGGATACCATCAGCCTATGTTTGGGCTTGGATTTGTGCAAAGAATACCATACAGATACAGATACAGATACAGATACAGTACAGCCCCATAAGCACAAGATTTTTTACGAATACTTTGTTTCAGCCCGTCTATGATCTTAATTGAAAGTCAAACATGACAAATTAATATGCAAGTCTTTTGTTGAAGCCTCTAATTTGTGGAAAAAGAAAAGAAATTCAAACTCAGCAGTCAGCAGGTAAAGTCCCAGCACAAGAAGAGAAGAGAAGTTTGCTATGGCTTCTAGACAGCACAATGACGAAATTTGTAACAGCTTTTTTTTTTTCCATTTAAAATAGCTTGCTTGGATATATTAGACCTCAAAAATTGGGTTTAATTATTATATGCAAAGGAAGTTAAAAACAATGATAGCATCTACACCTGCTTTCTCATGCTGGACCACGATGGAGTTAAAATTATTTGGGAATCTATTAAGAATATAGGGAGGTCTGCTTTGAGATTCGTGTTAGATTAAAACAGACAACTCAGATCTCATTCTACACGGTCAGGTATTGCGCTCAATCTGAATTCTCCTTTTTTTTGTATTTTAAATAAGACAGTAGTGATGATTGATGAATGCTGATGTGAAATCATTATTGTATCTGATCTACTCAACATTAATATAAAAGTGATTTGTTTGCATTGGTCAGGACTGTATACTGAACTACCAGTAGAGAAAAAATTTGTAAGAAAAACAGCAATTATTACTTCCATCTCAATTCTCCATTCTTATATTATGCATGTAGTTATTCTGATCCGTTAATGATTGAGATTGAAAGATGAATTCTCGGATTTAATATTAGCCCTTAAATCACATAATATATTTTCTTTTAATTAAATACATCTGTGTTATGTGTAGAAGTCTAAATTTAGCTAAAAACATATTCGCCACTCAAACTGCTATATAGTTTGTCATAATTAAAATTTAATCAATATCTAGCGATCTGTTTTCTTATTTCTCCTTAAAGCTATCTATAATTCGTGCAATTAAATTATTTCCTTTTTTTTTTCTCTATTTCATTTCTCCTCTTCCTCTATATTTTTGACAATGAAAATGAAAATTATTCAATATTCCCGAATCTATAGAGAAAATCATTTTTTCTGATATGTTATATTCATTGTGTCAAGAGGAGAAATAAGGAAACAATTATATCTTCCCGATTTGAAGAGAAAATGAAGAATATCTAAAACTTTCATGTAATTTGAATGGAAGGATAGTTAGATGATTTTATACTTTTAAATTATTTTTAGGATTTTTCATTATAAGTTAGCAACAATTTTTTTGTTTGCTTATAATACATCCAATTGCAACGCACGGCACAGACACGATACTAGTAATTGATAATTGATCCTCTCAGCTAGGACTGCAAACGAATCAAACCAAATCGAATCTAGCTAGGTTCGAATTCGAGTTCGTTAAAATTCGAATCGAATTGGTTCGCTTCGAAGACTCTGTTTCGAACTATAGACTCAGGTTCGAATTCAATTCGTTTAAATTCGAACTAATTCGATTTGGTTCGTTAACAGTTCGAATTTGAGAATGATGGCTGGAAATTTCTGTATTTTGAAAAATAATTTGAAGCACCTAATACCAAAGCAAACTTATGCAATCCCAGATTCACAGTAAGTACTAAAATACCAAAGCATACAATAGTTCAAAATGATACAAATAAATCAAACCAAAGCACACATAGTACAAAATTATTACAAATTTATCAAACCAAACTTCATTAGAAATACCAAAGCACAATAGTTCATTAATCACTACAATCACAGTAACTAACTACAAGTCTACAGACCACAATAGTTCGTTACAAACAAATAAAAGTACATGCCATTCAATACACAAATAGTTCATTGTTTAGAATTATTACAAACTCAAAGATTAACCTAAATAATACACAAAAGTTCATGCCAAATGAGGCGAAGTTACTCTAATCAGTTATTTCTGTTGGTATTTGCACTTCAAGATTCTCCTCTTCTTTGGCCGCTTGCTGAAAATATTAAGAAAAAAAGAAAAGATAAATACAAAATGCAAAATAAATGAACAATAGATATTATAAGCGTCTCTTACTTGTAAGGTGTACAATGTCAGAGTTGAGCTTGCCCTTATCCAATCACCTCCACAAACCAAAAGTTCAACCATATCTTTAGTTAGGGAACTTCTATAGTCATCTAATACACGACCTCCAGCACTAAAAGCCGACTCAGAGGCGACCGTTGATATTGGAATGCAAAGGACATCTCGAGCAAACAAGCTCAAAATTGGAAACTTCACACAATTAACTTTCCACCACTCCAACACATTAAAATTCTCTCCTTGCCCCACAACAAGAACCTTTTCTTCTAAGTACACCTCAAGATCTGTTTTTGGATGTTCTTCGATTTGGTTTTCAATCACAAAATTGAAATAATCATCCTCAGGTTGGGTAATATCTAAAGAGGTACCATCTTGTTGCATGCTTGAACCCGATACACTACTGGAAGCTACATAATCCCTTTCATATTTCTAAAAAAACAACTCAATCTTGCTTCTAACCTCTTGAATACGATCCTCAACCTCATAACTTTGGTACAACTTTTTGAAACAAAACCCGATCAAATTCATTTTGAACCTTAGATCTAATATGGAAGCAGTAGTCATTAAAAGACTAACCTCTCTCCAATACTTTTCAAACTTCTCAAACATGACTTGAGACATCTCACTCAAAAAAAAATCAGACGAGCCATAAGCATCACATATTGCCCTTTTAACCTTAAACACTTCATTAAAAAACAGATTTGATGTAGGGTAGGAGGTACCCGAAAAAAGGTTAGTAGCTTTAGTGAAAACATCAAGCAACCTCACTACCTTTTCGGTTTTTGCCCACTCCAACTTCGTGAGCAACCAGTTAAAAGATGGATCTCTCTTGGCATATCTTTCAATCGTACTCTTGTAATAAAGAGCCGATTGAAGCATGCGATGTGTTGAGTTCCATCTAGTTTTCACATCAGAACACAATGATCGCCTAGTGGATATACCTAATTGGATAGTGATAGGGCCATGTTACACAGGCCCTAAATTACAACCAGGCTTAAAAAACATCTGGGATTCGGACCTTGCAATGAACAGGCCGCCCAGAATATAAAAGAAAAGCCCAACACAATATACATTGAAATCCTACAGGCCGACATACCGGCATAACCGTAACACACGGCATAACTGCTACACGCGGGATAATCGATAATCGACTTCCTAATCGCTCCCACATTCTCTGAGAAAACCACAGAGAGACGGTTAGGAAGAAGGATATAAAAAGCCTTAGATTTCCTGAGAAGGGGATAAACAAAAAATTACACTAAGAGAGATATCGATAGGGAAGAGTAGAATATCTCACAACCTCCTCTCCCATTCTTTCATTAAGTCGGCTCGCAAGAAGCCGATCCCTGGGCCATCTCGACTTGCCAACCGAGGCAAGGAGGGATCCATTCTTCCGTATCATCTCGACCTATCTACCGAGATAGGGAGAGATTAATCTAATCAGTTCACCTTCAGCATACGGGCTATCCACTCCAGATAGGCCGTATCAACTACCGTGGGGCCACCTAGCTTAGAAACTACGGAACTAGATGGATCCATCACATATGGTCAACACGTCGCCACCTGAAGTCGAGATCATCCCCCCGAGGGAACTCCCTCATGGCAATTTCGTGTCGAAACAAATCAATGACCCTACAAGAATCGTAGGGAGCACGACATTGACGACCACCGCGGTGCTGCCGAGGATCACAACGGCAAATACTAGCATGCCGCCCCGCCCTTCGGCACCTTTGCTGGACTCGACTACTATGCTCAAGTCTACTCCCGTGACGATACCGCAAACATTCGGCATTGGGAGAACCCCTGTGTCAACTGTGGCCCCGCAGCCACAATTCATCCTGTATTACTCTGGGGGACCATACCCCTACTCCCATTATCCCCATTATCCTCCAATGAGACCTCCGTTTGCTTACAACACCCCACACGGGTCATACACCCCAGGGGCCCCAGGATATTATTACGATTCAGCCCCTATGCCTTCTTTTCCACCAATGTCCACCACTCCGAGGCCCTATGCTGTGAGTCGGCCCTCCCAGGAACAGCAGGTGGCTCCCCCTGCAACAGCACCAGCCCAACCACCAGCACTAGAACGCCCTGTAGAACGGGGTGAAGCTATTCAACCAAGGAATATGAATCCCAAGTTTGTCCAGGTTAGAACCATCCGAACGGGCGAAACCGACACCCCCGATGAACCAATAAGAAAGCCTGAGGAGGGCCGAAACGATCGACACAACCAGGTCGAACATCCCGGAGAACACCCCGCAGAGGGACAAGGAGAAAGCCAAGCCATTATGCAACGAGACGAGCTGCCACATCCAGAAAGAAATAAGGACGACCGAGAAGGTCCGGCCGATCAAGCATCCATACGACAGCCTGCACGGGATAAGAGGTCCTGTCGAGATCAAGCACGATCCCGACGTGAAAGAACTGACGGCCGACATGAAAAGAGGGGACGCAGCCGCCGTCGAGAACGAAGGCACGAGCGAGATTCTCCCAGTCCCCAAAGAGGGGTCAGCTTAGCCCGAGTTGAGAAATTAATCCAAGCACGCCTGGCCGAAATGACCAACAGAATGACAGACACTAGAACCATGCCGCCGGGAGTGGAGGACGGTCCTTTGTCAGCCGACATTTACCGAACTCCTATGGCAGACTTTCGCTATCCCAATACCCTACCTAATTTCAAAGGAAGTGGGGATAACCAAGACTCACACAACTTCATCTACGGGTTTCAGGAGCGCCTCCGCTTGCTAGGAGCATCTGACGCTTTCATGTGTCGCATATTTACTACTTGTCTGACGGGCGAAGCATGGGATTGGTACATGACGCGACCCAGGGGATCCATCACAATGTTCTCTGATCTCGCTAAGGCCTTCCTGGAGTGGTACACCTTCATCAAGCCACCACCCGCCACTTGCGAGACGCTTCTCGACATTGTGCAATGACCGCAGGAAAGGACGGGAACCTTTGTAAACAGGTTCATTGAAGCATCGCGAAAAATTCCTAACCTAAAAGACGAGTTCGCCCTGGCAGCCATAAAAAGAGGACTCAAAATGGGCGGCCCTGGGACATTGTGATATGAAGCACATATGAAAAAGATGAACACTCTTCGAGATTTCGTGGCATTTGCCGAAGGATATATCAGGGCAGAAGATGACAACGAAAGCCCCAACAGGCCGAGATCCCGATCACCACGAATGAAGGAAGGAACTTGGCAGTCCAAGCCAAGTCGGCCCAAGGGTCAAAATTCATCTCGCCGAACAAACCGCCCACAGCACTCCGAGATGATCCGGGATGGTAAAGAAAAATACAGGCCATGGTTTGACCGATATGCTCCCTTTACCAAATCGAGGCACGAGATGTACCAGATAGTGAAAGACGTATTCGACCTGGCAGTGCCCTTACGAAAAGATATTTTCAAAGTAAAAGATCTAAGCAAATGGTGCTTATTTCACGGGTTTGAAGGGCACTCAACAGGTGAATGTCTCAAACTAAAAGATATACTGGAAAAGTTGGTGCGCCAGGGCAAGTTGACAGATTATATCAAGCCCGAGTTCTATGAAAAATAGAAGTGGCAATACAACGGACGTAACAGAGAATTCAAGAAAGACATCCCCTACAAAAGGAACTCCAATAGAGGACGACAAACGGGTTCTCCAGTACAGAACCCAGGAAGAACCGAGATACCGCAGGAAGACAGGCAAACAAGCCCCGTGATACATATGATAAGCAGAGGAGTCAGCAACATAACCCGTCCACCCAGGAAAGGCACCAAGCAATACCCCGCGGTATTGAACGTAGAGGCTTCATCAAGCAGGAAGCGATCCCGAGAGGAAGAAGTTATATTCTTCTCTGAAAAAGACCTAGGCGACATCATAGGACCACATGATGATCCCGTAGTTTTCACTCTGAAAATTGGCCAACATAGAGTCCAAAAGATACTCGTGGACACAGGCAACTCTGCCGACATACTATATTTATCGGCATTCAATAAAATGGGCATGGACAAAGACCAATTACAAAAAATTGCGTCCCCGTTGGTAAGTTTCACCGGCGATACCCTCCAACCCCATGGCATCACAAGGCTTAAAGTCACTTTCGGCACCCCGCCTAGAACGACAGAGGTCATGGTGGATTTTCTGGTGGTCAGCGCACCATCAGGCTACAACGCGATATTGGAAAGAAGAACGCTCAATCAAATTGGGGCAGTCATATCATCCCCATGCCTGAAGATTAAGTTCCATACCGATCACGGGATAGGTGAAGAATGCGGGCAATAAAAAGTCGCACGTGAGTATTATCTGACCTCACTTCACGGTCATGACGGCTCTGTGAATAATGTGGAAACCCCAGACAAAAGGGCACGAGCAGCGACATCAAAATTAAAATCCACTGCCAATTTCATGCCTCCTAATACACATCTCGCTCTTGATCCCACTGACAAAGCCGCATCAAAAACAGACCTGGAACCGACAGATGAAGTGGACCAGATCGATTTGCATGGATAGCGGCCGATATGCCCGGTATCTCGCGGGCCCTGGCGGAGCACAAACTCCATGTCAAGCCGGGCGCCAAACCAGTACATTAGAAGAAGAGGAATATGGGCGAGGAAAGACAACGGGCAGTAACCAAAGAAGTTACAAAGCTACTTGCAGCCGGATTTATCAGGCATGTCGAATGTCCGGAGTGGATAGCCCGTATGCTGAAGGTGAACTGATTAGATTAATCTCTCCCTATCTCGGTAGATAGGTCGAGATGATACGGAAGAATGTATCCCTTCTTGCCTCGGTTGGCAAGTCGAGATGGCCCAGGGATCGACTTCTTGCGAGCCGACTTAATGAAAGAATAGGGGAGGAGGAGGTTGTGAGATATTCTACTCTTCCCTATCGACATCTCTCTTAGTGTAGTTTTTTGTTGATCCCCTTCTCAGGAAATCTAAGGCTTTTTATATCCTCCTTCCTAACCGTCTCTCTGCAGTTTTCTTAGAGAATGTGGGAGCGGTTAAGAAGTCGGTTAGCGATTATCCCACGTGTAGCGGTTATGCCGTGTGTTACGGTTATGCCGGTATGTCGGCCTGTAGGATTTCAATGTATATTGTGTTGGGCTTTTCTTTTATATTCTGGGCTGGCCTGTTCATTGCAAGGTCCGAATCCCAAATGTTTTTAAGCCTGGTTGTAATTTAGGGCTTGTGTAACATGACCCTATCATTTGCCCCTGAAGTCGAAATGCGTCATGTCGATGCTTTCGACTTGAGCATATCGGTAGTAGGAATATAATGCAACAAATAAAATATTGTTTACAATAAAAGTATAAAGAGATTCTTATGGAAATACATCAATATAAACTTCATAAACAATTGTCAATTTATTAAGCGATATTGGCGTGGTATCATCTTGGTGATATATAGCGTATTTGAGGTTTTAATCAGTCGGCAAGTCGATGCGACATATGTACCATAAGAGCGACATATAAGTGAGTCGATTTATATAAAAGTTAGCGGAATTAGTGGTGTTAGCCAAGTTAGTAAGTATACATACACAGATAATAAGAGTACTCAATACATACACCTTCAGCATACGGGCTATCCACTCCAGATAGGCCGTATCAGATAGCTTGTTCTCCAAATCTGAAAAGTCTAGCCGGAGATTTTCTAAGGTACTTAACACCCTCTCTAATCTTGGTAATGCAATCCTGAATTTTACCAAGTCCATCTTGCACTATCAAGTTTAATATGTGAGCACAACATCTCACATGAAAGAAATAACCATTAAAATGCAACATGCCAGTTTCCTCAAAGTTGGACTTCAAAATGCTAGTAACCTTATCATTGTTAGATGCATTGTCTAGGGTAATTGTTCCAATTTTGTCTATGATACCCCACTTCCTGAGGGATTCCAATATGGAATCTGAGATTACCTCACCAGTGTGAGGTGGTGCAAGCTCAATAAAACTAATGATTCTTTTTTGCAATTGCCAATTTGGATCTATGTAATGAGCGGTTATAACCATGTAACCAATGGTTTGATTTGAAGTCCAACAATCAGAAGTGAGATATATCATTTTAGCACACTTGAAAACCTTTTTAATCTTCTCTTTTCCAGATTCAAAAAGCTTCACACAATCATTTTTTATGGTGGTTCTACTCACTCTTTGAAACAAGGGATTATTGTATCTCATTAGGACATTAAACCAATGGTATTCTACAAACGTGAACGGCAATTCATGAGCCATGATCATCTTTGCAATTATCTCCCGACATTTATTGTGATCATAACCCCCACTCCCTCTCACTACATCATAATCAACTTGGTTACTAGCTTGGAATTGCAACGTACCTGATGATGATATTCCTTTGACTCGTTTAATTTCATAACAAGTTTCAACATGCTTTAGAAGGTGAGAAGTACTACCAGTGTTGTTCATACCATATTTTTTCTTGCATTGCAAACACTCTGCCTTGCGAATCTCCTTAGTTGCCCCTTTGGGCCCTTTCACCGTCACAGTAATCACTTTAAACCACTGCCACACTTTCCGACTTTCTTTTGCGTTTGCCTTTCGAACTTTTTTCCGTAACCTCTTCTTTAGTTGGGGCAACCACCTCTTTCTCCACAATATTTTCGATATCTCTAGCTACATCTTCTTCCACCTCATTTGTAGGAGTATGAGAAGATTCAACCCGCGACATCCTATAACAATTATTAGAGAAATAATTTACAATTCAGAGAAAAAAATAAGATGGGACAGAATTGCTCGTATATGCTAAAATACACCTGGTAAAATACAGTGCAATGCAATAAAACAAAATTTAAGAACAACTGAAGATATTCAGGAATCAAGATTAAAAACAAAAGTAACACAAGCCGTGTTAGAAGAACAAAATTTAAAAACAAAATTTAAGAACACCTGGTAAAATACAGTGCAACGCTAGGGTTATCAGAGGGACGGAGGTGACAGATCGGAGGGTCGGAGGGTTGGAGGGTCGGAGGGATGGAGGTGACAAATCGGAGGGTCGGAGGAGAGGCGGCCGGAGCTAATCACTAGGGTTATCGGCTAAGAGCGAATGTCGCTAGGGTAGAGACTGAGAGCGAATGTGGGAGTGGGAGTGGGAGTCTGGGTCTCTGGGATAGTGGGAGGCGGGGTTCATGTCGCTAGGGTTATGTCTGATAATGGACGATCTGGATTAATATCAGAGTTTTGACGGTCAGGATTAATATCGGAGTTTCGAACCTGATATATTCGCGAACCCTTATCGAACGAATCGGCATAGGTTCGAATTTGGTTCGAAATTAATTCAAACCGAACTGGTTTGAATTGCTTTCGAATCGAATTTTTCTCGAATCGAATTTTTTCCGAACTTTTTCGAATCAAACTCGAATCAATTACGAACTACGAATTTTTTGTGCAGCCCTACTCTCAGTCTTTCTAGAATTTTTATAGCAAGCAAAGATATTAGCATTTAACAAGACATCAATACCATTACCATAAACGATTTGATTGTAATTCTTGGGTACATCAAATTTATGGTGCACGAAATCAGTCTTTTAATCCAATGGTTATAACTTCAACAAATCAGAAGACATATTAGACAAGAGAACAATTTTCTGAACTAATTGGTATAATGATCATCTCGCCCTTTTATGATGATCCAAGATTTACTCATATATACTTTAGGTATATAAAGTTTTGAATACACCATCTTCATTAAAGTCTTGTCATAATCTACCCACAGAAACTGTTAGAACCAAAAATTGAAAATGAATCCAATTTGCTTAAATACAAACAAAGTAGAACTACCGTGAAATAATAATACCACAGAGACCAATTTCATTTGTATCACAAATTATGTACACTGTGGAAATCAAAACTGTACCACGGGAAGAAAACAGATTAAATCATAATCCCAAAGAATTCTTCAATAAAATCCCATGTATACAATTTTTCATTAATAAGAGGATCACGAACTACCTGATAATACAGACCCATTAACTCATAAGCACATAGTACACTATTATTAGTTCACTGATCGAAATCTCAGTAATATACAAGGACAGGAAAGAATAACCAGAAAATTTTTACTTTCCCAGATAAAAAGGAGAAACCTTCAATCCTTTTTCAGAGGCCGTGCCTCTAACCCGCCTTCTTTCCTTGTCTCTAGTGTATACGGCATATACGTGCCGAGTATCTTATCCCACATGACAAAAAACGGCTGAGAGAAATTATATTTACTTCCGTAGAGTTGGTGGTGTATGTCATGATATGCACTGTTATTTTGAAAAAATAAATGTAGTACATTTCCAGGCAACCATAGCCCACAGTGGTCGTCAACAGTTTTTACTGTGGCAAAAGAGAAGAAGTAGATGCCGGTGCGTGGGGTCATGCCAGACACAAGGAAAGAGAGGGCCCCGCCGACAGTGTCTAGAAGGAGGCCTTCGAGGGGGTGGTTGTAAAGCGCACCAAAGGCATATGGTACCACTAGAGTGTGATGCTTTGAGTGGATATGCTTGTATAGGAACTTGTTAATGTGCATGTACCGGTGAATGAAATACTGCCAGGTGTCCATCACCAGCATGGCAACAATTAATTGAAGGATCATAACACCAGTCGAGGGTTGTGTCGGTGCTGTACCAGTCTCGTCACCTATTATCTAGTTTTGAAAAAAGGGGGCAATGAGGAGCACAGTTATAGCTGTGTTGTAAATAAACTATGGTTGGAAGTTCATCTCTATTCTATTTTATACACAGTTAGTATAAGTAAAACTCTCATGATTACCCTTCTAATTTAGTTCATTTATTTGTTAGGGTTAGTTCATCCACGTTTTTTTTAATAAAAAAGTGTTTTACCAAGGTTACTACAAGTCCAATTGCCTACATGCAACAATTGATTACTCTCCGCTATACCTGGTAAACGTACCCGTACTGGCACTGTAAAGTAGCATAACGGTAATGGTGGCACAAACTTATAATTCTTCCCATATTTAAATTTTCGAAATGATTTTGTTCAAATTGCCCTATCCAATTTTAAGAGAGCAAACTGTAAGTTGACAATTTAAAAAAGAAAATTGCATATACCTTGAATAAGAGAAGAGCAATGGCAACCTGAAAGGCTTGCTGTACAAGAACCCCTTTGACCACAGTAGGCTTCGAAACGACATTTTTCACATATTCTTCCCCTTTTGGATGCAATCGGTACTCATCCCATCCATCCAGTAACATATACATACCAGAATATAACCAATAGACAGCAATTGGTACAAAGGTGCCCAATATTTCATCTGAGATTTCGATCAAGGCCATCCCTAATCGCCTCAATCAGCGATGCCCCCTTGGAAATACTCCTGGGAAAGAAGATGTTTTAATGGCAAATTAGGAGCGTGTTTAGCGGTGGAAAGATTTTCTAATTATAGAAAAAGGAAAGGAAGGGGGGAGGGTCCTAAACAAAGAAACTTTGCGTCCTTAAAATTAAAATTGTTTCTGATCAGGAAATGAAATGAAATGAACTGTCTTAATTAACATGTGAATGTAGAGAGGAGAAAGATAGATAGGGACAATCAAGTCAATTGTATAGAACTGGAACTGGAACTGGTGATTGAATTAGAAAAGAATAACGTTTATAATAATTTTAGGATTGAATGACAAAAAAGATTCCAAAGAAGTGCCAACCCAAATCAATAATTTGAAGCATGTGAAGTCCCAACCACCAACAGTACAAACTGGGAAGTTCCATAAATGCCCATCATGTCTTTTCAGATTCTCCAAATTTCTAAATTTCACCGGACGGAAAGGGATAAATAAAAAAGCTATTTTTTGTGATGAAAATATGAAATAGATCATACCTGGCCTTCACCTTCACTATATCCAGAGGAGATCTTGAATAGGTTTTAGCGAAGGTAAACTGCTACGTTGCACAGCTATAGCCGCGAAGAAAATAAGGTCTGGAGAGAGAGAGAGAGAGAGACGAGAGACGAAAGGAGAAGAAAAGTAAAGCTGCGACCAATTAAAATCAACAGCCGATTAAATAGTTAGCGAGAGAGAGAGAGGCGGGCGAGACCAGACCAGGTGACCTTACTGCTTCGCTCGATTGTTCTTTAGTCTTTAGTCTTTACACCGTTGGCGATATTTATTTATTCATTTTTTTTTTCTTTGTTAAACGTTGCTGATATTTTTGACTTAGCTTCAGCGTTACTCGGCTCCAGAGCCTCCAGTTACTGTTGCTGGACCCACTTGAATTTGTTTCTTGGAAATAACACTTGTTTGTTGTCAGTTGCATTACACACAATGCGCCTGTATCTGTATTGGCTACAGACATTTGTTCCAAGATTTTTATTCCTCCAATTTGTTGCTTCGGGTTTTCCCTAGCGGCGTAGAGATCATGTTGGGCTTTATGGCCTTCTAGAAAGCCCATAAAATACTTTTTGGGCTAATTCAGTCCGAATCTTCTATTTTTATTTTTCTCTTTTAAAAAGTTAAAGGAACCGTTTCGTGCTTTATATTTCTTCAAACAATTTTTTTTATTTCGGATCTGACTTGATTAACCGGTCGCTATGGAATTTTAATCATAGCACTGAACTGAGGTTGTTCGGTAGAGCTTGAGATTAAGTTTTTTTTTTTGTAGCTAAGGAATTGGTATTCAGTAAAATAGAATTACAAAAAAAAAAAAAGTGATTTTAAGGAGGCTTAATCTAAAGAAAATGGTGTACAAAAAGAGCAAAAGTTAATCTCCATAGTAGAGAATAGAGATATTCTTCAGGTGAATTAAGATTTGAAGTCTAATAGAGACTTAAGGAGAGTTAAGAAAGGATTGCCGCACCCCAACAATAGAAGCACCGAAAGTGTCCAATATGCATTGAACTAAAATCTATCCAATGCCCATTTGGAGTCGTCTGATTCACATTCAAATTTATGTGCCCCACTTCAAAATTTGTGCAGATCAAATATCCACAAATTTTAATACGAATCGAATCTAACTAAACATCAGACTGATTTTAGTCCGATACCTATCACACGCCCCTCTCTTCCCACTTGGTACCCATACCCACTATGGATTGCTATGTGCATAGTACATTATAAGATGATTGTACTAGATACGACTTTAGTAGGCTTATTTTATACCTTTCATTTAATTCATTGTTCACCAACTGACCAACGCCAGAAATCACCAACACAATCCCAACTTTTACCACTAGAATTAACTATAAGCTAGCAAACAGTCTTCTCATTTCCCCTTTTTATCTTTTTTCCCGTGGAAACAATATGATACATTCATACATCTACAATGTAAAAAAAATAAAAATAAAAATAAAAAATAGAACAATTACAAACCATGCTACTGAAGCAGAATCTACGGAGGCATGAGCACTTTTGCCATTGCCCCCACCCCAATACCCCATCCCTCCCTCCACCTCTTATTTAAAACCTTTCAGATGAAAAGCAAAGAAACAAAAAATTTAGAGGCCAAAGTTGCACAGCTGAAGGAATTCCATGTCAGAGTCAACATATTTAGTCCAGAGTTGCTTGTACTGGTTCATGGCCACATCTAACCATGGTTTCATGTTACCGTTGAAATGTAGAACAGCCGCTTTTCGGATTTCTTCAGGGCTGATACTAGGGTTGTAGCCGAGTCCCATTACATGCCATGATTTCTCAAGAGGTTTTGTTGTGGTGTAGAAAGTCATTAAACCAGCGGAAAGAACAGTACCAGGTCTCCATAGTAATCCATCTTCATTCTGGAGATCAGTTAAAAAAAAAAAAAAAATTTAAAATATCATGCTGTTTGTATTTTTAACCCCATCTTCATTCTGGAGATTAGTAAAAAAAGTAAATTAAAATATTATGCTGTTTGTATTTTAACCAATTATGCTTCGGTTTTTATAGCTATAATGAGGTATAATGAATAGTGATGACTAATGTCAAAGATTGCTATCTTTGATTTTTGCAGCATACAGTTAGGCACAAACCAATTAGGTATTATGCATTTTATTTATTATCACATGCCACATTATAATTATATTTTATAATTATTACAGATCTCGTCTGACTAGCAGTCAAACTTAACCACTGATATCAAGTACTGTCGAAAGCAATAATTTGTTTTTCCTCCATGAAAAGTAACATAACAAAAATAAAAAATAATAATAATGCGTACCATTTCCTGATACTGATGAAACTGCTCGGTGCAGCGCTCGGTCCTCCATGATTGCAGATCAAACACATTAACCCCATAAGCCCAAGCACAAGCCCTCGGGCTAAACCTCTCTTTAACCACCTGATTAGTGAAATTGAGGTAGCGGTTGTACCTCCTAAACCCCCCGAAGCACATCTCCACTGCCCCATTTACATTCCCCTGCAAATCCACCTTCCACAGCTCCGCCAAGTCTTTTTGCACCACCACATCATCTTCTAAAAGAATAACTCTCTTTAGTTTTGGAAAAATTTCAGGCAAGTAAAATCTCAGGTAGTGCAGAAGAGAGATTTCTTGCTTTCCAGTCTCCATCTGACGAATCACAGGGGAGTACGAGGCATCCAGAAAGGTGTACTCATCTGTAGAGTGGAGATCCACGTGAGCCCCACCTGTTGGTGGCCGCTTGGCAAACCAAACCTATTTGACACAATATCCAGTAGGAAATGCTTTTATGATGACAACAATTAAATAATAATGAATGAATGAATGAATGACTGACTGAATGAATGAATGACTGACTGAATGAATAGTACCTGCATAGCTGGAAGGTACATGGGGTCAGTGACCACATGGAAAACATGGCGGGATGGATCAGCAGCATTACGGATCACTGAGTTGACCACAACAGAGACCGCGATTATGTTCTCGGAGAAAATCGCATAGTGATAAAGACTCGGGTCAGAGGCGATACTATCTGAGGTGGAGGGTAAAGCATCTTCTGGGTGCAAAATGCGGTGCTCCATAAGACGCATCGCGAGGCAGTGCAGGGATTTCGGGGTTGAGCTGGCTGCAATTTGGGAAGAGAGGTCACCGAGCTTCCTGATTTAGAGATTTGTAGAATATAAGATCTCATTGATTGCTACATTTCACTCTCTTTTTTCTTATTTACCTTTTTTTTCATTCTCCATTGCATTTGTTTAGTTTGTATGTTTTTGTTTATAACCATTTTTTTGAGGAAATTTTGTTTATAACCATTTTTTTTAGGAAATTTTGTTTATAACCATTGGTTTCCTTCATGTCAATCAAAACGTTCAAGTAAAAAAACTTAAAAACATATGGCATATTACATTGTTAACCTAAGACAATCATTTAATTGGTCGGTGTACTCCCAAGAATTAGATTTGTTGTTAGTTAGTGAACCACTGGCATATATGCTATGGATTGTACCAGATTTTGCAAATAAATCAAATATTGGATATGAAGTCCCTATTAGGAATTTATAAAATTGGCTGAACCAGGATATCTCAAATTTCTTAGTGCCAATCCCATCCAACCAAACCA
This sequence comes from Carex cristatella, assembly GCA_024447775.1. Classification (NCBI taxonomy): domain Eukaryota; kingdom Viridiplantae; phylum Streptophyta; class Magnoliopsida; order Poales; family Cyperaceae; genus Carex; species Carex cristatella. The sequence goes on from JAJHPF010000016.1 coordinate 254,661, forward strand.
TAGGCCAAGCTCCCTACAGCGCGAAAACGCATCCTCTGCGGAGTTTTTACCTGCGGAGCTGTGTGGTTCTTTTAATTTGGTCCGTTCGTTTTTTATCGGACGGACCAAACAAGATTTTGGCACGAATTTTAAAGCAAAATTAATACTGCCCCCTCCATCATCCGAGCACTCACCGCCTGAGATTAAATCTGGGCCATCCGATCAGCTCCGCACAGCTCCACAGGGAGAAATGCAGGTGTGGCGGTGCTTGTAACAGATCATGAGGCGCTTCAAAAATCCCCACGCAACAACTATGTCTCCAGAGCTCACATTTCGCAATGCATCAATTAAATCAACAACCGTAGAAAATGAGTCCAGAATTTTTAGTACCTCGCACGATGCAGCTGTTCATTCACAGAGAAAATTGTATCTCGTAACTTTTGTATCTTAATTTGCGTATCAAAGGCCTCCTTGGACTCAGAGACGAGCTGTCGTGCGAGCTTAACCCGATCTTTCGCCTCCTTCTCGACTGGGTGGAGCAAATCCTCATCAGATCCGACCCGTGACGCGAGCTCAGAAAGCGATGAAGCCAAGTTAGAGAAGAGTCGTACCTGACGCGAGGCGTCGATCTTGAGGCGGCGAGAATAGGCAGCGTAGGCGGAGACCAACGCAGCGTGATCGGACGCCTGGCGTCGAATCAGATCGAAATGAAGGGACTGGATGGGGTGGGGTCGGGTGGTGGCCTTGGTCGAGAGGAGGAACGAAATGGCGACGAGAAAGAGAAGTGTGGATAGAAAGGATAGAAAGATGCGGTCTGTGAAGAACGAACGGACGCCGTTCATCGGCCTCATCGGACGGCCACCAGCCATCGGTGGCGGGATTGGAAAGGGTGGGGGGCTTGGAAGGGGAGCAAGTGAGACTGACTACTGACTAGTGACTAGGGAGTAGTCGTAACTCGTAAAGACTAAACAAGGAGTACCGGGAAGAGAAGATCGAACCGTTGATATTAGGTGGGGATTCAATCGACATCGTTCATTGCAGATGCTTTGGAATTCTGTCGGCTGTGAGTCTGTGACACGGACTGACGTGGTATAAAAGACGGGTAAATATATTAATGGAATAGTTATTACTTCATGCAGCTCACAGACATCAGATCTATTTCAGCGCTTCATGAGACTCTTGCGTTGCATCAAGCACAATTTACTCTGTAAATATCGTTACTCGAAAAACGCGTTTGGTTGAAAGGCACCCGTAAAACAAGGGCAAGTGTGGTGTCGAACTGTCAAACATTCCGTAATATTATTTATTCGTTTAAGAGTAAAAGTGTTTTAGGTAGATTACGCATTTACGCTCTTACGCACGCGTCGGATTTTCAATTAAAGATCCAAAGTCCGAAAGGAGATTTTCAATTAAAGAGAACGGGCCATGTCCTAGTATAATAGGGCCCAAAAAATATAAGAGGCCGTTTAGCAGAGGCCTTGTATAATCAACTCGAATCTCTATAATAAAGACGCATTTTTCGGCATAAAATCTAAGAGGCCGTTTGCCAGAGCCCACTGCCGATTGGATTATTGTTAATGTCTGTTTTAACATTTATTCTTTACTCACGATCAAATTACTGTTAGTGTTTGTTTTAATATTTATTCTTTACCTACTAAATATTTCTAAAAAAATTATTAAAATACCGGACATTTATTCTTTACTCCGCCGATCTGACCCTCGCTCGTCGCAAGAGGCGCAAGAACCAGTTTCCGGACATGATTCCCTTCGCCTGTCGCAAGAGGCGAAAATGGACGAGCGAGGGTATTTTAGTAATTAATTATTAGGAGTGACATTTTTATAAATTAATGAAGTTTGGAGTGGCATTTTGACAATTTCAAAGTTTGAAGTGGTATTTTCACAATTTGAAGGTTTTGGAGTGACATTTTTACAATTAATTTTTTTTATGCATGGTTAGTGGTTAAAATTACCACTAACAAATATATTATATTTGATAAGAAAAAGTTATTTTAAAAAAATGTAGGTTTCAATTATTAGCTCTATACTGACGTCGTGCGGACAGAGAATTTAAGGATGCAATTAAGCAAGATGAACTGAAATTATTCATGGAAAAGTAAGTCGTCAACTTAACCGAGAATAAAAGAGGAGATTAAAATAAAGATATTTTTCGTAATAATTTAATAACTTTCATTACAAATTAATTTACAATATGTATGTTTTTGGACTGTTATATATAGGCCATATTTTATCTCCGAAACTACCTAGCTAATAATTAATACAACACTCAGCTGTTTTATTTTTATTCTTGAAACACGCTTAATTATAACCTCTTAAATATATACCCACAAAACACCATTCAAACACCAGCTAGCAGAATACTAGCTACATTATTCTCTCTACATCAAATAAACATAACTCAGATCTAACTTATAATTAATTGACACACATACTCTAAACAAACTAATTATCTTAGCACGCATATTAATTTGTCCATGATGCCTTATATATATTTATGGAAAAATTCAAAACATTAATTTTGTAAGTTGTTCATATATAATTTTAAATCACCTCTATTTGAAGTTGATATGAATTAAGTTATATATAATCAAAATACAAAAACATGTCTATTTGTTCATGAAAGTGATTAATCTGTTGACGGGGGCGGACAATATAATAATATATGTCATATGCGTTTAATTATGCACATGTTGGATTGGGCATGATCGATCACGAGTACTTGTGATATATATAAAATAATATATGCAATATATATATATAGACAGATCTACTCACATATATATATAGTTAATTACATGTTACTTGCATACATGCCGTAATTAACATATGCAATTTAATTAATTAAGACTACAGTAAGTTCAGTAACTCTTAAAATCTTGTCAGTAGCCTTTTTGAGAATTTGGGTTCAGTAAATACTGGATAGATCATAGATCTGATCATCTGACAACCTTTTAGAATCCGTGCTTAAGTGGCAGAGATCGACCTTCATTTCTGATGATATATATATATATATAGGTTTTGGCTAATATGCTACACGTAGCATAGAGACCTCTGTGCAACGGCTCAAAATTTGAATTTTCAAAATTCTAACGGTCGATCCAAACCGTTAGATGTGTTTTACATATTGAAATGTGCTTGGAGACCAAATTTTATATTTTTTAGATTTTTTTTACTATTTATTAAGCCACTTTGAAAATCGCTGATCCAACGGTTTCACTGTTTGGTTAACCCACCGTTGGATCAGCGATTTTCAAAGTGGCTTAATAAATAGTAAAAAAATTCTAAAAAATGTAAAATTTGGTCTCCAAGCACATTTTAATATGGAGAACACATCTAACGTTCGGATCGACCATTAGAATTTTGAAAACACAAATTTTGAGCCGTTGCACGGAGGTCTTCTATGCTACGCGTAGCATATTAGCAATTTCCTATATATATATATATATATATATATATATATATATATATATATATATGACAGGGCTACGGTGCTACGCGTAGCATAGAGCACTTCTGTGCAACGGCTCAAAATTTGAGTTTTTAAAATTCTAATGGTCGATCCGAACCGTTAAATGTGTTCTCCATATTGAAATGTACTTGGAGACCAAATTTTACATTTTTTGAAATTTTTTTACTATTTATTAAGCCACTTTGAAAATCGCTGATCCAACGGTTTCACTGTTTGGGTAAGCCACGCACCGTAGCCGAGTCCTATATATATATATATAGGAATTGGTTACGGTGCAACACGTTGCTATCTCCAGAATTTGCTATGGACTTTTAGACCGTCGGATTGCTTTAAAATTCGTGCAACAAGATGGAGCGCTGAATAGAATTAACGGAGACGGAAATCAGAAATCATTCCATCGCTCCCTATTCTCCTCCTGTCCCGACCTTCTCATTTCTATTGCTCCCCATTCTCCCTCCCCGGCCGCTAGAGGAGCACCCCCGCCGAGCCTCTCCGCCCTTGCTGCACCCCCCATTCTCCTTTCCCGCTTGGGTTTCGCCCTGCCATGCCTGCCGTCCTGCCGCGCCTCGCACCCCCCATTCTCAGTATCTCAGGTGTCGAGTAACCGCACATCATCTCGCTCTCTCACTATTTACTTTACTGTTTCTTTATCATATTCGAAATTATCTGAAATTGGTGTCTTTGTTCTAAAAATTTTATGTAATTTTGTGCAATTTTGTAATTTTGTGCCAATCTATCTAATCTTGATTTACATTTTGAAAGTTTTAAATTTTGAAACATTGTACCAATATTTTGGGTAGAGCCCTGTACGTATGGCATCCATGTACCAATTTTCAATTTTGTATCAATTCCTGTTTCTTTTAACAATCTGTATCTGCACGTGAAAAAATATGTTACTACTGATAATATATATGTTTCTCGTTGTCTTAAATTATTGTTGTTTAATGCAAGACATTGTATGGATATATGGTGGTATTTTTGGCTTCTCAGTATCTCAGGTGTTGCATTGTTTTACCAACTCTGTGCTGTAAAATTTCCAAAAATATTTTCTTTTTTACTTGTGTGATTTTGAAATTTCAGACAATGGTGCTTCCTCAAAAAAACTTGGCCGGATTGCTCCTCTGGTATTCCTTTCTGCAGCTTAAAATAGTAAAAGAACATAACATATTATTTGATTATGCAATTACCTTGACTGACATTTATTTTTTCTATGCAGCCCTTTCCATTGAAGCGACTTACGGAGGGAGTCAGAGATAGAAAATCTTCGAGAACTGATAACATTTAGAACTATTTACAAATGTTCTCTTCCTACCAGTCCAAAAGGTATGTATGTATATATTCATCAGGGATATGTTTGGTAGAGATAAAAGTAAAGGAATTAAGGGTACAAGTCTTTTCAACGTTTTTTTGTTTACCAGTAAGAGGATCATATGAGAACTTTCAACAACAAGATAGAAGAGGACAAGAAAATAATTGAACTTCAGAAGGTATGATAACTTATTTATTGGAAGAATATCAAGTCTTAGATAAACTATATATAGACACATCTTTAATTTATTTTATATTTTTTGTTTCTGTGACTCAGGTCCTAGCTAGAAGAGAAATCAATGAACTCATCTCCTGCTTGATGAAATTGGTGTGAATTAATTAGTTTGATGAGATGGGGGGCACTAGAGGATGTCAAAAGTCAAAACAACACTTGATAAAATTGGATTTGTCAACTAATTACAAGCATATACAGATATAATTGACATAATGTCCCATTATTATGTAATATATCAGGGGATATCTTAGAGATATATGAAAAAGATGGCCTTTGTTTTATTATATTTACTACTTTTTACTTCATTTTTTTTTGAATTGTCGTCTGTTTTCAACCATAGAGCTAATATATAAATCATAATTTTTGATCTGCTAGGTATATGGCAATGTTTGTTACGAGAAATTTTGAAATTTTATTTGAAAATTATGTTGTTGGTTGATGCTTCATTCGTCCAATCTCAGGATTAGGTTGATACTTTATTTATGCAGATTATCCTTGTTATTTGATATCCCACTATATATAATTTCAGTTGGGAGATGAGGACGTATAATTTTCATTTATCGAAGTTCTTAGCAGCTAGTCATGACCCTCATGTGTACTTTGATTTATATTCTACTGTAGATGACATAGATTAGCTTATAAATTTATGCAAAAGAAAGCACCATATATCAAAAGAAAGCAAAAAAAAGGAAGAGCTCCATAAGTAAAAGAAAGCATCATTAATATGTCATATTTTTACATATTAATAAACCTATCACCATATATCAAAAGAAAGCAAGAGCTCCGTAAGTAATATAACAAAAACAAAGCTCTATCAAAATATACAAGTAATTTATATCTATCAAAATGCACAGGTAAATCTTATGTTTGTCTTTCAAAATGCACAAGCAAGAGCTCCATAAGTAATATAACAAAAACAGAGCTCTATCGCAATATACAAGTAATTTCTATTTTTCAAAAACTTCAAGTATCATCATCTTCATCTCGTTTTCTCTTTCAGCTGATCTTGTTTGCACTACAAATACAAAAATTGTATTCATGTATTAATGTAATAAAAGTTAAAAAAGAAAAAAATTTACAAGAATAATGACATACCTTGGGACAACTTCGAAAATTGTGGCCCCCTTTCTCATTGCAATAGCTACAAGTGCGTCTTTTAAGAGCAATTTTTTCTAGCATTAGTTTCAACCTTTGCAGTTTTTTCTTCCTCCCCTTACATTGGGATATTGGTGGATCGATGTACTCTTCAATCGACAAGGGAATCGAAGTTTGTTGCTCTAAAATCTCTTCTGGTGCACTCCATTTTGAGGGAATCAAAGTCAAAATTTTGTCCTTCAGTTCATCAAGACTAACATCCGCACATTTGAATGCTTCTACAGATTTTGTTGCCAAATGCACAAGTTGTACCACTTTGGGGTATAAAATGGCATGCCGCATAGATTGCAGCTCAGCTGATTCTCCCGTACCTGTACTCCTTTCACGGATTGACCTTTTCACTCTCATTAACTCCTTTGGTCCAGCGCTTGAGAATGTATTTGCAAGGTAAGTGTTCTATTCCGACATGTTGCATCACCTTGATGGCATGCGCACATAAGAGCCCGCTAAATTCAAAACCTTTGCAACTACATAAGACGGTCACATCAGCTATGTATATGCAAACTTTGTGAATTTCAGGGACCCAATTTGGAAACGAAGGGTGTTTTGTGATGTTGACTTCATAACATATCTTTTGCTCAACCTCTACAACATAACCATTACTACTATCTTTCAACATCTTCTTAAATAAAGAAAAGATTTTCTTGGTATAAACCTCACGTGCATCAACCTCCATTCCATTTAAAGACCATAGCTGAGGGGTTTCATGGATTGTTCGGCAATCCTCATCACTCTCTCTTTGCCATATCACCTCTACCAACTTCTCAAGTTGTAGGACAAACCGATATATAGAAGTATGATTATCCACCAATAACTTCATGACATTATTCATTCCTTCACTTCTTTGAGTTGTGGACATTTGAGCAAAAAAAGTACCGCGAAAGTAGGCAGGAACCCATTCCTCTCGTTTCTGAAATATTGTTTTGAGATGACTATTGTCTTCCAATTTATACTTTTATAACATCTTCTGCCACGATCTTTCGAAATTAGCGACTGTCAAGCTTCGGTTGATAATAGCTCTCAACTCCTCTTGAAAACCATCCTTGCTGCCATAGTAAACCAACAACTGATCCCTTGCATTCTTCATCACATGTCATTGGCAACATCTATGGATTGTACTAGAAAACACTTCTTGTATGGCAACTTTCATAGAGGGGCATTGATCGGTGATAATTGCCTTTGGTGCCTTGTTGAACATTGCTTGCATCCAAGTACGGAATAGCCATATGAAGTTTGTAGCTTGCTCGTTTCTAAGAAGACATGTGCCAAAAACAATGCTTTGCCAATGGTGGTTGACTCCGATGAAAAGTCTCAATGGCATGCAATGTTTATTAGTGTTGTATGTTGTATCAAATGTCACCACATCTCCAAACTCGCCATATGCCCGCCTCGCTCTACCATCAATCCACACAATGTTCTTTACAACTCCATCGTTGTCTGGCTCTATGGCAAAGAAAAATTCTGAGTCCTCCTCTTGTTTTTTATTAAAATGAGTCAATGTTGTTTCCACATCTATACCCACCAACCTCTTGTTTTCCTCAACTATTTGATTATTGACATCCTTCTTTGAAAAACAAAGTTTATCAATCCCACCAGCGTTTTCTCCTAAGTAATGCCAAATTTGTGAGGCTGACACATTTGATGCTCGCATTTGTCTTATAATTACCTTCTCCTCCATGGTCATGCCTTTTAAGGATCTTAGATTTCTTCTTTTTGATGGACTAGCAATTAAAACATGATTATGCACGGCATTAAATTTAGACATTTTTCAAACTCCATTATTGAATCGTCTAAGCCTTATGAAAGTCATACAACCACTCCTTGTATTTGATATTTTCTTTTGAGGTGTCCCCATGTTGTCTGCTTGTTTCTGTCGATTTGACAACCCTTGTTTTGAGCACACCATTCTAATTGAAGAAACCCCAACTTTTGTTTTGCCAGTAGTCTGTACTCGGATACTAAATCCGAGCCTACTTCCATATGAGTTATAATACTTCTTAGCCTCAATTTCACTAGCAAGTTCCATGCCAATAAAAGGTTCGACATTCTCACCACCTCCAACATCCTCTTCCTCCCATTCATCACCTGTTACATCATCTTCCTCAATCTCTACCTCTTTTTCTTTATCACCTGTAACATCATCTTCATTGATTGTATCACCTCCAAACTTGTCTTCCTCAAAATCATCAAGTGCAAACTCACATTCCTCCAAAATAGACATTGAAAGCCTGCCAAAAATAGGACATAAAGAGAAAAATAAGAAACAAAATGTGCAACCTATCAAAAAGTAATTTTAATTCCAAAGTTGCTCTAGGAATCAATAAAAGCTAAACAATACTTGCTGAAAACACTGTTTTAAGTTCCTATTCCACTAGAATAAAACTTTTCAAAAGCTAGCATATGAGAGTAAACATAGAAGAAATATATTGCTATAAACTAACCTTGACAACGGCACAAATTAAGATTTCAATTTTGGGTATTAGATACAAATCATGAATGACTTTCTTAAGGTGCTTTCACCACTGGGTATAAACTATATGCTTCCCTAAGGTGCCGTCACGTTAGAAATTTTTCCCATTAAATGAAATATGCTATATGCAAAATTATATTAAAAAAATTATTAATTATATAAAATTCTCCTAAATTAAGTATATTATGCATATAGCAAAGGGATGTATGTATTCACTGTACCTTATTAGGTACGCTAAAAAAATAAATGGCAAGGGCTGCATAGAAAAAATAAATGTCAGTCAAGATTTCAGATAATTCAAAAAATAACCTGTCGAAGATTTTGTATCTCTGACTCCCTCCGTAAGTCGCTTCAATGGAGAGGGCTGCATAGAAAAAATAAATGTCATCAAGGTAATTGCATAATCAAATAATATGTTATGTTCTTTTACTCTTTTAAGCAGCAGAAAGGAATACCAGAGGAGCAATCCGGCCAAGTTTTTTTGAGGAAGCACCATTGTCTGAAAATTCAAAATCACACAAGTAAAAAAGAAAATATTTTTGGAAATTTTACAGCACAGAATTGGTAAAACAATGCAACACCTGAGATACTGAGAAGCCAAAAATACCACCATATATCCATACAGTGTCTTGCATTAAACAACAATAATTTAAGACAACGAGAAACATATATATTATCAGTAGTACCATATTTTTTCACGTGCAGATACAGATTGTTAAAAGGAACAGGAATTGATAAAAATTGGTACATGGATGCCATACGTATAGGGCTCTACCCAAAATATTGGTACAAAGTTTCAAAATTTAAAACTTTCAAAATGTAAATCAGGATTAGATAGATTGGCACAAAATTACAAAATTGCACAAAATTACATAAAAATTTTAGAACAAAGACACCAATTTCAGATAATTTCGAATATGATAAAGAAACAGTAAAGTAAATAGTGAGAGAGCGAGATGATGTGCGTTTACTTGACACCTGAGATACTGAGAATGGGGGGTGCGAGGCGCAGCAGGGCGAAATCCTAGCGGGAAGGGAGAATGGGGGGTGCAGCAAGGGCGGAGAGGCTCGGCGGGGGTGCTTCTCTAGCGGCTGGGGAGGGAGAATGGGGAGCGATGGAAATGAGAAGGTCGGGACAGGAGGAGAATGGGGAGAGAAGGTCGGACAAGAGAAGAATGGGGAGAGAAGGTCGGACAAGAGAAGAATGGGGAGCGATGGAATGATTTCTGATTTCCGTCTCCGTTAATTCTATTCAGTGCTCCATCTTGTTGCACGAATTTTAAAGCAATCCGACGGTCTAAAAGTCCATAGCAAATTCTGGAGATAGCAACGTGTTGCACCGTAACCAATTCTTATAAATATATATATATTAATTAATGAATTATTCAAGTTCACAACAACAACATCAAAGTAATTAAGAGAAAAGGAGAAAGACAACTATATATCTGATCGATCTCAATCAGTAATATCTTGGAGAGTTATAGAATACACCACATGTGAAGTGTTTGGTCTTTTTCTTTTACCCCCTTTTAATTTATTTTTTCATTATTTAAACCTTGTAGTATTTTGGTCCATATATATTTTATTAATACTGGACAGCCAATCACATATAAATGTAACAACAATATTATGAAATTTGCATGTGATGTAGCTAGCTGTAAAATTAAACAAAAACCGAAAGGTCGCTCCCCATGAATGATGCTCATGAAGGAGACCAATAAAAATCACTCAACACATGATGCAGAGCAGATCGAGGTGCATATGCTATATATATATATATGTATATATCGATGCTCATGAAGCTAGAGAGATTAATTACATTTCGCACTAACTTTACTAATTACATATAACGAATATTATGATCATATATACCACATGTATATATATGACCTATATATACCCTCTATATATAACAAGCAAATTAAAACTTAGCTGTACTGTTATATTTGTTTCATCTCCAGTTCTTTTAATATGTGAAATAAGACTATATATTATATACGCCTAGCTAGAGTTTGTAGGGAAGAGGGGGTGTCCGATGCCCATCGGATCAGAACAGTGTTTGATGGGTGGTTTCTACCGTCCGATCTACTTCAAGATATGTGCGCACTGATATTAAAGTGATGCGCACAGATCTTGAAGTGAATCGGACGGTAGAACGACCGATCTAACACTGTTCTGGTCCGATGGGCATCGGACACCCCCCTCTTCCGAGTTTGTATAGTATCTAAATTTGAAATCCCTGATTTTCTGATCAAAACCTGAGCCATATATAATTTTGACCAAGTTGGAAATTCAGGAGACTCGATCGATCCTTTAATATTCATGCCAATGCGGATCGGATTAAATGATCAATTCATTGAATCTATATATGGTCAATTGGTCATGCATGATTAATTCAAATGCTCATGAATTAAGATGCTACAGAAGCTTTCTTAGTTTACAAGGAAAGATGAAGGTTGTTTCTTCCTGTTTCTAGCTATAATTAAGTACATACATATACATATATATATATTACATAGGCATGCAGGCGACGTGTACTCTTTCTCTGATCGATCTGTTTAAAATTTAAAGCTAGCAGTACTGTTCTTCGCAGTGCAGCAGCCATTACTCATTTACTTGCACACATGAGACACCCCCATGTGACCCATCAAATTGCCAAGCAATTTAAATAAATAAATTAATGGACCATGCATGTGGATTATATTAATTAGCACCCTCAATTCCTCATGCCATACTTTTTGCCGTCCCCGGCCGATGCTATCCATAGCTACGTCAAATTAAATTTGGGTCCGATTCCCATCCATCGGACTTAAATTTGCATCCGATTGGTTACATAACCGTCCGATCCGCTTTAAAATTTATCTGCATGAATATTAAAGTAGATACACACGGATATTAAAGTGATTTGTACATATCTTAAAGCAGAACGGATGGCTATGGAACCCATCGAACTCAGTTTGAGTCCGATAGGCATCGGACCCAAATTCATCTCTCTAAGGTAGGTCAAATTTATATGAGACGGGACTATATATGTATATGTAATATTTGTTTCAAGGTATTTATGGACCAGCTCATATATGCAATGGTTATATTATATATATAACCCAAGCAATAAAACTTTGTGTTGGTTGGTCAGTAATTCCTCCTTTTGATCATTTATTTCGGGTAATAAATTAGGTTGAAAAATACGCAACATTTTCATTAGAAAAATAAAAATAAACTAGTTAATTAGGAGTTCACCTTACTTTTTTGTCAAAAAAAGAAAAAAATAATAAAAGGATAAATTAAGGCTCAAATAACATAGCAAATTTATATCTGCAATATTTAAGATTCAAATCGCCTTTAAAACGTGAAGAAAAAATTAAAATTACATAAAGGTTTAATTGTTTTCTATAACAATTATGCAAATGATCAACAGCTAGCTAGGTTTGGTGTTGATCTTCTTAATTATAACCGACACTTTTGATGAAGCGTCTCCAATTGCTACAATATCATACAAGTTGGTAAACAGGAAAAAAAAAACATTTAATAAGGCCTTCTGTATCAAGGACTCTGTCCTTTAATTTGATGATACATATAACTGCGAATAAACGACTAGAAATAGGAACCAATTGATGAATCAAAATTGGCATCTTCTAGAAACTTTCTTTTAATTAGGACTATGTTCACTGAATTGCACTATTCATCATAAATATATTAGGTGGAAAGTTAACTATTCATGATAAACATCTCTGGTTATTATATACTTGATATTATTCAGAAATGCTTATGAAGATTTCTATCCAACAGATTTCCAAATAGGTATATATGGGAATTTTATTGTGCAGGTTCATATTGGTAAATTATTATATTCTCTGTGCAATATTTGTATGACATAAAACTGGTAAGCTTACCATTTCTGACATACCGACAGTGCATATATCTATAATTCTATATGCTGGTACACAGTACTGATTTTAGCTATATATCAATTAATTAAATTGTTAACCAAATAAGCAACTGTGTTTATGTACGTAACACAGTTGATGCTCTCAATTATAAAACACAGACATCTTTTCGTAATTAAAAACGTGAGATTGAGATTGGAGTACGTGGTGTTTCATACAATGACATCCATCGATTAGGTCAGTAGTCAGCTTAATTAATTTACCAGTTCAGCAGTCCATTTCACCGTATTTAAGTGTCTAATAATTGGTGTCCATTTATTTAATTGATGTGTGATTTTAGTTCTCATCTTGTTTTTCTTTTTGAATAAATCGTCAGCCAATTAATTTTCTATGTTGGTTTTATTATCATCTAAACTGAGATCAAATTGATATATACTCTAATTAATTAAGTTGACACAACGGCTGGCATGACTACTAAATCACTTACTAAGTCATTAGCAATTCATGAACAATTAGTTTCATTATTTATTATACATGCATGCTAATCTTGATAAAAATAATTAGTTTCATGATAATTAATTAACCCAGAAGAAAAATCTATGCACGTGCAGTGTAGTACAATAATGAAGGACAAAAATAGGAAAAATTAGATTAGTGATGTCACTCAATTAATTTAGTTAATTACTATAAGAAGATTCTAAGAAGCTGGTGAATGGATATTTTCATGCAAACTGTAGCTCTCACAAAGAGCGAAAAGTACATGTTATTTTCATATTATACTGACATCTAATTAACTACAAATAATTTACAATTCTTTTCTAACTGCATGCATGCATGCGCTCAGTTCTTCCATGCATCCATCTCGCTTCAAAGTTCAAACAAATTGATGTTACTTACTAATTTAATTTATGAAATAAAAGCTAATTAATTAAAGCACAAATCTAATTAATTAATTATTTAGAAAAACTCGGTTGGAGGATCATCTAATGGCAACTGGAGACCATCTAAATTAGGCATCTCCTCCTCTTGTCCAGCACCAGCAGTGCTATCTTCAAACAACCAATTCTCAAGCCAAGAGAAAGGCTTGCAATCGTCACGGCTAGAAACAGATTCACACTGAAACGAACCCTGGGTAGAACCCGATTCAGAGCGGTCTGTTCTCGGCTTATTTGGAGAATTTTTCATCCACCCTTGAAGCAACTTTGAGATGTTCTCAGTACTAGATGCATAAACAACATTATTTGTTGTACCAGATGAAGATGCATCAGCATGACTACTGGTTTTGAAGAAGTGAGAATCGATCAAATCACCATCCGACAAAGGCTTTGGTTCATCGAGAGATAACGCTTCGCGCAACGCCTGTTTGGCTGTGTGGATGTTGGTTTGAAGTCTTCTTTCCCATTGGCCTTTGCTCAACGACCGGTGGTTGTTGCTCGAGGTAATTCTCTCAGTGCCGTCGTGTACTTTGGCGAGTTTTTTCTTGAGATGAGTGTTCCAGTAATTCTTTATATCGTTATCAGTTCTCTCTGGTAAATAAGAGGCTATGGCAGCCCACCTACAAGTAGAGAAATTGAATTGATTATATTTATAGTAGGTTGAAAGAGGTTTATTATATTTTTTTAAAACAATAATTAATTATATAGGTATCTATAATCTATTAGGGTAAAGATATTGACAGAGCTAATTTAACTTCACGCAGCGCACAACCAATAATCTATTAGATGACTAATGCGTTGCATGATTGCATGAAGCTAAACCAGGTCTGTCAATAAATTTTGCCTACCTATTGCCAAGGAGCGCTTGGAGATGAATAATAAGTTTCTCTTCTTGCTCAGTGAAGCTGCCCCGTTTAATCCCTGGCCGTAGATAATTTGTCCATCTCAGCCTACAGCTCTTGCTGCACCTCATCAAACCTATATTTATAATATTAATTACCATGATATATAATATAAGCTTAGCTAAGCTAGGATATACATATTACATGTATAATTAATTAATAACCGTACCAGTGTTAGAAGGCACGGTGCGCCAGTTGTTGGGGCCGTGCTCTTGGATGTAAGAGACAAGCATGAGATCCTCCTCAGGCGTCCATGGCCCTTTCTTCACCCCTTCTTTTCCTTTCTCACAGCAAGGAGCTCTTCCCATTAATTAATTCTTTTTCTCTCTTCTCTAGTTCTCTATTCTCTGTTTTTTTAACAAGGAAGGGAAGGATTGGGGTTTAGAGTTTAGTTACAGTTCCAGTTATGACACACATGACACACCAGATATATATACACAGTTACATAGTACATACACACAACAAAAGAAAAAGAAAAGAAAAGAAAAGAAACCTTTGGCCTTTGGGTGACCTGACCAGTAAGTATATGGCCGCTGACTGACTGGATGTCTGACAGCTTTTTATAAGTAAAAGGTAGAAGACAGAGAAAGCACAAACAAAACTTTGGGTGGACTTGTGGTATGGCAAATGGCCAATGGGAAAAGGAAGGGAGGAGGTGGGCCAGGCCAGTTGGAGCAGAGCAGGTATGGAAATTGGAAAGAGTCAAACATGGGGAGGGACAAGCATTTACTCTGTGGGACCTATCTCGCCTTTTCTTTTTGCTCTCTAACTCTAATTTATCACTGCTCAAGAAAAGGAGCCTGATTACATATTTCAGAGTTTTTAGTAGGGTGTCATTGTCAACGGTTATGATACCGGTCGCCTGGAGGTATTTTCATGCTCTTGTTAGGATCTGTTCGGTGAACCATTAGAAATAAGCATGGGCACATGAATTGAACTAAATATTACTGTTTGTGTGGAAAAAAAAAAATTCAGTTCAACTAAATTTTTATTTTTCTACGGAAACAGTAGAGCAGCCGAACAGGGCGTTATGTCTTATCTTATCTGCTGTGATAACAAAAAAACATAACTATTTTTATCTGTTTTTTTAAATACGGTATGATTCAATAAACAGATAAAAATATGTCATTTATATTTTAATTTGTATTTTTAATTAAATATTTTTTAAAACAAGAAAAAATAATGATGAATACAACTAATTGGTATTATAAAAATTTAATAAAATACAAAACTTTATTGTATCATTGTATCATTTTTATACAAATATATATATGTGTGTGTGTGTGTGTGTGTGTGTAATTTTATTTGTAAAAATTATCTAATACAAAAACGGGTAAGCTAACGGAAAAAAAAATAAGCTAATGAAAAAAATATCTTACCTTTACTCGTGTTTTCGAATATGGTACGGATCGGATAAATGGGTAAAAGAGTGCCATTGACACCCCTAGTTTTTAGTATCTTAGTTATGTTTTATTTTCTATTTTCTATTTTCTAGCAGGCTAAAATTTAAAAAATAAAATGTTAAAATAAATAGTTAGATATAATATATATTATTTACAAGAAGAGTTCAAATTAAAGGCAGAGTCAAACTTTCAAATTATAAAAGTCAAATGTTAATGGGGTCAATCATATGTAATTTTCTTACTATATGGGATCATAATTGATCCATATCATGCTACCCTAAACTATATATAAAATTATGTATAATTACAAAAAAAAAATGAAAATAAATGGGAATCAACTGATCCCATTCTCTGTTACTAACTCCGCCTCTGATTCACATGCTTCTTGTCTTTTTTGTCTCACATGCGTCTCATATTCTTATTTAGGTTTTTCAAGTTCAAATAGATGATTTAAAACTGCTCAACATGATCTTCATATTAAATGTGTTTGGAGACCAAACTTTATATTATTTTTTTGAATTTTTTTTTATATATATACAAAATCACTTTTGAGTACCATCCAAAAACAATGATTGTGTATCTATCTTAAAACAAATTCCAAAATAATATAAAATTTGGTCTTCAAGCACATTTTAATATGAAAATCATGTTGGACAATTTAGATAGATTGTTTGGACTTTAAAAACATAGATAAGGGTGCGAGGCATTTGAATCCTACTCATTATTTTGTTATGCACACTAATTACGACATTAAAAAAAAAATTATTAGTATCCTGATCTTGTCAAAATACATTACATTGATTTTTTCAATTTATTGGGCCCATATGAAAATAAACTCGAAAAGTGACAATATTTTATGTGCATGTGGAAAATAAAATTGACCGCACCTAGCACTTTTTGGGTAAATTTCGGCGGAGGTCACTAAAACTTTGCCCTTTATTACGAATTAATCACTCAATTTTGATTTATTCTTTTGTAGCTACTAAACTTTTCATTTGTTCCAATCGAGTCACTCTATTACTTTTCTGTCCAAAATATGAACGGAATATGCTCCTTTCGTCCAAAATACTAACGGAAAAGTTATATTTTATTATTTTTTGGATGACAAAGTTATAGGGTAACTTGATTGGCACAAATTAAAAATTCAGTAGCTAAAGATGGACAAAACAAATTTAAATGACCAATTCGTGAGAAAGAAATCTAGTGACCTCCGACAAAATTTACCTAATTTTTTTTTACATATAAGTTTCAGATTTTTTCTTTTTTTTGGAAGAAGGTAAGTTTTAGATTTTTGTTAGATGAAAATTCAATATTCTTACTAAGGGGTATTTTAGAATTTTGATCATAATCTCATGCTAAAAGGAGGAGTTTGTAAACTGTACATTGTCCATTGAAATGAAGTAACTAAGAATCTGAACCAAAAATAAAATAAAAATATTTATTCAGAATATATCAAATTTAGGAAAATCAAATGAATCCTAATAATTTTCTTATCTTTTGTTAGGTATGCCTTTTTATTGGAAAGGAAATTACTAGGTACTGGATTTTCATAGTAATTTTAATATGTGTAAATTAATTATTATATTTTTGTAAATTATATTTAAAGGTTTGTTACCATCCGTAACTTTAGAGATATTATGCTTCTTAATTTTAATTTTCTAGAATATCACGCGATTGAATTTACCAATGGAGGTAAAAAAAAAATATTTTTTTTACCTTTCAAAGTAATGTTATACATAATTAAGAATATTTTATTTAGTAAAAATTGATATTTAATGAGGTTCAGATCTCACAGTTGGCTACACAAGTATGGTATTAAAGTTGAGCTCTTTGAATTTTGAGCAAGACTTGTTATTGGAAATTGGATCGAACAAGTAATTGTACTACAATCCAATTACATTACACTACATTACAGAGGATATATCTCTCTCTGCATTGAATGAGGTTACACTTACACTAGGAAAAATCTACGAGTCTCTGGCAGTGGTAATTACTACTAATAAAGAGCAGTAAATACTATCTTTTCCAAAGGAGGGTGTTAAGCTTCAAATATTCCCCCTTTCTATAAACTTTCTATATATGTTCTATTTTTTTTTCTAATACATGCCGTAGTTTATTTGGAATTCGCATCCTCTGAGATATCTCAAACTTTGCATGACTTTTTTTGAATATCTCAATCGTTCAAATACATTATGCACGAATCTCAAAGCTCAAATATTACTGCCTCCCCTAAGTTCCCCCAAATAGGCACTGGACACGTCGGTCACGCAAAAATTGAGATATCTCAGAGGATACGCACCCATTAATTTGTGGGGGGCAGAAAAATAAATTTTAATTCGTAGTTAAAATGTATATATCCTTGGCAAAAATAATTAGAAGCTAGGTTTCTTAAAATACCTTTGTACCTAATAATTAATAATTAATATCCTAGGTAGTTAGATAAGATCCCTCATGAAACTGGAGAGAGTGGTTAATTAGTGGTTAACCATGAATCAAATTGGCATTTCTTGAAATTGATTGAGGTCTATTTTGCATGGCATGGGAAAATGACACGGTGGTATGTTATATTAGCAATGGCCAATAGCCAATAGTAAATCCACGGCCCACGGGTTCAAGGGAATGCCGCAACACCTCAACTCGTGTAATTACATGTACAGAACTGCTCACCTTGCGGCGGCTCGCTTAAGTTGATGACTTTTGCAACATTTAAATTATCTTTTGGGTCTCATGTGCAAGTTCATATAACTTAAAAGACAAGGATCATTTTGCAATGACTTATCTGGACAATATACCTTTTCTTTTTTTTGCCTATAAAAAGGTCTCATGAACTAAGTATAACATGCTATTCGACAACCCCTTCCCTTGTAAAAAGTAAAAACACAGTCTCATGAACCACCTACTAAGCAAGTAGTAAGGACCAAGGACAACGGAGTAATCAGAATTTTCATCAGAGATATAGGCAAAATAAATTATTATTATTTATTTAAATTATTCATTAAAATATTATTCAATAACTTTTATTGGAAGCGGAATCGGTAATTGACCATGAATCAATATGATCAAGAAAATCAGTAGGAATCGGCCGAATCAGATCAAAAACTCGAATTTAAATAAATATATATTAAGATGCTCTATTCCAGAATCGTAAAGCCGTGCTAACTAATTACATGCCTCTAACTATCCTTTTTCCATTCTCAAAGCAGCCTGAATAATCGAGAGATTATGTAAAATTAATGTAAATCATATTGGTACCAACACTGGTACACCACAACCTGAATAGCACCAACCAAAGTAAATCATTCACAGAAGAACAACATTAATTTAAGAGTGTACGCATGCACAACATGACAAGCATATCACAACATATCCTAGGCATTTGGCAATAGTGGAATAGTGGTATCAGTGGTACCTGTAATGATATCATGTCAATATATATGTTAAGACACCCGTGCATTTAGAAATAGGTTAGATTTGAGCTTTTCTTTCTCTGCGCCTGTCCAGCAGTGAATTACAACACATTTAAATAAAGATAATCAGAAATCTATATATTAGCCTGTATTTTAGCACCTAAATCAATTCAATTAAGATTAAAAACTAAAACATAATTTTACATACAAATTAACTAAAACATGAATTTATAGATTGTTGATGGATATATAGATTTGAGTATCAATCAAATTTAATGCAATCTAAGTATTATTGTTTAATAGTACATCAAGAATAGTTAATTTTGAATCATTGAATCAAATTAGTAAAATATCCTCCATATCCCATCCATTGTTACAGCCTTACAAGCAGGTGTGATATATATTTGCTTCATATTAATTAGTCATACCTATCGGATTTGTAATTAAAACAATATTTGTTTTTTTGTGTTTGTCAAGATATATAAGTAGTTGTCAGGTGATCATTTTCCTTTCTTTAAGATAATTCTCGGTAGAGTGTACATCAAAATTTTTGAGGTTCTTGCAAGTTCTTGGAACAGACTATATTCATGATGCACCTATATATATATTTGTCGAATTTATAGAGCATTGACGTTGTAAAATTAAGTCGATATTGACGGTTGTTTAGTTAGTCAAGTTAATATTAATTAAAGGTATAAATTAAAACAATTACAACTTTACAAGAATTAAGTTGATTAATTGAACCCCCCACTTTTATGGTCCCTAGCAGGCGGCGCCAGCTAGAGTATTCCACCACTAAAGTAATGTCCCACCGAGAGAGAGAGAGAGCATTTTGCATTTATTAATTACTATATATTGATTAACTGCTTGATTAATTGCCATATAGAGCGCCATGGGTGGTCTTGTCACAGAATATCTGAACTCATCCGAGGGCCATTGTATGTCGGGGGACATGGTTCACAATTTTCTATCACGGCGTCGCTGTCTGATGTTGATCCAATGGCGCATTTGTCAAATCCACATTTAAGCCATTTCATTCAGTCATGCACCAGCTGGCACGTAACGTACTCTTGTTGTTGATGTCTTCATTCTTTCACCATTTTTTACTAAATTAGTAAGTGCCGGCATGCGTTGCCGTGAAAAATAAAAATATATTTTGATCATTTTCTTTAATTGTTTTATTGCATAATTATGTACTAATCAATTATACTCTTTGTAAAGAGTGTTTCCACTTACTAACTACCAGCAAGATTGTTTGATGAATATTTCTTGAGATTAAAATTAAGTTTACTTTAGAATTTTAGCCTTTAAGAATTATTGTTGCAACTTCTTTTCTTTTTGAAATTAACTTAATCAATTTGATCATGTTTGTTTATGACAAACTTTGCTGATTTGATATAAATTGATCAAGTCAGCAGCAAAAAGGATTTGATATAAATTGCTTTTTATTTGATTATTAAGTTACATTGTTTAAGTGATGTTAGATTTAAGTTTTGTTGTTTATGTTAGTTTGTAATAATCTAGAAGTCAATAATACGATAAATTATCATAAAGCTTTGTTCATGAATTGAGTGATTAATAAACTGTCATTTTGTTCCTTGAGTATTATTGAATTTATGAATCATTTCGAGTTCATGACTTGAAATTGTAGAGCTTCATAATATAGATGATAAATACTCTTAAAAGTATCTAACCGAGGTAATTAGCAGGAACACTAATTTACCGTTACAAGATTAGAATAAGGATTAAAAGATGGTTAAGTTTTACAGACCATTGACATGAGATGTCATTTTAATCACATAGATACATGTTCTAGGAACATGGTATTTGACAGACCTCGAATGAAACATTAAATGAAATTGTGTACGTGTCATTAATGTTTTCATTAAGTGTTAAGTTCTAAAGTATGAGGTATTCATCTTTCCTACTAAGAGATGTGTATGTGTGATTGTTACTTAACGCTGTCGGTAAAATGCAGTCATAACGGTAGCTTTTCGGTATACATAGCTTAGCTGAGGTAGTGATGGTTTACCAAAAGTACTATTGTCCCTCGTATCTCTATACGAATTACGGTATCACGGGCCCCTTGATAGAGTAGGATTATCTGCATGCAGTATAATTACAAGAGTAATTATATTTGATAATCTGCTCAAGATTGAGAAAAGATTATGTTTGTAAGGATGACACGCACCTACCTTGAAACTGATCTGATACTGTGAGACATAAGAATTAACACGACTAAAATAGTTTACTGGATCGTGGTATTGTATAGTACAGCATCATCTGTGTAATTGGATGGTCATAGTGTAGATGTCAGATGCCTCCTATAATTATAGAAGTTAAAATGATTTTAATTCTATTTACCAACATAACACAGATCTTATTGGGTCACACCGCAAATGAGACTTATCAGAGAATCTTATAATTAATTATATATAGTTAAATTAATAATAAGATATTTATATTAATTATAAAAGGTATAATTAATATAAATGTCATAAAGATGACAAGCTTAAACATATTCAATTTACAAGCGTGTACGACACGTTGTGTAAAAACTATCGCAGCAACAGTCGCAAGAAATTATAACTGATCAGATCGATTATAACATGGATTATAAATATTAATAATGAATTAATATTTTGGGCCTAAATTAAATTTAGAATTTAATTTAAAAGGCCAAAATCAAAGCCCAAATCAAGGCCCAAAAAAGCCCAAAATTGATTTTTGGGCCAAAAGGGTATTTTGGTCATTTGTAAGGTCGGTTTTGGAAGGGCATTTTGGTAATTTTAAACCTCCTCAAATACCTATAAATAGAGGGGTAGGGGTAGAGTTTAAATCATTCCAAAATCCGATCGAAGTCTGATCGATCTGAAAGTCAGTCTTTTATAACTTTCGGTTTTTCTCTCCCAAATAGTGTTGGGCTAGAAAAGAAAGATATACATAATCCACGTATAATCTTGCGAGTCGTGAATAGTCTTTTTACGGGTGTCGTGAATAGTGTTTTCTCGAAGTTTCGTGAATCTAATTTTGCGTGAGACGCAAGTCGGTTTTTACGATCCTCGTGAATAGTGTTTTCACGCCTCCGTGAATAGTGCTTTTACGGTTGTCGTGAATAGTGTTTACGGGATTAGGAAATAATATATTTGCGAAAGTCGCGGTATATTTATCTTGTCCTTTTTTCGGTGAATAGTGTTTTCACGCCTTCCGTGAATAGTGTTTATGGGATTAGGAAATAATATATTTGTGAAAGTCGCGGTATATTTATTTTGTCCTTTTCTCTGTGAATAGTGTTTTTGCAAATCCCGCTGGTTAGTATTACTGGCAGTAGAAAGCCAGCGCTCTGGTGATTCCTAGTGGACGACCGATAGAGGTATCAGACGTCTGATACTCCGAGGCAAGACATTCCTCAGATTCGATCTTCTCGGTCTGCTGCAATCCTATTGGAATTTGGATCAAGGTATAAATATGTTATATTAATCTATTCAATTTGTAGATAGATTAAAGTTTTAGAAATCAATTATGGAGTAGATTTGTAAAAGGATTAAATTGGGTTTTGATGCCAAGGAATACTGAAGGTGGATCACCTTGGAAAGTATTCTGACATACCTCGTTTAATCCCTAGCTTAAGTTAGAAGTAAAATTTTTGTTTTACGTTCTTTCCGCAGCTTAAGCTAATCATTGGATTTGGACCGTCTGTAACCCAATAGTTTAACCGTATCAATTATATTTTCTAGAAAACAGCTTTAGTTCTAACTTTAATTCAGAATTTCTATTGATTTAGAGTACTTAGTTTGTGATGGATTTCTTGGACTAATAATATGCTTCCCTATGTAACCTTGAATCTTGAAACTTTATTGCCGGCTAAATGTCTTAGCAATGGAACCTTGAATCTACCAGTAAAAGTAGAATTCAGTACATAAACCAAGAGTAATTACACATAAAAGTACAAGCAATAAATTCATAAATTCAGGAGTAAAAGCATATAATGATGAATTTGCTACCTCTAAGACATCTCAAATCTACCATTGAATTCAGACTGTTTAATCCTTACTACACATATCTCAAAGCACAAAATAATACTGCATTTCGAATAGGCCCTGAAAAACAAATATTATAAAGAAATAAAAAGTACCATTTTTGTAATTTTGTCCTTAGTTTTTCCTCTTCATTAAAAGATAGCTCCAACAATCATATACCAGAAAAAAAAAATGCCAAAATTCCAACAAAATCACTAATTTTGACTTTTGAATGGTATAAAAAATAAAAAAAATGTAAAATTTGATCTACATGTACATTTTTGTACCGAGATCATGTTGAACAGTTCAAATGAATTTTTTGGACTTAAAAATGAAGATATTGATCCATAGTACGGACCATTATGCGCCATGCATAGCACCATAGCATCACTTCAAAAGAAAATATAACATGCTAAGTAGTTCATAAAAGAAATAATAAATATGCATTAATTAAAAAATGTAGTACCTCTTTCTCAATCTATCAATATCATGATATAGAGAAGAAACCATTATTGCTTACCAGCACATTAAAACAAAAGAGATAAAATAGAGAAGGAAACCCACTTTTTTTTTAAAAAAAAAAATTGCAAATCATACCCAAAATTTTGTGATTTTTTCAGATAGAATCAACTATTAGTCATAATTGCAATTGTACCTAATTTTGAAAAATTGCTAATAAGCTAAGATGTATTGTCAGGATTCGAGATTGTATTCACTGATTTTAGTATAGTTGGTCAAATGGAAAGGTAACTGCAAATATGATATATCTTGTGCTGGTATAAATCACTATTGTTCTGCTACAGTATATACCAATACTGACCTAATTTCCTTGAAAATCAAATCAAACCAAAAAATTTAACCAAATTTCCTTAAATATAAAATCTAACCAAAATTTTAACCTAATTTCCTTAAAAATCAAATCAAACAAGAAATTTTAACTTGCATTTGAATGCAAGTTATTACTGGTATCTATAGGCTATAGCATACAAATTTCAAAAAGAGCACAGTTGAGATCAAACCTCGTTTATTGTAATTCCAAATATCATAAATGGAAAGGAATATTGAAATACTCAGCACCACCAGCCAAATTTCTGACGTAGAACATTGATGATACAATATATTATACTGGTATTGATACCAGTTTGAGTATTGTTATGAACAAGTAAGGTACATATTAAAGTAATGAACAGTAATTGAAACTAATCAAATAAAGTAAAAAAATACAAGTTTTAACATGATAATGTGTAAATACAGTGATTAGAGCAGACAACCAAAAAGACAACCAACCAATAAAATTAGAAGAATGCCGGAAATAATTAGTTCAAAAGAGTTCCCCAGCTGCTTGCATTGTCATAAAAAGGTAAATCCATAGCACAGACGAATCCGTACTATGCATAGTACCATAGCAAAGTAAAACAGCTACCTACAATACATCCATCATGACTCATAATCATTTCCTAAACGGTCAATGATATTTTCATAAAGTACCCAATTGAAGTGCATAATTCACACAAATTACCAAATTCAGGTTTGACATTCATCTTGTGTATTTTTTCTGAGCATTTAAACATATTAGTTCTAACAAATTAAAATTAATTAAATAAACTTACAGGGTGTTAAGTGATGAGCAGTCACCTATCTCATCTGGGGTCTGACCCGAAAGACAGTTCAACTTCAAATTACTGCAAAAAATGCATTACAAAGTAAAAATTAGAAAGATTAAATAACTTAAAATATATATTTAGGGTGTGTGAAATATACAACCACCACGCAACTAAGAGAAAGTTATACATTGATTGAAGGCCCTTCAAACGTTAGAACAATATTCTTATAAAAATTTTAAAGATGGATACACACAGAGAAGAAATATCTAGGCATTTGAACTAAAAGCTAGTAGATTAAATGACTTGAAAATATCTATAATCTCCTTCCTATACCAGTACAGAGTCTGCAATTACAGTATTGAATGGGGTTGCAATTTTGTTTTTACTGCCTAAAAGAAAAATGAGATATGTATAGATAGAGGGTGGGAGCTACCTGTTGGAGAAGGTTATCAACAATACGGTAGTAGTACGGTAAAGAACTGCATACAGAAAATATAATAAACTAGATATCAATACAACTTATTAGATGCCAATATTGTGGTTGTACTGTTTTATAAAAGAAAAAAATGCTACTTTTGCTAATACATAACCATTTTGTCAGTCAATTGCACAATTGAGGTAAAAAATGAAGCTTGATTGGGTTAAAATCAAATAAAGTGAAGTCCTGATTAGATAGTGAGAGTTAATTCAAATTTTTAGCTACACAATAATTACATTAATAGAAAAATTAATTTTGTGGTCTTGGTATCATGTTCTGATATAAATTGAAATAATATCTAAATAATGGCCACGTAAACTTAACAAATGTTACTAAAATAATATATAGAGGTAGTAATAAAAAAATTAAAAAAATAGACAAGATCTATTCTCAATTGAACTTTTACCTGAATAATAAATCGACTAAAGGGAGAAAATGTCCAGCAAGTGATACTCCTTATCATCAGAAAAATGAAATACGAGAGAAGAGGAATTTTAGAGCTAACAAGGTCACAGATTTTGTCTCCTATTTAGCGGTTTTATCTATCATTCAAAAAAAAGAATTCAGAAAAATTACGATGAAAATCGAAACCATCTGGTGAACGAAAGATAGGTTATGATCGGATACGAACAAACATCGTTGTGATGCTTTGAGGAGAAGCTCCTCTTGGGAGTAGAGGTGACGCTCTTCGCCTTCATCGCTGCTAACTATGAAATATAAAGTCCTAACACACAAATATAAATATTCTTCAATAAAATTAGCATCTCAGTTATTAATAATATGCAAAATAAGATGTTCTTGTCAGACCTTGTGCCAAACAAACTTGTGACTATCGTATGTTGTATTTACACCACTCTCGCGCAGTTGTGCTGTGGCTTCGAGCTTCCATTGTAATTGATTGACCTACCACCTGCAATTATTTATACAAGAAAATACTATAATCATATAAAATAATTCCTTTATTCATCTCTCTATCTCTCTCGTCTCTTTACACCTTTTAAACTTTGTATGTGTGTGTGTGGGTGCACGTGTGCCTCTCCATTAATCTTTTCTGAACTGGTTCATGCAGAGGTTTCAGAAGGCAAATTTGAACAATATGCTTACCCTCTGTGCAATTATATACACACATTTTTCTTGTATGTGCGTAGCATCTTGTCGAGTCATGATCAGTCCTTGCCATTACCATGAATAAAAAATTCGAAATAAAACCACTCGAGATGATAACGGTTCAAGTTAGTACCCTTAATCCATGGAAGAGTGATCCCTTACCAGTAAATATCTTGGCAACTATCGAACTCAAATAATACCCCTAGTGCCAATGAAGTCCAAGATAGAGAGGTGGCAAGTGATCACATTCTTGCTGGTGCTTCACTATTTTCACCCGTAGCTATTACTAAAGACACAAAAGAACAAAATTCTTCTATCTAGTACCGAAAAGTGTCTATTTAGATCTCAGCACAGCATTAACTATGAATAATGCTAAAGTAAAGAAACCAGATAGCACAACCTAAATAGCTAGTCTATCAATACAAAAGGTAACACAACTATAATCATTCACAAACATACACCCAATTTAATAGTGTCCTTCATTTGTTATATCAAGAGCAGGATAGCAGCTCCTCTTGATTAAAATTATTGTTAGTGTAATAACCGACCACCTGAAATTCACAAAACCACACAAACATTTCTCTCCACAAAAAAATAAAAATAAAAACATGTAAAGTGAATAACTCTTAATAAGGGCGTACCAATGAAACCCGGTGAAAGAGTGGACCCTATCAATCAGGTGCTAAAAACGCCGCCACAGGAAAGAAACCGGTGGTCATGACTGAAAAAAAAACTCACAATCGATTACTAACATAAACAATAAAATGATAATGAAATTGTGCCTAATTATGAGAACCCTTTACTTGCTATTCTCTCATGTCCAACAAAATAAGGAATTTATTCCAAAGGTTGAAATTTCTAATTTGTGAGGGTATAAAAAAATTTAACATAAAATTACTAAATCCTTTACTACCTCATCTTTAGCTGTAGATAGCTCAGCATCCCACTACTGTAACAGTTGGTTTTGCATTTTATTTCAACCTCAAACTGACCTAAATTCAATCAAAGTAGCAATATCCGGTAGTATCCTTCTTATTCTTCAAGGGACACCTGGCAGCAAAATCAGTTGCATAAGTTTGACATGATCAAATTGCAATCGGCTCAAATCGAATGCAATCACAAAAAAATTATCATATAATCATTATTTGTAGAGCATGCATACATATACTGACCTTCAATTGTTAAGGAGACACATATAAAAAGACCGGATTTGACAAATATTTCAAACTCTATTCAAGAAAATACTAAACAGGATTTAGTTGATAAATCAACAAACCCCATTTAGCATGAATTATGTGGACTTCAAGTAAATTTAAGGTCCTTTCGAGAAACAGACAAGAAATAAGAAAGATGTATAAATACGGTAGGAGGAAAAGCCAATACCCAGTGATGTATAATTACATTAATATTCACTACCTACTCTTGTAAAAGACGGTAGGAGGAAAAGCACAAAATGGGGGGCGAAATCTGCCTTGCTCTACTTAAAGCATCCGAACTAAAAGAACATTTAAAAACAAAATTCTGATTTAGTTTCTATTTTTGTAGAAAAAGAAGTAATCACCATGGCTATATATATAAGCAATGAAGGATCTAAGGAAACCCTAGCCTGGTTTGAGCAAAATTAAAAGAGGAAAGGGGCCATCATGCAAGCAATGGACACAAAAATCGCATAAGAAAACATAAAACAGAGGGAGCAAACTAACCTGATGGAAGAGCCAAGCAGATCGGCTGTGAGGGCGAGACTGGTGGCTTCGTGACGGAGGACTGATAGAGGAGTCCTTCTTTCCTCCCTCACGGGGGGTGACCAGACGCGATCCGGCGGGGCCCTTGCAGTAGAGAAGAAAGGAGGAGACGGGGGATCAAAGAGGAAAGGAGGAGACGGGGGATCGAAGAGGGGAAAGACGCATGAGAAGAGAATAACACGTGGGTAAGAGAGGAAAAAAAAAGACAGTCTTTCTGTGGCTAATCGTGTGGCGAAAGTTTTTATAACTAATTTCAGATATCTACACAGAAATATATATAATATAGATACATAATATCTGACATTCAATACAATGGTTTATAATTGTTGAATCTGTTAAATGGATGACTGAGATTACCTCTGGACAGATACACTATTAAGTTCCCTAAAATTCAAAGTGGAATTATAGGAGTTCTGATTTTAAAGTATTATAATGATTACTCTACTCAATCTACTCTATGTACTGTATGTGTGTAAGTGTAATTAATGTAAATATAAAAATTAATATTTTCTTTTTTTTGTATGAAGTCCCTGTCAGTCAGTCTTTTCCAACACTACCTCAGGTACCTTTTGACAGTAATTTTGGAATTGTCAACAATAAATTATTTTATTTTAATTTAAAAAAAATCAAAGTTAAAAATAAATTTAAAGGTATATATTATACGTGTATATACAAAGGCCTAACAATTTAAGGTCTTGTTTGGCGAAATAACATTTATCGGAAAAACCTGACTCAGGTACATAGGCTTAACAATCTAAGGGCATGTTCAACTGAAATTTTTTTTTTCACGTAAACAGTATTTTTTTTTTTCAAAACTCATGTCCAAGCCTAATTCCCTGTATTGGCCATGTTCGGCCCTAAGTTTTATACATTTTGAATAATATTTTAGAGGTAACTAAAATCGTTAATTTCGAACCACTAAATTAGTACAGTGAAATATAGAGTAGAACTAGGGTGTTTCTAAATTTACTGAATATCTTTATGAACTCAACTCTAAAATTTATTAGATTGACTTTAAATGACGAATCTGAACAATTGAAACCTGTCTACCTTACGAGTGACGAGTCTACAAAAAAATTTAACTTTCATATTAATTTAGTATAAAGTTAAGCGGTCAAAATTAGAAGGTTCAAAAATTAATTTTAATGTATTCATTTCTTGAACTTTTTTTTACTACTTGATTCTATACAAAATTAATTCGAAAAATTAAAATTTTTGTATGTAGACACATCATTCGTAAGGTAGATGAATTTCAGCAGTCCGGATTCATCATTTGAAGTCAATCCGATAAATTTTAGAGTTGAATTCATAAAAAAAATTAATTAACTTAGGAACAACTTAGTTCAACTCGTGAAATATATACAAATATCATCAAGTTTATAAAGATTATAAACATGGTATGTGTATCGTAAAGATTATAAAGATGGTATGTGTATCGTATACGTCATGACAACCAGTTTGACTTTAAATTTCAAATTTGATTTTAAAAATCGGTGAAATTGTGGAAATAATTAATTTTTAAGTGACCTCTAGCTACTCGATTAATTGATTGTCCGTGCAAATGACAATGACGCTATTAATATTTCACGCTCGCCTTACATCTGCGTTCACATTTTGCATTTAAACAAACACATGTCAATATCATCAAACTCCACATGTGTTCATCGTATTTTTGTTTCGTTCTAATCATTTAATCAAAAATTAAGCTACCAATATACTATAGTAACAAACAAATTAAAAGATTTACCAATAATAATAATAAAAAAGGCACCTCGTTGATCTACGTGAGACGCAGTCGTATTTAGTTTATTTAGAATTTTTTGTAAATTGCAGCATTACATTGTCCGAATTTTTGACGGTGTTTTCTAATTGTAATTAATTAGAGCATAGTTTTCTCACGCGCTTGCAGTTTGTTACTTCATTTGGTTTTGTTTTTATTTTGTTTTCTCAAATCTCAATTGCTATCGGGTTCGGGACTGACAAAAATTCATAGTTTGTAATTCGCTCGACATTAGTTCGGAAAAAATTTGTAATTAGCTTGTTTGATTTTGATTCTGATTTGTCATTAGTGTGTTCAAGCTTGATCCGGCTCGTGCTGATTTGGCTCATGGTAAGAAGAAGATGAATTTATTCTGTGACTCTTTCATTATTCCTCAATATTTGTGCTTACCATGAGAGAATGAATTCCGCTGCGGGAAGAAGAAGATAAAATTCTTTCACAAGCACAACAACAAATATAAAAAAATATATATAATCTATGCATCGTGCACAATTGCACATTACGAACAAAATGTTAAAGATAGCTGAGCCCCCTTATAAATTATATAGTTATAATTTCATCTATTAAATTTTATAATATTTATATGTATAAGTACTTATTATTCTTTAATATAAAATAAAGAGAAAATTACTTATTTGCCACTCCAAAACCTGCAAATCTGAAAAATGTCATCACAAAATTATAAATCTGAAAAATACTACTCTAAACTTAGTTAATTCTTAAATTTGCCACAAATACACAAGTTTTATATTTTTTTTTTATTAAAAGTTAACTGAAAAATACAATTTTGAGATACGTATTTCTGTATTTCTCTATATACCCTTCAGACCCCTCATTATACGTATCTCAAAAATGTATTTTTCAGTTAATTTTTAATAATAAAAAAGTATAAAATTGTGTATTTGTGGCAAATTTAAGAATTAACTAAGTTTTAAATGGCATTTTTCAGATTTATAGTTTTGTGATGACATTTTTCAGATTTGAAGATTTTGGAGTGGCAAATAACCAATTTTCCCTAAAATAAAAGTAAACTGCATTAATTTTTTTTTAATCTCTTTCTAACCTTAATTTTCTAATTCCATGATGTATATGTCAAATCCATTACCTTCGTTCTCAAACACAGTATTCTCTTAAGTACATCATTATTGTCTGACACTCGTCTTATCTCGTTTAGGATTTGTCAATATTGATAACTAGGATCACACATGCCATGCTTGATGCTTATTCAGTTATTATTATTTGTTTTGTTTTTTAAGATCAAATCAACCACCTCTGAATGACTGGAATCACTTTCATCATGAAACCAATTATATAAAGTACGCCTTGTGACATCTTTTCCACCTCCCCTCTCTCTTTCATGCCATTTTGCTAAAGTTGTCACCATTTTCTCATGCAATATATATCCCCGTGATACCATACATATGTACAAATCCATTGTATCTTTTCCTACAAAAATTAAACCCCCTTTTTTTTTTTTTACCCAATTTAAAATTGAT
Organism: Carex cristatella; assembly: GCA_024447775.1. Lineage (NCBI taxonomy): Eukaryota > Viridiplantae > Streptophyta > Magnoliopsida > Poales > Cyperaceae > Carex > Carex cristatella. The sequence continues at coordinate 286,055 of JAJHPF010000016.1, forward strand.
AACTTGATGCATTATTATGTATTGAGCATCAATCATTAAAACATCAATTTCTTGATATACAAATTTAATTTTCATATCTTAAAACTGTTTTAGGAAAACTTAAAATTATACTATTATGAAAATATATAAATATATTTAATGCAAATATTGAAATTTATCACCTATAACCACATATAATTAATATGGAGTCAATGGCCATAACTAATATTCAATTAATCATCTACAGCACCTATTAATTATGTACAATTTGCTGAAATTCATCAATTGTATGATAAACAATATAATACAGGTCATCAGTTATATGATTAATGGTGTGTCATCAATTATACATTAATGCCACGCCTCATAATGTCGCCAATAGTTAGTAGGATTAATAAATATATGATTTTAATATGCGATTACTACTACTGTTCCATTCCATCTATATAAATAGAGCTATATAAATAGAGCGTGCGTGTGTGTAGATGGGCTATGGTGAGTTGCGAAGTAAAATTATTATTTTATTTTACGGTTATATTTCTATTTTCAAAGTTTAAATAGCCGATCGTAATTGCTCAACATGATCTCCATATTGAAATGTGCTTGGAGATCAAATTTTATTTTTTTTGGATTTTTTTACTATTTTTTTAGATGGGTAGAAAACCACTGTTTTTGGATGGATCATAGAAAACAGTAATTTAAAAATGATAAACAAATAGAATGAATTTTAAAAAAAAATGTAAAATTTGGTCTCCTAATATATTTCAATATGTAGATCATGTTGAGCGGTCGGATCGACTTTTTGAACTTTCAAAGGTAGAAAATGTAGGTATGAAGTAAATCAAAGCCCTTATTTCGCAACTCACTGTAGCCCAACTATATACATAGACTAATATGCTTTCGGCCAAAGTGCTATCGAGCCAAATTTCAAAATTTTATACTCGAAATTTCGAACTAAGTAGCTCAGTAAATTGTTATATATTGAATTTGTAGAATACCAATTTTTATGATTTTTGGAATTCTTTTACTATTTGTTATGATTTATGAAAGATGACAAAAAATGGCTTAAAAATAAAAGAAAATTGCCAATATTTTTGGTCATTTTTGCCATCTTTCATAAATCATAAAAATAGTAAAACAATTCAAATATAGTAAAAATATGTATTCTACAAGTTCATGATATAACATATTTACTAAGTTACTTAGATCAAACTTTTGAATATAAAATTTTTAAATTTGGCTCAGTAGTACTTCGGCCAAGTGCTACCAAAATTATATTATTCTATATCTATATATATATATATATATATAGAGAGAGAGAGAGAGAGAGAGAGACGGTGGCTAAGGTCAAAGTGGTAGTTCTTGAGCCTTAGTGTCATCAATTCGTTTTTGCGATTTCAACGTTCAAATAATCAATCTGAAGTGCTCAACATGTTCTCCATATTAAAATGTGCTTAGAGACCAAATTTTACATTTTTTTAGAGTTTTTTACTATTTTTAAAAGTTATTTGAAAATCACTGTTTTGAATAATAAAAAAATTAATTAATTAATCTGAAAAATAGTTATTTTTAAAAATTCATAAAAATAGTAAAAATTTAAAAAAAAATGTAAAATTTGGTCCTCTAGCATATCTTAATATGGAGAACACGTTGAGCACTTCAGATAGACTATTTAAATTTTTAAAATAACAAAATTGAATTGGTAGCACCGAGACTCAGGAACTACCACTTTGATCTATATCTATATATATAGAGGTTGGCTAATATCAAATCAATTGTTCTTGAGGCTCTGTGCAACTAAATTATTTTTTTAATTTTCAATGTCCAAAACGTCGATCCAAACCGTTAGATGAGATCTCTACAAATGTGCTTGGAAATCAAATTTTACATTTTAATTTTTTTTTACTATTTATTAAGCCACATTGAAAATCCTGATCTAACGGTGGCTTAATCAAACAATAAAATTAGACTAGTCCATTGGATCAGAGATTTTCAATGTGGCTTAATAAACAGTAAAAAAAAAAAATGTAAAGTTTTGTCTCCAGACATATTTTAATATAGAGATCACATCTAACGGTTTGGATCGATTTTTTGGACTTTGAACAACTACAAATTCTCTTGTCTATCGGCTCTGTATATAATTCATAATACTTATTTTATAATTTATATATTCACATATAAAATTATGTAATTAAGCGTAAAAACTATCTGCTGTCATTGTTGAAAGAGATCCATCAATTTCGTTTGTAATGGGGCTTTGTAGGAAAAACATTCTGGCGTAATTTGAGGTACATTCCCTCAAAATTTCTTCCTATGTCTGCAGACTGATGTGAGTGTTGCGCCAAGACAGGTACCCCGGGACGAACACGTATCCTCTGCATTAACTCAAAAGGTAATCTTTTGAGTTAATACATCTCAGCCATCTGATTTTAAACTGAGTTAATCTGATCGTCTGATTTTAACACAGTTTCTTTAATATTAGTGCGGATCTAGTATACACGGATCTTAAAGCATATCGGATAGTTAAGATTCATTAACTCAAAAGATTCTCTTTTGAGTTAATGCAGAGGATACGCGTTCCCCCGGGACCGGGACCCGGGTTGCTATGATTCCGGATCCTATGAACTCACATTTTCAGTTTAGACCCGAACCGTCCGATAAATTTTTTTGACTATCCGTCCACACAAATATTAAAACGGATCACATGGATCTCAAAGCGGGGCATTGTGTACAACCCGAGTAATCTTTATATACATCATACATGGACTGCGATCCAAATCTGCTGCGATCCTACACATATGAACAGTGTTTTAAATTTTCTGCTTTTTCAAATTCAGCCGTTTAATATTTTATGTATATATATTTCGAAACAGCTAATTTTTATGTACACAAATGTCAAACAATTTAACAGTTGAATTTGAAAAAAACAGAAATTTTATATTACTGTTCACGTTGCAAAGGATCGGAATCCCATGGACCGTGTTAGGGATTTAATTCAACTTTTCTTTAATATTGTAAATTAAAAAAATCAGTATAAGCAGTGCGCATGCTGGAGCAGAAGTCGGTCCTCTAGTAATTCAAAAACAAAAATACAATAATTTAACAGAGTAAGGTTAAAACTATTAATTTTGTACTCTAATAAGTCTCTAACTATATTTCACATCTCTATTTCTGTTTTTAAAATTGAAATAATAATCGATCCGAACTGTTCAACATAATATCCATATTAAAATATGCATAGTGATCAATTTTTTATTTTTTATTTTTTAGATAGATACAAAATTACAAAAATCTAGAAATAATGATTTTGTACCTATCTGAAAGAATAGTAAAAAGTTTCTAAAAACATAAAATTTGATCCCTAAGCATATTTAATATGGATATCACATTAAACAGTTCAAATCAACTGTTTAAAATTGAGAACAAAAATAAAGATTTAAGATATAATTGAAACACAAAACCAATGATATATTTTAAGCCTACTCTTTGGACAAATCTTCTAAAAACTGTGTACTAAAAGAATTACCTCATTAATTGACCGCAGATGAGACGTAATACTACTAAAACGACGAACATGATTTTGTTGTGCAAAATTTCTTCAAAGAATAAAAAGAAACATAGAGATGTAGAACAAAACTGCATGAATTCTAATTAAACAGAGCTGTAATTAGTGACATATTCTCCCACAAAAAAGTAGATAGGCAGGGACGGAGCGGGTGAAACGAAATTTTAAGACGAGATATAATATTATCATTATTTTGAATTTTACTATATTTATATAATTTTTTTCCGAAAGAAATAAAAAAATATAGGATAAGACTAATTTTATAATTTTATCTTAATTAGGTATATATTTTATTTTATTTTAAATATATTAAATAGAAGTATATTAAAAAAAATGAGTCATATGGACTATATGTGGCAGCGCCACTGTAGATTGGCAACATATTATGGTGGAGGTTCCTTTTTTTCAAATTGTGAATCCAAAAGCGGACTATAATGCTTGATACGCTCTATCTGGGGGGGGGAGAGTTGGCCATATGTGATAAAGTTTGCGGATTGGACTCGTTCTGTCTCGGACTGACAAGCCGAGATGTGACTGAGTTTGAAAACATAGTAATAATTGAGCGTATCACGTGGGAGATCTTGGAAGTAGTTTCGTTCTAGCTCGTTCTGTTTCTGCCTTGTATAGGTCATCCCTTAACCGCCATTCCCTGTTGGCAGAGCGTTTAAGAGAGATCTTGGAAGTGGTTTCGTTCACGTGAAAATAGTTATTCCGCATTAGATGATACAAACCGACGTTAGTTCAAAACCGCATTTGTATATGGTTGTGAAACATGTTTTATTGACTTAGCCTTTAAAGTGATTACTTTGGAAACATGACCTTATCAATGCTTCTTTTACCATAAAAGACAATTTAATTAAAATAAATACTTGCATATAAGCCAGGGAAAAAGCATCCATAAAAAGGTTGTCCGCACCATGATGGCAAAGGTAAACCATCACTCATGGCAAATTAGTGAACATAATTAAAACTACAAAATTAATTATCATTTGTGTCAAATAAAAAGATTTAGAGACCAATTCTAAAACTTTAATAAACATCAGAGAAAGTTAATATGCATTTACATCTACATGCTGTTACATTGTAATAATGCCATATCCCATATATACCAAGACAAATATTTTTTTCTGAGGGAATCAAGTTACATAATTGTCTGATATTCATATTCATATAGAATTTTTCATTCAGATTTTGAATTTGGATCCCCCCATAAGATGTTTTTTTTTTCCATGGGAAATAATTTTAATTTTGTTCTAAATTTCACATGAATTTCAAATATTCTCCTTTAAAGTCAATCCAACGGATGATATTAATAGTACGGTTAATAGATTTTGATATCACAATAAATTATGACAGCAAATACATACTCAACATAATATATGTCAACGCATTGCACAAATTGGAGTGGGCATCAGGATGCTCTTAAGAGGAATTTTTTAATTGAAAGAGAAACATGGAAGTCATGCCCTCATATTTCATTAATACAGACACATGTAGTGTCAGGTTACAAACGCTTGAGAGGAACTAATTGTATTAACCTTTGCAAAAATTGAAAAACTGCAAAAGATATATTTTTTTTCATTTATAGGATGACTTATGGTTATAACTTTGAGTGAGTCTATGCCATGGTACTATGTGTATTACGGATTGATCTGTAATACAAATTAATATTTTTATTTTTAAAATCTTAATAGTCGATCCAAACTGTTCAACATGATTTCATATGAATTTCTACTTGCAGACTGAATTTTATATTTTTTAGAATATTTTAAGATAGGTATAAATACACTTTATCTTAAAATTTTGGACCATCCAAAAACAGTGATTTTCCACCTATCTTAAAAAATGATAAAATATTAAAAAAAATATATAAAATTCAGTCTACAAGTACATATTAATATGAAAATCATTTTGAACAATTTGAAACGACTGTTAAAATTTTGAAAATAAAAATATTTATCCGTATTACGAACTAAATCGTTATATGCACGGTACCATAGACTCACTCTGTAACTTTTGATGGAAAATGAAATATAACAAAAGTGTGTGATAGGCTAAATTCTAACATTTATATTTGACAAATTTAATATTTGTGTACAAAAGATTAATTTAATTATGTATATTATAATAAAATGTACAGAATTGTAAATATAAATGGAAAATTACATTTAGAAATAACTAACATGGTTGATAGTGCATTTTGGATTGAACTAAGAGATACTACGGCTATATCATCCTCCCTGTCGGTTACAACTTCAAAAAGGACATTTTGAATTGTCGTTCTCTTTGAGGGGGATCAAGTTTATATAATTATTTCTTGTTGATGTATAGTGAAATAACTCAAATTGATTACAATGCATAACGTACGAGTAGATGATTAATTGAAAAGGAGAGAGGCAATGGTACTATGCATAATGCATCGGATTGATTCTTACTACTAATTAATATTTTTATTTTTAAAATTCTAAAAGTCGATTCGAACTATTTAACATAGTCTTCATGTGAATTTGTACTTGTAAAACTAAATGTTATATTTTTTGGAGCTTTTTTACTATTTTTTTATGGATAGAAAATCACTGTTTTTTTATGGTCCAGAATTTTTAGATCAAGAGATTTACTACCCATAAGAAAATAGTAAAAAAATTATATTAGAAAATGTAAAATTTAATTTATAAGTACATATTCATATGGAGATCTTATTGAATAGTTCAAATTGATCGTTAAAATTTTCAAATAAAAAATTTGAGTCCATAGCGTGGGGCAATATGCGCCAGTACCATAGCCTCACTCAATTGAAAAAAAAATGGAAAACCTATGTCTCTGCGTTTGACTTAATTATGATACATTATATATTGAGTTATTTACTCTTTGATAATTATTCTTGTGAAGCAACGTAGTATCTTTTAATTAGATCATTAACTGATTAAAATAAACTACAGAAAGTATTTACTTTTGATAATTAAATCTTTCTCAATTGTGTATGAATATATCTTTGGATCTAATTTTATAGGATAGTTGTTGACATACCCATAAAAAAACTTCTAAATATATTGAAACACATATATTCCCCATCAAACTTATAAATTGCTTATTTTCCCACTTAAATAAATAACTTTTCTCATTTTTTTTATTAGAATAATTCAGTTTTTAAATTTAAACAAACAACCCCATTTTTCCATCGATAGAATCCAGTAGCTAAACATAGACACTAGCATTCAACATTTGATTGATCAGAATATTGATCATAGTTGGACAATCAGAATGTGTTTATTTGAAGATAATGATAAATTAGTTCATCTTAAAATAAAAGATCAAGAATAAGCTTAAATTAAAATTTAAAATTAGATTAAAAAAAAGAAATAAGAAATTTTATTTGTTTTTAGTGGAAAAATAAATACTTTTTATGTACTGATGAGAAAATTACATAACTTTGAAGATTTTGATGGGATGACAACGATTACTCTAAATACAATTTTTTTTTAAATATTTTAGTGAAAAATAGACAATTTAAAATATTTATGGAGTATACAAACAATTTTTTCTATTTGATAAATCTAACAACTTTTATTTTTATAATTAAATCAAATGACTGATAGAGTGGACAAAACGTGCCGTTCCGTGACTAACACGCCATAACTTTGGTCTCGTGCCGTGCCGTGACCAAGTAAACAGTCACACGTGCCGTGCCGTGACTAAAATGTGGAGGGGTGGTCACGGCACGCGAGTCACGCCGTGACTCCCGTGCCGTGACTATTCACGTGCCGTGTCCAAACATAACTAATCATGCACGTTTCTTACATTTAACTATTTTTTCATAATTTAGGTTAGTTTATTCAAGATTCATCATTTGATCAAGACTTAACGGTTCTAATTACACGTGACTCGGGTGACCACGTGTCGTGATCAGATCTTTCGCGTGACGTGCCGTACCGTGTCAAATTTTCAAAAGATGGTCACAGTACGTGAAGGTCACGGCACGCGAACAGTCACACGTGCCGTACCGTTCCGTTCCGTGATGAAACCGGCTCCGCTGTGTCATTTTTTCATTTTGACTGATAGTGTTATCTGGTGCCGTAGACTGTGAAGTGTGTAGTGCAGACTGCAGAGGATAGGATGGACAGAATATATATTATTATTATTATTATATTATGATGAGATTGAGGCGACTGAAGCTGCTGGTAAGTCCAAATGCAATTAATATATAATTGTCATCCTTAATTAATTCTACCGACAGCTCACAGCCGTCCTTTCGGCTGATAAACAAACACCGTGAAAAGAATTGTTGGAGACTTGAGACTCCCAAGTCCCAACCAATACCATGCATTGATGCATATAGAATACAGTCAACAAGTTGAAAAGGTAATTAACATGCAGATAAGTTCATGATGCACCCAAAAAAAAAATACATATATAAATATTTGTTGGAGGCTTGGGAGTTAGTTACAGCTGGACAAGGACAATAATATACGAGACGTGTCAATTATATTCCTTTTCTTCCGTTTATCCTCCTCCGTATCATTTTCGATCAAATAAATATGAATATTTTTTTTTCTATTAACTAATTAAATACGGATATTGGATAAAAACATTTCGCTAAATAAGTGAGTAAGACTAAAAATAAAAATTAGGTACCGTCTAATTATTTCTCAGTTTATTTCTCTCATTTATCCTTCTGTCATTAATTATCTGGAAGACTGCTCATTAACTGCGGAACCGTCTAATATTTGATAGATTTTAAAATTAGTGCACGCAAATATGAATACCTATGAGCGTAAGTATTAATATATAATATATTAAGTATTTTAGAAGAAAAAAAAATCTGGACACATCACACATCCATCTTTTACACGATTTTAGAGAGGGACTTTTTTTCTCCGTATAATCCAGGGCTGCTAAGCCAACCCATGATGTTGAAATTTTTAATCACGTACGTTGAAATTTAATTATTTTTTTTTTTTGAAATTTTTATATAGTTCAGCCCCCTGATGTTAGATGTGCGCTCTATTTTATTATTGGGAGGTCATGGATTCAAATCTCACTAGCTACAAATTAATAATTATGTATTTTAAGTTTTAGGCCCCCCCCCCACCTACTAAATTTTCTAGTTCCGCCCCTGGTTCAATCTCACCAATATTTATGACGATCTGTGAGGAATTTGCGAATCTAAAACTACAAACGTCACACATGTTTTTCTTTAAAATCAGATCCATTATAACATACTTGTCCATTGCACAAGTATTCATACCTTGTCGTGAATACCTGCTTGTGTAAGTATTTATATCTCATTGAGCAAGTTTTCATACCTCGTCGTGCAAGTATTCATATCTCGTAATTCAAATGTAAATAATTCATGTCTGAAGTGTTTGTATCTAACATATTTTATTAATGTTTTTTTTTCATATCGCATTCGGTTTGAAAATATTAATATCAAGTATCGCAAGTATTTATATATCGTCATGCAAGAATAATAGTTCATATATCAAGTGTTTGTACTTAATAGATTCTATGAAATTTTAATTTTGTTTCCATATGGCATTGGATGATTTCTGAAAATATTAATATAAAATATTGCAAGTATTTATACTTCATCATGCAAGTGAGAATAGTTCATGTATTATGTGTTTGTATCTAACAAATTATATTATTTTTTTTCATATGACACCGTATGATGTTTGAAAGTACTATAACTATTCAAATCTAAATGTAATTAGTTCTCGTATAAAGTGCGTGTCGAGAGTGACGGAGTAGAGGCCACAACCTGGAGTTTGCGACTAGGGAGGCAAGGTAGGAAGGTTGCCTCTAGATCTGCCACGTGTCCAAAGATATCCTCCTTTCTCCTCTCCTCCGGCAAAATTTGAGGCGAAGGTGGTGACGTTTGTGCTGACGGCGGCAGCAGCGGAGGCGTCTGAGCTAGCGTAGTTGCCGATTGAAGGTGTTGGTCGTGTCTCTGTGCGAGTAGAGAATGCGATGCAACTACATATTGGGGTGGGAGAGAGGCGCTAGGTTTAGAGCAATTCTTTTTTCGATTGGGAAAGAGTTTGTTAACGAACTGAGTTTGAGAATGTATAATCACATTTACGGCAGTTTCAGGTCTCTCAATTAATTATGACAAGAGCACATGGATTTGAATTAATGTCATAGCACAGTGAATACTGATCACATCGGCTGTCATGAGATGCTCAAGGTCAGATTTTCCAATAACCTATCTCGGATTACCTCTAACCATCAAGAAGCCTCATAGAGCCCTTTATCTGCCCCTAATTCAAAAATTAGAATCCCAATTGGAAAGATGGAAGAGCAAGCTGTTATCAAGAGGGGGTCGACTAGAACTAATAAATTCGGTTCTAAGTTCGATCCCTATTTACTTCACGGCTTCATTTCTACTGCCACAGTGGGTAATTAACAGATTGGATAGAATAAGAAGTGATTTTTTATGGGGCAAGATGGAATCCAGTAGAGGTATCTCTTTAATAAATTGGGAGCTGGTATGTTTGCCGAAGCAGAATGGGGGAATGGGGGGAGTTGATCTCAAGTTAAGAAATTATTCTTTACTGATCTGTTAGTGGTGGAGACTTTACAGGAATGCGGGCTCACTCTGCACAAATACTGTTATTCAATTGCGCTTTACATCTTATAACAATCAAGGTCTGAAAATATGGTCTCCTCAGGGATCTTTTTTCTGGAAACAACTCTGAAATTGAGGTCAATCTTTTTATGCAGCACAAGATGGAAGATAGGCATGTGAATTCACTGTGGAAGATGAAGAAAGATCAAGAAGGAAATGCTGAGTACTATTAGCAAAATATTGATTTGAGATTAGTAATAACAAATTCTGGGCTCAGAACACAACTAAGCCCACAATTTGTCCATAAACTCGTACCATAAATCTCAAGCGCAAACATTGACCTCCAAAGCCCAATGAAAATACGAGGCTCCCAATTCATTCCAGTTAAAAGCGACCATGTAGTAGTATAATTAAGGGTGAAAATGGTATGAATAATATTTAATCCGGATTCGTAAATTTAGATGTGGATATTCGATATTTGAATATCCATATGGATAAGGATACTGATATGGTTTTACATTTCAATTATCCATATCCGAATAGTAGATATATACCATATAGTTTAATATATATTATGAAAATTTATGTTATTCACCATTATAATTTGATAAAAATTATGAACTTTCATCTTTTTATATTATTTTAATAAATATCTGATCTGATCCTGATCTGTATTCGTATTTGTCTGATATCCACTCTGTATCCGTATTCGGAAAAATATATATATATATATGGATATGATTTTACTACTATCCGCTCTATATCCGCTTCGTTTTCACCCCCAAGGACAATCCGTATATCCCCTCTGCAGTATAATTAGGAAATCAAGACTGTTCTTTAACTTTGGTATGAATATCAAAACAAACCCCTATGTATAGTAGGCATTAATTTTTTTTTTTTATCTAGCTGGAATTAAATTCAGACTTCAAGTAGGAATTTGCATCTCTGAGATATCTCAAACTTCAAGTTAATCTGTGAAAAATTTAGATCGTTCAAATATTTTCTGCACGAATCTGATAAGCCTTATTGGACATCGTATTGAGTTCAAGCTCCGGCGGAATTCGATTTCTGATCAATTTAATACAAAAGGTCAAAGATTGTCCGGCTCATATATCTTGTACAAGAGACTGTTTATTGGGATAATGTGATAATGAAAACTGTTTATTGGGAAAATGCAGCTGTTGCAACTAATTAAAAAAAAAATGAAGAAACTTACACTTTATTTTTTGTTTGTTGACTTTTCGTGATGGTTTCAATCTTTGATAATGCTTATAAATGAAATCGAGTAAAAAATGTATGCAAAATTATTTTTCATTATTAATACATTTTACTTTTGCAACACTCCAAAGGAACAGTAATTATAATTTCATATAGTACAATTGTACAAAGCAAACCACCAGTCAAACAATCTTTATGGAGTTATACTGGCTCTTACATAGCACATGCACCTGTCATTTGCAAAAAAAAAGCGCTCTAATAGAGATTCTATAGTTCTGTCAGATGCGTTAAGGAGTGTCATAAATATAATTTTTGTTCTGGAATCATGCTCTGGTATGCTTAGAATTAATCTAAAGTTTCGCTAAGTAGCTAGAACCAATTCACAGAACACACCCAACTTTCAGCAAACAAAAAAAGAAAAATAATAAGGGATTTGGCCATTGGAGCAAAAGATCCTGCAACTTACATCCCACAAAATGCACAAGGCATTCAGAGAAAACATAGACCCAACCCCACAAATTTTATTAGCAAAAAAATATTCATAGATCATGTGAGAATCCACTGTGAAGACCAGAGAACTAGCTATAAACAATTTATACCTGTTGTAGATACTATCTAATTAATGCTGTTGGTTAGTTTCCTCGAGAATTCTCTCTAATATTTTCAAATGCACAGCTACCGCTACAAAGAAAAGAAGAATCCTATTATTCCTATTAATTCTCTTCGTCGGCATAGGTAGCGGTATCACCACTATTTTCATCTCCATCCTCAATGTCACATAACCCTTCACGATCAAGTACCTTGAAAGTTGAAACCCGTGCCAGTAAAAGATTATATATAAATGACATGTTAATTAGTACAAGGTTTTCTTAGTCTAAGGCCATGAGTTACAGGGCACCTTTCAAGGCCCTTAATTCCATTAAAATTATCAGCTCAAATTCATTTTAAAATATAATATGTCTAGGCTGTCAACTAGGAAACAAAAATATTATAAGGTACTTGAAGCATTGGTGTCTTCATTTTCCCCTTTGATGATACAAGTCTACTGTATCATGCAATTATAATTTCTATCTAGAGAAACATGAAGCTAGTAAAATAAAATATAACATATTATCTATACCTCTTCTTCTTCACACGACAAGTCCATTGCATCGATCACCTCCTACATAATTATAATGCATATAAACAAACATAGAACTTGTAGAATCAAATGTAAGACATTCAAGTATAAGTATATACCACTTCAAATTTCTCTTCACTAGACGAGCTCATTGTTTTGAACTCCTACATAATCGTAATGTATTTAGAGAAGCATTCATAAAGCTAGTAAAATAAAATGTTAGATATTTAAGCATAAATATATACCTCTTCAGTTTTCTCTTCACTAGACGAGCTCATTTTATTGACCTCCTACGTAATCATAATGCATTTAGAGAAACATAAAGATAGTAAAATAAAATATAAAATATTTAACCGTAGGTGAATACCTCTTCATTTTCCTCTTCACTAGACGAGCTCATTGTATTGACCTCCTACACAATCATAATGCATTTAGAGAAGCATAAAGCTAGTAAAAAAAATGTACAATCTTTTCCCTTCCTCCATACAATCATAATGGCATTTATGAAACATAATGAAAAAGTAGTAAAATATACAGATGGACATATCACTTGAATAAAAAAAATTTGATACACAAGAAGAGAGACAGTAAAACTAACATATTTATAATATCTGAAAGGGTCCTGCCACAGATCATCCTTTATAGTTTCATCAATCTACAAATACAAAATTCAGATGTAAAATAGTTTCTACAAAAAAAAAAAATCCAAATTTACTGGGGCCTTTTCAATTGATGTACCTCATCCACCAGTCCATCTCCCCGCACAGCCTCACTAAACCAATTGAAGAAACTGCATTAGGAAAATAAAAAAATAAGGTCAACAATATAAAGAAAGACTTATCACCGAAATTCAGATCACGATATATAAAGCAAATGACAATAAGTAGAGAACCTTCCCCCCATGTCATGGCCATCATCAAGAATAATACCCTGAACAAAGAGCTCAAATGAAAATATTACATTGAAATGTAAATTAATTAACTATCATAGAAATAATAAGGTAAAATTTTACATAGGTACCAACCTTGCCTTTCTTCCACTTAATTGGCTGGCATATTATGCTAAGATTATTCTTTTCATCGATGCAATAGCTCTTTGTAAGCTTTTCATCCTCAAAGTACGGATTTCGAGAGAAGTACTATAAACATAAGAAAAAAAAAGAAAAATAATGAAGAAATGTAAATACAGATAAAAGACTAAAGACTGACTGCTACAATTCAGAAATTAAATGAGGGCTAACATACAAAGGTGATTGAGTGAGATTTCCCGTCTTCCAGCACTTCAACTTCAAGTGAGACCATGTGTTTCAGTATCTGTACAAAACAATTTAAATGAAATAATTCGGGAAATATTAATTATAGTTTAGACTTTAGATAGATCATAGTGTGTCAATCGGTACCTTTCGATCCTTTTTGCTTAAAACTTTTCCAAGAGTAGGATGTCTACGAAGCTGCACAAGAAAAAAGCAAAACAATAAAAAAATTATAAACATATTAATTAATTAATTAATCCTGAAGGCTAGAGGAATTAATTACAGAACCAACCCTGATGAATGTTTTTCTTGAATTTGACAACCAAAAATTATGATTTTACTACCTAATGCTCAAATGATTAAAAGATTACACTGTCAGCCCATCCAACTCTTTATTTTATACTTGTACTTATAATTTGTCTATACTGATGAGTAGTATTAAATTTATGCAAGAAGTTCATGAAAAAGAAAATAATGCACATTACAAATGTGGATCCCAAATTGAATGACCCTTATAATTACTATCCTTTTTTATCATGTATATTTCTTTTGAATAGATAAATGAAGATGGAAGTATTTACCACAGTTGGCCAGAATTCTCCAGCTGATCTAATAGCTTCATTTCTCTGAGCATAGAGAGGTTTGCGCATCTCATTGAACTTTTTCTCCACCTCCAGGATTTCATAACTTGACTCCAGTTTTAGCTATTTACACAACACAACAATTAATGACAATTCCACTAGATTAGTGAATGTTTTTCCAGATATAAACTATAATATAAAAAATAAATAGAAATTTGCCACATTATAATTGTTTGTATGGCTCGTCTATATTCCCGCATCATTTTACTACAGATCAATCCACCTCAATTTGGGAAAATATGAACTAAGAGTAAGTATCTTGGTTAAAAAGAAAAGTAATACCTGTCATGAATTACAAGGTAAATAAAGAAATCAAAGTAATCTATTGTTCCGGAACTGTAATCGAGCTACTAACTTCTAATTAAAAGGGTGGTTCCATTAATTAATTAAGAGAAAGAAACACATGTTAATTTTGGTTGAGTGTAGAGCTTATTTAAAGAAACTTCAAGATTGCAAATTACTAACTCAACATCATTTTAAATCAATAAAAATTACTAACTTACTATAATCTTCCATAAACAGAAGTTTGTAAATAAAAAAAAAAGGATGGTCTATATTTCTGAAGACAACTTAAGACAGAAAGATCATGTGATCAAATTAGGAAACTGACCTGAGTAAAAAGTAAAACTAACTAGTATCTACTCCACAAATTACGATTCTCAATAAAAGAATGAAATCGGATGAACACAGATGCTTAAATGTCACTCAAATTCATACAAGCTACCATAGCATTATTCGATGAATTTGCCACGCAGTAAAAATTATCGCAAGAATTTGCCACGCAGTAACAATTCACATATAAAAGACTAACTACATAGCTAAACATTCAAGAAATCAACAAGACAAACAGCTAAGCCCACATTATCTATTCCAAGAACAATAATTCCTCCAATTATTCACACATAAAGGAGAAAATTCAGAATAATTAATTCGTACCCTTTCGAGTTCAACTTGAATTTCCTGGAACTTCACGGCTAGTAGCAAAGCCTCGGAAATGCCTTTCTCCCCGATTTTAACCATATTCGACGCGACGCGAGAGATAATTCTCGGATTCGATCAAATGATGCGCGTGTGAGCGAGGCGAGCGAGACGAAGGAAGTGTGCCTCTACTCTCTACTGTTTGTGTACCAGTGACAGTGAGAAATAAAATGGGGTGACCGGTGGGATCAGTGACTACGAGAAAAATGCTGCTTATTCATATATAGTGCTCAGAATTAAAAAAAGTTTCTCCAAACACCTGTTCCACGGAGATAGCCTTAGACCGGGCGTCGAGGAAATTTGAAGTTCGTCGGTCGTGACTGGGTTGTTCAAATGGTTAACTTTATTTGGTTTTAATTTCAACTGTATAATTTTGGTTTAAATAGTTTAGTTTTTCGGTTTAAATAATTAGGTTCAGTTGATTTTATGAAATAGTTTGGTTTTGATTTTTCAAAACTGAATGAACCGAACCGAACCAACCGATTTTATTAATAGTTTGAGAGTTCTTGTATTATTTTGGTTCATTTTCAGTTTTGAATCTACGTGTTTTGATTTTGTGAGATTGAATTTTTCTATTTGATTCAACCGAACAAACTATTTATTAATAGTTTGAGACCATTTATTTTCGGTTCAACGAAACTATTTATTTATTCCTCTATTCGGTTTAACCGAACAAACTGAAGTTTAAATCAGTTTAATCGATTAGGTTTTAATTCAGTTTGCTATTTTTGTTTAGTTGGTTCGGTTGGATTTTCAAAAACCGAAAAAAAAATTAGTTTGATTATTTTAGTTCTGTTTGGACCGAACCAATCGGTTGAACAGCCCTAGTCGTGATTAGCAGATTGCGGGAAAACGTGAATTCGAGAACCTAAAGTAATTAAAATATTCGGTTTGTATCTAGACCGTCCAATCTTCACGGGCACAAAATATTATAGAAGCCGTGCATTCCACTTCAGATCGGATTGGTTTCAATTTTAATTGGATGGTTGCATTATAAACATAAAATTTGAGTTACTATATGTGTTCCGGGCACGGAAAGCGCCCCTCTTTCGCTGGATTGACTGAGGTGGCATCCTGACCGTCCAATCTGCTTTATAACATATGTATCGCTTTAATATCGTGTGTTCGCATTAATATCCGTGCGCAGAGATCTTAAAGTGGATCGGACGGTTTCAAAACCCATCGAACCTAGTTTGAGTCCGATGGGCATCGGTCCCAAGCTGCTTCCAATTATTTATTCTGGCAAGTTAATTAAATGTTATTGTTCGGCTGTTTTTTTTTTTTTTTTGATTCAAAACCCGTAGGTATTTCATTTAAAGGAAAAATATCATCCAATATTACATGAGGCTAAAGTACCAGAAAAAAAAAACCTGCTGACAGGGAGAAATTGTAAACAACAGCATTGAGAAAAACTAAAACATCATTACTCCTAAAAAGAAAAATGAAAGTCTGCTTAAAGCAAATTCTACTCAACAGCAGTCTTCATTCCACTTTGAATTCTAGTGTTGGTTGCTGCGCCTGAAGTGATCCCAATTGAGGACCTGTTGTATTTTGGTCTTTTCTCTGACTTGTACCGGTATTGTGCCAGTAAATGCGATACCGGTGGTACGAGCCCAGTTCAACATGGAATGCGGTTGGGTCAGTATTGTTCTGCTCACATGCCTTAGGACGACCTTTTCGAATGCCTGCCGGTATAACTGCACAGCCTGTGCAACTGTTTCAGCTGCTCGCCATGCGGAGTACCCATTATATTTCCCCCTACTGTGGCCTCAATCAAAGGTTTACAGTCCGAGCAAATTGTGACTGGAGGTGTGTGATGTTGATTTGCATGGTGTTGAGCATACAGTAGTGCCTCTACCAATGCCATCGCCTCTGCATGGAATGCATCTTCACATCTTCTATGCCCGGTATGCGTATAGATAAGATCTCCATTTTCATCAAAACAGAGGAATGCCGTACCAGTTCGCTTTGTACTGTCACATCTATATATGTTGTATAAAACACAATTAAAACAAAATTTACCAAATAAGAAAAATCTAACAACAAATGTAAAACAAAATAATCTAACAAAAAAATATAACAAAATGCACATACAAAAAATAACCAAACATATAACAAAATACACATACAAAAAATAACCAAATATATAACAAAATAAAAAATAAAAAAAAAATTAAGGACCACCCTTCAGAGAGGCGGTTTTATAGTCAGAGTGGACCCACCTCGCCCTAGTTTTAAATTTTTTTTATAAATCCGGTTACTTTTATTAATATTTTTTTGGGTTATTAATAAAAAAATCGGCGAAATAAAGCAGACGATCTGTACGGAACAAGGTAATATAGGCCCAATATCTTGTGGCCCAAATTGCGCAACCTTAAGTTAGCCGAATTAATCTTTTAAACTTGAAAGTAATATGCTTGTAGAAGAAATTTAGTTATTAATTTGATTTTGGGCCTATTATAGATACTGTTCGCTTCTAGTAATGACGTAACCTACCAAGGTCATGTTTGATTGTGGCATAAGTTATAAAATAAGTATTTTATTTTGCATTTATGCTGTCAAATGTAAATATAGTATAGCATAAAAAATTATTTATACCGTCATAAATTAGTTCACCTATTATGTTGTATTTTATTTTTTTGAAAAGCTTGACAGCGGCTATCAAAGTTTAGGTTGTATAACCCAGTGTTGTAAATAATGGTATGCAATCGTCGGACGGACGGGGTGCCGCCAAGTGATTAATCGGTATGTGGCCGATTAATCGGAATTATGCAGATAATTTAACGTTTTTATTAAATTTATGTATATATATATCATAATTTATTAAAAATAATTTATTTAACTCATTAAACTTATCAAATAAACTTAATTTAAGTTAGTTTTATTATTATAACATGACAATACGCTTATTTCTTCTTAACACATAAGTATTTTGCATGTGTAAGTAACAAATTTATTTAATGAAAAATAAATTTGAGAATTAAGCTTTTTCAAATACTAATAACATATTATTTGAAAGAAAGAAAACATTCCAACATAAAATCACTAAATTTAATTTATGATAAATAAACTACTTTTATAAATAAACATGTCATACTAATTGAAAAAATTACATCAGTAAGTAAGAAAAACATATGGTATATAAATAATAGAATAATTAATCAATTTCAAAGTAAGTAAGAAGAAAAAAATATATATATAAAAAATATTCGATGTATATCCAAGCAAAAATAAAACTACAATACATGATTTGTAAACCTTATTATCACACACTATCATAGAAAAAAAAAAACAATGTGAAAAATAAATATTTACTGGAATAAACGGGGAAAAAAGTAAATAAATTGGAATAAACGGGAATAAACGGCCGATTAATCGGAAAAAATGGCCAATTAATCATTTTTTTTTCCGTTAACAGGCATTCGTTAAGCGTATTCGTAACGGTTTGGCCGCCGTTTCCGATTAAACAGCCGTTTAACCGTCCGTTAACACCGTTTTTTTACAACACTGGTATAACCTATGCTACGTTTCTCCTCTTAAATTAACCCACTTATTCAGCTTAACCATGATTTAATTTTAACCCACAATAATCAAATAAGAATATCTTATGCTGTTATAATTTGAAATGAACAACTTATGCTATTATACCTTCAAGAAACTTTTGTCGCTCTTCAGAGAGCCTAGCAATATATTACCATTCTTTGTATTATAATTTTTATGTTATTATATATAATTATCTTATTTTTGTAAGTTATATAGTCAGGGTGATATACTTGGGATATTTTCTTTTAAAACTTGCAAATTCCAGGTCCAGATCGTGCAATTTTCTGTTTAACCTTACCTCTTGAACTGATAAAAATAAAATAAAATAAAATGATCATAAAGAGCATCCAGTTGTAATTCATGAAACTAAAAATAACGCTGCAACGTACGCTCATAGTTACAAAACCGGAGATCTTTGTTTTTTCTCCACATATGAAGTAGCTAGACGCTGCAAGAAGCATATTAATTAAGAGATACGGGAACACTAACTAACAACTTCAAAAAAGAAAAAGAAAATCTAAAGGTACAATTTTGATTCTGTTAGCTCTCTGTTAACTGTTAATGCAGATCGATCATCCTAAATTAAGTTGTACAAACAACATCACTAAGAGGAAAACTAGCTAGATACTAATTAATTCCATGCATGCTAACAGTAAAGCTAACAAAACAAGAAGCTACCTATTAATTAATTCATCTAGGTCAATTAATTAGTGTAGAATCTTGTGATCAGAGGTATAAGGTGGAGGTTCACATAATAAATTGGATCTCCACTCATCAGAGAGATTTCCCAGTAGATTAAACGGGAATCCAACCGTCGGTATGTCATTGCTCAAATGTTCGTTAAAACCGTGGAGTTGATGAGGCTGACCGAAGTCAATACTTGTAGCTGGCAAAGTTGGTGACAAGTTAATAAGCATGGATGCAACATCTGTTGTACACTTGGAATTGGGATTTGGCATTTCAAATGGAAAGAATGGTAGGTTACTTTGAAATTCTAGACACGGCAACGGTATGACCGAATGTTGTTGTGACTGTGGTTGCTGCTGCTGCTGATGGTGTTGTTGTTGCAAGGTAAAAGTAACATCGGTTGTGCATGAACCGTTTTCGGAGCTGAAACAACTTCCATTTGTATGTGTTGGAGAGAAAATGTCATGCTCATTCGGCACAGACAAGGGCGGTATCATCGAGTGTGGTAGTGCTCGTTGCGCCATTGAACTTGTTTTCTTGAAGATCCTACAGATAGCCCATGCATCCTGTGCATTCACAAACTAAATTGTTTATTTAATTTCTTCTATATATTGTCTCTTTTAGTAATAGCTAGCGAATAATAATATTAGTTGCACATTATATCAACTTCTCAACTTCTTTTCCTGTTGTTGTTACTGTAGTATAATATGATTTAAGATAACCAAAATACTATGTAGTGTCTATTCAGATCAAAGTACTAAGTTAGGTTAAGTTGCCTATAAAATGATGATATATAGCCACGCATATCATATCAAATGATTATGAAATTATAATAATATATAGGAACCAAGGACAAGTGGGTCTTGGTGCAATAAAGCTAATAGTGCTTGGACAATGCAATAAAAAATAATTCAATTACTTTACTGCTTAAGGATATATTTAGAGAAAGCTTATACTTGACATGAAAGGAACTGATATTTAAAATGCGCCATAAGTTTAAACTAGCCATTATCTTACGTTAGCCGGGATGTTCTTATCAAGTGGTCGCTTGGGATGAAACGAATCGGTGAGGGAAGGAAGCCGAAACTCGTGCATCATCCAGTCGGTTTTCACGCCTTTTGCAGCTCTGCCCTTGTAGAAGACAAGAGACTTCTTTAAACCTATGCACTTGGTGCCATCAGAAGAGTAAATCGGCCTGTCAGTTCCGGTTGCCTTCCAGAAACCAGCACCAGTGACTCGGTTCGGTCTGGCACTATTGCGGTACTTTCGGTCCCTCGGGCAGTAGAAGTACCATTCCTTTTCTCCAGTAGTTGCCAACTCTGAATTAAACCAGTAGTGATTTTATTCTAGGTTAAAAAAATGGGATTAATTAAATGAAAAAAAAAGGGAAAAGAATGATCGATTAAAGCTAAAAACAAAACGTATATATATATATATATACTTGGAAGATCCCATGGATCATATTTGTAGATATCAAGTTGCCTAATGAGCTCAATAGGCAGAGATCTCTGTTGAATCTTTCTCTTCAAATAAAACCCTACTAGCTCTTCATCCGTCGGATGAAACCGAAATCCCGGCAACATCATCTCATCTTGTTTCTCCATATGATCATTTCTCTCCTCCATCTCAATATCTTCAGACCTAACTAAACAAAACCAACAATATATTGTATGTACTATTCAAACCCTAGAACTACTTTGCAAATGAACAAAAAGTCTTCAGGGTTTTAAGTAGGAAACAAGTGCAAACACTGTTGAGCATATACCAAGGAGACCAAGTACAAGGGGAAATTATTTAATCTATTTTTCGTGACAACTATAAATTAATTCCTGTACTAAAATAAATGGATTTCACACTTACACAAGCTAGTTCATCAAGTCCACTTTTTTGTGTTTGTTTAATGAATAATTTATTGATGCACGAGAGAGGAACAATTTCCAAGAGGAATAGAGACTTCTAAGTGCATATCCGTGCGCTCAATCCCAAGATAAACCTCTCCAAAATTCTTCTGACAATCTCTATTTTTTTGTCTTTTTCTCCATGCATTCTTTTGCTGTTATTCTCTCTTGATCCAAAAATCCCTTTTCTTCGTATTATTTGCACGGATAGATATATATTCCATACTAATTAGTGAGGCTACAATATTATGCATAACATAAAGGAGATCGTTCATATCTTTTTGTTTAAAATTTGAACAGTTAATTGAAACCACGTAGTTATCTTATATATAAAAACTATATTTGGTGACCAAATTATACATTTTTTATTTATTGTTTACCAACTTTTTTAAATAAATAGAAAATCACTAATTTCAAATAGTTCTGAATCTTTAATTCAAGTATTTTTCTACCTATTTAAAAGAATTTTTATTATAAGCCAAAACTAAAAAAATGTCATTTCGGCCCAATATTTTTTTAATCCGGACCGAAATGACAACTCGGTCTGAACATTTTTTTTAAGAGTTTGCTTATAAATACCCTTCTTCTCCCTCCAACTTTCAGCTACCATTTGTAGATTTGAAGTTTTTCTTGTTGTTCTTCCAAAAATAAATGAGTGTTTGAGGGTTGGAAAAAAAAAGTAATGAAGCTTGGTTCCGGTGGAAAGAAAACAGGAGGAAGGAAGAAAGGAAAAGAAGAGGAGAGAAATAAAGTTGGGAACTGCCTTTGGATTCATGAGACCGAAATATCATTTCGATCCAGAGAGGTTATTGATTTTCTATGGCCGCTGGATTGAAAATTTAGGAAACCACCTCGTACCAAATTGCCAATTTGGTCCAGGAAAAAAATTCAGACGGAAATGACAGTTCGGTTCTTATGGTTTTTGTAAAAATAAATTAAACTAAATCATGTTGGTTTCATAAATTTTCTTTTTTTAGTTATCATTTATAAAAAAAAAGAAATCATATTTAAAACAAGACAAAGTCTTCTATGGACATAAGGACCTATTTGTAAAATGAACATATTTTTATTTTCAAAGTTCAAACAGTCGATCCGAACCGTTCATCTTGTTCTTCATATTAATTTGTGCTTGGAGACTAAATTTTACATTTTTCTGAATTTTTTTTTACTATTTATTAAGATGGGTACAAAATTCAATGGTCTGAATTTGATATTTTTTGTACTCATCTTAATAAATAGTAAAAAAATTCAGAAAAATGTAAAATTGGGTCTCCAAGCACATATTAATATGAAGAACAAGATGAATGGTTCGGATCGACTGTTTGAACTTTGAAAATAAAAATATGTCCATTTTACAAATAGGTCCTTATGTCCATAGAAGACACTCTCTTAAAACAATATATAGTGCTGACCAGTGTGTGTCATGTATACTACTGTAGTTTAACTCTTCGATACTTGTCAGTATATAGTTTAAATAAGAGGACAAAGAAAATGCTAAAACGAAAATTTGAAGGGCAAGGGTTATTATTAGATATGAAACATTTGATCCATCTGATTATCAAACTTGGTCGACTTAATTTAGACAAAAAAAAAAATGGATATGACTTTTATTACTTATTGGTGGTGCTAATAAACTCTTTTAATCTTTTCAATAACACTGGATGATTTTTTGCAGACGTCATACATAAGAAAAAAAAAAATAATAAAGCTGAATGATTTTTTTTCATTTGTCAAAAATAAGTAAATGATAATAATATATAACACTGGATGATTAATTGTTCTTATTATACGAAAATAAACAAATAAAACATATGCTCATACACAATATTAATATCATAGCTAGGTTTATGTCGGTGACAATAAATTATAAAATAGAATAACATCTACAAGCTAGCAACTAGATCATATATTAAAAAAAGAGAAATAATAATAAAATAATAGTAAAAGAAAAAAAAAATATTGAAGGAATGACAGACATTGAAGCGAAAATCCAGCATAGAACACTGAGCTTTCATCCAATAACTTGAAGACAAAGTTTTGGCCGTGTGAGAAAACCCCAGCAAAAATGTCAAATTTGAAATCCTTAATTAATTATATCAACCCAAGTTTTCAGCTACTAAAATATAATAAACTTACCCAAATTCTAAGACCCAAATTTGCTAAAGCATGTCTACCAAATACCAAACAAGAGAAGCTTCCCTAATTAATGAGGTATAATTCAGTGGTCAAATGTATTAATTGGTAAGAAGAGGTTGAAGTTTCCCAAATTAATCCCTCGGTTGGGGCATTTTTCTCGTCTGTTTAGGGTTTACAAGATCGAAACCATGCGTGTAACCTAAGTTTTAAAAAAATTGGACTTTGGTCAAACCCTTAAATCTCAAGTTTCTCTATTCTTGGTATGACAAACACTGGTCCTTGAATTTCATATTTCCAAGGTACCTTCAGCTACCTCAATATACATGCATTAAAATAATTATCCCGCTCTGATTTAAAAAAAAAAAAAAAAATTAAAGTCGGGTTAATATATAGGTTTACCATGCATGCATGCATGCATGGTTTTATTCCAAGGATATATTCTTAACATAAACCACACATTAAAGTGGTAATTAAGTCACAAATTAAGATAATTAAAATATATATACATCCTTGTGTTAATTAATTATGGCTAATGCTTGATGCAATGTCTCATCCTATAATGGCATCTGTACGTTATTTGCAAACATGTTGCATGGTAAACTTAGTTCGGGACAAATCATGCATCTTCTAATTAACATGATATATACAACAAAACTTAACATAAGATATAATATATATAATATTGATAGTTTGATACTCAAATTATATTGATAAGTCCTGCTGGTAATTCTTTTCAGCTTTGTGCAATCATGCATGCATGTCGGTCCTGACTCAATATATAGCCAAGTGATCATTAGTTCATTTCTGGTAATTATTAATTAAGGGCCTCCTCAAATTCGGGTAATTTAATTTTGAATGAATATTCCTAAATTGCTGATAATGGGTCATATGCTATCAGTATCAGATCGATCTCACGCACTGACATTAATTGTGCTTGGAATAAATTTGAGATTTAGGTCATGCTCCACCGAGAAAAAAATAAAAAGAGAGGATCGAAGGTTGTAGTAGATAGATAAATCTGATTTATTTTCTCTAACCTTCAATTTGAAGGGCGACAAGATTTACTTGTTGGGAGGGCAGAAGAGATGAAAATTTCTGCTTCTTTCTCTTTTATAAATTTGATAAATATTTCTCCTTATATATTAAGTGGATTTATTGAAAAGGGTCAAGAGTCAAGAGTGATCCAACCGTCCATTTCCGATTTAAAGTTGGATGATCTGGGGATGCAAGACTATGCAATTTAGTATAATAGCCCAACCCATCATTAACAGAATGGATGGGCCAGAATTAAATAACTATGAGCCCAATGTATGTATCAAGAACCCAAGACATGGGCTCTAACATAAAGTGATAAGAGACTGTCATTTCATATGATAAATAAGAAATCAGAGGGATGAAAACTAGAAAATGAGATTTTATTAAACGATACCTTGAAGTTTATTAATTGCTGGTATGGAATTGTAAGTTTGTAACCTCTCAGCTAAATTTTAACAAAGAAATTATAAAATAAACAAGCAAAATAATTAGAAGGCAAATAGAAAAAAGAAAATGACATTTTATTAAACGAGTACATACAAGATGGGAGTACAATATATACTGGTACGGAATTGTAATTTTCCCAGCTAATTTTAACCAAGAAAAAGTAAACAAGCAAATTAAGCCAAGCAAAATAAGAAAGAGGCCAAAGTAAGTACCAGTATTGTACCATCATACAGATTTAAGTACCTAACAAATTTTCTGGATACACCCAAATTAACCACCAATTAATGAAATTGTAAAATTTTCACACAGACACAGTGTTACTGGTGGTGTGAGCATCTTCCTCTTCATAGTCAGGAAGAGGCTTTCCCATGCTCTGCATGCGTCGAATCTTGAAGGATGATAACTTCTGACTGCTGGAGCCCCCCAGGCTGGACCCCATAGGTTTATCTTTTAATTTGATAAAGGTGTATGCACCGCCGCCTAGTAGTGTTCCGATTGGTGGGGCTATGAAATACACCCATAGCCCTTTGTAGATACTGCTTGCCAGTGCTGGTGCTAGGGTTCTAACCGGGTTCATCGATCCTCCTGATACCGCCCTGCATTTCCTCGTTTTATATATATGCTTTTTTCTTTTACTGTTATATATATACACTCCATCATTTATTTAATTAATTAGTCTCTTAATTGTTTAATTGGTACGTTATTGCTCTTTTGATTGCTCTTTTAAGTGTGTGATTATATATTAATTGTTTGATCTGGCATATGATCATGACTTACCAGGGGATAATTAATAATTATTATATATTTGATATGAAGCTATAGCAACTTTACTA
Source organism: Carex cristatella (assembly GCA_024447775.1). NCBI lineage: Eukaryota > Viridiplantae > Streptophyta > Magnoliopsida > Poales > Cyperaceae > Carex > Carex cristatella. The sequence goes on from JAJHPF010000016.1 coordinate 311,952, forward strand.
AATTAATGTCCCATGCATAAACTAATCCTAAATTAATTAAATTACCCAGCAAAAATTGAGGTTATGCAGACTGAAGAGCCTACTGCCATTCCTGCCAGCTCACCTACCTGCCAATGCCATAGATCAAATTAAACAATTAATCCCATCAATAAATTACTCAACTACATAAGCATAAAAATTAATTTAATGAATATAATTAAGCAATGAAAATTATTGCAACAAGTTAGGTAGTACAGTAATAAATTAGGGCACTGACCGCTCTTGTATCAGTTGCAACAGCAAAGGTGACAAAAATCATGTTAAAGGTCACAATAATTTCTATGAGGAATGCACGCCAGTCGGCACCCGACGGAACGGTGGTCCCGATGTCTGTGATCGGGTGGATCACTTCCCGCAGTAAGAATGCGGCGCTTATTCCTCCTGTAAATTGAGCTGCCCAGTAGAAAGGCACCTGCACTATTTTCTTTTTTCTTTAGTAACTGTTGAATTTATACTTGTTTTATTTAATATATAATAAATACTGGTACTTTTTCAGACAAAATATCACTCTTTCTCAACAGTGGAAACAAAATGCCCTTATCCTTCCCTCTCTCCTTCTCTTTTCCTTTCCTCTCACTTATACATTTTTTTTTTCATATTCTTACAATTTAACCATTCAATGTTCATTATAAAAGATATTTATAAAGTATACATATAAAAAATATTTACAATTTATCCTTTCAATTTCATAGTTCAGAAATTGTAGTTTCATATCTAGATATTATTTACAAATTAATATTATAGTTAATCAAATACAGTGTCAAGTGGATGATATATGCTTTAAAAAGATCAAGCATACACTATTAAATTTGAACCTCTCAAATTTTGGATATTGTGTAATGGATCAAGTTCTCAATTTCAGAAGCCAAATTGTATTGCTTTGAATTTTAAAAAATAATATTTTTTAAATTTAGTCTTATAGAAATAGATAATTAGAAATCCATAATGTTGTATTTTAAAATTTGAAACTCAGAATTAATTCAATGTCAAAAAAAAAAATAGTTCGATTTTTAGTTTATGAAAATATCAAGCTGTTATATTGTGAAAATAATAATTTTATTTGTGAAATATAACATAACTGAAAATATGATGTATAGTTCAATCAATATTACGTGATATTTAGAAAATTTAAATTTCTTAATATTTGTATAATTTTATTACTTAGTTTCAAATTTTCGTACTTTTAGATTTGACTTATTTTTAGTAATCTATTTCCAAAAGACTAAATATAAAAATTAGTATTTTTTTAAAATCCAAAGCAACATAATTTCACATCAAATTTTACAATCGAAGGAGTTAAATAATTAAAATTATTGAGAGGTACAATTTCAATATCTTTTGTTTAAAGTTTTGAAGTTTCATCCATCTGGCAGTATATTTTATTTATATATAATTCTGTAGTAATAATTTCCTAAAATATGAAGATAAATTTTATTTAACCATTAAAGGTTAAAAATTATAAAATCTTATTATAAAAATAAATAACTAGAATATTTGTATGAAAATTGAATAATAAATCTTATTAAGAAAATTGAAAAGTAAAAATTCAAAAATATAAAAAAAAATGTAATTGAGGCCGTCATTTTTTTTCATAACAAAAAAATAAAAATAAAATAATATTAATAACCAGACCCCCAAAAATATTTCATCCATAACCAAACCGCCCCCCGGGGGGGCGGTTTAGTCCCCAAGCAACCCGCCCCCTAGTGGGGCGGTTTACCCCCTGACCAACCCGCCCCCTGGGGGGGCACAGTTTACTTTTTTTTTTTTAATACGATGATGGATTAATTATAATTATGTTTATAATTTATGTATTTTGTAATATTATGTTAATATTTGTTTATATTTTTAATACGATGGATTTTATGATTTGTGAATAGTTTAAAACATAAGTGAACAAAATAATCAAATAACGTCTGATCAACATAAAATATAGAAACGAAAACAAAGTGAATAAAATCACCAAATAACGTCTAATCAACATAAAATATAGAAACAAAAATATAAAAATACTACTGTCAGGTCTACAATATGAAATATAAAAAACTAGCGACGATGACGACGAGGAGGACTGGATTTGTCGGTGCTGAAAATTATTTTTCAACATAAGAAAATTCAGTTAAGACACTAAAAATCTTAAACTTAATTTTTGAGGCACCAAACGACGTTTTTTGGCCATTCTGATTTGTTGAATACTTGGGGTGCCGGTCGCCACCGTCTCCTCCTCCCCTTTCCGAATTGGGGTCATACGCGTCAATCCGACTTTCGTAGCCAAAGTTATAGCCGTTTAAAGTTTTAGAAATTTTTCAAATCATTTTAATGTATTTTTTTTAAGTAATTAATGATATATATTTTTTTAAATGATGTTATTAATATTATTATGCACGATTTTTAGGAAAACATTTTAAATGATGTTTCTTAAATGATGTTATTAAATCATTTTAAAAAAAATTTGACACTTCTACGAAAGTTTTCTTTTTTCTAATAACACACAATGAAATATTTTAATTTTTCTTACGACCGCAAAAAATCCGATCCGAAAAATATTGATCCGGATTATTTGTTTCAGTCCTTCTAATAAACTAAAATATATATTTTTCTATCTAATTTCAAAGAAACATATCAAAAATTTCTAAAACTTTAATAAAAAAATAAAACAATTATAACTTTTTCCAAAAAAAAAAAACAAGAAGAAGATAGGAACCGCCTATTAAAATGCCGGTTGGGACATTTTTGACACAATCTGATTTTGGTGGACAGAGTTGGCGAAATGTTAATGATTTTGGGCATGGATAAAAATGACGGGACGGGTAGGGTTGGGGTTTGGGGAGGGAGGGTATTTAAAAAAAAAAAAAAATTAACTAAACCGCCCCCTAGGGAGGCGGGTTGGGGGGGGCAAACCGCCCCACTGGGGGCGGGTTACTTGGGGACGAAACCGCCCCCCGTGGGGCGGTTTGGTTATGGATGAAATTTTTTTGGGAGTCTGGTTATTAATATTATTTTATTTATTTTTTTGGTTATGAAAAAAAATGACGGGAATTGAGGGAAGGAAAAAAAAAAAGAAGAGGATAGAAGGAGAAAATCAAGTTAATGGGACCCGCATGACATTTTGTTAATTTTGTTGTTGTTGAGGAAATGATATTTTATTATTGTCAATTGCAATCTACAATTCTGCATGAATGAATTCATGACATTGGTTGTTTAGTAATTATGATGGTGCCGGGCCTCATTAATAGTTTTATTTATAATATTTGTTAGTAGTATGATTGAGGCATCATTGCACGAGACTTTGTTTGTTGATTAGCCTCATGCCTCATCATATATAGGTATAGGTTCCGATTCCTTAGTTATGAACTTATGATAGGATATGAATTTGTTGGAGTGGGACCACATATCAAGTCTCCTAAGTCGTGACAGCAACAGCAATAAAATAAAATAACTAGTGGATTGGTTGATGTTCTTCTCCCTGCGTCAACTTGATTGGCATTGGTTTATTTTCAAAGCTCTGTTTCTAGCTACTTGGTTCTTTCTTTCGGAGGGCCACCTTATTTGTTTTATTCTTCGGCTTCTAACATATAAGATATTGCATGTTTAATTAATTAAGAGTGTTCTTGATAACTAGCCCCCAACCATATCTTATCATATATATCTGATCATATTTGTATTAGATGGCAGATATTTATGTGGTACAATACATCAATTATGGAATATATATAAAATCATTAATGGCGTTGAAAGATAGTAAATTACTCGACTTAGTTAGAGGAACAGTATTATGGTCAATATGGATTGGATGTAATATAATTATTTTAAAGGGGGAGATGTAAATCTGTCAGAAGTATGGGAAGCTATTATAAATTTTGCTTCTTTTTTATTTTAAGCTACAATTAATCTTACCTCCTAAATTTTTAGACTCACCAATGCAGTTGGGATTGGAGTTTCAGGTGGAAGAAGGTTTGGTACCGGATAAAGTGTTGATATCAGTATGTCTGCTTAATTTTGTGTACTGAAGATTTGGTTTGAAATGATTAACAAAATATGCATGGTGGTGATTGTTATTAACTTATTATGTTGTTAGATTTATAATTTATCAATTTTATCAATAATTTATAAGAGAGAAATTTTCTTCAGAAAAAATTTATAAGAGAGAAACAAGTCAAAAATGACTTATGATTAACAAAAATGTCTGCTTATTACCGGATAATTTATCAACAATTTATAATTTATTATTAATATTCTGATCGATCCGACTTCAATTTTGGTAACTCTAAAACACAAACTAATAGATAAACTGATGAGGTACTATAATGAGATGACCTCAAATTTCATGATTTCAACTCCTATATATGTATAAAATTATTGATAAATGACTTATGAGCCTTCTCTATATAATTTTAAATAAAGCATGACTCTAAACAGAAGGTGACTATTATTCTGAAAATATAACCCGAGAGCTAGCTGATTCTTAATTATGGCTATTAATTAATGTCAAAATAAGACAATTTGAAAACGAACTACTGGAAACACTGGATATATAGTACACGTAATAAATTAAATGTCCATTTCCGTGGTAGGCCCAAAAAAAATATAAGATTATATATAAGAACCATGCTTAATTTGCAGTATAATTTATAATGAGATGTGTTCTTTGTTTATCAAGATAATATTTTCAAATGGAAAGACTTAGTTAATTTTAAAGATAATTAATTACTAAACCAAAGGATCGATTTTCTTTTTTATATGATGTTTGGATGTTCACATAAAATTTATCTGCAATGGAGAACATCAGCAAAATATATAGTGCAAATTAATTAAGGTGTGTTTTTGGTTGCCTAAAATGAATTTTAAGACAAGTTCATTAGTTCATCAACTGAAAGCTGTGTTTCTCCGGTATGCCTTTAATTTGCCCATAATTTGGCTAACTGTCAACCTAGCTAGTTGCTTTCTAATTAATAATACATAAGAGAGAGAAGCTATAGCTAGAGATGAGATATCTAAGGATTTTTAAGAGAGAAACAAGTCAAACCTGCATCCAAGGGAAGTGCCGGTACGTCGCGAATGCAAGAGTAACTGCCGGGTTCATGTGTGCGCCAGAGATGTGACCAACAGAGTATATCATGACCGTCACAATGAGACCTCCTGCCACAGACTGTCCCAACTGAGAGATACGCGAAGGATTGGCTGCACTTATCCCTGCCGCACCGCATGTCACAAACACCAGCAAAAATGTAGCGATTATCTCAGAGATAACCTTTCAAACCCAAACCAAATAAATTAGTAGAATCCAGTAAGCGTCTCAATACAAATTTAAGTATGTCATTTGCTTGAATAGAAATTATTTATGTAAAACTATCTTTTTCGTTTTAAAATTAAATCGAGTGATTAATTAAACATGCATGTACATACTTTTTTGAAGAGATTCGGAGGGTAATACAGCGTGATGGATGGCGAAGGTGATGGTGGTACCGGTGGTCTATAGGTGGCGGCTGTCTGAACCGTATCCATGTCGTGGATCTCGTTTCTGAAGCTCGGAACACGGAGGTTAGAAGCCATTAATTTCTTCTCCAATTTCTTGATCCCGGTTGCTTGCTGGTTCCAATGGCCTGACCTGATCAATGCTGCTCTTTATAGAGGAACAATTTGCATATAATATTCAACTTTTTATAATCTTTATTATTTTTTTTATATGGGCTACTCAGTTATAGAAGACTTTACTAGTTTACTCACTACGGCATATATATTGCGACCTGGTCTATCTGATGTTAATCGTACGGTCTGAATTAAATAATGGCAAGACTCGTTAATTATCACAGTTAGTGCAACATATACGGTTATAAAGAAACTGCACTACAAGTGGCTCCAGTTAGAATTCGCATGGGACCTCCTATTGGATGATGATGATGATGATGATAATAGAGCAGTTAAGCTAGGGTACTTAATTTGTAATGCACACATCATGATCAGTTCATGCTATCAATCTATATTATATTTCTGTTTTTTAAAATTTAAATAGTAGATTCAAACTGCTCAACATCATCTTCATATAAAAATGTAATTGGAGATCAAATTTACATCTTTTAGATTTTTTTTTATGAATTTTTTTAAATGAGTAGAAAATCACCAGATATTAAAATTCTGGACCATCCGAGAATAATGTTTTTCTACCAATAGTGAAAAAATTCTAAAGAATATAAAATAATAATAATACATTTATATATATGTGTATATATATAGATAATTTAAACTAATGTTTGGCTCTTATGGATGGTAGATAACTAGATACACAGGATCTAGGAAGCTGGAAGCATATATATACAAGTACTATTATGACTTGGATCTACATGTGACTACTCTCTGCGTGCCAGACAACTGCCAGTGTGGCTCTAGGGGCACGATAAAAAAGAGAGATAAGATATAAATATTCCATGCCTTGTAACTTCTAAGTCCAAACATCCAAACTAGTACTAGTACCTGGCCGGGTTCGCTCAACTATTGTTAATCATTTGGTTCTTTATATTTTTTAGTAATTCCTTTAATTTTATGCTGTCGTTTTACAGAAATTAATTGACGGCTATATATATTTGAGTGTTCACTGTTGTGCCATGATAAGGTTTTAATCCTACTTTATCGATCACTTACCACTTTATAAAGAATCAAGAATCAACCTTTCCTACAGAATTGGGGACCGAAAACTAATTACCAATATATATTCTCTCGATCTCTTTTTATGGAATTGAATTATTTTCCTTCTTCCCGTATAAATGCTCTAGCTAGTTGACATATTTCACTTGCTGAAACTTAGAATATATATCAAGTATGTTGCAAATCAAGTTCAACATTTCTCATGTACATATATGTATTATTTCTTCCTATCAACTTTTAAACAAATTATTGAACTAATAACTCAATGTTTCCATTTGATATAACCAGCTAATTAAGTCACATATATTAATTAGATGCATGTTTTGTTCTGATTTATATTCCTACTTATTCCAAGATATAAAAAAACCACCTCTGTGACCCGATCAGAAAACATCATTCAATGATTAGTATGAGATATTAGTGAACTTTTGGGGTTAATTATAATTAGCAATACCCTATTAGTTTTAAGAGGGAAAGCCAACAACCCTGTCATTATTTATTTATCCTCTGTTTTGTTTACTAGGTAGAACAACCTGTCATATATTTATCCTCTATTAATTTTACTAGTTGTATGTGATCCGAACATATATAGTTGACAGTTAATTATTAACCAAACTAGTAACTAATTCAATAATGAAACTCATGGTGATTCACTCAGTGGCCGGTTTAACGGCACCTTCGCTGGGATTGGTACGTAGATCTATATAATGTTAACCAAAATTGTACAATCTAGCGAGAGCGGTTGATTTAGTGGATATTTTCACGAAAATAGAGACTATTTGTGCATAATAATTTAGCAATTGTAAGAATCACCCAAGTTTTAATTTTTATAAGCGATTCCACGTTTTATTAATGTTTTTAATGTCTTTATTATGACAATTAATATATAACTATTTTAATATAATATATGTATAGTCAATCAAATTTTAATATTTTTTTTTATTAAATTTCACTTAATTTTGAATGTGGTGCCTAATTTTCCGTAACGTACTACTATTAAAAAAAATAGTATTAGATAATACTGACTAATAACTTTTATGGAAATGGGGGGCATATCGGCAATCTTCGCTGTCAAGACCGTTTATGATCAGGCATTGAAGAATGGGCCAAGGGTTGCTACTCAGGTGCACAGAATATGGGACCTTCAGAATCAGTACAACATTTCTCTTGGGGAGTGCTGCAGTTACGCACAAGAGCTACACAGCATGGTGCAAAACATAAGTAAGCAAATTTGAGTGCCCGATATCGCTCTGACATCGATAAAACAATTCCTGAGACCTCGTGGATGAAGTCGAATATTTCAGGGAATAGGAAAACTGATGGACGTACTGGTACCGAACAGATTCGGTACCCTGACAAGAAGGCATAATCATACCGGACTGGTACAAATGGATTCTGGCATGCTTTGGAGGCTGATCATATCTCTACCACTCTCATTTCCAATTTGTTTATTTCTATGTTTTACCTTCAAGGGACTTCGATTTATATTTTATTTTATTTTCAGCTCAACTATTTTGAGCGAATTGCGCTTTCTGTAATCTGTGGGTATAAACTTTGTAACTGCAATCATGAATCAAATGTGGGCAGAACCCATATTTTCCCTAAAAAAGAAACATTTAACTTAATTTCTTATTTTAATATAGAAAATTTTATTAAACTTGATATTATAATATGATTTATGTTTTGAGATTTATTGGTTAGATATTCATGACATTTAAAATAGTTGAAAATTATGCTTACTACAAAAATGCTCGCAACCCCCAATGGGAAAAAATATATCCACTGCATGTTAATTATGAGCTTGTTATTCGCCATTTGAAAAGGCTTTTAAAAAAAGAGAGATCATGTTATGAACTTGTTATCCGTGTTAAAAATTTTATCTCCAAGCGTTAAAATTTTTTAACGCGGAGATCTCATTCTTTGAAACCTTTCTTACAAAAAAAAAAAGAGATAGCAGTAATTCTATATATTAATTAATATGAACACAATTCAAGTTAGAAATATTTTTGTAATGAGTACGTTTATATAAATTCCAAGTAACAAAAAGAGTTTGAAAACTAACCTCTTCCTAGCTTCAAGCATTAATTAATTAATTTCTTTCCAGCCTGCCTAGCCTAGCTGTATGATATCGATCGATCTATGCTTTTGTAATTTACTTGTACTGTGCCCTATGTTTGACAAATAAGAACCATAATTAATTATAAATAGTGTCAAATGTTTCATCAAATTAGTTGAATCGTAATTCCATGGATGCGCATGGCTAGCTATATGGTCTATGCTCTGTAAGTTTGACAAATATGAACCCTAAATGTTTCACTGATAGCCTATGTTGTTACTTCATGTAAGCTTCACCATTCCTTTTCCTTTTAGCTCTCTACGTCAAAGTGTTAGTTGATAAATTAATTCAACATCACACGAAAGACGTCATGCCGAGAATCAACCTTAATTTAATTAGTCTAGTCACATTGCCTTCTCTTCTCTGTATGAGATTATAGTTCGAAACTTAATTGATGAATATTAATCTAGTTTGGTAACTTAATTGATCCTTAACTTTACTGACAAATTAAACTAAGGAAGTCCCGTTAATTTCCTTCTCATTTATTTTTGTTGTATTCCGTGTACAACTAATTTTTAATTAATTTCTCCGTACTTAATTTTTTTTTTTAGCTAAATTAACGAAGGAATGATATATAAAGAGAGATGGGCTACAGTGAGTTGCAAAGTAAGATTTTTATTTTACTTCACATTTATATTTTTATTTTTAAAGTCTAATTAAATAGCTGATCCAAACCGCTCAACATGATTCTCTATATTGAAATGTACTTCAAGATCAAATTTTATATTTTTTGAGATTTTTTTACTATTTTTTTATATGGGTAGAAAATTGTTGTTTTTAGATAGATTATAAACAATGATTTAAAAGATTATAAGCAAAAGGTAATAAATTTTAAAAAAAATGTCAAATTTGGTCTCCATGTACAATTTAATATGGAGATTAACTCGAACATTTGAGAACAACATTTTGAATTTTTAAAAGTAGAAAATATAAGCGTGAAATAAAATAAAACAAGTCTCTATATATAAAAATAATATATAGGACCGAATAGCATTGTAGGAGTTTGGTCCCACATATTTGTAAGAAGAGCGGTCCAAATGAAAACCCACCGTGAAAAAGCATTCAGACCATATTGATGTGGTATACATCACCGCCGTGTAAAGTTAATTACTTCCAATAAAGTCTAAAAACTCGTAAAAGACAACATTTTCCATCTTTTTATTTCAAAAAAAATAAATAAATTGGAACCATCCATTAAAATTGACACGAATCTCCAAAAGCTCTTGTGAATTTTAAATAGATCTGAATTCTTTATAGGTCTGCATGGTTTTGAGCAACCTCATCTCGTCGGATACCCAGCTTACGGCGTACTTATACTAATTAAGAATTGATCATACTCATTAAAATTACAGTAGCAGGTGAATAATGAATAATATTAATATAATAATTTTATTATTTTTACAATAGACCATTAAAACTCATTATTTCATGCACATACACAATCACAATGCTAATATTAAAAGTCAAATACAAATTAAAAGAACAATCAATTCTAACTAATAATTTTTTTTATAAAGAAAATAAAATAAAAAATGAATATATTTTCTAACAAATTTAATTTGTTAACTAAATAACAAAATATTCAAATAAAAAAAGTAATATGTTTAACATAATATTTTGTTATATACATTTTCTCATTGTATCATTTTTAATAATATATATCACTAATTATTGTTCAAACATTATCATATGAAATGTCACGCAAAACAATTTCACCATCAAGCTCAATCTAGAAAAATATATTATTTCCATCTTAAACAATTTAAGAAAGAAAGCAACAAAGATGAAGAGGAAACAAAATTTTGTGAGCAGTTTGATTCATCATAGACAACTATATATGAAAAAATGAATGAATTAAATATAATATTTATATATCTATATATAATTTTATTTTATATAATTACTTTATAAGATAATTTATAAGATAATAGGTATGAAATAGTCTTTAACTGTATTTATATCCGTTTTAGTTAATAAAAAGATATTCTTATCCTTACTCATATTTGATGAGCTAATGAAAAAAATAAAATAATTTATACCGGTTTAATCGAATTTGATACAAATGGAGTAAACAATTAAACGATGCCTAATTAACACCCCTATTGGGAAATGGAGCAGTTTTCCTTTCAAAAATATACTAATCATAGTTATTAAATAATAAAAATGAACATGCATGTGTTCTGTGCTGCCAGACTACCACTGGACGGCCTGTGGCATTATAATTTATATATTTCCAAAACCTAACAAAAATGGAAGACTAGTTCATTTATGCCAAAAGTTCGACTATATACATTTGACTATCAAGTATGATAATAATATCATATCACACTAATTTTAAAACTAATTGAATAAATTTTAAATGACAAATTAATCTCATCCGTTCAAACTGATTTATTATACGAGTGATGTGTTTATATGTAAAATTTATATTTTGTCGAGTTATTTTAGTATCAAATTGAGCGGTAAAAAATATTGAAAAATGAATGTATTAAAATTAACTTAAAAACTCATACATTTGACCACCTGACTTGATACTAAATAAATTAGAAAAATTATAAATTTTGCATGTAAATGTACAACTAATGAAGTCGATCGGTTTGAACAGTTTGGATTCGTTATTTGAAGCCGATTTAATAAATTTTGGAGTTGGTGCTATATAGGTCAAAATAACACCAATATCACACTAACCAGATTCAATAATAATTGGAATGTAGGAAACAATTCCACAATGTATAATATTTGTGATTCTTGTACAATTATTTTTGCATATATGTGGTCTTACGTACTGAACAAATTATATTTAAGGTCATTATCTATATTTTATCTATACTGCACCAAATTCATTTATTTGGTATGTTGGTAGGCATACATATTCAGTTATAATAATATATAATTAATATTCATACTTAATTAGTTAGTGCCTGCAGATTAAATCTCTTTTTTTTCTTTTCTTTTTTTTCTTTTTTTTTGAAATCCGCCAGCAGATTAAATCTCATGATAATGCATGGGGAAGCTTTATTATGTCTCATTAAGTCTAAGGGGAATTTAAAATGATGTCGTTATGGCTCCTCATAGTGTAAGTTTTTATTTAATTTCATTATTGGTGCCCTTTTATTCTTTCTAGCTATATAATTATATAAGATTATGAACATTAATGTGCTCTCTAATTTGTCACCAGAATTTTATACTAGTCGTCTACAACTGCATGCATTTGTTAAGATAGAAAAGATCTTTAACATTCTTCTCATAAATAATTAGGTATAAGAAAAGAAGATTAATTAATTAAAGAAACATATTGTGTTGTAATTATGCATCATACAATAAATTAACATATTTGTATTACACAAAAATGCTAGTGTACGTACGTGCATTTTACAAGGAACAACTATACATTATATAAAAGATCTATATATAGATTTAAATAAGAGGCAGGTTACATTCCACTAGATGCAAGGGGGCCTTTTTAAATAAAATAAGTGTGCATTACATAATAAACAAATATTTGTCACAATTGTAACAAGGATTAATCGAATTCATTGAAGAACACATGCTCGAGGTATAGTTTTCTTTGTCGCAATTTTTTAGACATAAAATTCTAAATAGTACTAACATAATTCGAAAATAGCATGATATTTTAGAATACAGATAATATTACGTTAAGATATATAATTGATATTCTTAGGCAGCAAAATAATAATTATAAGTTTCTTGAAAATAACGTCACTGGTATTATTTATCAGCAAGTTCGTAAGCTTAATTTGCGGCGCATATAACGTATTTGTTCACAAATTAATTAACCCTCGATTAGTTTGTAAAAATTAATGCCCATGAAAAGAATTATATCTAGATATTATTCTAGCTAGAGTCTTAAATTTTAATTATTATACAGGTAATTAAGTACACGCATGCATCATTGTTAATTTGATAAATTGTGCGGTCTTAGATATTTATCAATAAATAAATTCGGTATAAGACATCATGTAATATATTATTTATTTTATTGTAATATTAGAGATAGAATATGAATTTATAAATATTTTTTTTTATCAATATATTTGTTGACTCTGTCTATCTTTGATAAAAAAAAAAAAAAAGTGCATTCATGCAAGTCTTGAATTCGCATGAAAGCAATTTTAATCAATGCACCTCGCCTTAATTACATGTATAATTAGCTTCAACTCGCTTATTAAAAGTCATCTTGCATATTTGCATCAGTTAAATTATTGCAAGTATATATTCAACGGGTATTAATTAATCCTTATTGAATTGTTAATTAGCTCAACTAATCAGATGCTGAAAACACATGACCTAATTCTGGAACTTTGGCATATAAAAATGTCATTTTCCAATATTGACGATTGGTCGGTCATAAAGATAAACATTAATTAATTGTATCTATTAATTAATTACTAGAGGAATGAGGTAATTTATTAATTCAAAATAGCAATAATTTTGCGTAGGTCAAGAAGAACTTAAATAAACTAGGCGTCAACCACCTCCTGTTTAAGTAAATGACAGTCGGCTAATCATGATTACAACATAACTAGCGAGCTAGCAAACAAGACTTTACTTATTGAGTTATTGTAAAGCTAAACTATTTTAAAATAATCGCATCTGACTTACCTTGTTGGTACTTAGGTGTGCAAATGGATCGGATACGGATTGGATAGTGGTAAAATTATATCCGTATTTGCTTTTATTTTTTGAATATTGATACGGATTAGATATTAGACGGATACAGATACAGATCATATATAAAACGGATACGGATACAAATACGGTCCAGATTTACTATTGGTTACAGGATTTGGCTGAAGTTATCTCCATTTTAATATAGTACAAGCTTTGGAAGAATAAAAAAAATGCTGCGCAAGTACTTTCTTCCAACAACATGATGTCAGGAAAACAAAAAATAATAAGAATAGTTAAGATATTGATCCAAATAAATGAGATTGACAAGCTTACTTTACAATAAAACATACAACACACTCAACTACTCAAGGAAGTTATTAATAATCCTCAGATATTATCATAAAAAATTCACAGCTCATGTCATGTATAACTTTTGAAGTTCCTTTTGAAAATATTCTCTCTTACAGTATATAAATAGTGATTAGATGTAGGGCGCTGTATTAGTTCGTGATTCAATTCAAGTTTGATTCGAATTTGTAGTACGGGTAAAAGAATTTATAATTTCGATAACACAAAAAAAAAGGAAAAATCTGTTTGTACTCTTGAGGATTTTGTGCAACAATATCTTAACGGACATCAGTGTGACGTCGAGTGTCGGCCATAGTGCCATACCAATCCTTATCCCCTCAGGGCTCAGGCTCAGGTTACTGAGGATATAATCGTATTTTAATTTTGTCACGAAACGGACCTCCTATAATATTACAAGTTTACAACAGACTAAATTTCTTTTAGTCCGGCTGGAGCTAAATCCCGGACCGTTGGATCCCGCTGCAGCACTGACATCCACTGTTCAAAAGTGCTAGGATCTGATGCGTCCATTACTTGTGTAACACATGTCCAGAAGCATAGTGACAAATCAATTATTCGGGTTTGGTTCGGCAATGTCAAAAATTCATGATTCGAAAATAATTCGGGAATAATTCGGTATTATTCGTATCAGAAATCTCAGTTCTGTAAAGGGAGCAAAAACAAAAAAATAACCAAAAAATAAAATTATGGGAAAAATTCGGGAATAATTTGGGAAAAATTTGTAAATTTTTTAAATAATTCGTAAAATTTGTAAATTATTAGACAGTTATTTGGTCAAAGTTTGGTCAATCAAATAATTCGGTGTTTAGTTCGGCATTACCAAAAAACCAAATAATTCGCAAATAATTCGGATATTATTCGCGAATCTTGTCACTATGTCGAGAAGCACTATTTTAGTTATTTTCATTCCCGCGACACGAAAGCTTTCATTGTTATCTTCACCTCTTCAGCATAAATTCAAATTTTAATTACATTAAACCCACATTCTTTTAATCGAAATTTTTATAAATATACAAAATCAGAAATCAATTTAACAATCTATACTTTTTTTTAACATAATTCAAAAACTGTCTATACCGATGACAAAATAATCAGTTACAGAGCCCAAAAACGATGACCTGCTCATCGGTTTAAGCCAAGCACGATTTTTTATGCTTTCTGCACACTTTTTGAAACAACGAACGACTCAGATTAAAACACTGTTTGTAATGATTCCATCGGTTTTAGTCCAGCACGGTTTTTGATGCAGAATGCACACTTTTCGAAACAACGAACGACTCAGATTAAAAAAAAAAATTTGTAATGAATACTCACTTGAGCAAAATTTTCTCAAATTTTTATTTTTTCAAAAATAGAAAGACCATAATATTTTCTGTATTTACCTAGAAGTGACTTTTGAACTGGGATCAATGATTCAGATTCAAAGCATTTTTATATTTTTTCTAATAACACAAAAAGAAATATTTTAATTTTTCTTACATCCATGAAAAATCCGATCTGAAAAATATTGATCCGGGTTATTTGTTTAAGTCTTTCTAATAAATCAAATTATATGGTATTATATCTAATTTTAAAAAAAAATATAAAAATATTTCTAATATTTTAATAAAAACAAATAAATAAATTATAACATTTTCGAATTAAATAAAAAAATGAAAAAATATTTTAAATTAAAAATATCTAATTTGATGACATCAAAAATGGATGACAAATTAAACTTGCCACGACTATGTAATGATTACATTTTTGTTTGAATCTGAGTCATTCGTTATTTTAATCTTAGTCGGAAACCGATGAGCAGGTCATCGGTTTTGGACTCTGTAACTGATTATTTTGTCATCGGTATAAATAGTTTTTGAATTATGTTTAAAAAATGTATAGATTGTTAAATTAATTTATGATATTTATATTTATAAAAATTTCGGTTCTTTTAAGGCAGCCAAACTAAAAAAATTGAAACTGAAGAAACTAAATAAGCTTGAAGTGTAATTTTATTTTATCAAAAATACAAATTTAGTTTATAGTAAATATATTATTTTAAGATGTCAAATGAGTAGTAAAATAGAAGTAAAATGAAATAAATATAGAGTAAATGAAATTATATATCTCTTCATCATCATGTGAAAGAACTTACTCTATTTGTAGAGTCTATTGTTTGTTATAAATAAATATTTATTTTCCAATATCTTACTTGTTCAAACAAATTAATTACTTCTTGCTTGCACTGTCAAATCAGACGTAAAATTGAATGAATAAGATGGATAAATAATTTAATCTTTATAAAATTTTAGGTAGCAACCGAACATGAGAACATGACGTAGAATCTGGTCTGGTATACACTCTGAAATCTGAATATAGACAATGTTAATTTTGACTAAAGGTCATGTCATACAATAAGGCTTAACATTATTAATGCTACAGGATCAGTTATGGCGCTAGTTAATATTAATTAATATATATAAAAGGCTAATAGCGTTTAAGGTTTTTGTATCAGACAATTTTGAAAACATTCTTCTATTCTTCTGTATGATAAATTAATGTATATCTATTCTTTACATTCCGAATATCAAAATTGAACTAGTCTCAAAATTATTTTACCAACCATCTAAGGCTTCGAAACATTTTCTTATAACAAATTGTTTATGTATGATTAAAGAAAAATTTAAAAATAAAAATAATATATGTCTAAATGGAAGGTAACACATCTACAACTGTAAATATTGGAATAGTGATTATTCGAGAATAAGGCTATTTAGAATAGCTAGAGCAACTATTATTTTCTATTTCTTATAAATATTGAAATAACTACTATTTGGAAGTGTGAAAAGAAAGAAAAAAATATATATTTCTTTCTCGGATTTCCGCTAATATAATTCTGAAATAACAAAGTTGACGACACTTCTGTCATCTCAACGCCGTAACAATTTGTTTAAGATCCCACTTGCCCTCTTAATTAGCACATTATAAACACTATTATTTTTCGGTTACAACTATTTACTATTTCAAATATAAAATCCAAATAACATTTTGACTAATCCAAATAACACATTTTCAAACTAATATAAAAATAACTATTTTTTCTATATTCCCATCTACTAATTCCAAATTTCACTATTATAGATCTCATCAAAACATACTCGATCCTTGTGGCATTAAGAGGGATAATTAAATTGAAAAAAAAAAAAAAAAACATCTTCGAGTGAGCCACGAACTAAGAATTTTTTTACACTACGATTTAAAATATTGACAATTTGTGAGACTTTAGCAATGATTATCAAATGAATGTACATTAATATTGCTCTAGTGTAATATGTCACATCTTTAACTAACTTTCATTTTGTCAAATAAAGGATGATTTTCCCCTTTGAGTAGACTTTTAGGTTCTTTCTTACAGATCGAACAGCCGACAATGAACTAATAATTAATGTTGATTTGTTTTCCGTTGAATTTGTTAGAATTTAACTTGTGTCCGAGTATGACATTTAAATTAATTGTTTTCAATGAATACTTTTGGTGGAATATATAGCATAATTAAATATCCAATAATATAATTAAGCGAAACTAGTCCGGATTCGGACAAGAAACAACAATATTGGTTAGCATTAAGCCAACAAAAGCACGACAACAGGGCGTCTGATTTTCTAAGATGGCGACACAATGCAAAGAGATGAGTGGCGTGAGCGTGATCTCACTGTAATTAAAATAAAAACACCTCTTAATTAGCTGATATCACTACCAAACTAAATCAATTAATTAGCTTGTAGAGTAGGTAACATATGATAACATTTTTAATCCAGTTAAATTGATTATTGATTTACAATTTGTCATTAGCTATATCATCAGCCAAGTGCATGTACAATTACTTTTCAACAGATTAATTAATTAATGACAACATGTAAATTTCAATTATTATATTATCTCCGGTAAGGAAATATCTTAGGTCCGAGGCATTTTCTTATTAATTATTATGTCTTCAATCGCTAATAAAGTGAACATAATATAGACCTTAATTAATTTGACTATGCTACAGAATTCACCGTATCCGAGTAATTTATTTATAAATGTGAGAAATATCTCTCTTGAATGTTAATCTGACATCATGAGAAGTCATAAGTTCAAAATCTGATATGAAATTTTTTTTGTTATAATAATAAAGATTTAAATAGAATGTTAGATGGCTTGATTATCAACCCTCGCATTAAAAAATATATATATTAGTCTTACTTCTGACTTCTGAACATGTCTAGTCGATAACAAATATGTAGTACTTGAACTAAGTTAGATGCTTTCATTATCATAAAAACAAATATATATATATATATATATATATATACACACACATATATATATAATCTTGTGATTGCGTATATATTTAAAAAAAAATATTGAACGAGTTACCAAGAGCAGAACCAGCAATTTACTTAGGGATGGATGAATTTGATATAAAATAATTTGAGTAATTTTTAGCAAAATTATTGTTCTTTAAATATTTGGTTAGTTTCTTTTGACATTTAATTTGTAATTCATTTTTAAAATATTTAGTTACAGTACATAAGATACGTCTTATGATAGTACAAAAGTCACGTGGGTGGTCAGATTGCATTGTTGTACAATCATCATACATGTCTATGATCTTGAGAATTATAAATATGTAAGTGTTGATTGGAACAAAGAAATATTAAAAGAAAGTAATCATGTGTTTATAAGAACAATAATTTTTGTTTAAAATAACTAATTTTATGTTGTAAATGCACGATCATTCAATCATTCAATCATTTTTTATTATTATTATATGTTAAAAGAAACTAGTTATAAGTTTACATGTACAATATACGTTAAAAAAAATAAAATATTGAATACATCAAAAAATGGACATTTAAAATGTGACTCAACAGTAAACAGTCAACATATTTTCCATTTATTAATTCTGCTCCAGATCTTAAAAATGAGGCCAGCTGGCCCAGCTCCAATCCAAGTACCCAGAAATGAGTACATACAACAGAATAAAATAATATTTTCTCGTACCAGGCCTAAATCTTAAAAACCCGAAAAGCATAATTAGGCCTAATTTTAAATGGGCTTTTTGACTAAGAGCTTATCTGGTCTTCTATCTCGCACGTCGCCGGTCTCCCCGTTATCCTTCCTCAGAAAACAAAACGGGAAAGAACAAATAACAAAAAAGTCACGAAAAAAAAGAAGAAGAAAAGAAAAAGAAAAATAACATCTCGGCCTCTCTCCTCCTCTCTGATGTTGCTCACACAGACTCCAAAGCTCACTCTCTTCTCTTCGCGCCTCACCAGCCCCCGCCATGTTTGCCTCTATCTCCGGCGCAGCGGCGCCTTTCAAGGTATCTCCTCTTTCACTTTCCTTTGCAAAGTCTCACATGTCTATGTGCGTATTAGCGCACTAAATTTAGCTTGTTTGAATTGATTTGCTGTTTAGTTCGGGCCATTGCGACGCCAGCCGACACGGCAGAAGGGTTTGAGGAGATGGCGGCTAGCACGATGAGGAAGTACTACATGCTGGGTGGAAAAGGAGGCGTTGGAAAGACGAGCTGTGCGGCTTCTCTTGCGGTGAAGTTTGCAAACAGCGGCCATCCCACTCTGGTGGTGTCCACTGACCCGGCACACTCTCTCAGTGACTCCTTTGCCCAGGTTTGTGTGCTGTTCTCACTTTGGCTTTTCGTCGAACAGGTTGTGTGCATGGATTGATTTTTGTTTGTTTAGGATTTGACAGGTGGGCTGTTGGTGCCTGTTGAGGGGCCAGATTCTCCTCTTTTCGCGCTCGAGGTATGCTGTCAAGTGCATTTATGATTGACAGTAAAACTAATGAATTGTGCCTAAACAGTTCAGGCATAATTTAGCTAATTGAATTTGCATTTTGTTAAAGATAAATCCAGAGAAGGCTAGGGAGGAGTTTCGCTCCGCAACTCAAACAAGTGGTGGTACAGGGGTTAAAGATTTCATGGATAGTATGGGCCTTGGGATGATTGCAGAGCAGGTAATGATCTATTTGTTGCTATCTCTTATGTTTATGCATGTTCTTTGGTTTACTGACAATTCCAGCACCCGTTTTTGTTACTGTTTAGCAAGGTTGGGTATGAGCTTTTGTATTTTCATACTCTCTTTTGATTTAAATTACCTTGTTTTGTGTGGAATTGTGCTTATTTTATTACGTTGATTTATTTGAGAAAAAGTCAAAATGTTTTCGACAAATATCTTACTATGTTAACATTGTGCTATCAAAAAAGCAAAATGTTTTGGAACAAATATCTTATCGTGTTAACATTGTAATAGTGTGCACTGGCAAAAGTTTGTTCTGTGCTGTTACTCTAAAATAAGTATTTTGACCTAAACACTGCTTCAATGGCTGTGATTCTATACAACTAATTCTATTTGAATATTCGGTTAGCCTCTCACTCCTGTAATTTGAATGTAGCTAGGAGAATTGAAGCTAGGAGAGCTATTAGACACACCTCCTCCAGGACTAGACGAAGCTATTGCTATTTCAAAGGTTCAAATCTGAATTTAACATTCAAATTCAACTTGCTTCCATGGCGTCTTCTCTATTTCATGTCACTGTTTGTTGATTTCAGGTTATGCAATTTGTTGAATCACCGCAATACAGTATGTTCAGTCGTATAATTTTCGATACTGCTCCGACTGTAAGTGCTGCTTACTGAACTGTATATATTTTATTGTGCCTTAATTTATTACTCTACTAATTTAATTTTCTGTAGGGGCATACACTTAGGCTTCTCTCCTTACCGGACTTCTTAGATGCTTCCATTGGTAAAATTATAAAGGTATGATAATGCACAATTAGCTTCAGGTTATATTTTAAATTTCGAATTGCTTTATTTTACATGATTATTGCACTTTTGTATTCATTCAGTTAAGGCAAAAGATAACTCAAGCAACATCAGCCATCAAATCTGTTTTTGGACAAGACGAGAACAAGGCGGATGCGGTGAGTTCTATTTAATTTTGGTACTAAACTATCTACATATAAACTTGGTCAAGCTAGTAATCTGTCTACTAATTCTACATATTTTTAATCGTGAAGACTGACAAGCTAGAGAAACTGAGGGAAAGAATGGTCCAAGTGCGCGAGCTATTTCGTGATACAGACTCCACTGAATTTATTATCGTTACCATTCCAACGGTAAACTGACAATTTTCTGTGGTTTGGATATCTTTTATGGATGTCATTGTATAGCTCTATTTTGTAAATAACTTTCTTATCAGTGTATCGTTAACAACATTTTGTCGCTGACCTTCAAAAAAAAATTTCCAGTATTATGTAGTTGTATATTGATCATGCAAAAAAATCACTTGAGGGTTAATAACACACCAATTTTGCAAATCTAGGGTAGTTCTGCATATAGATATGTTGATGTCGCTTCAATAGGTACAGGGGTCACATATATTAGATCATGTGAGTGATGGTTCAGTAATTTTAGCAGGAGACACTTAGAAGGCCTCTTATGTAATTTTTGAAATTTTTTATTTTAAGAACCTCACTCTTCTTTTTGTGACAGGTAATGGCTATAAGTGAATCGTCAAGGCTATGTGCCTCCTTGAAGAAAGAACAAGTGCCGGTGAAACGCCTAATAGTAAATCAAGTTCTACCGCCCTCCGCCTCAGACTGTAAATTTTGTGCGATGAAGAGGAAGGTATTAAGTAAACTCAAATTCACTTGTGTAAAGTAATATATCCGGGGCATTGGTTTAAGTATATTTACATTTCAGGATCAAGCGCGAGCCCTTGATATGATAAAAAGTGACTCAGAACTGATGGGTTTGAATTTAATTCAAGCGCCGCTTGTAGATGTGGAAATTCGGGGTGTGCCGGCTCTGAGATTTTTGGGCGACATTGTTTGGAAATAGTTAAAGCCTGGTTATGTAGCAGCATAATTGGCCCAAAGCAGCAGTTATTTTACTGCCGCGTTTTCCCAAGAACTTGGTCCAGATTAAATTGGGTTAAGCCCAGAGAGGATGAGATAGTGTTTTTTTTATATCCTTTTAAAATGATGAGCTAATTTTTTCTTCTCCTTTCATGAAAATACAATCTGTTCAAGTTTTCTATAGTATTGAATAAGTGCACCAATAAATGTTTTCAGCACTGCCCTTCTCTTGTAACTAGTTTGGTCTTTTATTTATATATTCTTTAGACTGTACCAGAATTAAATCTGGATCTCTCTCAACTTCTGCATGGATCCTGGAAAATATTTCACCTATTTTTACATCAAAGGAGAAAAAAAAAATGGAAGAAGGAACTTCTTTGTTTAAAATAAGTTGTAAAAATACACTGATTGTAAAGATTTATGGATTTTGATTTGTTAACTTATTAATTCATATGAAAATAAAACTGAGTGATAATTTTTTATGTCCATGAAGAGAAAATCATATTTAATGATTTTATTTTAGGGTCCGCCTAGCTATCCCTCTTGAACCGTCTCCCATTTCGTCCCCTGGATAAAAATCATTAATCACGCTGAACGACAAAAAAAACACGTCAAATGGCCGAGAGAACGCGTTAATCACTCAAACTGTAGACCATAAAACCGTCCGATGGTATTCATTCGAAAAGATAAATGTATTCATTGAGAGACCAAAAAGTATTTAGCTAAGGTCTGTATATTCAAAGACCAAATTTTTTATTTTTTTTACTTAATTTTAGTTATATATGAACATGTCATACTACTTGAAAAAATTATATCAGTAAGTAAGAAAAATATATGATATATAAATAATAGAAGAATTAATCAATTTAAAAGTAAGTAAGAAGAAAAGATAAATATGAAAAATATTGGATGTATATCCAAGTACAAATGAAACTACAATACATAATTTATAAAATTTATTATCATACACTATCACAGAAAAAAATAATGTGAAAATAAATATTTACTGGAATAAACGGAAAAAAATGGACGATTAAACGTAAATGGCCAATTAATCATTTTAATATGCAAACAGGCCTCCGTTAACTGTATTCGTAACGGTTTGACTGCCGTTAACGATTAAACGACCGACTATTAAACCCATTTTTTACAACAGTGTGTGTGACATGTACTCTTCAATATGAAACTTTGACCATAAAAATTTAATAAATATCCCTCGTTTTTTATGTCTTTTCTAAAAACAAAAAAACAACCAAAACAAATTTTTTTCTCACGCTTTAATAGACTTGTTAGGGTGCATTCTACTCACACGCAATCAGTCATAAAAGCCATATATGTTCAGGTCAGGCACTTGAGTCTTGACCCTGTCAGATTAGATCACCCTGACCGTTTAATTTAAGTTTGCACGAATTTTAAAGTGTCCTTCTATATTCCAAATAGGCATCGAAAATATTTTGGACTCAGGCTGGGACTATATATTCTACCCTATATATACGGTACTTTGTACATGGGATATTCACTCATTTATGTATCCATGATTTGCAAACCAATTCTGTATCGGCTAAGTTGTCGAATTCTCAAGCAAAATTAATGTTCCCACTTTTGCTTTCTGTACATCAACTATATTCTATATATCCACTTTCAAATGCTTTTTTATTTATTAGACAACGACATATCCCACTTTGACACTTTCCCACGTTAGCACAATGCTCCCTTATTTCATGCATTGCTAATTTGCTATGAGGAAACATCATGCATGGATGTTGTAGTGGAGTTCCTTTACAACAATTAATTGTCAACAATATCATATTTTTTCACGATCTTGTTTAATTATAATGTTAAGTAGCTTGTATAATTAACAAACTCAAAACCTATTTTTCTCCTGCTTTAGGTACGTACTATCTTGCTTTCTTCTTATATATATATCCTCCCCATTTTTCATGGATCTAACTACTTGTACCATCAACAATCTTCATACATAGTGGATCAAATAAATTTTTTGCTAATGTGTGGCGCCACCTAATATGAGAATTGTATTAATTATCTCACTATACTTGTACTGACTGTACTAGGTTAATGGATTTATTATTCAATTGAATTGATCATGCATCCCAGCAACATCAAAACATCAGCCGGAAAATATGACTCTTTAAACTAGTACGAGTATTAAATAAAATAAAATAAAAACCTTTTTCTTGGTAGAGTGATGCTTTTCTCTTTCAGATGAGTACTTACTTAGAAGAATAAATAATCTTAATCTACGAGTTGGAATTATGACCTAAAGAGCAGATCGACTACTAATTAATTTTGTCATAAAAACAATTTGTTTTAATTAAATTTTATTTATTTTCTACAGATTAACAATAAATATTTGTGACGTGCAGTGCTGTAACAGTATAATTATCATATACTGATACACATAGAAAGTGTTTTTAGGATACATAATAATTTGATAATGGGGCATGCATGAGAATATTCTTTTAAATCCTTCCCCTTCACTGTAATTAATTTAGAATCTACTTTGAGAATTAATCCTAAGCAATTTTCCTCTTATGGCTGTGTTCGGTATATTCAGTTCAAATCAAACACGGTGCCGTCTTCCGATATTCCTACGAAGAACGTATAAAATTTGAACTCTATGTGATGCATATTTCCATAAATTAAAGTCTCTAAAGGAAAAGCACTGGTGGAGCAATTTAATTTTTTTAAAGTGGACCTCTTTTACATGTACCAGCAGATTCATCTTCTTTAATGTTTCCCCTTTCTATTTTTAATGAAAACAACATTTTGCTTAATTAGCTCATTTTACTTTGTTGCTTAGCTCATATTTTGCTTTATTGTAGCACATATGCATATTTCCAAAAAGGAAGGATATGAGCAAATTTGTCTGTATTGTTAAATTAATTTGTTGTTGATTTAATTTTTATGTCAACAAAAAACAGCGGTTCTAGAGCAAATTTTTAATGCTCCAGAAATTTAATAAAAACAGTGGTTTTCAAACCAGTTTAATAAATAGCAAAAAAATTCAAAAAAATATAAAATTTGGTCTCCAAGTACATTTTAATATAGATTGAACATCTAACGGTTTGGATTTGTCATTTGAACATCAAATAGTAAGATATGACCCCAGTAGCACTTCGGTCGAAGTGCTACCGGAAGCAATTTAGCCATACTCTATATATATATATATACACACACACACACATATATGTATATATATATGTATATACATATATGTATATATATATGTATATACATATATGTATATATATATATGTGTGTGTGTGTATATATATATGGAAAACTTGTAACTTAATTTTTAAAATTTTCCCCTTTCTATTTTTATGTCAACAAATTTTTATGTTAACTTAATTTGTCTGGCTAATATGTTACGCGTAGCATAGAGAACCTCCGTGCAACGGCTCAAAATTTGAGTTTTTAAAATTCTAACGGTCGATCCGAACCGTTCAACATGTAATATGTACTAAAATGTACTTGCAAACTGAATTTTACATTTTTTAGAATTTTTTTACTATTTATTATGTATTTTACAAAACTGTTGTTTTTGAATAATTATGGATCACTGAAAAACAGCAGTTTTGTAAAATACTTAATAAATAGTAAAACAAAATTTAAAAAATGTAAAATTTGGTTTGCAAGTACATTTTAGTACAGATTACATGTTGAACGGTTCGGATCGACCGTTAGGATTTTAAAAATTCAAATTTTGAGCCGTTGCACGGAGGTCCTCCATGCTAAGCGTAACACCGTAGCCAAGTCCCTTAATTTAGACATTTATGAGAAGTATTAGCATGCATGCTATCTTTGTCTTAAAGATTTGTTTTTGTCTTCTCCATTGCTTGTAGTATCACGTGTCTTTCAATCTGGCTTGTCGATCTAACTAGATTGCTCTCTCTTTCTTTCTCATCTTTTTCTTTTATGGAGAGCAACAACACTGCTTTCACGTAAATCAGAAATCCTTTTATAAAGCAAGTCAATTTTTAATTTTATATATAGGGAAAACAACATAAAAGAATCTGATATATATATATACACACATATTTATCTTTTTCAATTTACACGCTTTGATCGTACGTATTTCAAACTAAAAAAACAATATTTAAGTACATCTTCAATTGGATATTGGTAAACAAGCACTAAAAGAAAGAAGGCAACTGGGGTCAATAAATAAATCAATGAGCGGAATCATGAAAAACGAAAGTTTATACAATTTAGAAGGACAGGAATCGGTGTAAATAGATATAAATTACACGTTCCAGACTACAGAGACAGATTTGGTAAAAGAAAAGTATCATTTTGGCAATAAGTGCTGTGTGAATGCTCCTTGCACTAGCAAGTGTATGGTTACTGATTATTCCACAATTTTGTTCTCTTTTATTGGATATCTTGTTGGATGAAGATTCCCTTATATTTGTTAATTATTGAAACAATATATTAATTCACTTATCCATACATAGATTCTATTACTGATAATCAGTTTGAACTCTTTGGATTGAATTAAATTAAATGAGCTAATAGGATTGGACAACAAATCAAGTTGGGTCGAATTGAACAGTACGTGTAGAGTTTTTTTTTTTTTAGGGAAACAATGTAGAGTTAATAATGACATGAGCGCCATCACAATAATAACATGGTAAAATATTAACAACTCTATTTTGACTTCATGCAGCTAGGGGTGTAAACGGAGCAGATTCGGAGCGGATAATGCTGATACTATATCCGCATCCACATTTAAATGAGCGGATATGAATACGGATACGGTAGTAAACGGATATCAAAATGTAAAACCGAATCCACCTTAAACGGATACGGATTCGAATACGGATACAAAACGAATAATTGTCGGATAATTGAATTATATGAACTTTTTTCTCATTAAAAAATTATATGAACTTTAGGATACAAAAATCAAAAGATATAAATTTTTGTTGTTATATATTTCAATCTAGTTTACATTATTTAAGCAATTATATTATTTTTCATTTAATGCAAAGTTTGCAATGCAAACGCCAAACAGGCAAACAAGAAAAGCAAGTTTAAACCTAATAAAGAAAGGCCCATTTTAAGATTGATGCTTTGGGCCTGGAATAACCTAGTCCATTAACGATTCATACATATACACGCGTCATGCGTGACCGGTTCACTTCAGAATTGAGAATGGCGCACATTTAGTCCCACATTTCTTTGCTATATTTTCCGAGTCCCCAGAGCTCCTACAGCTCCGCAGCAATTCAAACCTGTCTAATCCTTTTGCTGGAGCGGATTTGATTCCGGTTATATCTGGATATCCGATCCGTTTGTGCAGGAGTGAAATTATCCGTATCCGTTTCCAGATCTTTTGTTCATAATGAATAATTATCCGAATCTGTATTTGAATATTATCCGGCTCCGTTTTCAGCCCTACATGTAGCACACTAGTTATATATATATATATATAGAGAGAGAGAGAGAGAGGGGTTCCACTAGTTATATATATATATATAGAGAGAGAGAGAGAGAGAGGGGTTCCAATGCACCCAACATGTAATTTGAACTGTTGAAACTCATCTATCTTATGACTGATCCGTCTGCAAAAAAAATAAAAATTATAGAATTAATTTTGTATAGAGTCATAAAAAAAAACGTTCAAAAATTGAATGCATAAAAATTAATTTATAAACATTCTAATTTTGACTGCTTTACTTTGTACTAAATTAATTTAAAAGTTATTTTTTTTTTTTGCATGTAGACGTATCACTCATAAGGTATATGAACTTCAACGGTTCGGGTTCATCATTAATTAAAGTCAATCCGATATATTTTGAAGTTGAGTTCATAAAGAAACTTGATGAACTTAGAACAGCCTAATTCGATCTACTCCTATTAATTGTTATTGGTGATCTTTGATGCGACTATCATCTATTACTTGTTACATAAACATAGGATATATAATTAAGCGCCTTGGACATAGTTAGCAAGCCAACTGTTTATAGTTACAGATTATAAGGTCTATGATTTCCCCTCCATAACAGGAAAAAGATATTGAAAGTTTGAAACTAATTAATTGCTTGGAAGATTTAATTAATTGATCTCCAACAGATTTTTTGTGTACTAATTTTTTTTACTCTGATCAAACTTGTAATTTTTATTTTTCATCTATGTGGTCCTAAATAATATATCTGTTTCTCTATACGCTGAAGTATAATAATAATAATTCCAAGTCATTAAGTGACTGTTCCTAGTACCTAAATTTTGTTAAATGGTACGACATAATTCAAGGTACAAATAATTAACTTGTTCCAGAAGTTGGGAATATCTATCTAACAATTGCAACAGATATTTTATTATCAGCTAAAATATGTTCCCCCTTCCGGCTTGCTCACTTAAATGCCTAAACAAATCAAGAAACAATAACTCAAAATCTCAGGCCATAATATATCAACTCATCTTATAGTACCTTTAATTATTATTATTTGGTTAAAGGGTCCTCCGGCCGGTAACTCCGGCATCTTAAGTGCCCTAGATCTTACGGGATTCGAACTGGTGCCTCTCCATAGAGAGATGGATTTCACGCCACTGCTCTATATATGTATGTGGTTCTTATAGTATGTTTAATTAAATGACAGCTACAAAATAAATTTAAGTAATTGAAACAAATAAATCAAATTTGAGTGACTAGTTTGTTTGCTTTAGTTATTTATTTGCCTAATTAATAGATAAATCAAGGCACAAAGAGATGTGGAGTCTGTGAAACCCAACAAAGCAACAACCATTAATTGTGGCATATATATATATATATATATATATATATATATATATATATATATATATATATATATATATATATATATATATATATATATATATATATATATATATTTTTAATTAAGAAATGGGTATCTACTCATCATCACCAGCCTAAACAGAAACAAAATAAATAAATAAATAACAAGAAAAGAAATTAAAGCATCATCAGCCAAAAAGTGGGCCTATAATTGACCTGTTGTGGCAGAGACATTTTCCCGTTTTTCTATAAATGAGAAGTCATGCAAACAATATATGGTCATCCCAGGAAGAGAAACAGTAGGTAGTTCAAATAATGGATCATCTGCCAAATTCTCCTCAAAAATCTGGATCCACTTTTTTCAGAACTTGTTTCAATGGTGTAAATGCCCTTTCAGGTACGTACACTTCTCATTCTTACCCCCTCTATAGCTTGAGCAAAACAAGCAAGCAAAGTTACAAAAATAATTATTAGCTTCCCTGCTTATTTTTATTGTAATCCCATCTTTAAATATATAACCTAATGAAGTCTGTATTTTTTGGGTTTTGCATATAATATTTATAATTAATCAGTAAGGCATAAAGGAAACAGAGGGTTTTGTAGCATAATAATTTTTAAAAAAATTGAGCACTCGTCATCAACCAAATAGCATGCTTTATAAGCAGTGCAGAATTAAATTCTCCTGATCCAAATTGTACATCAAAGAAAACCATATCATATTTACTATTTATTCAGGACAATTTTTATGGAAGTTTGTTTCAATGGGTCATCACCATTTTGTGTCCTTTGGTGCTTGATAGTTCCTTTATATATCTCTTGCAATATGCCAAACATGGCATACTACATAAAGACTTACGTACCGGTTTTGCATCATCGGATATTATATATGTTGTACCATCAATCCAAGCCAAATAAAAATTTCTTTGTGACAAAGCTATTATATTTTCCCAGGAGTTGGCATCCTATCGATCCCATATGCACTAGCTCATGGTGGATGGCTAAGCATGTCGCTTCTTCTCCTACTAGCGGTAATATGCTATTACACAGGGCTTCTCCTGCAAAAATGCATGGACTCGAACTCACTCGTCAAAACCTACCCTGACATTGGTGAGTTGGCATTTGGCCATAAAGGCCGGATCATAGTGGCAACCGTCATGTATTTAGAATTATACTTTGCGGCGATAAATTTCTTGATCTTAGAAGGCGATAACCTCGAAAAATTATTTCCGAAGGTGGCATTTAATTTTTCTGGATTGAAGATTGGAGGCAAGCAAGGGTTTGTGATGATTACCAGCCTCATTGTTTTGCCGACCACCTGGCTTCGAAGCCTGAGCATGCTCGCCTACATGTCAGTTGGTGGAATCCTTGCATCAATGGTTCTCATGGTGTCGGTTTTGTGGGCAGCAGTGTTTAATGGCATCGGATTCCGTCAGAAAGGGATTGTGGTGAGTTGGGAAGGAATACCTACTGCTGTTAGTCTCTATGCATTCTGCTTCAGTGGCCATGCTGTTTTTCCAACCATTTATAATTCAATGCAAAATCCCTCCAAGTTTTCCAAAGTAAGTTAAACACATTCTTTTAGATTTTCAGTTCAAGTAGTGTAATTATAATTGAATTTATTTATAATATACAATTTTTTTTTTTTTTGGTTAGGTTTTGCTCTATTGTTTTGCCGTGTGCACGTTGAACTATGCGTTCATGGCCGTTGTTGGATACTTGATGTACGGCCAAGATATAAAATCTCAAATCACACTTAACCTTCCAAATGGAAAATGGAGCACAAATATAGCAATCTACACAACTGTGATCAATCCTCTGATGAAGTACGCGTTGGTCGTGTTGCCGATAACAAATGCTATTGAAGAATGGTTCCAGTTTTCAAAGTCAAGATTGTTTAGCATCTTAATCAGATCAATACTAGTAATCAGCACAACTGTGGTGGCCTTAGTCGTGCCGTTTTTCGCTGAAGTCGTAGGTCTCACGGGCGCGTTGCTAAGTAGTACAGCAACAATGGTGTTGCCATGTTTGTGCTACCTTAAAATCACAAAAACTTACCAAAAATTAGGGTATGAATTGATAGTTTGTGTCGTTATCGTGCTAATTGGTGTACTGATTGCCACCTTTGGGACATATTCTTCTCTAAGGAGCATTGCAAAGAACCTATGACAACAACTACGAATTCATGTACAAAATAACTGAAATTGCCTCTGTAATAAGTTGGTAACGCAAATGTAAACATTTGACATATTTAAATGAGGACTTTATACATATATTTCAAATTAATATATATGAAATTTTCATTTAGTACAAAGGTCCTATGGACCGTTGACCACTGGTCTTTCTTTTTCTTTTCTTTTTTTTTTTTTTCTTTGGGGGGGGGGGCGCAATGACTTTTCTCTTTTGTGACAAAAGAAAAGAAATATACACACACATATGTATCATGACATGACATCATCTGGATTAATGTGAATCAACCAAATCTTTGCTGATTAATTAAGTATGAACATGACCCCTCACTTGGATAGAACTGGCGCAAGACGTCTTAATTACACCGTGCTCTCACCACACTTTCTGGTTATGTGCTGGATGTTCCCCAGGCACGCAAGGTGTTCACGAAAAGTCAGAGAGAGGGCAATAGAAAGAATGCCTGAAAGGAGAGAGCATATATATGTCTTCGTTGAGCAAATACTTTGAACGAGATCTTAGATCTGAGCTAGCTTGTACCATTATTAATCTAGTACTATCATCTTTCTCTGGTACACTATTCTTCGATTAAAATAGCAAACATGTCAGTTCTGCACAGCAAAATGAGGTAAAGTTGGGTGACAAACTGAGTCGAGATGAGATCAAGTCGGGTCCTTGAACTCCAATTTCAAAATTAAATTTGGCATTGCATGCGTAGGCACAACTGCCCAAACTGGAACAATTAAAACAATATATGTCACTGTCAGCAACAGCAAAAATCAATGTGGTAGAGAAAAAGGCGAAAGCAAGAGACGAGGGAAACGGAGAGTAAAGGCTGGGCTGGGCTTAGAGGGCCCGTTAGACCAAGGAATTGCACTCCAAAGCGAAATGGATCTAGTTAGTTGCCCTGGTGGGGACCGCCAAGAACCGTATCCTCTGCTGCAAATTTAATCTGGTCCGTTTGTTTTTGATCGGACGGACGAAATAAAATATTGACACGAATTTTAAAACAAAATTAATACTGCTCCCTCCATCATCTGAGCACTCACCGGCTGAGATTAAATCCGGACCGTTCGAAAGTGCAGCACTCTGCTGCAAATTAAATTTGCAGATACGGTTCCGGGACCGCCAAGGCCTCAAGTAGTCAAGTGTATCCTCACTATTTTTTATTTTAAAAAAAAAAAGTATAGACCCGTTTCATTGGCTGAAACCTGTTTAAGCTTACAATAATCAAAAGTCAGACCAACGTATGTTATATGACAACTACAAAATGTTCTCCTACAACTTTGAGATCTAACTGTACTTAAAATAGCAACAAAACATGCAACAACTAAGTACCAACAGCTAATATAAAGTGTTTTGTAGCTTTTTTTAGCTACAAAAACAGACAATAGCAAAGAAATGACAACAAATCTCAAAGGAAATCTTCTGTGTTGGACTCCACCAAAACATGCTCTAGTTCCATCTTTTGTAGTGGAATGTGGGTTGTAACCACTCTTGCACACCACCCTCTGCCTCTTCAATGCTGCCCATTTTATCCGTCCAAAGTAAAATCCAATTAATGATATTTAGAGCAAAAGTTTTAATACTATCACAAGTCCTCTCATTAAAACATATATTATTTCTCAATTACCAGAATGTCCCAGACAATGCACTAAACATTGCTAGGAATTGATGTGTCTTTGGTCTTTAGATAAAAGAAAAATCTTTACATCTTCAATAGAATGCCACTGGTCTAAATGATCCTGGCATTTTCCCATCCAAAACCAAAATTTTCTCACTCTAGGACATTGTACATGTTGAATTGTGCCATAATCTACTTGTCTATTTGACTAAATTTGCAAAACATATATTAATTAAATTTTACAGTTTTCTTGTCTTGAGATATTATGCAGGTAAATAATGA
This sequence comes from Carex cristatella, assembly GCA_024447775.1. Lineage (NCBI taxonomy): Eukaryota > Viridiplantae > Streptophyta > Magnoliopsida > Poales > Cyperaceae > Carex > Carex cristatella. The sequence continues at coordinate 344,529 of JAJHPF010000016.1, forward strand.
AATTTGTCACAACGTGACTAGTCACATTATGTTATGTCACGTCACGTCACGTCACATGTGTCGATTACGTGACGTGACTCACGTGTTGTGTGACGTGATCATTCGCGTGATGTGATAGCATTCGAGCAAAAATTACACGTCACGCAAACTAGTCACGTCAAAGTATGAAATATAAAGTATATAACTTTTTTTGGTATGTATAGAGTATTCAGATTTTTCTTTTAGTATAAGTTCAGTGATACTGATACTCATGTAGTACTGATTTTTATTTTCTCTAATTTATTCTAATGAACGTTTATAATTTGAGTTTATAATTTGAATTTTTAAAGTAATGTCAGATTCCAATAACCTTTCCTAAAAAAAAATCTTTATTATTTACTTATTTTAGAATTTTCATATTTTTTATATCTTTTTTCTAAAATTTCAACAATTTATATTAAAATATAAGACAAATTGACGTGACTAATTTACGTCACGTCACATGTGATCACATCATATATGGTCACAACGTGACTACGCGTGACGTGACCATCCACCACCATTTTGGTTATGTCACGTCAGGCGTGTTACATATTTTCTTCTCTATATGCAGGTTCATTACTATTATACATAGCAATGATGAATGGACAATTGCTATATTTATCAAGGATGTAATCATGAAGCACTGGGCTTTGGACAGTAGAAGCATCATCTCAACATTAGGATTTATAATATGTAAAATTGGTAAAATAAGCTTGAGATTGACCTAAGTAAAGCCTACCGTTGCAATGGATAAAATAAAATATTTACCAGTTGTACCACGGATTAATTCAATGACAATAATTCATGCAACAGATTAAATCAATTGGCTCAACAGAATTTTTAGAGACCAATCATTATGGAACTGTTACCACTGTTCATGTACCGTTAGGGTTAACGACGTCCAAACCCACCGTAAGTTGGCCAACCGTTACAACAGTTTAGTAATCGTTGTAACGGTTAGACCAAATTACTTCCTTTTAACCAACTCTCTATAAATAGAAGCAATATCAGGGTTTGGATTATCACTCTAGCCACCTTTAACTTCAAAATACAAATTTTCAGATATAAAAAAAGTCATTGTTGCTTGTGCACTTCAACTTCAATATTTATATTAAATCTCAAAATTATTCAACCAATACACAAACTCTTAGAGTGATCATGCGTGATCAACCTTCTCATCTATTCATTCGAGTCTTTCTTGCTCACCTTGTTATCTTTGAGCCTTTAGTGTCTCAGAATATTGTAAGGACTCACCGGTTCCGCCTTTTACTTATTTCTCATTGGATAAATAAAGGCGCGTCATCTCGAAGGTCGCGAGCTCTGAAGATGTAGGTGTTAGTGCTGAACTCCGTAAACAACTCTCGTGTCAAGTGTCTCTAAACTTTACTATTTACTTTATTATATTTTTAGTTGAAAACAAAATTATTTGAGTTTCTGCTAAGAATAACTTCAAGACACATTAATAAAACATAACTTAGATTAAAAATTTAAAAACAATCTATTTATCTCTCTCTAAGTGTCTTTGAGACCAACAGTACTAATTGTACAAATAAGTAGTATGGGGACTTCTAAGTGACAGAAATAACAAGTAGTATTTTACGAAAAAATATGTGACTGATAAAGGACAATGTTCCATCTAAACATCTGTCCAAAATTTAAGCATACTAGTGTATCCTCACCATTGACACCAACTGGAGCGAGTGATGCTGGGAGAAACAACTAATTGAGAAGTAACTGGAGAAGAGACGAAATAGGGAGGGCCAAGCCGTTCAAGGACAAAAAATTTATGTGTAAGAATTTATAATCTGATAATTTTGATATTTTTACTGTAAATTAATAACAATATCGATAATATATGAGAACAAGTATTTTGTTTAACTACCGAGGACAATACTTCCTCAATGGGAATGTGACCTCAAAATTCAAATTAAAGACTAAGTGGGTGTGATTGAACGGAGAAAAAAAATTATTCTTTGAAAATGTTCAAAAGATGAGCAAGTAATGAGAAAGAAAAAAGACTAAAATTTCTCTTTGTGATGGAAGTACTGATATTTATGTGTGCAAGTGTTATTATTATTAAAAAAATAATAATAATAAAATAATAAAAATCATCACGAAGACAGAAAGATGATGATATTAATAATCATAATAATAGCAATAACTATATTAAAAAAAAGAAGAAATTGTGAAAATGCCACTTCAAAATTTTCAAATTGTAAAAATGCCACTCCAAACTTTAAAATTGTCAAAATGCCACTCCAAATAATTAATGACTAAAATACCCTTGCTCGTTCATCTTCGCCTCCGCCCCTTCGTCGCCTCCTCCCGCACCCTCCGCCGACCTGACTCTTGCCTATCGCAAGAGGTGCAAGAAGCAGTTTCCGGACATAATTTTCTTCGCCCGTCGCAAGTGGCGGAGCTGGACGAGCGAGGGTATTTTAGTCATTAATTATTTGGAGTTGCATTTTTACAAATTAATTAAGTTTGGAGTGGCATTTTGACAATTTCAAAGTTTGGAGTGGCAATTTCACAATTTGAAAGTTTTAGAATGGTATTTTCATTTTTTTGATGAAGTGAAGAGCGTTTTCTAGTAAAATTATTTAAGAAAAATAATATAAGAGAACCACGGAGACAGTACTTTCCTACCCCTATCATTTTTTTTTTTTCCTTTTTGTCTGAGTTCGCAATAACTCATGCAGGTCCGCATTCTATTTGTAGAAAAACGCAGACTCAATCAACACCTACTGGTAACTGGTTCAGACTTCGGACTTCAGACGCCAAAAATAAAATAAAACGTAGACTCAATAAGTTTAAATGGCAATAGTCAACATGTATCCATGAACGGATATAATTTATAATTAGCATGCATGCAGCAACAAGGAAAATTATTCTTTAGATGGAAAATTAATTTATCTGTAAATTTTAAATTATTTCGTAATAGTAATTTTTTATCCATCAAAAAAATAGTAAAAAAAATAATAATTTCAAAAATGTAGTCTGCAAATATATTTTTAGATGAAAATCATGTTGAAATCGACTACTTGAATTTTAAAAATAAAAATATTAATACATTACACGGACCAATCATACATATGTGCTATGTATATTAAGTTGACATAGCCTCACTCAACTTAGTTGATTGAAGGACTGCATTGTTTTCTTTAACATGTCTTAATGATTCTCCAATATACAAAAATAGCAAATGTTCTTTGAGGAACGAAATTGCGACGATACTTCGTGTCACCTCTGTACTCTGTTACATTCCATCTCTAGTGTAACAGCTTTCTCTAGTCTCTTTGTTTCTTGTTAACCAAAAATAGCATCATGGAAATTTCCTCTCTGTTCCTCTAAAGAGACTATATATTCTTATTTACTGATTTGAACTAAAAAGATTCTCAAAATTAAGGAACTAAAAAGATTAAACTATCTTACTTAAGATCATGTGACTAATAATGAAGTCTTCACTAAATATTTTTTTTTTCTTTTGGACAAAGTCAGAGAAACTAAACTGATAAACTATCTTAATTACCTTTAATTAACCTCCTGCTCAATTTTTAACTTTCAACCAAACAAAATAAATTTATAAACTTTTTCCACATTAATTTCTACTACTATTTTCCATTCAACTATTATCTAGATGTATCTTCAAATAAGACACCATTTCCTTTATCCAACCTACACGACTACACCATCCTATAAATTTCATCTGAACCAGCTAGGTGCTCAAGCAACACCCCTCCTCCTTCCTCCTCTCCATTTCTCCAATAGTAAGACAAATCTTCTCCATCTTTGGTCTATTCATTTCATATCCTTATTTTTTTAAATACTTTTCTTGTCCTTTTTTCTTAATTTTTCTTTCTGAAAAAGAAATATGGATGTCAAGCCTCCAGATTTCACCAATCAGGACACCAGTAGTGTCAATTTTACGAAAAAGAAAGAAAAATTACTGAAACAGTAGGAAAAAGGTCGTAACAATTCCAATTCTTTTCATTACAATAGTTAGTTTTATTAAAATTCTTAGTTTAATTTGGCTTCTAAATTTTACTGTACGTCTGTACCAATGCCCCTGGGTAGACTCTGTTTTAGTTTTTCAATGCGTATTTTATGAACAGGCATGATTTCTTTCTCTCTGACAGATGGATTTTTCATTTTTTTACGACATCATTGGTGATGATCTTGAAGAACTGATGCCTCATGCATATTGCAAAGATATATGGACCTCCATTGGTTTGTCAATGCATTTCTCAGATCTTTTTATTTATTTTATTTCTGTTTCATACTCCCCAAAGACAGTCCTGGAGTCTGGAGAGCATATTTTAAATGATGATTGGAATATATAAAGTATCAGAAAAAAATTATAGAAACTGAGACGATGTGCACAAGCACCCGTTATTAGCCTCATTTTGCGAATGCACAACCTACTCATATTTGCATCCTAATCCCCAGCAATGTCTGTTGGTATATTCTTAGTTTAAATTTTATTAAGGGCCCAATTTATTATACCTAAATTATACTTTTGCTTTTGATTTTAGAACTGATATCATATAAATCTTTCCTTTAGATGATCTGGATGCTTTTGATGGCAATACTGATATGCATCTAGAGACTAGAGGAGATTAAGAAGTATGAAACAGTTATTGATCAAAAGGATGTGAAAGTAAAAAATAACGATGGAGAAAGGAGGTTGTCCTCGGAAGAGATTTCTCGATACTTTGACATACCTATTGAGGCAGCGGTGGGAGAACTCAACATGTGCGTAACTTCTCTCAAGGGAAATTGCCGTGAACTTGGCCTCAAGAGATGGCCCTATCGAAAGATCAAGAGTTTGCAAAACCTGATCAAGTATATCCAGGTTTGGTGTCCATTGCCATTTAAATATATTAATAATTTAGTTTAAATTATGAATAAAATATTGACCTTTTAATATTAATTTTAAATTACAAGTTATTTCAGGAATGTGTATGTAAAAAGTCTCGAAACTAGAGATGACATATAATTTATAGAAGGTTAAGATGCCAAAAAAGTATAAACTTGAAGCTATTTGATCAACTTGGTCCGTTATATACTTTCACCTCTTCTGACCTATAGAATTTGAACTCAGTGAACTGTTAAAACCTCTTTTGGTATCTTATGATTTAGATGCTAGATCTGTGAACTGTTAAAGATTTCTTTTTATTGTTTTTTTTTTTCAGGAACAAGGTAAACAGGGAATTTTAGAAGAGACATTTGTCAGCGGACAAGTGCAGAATTTAGAGAAAGAGATTGAGTTCATAAAGAAAAATCCCGATACGAACCTCATAAATGGTGCCAAGAAGATGCGGCAAAAGGGATACAAAGACACTCACAAGAAGAAAAAACTAGAGCTGATTGATGCATCCAACCATGCATGATTTAGCCGTCTTTGAGAATTTTAGGTTATGACTTATGAGCATATTAATAACAAAAGCTAGATAGATGAAGTTGATAGCAAAAACTGAAAAAAGGGAGGGATGAATGGGCAATTTTTCTTCTGCCCTGTCAGTGGCAAACAAAAGAGAATTTAGATAGGAACCGATCAGGTATGATTTGGGATACTTCTTGGTTTATTTTGTGACTAATTTGAAGAATTATGAAGGAAAGAAAATGTTGTGTTTGTGTTGTATCCGGCTTCGACAGATACCATAGAGAATTTGACCACATTGAAAAGAATTCTCAATAGTGTCTCATAATTAAATCTTTATATATCCTTCATGTATGAACAATTACTTCCAATTTATATTTCATTCCTATGGTTAAGTCTAATGAATAAGAACAAAGTATGCTTATCTTAAAGGAAAAAAGGAAAAATAAATGATTAATATTTGCATTATACTTGTATATTTACATGTAATATCAGACAACACTACTTGCAAAAGCTCAAGCTGCAACCAGCTCTGGTAGGGCTTTCAAATTTTGTCTATTCTGACCTATGTCAGTATACTCTGACAAAATTGATCTGAACTCATCTCCACTTAGAGTTTCCTTTTCAAGAAGTATCTCCACCAATTGATCGATTGCATCTCGGTTGTTTCTAATGTGATTCTTTGCAATTTCATAGGCTTTGTCGATAATTTGCTTTACTGATCTGTCGATATCCTCAGCGAGCTTTTCTGACATCGAGTTTCTCGCTAACATTCTCAAAACGACATCGCTGTTTTGTGTTGCCGGGTCCGTCAGTGTCCATGGACCGATTTCAGACATACCATACCTTGTCACCATCTGTAATGCCATATAAAAATATTACTTCTAAATTGATATAAGAGAATTGAGAATAATTGAAACATTACAGTCTCTATTAATTTCCATTACTCAGGATGTGCTGCTAAAACAGTTATCACAGTATTTATCTTGATTATACTTTTATTAAAATGATGATGCATTGCTGACAATAATATTTTAGTCTTTATGAATAAGAAAGATTAAAGAGATGCGCAATATATTACCTGTCTGGCGATTTGAGTAATCTGTTGCAAATCGCCCGCTGCACCTGTGGTGATTTCTGATTCACCAAATATCACTTCCTCTGCTGCTCGGCCACCTAAACCCCCAACTATTCTTGCAAAAATTTGCTGCTTTGAGACCAGGCTCGGGTCTTCTCCCGGAAGAAACCACGTGAGACCACGCGCCTGTCCACGAGGAATCAGTGTTACTTTTTGTACAGGATCATGTCCTGGAGTCAGTGTCCTATACAAAAACCGCAAAAATATTAATTAGTAAAAAATTATAAAAGAAAAGTGGAACAATGTTTTGTAATTAATGACTAGAGAGAGAGAGAGTAGAGTAGAGTAATGCTGCTTACGCGCAAACAGCATGACCGATTTCATGGTACGCCACAAGAGTCTTATTTTTGCCATCTGTCATCTGGGTCCCTTCCATACCAGCGACGATACGGTCGATTGAATCATCTATCTCCTTGACTGTGATTTTATCCTTTCCTCTCCTCCCTGCAAGTATAGCGGCTTCGTTCATGAGGTTTGCTAGGTCAGCACCGCTGAATCCAGGTGTTCTCATTGCCACCACACTAAGTGATACATCCTTGTCAAGTTTCTTGCTTGCGCTGTGTACCTTTAATATTTCTTCCCTCCCTCTCACATCTGGCAATCCAACCATCACCTGTAAAGCAAACAAATTAGACATTTCGTTGTTCAGTGTATGATGTGTGCTGCTCTGAATAGTAGTACTATACTATCCATTGGCAAAGTAGTTATCTTTTACTATCCATGAAGTGAAAATAATTTCATTTAGAAGCAATATCTTAAATACTTTTGAAATATTGTTCTGCTGCTCAGTTCATAATGTTAATAAATAAAGTTTATAGACATCAAACTAATAAGATTATATAGCTAAATTATCATTTGAGGAGACTGGTACACATACAGTTATTGACTTGTTAAAAGAATCATTGGGTGCTATAATGTACCTGTCGATCGAACCTTCCCGGCCTAAGCAAGGCTGAATCAAGAATCTCTGGTCTGTTAGTTGCGGCAATTACGATAACACCACTGTCGCCACTGAATCCATCCATTTCAGTCAACAACTGGTTCAGTGTTTGCTCTCTCTCATCATTCCCGCCTCCAATTCCGGTCCCTCTTTGCCTCCCCACCGCATCAATCTCATCGATAAACACCAAACACGGCGAATTGGCCTTTGCCTTGTTGAATAAATCTCTTACTCTTGATGCACCGACACCGACAAACATTTCTATGAACTCAGAACCCGATAGGGAGAAGAAAGGGACACCAGCTTCCCCTGCTATTGCTTTTGCAAGAAGGGTTTTTCCGGTACCGGGTGGGCCCACAAGCAAAACACCCTTTGGGATTTTGGCTCCGATCGCAGTAAATTTTTCAGGGGACTTTAGGAAGTCAACGATTTCTTTGAAGTCTTGCTTTGCTTCGTCAACCCCTGCGACGTCATCGAATGTGATCCCTGTGTTTGGTTCCATCTGGAACTTAGCCTTAGACCTAAATTCAAATCACATAATTAATATGTGTAATTTGTAACTTGTGGCTGAACTTTGTACCAATGCAACGCATATTACATCTCACTGACAAAATATATAGAACCTACCTTATATGCAAATGAAATAATATAATTTTAACAACATACCTTCCAAGGCCAAAAGGTAAATTGGGCCCACCAGGTGTATTAGTAGAAGATCTCAAAAGAAGGGTTCCAAGAAAGAGCAAAGGAAATGCTAAATTTGTCAATAAATCAAGAAACATCAGGCCGTAATTTGGTTCAACGGGATGAGCCGCAAAGTCGACCTCCTTCTCTTTAAGTTTTCTAACCAGCTCCGGTTGTAAACCCGGCAACTGCACTTTCACACGTTGGATCTTGTTTAATACCGGGTTGTATATCTCCGCAATTGCCACCAACCCATTTTCAAAGAAGTCAACCTTCTTTACCGCAGCTTCGTTGAGGTATTCAAGAAACCGCGAATATGACAACCGGCTTGAAGAGGATTCAATCGGGGCCTCGGGTTCAGCCCGTACGGGTTGTGCCAATGAAGTACCAGCTGATATAAGGCCCACACCGGTTATATTGAGGATATCTCTTCGGCTTAGAGTGGCATTTGGGGAAGATGATTTGAGGATTTGGATATCTCCTCTAAGAGGGATTTTGGGGTGAATTTCTTTGGAGATATCTTGAGCCTTGCATAATGGCAGAGAGGTTGAAGCCACAGATAGAGGGGCCGGCGACATTATTTTGCGACAGATAGAGATTGTCTTCTGAGTGTTCTTCTTTTTTGGTGCGTGTGTTTTTGGAAGGAAATCAATCAGCAGTTAACTGCCTAACTCTAACTTTGGTTTTGGAGGGAAGCCAGAACTGTTGTTTAAATATATCCAGCTTTTCGTTTCTACTTACTCGCGAGCGTAAATTTCTCAAAATACCTTTTTTCAAATAAAATATGATAGACTTGACTTTTTCTAGTGCCAACTGCCAACAACTTTCAAAATTTATTAATAGACTTTAGTGACAAATTTAAAGCAATCTATTTTATAAATAATGTGTTTATATATAACATTTATATTTTTTTTTAATTCATTTAATATCAGTTTGAGTAATTAAATGTAATAAAATATAAATGTATAAAATTAATATATTTTTTTTCTAAATCGATGAAATGTCAACGTTGACATGGTTATCGGACTTATTGTTTGTAAACTAGTTCTAAAGTTTAAAAAATAAAGTAAAAAAATATTTTAATAGAAATTTTTACATTTAAAAAAGCGATCAATTATTGTGATATGTTACTGAGTAAATTACAAGGTTGAATATAAGTTTATGTTGTTCCTGAGGATCACGAGAAACAAGAGAGATGTTTCCGGAGTTTTGAGAAGCTTCGTTCATTCAATCAATCAGACGAGGAGTCACTGTTGTTCCATGTCTTTTACTGCATTTCTCGTACAATCTAGAAAATTAAATTGCCTTCTTTCATCTTCCTTATTATTTTTGCCGAGAACTGAGATATGTCCTACGTACACATGGACGAACTCTACCCATAACCCATTACTATTAGTGATGACTGATGATCGATTGATTGCAATTCAAAATATTTCTTTTTTATTTTTTATGGATGCCATTGTTTACAAGAGTTTTACCTGAGATGTGGCACTAAATTCTTCTACTTGGTTCGATATAAAAGAAAAGAAATCGGAGTTGTCCGATGGCTGGTAGCCTGGTAGGAACTAGGAACAGTTTTTAGGATTTGTGCGTTAAAGGCAATTTATCATACGGATTGCCCATTGAAAAGAGAAAAAGAAAAATAAATTCAATCCTTGAATTTGGGCCAAGCTCAAAATTGTACCTTCCGATGAAAATTATGCGTATGGGCAAACTAACATATTTTAAAAATAAATAAAAAATTGTTGCTCAAAATGTTGCAATTTCTAACAACTGACCTCTCAGCACAACAATTGGACTTTATTGGACTTTTATTCTAAGTCATCACCATCCTAGGAGTACCAAGCATTTTTGTACTCTTAACTCTAAAACTTATCGAATTAACTTTGAACGATAAGTCCAAACCGTTGAAATCCTTCTACCTTAGGAGTGATGTGTCTACATATGAAAATTTTAAAGTTTCAAATTAATTTATTATAAAGTCAAGTGGTCAAAAGACTTTCTAATAATGATGCATTAAAATTAATTTATTTTAAAGTTTTGGAGAACTAGAATATATATACATTGACGTATATTATACATATGTATGAATTTTCATTTTAAAAATCGGTATATGCGGCACCACACTACATAGAAACTGCATTTAAAAACATTGGCAAAATTAGATGCAAGTTGATGTGCGAGTGGCTCTCTACACCATAAGTTATCTTAAGACTCGTTACAAAATATCTTAGTCTCCCTTATATACTTCATAATAAAGAAACAGAAAAAAACAAAAAGGAAACATTGGGTTTTCTTCCTAGGAAGGAATCACAGACAATTGTTTAACTTACAATTTAAACAATCTTAAAAGATAAAATTAAATCTAAAATTTATCATTAAGTAATGATTAATATAATATACATAATAGAATTATTAATTTTAAACGTTCAATGTAATTGTATGTACTTAATAGAATTATTAATTTTAAACGTTCAATGTAATTGTATGTACTTAATAGAATTATTAATTTTAAGCGTTCAATTTAATCAATATATTATGAAACTTATTGAGATATTAACAAAATTTATGAAAGTTCATATTATTTTCCTTAAAAATGAGCTGAAATCTACAATTTATCTTGCTAGAAAACGACAACAGTTGTGGAATTACGGAGCTAGAGGGCAAATAGGAAACTGATGGAGATATAAATCTGGTGACATGTAGAATTTTTGTTGCAAGAAAACAACAACACTTGTCAACGCACTGCTGGCCCATCATACTAGTCCTAGATATCGACGAGACAACCATTCCGCATTACCCGCCACCATAAAAATCTCGCCTAATTATTTAATTATCCCTATTCGCTATGACTACCCATGAAGTGTGTTCCTTGAATGAGCAATTCTGGAGTCTTTTGGATTTTCTTCGCTTTATAAACCAAATAAAATTGAATGAATTTTGATATTTGTTACTTGAGCCTCATGAATTTTCTATACAAGGAAGTTTGTTTCTTTCAACTTTTTTTATAATCAGAGTGCCTATCTTTTTTTTTTTTTTTTTTAAGTAAAGTTGAAAGTCAAGTCATCTAACTATTTAATACATTTGTTATTACAATAAATGATTTCTCCTATATGGATTTCGAACTCATGACCACTCATATAGAGAAATTCACATCCAGTGCATTACCTGACAAGAAAATATTTTACAATTAGTAGATCCACATTGTTATTTTTAGCTTGGCACGAATCTCAAAGCCAAATAATACTGCCCACTATTTTCTCCCGAATCTCAAACCGGTTGAGATTTAATCTCAAACCGTAAAGTGAAGCACATCCTCTACGGTACCTGGGAAGATATTGGTCCCATATAGAGACTATGTGCCTTTGCCACTAGTCTATCTGATTAATTGTGTGATATTTATATGACATAATTAATCAAATAGAAGACTAATTGTACCAAGGAGACAGTTAAATGGAAAAAAGATTTTTTCACAGTCAATTTTGATGACGGATTATATAAATAAAAATATTAGTAGCTAACTAAATAATTTTATCTACAGGTAACAGATAACATATTGAAACAAGTTGTGTACATCTAACGATTTTGCATAAGAGCTTATAATTTTTGGAAACATTACACAGTTTACACTCTTCTCTTTGTTTGGCAGTTCCCCACCTAATTTAAACCTAACCAGGATTTTCTTTATTTCGCACTGATAAAAATGCGAAAGGATTAGTCGTTACTTAGATTATCAAAGTAAAAATAGCGTATAAGAATTAATTACTAGAGATGTTCATAAGTATTTTTCTTTTTACTTTTATTCATAAAACTAAATTACGCTGCACTCATTTATTTCGACCTTTTCATTTCTTTCCTTTATACTTGAATTTATTTGTTCTGACGTAATTTTAGCTGCACTCGCTTATAATTTACAAATGCCGCGAACAACTGCCTGGTGCGTATCCTCTGAGATATCTCAATTTTTGCGAGTGCAGCTTAAAATTATTTCGACCTTTTCATTATCTCAGAGGATGCGAATTCCCAAATGCCGCGAACAACGGCGTCAAATAGTCGAATCTGAGAGTGAGAATTTGTGGGAGTTTAAAAGCGCAATTTTTTAAAAATAATTTGAGGGGTTACACTTACATGCGGTGCGGGTATTTAGTAAGTATTGACCACCAGATCGACATCATGCTCACCAGTAATATTATATAATAATAGGACACAGGGACCGTTAAAATGATAAAAGAGAAGATATTGTACTTCGTTACCTTTTTCTACTTTGTTAAATTTTGTGCAGATGATTGAGTTCCCGTAGTACATTTCGTATTGTATCAGGACTTAGCTTAGCCACAACGATTTGTTCTTTTGAAATATGATTTTCTTTTTCAAGGTTTTTATTAATTTTAATGGAATTATGGTAATGGTATAGACCAGTGTTGATCTAATTTAATTCTAATGGACAGAACAGTTTTTTGTTGGCTTGGAACAAAAGCGTTCACTTAACGACTTGGTTTGATTAGAAAAGACTAAATATTGTATATCAGCATTTTTTTTTAAGTTAAGTATCAATAATTATGAAATAAAAATTCGTGCAGAGTTATCTAACTATCTTTTTAGATAAAAATAGAGACAAAATTTTCACTTTTAAATATTCATAAAAGACATCTTATCTGAATTCAAAACTTTTGATCTTCTACTCTACACCGACAGCATTAATGTTTTTTCATTAAATTAAAATGAACAAATTAATGTTGAATGATTAAATTAGTTATGTGATGAAATATTAATGATATCAAAACTCAGGAGGTGGAGTTTAAATACCGACATACCCGTACAAAGAACGAGGGTTGGCTTATTATTTTTATGTGTGAATATATTTGTGTAATTAACTACAGTATAAGGTTTTTAATTCTTAAGTTAATTAGTTCGTTTAGAAATCAATAAAACACTGTGATGATGAGGTCGATGAATTCTTTCATTGTCTTCTCTCTCCCACAATTCCGTTATTCTGACTATCTCCTGAATTAACCCTCGTTTTTTCTTTGTATTGCATCTCAGAATAGCGTCATTATTTTGAAAACAGAGCTATCCTTCACCGACCAATTTTATCAATTCACGCCTCCTACAATCCCCCTCATGACCCATTTTACATTTTCCATCATTTTAATGTTGGTTCGATTGAGACTTTTAGTTGTTTTTCTAAATTGTTTTTCCTACATATATTTTTATTTCTTCTATCTGTATATCTGTATATCATCCTTTATAACTATCTAATGAATGCATAAAACAAACTCAGGTTGCAGATTATTTTACACAATTATTTTATTTCTATGAATAGACAAATATTACATATTATTTTCTGATAAATTTATTTCTCAGTGTACTTACTGGTTACTACGGTAAAGATTTACCAGTCTTCGCTCCCTTGCTTGCTTACTACAGTAACAAATTAGAATTTTAAAAAATTCAATGAGTATTAAAATTTGGGTCAAAAATATAATACAAATATAATTTAAAACAGCCTTATCTCTCTAAAATGTGTACACATATATTAAATACCGATACTTTTATAATAGGAAATGTAATTTTGAAAAAAAAAAGTCAGAAATAATATGCACCCTAAATTTTCGTAAAATTTACAAATAATTCATTCATAATTCATAAATTATTCATAAACTAATTTGGGTGCGTTTGGAACGTGCAAGGAATAGTGCAAGAATAGTGATTTTTAGATTAGTGCTAATCCAAGTTGTTTGAGAATAGTGTTAATTTGAACTATTCTGGATTAGTAGAAATGTTGTTTGGATTGTATGTTTGGAATAGTGATGGAGGGAAAGAATAAAATAATGATTTATTTGTTTTTCTTTTTTCAACTAACTCTCATGTTTACCATAGCTTGTTAAATATATATGAAGCATCATATTTTCCAATAACGCCTCAATTCTTTTTAACCGATTAGGAAATATTTCTTACTATCTCATTTAATGCCAATTTAATCACAATTAAAATGTAATTAAACAATATAACTTTTATCCTAAATTTTTACAATTAAATAACAAATTTTGAAATAAATTACACAAATCACCCAAATCAGTAGCATAAACTGGTCACATTTATAGATGTACGTATATTAAATATTTCAATTATATACTATTATAAATCACCCAATAGCATGAACTATTTTAGAATCTTATTATTTGATGCTTTGAGGATAGAACTCAGATCTAATGCCTGACTAATCAGTATAACTAGATCTGAGTAGTTCGTTTTTGTTTAGCACAAATCTCAAAACAAATTTTCTATATCTACATAGACATCAAATTTTAAAAGTGGCTAGCAAATATATGGTGGAGGCTAGTCCTTTATATAAGAATTAATAATAAAACACAATAATTATATATACATTATTATCGGCTCAAAATTAATGACAGATGGTAAATTAGGACCTGTTAACGCCAACTCAAACAAAACAAATGGTGTAAGACACTTTTGCAATCGGCAATTAAAATCCAACAGACAACGTTAACTACATTTGCCATCGGTTGCAAAACAAAAGGGATGATGTTGGATAGTCAACACCGTCTGGCCGATCGTTGATCAAGGTCAAAACGAGCATGAATCACGTGGAATTTTGACTTAGGTTTTGTCTTATTTTCTCATCTTTATGTTTAAGTATTATGTGAAATAGGTTACTGTTGCCATACTTTGTGTTTTAATGCAAGAACTATGTTTTGGGGCTATTTTACATTATATGGAGCAAGAATCAGGTCAATCGAAATTGTTTAGTCTTTTTTTGTTCGATTGTTTTTGCTATTTATATTCATTCTTACTTGATTTTGTTTGTTAGTCTAGACCGTCATGTGATGGCCACACATGGAAAGATAGTCACTATTAGGCTAACCGAGTTAGGATAAGGAGAATAAAAATGCTATACTATTAGAGGAGACATTAGCCGGAGATACCATTAGTCGGATCAATAAAAGTGCACATGGAAGTCTCGATATTCGCAGCGAATATCACATTGTCGTGCCTCACCATGGTGACACCCAATAGCTGAGATAGTAGGGCGACGTACCCAGTAAGTGAAGTTTGAAATCTTTTGGACTAATTGCAGATCTCCTTGTACCAATTCAAACAAGCCTTAGTCGGATCTCTTGATAGGTAGGGTGATTGTATCAGTGCGAAAACGGCAATCACTAAATTGGTTTAGAAACCCACATACAACATCTGAAAACCAACATCAAATAGAATTGAAACCAAAACATATTGAAATAACAATGGTAAGACAAAATCTTATGAATTCACATCACTATCTCATTTATTTTATTTTATTTTAATTTTTTGCCAAATACAAAAATCAAAACCAACAACTCTCAATTTTCAGATTTTGTTTAGACTTGTAAAAAATTGTGATTTAATTGTTCAAGATCTTAAATCTTATTTTCTGCAGACAACACTCGATATACTACTTGATGGAATTATACACTTGTAATATGACTCGATAGAAAACAAGATTATAAATTTTATTAGCTTGATTACAATAACACTCATCAATTGTAAGCTACCGTTGGAATAAATGATTAACGTCATCTGTTGGAAGCAGCGCAATGGACGAGTGTTTAGAGGGAAGAATGTGATCCCAGGGATGCTAGTTGAAAGAATTTATTAGCGAAGGAAATCTCTGGTACGTTACAGATTTGCTAAAATGCAAACGAGTAGCCTGCAATGTGGGCTTTTTTTTTTTTTTTTTATATTGTAGTTAGTACTTTGCTGGTGTAGATTTGTGTCTACACGGGTGAACATTGTGCGTATTGTAAGTTGTACTAAGATATGTGCCTTGTTGCGCATTACATTAATGAAACTATCTAGAAGCTTCTGCTATGGATTAAAAAAAAAGATTAATGTCATTTATTTTGAGCTGATGGTATGTGTATATTTTTTTTATTGAAGCGATAGTCATCGGTTCGGAAGCCGATTGCAAATTGTAATTCGAACCGACAATAAATTGTTTTTTCTGTAGTACCGAATTAGCGATTGAGCTTAAAATATGAAAATATTCAAAATTGTCCATGTTTATAATTTGGATAGACACCGATAGTAATTCTATGTGTCTCCTCCATTTTTTTTTCTTTCTAATTTTCTATTTTTATTTTCAGTTGTATGATATGTAGCATACAATATAAATGAGGTAACTCGTTGTGTATGCCTTTTTAGGTTTTGTTAATTTTACTAAAACAATATATATTTTTAATTAATTATTATTACCTATCGATTTAATTATAGGTAAGTTAGTATGCTCATTTCATGTGAAATAACTTTTTTGTATTACTAAATATCTTTTAAAAATATTATTTTATATTTCATTTTGTAAAATTAAAATTTTGTTCCTCTAATTTTAGTTAAAATGTTTATAAAATATATTATTTATTAAGGTGAATATGATTTTATAAATATATATATATATATATATATCTATAGAGTTGGGCTATTGTGCTTTGTAAAGTAAAGCACAAGTTTTACTTCGCGCTCAAATCTCCATTTTCAAAGTTCAAATAGTCGATCCGAACGTTAGATGTGATCTCCATAGTGAAACCATTGGATCAGCGATTTTCAAAGTGGCTTAATAAATAATAAAAAAATTCCAAAAAATGTAAAATTTGGTCTCCAAGTACATTTCAATATGGAGATCATATCTAACTGTTCGGATCGACTATTTGAACTTTGAAAATGAAGATTTGAGCGCGAAGTAAAACTTGTGCTTTACTTTGCAAAGCACAATAGCCCAACTCTATATATATATATATTAATTTTTATAAAATAATTAATTTAACAGACAAAGTAACGGCTTTGCACGTAGTCCTAAAATATAATTAACAGACAAAAGTTTCGGCAGTCCACTGAAATCAACTGGTGTTGGAAATAACGGTGTGCAGTCGTCAGATGGACAAGATACTGTCAAACAATTAATAGAGAATAATTGAAAACAATTGATCATAATTGGAAAAAAAATGACTAATTAGTCAGAAAAATCCTTAATAATTAGATCACCACCAACAACTAATCAACCGATTAATCGGTGTAAACGGATTATCTTTACAACTCTGAAATCAACAACCGTCTCAATACAGAAATCCACATGCACTCGGAGTACGACTGTGCAAGTTTAGCCACAACGGACCCACTGCTCATTGAGCCAGACTATTAAAGGATATTATTCGACTATTAGTTCCCAGAAGTGCACTACTGCACTCCATGAGTCCGTATCGTCTGAGGTAACAGAATATTTCAGTTTAATCCGGACTATCCGACCCGAATCGGGGTCAATCCGGCCCGTGATGATATGCAAGGTTCCTGTAATATACGTGATAAAGCAGAACTGATGGTCCAGATCTAAAATGGAAGTTTCTATTACCTCAGGTAAAATAAGTCCACTCCATATCCATGTGCAGTTATTTCTCGCTCCAAAGATTATAATTAAACTGGATTATTTTTATCGTTTTGTTTTGAAAGGAAGGGACTAGGGAGCATACAGCATAGTCATAGTGACATGAGAACGACCGGCCCGGTCGGTCCGCGGCGTAGACTAGAAAAAACCTCTCAAACAAGTCTTAATTCTTAATTCTTAATTCTTAATTCTCTCTCCTTTCTCTCCTTTTCTCTCCTCTCAGCTTCTCTTTTCTTTGCTTGCTTGCTTCTCTCGTTTCCCAAAATTCATTCTCATTCTCATTCTCATTTTATAAAGACAAAATTTGTGACCAAACCCCAGGCCCGCCCCCTACCTCTCTTCTCCCTCCTCGCTATTTTGTATTCTTCTAGATTTGTGCAAGTACGGAGACTTTTTCTCTTGGTCCCTTCTTAAACGGTAAGTTCAGATCCGAGTTTCAACATTTTCATTCTATCTCGTACAACTTCTCTCTCTGCATTTGTTAGAGGTTACCATTGCGGTTGCTATATTCTGAAATTTTCTGTTTCAGGTGATGGGTCTAAGATTTGATTTGTTTGTAGTTTGACCTGATGGATGATGGTAGTGTGTGAATGCCTGGGTTAAATGTAGCTAGTTTTTACGGTTTTTACTCTATAATTCTAGATCTCAGTGCGATTTTGATTTTATTTTAGACTCCCCTTTTGTTCCATCTCCGCTTGTTGCTATAATTTGATTGCCCTGATAATAACTCTAGTCATTACTTTGTATTATATTTCGGTAATTTATTTATTTTTATTTTCAGTATTTTCTTTCTTATTTTTATCCACATGCAGTTAAGTATTGGAAGGGAAAGTTCTAATTAAACTGAGATAGGACCAATTTTATATATAGAACGCACTTGGGCTTTTTATCGAGCATCTGGTATGCATATACTTCTTCAAAAATATTCCCCAGCATGATTAAATCCAACCAATTATTGCAATATTTCCTTTTATAACATTCTAACAATGGCATGTTCTATTTAAGCCAATTATTTCTCCTTATGCAATTCATCAATATATGTTGCAATTAAGTTTTATTTAAATCCTTGTCAGGATATTTATCTCTTTTAAATAGAGCATGAACCCAATCAACTTTCTGTTGGTGATTGATTGAACAATGAAGAAATGGCCAGGCGGCACTTTATTAGCCTCCTTACTCACTATTCTTGTCCTGAGGTACATGATATGGGACAGCCCACTTGCCGAGAGTTCACTTCAAGCAATCCTCTACCACAACAACTCAGACCCACTTCTTTGGTTAGATGTGCCGGAACCACCGGCAGTTCATGAACCTAAAAATTCATCTCAAGTCATCTCAATTGAAAACCTCTTTTCTACTCTAGTATTGCCGAGAAATCTCTCCAAGGAGGAAATTCGGATTCTACACACATGGAACCATTTGAAGCATTTGGGGAAAAGTGCCCACCGGTTACCGCAAGGTGTAGAGGCAATCAAAGAGGCCAGTGATGCATGGGAGAAGCTCATGGTTTCAGTCGAAGAAGAAAAATTGTCTATTTTAGCAAACAATGGCAGTGGGATGCACAAAGGGAAAGAGAAACAGTGCCCTTATTCTATTCGGCAAATGAATGCCTCGGGTTTAGGAGTTACTGATGGTTTTTCATTGAAGATACCATGTGGGCTTGTTCACGGCTCCTCTTTGACTTTTATTGGCACACCTGAGGGCATTTTCGGTGAGTTTAAGATAGATCTGACTGGTAGTACAGTACCAGGGGAGCCGTATACTCCAATTTTGCTGCATTATAATGTGCGACTTGGTGGTGATAAGCTGACAGAGGATCCTGTCATAGTGCAAAACACGTGGACGGTCGCAGATGATTGGGGCTCAGAAGAACGCTGCCCGCCTGATGGCGAGTTTGACGAAACTGCTAAAGGTATTTCTGATTTAAAGAAGCACCTACTTATTTATTTATTTATATATCTAACTGAATCTGGCTAAGTTATTTATAAAAGCATATCATGGCATATGCTTATAAGTCATATATCTGTTTTCAAAGTCCAAATGACAAATCCAAACCGTTCAAACCAATCTTGTTCATGAGAGCTTGTTTACATATAAATTTTTAAAAATTTTGAATTTTTTTCGTATCAAGTCAAGCGGTAAAAAAATGAAGATATTTTAGTTAATCTTGATGCATTATTTTTCTTAAAAATCTTCATTTTCAAAAATTCTAAAAAAATAGTAAAAATTTTGCAAAAAAAATGTAAAATTTGGTCTTCAAGCACATTTTAATATGGAGATCATGTTGAACAGCTCAGGTTGACTATTTGGACTTTTAAAACGGATATATGACTTGTAAGCATAAGCCATGATATGCTTATATAAGTATAGTAGCCGGACTCTCTCTCTCTCTCTATAATCTATCTAGGGGAAGAAAGAATAATCTGTCTTTTGTATTCAAATTATTGTCCAGTTGATGATTTGGCTGTTTGTAATCCCATGATGGGCAAGGATGAGAAACACACTTATCCACCTAAGGCACGTTTCAATGTGTCAAGGGATTCACTAGGAAAAAAGCAACAGAATGAAACTAGGAAATATTTCCCTTTCAAAAGAGGCCACCTTGCCATTGCAATTTTGCGTGTCGGGTCAGAGGGGATGCATATGACTGTAGACGGGAAGCATATCACCTCATTTGCTTTCCGTGAGGTACTTTTTCACTATCAGTAAACCAATTTGTCACAAATCAGAGATGAAAGAAAAGTCTCTCAGATCATATGTATTTCTTCTCTATTCATTTTTTCAGAGTTTGGAGCCATGGCTTGCAAGTGAGGTAAAAGTTTCCGGCGAAATCAAGCTATTGTCTGTCATTGCAAGTGGGCTTCCCACGTCAGAGGAATTAGACCATGTTGTGGATCTGGAACTTTTGAAGGCACCGCCTCTGCCAGTTAACAAAACTGTGAATCTTGTTATCGGTGTTTTCTCTAATGCGAACAATTTCAAACGGCGAATGTCGATTCGAAGGACATGGATGCAGTATGATGCTGTGCGATCTGGTTCGGTTGTGGTCCGGTTTTTTGTTGGTCTGGTAAGAATAACTATGGAAGTGTTAAATGAATTGAAAAAAATAATTAAGGATGCACACTGTCAATGACATCGTAGAAAGAGAATTAGAGTGTTAGTATGAGTAATCAAACCTGTGTACAAACGTTCTTCGGAAGGTGATGAAGTATGTACCAAAGATTTAGAATGGTTTTGGTAACCATGTGTGATATTTGTATCCTTTTTGTGGTTTTACTCACGGTGAACAGTAAATCAAAACTTAATAAAGGCATATTGTATTAATTGATAACTTACAGTTGATTCAGGCTATATTGCAAAGTTTGGTTTGAACTTCTTTTAGTTGACTCTTTTTTTTTTGCTTCTAAATTTCAAAGCACAAGAATCAAATTGTTAATGACGAGCTATGGAACGAGGCACGCACTTACGGCGATGTGCAGCTTATGCCCTTCGTGGATTACTACAGTCTTATTACATGGAAGACAATTGCTATCTGCATATATGGGGTAAACAGCCCCTTGCTATTTTCAACAGTCTTAAATTATGTTTTTTTTGCAAAAATCTGATATTGCATTCCACGCACTAAGTTATTTTTAAATTTTTATGCCAGACAAATGTTGTGTCAGCGAAATATATCATGAAAACAGATGATGATGCATTTGTTCGAGTTGACGAGATTCTTGAGTCCCTGAAACAAGTAAATTCCACTAGTGGATTGTTATATGGTAAAATTAATTTTGACTCTGCGCCTCACAGAGACCCTGACAGTAAATGGCACATAACTCCTGAGGTAAATCTTTTTGGCACAAGTTAATTTTTATTGTTTGGAGAAATCATTGGAATAAATATATTTAAATGTTTGGTCTTTGATTGATTTATTTTATATAGGAATATCCTGAGGAAAAGTACCCACCATGGGCACATGGTCCTGGATACATTGTGTCACGCAACATTGCAAAAGCGATCTTCAAGCAGCACAAGAAAGGCCATTTGAAGGTATACAACCCCCCCCCCCCCAACCCCAAGAATATAAAATAGCATAATATAAATGAGTGAGGCTACGGTACTATGCATAGCATATATTGGTCGGTACTCAATATCTTTGTTTCAAAGTCCAAACAATCAATCCAAAGCGTTCCACATGATCTTCATATGAAAATATACACACTTTTTTTAAAAAAAAATTCTATTTTTTTAGACGTAGAAAATCACTTGATCTAAAACTTCTAGATCATTCAAAAGTAGTGATTTCTATCTAACAACTAGGAATTTTTTTTTAAAATGTAAAATATAGTCTGAAAGTAAATTTTCATATGAAAATCATGTTGACGGTTCAAATCGACTATTTGGACTTTCAAAACGAAAATATTGATCTGCAATATGGACCAATCTGTGCTGTGCATCCATAGCCTCATCAAACAAAATTATATATTTTTTTTCTAGAAAAATCAAGTAACCTATCTGGCATGATGAAATTTGCAGATGTTCAAGCTGGAGGATGTAGCAATGGGAATCTGGGTTGATGAGATGAAGAAGGCCGGTACAGACGTGCAGTATGTTACCGAGGAAAGGATATTAACTGATGGCTGTGAGATGGGCTATATCTTGGCCCATTACCAAGAACCCAGAGAGATGCTTTGCCTCTGGGAAAAGCTTCAGAGCACCAAAAGAGCAGTTTGTTGTGGAGACCAATAAACTTGTCAATTTGGGGTGCGATTTGGAGAGGTTGATTAATTGCTTGATGACTGATGTTCGTCCTGATGAGCTAGTGACTAGGAAGAACAGCACTCTGTAAAAGATAACCAATTGCTTTAAGTTTTGGCAGATAGAATTATAGATTATTAGGCTTCTATTTTTTTTTTTTTACAAAAGAGGTTTCACTGGAATTATTACTGTAGAAGAAGGGTCCTTTGTAGTATAGTAAAGATATCTAGGCCTCAGGTTAGGCTAATGATCTATGCTTAGAGTTGTATGAGATGTAAAGATGTATGTTTAATCATTATTCATGATTTTTTTTTTAAATATTATCATTTTTGTGTTGAAATCTATCCGTTTCAACGTTTTTGTTTCCCTTTTAAAAGATATTATATGGTCTATTGTTCCAAATTAATGATCTATCATTCCTATTTCCAGACCCAGACAATCTCAGCAAGGCTCTGTGGAAGACGTTATTAGGTCATTAGGTCATGTTTGATTGTGGAGTAAGAAGTGAACTTCTTATTTCACATTTAAGCTGTGAAACTAAGTATATATTGCATTCGTAAGGTTCGCTATTATGGACAGATTTATTTTCCAACATTTTAATTTAAGTTATTATTTAAATTAAATAGCAACCAAATATATCAAGCTTCGATCATGTTTTTAGATGACAGAAAGCCAAATATTAATAACTAACTATAATCTAATTAAATACATTGTACAATGTTCACATGATAACCATGCATTATTCACTAATCACAAATTACCAATAACACACTCATTATTAACTACATACAGCAATCTGATAAGAAAATAACTATATGTATATATAACAAATCAAAACCCTAAATAAAATCAAGCAGCTCCGCATCCAACACCGAAGCGTGTATTGGGAAACACGAGAAAGAGGGCACTACAAATGACTCCAACCATCAGGGGAAATGTCTCCATGACTTCATCCATCTCCTTCTTGTGTGCCGGGAAGAGACAGTTGGTGACCCGGTGGTCAGAGAAAGCAATCGCCGTAAAGACCATCACTGACATGAGCGCATGCACCAGGTCCGTGAACCCCATCTTATAACGGTCATCTTTCGGCACTTCAACCTCTAGCCCGCTCTTGAACAGAGTCAAACCCTTGGGCGTTACAAACCCATAGTACACCTTGCCTGTTATATATACGTACAGAGAAAGAAAAATTTAAATAGACAGAATTTACATATATAATTAATTACATTTCTAAATGATATCATGGAAACTGACTGTACCATCAGAGCCCCGGAAACTGTCAGTGAAGTGGAAGAAGAAGCATGACCCGGCACAAAGTGCAAGTAGCACAAGTATCATCATGGTGCTGACATGCGAACAAGTGCCGTCACCGGAGGCAGATGGTAGGAGCATTTCAAAGGTGAGAAGCGTCCCGGTCGGAAGGAAGTTGACGAGCATAGAGGTCTTTGACAGGGTGTTCTGGAAACCCTTGGCCACAGCACGGCTCTTACGGCCATGGACACATGCAACCGGTGGGGACGACAAGGGTGAAGTGGGAAGAGACAGTACCGCTCTGTCCCTCTTCAGGTCAAGGTCGCTGTCTGGGAATTTCATGGAAAACTCGTACCCTCCTGCCTGTGCCATAATATCTTTATTCCTATGTATATTTTCTATTT
This sequence comes from Carex cristatella, assembly GCA_024447775.1. Classification (NCBI taxonomy): domain Eukaryota; kingdom Viridiplantae; phylum Streptophyta; class Magnoliopsida; order Poales; family Cyperaceae; genus Carex; species Carex cristatella. The sequence goes on from JAJHPF010000016.1 coordinate 368,520, forward strand.
TGCCTAACTTTTTTCTTTTTTATATATTGTTCTCTTTGGGATGAGAAGAGGTGAAAGGGTGCTGTGAAGAGAAGCGAACGGTTTGACAATAGGGCTGCGGATCAGATACAATGCTTTTTGGCCCAAATCTCGTCCGAAGGACTCCTTAAATCGTCTGATTGAGAGACGAGGTCATAATAGAAAAGGAATTATATTTTATGTTCAAAGGCTTTGGACAAAATTTATTCAAAGTCAGGTCAACTTCATCCAATCTGCGCAAAATTCACACAAATAATATAGAATTTAATAAATTTGAACAGTTCTTTAAATCTAGACTGTCTGCGTAAATTTAAACACCAATCGGACGAACATGAAAATGGAGATATATATATACAAAATGGAGATATATACCTCTTAAATTAGTGGTTTGAAGGACTTAATAGCTAGAGATACCATTTGTTTTTATGCGGTTGTTTAACAGAGAAGGATACAATGGTTCTCTATATTTCATTCCAACACATTTAAAGATTTGTTTCACAATCATAAAAATAATCTTAAAATTAGACGAAGCAGGAACCCTTTGCATAGGATCTGGTCCAAAGGCCATCCGACAAATTTCGCACCTGTTTGACTAATTCATGCTACTAGCAGTGGTTAATTATGAGTTCTACATGTTTATAGAAAATCAAATTTGCAAATCAAATTTTATACTTTTTAGAATTTTGTACTATTTTTAAAAATAAGTAGAAAACCATTGTATTTGGATGGTTCAGAATTTTCAGATCAAGTGATTTTCTACCTATCTTAAAAAATAAAAAAAAATTTAAAAAAATCTAAAATTCAGTCTGCAAGTAGATATTTATATGAGGATATGTTGATCCCTAATTAAAGACACATAGAGGGGTGAATATGGAGTCTTTTTAATTTTAAGTTGATTATATTTAATATTCACAACAAGTCTAAACATCTAATGTGTGTAAATTGTTCTTGACAGAAATAAGGAAACTTAATAACAAGTGTACGTAAAGTAAATAGAAGAGTTAAAAGACATTTGACACGTGAGATGATTACGGAGTTCGGCACTAACGCCTATATCTCCGAGACTCTGCAACTTTCGAGATGCCGCGCCTTTCTTTATCCAATGAAAAATGATTACAATGTGGAACCAGTGAGCCCTTTACAAACCTTAAAGGAGTCACACGGCCCGAGCACACAAATAGGCTGAAGTACAAGAAGTGAGCACACAAAACTCTAGTATTGTAGTAAACAAGATTTCTCACACAAAACACTCTTGTTAGAAGAATATTGAAGTTTGATGTACAAGCAACAATTGGAAATTCTAGATCTCAAAGGAATTTAGAATATTACAATTTGAGGCGGCTAGATCTGTTTTCCAAAACCTAGATTTTGTTCTATTTATAGAGAGAGAAACAAAATAAGATATCTGGTGTCAATCGTTGCAACGATTGATTAACCGTTACAATAGTTGGTCTAGTTTGTAGGGTTTGGTTGCACTAGAAACTCTAACAATTATTAATCGTTACAACAATTGTCACAATGATTGGCTATGTGGATTTTGAGGTCTGAAATGATTTATTCTATTGCAACGCTTTGTTAATCATTACAACGATATAAATCGATTTCTATGTAAATTACAGTGTTTGAATTAAATCGTTGTGACGATTGATCAACCATTGCAATGGTTGATGTATTGTATCACATTCTCAAGCATATTTTATCAATTTCATAGATGTCTAACTTATACTAATCTTGAGCTAGATCTTCATAGTCCAATGCTTGATTTTTCATGACTCATCCTTGATATTTAACAATTGATACTTATATATATTGCAATTTGTATCGTTATGAATTTTTACAAAATCTCAAGACAATAAACTGTAAAATTCAACAAATATATGTTTTTGCAAATCTAGTCAAGCAAATCAAGTAGATTATTACATAATCCAACAGGATCATGTTGAACAGTTCAGATCGACCATTAAGATTTTAAAAACAGAAATATTGACTCATATTACGGATCAACCCGTGATATGCATATCACCATGGACTCACTCAAAATACAATATAACAAAAGGCATGATAACTAGGCATGCTGTTTAATACAGTGTTGTAAATAACGGTATGCGGTCGTCGGACGGACAGGGTGCCGCCAAGCGATTAATCGGTATGCGGCCGATTAATCGGAATTATGCGAACAATTTAACGTTTTTATTAAATTTATGTATTTATATCATAATTTATTAAAAATAATTTATTTAACTCATTAAACTTATCAAATAAACTTAATTTAAGCTAGTTTTATTATTATAACATGACACTATACTTATTTCTTCTTAACACATAAACATTTTGCTGTAAGTAACACATTTATTTAATGAAAAATAAATTTGAGAATTAAGCCTTTTCAAATAGTAATAATATATTATTTGAAAGAAAGAAAACATTCCAACATAAAATTATTAAATTTAATTTATGATAATAACTTAATTTCATAAATAAACATGTCGTACTAATTGAAAAAATTACATCTGTAAGTAAAAAAAAAATATGGTATATAAATAATAAAATAATTAATCAATTTCAAAGTAAGTAAGAAGAAGAAAAAAACATATATAAAAAATATTGGATGTATATTCAAGCACAAATAAAACTACAATACATGATTTATAAACCTTATTATTACACACTATTATAGAAGAAGAAAAAAAACAATATGAAAAATAAATTTTCACTGGAATAAACGGAAAAAAAAAAAGGGAATAAACGAGAATAAACGGCCGATTAAACGTTCGAAACTGTAAACATACATCCGTTAACAATGTGCGCAACGGTTTGACCACCGTTTCCGTTTAAACAGCCATTAACAGCGTTTTTTACAACACTAATTTAATGATCTTTGGTGTGATTATATAGACAGAGCATTGCATCTTATATTCTTTTAATGACCAATAATTGAACATTAAAGTTACCACATCTATCTAGGATGTCGAAAACGTTCTACTGACATAAATAATTAAACATACTAATGGAGAATATGATTTTCGCCATCATTGTAAAATTCATAACATCAAACTACATTCAATCATTTGGAACATTATTTAAATTAGAGTGGGGTTAAAATTCACCGTAGGTTTTCTGCCCTAACTAACCATACTCTATGTCTTTATCTTTGTTTATGAAGTTCAAACAGTCGATCCGAACCGCTCAACATGATATCCATATTAAAATGTGTTTATAGATCAAATTTCATATTTTTTGAAAAAAATTTACTATTTTTTTAAATAAGTACAAAATCACTGTTTTTGAATGGTCCAGAAGCAGTGATTTTGTAACTATCTAACAAAATAGTAAAAAAATATAAAAAAATATAAAATTTGGTCTCTAAGCACATTTTAATATGGAGATCATGTTGAGCGGTTCAGATCAACTGTTTGAACTTCCAGAACAAAGATAAAGACATGGGGTATGGTTGGGCACAAAATCAATTGTGCATTTTAACTCCACTCTTTAAATTATATGCGGTATCATGATCATCCAATTATTTCAAACATTAGAGGAGACCAAATTATAAATATTTGCACCTTATATAGATAGTATTAGTATTTGTATGTTGTAATGGATCGCAAAAGTTTGTGAAAATTACAAAAGAATAGTAGAAATGGTTCTTCTATGTTCAATTTACAGCTTAAATAATTGTAACTAAAATTGATACAATTAAGAATTAAGATGGAGAAAATATAATAGCATATTTTTGTGGACTTCAATTTTCCCCTCCCTCCTCCCTTCTCTAGTTCTCTTCCTTGCTCCTTTCTCCTCCTCTACTGCCAACATTTTCAACTGTTTGATGGATCAGCAATATTTTGATGTTTTCCTTTGATGGCATTATTGTGTTGAGCAAATCCGTTTTCAGAGCACACGTGAGCTATCATGTGTAAGTAACACGAATCCATTCTCAGAGCACACGTGTGTTATCATGTCCAATAAATCCATTCTCTGTCATATTCATGTTGAAGTTGGTAGATATTAATTAGCATACACCTGCTATGTTTGTTTGAATTGTTGGTTCTTGACTTTTATGGTATGCTCAAGATTAAGTTGTTTCCTTCGTAATGTGAAGAATATAGTCAAGCAAAAATTATGAAATGAAAAAGGATAAACAACATGTAAATCGTTAATTAGACCAATATCATTGTTATACATTGAAAAGAGAAAATATATATAGGTAGAAAAGCTGCTTACAATGGTAGTAAAGCGCTTTGGTGGCTGATGATTGAAGGGAGTAATTATCGTTTACTCCTCCAATCCTCCATTACTAGTTGCTCTAATTTGAAATTGTTCAAGTCTTTTTTTTTCATCATTATTAGGTTGTTCAACTGAAGGATGATATTGATATGGTCCAGTGTAATGTGGCTTGTGAAAATGGAAATTGAGACGGTGCTGGAATGTACCAAATCATCTTTCAGATAATTCAGTTATTTTGCTAAAGCTCTTAGAGCTAATGGTTTTTTTTTCAAATAATATAGTCAGTCAATTAATTTTTATAAACCAAAATCAGCATTAATGCAATGGATTTTCTTTTTAATAAAACGTGATATTTTACTCTTTATGTTAAATTGTTAGGTTCTAAAATTTTACTTTATTATTAATCAAAGTTGAAGTTTACAAACCTGACTCATTCAAACTTTTTCCTCAAAGTTGAGGTAATTCTGTTTGTTAAATAGAGAGAGGAGAAAGGAAAAAGGAGGGGAGGGAGTAAATGAGAGGGATGAGGAGGGAGCGGGGGACGGAAAGGAAAACTGGAGTTATAATAAGGGCATTTTGTTAATAATTTTAGAAGATGTGTATTTTGTTTGATGATTATTAAGGGGAGAATATTTAACTGCAGCAACTCCCATTATATTACAAAAAATTGTTTGTTTAGCATGACAAAATGCAACGGTTTGGAAACGTACTAATTAATAAGCTTTCCTAGAGTAGTCTCCATCTCTTAAGTTGGAGCCTGCCCTGGAGGTCAGTTTTTCAGATTTCCAAATCTCAACCCTAAACCCTAAACCATTTAGCATAAAACATAGCATCCCCAAACTTTTTTAACAACATACCCATCTCACAATGTGATCTTTTTCATCTCTCTCGTCAGTGCACTTGCTCTAACCAAGCTCCCAATAGTATTAACTGCGAGCCTGATATCATCAAGCGGGTTACCGGGCACAACCCGCTTATACAAATAGCTATCAAAGGTCATCTTCTGGACATATTCATCAGCACACATCTCAACAAACGCTTCTCTGGCGGCGTTGGAGCGGTAAAACACCTTTTGCAACACGTCAAGCACCTTGTAAGTTGGCCAGTACATCTTATCAAACTTCTCAAGGTACTTCCTCAAGTCGGATTCATCAATCAAGCGTGTGCCATTTGCTGATCCCTCTACAATTGCCTCAGCACACATGCGGCCACTTTTTGCAGCAAAATAGATTCCCTCTCCAGAGCACTTTGTCACATATCCGGCCGCATCACCAACAAGCGTCACACGGTTGGAGACCCTGCATATAGTTTTTTATAAAGTTCTTTTTTTGCAATCTCTGCGAACAAATAAATTGATCAAGCTATCTTGAATTTTTCATACTTTCAATTCTTTCTCATTCAATGAAAATGTACCTTTTGGGTCTAGGATGCTCGGGAATAGGATGTGCCTCAACTCTAATAATCTTTCCTCCTTCGATCTTATCCCTAGCCCTGAGTCTTGTGGCTGCTTGAAATTTCTTTATATCCGCCTTGTGGGTCACTGTGCCGGTTCCGACCGCCACATGGTCACACTTGGGGAAAACCCAGCCATAGAAATCTGGTGAAACATCATCTCCGACGTACATCTCGGCTCTCTCCCTATAGTACTCCATCTTCTCCTCTGGTATCCTCACCCGCTCCTGGAATGCAATCGCGTATTCGTAATCACCGGCTCCCATTTCTTTTGCAACACGCGAGTTGGCGCCATCGGCCCCCACCACTGCATCCACCTCAATGGTTCTTCTCTCTCCTTTTTCACCTTTGACCCCATCATAATGGTTGTAGTGGATTCTGTTTATTTAAAGAAGAAACATTAATTTTTCTAGAGATGTATATGTGGATTTAATTTATGGAAAGCTATAACTTGTTATACCAAATGTTGACAGCATTAGAATCAGAAATACATAGTCATATTCAAGCAAAATCTTCCTCAATGCAGAGGTATTACTGTATTAGGATAATAAAATAAGTTATCCACCATTAATTCTCTGTACTCTTTTCAATTTTTATTAGAAGCTTGTTCAGCTTACTTCAAATAGGCAACTAACAACTAAATTTGGGGCATGCAATTTAAGACAATGTGGTACTGAAACTCAACAAAAACCGATCAAGCCTACACTAACTTGACATGTTTACAATTCAAGCCTAACATTAACATAAAGCAAATAAATTGTCCCAAAAAATTTCAAATCCATCCCAATTTCACCTGTACGGCCCGTTAGGTTCCTGCGGCGCATCGAATTTTAAAAACAGCCCATTAACAACCTCAGCCCCGGCTGCTGCGGCCCGGGAGCGCAAGTAATCATCCAACACCTCGCGCCGTACCATGCCAATGTACTCGTCTGGCCCCAATGTCCTCCCGATATCCACCGCCACATTCGACGGCGATATCATCTTCATTTTCGTCACCCTCCGGTCAATCAGATCCAATGGCAGGGAGAACTCGTCGACCATGCACAGTGGAATCGCGCCGCCGCATGGCTTACAGTTGTCGAGCTTTCTCTCGATCAGTATCGTCTCCACCCCACCCTTGGCGAGTGTCTCAGCCGCTGCGCCGCCCGCCGGGCCCCCTCCTACTACCGCCACTTTAAGTGGCCGTCCGGAGAGCTTGACGCTCGTGGCTGACGCACGCACGGTGAGCCTCCGGCGGCGAGCAGGCCTGGCCATCGCAGCGGCAGTGGTGGACGTGAGTGAGGCCATTTTTGTTTTAATTTTTTTTTTCTTTTTTTGGGGCTTTTGATGGGGATTGCATGCGATGGAGATAAGGTGGGGTTGGATTGTGGCATTTGAAGCCGTTGGATTTGGGGTGATGGACGGGGTGGATTCAGAGAGGATGAGGTTTTGGGATCTTCTTTTGCTGTTTGCTTCCTGCTGTATTGTCGCGTTCTTGGTTTAAGGTAAGGACACGTGGCTACCATCTTGTGGTTGTAATGTAATGGCTAATAGGTTTCCGACACGTGTCATAGACAGTATGCCCTCCACGCTACACCGAGAATTCGTTTCCTCTGAGATATCTCAAACTTTGCGTGACTTTTTGGAATATCTCAATCGCTCAAATACGTTATGCACGTATCTCAAAGCTCAAATAATACTGGCCCCCCTACGCTCTCCCGAATAGGCACCGGACACGTCGGTCACGTAAAAATTGAGATATCTCAGAGGATAGTGATACGCACTCCTACACCGACCCCACCGGGCTTCATTTAATCAAGGCTATAGTCAAGCAACTCCTGATAAATCATAAATGTAGTGGTCTTTCGTTCTTTTCTTTTCACTTGCAAGTACAAATTGACCAGTTAGCCTTAGAAAATCCTAAGAGAAGTTTTATCTTTGTTTAATAAATAAATAGAGCTCACATGGTACACATTCTTGTGTTGTTTTAGTATTATATTGGACTTAATTTCATTTTCTCATTCTTCATATAATTATTAAAATCTATAGAAAAAATTATGTCATTATGATTATTTACTTGGTATATTAGTAAACTTATACTATTATATTTTAACTTTCTGACACTTATAAGTGCTACATGATTGGAGACAGGAGAGAGAGAAACATCTGATGGGCATCGGATCAAAATTATGGGTTGTTTCAATATTTGTGCGGATTGTTAATGATTACCTTTTTGCACAAAATTTCCAGCTAGCATTGATGCCCATCGGACGCTCCCGCTTCCACACAATTGACCCTGGTGAGTGTTGCCTCTTTAGGTGGAAACAAATTTGCTATGATTCTTAGAATGCATGTTTCTTTTTTTTCATATCCAATTTTTAATTTTTCAGAATTTATAAATCTCTGAGAAAACAGATTTTTATGCACGAATCTAAAAAATATTTAAAGATTGGATATGAAAAAGCAGGCTACTGTCGATCTCTTTAAGAATCGCAGCAGATTTAATTTCTTCTTGGGGTAGTTGGTAACTTGGAAATTGGGATCATATACAAGGTTACGGGTTCGGATTGATTATCAGATGTATCGGCTCAGATTTTGCCATCTGCTGATGTAACTGGGCCGGACTCGGCCCTCCCAATTCTGAATTTCTTAGGGAAAGTGTCAAGGGTAGTTAGTTAGACCACCAAATTCTTAGGGAACTCTTTTTACTTGGTTTGTTTGATAACTCTTCACTTGAAGTAGAATAATGGCAGATTTGTTAGGCCAACTTCTCTCCTCAGTTGCTTTCAACAGTCTTAGTCATTCTCTCTAACAAGTCTCAACCATACCGCTTCTATTATAACTACCAAAATCAGATCGATTCCTTAAATATAAATATACCACCAAATTATACTCTTGCTATAATAATATTCTTATTCATTCAAGGTTTAAACTTCTAATTACTCATTTCAAATGGAGAAAAGAAGCAACAAATTGGCGATAACTCTTGCCTTTTTGGTGATCTTTGGATTGGCAAACAAGCAATGCCACTGTGATGTGGTGCAGTTCATCTTTGGAGATTCATTGTCTGATGTGGGAAACAACAATTATCTCACCAAGAGCCTAGCCCGGGCTGCGACGCCATGGTACGGCATAGACTTCGACAATGGCATGCCGAACGGGAGGTTTTGCAATGGCCGAACCGTTGCTGATATTGTTGGTACATAGTTCTCCGTACAGTATTATATATTTGTGCTCGATGTCTATGAAATGCGCGTGATTGATGATTACCTTTTTGCAAATTTGATGAAATATGAGATTATATATTAATGTTGGGATATATGTGCAAATGTCCAGGTGACCAGATGGGCCTCCCCAGGCCGCCGGCATTTCTCGACCCGTCATTGGAGGAGAATCTAATCTTTCAAAGCGGAGTAAATTTTGCTTCAGGCGGTGGTGGAATCCTCAATGAGACATCTTCTCTCTTTGTAAGTGATCATTATCAAGAGTCAAGACAATATTTAATGTGCAGCGTTTGAAATGTTACAAGTAGAAAACTTTTTAATATGTGTAGCTCGCACAATATGTTTTTAATGAAATTAATTGGTCTGTGCAAATTATCTAAGTTCAAATTAAGTAAACAACTAATTGAATGGAAAATTTTAATATCGGTTGCAGATTCAAAGATTCTCACTTTACAAACAGATCGAGCTGTTTATGGGCATACAACAATTCATGCGGATGAAGATCGGCACTGAAAAAGCAAATCAGTTCTTTGCCGAGGCATACTATGTAGTCGCCATGGGAAGCAACGACTTCATAAACAACTACCTCCTCCCGGTCTATGCCGATTCTTGGAGTTACAACGGAGACACCTTCGTTCAGTACCTAATCAGTACTCTTCAAGATCAACTTAAGGTATAAATAATTACCAACACATTAATTTCAATTTTAGCATTGCATTCAAAAGGCACAAACTTTGGATATACTTATTTCAATGATCTTACGATATAACAAACAATGAAATTAATCACAGCTGATGCACTCATTGGGAGCGAGGAAGCTGACGTTCTTCGGATTGGGACCAATGGGATGCATTCCCTTGCAACGGTGGTTGACTTCTTCGGGCAGTTGCCAACAGTCGACAAACAAACTCGCCAAGACATTCAACCAACAAGCCGTGAACTTGATGAAGGATTTATCGAGCAGCCTCCCGAATGCAACCTTCAGATTCGGCGATGCGTATGATGCTTTTCAGGATCTCATTAACCGGCCCACGGTACACGGTAATTAATGCATCCACTAATTAATTAATTGAACTCTATTGAACTTTAATTAATTGTACTTTACAATTAATTGAAGTATTTGTTTTAATTTGTGTAGGATTTAACAATTCACATGCACCATGTTGCTCATTGGGAAAAATCCGGCCGACTCTGACGTGTACGCCGTTATCGACTCTTTGCAAAGACAGGAGCCAGTATGTGTTCTGGGACGAATACCACCCGACCGACAAGGCCAACGAGGTGATTGCCAATGAAATCGTTAAGAAGCTCGGTTTAAGTAATAGCACAACCAATGGCACCACCAATTCTTAGAAACTAAAATCAACCCCAAAATATATGTTGTATATACTCTCATGCATCTTGGCCATGGAGGAAAATCATGGATTTTGTAATTAATGGTTTAATACCTTCTTTCTTTCTCCAGTGCCTAAAAGTTGCAAATAAAAGTGTATACTATTACTAGTGCAAATGTTCCTTCTTGTTTTGTGTTTTGGTAGTTGAAGCTCCCCAACTAATTGATATTGGTAATACTGTAATGTGCAAAGGAGCTAAATTATCTGTCAAAGGAACGGATTTTGATGACCAATGAGTGTAAAATTAATAAATTTTAATGTTATTTGATTATATACGAATTGGATTTTATTTAATCTGCCCAATATGTACTTGGTTATAAATTTTAAAAATATATCATTTCAAATCCGTTTCTACCGCATAACAAAATTGGATTTATTTCTTCTTATAATTTTTTCAAGAACCTAAATTATGCTTTTAATCAACATGATTTTAAAAATTAATCAAGCTTATATATGCATCGTGTAATAGATAATGGTGCTCTTAATTTTAGTTTAAATATCTTGTGTCGGATTATATTAAATGTTATTACATAAATATTATTATTTTTAGATTCTTACTGAAATTTAAATATGTCGTTATTTCTTGAATTATGTTTTATTTATATATATATTTTTAAGTTACGATAGTTAGTTGAAATTATCAACAGAATCCAACTAATCCGAGTGGGAACAATCCGTGTAGCATACAGTGGGGCAGACAACAAGGGAAGTTTTTAGTTTTTCTTTCTGGATCAAATTTTAATAAAGAAAATATTGAATTTTGATTGACATGTGCCTAGGGGTGTAAACGGAGCGGATTCGGAGCGAATAATGCTGATACTATATCCACATCCACATTTTAATGAGCGGATACAGATAGTAAACGGATGTTATAATGTAAAACCAAATCCACGTTAAACTGATACGGATATGGAGCGGATAATACACAGATACTGATACGAATAATTGTCGAATTATTAAGTCATACGAGCGCTTTAACTTTAAGACACCATTTAACAAAATTATGAAAAAAAATCAAAAAATAAAAATAAGAAAAATAATTATTCAAATTTTTTTGTGTACATTTATAGTACCCCAAATAATTCTCACTAAAAAAATATTTGTTTGTTTAAAGATGGTTAATGTTGATCCATTATCCTGCCTAGGCACCTAGCCAGTTAGCTCTTGCCCACGTGACCACGTCCTTTTATTTTTTTATAAAGAAATCATTCTTTATTGCGCAGTTCAATTCCGTTCAATTCACGCGAATACTGTCCGTTCAATTCTCACTACCTGTGCCAAGCTAAAGTTGTACAAAAATGGGTTCAATCTAGGGCTGATTAATGAGCGAGCATGAGCGAGTTGGGGTATGCTCATACTCGGCTCATTTAGTTAATAAGCGATAATGAACGGGTTGTTAATGAGCGAGTCACGAATTATTAGCAAGCTAAGAAATAAAAAACTAATTTTTATTTATAGAATTTAACAAATTGTCATAATCCAATCTAATTAAACATTACATAATTTAACAAAAAAATTGTCCATAAGCAAATTTAACAAAATCAAACAGCAAATTTGATCTGAAGCGTAAGTTTAGGTTAGTAGATTTTTTATTTATTAAATTTTAATTTTAATTTAAGAAATTAGAATTAAATGTGACAATTTCTTAATAAGTGAATTGGAGTATGCTCATACTCGGCTCATTAAATTAATGAGCAATAATAAGCGAGTTGTTAACGAGTTTTTAGTGAGTGAATTACGAACAATTTAACCCAGCTCAATCTGTGAATTCATTTACAGATCGAGCTTGGCCCAACCCAATAAACAATAATATCCGTTAAGGTAAAGAGTGGAAAGTTCTAGCAGTTATCTTTTCATTTATCCGAGTTCAGTTCCTCTACAATATTCCACCTACAAAGTTCCTATGATTAAATAGCGGATAATTGGGAGCTAAATTATAATGCGTAGTGTCTTGGAAAATGATTCAACGAGGAATTTTTTTGCGAAATTGATCTGTGTAAATTTATAATGATAAAAATATTTTTTATGAAAAAAGAAAATAATAATAATGTTGATTTGTATTTTATAAGGAAAAGTTAATTACTACATGCGAATATTGGAGTAGAACAAGGGTGATCGTAAGTTTATCAAGCTCCTTTGTAAACTCAATTGTAAAACTCATTAAATTAGCTTCAAACGATGAATCCAAAATGTTGAAATCCTTCTACCTTATGAGTGATGTGCCTACATGCGAAAATTTAAAAAATTTAAATTAATTTTGTATAGAATCAAGTGGTCAAAAGGCGTCTAAAAATGAATACATTAAAATTAATTTATAAACCTTCTAATTTTAACCAATTGACTTTATCTAAATTAATTAGAAACTTTAATATTTTCACACGTAGACGCATCACTCATAAGGTAGAAAGATTTCAACCATTTGGATTCGTCGTTTGAACCAAATCGATAAGTTTTAGATTTGAGTTCACAAAGAAACTTGATGAACTTAGGAACACCCTAGTTCTACTCATATTTGTGGCTATCTTATTGTGATAAAAAAAAAGAAAAAGGAGTGTGGCTACGGTTCTATGCATAGCACAAATTGGTCCATACTATGGATTAATATATTTATTATGAAAATTTTAATGGTCGATCTGAACTGTTTAACATGGTCTCCATATGAATATGTACTTGTGAACTAAATTTTACATTTTTTACAAAAAAAAAATATTATTTTTTTAAATAGGTGGAGAATCTTTGTTTTTGGATGGTCCAGAATTTTCAAATCAAGTGATTTTCTATCAATTATGAAAAATATATAATTTAGGTTAATAGTACATATTCATATGGAGATCATGTTAAACAATTTGAATCGATGGTTAGAACATTCAAATTGAAATTTTGAGTCCATAGCGCATGCCAATATGCGCTATTCATCAGCCTCAATAAAAATAATCAAAACTAAACCTTTTGAAGATCCACATTTTCTAAATTCAAAAAATTAATAAATTATTATGACACATTTTGTAATGAAGAATGTTATATATTTTTTAACTTTCTATATACAAAATACGACTAAAAAATACTTACAAAAATATGAAATTATAAGCACAAAAATTCAATGTTTTTCATTGTAAAAAAGCGACCATCTTACCTTCAAGGAAGAAAAATGATGATAAACTCAAACATAAAACAATATGCATATTCTACAAATTAAAATCGGACAACTTTCAGAAATTAACAATAACAATTAGTATCATATTATAAAATGACAATTTTTTAGAGGATTCAGTTGTGCGAGCTGGTGTTGAGCAGTTGAGGTAGTGCCATCAAGATATTCAAATAGATAAAAACCATTAACAATAGACTTGTTGAGATGTGTGTTAGTTTAGAAGGGGTCATTTGGTAAAAATGACATTAGAGAGAATTATAGGGGCTCGGATGTAAGATGTAACCTCCAATATAGACTCAAGAGGTCAAATGAATAAGATATCTTTTTCAGAAATTCCTATTTGGTATCAGAGCACTAATTTCCAGATCTAGGATTTGCATCAAAATTCGTGCAAGACCAGATCTGCCCCATCTGAGCCGCCACCGGCAGATCCGACCACCGGAGCCTACAGAGGGCTGCTCCGCCCACCTCCGCCCACCGCCAGGGGGCAGTTCCGCTCGCTGCCAGGTGTTGCTCCGCGCCGCCAGAAGCTGCTCCTCCTCTGTCAGGCTGCTCCGCTACCAGGGGCTCCGTCCTGCGAGTCCGCCTCTGGTCTGGCCACTATCTAGGCACCAGATCCGCCGGTTTCCAGCGAGTCCGCCGCTGGTCTGACCGTTTCTGGCTCGTTTCTGGTCCGAAGTTACTGTAGCACGCGGCTACTGTAGCGCGTGTTTACTGTAGCACTCTCGAATCTTGATGAGATAAGATCAAGATCGGGTTTAAAAAAAGGAGAAAGAGGTAGAGGTGATGAAGGCTTGATCTTGAAGGTACAAGATCGGGTCTTGAGTAAGAAGGAAGGATCCGGACTTAGATCGATACTCGAGGCGTAGATTGGAGTCGGATCAATGTCGACTGAGGAGAAGGGAAGTGGCAGCAAGAGTAGGCTAGCCGAGATGATGTCGATGTTGAGTCCCGATGATGTTGGGATTCTGATGCAAGCGTTTAAGTTGTCAGCAGCATCGAACACTTGCCCTCCCGTAGTTGAGAGCAAACCGAAGCAACAGCAGCAGAAGGTTGAGTTGCCACCGGTCGATATGAAGCTCGATGGGTCAGCCACTTATCTGGGCTGGTCACGTCGGGTGAGGTACACCCTGGATGGAAAGAATCTGGAGGGGTACCTGACTGGAGAGAAGGCGGAGCCAGATCTGACTGCACCTGAGAGAGCTGAGTGGAAGTCGACTCATATGCACATGTATATCTGGCTTTTGAGCTCATTGACTCCGACTATTGCATCCCAAGTGGATGGCATAGCAAAGGTACACGATGTCTGGGAGAAGTTGAAGAAGACTTACGAGGGTGCTGGGAACAACCTGCGGGTGTACCAGATCAAGAGGGAGGTATCAGCTCTGGTTCAGGGAGAGAGGACAGTGCAGGAGTATGCCATAGAGCTGGACCGCCTGTGGCGAGATCAGACCCACTTCAGGGTCCGACGACGATGCTGCACTGACCCTGTGTGTTCCGAGATTGAGATGGAGGACAGAGTTATGGTGTTCTTTGAGGGTCTGGCGCCGGTGTTTGAGCAGAGGGCTGCTATGCTATTGGCTCAGACGAGGATTCCTTCGCTTGAGGAGGCCGTTTCAACGATGATCCAGGAGGAGAGTCGGATTATGCTACAGGCTTGGGCAGGAGGGCTTCCAGGGGTGAAGTCAGCTCTAGCTGTCTCCAACCCAAGTACTGGCCCTAGGGGTGAGACCCGAGAGTGCTATAACTGTGGTGAGGTAGGTCATCTGAAGCAGACTTGTAAGAAGCCACTGAAGGACAGGAACTCAGGTGGTCGTGGCCAGCCTGGAGGTCGGGGTCGAGGCAAAGGTGGTAGGAGAGGTGGTAGAGGAGACTATCAGGCACATCTGACGGTAGCAGAGAGAGATGACGAGGGGAGTGTGACTAGTGTGGGCTTCTCTGAGGAGGATCAGGCATTCTTGGATGTACTTCTTACGAGGAAGCAGAAGGCAGAGGGTGATGGCAAGAGTGTGGTAGATGTTGCATCCACCTCGTCTTCATCCAGGGGTAACTTTGCTTCCTTTGCTCACTCAGCCACAGGTACTTGTGATAGTTGATTCTGGATAGTTGATTCTATATCCACCACTAGATCACCAGATTGGATAGTTGATTCTGGTGCATCTCGCCATGTGACTGGTGCTGTTAGGGAGTTTTCTTCCTATACTTCCCTAGCAGTACCAGAGAGCATTCAAACAGCCGATGGTACGGCCCAGCCCGTGGTTGGTAAGGGTACAGTGAAATGTACCAACACTTTGACTTTGTCTAATGTATTGCATGCTCCTTCTTTTCCTGTAAATCTCTTATCCATAAGTACTATTATCCAGAAGGGGACAGGCAGGTAACTTGGGATTGGCACATGGCATAGTGGCTTATGGTACCTAGATAGGGAGGGTATGGATTTGGCCCTCTCATCTATTGTGGATGGAGGTGGAGGAGTTAGGAGGAGTGTGAAGGACTTGTTGCTGCTCCGTCATAGGCGCTTAGGTCATCCCTTTTTTCCTGTTTTGAGTAGGTTGTAACCATCTTTGTTTGAAAAGGCCAATAAAGGAAAACTTGTGTGTGATGCGTGTGAGTTAGGGAAGCACACCAGAAGCTCTTATGTTAGCTCTGGTAATAGGAGTTCTTGTGCTTTTGATTTGATTCACTCTGATGTATGGAGGCCTTGTCCCACAAATGCTGTTAATGGATTTAGATATTTTGTCTCTTTTATTGATTGTTTCTCTCGTGTAACATGGCTTTATTTGATGAAAAACAAAAGTGATGTATTGGCTTGTTTCAAAGATTTTCACAAAGGAGTTCAGACTCAATATGGTGCAGTGGTGAAAGTATTGAGGTCTGACAATGGAACATAATACACCAATGGGGCGCTTAGGGGGTACTTGTCTTCTCAGGGGATACAACATCAAACATCGTGTACATACACGCCAGAGCAGAATGGGGTAGCAGAGAGAAAGAACAGGCATCTTCTTGAGGTGACTCGGAGTATGATGTTTTCGATGAAAGTCCCAAAGTACTTGTGGGGGCAAGCAGTGCTGACAGCTGCCTACTTGATCAACCGGATGCCATCACGAGTATTGGATTGGAAGTCTCCGATTGAGATGGTGAAAGGTAACAAAGGAGATCCTCTCCCTTTGAGAAACTTTGGCTGTGTGTGCTTTGTGCAAGACAACAGACCAAATGTGGGAAAACTGGATCCCAGGGCTGTGAAGCGTATCTTTGTGGGGTATTCAGCCACTCAAAAGGGGTATGTGTGCTGGAATCATGTGGAGAAGAGATTGTTTGTGAGTATGAATGTTACATTTTGCGAGTTCGAACCATATTACTCCTCCGGTGTGCCATTATCCCTTGGAGACTCGCTCGATACAGGAGGTATGAGGTGAGAGGGGGATAATAGTGGGAGTGATGGTGAGAGGAGGGGGGTGAGTGTGGGTGATATTCCTTGCCTGTTTGAAATTTCGGCTGTGGTTGAGCCGGAACATGAGGTGTCGGCTGGAGTTGAGCCGGAAGTTGTGAGGAATGAGCTCGACAGTGGTGGAACTCTGCCTCAGGGGGAGTCAAGATACCGTGAGGTGTATGTGAGGAGGAACAAGCAGATTGAGGGAGCCGTGTCTACAGTGCCACCAGTGCCAAGTCCCTTTTCCCTGCCTTCTCCGACTCCTGAGACACCTACACCATCCACCACAGACTCAGAATACACAGGTGATATGATTCCTCTCTCTACTCCTCCCACACCCCTACCAATAAGAAAGACTACCCGCAGCAATGCGGGAGTTCCCCCTGATCGATATGATTTCCCACATAATATTGCCCAGTTTGTCTCTTACTCTCACATATTATCTGCACATGGAGCATTCATTGCATCATTAGACACTGCCTCTATCCCTAAGTGTTAGCAGGTTGCTAAGGATGATCCAAAGTGGAAGGCAGTCATGCTAGAAGAGCTTGGTGCCCTTGACAAAAACAACACGTGGGAGCTTGTGTCACTACCACCTGGCAAGAAGGTAGTTGGATGTAAGTGGGTTTTCACAGTCAAGCAGAATCCAGAGGGCCTGATTGAGCGCTACAAGGCTCGGTTGGTGGTAAAAGGGTACAGTCAAACTTATGGAATTGACTATGATGAGACCTTTGCACCTGTGGCAAAGATGAGCACAGTGCGAACCCTGATTTCCTTGGCAGCAAATGGTGGGTGGAAGTTACACCAACTTGATGTGAAGAATTCTTTTCTTCATGGTGATTTGTTAGAGGAGGTATATATGGAGGTACCACCAGGTTTTGGCACAAAACAGATGAGTGGTAAGGTGTGTCGGCTGAAGAAATCTCTTTATGGGCTAAAGCAGTCTCCCCGAGCTTGGTTTCACAGGTTTAGGAGACTATGGTAGGCATGGGATATCGACAGACCAATGCAGACCATACAGTGTTCTTTAGGCAACATGGAGTTCACACTACCATGCTTGCGGTGTATGTGGATGACATAATTATCACTGGTGATGATAAGAGTGAGATTGCACAGCTTAAGGCGAAATTGGGAAAGGAGTTTAAGGTAAAATACTTGGGACAACTGAGATACTTCCTTGGGATTGAGATAGCTCATGGTGCAGAGGAGATCGTTTTGTCTCAAAGGAAGTATGTACTAGACTTATTCACAGAGACAGGTATGCTGGGGTGCAAACCTGTAGTGGCCCATGTTGATCAGAAGTCCAAGCTGAGTGCTAAGGCAAGAAAGCCAGTTGAGAAAGAGAGGTACCAGAGGTTGGTAGGTCGCTTGATCTATTTGAGTCACACTCATCCCGACATTTCTTTTGCAGTGACTGTTGTGAGTCGTTACATGCATAACCCTAGGAAGGGTCACATGGATGCCGTGTACCAGATTTTGAGGTACCTGAAGAGTGCACCAGGGAAGGGGTTGATCTTCAGAAAAAATGGGCATTTGAATATTGAGAACTATTGTGATTCAAACTAGGCTAGTTGCGCTGATGACAGGAAGTCCACGTCTGGTTATTGCATGTTTGTGGGAGGAAATTTGGTTTCCTGGAAGAGCAAGAAGCAGTCGGTAGTTGCTAAGTCCACAGCTGAGGCAGAGTACAGGGCCATGGCATTGGGTGTAGCGGAGTTGCTGTGGTTGAAAGCTCTACTGGTGGAGCTCAAGATGGATCAAGAGGCCAAAATGAAACTATGGTGCGACAACAAGTCGGCCATTAGCATTGCCAATAACCCCGTGCAGCATAACCGGACTAAGCATGTGGAGATCGACATGTTCTTCATCAAGGAGAAGTTGAACAGCGGAGTACTTGAGCTTGGATATATATCTACTAGAGAGCAAGTAGCTGACTGTCTCACTAAAGGACTTAGTTCGTTAGATTTGTCGAGACTTTGTGACAAGATAGGCCTAGTGGATATTTTTTGTCCAGAAGCTCATCTTGAGAGGGAGTGTTGAGATATGTGTTAGTTTAAGAGGGGTCATTTGGTAAAAATGACATTAAAGAGAATTATAGAGGCTCAGATGTAAGATATAACTTCCAATATAGACTCAAGAGATCAAATGAATAAGATATTTTTTCAGAAATTCCTATTAGACTCAATCTGAGTTTTTTAGTTAAGAAAGTTTATGTCTATTAAGTTTGGCTGAAATTCTAAAGAAGGGTTGCTTGAATTTATTTGAGAATTTGTAATCGCCATGGAGACAAAATTATATTTACAGAAAATGATATTTCCGAAATACTGGTAAACTGAATCAGATAAGGCTACGATGTCATCATAGATTTATAATTTTGTATAAGAGAGAACAAACAAACCTGTGAAAATTGTTTCTTTATTTTTCATCTAAATTTGTATGAAAATATATAATTATAAGCATGCACAACATTCTCGAATATGCATAAACTACCAACATCTAATTCTGTTACCAGGAGAAATTCTAATGAAATTGTTGTTCGACTCCAGACTCCAGTCAACAGAGAGTTGGAATCCTGACACAGATGTATTATAGATCTTTGAATTCTTGAAAAGATAATTGCAGAGAAGCGTGGTTGCCCCAGTATCGGACAACTGTTTAGTGTTCACGTTTTTCACATAGCGGAGCGGACGGTGGTTTTGCGTTGGAAATAAGAAAACGACAAAAATGTCTTTTGTCGCCTCACTCGGGGGCACCAAGCACCAGCATCCTTCTTCAATCTTCAGGTCTCCGTCTCTTTCAAAACACAACGCCATCAGCATTCTCCAGCCCTCAATTTCTCCTCCTCCCGGGACCACCACATGTTCATATTCTCTCTCTCTCTCTCTCCTCATCTGCTCTCCTCTTCTAAATTCCGATTCCAACGACACATGTCATCGATCGGGTCGCTCGCGGGAAGCATCCAGCTCGTTCCAAACTGGAAGGGCAGTTGCGTCTTTTCAGACGGGGATGCGGTGCGACTGAGCGGTCGTCGCAGCGCCAGGCGCGATGTTCTGTTCGTACGGACGGGGTGGAAATACGGCGCTAGGCTGAGAGCCGTCGGAGGAAAGAATGGTGCTGGCGGGAGTTTACAAGGCGGAGCAGAGGAGCAGAAAGATGACGCTGACGAGCGGGCCCACGCCACAATCGCCAAGAGTAAACAAGTCTTGGAAATGCAGAGCTCTTTGCTTAATCAGGTCTCCTACTTTTCGTCTCTATCTCTCTCTTTTCTCTTTCACAATCTGTGTTTTGTTAATCGTGATCAGTGATGAATCTGTGATTAATTGCTGATGGTTCAGTTCCGCGAAGAGATTTTCAGTGATTGTTTTAAGAGTGTCGCAGTCTATTTTTTTTTTTCTAAATTAAGATGCATTGTGCCCGACCTGTTGAAATGGAGAACAAACTTTTGTAGGTAAAAGATCCGCTCTTCCTAAAAGATTTTTATTAAGCTGATATTTAGAAAACTAAAGCTCTGAAATTCTTCCTCTTAGCTATTGCATTATTAAAGTTCATAGTAGAAAAATTGAAATTACTATTGATTGAATTTGAAGTTTCTGTATACGCCTCTCTCTCTCTCTCTCTCTCTCTCTCTCTTTTTGTTACAAAATGTGGACTTTAAGTATTTTCTAATAATTAGTTACTTCTTAGCTGATGTTTAAAGCATAATTTAATAGTACTAGGTCTCATAAGTTACATTTGTTAACCAGTTTGTGAGTATAAAATGATTGTACTTAATCGTAATGGAGATTGCCAAATTCTATAAATACTGGTTGCACTCATCTAGAAATTCAAATTCTGTAAATACTGGTTGCAGATTGCCAAAAGAAAGAACATGGTTTCCTCTCTCATGAGTGAAACTTCTGAGCAGCCAAAAGAATCAATTTCTGAAGTTGAGATCAGTGATGCCTCTACCACTGAACCGCCTACAGAAATCTCAGAGCAAAGTGGTGGATACTCAACCAGTTCCACCTCTGACAACCGGACCCCAGTCATTTCTGAATCAAAGCCAGACAAAAGTAAAAGCACCTCTCCTGAAAGCATTCCAATTAAAGGAAGGAAATCCCCAGAGGAAGTGAAACAAGGAACCAAAGC
The DNA here is from genome assembly GCA_024447775.1 of Carex cristatella. NCBI lineage: Eukaryota > Viridiplantae > Streptophyta > Magnoliopsida > Poales > Cyperaceae > Carex > Carex cristatella. The sequence continues at coordinate 389,523 of JAJHPF010000016.1, forward strand.
CCCAAAGGTAGAGAAAGTAGTACCCAAACCTGTGAAGGAAGAAAATCTACGCACTGCAACCAAAACAGTTGAAAAACCAAAAATAGTTCCGCCTACTCAAGAGGAAAATAAAATAGAGAAAAAGGAGGAGTCGGTGGTTGTTTCAGAGAGTGACGCTTCTGAAGAAGAAAAGAAGGATTCTGGACCTTTGGCTGGTGTAAATGTGATGAATGTGATAGTGGTTGCCGCAGAATGCGCTCCTTGGGCTAAAACAGGTGCTTAACTTTGTACAAGCAAAATTTCATTGTAATAGCTTTATAGATGCAAAATCCCGTACTTGTTAATTTTTGGTGTATAGGTGGGCTTGGAGATGTGGTGAGTGCTCTACCAAAAGCTCTGGCCAGGAGAGGGCACCGTGTCATGGTAAATCTACTGCGATGTAGATTGATAAATTGATTGAAACTAAGAGTTTGCCTTTTGCAGTTATTACTTACAATGTATGTACTTTTTTCTTAGGTTGTTGTACCGAGATATGGAAACTATTCTGAAGCACAAGAAATGGGGATTCGTAAATACTACAAAGTAGATGGACAGGTATGTCAGGAATATGGATTTGGTTGAATTTTGTTTCTTCTTGATGGGTGTGGTGGCTTTGTTTCTGACATGACTGTAAAAAAATTGTTTTGTAGGATTTTGAGGTCAATTTTTATCAGGCATATATTGATGGGGTGGATTTTGTGTTTATAGATTCTCCATTGTTCCGTCATCTTGAGAATGACATTTATAGAGGACAGGGACAGGTAATAATTTAAACTTTTTTTTCACTTTTTACCTGATGGATATTAGTCACTCTTGTGCGAATAGTAATTGTTTATGATTTGGTCCCTTCTTTTAATTGTTTTTGTAGGATATTCTGAAGCGCATGGTTTTATTGTGCAAAGTTGCTGTTGAGGTACTTGTTAATTACAGCTTAACTAATTTATTGTTTCTTGGGATTAATTAGCATTTAGCAAACTAATAAATATATTTGTGTCACTATCTTTACCTTAGGTCCCTTGGAATGTGCCATGTGGAGGAGTTTGCTATGGAGATGGGAATCTGGTTTTCATTGCGAACGACTGGCACACTGCACTGTTGCCTGTGTATCTCAAGGCATATTATCGTGACAACGGCTTGATGCAATTTACTCGATCTGTTCTAGTTATTCACAACATCGCACATCAGGTTATCACGTCTACTATTTATAGTTCTTTCTAATTTCATAAAGCACTATGTCCTTGGTCCCTTACAAAACAATAAACATCATATCTGAACTTGCTAATGTTATATATAACTGAAAGTTTGAGGGGCTAATAAGCAACTCTATTTCAAACAAGCACAGAGACACGAGAAATCATTATGATTCATCTTCTATTTGATGAATAAATGTCGACCAATTTGTTCAGTGCTACTGTTTTTGTGCTTCCATGCATGAAAATAGCAACTTCAGTTTGTTAAATGTGAACATCAAACTTTATTCTAATCAAAATACTTCCCAAATAAACTCAAATCCTCTCCCTCCAGGGCCGGGGCCCAGTGGAAAATTTCAGAATTACCGACCTACCTGAGCACTATCTTGACCGCTTCAAATTCTATGACCCGGTTGGTGGGGAACACTGCAACATCTTTGCCGCAGGCCTCAAAGCAGCAGATCGTGTGGTCACTGTCAGCCATGGCTATTCCTGGGAGCTGAAAACAGTAGAAGGCGGGTGGGGCCTACACGACATCATTAACAACAGCAGCTGGAAGTTTCATGGCATTGTCAATGGAATCGACACAGTAGAATGGAACCCTAGGTTAGACATTCACCTACAATCTGACGGCTACACCAATTACTCACCAGAAACTCTAGAAACTGGCAAGGCCCAGTGCAAGGCAGCTCTTCAGCAAGAGATGGGACTCGCTGTTCGGCCTGATGTGCCAGTGCTTGCATTTATTGGAAGACTAGACTATCAGAAGGGGCCCGATTTAATAGCTGAGGCAATCCCTTGGTTAGTCAGTCAGGATGTACAACTTATGTTGCTAGGTACCGGCAGGCAAGATTTAGAGGACTTATTAAGGCGCCTTGAGGGGCAACACCGTGATAAAATCCGTTCTTGGGTCGGATTCTCTGTGAAACTGGCACACCGGCTAACAGCTGGTGCTGATGTGTTGATTATGCCATCTAGGTTCGAGCCGTGTGGACTGAATCAGTTGTATGCTATGGTGTATGGGACCATACCTGTGGTGCATGCAGTTGGTGGTTTGAGGGACACAGTGGTCCCATATGACCCCTTCAACAATTCAGGTTTTGGATGGACGTTTGATCGGGCTGAGACGAATAAGCTGATTGATTCACTGGGACATTGTTTGAACACCTACCGGAATTACAAGGAAAGTTGGAAGGAGTTGCAAATGAGGTGCATGTTGCAAGATCTTAGCTGGGATGTTGCAGCACAAAAATATGAGGAGGTACTTGTTGCTGCCAAGTACCAGTGGTGATTTCAATTTGTAAAGTTGTTTAATAATTGTTTGCGTGTGTGAGCAGCGTATGAATGCGCGAGCGCGCAATTAGAGAATAGTAGTTACTTCCTTTTTATTTTTGGCCGAATTAGGGAATGGTGAAGCAGGATTTAGTTGGAGATTAAAGTGGTTGCTGATTGTATTGTATTGTCTGGATTGTTAATGATCTGAATTTTTGTTATATTCTCTCTAGCTGAAATTTTTTGTTAATGATCTAGTCCGCAGGAAACCGAATTCAGGTCCAGTTCAATACCTAACTGTGTCGAATGAGGTCTGAGTTGTCCGTTTTATTAATGTGGCATGAATCTCAAAGCAGACCCTCCTCCGATATTCCTACGAGCGTGGAATATGCAAAAATAAAATAAAAGACGTTCATATGCGTGGCTTTGTCAGGATATTTTTGGCCAAAAATCATAATTTGCAACTGTGTATATCATTAAAATAAAATTTATCGAAACAGAGACCAGAGAAAAGTAAATTTAGATTACTAATTGTTTGCAATTCGGCTAGCTTTCAGTTTTTTTGGCGTCTTGGGATTTATGTGTATGGGTATTTAAATAGATGTGACGCCGTGACGGTGAAAACAAATCACCACGCCAAAATAAATTCAAGTTCTGCAATTACATCGTCTATTGTGGACTTAAGAGCATAAGATATTTAACTAAGTTATGTTGAAAAGAACCACTAATTTGATACTCGTGTAAATTTTTAATAACATATATCACTTTAATAATTATAAGGAAATTAAAAGTGCAAATATGTGTCATATTACTAATTAGTTGAAGTATAGAGTTGGGCTTTTAAATTTAAATATATTTGGGACACAATTTGGACCCAAACATTACTAATTAGTTTACATAAGTGCTACACGCCTGCACAGGTACTTCGTTTAATTTAGTATATTGTTATCGCGCTGTTGCAGATTTGTATATATCGTAGAATTTGATTGTTTCACGAAAAATTTGGAACTGTATATAATCTTTGGTGAATGTCCCGCAGTTGTATTTGTATTTAGTAAAAATAAAATTTATAGTCCATGGCACCGTCAATTTCTTGTCCAAATGAGCAACTGAAAGATATAATGACAAACCCATCTAAAAGTAAAGCTGATAAGTGACCATTTGCACGAAGACTTAGATTGTCATGTTCAAGAAATTAGCTAGAAAAGACAAAAAAGTACAAATAAACTAATTAAAGCTTATCACTGGTATAATTATTGCATCTGTGCACCTCTTTTCATGTACGTATAATTGCATATATGTTTATAACCTATCCATGTTGACTGTTGAGGCATGGGCATGGCAATTAATTATGAGCATCTAAATTAAAATACAAGACAGCGAATAAATTAAACAACTTCACTGATACCAAACCAACCTCTTCCTAATAAATATAGATATTAATTTTTTTGGATAAAAGTAATTAATAATGCAACCCCGTACCGTTGGCGCCAAATTAAATTTACTGCCACAATTGAACAACTTTTTGGCCCATTGTGCAGAATCAAGTTGTGAAAGAACATGGAGTGGAATCAATAATTAATAAGCACCAAATATTTTAATATACACTGCAGACAAAACAAAACATAAACCATATAAAATTGACCGGGATAGCTAAGCTAGGTATCGTAGCTAGGTTGAAATAATAATTATTCACCACCAGTCACCAGACTAGATGATAGATCTGACCTAGCTTGCTCACACCATTTAATGGCCCAACTCAATCCATATTTTTCTCTCTTTTCTCTTTTCGTGTAGCATAGCAAAGAAATTAAAAGGTTCTGGTTTTCTTAGCTAAAACCAGACAATGCAAGGTATAATTAATACAACATATATATACTAGATTTGGTTCTTTTCTCTCTCTCCTTCATTTCATTCTCTAATCATTAACTTGTTGTTACACACCAATTTGTATTTTGTAGTTGATTCAGTACTTGTCCCTGCACAAGCGAACGAGTTTGGCGTCACACCGGATGTTGCGGTGATTGTAGAACAGATAGTAGTGCTATGGATAGTAATAAGAAAGGTGCTGCTGCCTACATTGCAGGTGATTGTGATGCTGTGCATGATGATGTCAGTGATAGTGCTTGTAGAGAAGGCATTTCTGGGGTTGGCCAGTGGCTACGCAAAGGCTTTTCGCCGGACACCGGAGAGGATTTACAAGTGTGACCCCATTGTTGAGGAAGAGGATAAAGAGTTTGGTTCCTTGCCTTATCCCATGGTTCTTGTGCAGATCCCCATGTATAATGAAAAAGAGGTACCTTACCTACCATTTCTTTATTAAAAATAGAAATAATACATACATTGATTATGTGGTTAAGGGAAAATATTTCGCTCCTGATCTCGGAGACAAATCATTCAGCTCTCTCCAGTACTTGTACTGTATTGACACGATTTTTGACACTTTAAAATGAATTATTCGACTCGTACAATTTGTCGCGAGCCATAGAGAATCATCCTTTGATTCAATAACAAACACAAATATTGCAAATTTCAAAATGTAAATAGAAATTCTTTGCGTTATTAACTTAGCTGGTGGCTTGACCGCTAACTTTAATTAAAAAAAATTGTATACAGTGTTTAACACAAACTATAGGAGTGATCATCACTCCGATTTTTTCATTAATAGAAAATAAATAAATAAAATATCAAAATATATGTAGGGTCTGGTGAAATTTCAGAATATAGGAAGAACATGATAGTTTATCCCATCCAGACAGTATAAATCATCGCGTCCAACTAATCTTGTCTCTAACTACTCAAACTTGCTAATTAAAAAAAATTACTAGATGGAATAGTCTATCTCGTCCAGTACTGTTAATTAACAATTAACAGAACTGGACGGAATGAACTATCACATTCATAATTTTTTTTTTTAATTAGCGAGTTTGTGTGATCAGAGACGAGATTAGTCTTATATTTCGAAATTCCACCAAATCATACTCCTATATTGATATTTTATTTATTTATTTTCTATTAATAAAAAACATCGGGAACATCACATGCTATTATTCAAAAAGAAAAAAAAAGGACGACTTTAATCTAATATTTCACCAGCTGTGGCCTGTGGGGGACAAATTTGACCGAGAACAAACAAAATTATAAAATAAAAATGAACATTTTTTTGTGTTTCTTTTTCTTTTGTTTGCTTATTTTCGGCGGGGTGTTATATACTTATATATATTGGTTTGGAATAAAAAAAAAAAGGATTTGAATTTTAGGTGTACGAATTGTCGATAGGAGCAGCGTGCAACCTGAGATGGCCAAGCGATAGGCTGATTGTGCAAGTGTTGGATGATTCAACTGACCCTTTTATTAAGGTAAGGGTTAAAGGGTGTGACATTAATTCGCTTTGCTTCTGTTGCTTTTGTTCATCAAATGCATCATAACTGGGCCGGATCCTAGCCCAATTACTAGGTGAATAGAAAAGTAAACCCAAAAAAATGAAACACGAATAAATAATGGAGGTCGACTGAGACAGATAGCGATAGGGACAGGAAGGGAAGGGAAGTAATTTCTGTTTAGTTTTGCGGTGAAAGTTACTTTTGAAAATTTCTGAGCAAGACATGGCAATTTTTTTAGGGATTGGGTTATTTTTGCAATCTGTAGTAATTTCATGCTAGTATGGTACCATTCTAGTTTGAACCAAATTCAAGCTCTTTCCGGTCTCAATTTATAAAGAAATCAGAATCAGATTTACGCACATTTTGGATTGTGGTCCCCACAAAAATGGAGTTCTTCTTTGATTTCTTTTTCAGGTCAGATGGATTTACTTTGTAAAGTCGGTCGGTTCAGGGTTCCATCAGTCCTGTATTCAGGGTTTTAGTTGCTGAGTTTCTGGTTTGGTATTGGTTTAATTGAACCCCAATTTTGGGTTAATTGCTTGGAATTCTCTGGTTCAAATCGGGTTCTGTCAAAACCCAATTACAGGAAGTAAAGTTATGTTAAAACTTTATGATCTACATATTAAAATTTTGTACGAAACCGAATTTTATATTTTTATTTTTTTTTCTTAACTTTTTGGATAGGAAGAATATCATTGATATTGGATGGTCCATAATTTTATTATCAATGAAATTTCTCCATATCACATCATGCGTTTTCACATTATGCATTTTACGTTTCAGCCTCTCAATCTAAATTTTATAATTACTCCCCTACCAATTACAAGCTTAATTGCGTCGGTCACAGATTGATTTCAGTAGGGTCTGATCAGATATAATCAGCTCTAGATGGATCACTGAAATACTTCCCTTTTTTTATGTCTGTTACTTGAGAAACTGCTTATAAATTTTGCTCTTATGGTAATTGGGAAATATTTGTTTTTTTTTTTCTACTTGTTGGAAAATTTAGGATATGGTGAAAGAGGAATGCGAGAAATGGTCGAAGAAGGGTATAAATATAAAGTACCAGACAAGGAAGGACAGAGCAGGGTATAAAGCAGGGAATTTAAGGGAAGGAATGAAGCATGAATATGTACAGAATTGTGAATATGTGGCGATGTTTGATGCCGATTTCCAACCTGAACCAGATTTTCTTGCGAAAACAGTCCCTTTCTTAGTGCATAACCCTAGGCTCGCTCTCGTTCAAGCCCGATGGGAGTTTGGTATGGCCATTTCACTTGAAAATTATGGTTATTTACTACTCATTTATTTGTTGCTTTTAAAATGCTAATTAGTGCAACTTTAATAGTATAATTCCATACTTGTATGTATAATATGAAACGTGTTATTGTTCTATTGTCATATAATCAAGTCATTATATGTTCACTTGAATGGTTAATTTAGCTTTCTTAGCTACTGAGTATGTATGAAGACTTGCGATTATTATATCTGCAGATAAATTTGTAGATTTTAGTATAATCAGGGAGCTTAGGGATCTTGAGTTTCTGTTTTAATTCAACCATTTTGACTTGTTAATTTTATTGATGAATCTGCTTACTGGAAATTCATGACAAGACAAGCTGAGAGAAATTTATTTTAAGCTGGTTTTTAGTGAACGCCAACGATTGCTTATTGACGAGAATGCAAGAGATATCCATGAATTACCATTTCAAGGTAGAGCAAGAAGCCGGCTCCTCAATTTGTGGTTTCTTTGGTTATAATGGTATCCTCTCTATCCTCTCTATTGCTTGAAAACAAAAACTGATTTGAAAAAAAAATTTCCTTGACTGAACTCGGGCAATTTATCAAGCTTACATTTAATTTTGACCGGAAAAAACATCACGTGATAAAACATTTCACTAAATAGTTCTTTTGTATAAGAATTAAAGAGGAATTTTGAGATGTCAGAAAATTTTATCTGCAACAAGTTGAGAGAGGAGATACACAGCTCAACAACAACACTATGCTATTCTTTATAAATATATTATGAATAAAGGATGAGATGAGCATTATTACAAAATAATAATAAAAAATCCAATAAGCATTTTTCATAATGGCCACAAAATGCATGATTCTTATCCCATTCGTATTTTGGTTTCTCTTAAATTTTTCTTTATAGGGACTGCTGGGGTGTGGAGAGCACAAGCGATTATTGAAGCAGGAGGCTGGTACGATCGAACGACAGCGGAAGATATGGACTTGGCTGTCAGAGCAGCTCTCTTAGCATGGGATTTCTTATATATCGGCAGCATAAAGGTACGTACTCTCTCTTTATATTCTCTATGAAAAATCTTCTGATCGATTAATGCGGCATATATGTATAATCAGAAGATTACGTACATTGGTTTCATTAATTCGCTTTAATTGTCAGGTTAAAAGTGAACTGCCTAGCACACTCAAGGCGTATCGCTCTCAACAGCACCGATGGTCTTGTGGGCCTGCTCTTCTATTCAAGAAAATGCTCCGAGAGATCCTGACGGCTAAGGTGCATGCATGTGTATCTGATATTTCATATTTCTCTCCCTCTTAATTGTTGATACTTGATAGCTCACACAAGACAAGACCATACTAAAACCTAACACTGTTCATTCTTTGTTTTTCTTTTATGTTTTTCCTCCACAGAAAGTGCCAATAGGAAAGAAGGTTTATATTGTTTACAACTTCTTCATTGCGCGACGGTTTATATCAGCATTTTTCACATTCTTCTTTTTCAGTTTACTACTTCCTGTCAGAATTTTCTTTCCCGAAATCACTGTCCCTGGTTGGGAGTTGGTTTTAATCCCAACCATAATTACTCTTCTCAATTCTGTTGGGACTCCGAGGTACAGCATCATTTCAAGACTCGTACTTTCTCTATATATATATCCAATGGTAAGTAAGTAAGTAAGTTTCTCCATTAATTCTTTTCACATGCAGGTCATTTCATTTGATTGTTCTATGGGTGTTATTTGAAAATGTGATGGCCTTGCATCGGTGCAAAGCTATTTTCATTGGCCTTCTAGAAGCAGGGAGAGCCAATGAATGGATTGTTACTGAAAAGCTCGGCAGTTTACTAAAGATGAAACGTATTGCTAACCTTGCACTTGCACCACCACCATTTGCCTTCAAAGATAGGTAATTAATTCATCCTCAACCGTAACTTCATATTTATTTTTTAATTTAAATTAAGTTCTTTCTATTAATTAATTAATTATGAACCTTTTCAGGTATCATTTCCTTGAACTTATGCTTGCCGCATTCCTTTTACTCTGTGCGTGCTTCGATTTTGCATTTCGAGAGGATTACTTTTATATATTTATTATTCCTCAATCCATCGCATATTTTGTGGTGGGTTTCGGTTACATTGGCGTTGCTGTTCCAAATTAAGTATATATATGTTGAGAAAGACTCATAAATATAAATAATTTGTAAAATAGAAGAATAGCTTTATTAATTAGTCATAATAGCTGTTTTAATTTAAGAATTAGGCACTAGAACGATTTGCTGAACCATTCATATTTTGTGGATCATATATAATTGCTAATTAGTTCTCAGCGTTGATTCCTTCAGCTTCAGACTTCAATACTGATACTGGCATTAATTTGATGAGAGAGAGAGAGAGTTATATATGGTGTCATTTCATCTAAACCATCTAAATATAGAGGTGTCAATGGTATTCTTTTATCCGTTTATTCGACCCGTATTGTATTCAATAAGACGGATATAGATTAAAAAAAATGTTAGCCTATCGGATAAAGACTGCCTCGTATCCGTTATCTAATACGGTAATTATAAAAATCAAAATTATTAAATTATATATATAGATATATATTTACATTGGTATGATGCATGATATGATGTAGTTTTATTCGTGGAATATATGTATCTATTAAAATATATTTTTTTATCCGTTTATCCGATCCATATCATATTTGATAAGATGGATATGGGCAGTTGCCTCTGATTCAATGTGGCTTTGTGAATGGATATCAATGAGCAAGCTTTTTTTCGTTAACTTATCGGTATGGATATCGGTAATTTTTTTTTTTAACTTAATGGATAAGAGTTTGAAAGTATTTTCACATGACCCGTTTCGTAGACGTTGACACTCCTAATCCGATCCTCTTCAATTGTGTACCTTGTGTGATGCGTGGTTTGCTGAGAACCTAAAGACCTGGTGTGAAATTTTAACAACAGAATAAGAGAAATTATTGGTGGTGCCCAACCCAAACCAGCCCTAGTTAGGGGTGTTCAAAGTTCAAACGGTATGGTTTGTTCAGTTTTCAACCGAACTGGAAAAATTTAGTTTAAATGGTTCGGTTTTTCGGTTAAAATGGATCAGTTCAGTTGAATTTTTGAATTATTTCAGTTTAAATGGATCGGTTCGGTTTAAATTTTTCAAAACCGACTAAACCGAACCAACCGAATTATATTAGTTCAAGTATGATTTTTATTTTGTTTTGTTGAATCATTACTTCATTTCTTTCATTTTAGTTTAAATATTTTAGATTATCTACATATTTGGTATGAAATTGAACAACTTGTGTATGAATATGTGTAATTTCCGTTAATAACGGCACTAATAAATTTACTTCGGTTTGAACCGAACAAACTAAAATTTACTTCCGTTTGTTTGGTTCAGTTCTTAATCGGTTTATAAGTTTATTCAGTTCTGTTAGGTTCTATTTTTGAAAACTAAAAAAAAAATAATTTGGTTATTTTAGTTTAGTTTTGACCGAACCGACTGTTTAAACACCCACTAGCTGACTAGCCCGTCCCCATCCAATTCGACTACCGTGAAAATGGCTCCAGTAGTTTGACTAAATGGGATTTAGATTTTACCAGAGCAGTTTTGGCTTTATGCAGACCACGTGCTATAGAATTGGGGGGGAGGGGGGGGAATACTAATCTAACATGCACAGATTTTAAAGCAATTATGTTCAGCGCTTATTGCATTAAGATTTGTGCATGTCGCTTCAATATGTGTCTGTTTTTGCATCAAAATTTCTGTTGATCTTGCGTGCACAAATCTAAAAGTAAGTCGGGCGGTAGAAGAACTGTTCATATTCAAATTTGAGTCCGATGGGATTTATATGCTTTTAATAAAGGATAAAATGAGTATTTTATAAATTTAGAATGAGTTTTAATATAAAAGGCAATAAAATAAGTAAATTTGTGAGTTTTTGAAGTTTAGAGTGGAAAATACATAATTTCAAACTTTAGAGGGAGGAAACGTAATTTTGAAGTTTTTGAGGGGTACATGTGAAATTTCCCCATAGAATTATAATGGTCTGTGAAGGAGGTAACAGCAACTTTTTTCTAAAAGAGAAAGAAAGAAAGAAAGAAAAAATGGTATCCATTTATCATGGATTTTCTTTTGTACGGTTGAAATGAGATGATTTGGGAGGATAAAATTAAAGGCCTACAAATCTAGATATCATGCAACAAATATTTGTAAATTTTTAATGTCAACCATGCAAAACTGAACTGATTGATCTAAATTAATTGACCGGTAATCCATGCTAAACATGAGCAATCCAAAAGTTAAATGACTTGTAATCCCAACAGGACACTAAATTAATACATTACTTGCGTAATTCCAAATCTCCTATGAGCCAAAAATAACTCATTCACAGCTAGCTTAAATTAATTTAACCAGGATAAACATTTGAAAATGACAAATTCCCAATCCAAAACAAAAACCTGAGGAATCCGACCAAAACGAGCCTGTATTATAATATGGAAGAGCATTTCCATCCTAAATTATTTGTAAAAATGATTTTTTTTTTTTTTTTTTTTTACCGCATCAACAACCTGAAGCAATTATTTCCTCGATTGCTTTCAATTCATTTTCATACGTGCAATTATTTTAATTGCAATTTGTAAAAAATATTGAATATTTTAATATATTATTTTACATATTTGCAATATCTTCTTCTGCATTTCTGAAATTAATACTTAAAACAATTGCAAATGAAGACGTAGCATTTTACATATGTGAGGAGATAAGAGAAGAGGGATTATTGTGGTGGTGATTATATGCATAATAATTTCAGTTATCGTGTTTGCAGAGAAGGTATTTCTAGTGAGCTTATACGCAATACGCAAATGTTTTTTTGGCGGAGGGCTTATCCTATAGACCTATAGTGAGGGGGGAATTCAAAATTTAGGTCAGGATGTAGGCAAAAAATAATAGTATATTTATTTTCTTCTGGCGAATTGGAGCGGAGTAGTGAATAGAGATCTAACAAAGTCACGGCGTGATCGGATACTTTACGACATGACACAATTCCGTCACGGCATGACATGGCACATGTGCGGTCACGTGCTATGACTCGCGTGTTTCATGTCATGACCATTCACGTGACGTAACCATCTTTCGAAAATTTAGCAAGACACAGTACATCTTGCGAAAGATTTGGTCACGTCACGACACATGGTCACGTGAGTTATGTATAATTAAGACCGATAGATCTTAATCAAATGGTGAATCTTGAATAAACTAACCTAAATTATGAAAAAATAGTTCAACATGACCAAACGTTTGAACACGTCACGTGTGATCACGGTGCGACTAACGTGTTGTGACTATTCATGTGCCATGACCATCCTTCCAAATTTGATCACAGCACGTACAGGGGCGAATCTAGGATTTTTGTCAGGGTAGGGCAGGATAATATCTATCCGGGTCCAATGTCTAATCGGATTTAAACCTATTAACTAATCGGGTACTAAATAAAAAATAATTAACATGCCAAAAAAATTTCAAATCTAAATATGACATATAAATAAGAAGTTCGCTAATAATATCTGTGTAACTGTGTGTTAACCCCTAATATAAAATATATATATATATATATATATATATATATATAATACATAAAATGGAAAAAGTGAGAGAAGAAAATGAAAAATCACTAACAAATTCATAATATCAAAGAAAATGGAGGCATCCAATAACTAGGGAATGATGAAGAAGAAATAGCAAATGAAAAAAGAAAAAGAAGTGGGAGCTTGGGAGGCACTGGTTGGCTTCCACTCATATCATTCAAAATATTATGTTGGACAATGTGCATCATTTGTTATCTCTCATTTAATTTTACTAGGGGACCCGCTAATCCAAGCCAACCAACACCATTCATTAAATTTTCTTTTTTGCTACATGTGGTTTATGAAAACCTAGTGTTAATATCTTGGCTTATGAGTTCCATGTCTATGCAGATGGAGGATTGCTTCTTCTCCAAAAAAAAAATCATTCGAAAATCAACATAAAATTGCAATAAAAGAAAATTTGCAGAGGAGAAAGAGGAGAGGGCAAAATTGATTGCCAAAATCTTTTTTTTTTTTTTTTGTATATAGAGAACTAGAAATATAAACTCAACATGGTAGGGCATTTGATTTTTTTAGGGTGGGGCAAGACCCAAAAATCTAGTACTTGGAAACTAATTTTGAAATTTCAGGGTAGGGCAGTTGCTCTACTCTGCTGTATGCTAGATCCGCCCCTGAGCACGTATAAATCTAACTTAGTCATGAGTCATGACACGGCACGTGATTCAAGTCACTGCGTGACTAGTCACTGCACGATACATATTGAGATTTCTAGTAGCTGACCTCTTTTTTTCTTGACAAATCAGTAATTCTTCTAAGTGGAGTAGCAAATTGGACCGTGTATTTTTTCTTTCTTTTAGTTTGAGCTAATTTTTATTTTTGTATAATTTCTTCTACTGTACGGTGAATTAAATTATATTATTTCCATCCAATACCATTCGGTCTTAAAAAAGTTTCGAGTTCAGTGCCTTAAATAATAAGAAGATAGTATATATAATTTGTTTTAAATAATAATAGTTGCAGTACTCCTAGCTACTTGAAGTGGGCAAAGAAAAAATAAGAAGATTTAACTTAATTATTGTTATCAACTTTTATAAGATCAGAACTGACAGTGAAACATTTTAATATGAATTTCTTTTTTCTTGGAATTAATGCTTGATTTGAGATGAGAGTAATTAATGTGATAAATTCAGGGTATATCAGCTATCAATAGGAGCCGCATGCAGGATAAAATGACCATGATCAGATGGACTTATCATACAAGTCCTTGATGATTCGACCGATCCCTTAATAAAGGCATACTCAAATTTGAATTGTTTGTTTCCTTTCCTCCAATGAGACTTCCAAGGGCATGCATGCATGCTGCACTGAGATGATTGTTCAGTTGATCAAATTTCCATTAAGTTGATCCGATTCTTTTGTTAATTAGCTATAAGTTCAATTCGCGCGGTAGCATTAATTTCATTCGAAATTTCAGGATTTGGTTAAGAAATTAAGAGTGTGAAAAATGGTCCCGAAATGGTTTACAAATAAGGTACGAGGCAAGGAAGGAGATCAGAATTGACTAATTGTCTACAAATTAAAGCTGGTAATCTAAGAGATCGAATTAGGAATGAAACACGTACGGTTATGTCCAATTAAACTTGTATGTACGTATGTTGCAATATTTGATGCCGACTTTCAACCCGAGTCACTTATAATTTCTTGATGCAAAATCCCAAAATATATTGCTCTTGTTCAAAAAATCTTTGATTGACGCATTTGTGTCTAAAAGTACTTAGTCTGAAGACTTTTTTTTTTTTTTTTTCTTCATCGAGCCGAAGTTTAGTGAATGCCAATTAATGCCTGTTTATTGACTAATTAAATTCAAGAGATCTCTATGGACTATCATTTCAAAGTAGAGCAAGAAGCTGCCTCCACTTTATGTGGCTTCTTTGGGTTCAATGGTAATATACTAATATCTTTATGTGTTATATATATATATATATATATATATATATATATAGAGGTAGACTTAGCTGAGCCACGGCGCAAAATGAAATTTTACTCCACATTTTCTGTCAATTGGATACACTTCAAAGATTGTGCGGATCTCATCATTGATGAGCTAAAAATGTATTGCAATTTAACTCCAGTTAATGGAGGTATCCATTTCATCTACCATCTCTCCTTCCAAACGAAATTGAAAAAGAAACAAAAAAAAATAAGAGATCTCCTCTCTACAACGATGCTGCTCTCCGTCGCTTCCTCTCTCCAGTGCCCCTCCTTCGAGCCTCTCTCGATCTCCTCGCTCGCGCTCTCCACTTCTTCCATCGCTCATTTCCTCTCTTCTATTAGCCCTGTCGCTCCAGTTAAGTCTTGCCTCTCTTAGCCGCTCTTTCGCTCGACCCACCTGGTAAGCTTGTCCGCCCTCTATCTCCTCTCGGCACACCTATTTCTCTTGTACCCGAGTTAGATTTTCGAAGAATTGATCTTGGTCATACTTAAATGGTATTTTGCTATTGAATTTTGCCATAAAAGCTTACTAATAAAGTGCCTGGTTTGTTCTCTCTCTACACTTGATAATTCAAAATTGAGAAAATTTGAAAATATTGAAACCTTAGTAATTTTTTAGGTAAACAGTCACTATACCATTCCGTTGCATATATGAGTGCTAATATACCATTTAGTTTTAATTTTTTTTTAATCAGAATGGCAACAATCATCATTTGATTTGTATAATAATAAACATTTCAGTTGGTAAAGCTTATTCTAGGTCTCTGTTACAACTTGATATAGGAATCTAGGTCTCTGTTGCAACTTGATATACATTATTAAGCCTCCAGTTGGTCAAATTTATTCTTAAATTATCAAATTAATAGAATTGACTTGTATCATGAGAGAAATTATTATATCAGATTTTTACAAGTGTAACAACATCTTATTTCTTTTGATAGGAATTGAAATCTATAAAAATGTCATCTTGTGTCGATGAAGAGGAGATTCATGTTGATGGTGATGAGATTAGTGACAGATTACAGTTGCAGGTAATATTTATTCTTTTGTTGTGTTACCATTTCCACTTTCATTGTAGAAAAACTATATTGTGATCAATGTTTCTTATGTTGTACAGGTAGATATCACTGATCTTGATACCAACTGCATGAACCCATTAGAAATTGAAGAGTTATCGCAAGAGAAAGCAATTAAGCCGCATATCGGCATGGAATTCCATACGCGCTAGGAGGCATACACACACTATAATAATTATGCATGCCGTGTGGGATTTGGTGTCCGCATAGGAGGCAATGGAAAGAATAAGCATGGTGTGTCCTCAATTAGGTACCTGTGTAATAAAGAAGGCTTTTCAAAGTTGAAAAAAATTAAAATGTCGATAGGAAGCTCGGTAGAACCTGGTACACCTAAGAAACAAAAGGGGGTGACAAGGATTGGTTGTAAGGCCTCATGCAGGATCAGACTTGTAGAAGGTGGTATTTGGAGGGTGAGTCGTTTTAATGAGAATCATAACCATGATTTAATCAATAGCCCCTCGAAGAAAAGAAATCTACGATCCCACAAACGGATGACAGAATATGATAAGGAAATCATACGTGGCTTGAGTGCTAATAATATTGGAACTACGCAAATATTGGAATATATAGCTGACCAAACTGGGGATAAGAAAAATGTTCGATTCAAGAAAAAAGATGTAAGCAATTTGATAGCAGCTAAAAAGCGAAAGCTCAATGGGATAGATGTTCAATCGGCTTTGATGTTCTTTCAGAAGAAGCAAGAAGAGGATCCTGAATTTTTTTATTGCATAGATGCTGATGAGAGTGGTGTTGTAAAAAATATTTTTTGGGTTGATGGCCGAGCAAGACGAGCATACCAAGAATTCGGTGATGTCGTGACATTCGATACAACATACCAAACAAACTCGTACAACTTGCCATTTGCACCGTTCATCGGAGTTAACCACCATAGACACTCTATCTTATTTGGCATGGCTCTCCTTAAATGTGAGACGGCTGAAAATTTTTGTTGGCTTTTCAAATCATGGCTAGTTGTAATGCATGACAAACACCCAAGGGCAATTATTACTGATTAAGATCCCGCGATGAGAAAGGCGATTGAGAGAATATTTCCTAATACTAGGCATAGATGTTGTCAGTGGCATGTTATGAGAAAGGCAAGAGAACATTTCGGAAAGCTATACAATGAAATTCCAGAGTTTGTTGAAGATTTAGCTCATGTCATCAATCGTAGTTATACGGTTTCAGATTTTGAGAGGAGGTGGGCAGCTATGGTCGGCAAGTTCAAATTGCATGACAACAACTATCTCAAGGTGATGTATCAAAATCGGGTTCAATGGGTGCCGGCTTACTTTCGAGATACTTTTTTTGCTGAGATGCGCACTACACAAAGAAGTGAGAGTATGAATGCTCTTTTCAAGTTATTGGTGAACCACCATACCTCTATTTACCACTTTGATGTACAAATTGACAAGATGATTGAGGGCATATGGCACAAAGAGAGTGATGAAAATCTGAAAACCATGAATGAGACACCCCATCTGTGGTCAAACTATCTAATGGAGATCAAGGCGCGACAAGTTTATACTCGAAATGTCTTCTCACTTTTCCAAAAAATAGTGAAAGACAGCACTCTTGGTTTTGTAACCGAAATTGAAAAAAATGTTTCTTATCAGGTCAACATCACAGCTCATCAAAATATTCAGAATTGGATACCCGAGTCATACATGCTTCAAGTAGATAAAGAAGGATATATGGTTTCGTGTGAGTGCAAAGGATTTGAGGCTAGTGGGATTCTTTGAGCGCATGCTATTAAAGTCATGCTTTATATTAGTATGGGACACCTCCCCGACCATTATGTTATGGAACGATGGACTAAGGATGCTAATGCAAATATCAAAAGATCTGCTAGTGAAAGAAGTATGGATCCGAGAAATTCGTCAGAGTTGAAAATGCTAAGGTTTTATGCTATAAAGTCAGATTTAATGGAGATTGGCAAGATAGGTGCACTAAGTGTAGAGGCATTTAGATGTTTGAAAGATCTTATTCTTAGTGTCAAGGAGAAGCTATTGGCTGTAGTGCAAAAGGTAGGAGCTGATGGATCTGATTCCTAGTGGCAAGATAGGAGTGTCAAATGTTGAGTCTGATAAGGAGAAAATTGGAACAAATTTGATGGATTTTACTGTTCCCGTGTATCTTGATCCACCGCAAGCGCAATGCAAGGGTAGGAAGAAGAAGCCTACACGATTTGTACCTGCTTCATTCAATGAGATGCAAAAGATGAGAACTTGTAGCAAATGTAATAAAAAAGCGGGTCATAATTCAAGGACTTGTCCACAGGTTATTATTTTCTTGTATTATTTATTTTTGCTTCTTAATAATTTCTGCTAACTAACGATATCTTCACATAATTTACAGATTCAAGAAATTTCTGAAAAGGGTAAGCAGAAGGCTTACGATAGTGAGGACTACAATGAAGTTGATGATGAAGATGATGATGAAAAATCTAAGTAGTGTTGTTAGAGTAATTATGCACTTTTTTGTTATCAGTAAGCAAAAGACTTACTTTTTTGTTATAGAACTTTACTATAGTTAAAGAAGGTTAATTATGAAACTTTATTGTTTCTTTTATAGCTCAAGGTTAAAGAAAAGGCTTACTTTTATTTTGTAATTTCTTTCTTCAATATGATAACCTGATATAGCATGTAAGATGTTGGTTTTTGTGCACTGTCAATTTGATGTAAGGTGTTGTTTTTTTTTTTTTTTTTTTTTTATACTATGCTAATTGTGTGTATCTTCTAGTCTTCTAGTGTTTGGGTCTTCAATATAATAACCTTACTTCTAGTTTTTTTATGCACTGCCAATTGCTCTAAAACAACAGTAACCAGAAGGAAAGAAAATAACAGTAATATTAATAGAAGAGAAGCCCATAGGCATTGTATATTAATAGAAAGTATTACAACATTACAGTGATGGAAAATTAAAAAATTACCGGAAGAGAAAACTTAAAACTAAAAGCTACAGCTAAACTATAAAACAGAGATTAAATAAAATATTTCAATCTAAAAATTATAAACTGATAACTACTTTCCTATTCTAAATCATAAATTAAGAAAAGTTGAGGGGCTTCTTTGCAATCTTCATTTTCCTTCTGACAACCACCTTCTCCACTTACCAGTAAATGTGTAAAGGTCTTCTCACCCATTTGAAAACTGATTTCGTACCAGTGAAGACTTGACTTCATCCTTTGTGAGTTCATGGGACCAGCTAGTGGTGAAAAAATTGAAGACCCTATCTTGTTGGATCTATGTGCTTTCTTCATGCCCTTTGTAACTCCTCCATTGTCAAATCACACAATCATAACTCAGTTCTCACACAAATTGTCCAGGTGCGCTGGTACTTATTGGTACGAATTTGTCAGAAATACACATTTCACAGTCACTTTATTAGTAAGCTTTTATGGCAAAATTCAACAGCAAAATACCATTTAAGTATGACCAAGATCAATTCTTCGAAAATCTAACTCGGGTACAAGAGAAATAGGTGTGCCGAGAGGAGATAGAGGGTGGGCAAGCTTACCAGGTGGGTCGAGCGAAAGAGCGGCTAAGAGGGGCAAGACTTAACTAGAGCGACGGGGCTAATAGAAGAGAGGAAAGGAGCAATGGAAGAAGTGGAGCGAGCGAGGAGATCGAGAGAGGCTCGAAGGAGGGGCACTGGAGAGAGGAAGCGACGGAGAGCAGCGTTGCTATAGAGAGGAGACCTCTTATTTTTTTTTGTTTTTTTTTTTCAATTTCGTTTGGGAGGGGAGATGGTAGATGAAATGGATACCTCCATTAACTGGAGTTAAATTGCAATGTATTTTTTAGCTCATCAATGATGACATCCGCACAATCTTTGAAGTGTATCCAATGAACAGAAAACGTGGAGTAAAATTTCATTTTGCGCCGTGGCCCAGCTAAGTCTACCTCTATATATGTGTGTGTGTGCGCACGCGCGTGTACATTTACTTCCACTCATAAAAAGTAAAACCAAATGATTTATAATTTGTTAAATATTATATGTCCTAAGAAAACCCAGTATTTCCTCTTAGTTAAAGTGGTTATTTTTGAAAATAGAAATAAAACCGGAAGTATAATTAGTTTTGTCACAAAATTTGACTAAACCAGTTACCAGCCTAGTGGACTAATAGACGCAAATACGTATTCTTTGAGATACGGACTGTTAGGCCTTATCTCTGCACTCCCAAATTGGGCTTATATGATAAAAATGAAACCAGGCCCGTAATAAGAGGAGGAAATTTTTATTCATGCTAAATAGAAACAAATAAAGGAAAACGGATTTACAGAAACTACTCGGTATGGCGTCATACAAGACTTCTTCGTGTGTACAAAATCTGGAAAAAATAAAAAAAAAATACGAGACTTATGTCTGTGTGACTATGTGTCGATGTTTGGAGCACAACGTGGAAAAAATAAAATAAGAGAAGGGTTCGTTGTTTGTGTCGTTGTCTGTGTGTCGCTCTAGAGGAGAGGAGAATGGTTCGCATGGAAGGGTTTAGAAGAAAAAATTAGAGCATTGTTTTGGAATGGCGTCCCGTATTTTACTTTTTTTCCATATTTTTTACAGAAGAAGCCGTGTATAGAGTCTTTGGGTGATTTTTTTATTTTTGTTGGGGGCTATTGCATCCAGGTGGGACGCCATATATACCGAGTAGTTACCTTGTCATATTTAGAATTTCCGCAAAAATCTTTTCCATTTTTATTTGAGTTGCCATACCTCTAAATGTGGGACCAACAATTAATTCTTCACATTTTGCATTGGATAAACTTGTCCGTCTGAAATCGGGTTCGCAGTGTTCCTTTTTTTGCGTGCATGCTTTGAGCCTTTGACCTCATCTATGGAGGAAACTACTATTTTGTCTACATTTACCTTCAACCCATAGCATTTTTGGTAGTTGGATTGGGGATATTTTGGAGAATTCGTCGCCAATTAGTAATAAACAACCTACCATTTTAACTGGTTTATATGTCTTTTCTTGTGCAATTCAATTGATTTCCCAGCTTGACAGCCCTTTTTTACCGGCTCTCTGCAATACAGCACAGATTTGTTTGGATGCTAATTTTCAATGTAAACAGGAGGTCAGTTTTTGTATGCCAAATTTTTTTTTTTTTTTTTGGGGGGGGGAATAGTATTTTGAATGCGACATAATCCTATCATTCCATGATCGAGAGGTTGCACATTTACATGAAGGGGGAAGAAAAAAAGGTTGCTACTTAACAATTCGTCAGAAAGGAAAATGTAAGTTGAAAAACTGGCAGCGGCCAGCGGATGGCGTTACTAGAAATCAAGCGGCATAAAGCTGCTTGGAAGTTGGAAATATCATATTGTGTGCTGCGGCTAGCTGATATTAAATATCTGCGTGCTCTTTTGTCGTTTGCTCGCTTCCTTTTTCTAAACTTTTTGGCTTTTAATTGGGAACACAAAAATTTTAAATTAAAAAAAATATATATATATATATATTTGGTTTGCTGCTTAATTAATCTGCGTGGAACCAAGCGACAAAGACAGAATCCTCACTATTATTGTAGATAGAATGGTACTTTCAAATATTATCCAAACAGTGATGCATTTTTAATTTTAACCTAATTAAAAAGAAGAAAGAAATAATAAATATCTTTCCCCCATTGCGCTAGTCACTAGTGCATCCTATGTGTCCCATCTCCATCATAACAAAAATCATCCTTATATAAAAGCCTCAGGCTTCATGGATTAAACAGCTCCTGATCTGTCTTCTTTCACTAAATAAAAATCTCCAACCAAACTCCCTTATTATTCGATCCAATTCTTCAATTTATCACACCATAATATTCTCTCTCTCATATATGGCTGTGGAGGAAGAGGAAGAGAGAACACGGCGAGATCCGTGCCACGATCAAATCGTCCTAGTGAACATGACGACTCAGGCGATGGTTATTCTTCATGGTCGACAGGAGGTTTTCGAAGAACACAGCTCCGCGGTAACGATTCTCCCAGCACCAGCTGCATCAATTCAATCAATTAAGACAGTAGCGCCGGTGCCCGAAGAGGAGTGCTCTGTTTGCTTGGATAGGTTCGGTGATATGGCGAAGGAGATGCCATGCGGTCACCGGTTCCATGTCGGATGTATAGAGAGGTGGCTCGGGTTGCATGGGTCGTGTCCCCTCTGCCGATATCAGATGCCGGGTACTGAGGTGAGGAAATTACATGGTGCAAATGGGATTTGGGTCGCGATATCTCTCGGCCGGGGAATCATAGACCGGCGACGAGATCATGGAGTCGGACCTAGTGCCTAGTGGCGTGAGGGAGTGATATTGACGTCAGATCAGAACCGTCACTTGGACGGGTTAGACCGAAATCCATGGGATACTCAGTCTAAGTCATTTGATCTGCATGCGTTAAGATTCATGCTGACGGTTTAGGTTGAAATTAGTGCATTGGGACAGATTTTGATCCGATCAAAGTATGAAACCCAGCGACTCCGCTGCTCTCCAAATGATAAAAAGCAGAATTTTATTATTTCAAATTTAACTATTCATAAATAGTTAAATTTAAAATAACATGATTCTGTTCTTTTATTTATTTGGAGAGCAGCAGAATCGGTTTCAAGGATTAAAGCCTAGCTAAATGGAATAATAAATGTGCTTAATTAATTGTCTAGGTTCTTAGTGGAGAGCATCATGGTTTTGTATTGCTTCTGTCTAGGTTATCAACTGAATTAATTCCTTGTTGCTACAATTACAAAAGTTGTCCTTACGTAAGACATATTGGTTTTGTATTTATGATCACTAGTGAGAATATCCAGTGATTTTTTGTTACATTATATGTATATCTAGTTGTTTTATCTATATGGACTTCTACATACCTCTGGTCTACTGCTCTGTTTATGAGAAATTGAAATTGTCCGTAAGTAACAATAAATTAAATGGTCATGTTTATTTAGTACAATGTTAATTGGAATCTTATTTATATATAATCTAATTAATCTTAAGCTGTGCCGAACAGTGTTGTAAAAAACGGTGTTAACGGCCGTTTAATCGGAAACGGTGGCCAAACCGTTACGAATACGTTTAACGGATGTCTGTTAACTTATTAAAACGATTAATCAGCCGTTTTTTCATATTAAAATGAGAATGGAGATCAAATTTTATATTATTTTTGAAATTTATTTACTATTTTTTTAGAAATAAGTATAAAATCACTATTTTGAAAGGTCTAGAATTATTGAATATGATGATTATTTTCATTAAATAAATGTGTTACTTACACATGCAAAATGCTTATGTGTTAAGAAAAAATAAGCGTAGTGTCATGTTATAATAATAAAACTAACTTAAATTAAGTTTATTTGATAAGTTTAATGAGTTAAATAAATTATTTTTAATAAATTATGATATATATATATATATATATATAAAAATTTAATAAAAATATTAAATTGTCCACATAATTCCGATTAATCGTCCGCATACCGATTAATCGCTTGGCGGCACCCCGTCCGTCCGACGACCGCATACCGTTATTTACAACACTGGTGCTGAATTGTATGATCCAAAAACAAAATTAGTAATTTAATCCGGCTAGTGTGATAACGTTATAATTTCAGTACAAGTTATAACGAGTCAATTTTTACAATTTTAAAATTCGATGCAATCCAATCAACATCATTTTCATATTAAAATGGGAATGGAGATCAAATTTTATATTATTTTTGAAATTTATTTACTATTTTTTTTAGAAATAAGTATAAAATCGCTATTTTCAAAGGTCTAGAATTATTGAATATGATGGTTATTTTGTATCTATCTAAAAAAATAGTAAATAAATTTAAAAATATATAAAATTTGATCTCTAAATCTATTTTAATATGAAAATGGTTTATATTGACATTTAAGATTTTAAAATCACAAAAACAATTTTAAAATTATAACGTTATGACTTTTATTAATTTATTATATATAAACGTTCAAACTTCAAAGCGAATTAAGGCTGTGACAGAGTATCATGAAAATTTTCAGTGACCGTCAGAAATTGACGAAAATGACGGGCAATAATTGGCAAGAACGCCGAAAGTGACGTGGCAGCGATATGGACACACGTGGCAGGACGATTCTGACATATGCAATGCAATCCCTTTCTGATTTTATTTTTCCAAGGATACTTTGTTACGCCAATTCACATCCTCTCCATTACTATACAACGAAATCTTTTACAATTAGTGAATCCAGACCATTCATTTTACCTTGGCACGAATCTCAAAGTCCAATAATGCTGCCTCCTATGTCCCCCTAATCTCAAATCGTTGAGATTTAATCTTAAACTTTAAAGTGAGGTCCATCCTATGCAGTAATGGAGAGGACACAGATCCATGTCTTGCTGTCCCTGTGTGCACACTTTGACGCCACGTCCTGATATGACACTGTTAATTCATCTCAGTCTCCGACTTTTTTTTTTAAATGGAAATCATAACAACTTTATTAACCATAAGTAGCTAATCAAATGAAAAAGCTACAAAAATAGTCTCCACCGGATCCCCAATCCAGTGTAACTTGAGAGGACCGGACTATACCGGATTGGGAAACCGGTGTAGCTTGAGACAGGAGAAAAAATGGATCAGCTGGGTGGAAAAATGGCTCCACTGGATTGGAAAACTGGTGTAGTCCGAACCCTCTCAAGCTACACCAGATTGGGTATCCAGTGGAGGCTATTTTTGTAGCTTTTTCATTTGATTGGCTACTTTGGTTAATAAGTTTGTTGTGATTTCCTTATAAAAAAAAAAGTCCAGTCGCCCTATGGACAAGAGATTCAATGCGGAGGACAAGAAGCGTTAAAAAACTAATGTTCGGTTATCGTAATTCGTGGATAAAAATAAAGAAGCTAAAAGGGTAGAGTTGTCTTAAAGCCTGGACAAAGAATTAAGATTCAGGCAAAATGAGACTAAAAGAGATTATTTTAATCCGCACTAAGAAATCGGTGTTCTGTAGAATTAAGCGGCTAAGGAAGTTAAATGAAACAAGTTAAGGCTTAAGGAGGCTTAATCCAATACTGCCGAACGGCCCCTATGAATTTATGACCCATATGGCCATATCAGACAAAAATGAGAGTAGAACTTTTTAGGTGCGTTTGGAAGTAATCTCAAAAATAGCAAGAATATCACTAATTTGGAGTTAGTGCTATTCTATCATCATTTGAATAAGTTAGTAAGAACGGCGCTAACTTAGAAATAGCTCTATTTTTAAAATTATTCAAATATAGAATAGTAGAGAAGAATAGTCACTAACTCAAAAACAGTGTTAACTCTATGTTATTTTTGACAATCCATCCCAATGATGAAGTCGGATAAATTTGTCTATCTTACGAATAATATATCTACATAGAAAATTTGTAAATTTTCGTATTAATTTTATATAGAATTTAAGTGATAAAAAAAACGTTTAAAAAATAAATGTTTTAAAATTAATTTATAAACCTTCTAATTTTGATCGTTGATTTTATACTAAATTCATTTGAAAATTTAAATTTTCCTATGTAGATGCATCACTCGTAAAGTAGACGGATTTCAACGGTTCAAATTTGTCCTTGAGCATGATTGAAGTTTGTTCGTATAATTAAAATAATAGGTATACAATTATTATTTCGGGACTATTCAAAATCTATTTTAAAAAATTAAAATATAAAATTTGATTTACAAGTATATTTTGATATGAATATTATATTAAGATTTCAGATCAGTTTGAACTTTGAAATCTGAAATATAAGATACGAGGCGGAGGAACACACACACACATATATGAAAGGTATAAGCATTTGAAACTATCCTCTTAAATTAATCAATTTAATTTGAGAATTAAGTAGAATGTAGCATGAATAAATTAGGACGTTATATTTATATCATAATTAACACGTCAGAGAGTTGACGATTAAAATAAATACAAAATCCACCGAACATCAAATGGATAAAACACCTTATTGGATTTGGACCTAACTTGTAATGTATTCTCGTGAAAATTAGGTACGCGTAAATATATCCATTATTTATCTGGTCAGAACTCAGAAGGCGGTTGTGACAAAAATTGGATAAGCGTTCCAACGTACGTATGCTGCTGGTGGCACAGTGCCAACTGCCAAACTTTTTTTCACAGGATTTATCGGACACTAGCCGCATGGCCCGCATGTACGCTGTAAAGAAATTTGCACAGACATGGGTACTGATCCATGCATGTTGATATAAATATCCAAAGTCAATTAATTATAATCCCGAGTACGTACAGTTTCTTCAAGTAATGCAATCCCAATGTTTTGACTTTGGTATTTATGTTTAAATTAGCATCCGATGTAAGCAGCTGCCATGCATATTAATATATATATCAATCCCTCGGCCTCCGTTTTATTAATATTTTCATTTAATTAATCCTAACTCCATGTTTACATCAACATGATGTTCAAACAATAATCACCGTGGATTTCACATTGTATAGCTTTGAGATTCGTGCAGAACGTATTTGAACGATTGAGATATTCCAAAAAGTCACGCAAAGTTTGATATATCTCAGAGGATGCGAATTCGTACCAATCCCTATTCCAAATTCACGAGATATGAGACAGTAATTAATTAGTAAACAAGAGGAGTTGACCCGTCCCCGCCCGTGATGCGCATCGCCTTTAGAAAATTGTAACCTCCGAAAAAGGCACCAACTATATATTTAATGCAACGCAAAGGCAAAGCGAGTAGCGACCTCTTCGAAAATCAAGCAAGGCAACCTCTGCTTCTCTGTCTGGATCCAGAAGCCTCAGTCAGATCTCACCAGCCTCTCGCCCGCCACCGTCACCGCCACCGCCTCCACCACCTCTTCGGGAATCATGCGCGGACTAGCCCTACTTGTTTTCATCTTATTAGCGCTTTTATCAATTTCCTTATCCCAATCCCAAGGTGCGCACCCCATTTACATCACATCTTAATTATCTACATACTCAGTCGGATTCTGGCGGTAAGAGCCTCTCTTATGAAAGCAATTTTCCAGGGTTCGGGACAAATGCTGATTATTTGATCAGCCGCGGTCATCGATTGCAACCAAACAACCCTTTGCATCATCAGGTATCTTCTTATTTTTTTCTAGGAATGAATAATGTTCATTTTTTTTTTAAACTTGGTAGTGATAGTGTTCATTTTGTTACTTGTGTTTCTTTTTGTTTGTTTATAAAACAAGAATGGTTGAATGTAGGAAAATATGAAGATTAGAAGAGAGATGAAAGAATTTGAGATTAGCGATTATGAGGATCCGAAAGCAAATGTAAACCCAAGAAGTGGGCCCCTCCTTAATCCACCCAATCCAACTCCTCCACCGAGCCACTGATTCAATTTTACATCGTCACTGTTCTCTCTATTTTTTTTATTTGCGCTCCGCTTTTTCATCTTGGTCTAACTTAATTATTATGTTTGTTTCTTTTTAAATGCTACAATTAAAGCCTAAATTTCCGCTATTTCGTCTTGGTCTAACTTAATTATCATGTTTTATTCTTTTTAGATGCTAAAATCAAAGCCTAAAATTACCCTTTTCGATCTGTCAGATTAAAATAATTGAGGAATGAATCCAGCGTTTGGTTAGGGAATCACTTGAGCTGCTCCCCACCTGATTTTTTTTTTTTTTTTTTTTGTTCAATCATCACTAATGGACGGAGACATTCTACCTAATATGTATAACTGTTCTACCCCGCTACCCGATTCTCTATTTTTGGGGTGGGTCTAAGAGTTAGGCTTAGCCATTCCAATATATGATTTTAAAATTTTAATTATGTATATTAAAATTAGAGTAGAACTAGATTATTCTTAAGCTCACCAAGTACTTTTGTGAACTTAATTCAAAAATTAAAAAAATTAAATTAATTTAGTATCAAGTAAAACAGTAAAAAAAAAAACAATTTATAAGATAATTTTAATATGTTCATTTTTTTATCAATTTTACTTCTTGATTTATACTAAATTAATTAAAAAATATAAATTTAAGTTGTAAACACATCACTCATAATATCATGAAATTTATAAAATTGAATTTTGATTTTGCGCACCCAAAAAAAATTCTTTACATCACACGTTTCATTGACGAAAACTGACTCCGCCTGAGTTCATAGTTTGTATCACCACATTTTAAGAATGTTAAGAATGAATCTGCATCAAGTATTCTCTGCGGAGCTGATCGGACGGCCCAGATTTACTCTCATCCGGTGATTACTCGAGATGATGAAAGGATCAATACAAACGGATCAAATTAGAAGCTCTGCAGGAACTCTACAAAAAGAGACTCGGCAGAGAATACTATTTCCACCCGCTGTACCTGAGGTGCACTAAAACCAAACCGTTTTTTTTTTGTACAATAGAGTCAGGTACCTGAGGGGATACAGATTCGTTAAGCGTAGTTGTTATGAAGTTTGAGTTGGAAATGCTTCTATAATTTTTCTAATGAAATTGATAGGTTTGAATTTGGCGATACCATACAGGAGTGGCACAGTATTAATTATTACTATTATAATACCGTTGTTATAGTTGTAATTGTTTTTATCATTATTATCTTATTATTATCTTTCTTTCTTTTTATTTTAGGATAAGGTGACAACTGGCCAACGATTTTCATTGATAAAAAAAAAAAAAAAAAAAGTATTTACATAGGCTCCAGTGAGCTTAGAATGTCTTAATTACAAAAAATTACAGCACGTTATTTTTCCCTAAGCCGGTTATTCCAATCTCTTACTTAGCAGTGTCTCTCCCACCAATTAATTTCCTGCAATGACTCGACCACGAGTGTATGTGCCAACTTGCTTCCGTCACTGAAAATTATGTTGTTTCTTTCAAGCCACAGCGCCCATAATCATGCTGCCCAAGCTATCTCCATGTTCTTCTTCCGATCGCATCTCTAATTTTCGGCTACGTCTCTGATTTAAAAAAATTCAGTATTTTTTATTTTTATTTTTTATTTTTTATGTTTGACAAGACTATTATGAACTTTGTTATTGAGGGAACCATTTTTACTTGGCTTAAAAGATAGGGTCCAATATTGTTCTTACATAGTTATGCTATTAATATAGAGCATATTTTTTTCTCACACCTTTTTTATCTATAAAATGACAATAACGTGATATAATATGCATTTTAAACTATGGTGTATCTTGCCAAAAGAAATTAAGTATTAATTTGTTTAAAAATCGGAACAAGAGGAATAGATGTTTAAAAATTTGAAAATTGCTATAAACTCTGGTGTCCGTTCTAAACGCCATAGTTTATGGAATCCAAGGTGGACGCCATAATTTGAGGAGTCCAGCCTAGACATCATAAACTATACAGCTGGGCAGATTTACACACTGTCTGGGGTGTTAAGTCGCCTTATGATTTGAAATTTTTAATCATGTACATTGCAATTTGATTGATTTTTTTTATTTCTATGAAGTTTTTATATAATTCAGTCTCCTCATATATTAGATGTGTACTTTTAGTACAGTGGTTAAATTTTTATTTTATTATTGAGATATCTTGAGTTCAAATTTTACTAACTACAAATTAATAATTATGTATTTTAAAATTTAGTCCTCTCTGACTAAATTTTCTAGTTCCACTTGACAGAGCCACCCAAAAATGAAAAATAAATGAAAAACACCAGCTCCTCTGTGACCCCGTTTCCAACATACCAGCTCTTTATATCTTGTACCAATTTAATTACCTCCACACAATACCAACACTGACTGAACCAGCACTGTACCAGCTTACCTTGATTTACAAGCTTAGCAAGAGGCTATAATTTCAATATCTTTGTATGGATTTATTAGATTGAATTGAGATTAATTCGAAACGAGGTATTGTGTTAATGTAAACTGGTACAAGATACAGAAAGATGGTATGTTGAAAACGGGCACCCTACCATAACCTGACTTCTGTTTCATACTATTCATTATTCGATTGTTGTTTGTTAATCTTAACAGACAAAGGATATGTTGTGCCGTGTTTGCACAGGTTTGAACTTTGAAATCCGAAAATGTCAATTCTTTGTTAATACTAAATAGTTGAGTAGTTTGACCTCCAAATTTTACTCCAGAAAAAACACATCACAACAGTGTTGCGTAACATGCATCTCTATATCTATTTGACATGATACATGTCGCACTTAAACGCCGTGCATAGCATATATTATCGAGTGACGAGTGTGTATCCTCTGAGATATCTCAACTTTGTGTGACCAATGTGTACGGTGCCTATTCAGGGATAGCGCATCATTATTTGTGCTTTGTGATTCATGCAGAACGTATTTCAATTGTTGAGATTAAAAAAAAAATGCTTAGGACATGTTCGGCCGCACTGTTTCTGCGGAAAAAAAAAATCAATTATTTTTTCTCACGTAAACAGTAATTTTAAGTTCAATTTTCATATCCATGTCCATTCCCAATGGCCCGCCGAACAGACCCTTAGTAAAGCACAAAAAAAATAGACTTGCTTTGAGATTCGTGCTTCCTTGGAAATGCTTAGTGACTCAGAGAACTTTTTTGTGCTCTTTCGCCCATGAACTAGTATGAGTTATTTCTAGCTAGATGTTATGTATAGCCTAGGTGCAAACAAATCAAACCAAATTAAACTAACTCCAGTTTGAATAAAATTTGAGCTAAACTGGTTTGATTTGTTTCTAAACGATCTTCAGTCAAACGAGTTAATTGCGAACTACGAATTTTTTTTAATCGAAGTCAATTGAATCACGAATTACGATTTTTTTTTATAGCCCTAGTTATACCGGTAGTTTATGCATTAGTTTTCTTCATGCGAGACAAAATTCACACGATTTCCTTTTACCTTTTATCTTTCACGAATTCACACTGATAGATTATGGACCAGCCCAAAATTCTCTTACCTTTTACGCTGCTAGATTGATTAAAATCACGGCATGGACCTAGTCTAATGAAACTTATTACATTATTAATTTGTTACACTGCTGAAACATTTTCCTATTATAAGTTACCATTATATTAACAATTATGAGCTCTAATATGTTTGCTTCTTGCATTATTAAAGATTGATGGTTGAAGCCATTAGTTGCTTTATTTAAGATTCAAATTTAAATAGGTTGCAAATCAAATTTGAACGAATTATACCCAGTTTGAGTTTGAGTTTGAATAAGATTCGAACCGAACTGGTTTGATTTGTTTCAGAATGACAATCGAACGAGTTAATTGTGATTTTTTTTTTTTGGAATCGAAGTCAATCGAATGACGAACTACAATTTTTTTTAGCAATCCTAGTATAGTACTGACCACTGATGGTCAGTGTTGCAATTATTGATTTGTGAGATTTTAAGTAAATAACTTTTTTGTGCTATTTCATGAAAATGGACTCTGTTGAATTAAAAATATATTTAACATGTATAATAATAGGCATAACACATCCTAATTTTTTTTAAATTATCGTTTCGCAGCAGTATAGTGTGACCGTATCCGATACAATACTCATGCCCATATGTTGTCACCTATCCAATTAAATTGATATAAACGCAAACCGCTCATTTTCCGATTTCTTTTACTAACCACCAAATTTTTAATCCGGGTTTTGCACACGAGCCAACATCATATATAAGAGGTAAACCTGAGATGAGCAAGTTGAAAGCCACATTTTGTTGAGAAAATTAGTTCTGTTAATAATTTGCAAACACATGCTACAGCTAATGGCATATAAAACAGATACCGAGCTGGAGCTACAGAGTACAGACCCATTTCCTCCTATAATAGTAGTAGTACAACCCCACATTCTTCTATGAAAACTACACAAAAGAACTTACGAATACGCTTACAACATTTCTTAGACAAGAATCACCTTTCCTTACAACATCATGGCCAAACACTAAACGTCCAATAAAGCAAAAAAAACTTGTGAAACAAAATCCAGTGTGCAGCCATTATCTGTATTTCGGCATCTTATATGGAATGCTCTCTTCACAGCATTCTTCCAATTACATCCAGAGCATATAACCATTCTTCCTTTTCATGAACAAAGAACAAAATCATACAAGACATTGAAAGTAGTATCATTCTTGAAATCATCTATCTGCTCAGAGTTTGCCGGCAACACAAACAAAATACCCAATAAAGCAAAACTTACAACAGAAAATAGTGCAAGTAAAAGCTGCAGTTATTAAAATCAAGACTGCATAGTGGCCCCATTATCGTCAGCCTTCTGACGCTTAGCTGAGGGTTCTCCGTTATTTGTCTCCAGTGGCTCCCCACCAGTTTCATCACCATTGAGGACATTCGAGCCATAAATAGAAACATGCTTGCTAGTGATCTGTCTACCGGCTCTAACCTTTGGGCCCCAATTCTTCTCTGGATTGGGAAGAAACCTTTTAACCTTTTTGACCTGTGCTTTACTCAGTGATGCAACTGCCCTAGCAAAGTTTGCCTACATAAAAAACATTGTAATAAGGAATTAAAAACAACTTCTAGTGCACCTGTACTGGAACTCCGACGTGTGTTAGTTACCCAACCCAACCCTTTCCCCCACCCCTCTCTCCCCAAAAATAAAAGAAACACAAATGATCAATCCATAGTTCCATACATATATCTAACTCATCCCTATAAGGCAGAGCAAGAAAGTTATATATTAATTATGTGCATACATACAAATGATACAACATTGAACCAGAGGATTAACCGTACTTGTATTTTGGGTTCTTTAGAGAGAATGACAGATCCAGGATGATCAGGTGGCTGTGGCTTGATGGGATGGTTCTTGACCCAGCAGCGCATGATGTCCCAGATGACTTCCATGGGGGCATCAGACTTGAGCCCAAGAGGGTTCACATGGCTACCGGATATGCGGTAACCCGCATTTAGCACCGCTGAGCGAAACATCACCGCAGAGGGGGAGGTGCACTTCAGGGTTGCGCACAGATTGTGAAGGCTAACAAACAAGGGCACATCATCCAACTCCTACATTATATGATATATAACAAAAGCACTTGCTTCAAATATTAATAACACAATTACTTGATTGTTGTCTTAATGCCTGCTTGCTATTTATAGTTGACCAATCATCATTACATATTAGTATCTGGAATTGTAATATTTGAATTGCAATCCAGGAAAAACTGCCTTTTGTATAAAAAGGGAGAGGATGAGATATATATATTAAAAATAATAATAATAATAAATAATTTGAACAATGAACTGTAAAAAATACCTCTGAAATGGTAGTAAGAACTGCAAGTATCTTCTCATAAGCAGGATATCTCTCTTGCATAAATTTGACATTTTCCAATATAGAAAGAACCCAATCTTGGTCATGAATAGGAGCTGACCATATGGGTCCACCCATGTTAAATTTCTTTCCGCAATCCGCACATGCTTGCGGGACCGTGGGACCAAAACCCGGATAATGTTTAACTGAGTTATTCTATTTTTTTCCAAAAAAGAGTGGCAAAAGGACATATATTAGATAATTGAGTGGTAATGAGATTTATCATGTCTGGTTATCTGATTAGAACTTCATAAGATTCCTGTTTTGGTGCAAATTTCTAACTTCCCATTTTGAAACCTAAAGCATGCATAATTACCATCTTTATTCTATGAATAATGGTATGAATATAATCACAACCCAAAATTCAGAGGAAAATGACGGTTTTTAAGGACCAAACTGAGAAATGCCAACAGTTCAAACTTTAAAGCCTTCAAGGAATCATCAATCAAACTTTGTAATGTCGTGTACCTTGGTAACAACCCTTCCAAGGGTTTGAAGATGGAAAGAGTCACATCCAACACATTGATATACATATGAAAGCTTCAGAGGGGCGTTCTTTATTTCACCTGCTGAGCTGCAATATTTCAGTACAGAGTAGAAGTCAATTGTTTAACAACAGAATCAGAAATAAGCCTCTTGAATAACAACAAATAGAAGAGGCAACATCATGAGATATACTATCACACGGAAGCCCCCTAATCCAGCAGGGAGAGAGTGGAGGTATATTATGGGGTATCTTCCAATAATTATCAGAGCTAGATATAAGTAATATTCCAATGTTCTAGAGGGAGATGCATTATATTTTGCTCATTAAATATATCACCAAAAGATAAGTCAGCCATACAAGCTAAAATTCATGCACCCTGATAAGCCTCAACAATATCATATTCTCCTACCAACCATGAATATCACATAAGCCAAAAAAGAAGAGAAACCATCAGATGTTCCCTAATAAAGCATATATACAATCTTAACCTCTTATTTTTGTTTATGTGCATTACACACTAATACAAATGTACAAATTGTAACAGGAATATTTTCAAAATAGAATCATGAAAAGGGCATTTATTCAGATTAGATAAACTCACGTAAATATCCTAACAAAAACTCGGATGTAGAAGTCCATATGTACTGAAAGAACAGGTACAATGTATCGTTTGTACCGATTAGCATGGCTCTGCAAAATTGATAGAAAAAAATAAATAATTGATACAAAATAAAAATGCTACATGCACAAAAAACCTGTACACTATGCCTTTGTACCAACCATTGCAATAACAACTTTTAGTACCATCGAAGTCTGGGTTCACATTGTCCTCTCTTTTGAGCTTGACTGCCTATTTGAGGCCTGGTTGGGGCTGCTTCAGAGTTTAGAACACACTTGATGCTTGCACATCAAGTAGGCAAATAACTTTGCTAAATAAAACTGCAAAAGGCCCAATCTTTTCTCTCTGTTAGGTATCAGAATGCAGTGACCGAATTGCATCCAGGGCATATAACCTTACATATTATTTCCTTGAAAATGGAAAAAAAAAAAAAGGTGATATATGCAACAGCAAGCCTTGGAATCCAACTGGTACATAACTAGATAAAGAGAAGCAAGGCGAGCCTAAAGTTACCAACTTTATGGAGGTAGATCATACACATGCACAGCATAATACCAATAAACCAATTAACGTAACATACCTCAATGCTTGCAAGGAGGATTCTCAAAGCCATCTCATGGCAATACTTGCCCTTTACAGGATAAGAGCCATACCTAATATTCCACATAAAAGTATCACAAAGTTAATTAAGCCATATCTGTAAAAAAATCTTTTATTTCAATATTTTAAGAATGCTTTTGGAATTGAAAAGAGATAAATAGTTGGAAGCGTGCTCTGAAACTTTTTATATGGTCCACTAAAACAAGAGGGGAAACAAATCAAAAGAAAAGATGTGTCGTAGAGTACTGTCATGCTGAAAGTTGTATGATACAAGTGTCAGTCATCATAGGTATGGACAGAGACATAGTGCTCACACTAAGACAATCTTTAAAAAACATGCTTTCAGATACCCATAAAAAAAGATATCAAAATGCAAATTTACAAAGACTAACTTGGAATAGCAGACTTCAGCACTAGTACCACAGAGGACTGCCATGTCAGTAGCAGTGCACATCAGGATACCGCCATCTGACACTGACTGTACCGCCGAATCCAAGAATATTGAAGGTGACCCGTAAGGATCGATATCGACCTGAGAATCCAAGCATAACATACATTATTTCATGTTAAAAATATATACTGAAAAGTATCAAAAAGTATTTTATCAACACTAACAGACTAACTAAACCGGATCCAGTAAGAGAGCAAAGCAATATCTGAATGTAAGACTAAATACCTTGTTGAGAAACCGCATTACTCTTAGGGTCAAAGAGATTACCATGGATAATCTTTTTTTGCAAAAAATAAAAAATAAAATAAAATTCATAGTTGATACTACAGGTAAATGCATCTTACCACATCAAATTCTTTGGGATGCGTAAGCATGTAAACTCTAGCGTCAGCCTGATGAGCTTGGACTTTAGAAGAAGCCACGGCTCCGTTGAATTCTATGTTCTTCCTGCATGCTTCTACAGAGGCTGAAAGCAAATGATAACAATTCAGTTACAGTTTCTTTTGCTAATTGGATCCTAACTTCTTTTGCATGCCAGATGACAACCCAACAGTTTGAAATTCACTTGCAGGTATAACCAAAGCACTAGATAGTGTGATGGAAAATATATATTCCTTCTTCTACAAACTTGCCCTTTGCCTGAGCTCTTGTTTCTTCCTTAGATCGAACAAGAGCAGAACCAAATTAAGTCAATTTAATTGTCAAACATGTTTCCATGGTGCACTAAACTGCCATTTGAAAATAAATAAATTCCAGGGTGAAATTGGAAGACTCAAAATTATTAACACGGAACCAGTAAAGGGAGACATAAAGAAAAGAATTTAAATTTTAAGTACCTTCCTCGATATCTAGGGCAATGACTTTTCCAATTCCATCCACTTCACGTGCATATCTCAGAGCTCTTAGTCCTGAGGCAGACAAAGCCTGCGATTTGAAAAAAAAAAAAATCTTAAAAAGAATAGGGCATACACTAGATCAGCTGCTGAGGTCATCATGAAAGGTAGGATCAGTATATCCTTTGTACCTTCTAATAGGACACAAATGGCTCAATCTAGTAAAGAACCTTGATTGTCTTTGGTATGGTCAACCTTGGTCCAGTGATGACTTCACAATGGACATGTTTTAGTGACCCAATTCATGTTATAGAAAAAGGGGAGGTGTTGTTGCTAATCAATACCTCCAGAACAACAGGAGGCTGGATATCTCCAGTCCTTTTCCAACTGGAAGTTTTAGTTTTCTTCCCATCACTGACAGCTACATCCACCTCCTTAGAGCCTTCACCATTCACTCTGTCCTGTTGAGGCATAGCCGGTTCAGCTTGCCTCTCTTCCTTTAAAATTGCAGAAACCTTGCTATCCTCTTCCACTGCCCTTTGTTCTGGTTTTTTCTTCCTCTTATTCAGCATTGCCTCATGCTCTTCCTTTCTCTTCTCAATAAAGGTTCTTAAAACCGCAATTGACATATCTCTGTTATTGACCTAATTCAAAGAAGGTAAAAGAGTTACCTCAACAAAATTGACATATAGCAACCCTGAACAACTGCCCTGGTAAACTTCTAGACTGCTATATCTCAGTTACCTCAACGAAGTAGAAAATCAATTAACAACTACTTACAACTACCAATGACTAAATTGCAGGATGGGACATAGCATACTAAATTCGATGGCACACTAATTTGCCTAGTACAACAAACTTCACATACTATAACAAAACTCAATTGTGAACAGGATTTTAAGCAAACCTTGGTAAGAACCATGTTTTTGCCCAAAAAAAAATACTGGGTAAGGAAAATACTTGAAAAAAAAAATAGTAATGACAAGAAGGACTGTATTATAAAGGGTATCTGTGCACGAAAAACCCTAAACCCTGAAACCTAAACGGCCTGCCTATGTGAGGATCAGTGGATGTGTTCTCGTTTTTGAAATTTGATGACAACTATTAGAGAATTCTTCTTGCAATGTAGAGAGATACCTGAGCCTTGTTGAAGAACACGGTATTACTTGTTTGCATCAGAATTTGAGCTTCTCCCTCCTTGACTACCGTATAACCCTCCGGAATCTCCGTTGCATCCGCCATGGTTCAAATTCAATCGAAGGAAGACAATAATTTATCGCGATAAATATATAACTTAACTGGGGGCGGTTTCTTTCTCCCTCGACTACTGTTAACTGTTAAGTGGCGGCGGCTGGCGGTTGGCGACGAGCGAATGCTGCGAATCAGAGATGGCGATGATGAGTTAAGAAATCCAGACGCTGGACCGTCTTCTTTTTGTTTTTCCTTCTGATGGGCCTGGGCCGTGTTTTTCAACCTTATTTATGGGCCGAAAAATTGAGAGATAGACCTGATTGTCATCCACTCATCCTTGAGTAGGTACAAATAAATAGAACTACAGGGCTTTTAAAAAATTCAGAATTCAGAGACAAGCCCTTGAATATCCCTCCTCTTGCAGAGAAATGGTTTTGGAGACCGAATTGCTAAAACCCTAGTTCAACACGGTTTGAACCAGGAAAGATGGTGGGTGTATTTACAATTATAAGTTTCCTACCTATTGAAATCAGTTGAATGAAGGAAATGGTAACCGTAATAAAACTGAAAAACTGTGATCCAAATGTTAAGCTTTCAAATTATGAACTTGAGTGAAACAGGATGATGTTTCCAAAAAAATTTAAAGATTGATGTAAACTCTGCTTTCAATAGCAAAAGGAAAAAACAATCTAACAAACCAAAAAATGTACCCATGCATTGCTCGAACTTCTAGCCAGTGTACATTTTGTTATCCCTTTAAATGTACGGAAGTGTGTATTTAATTTAATTTCATCTTATGCAATGTGGTAAGCACGGCGACTTATACCGTTCATCTAATTAATTGTAATATTGCATTGACGGAACTTTTAGTGTGCATTTCATAAATTTATATATAATATGATTTTTTTTTAATCAAGTGTACATTATTTTCAAACTTATTGTTGTTGATTTTAGGGGGAATTTCACGTACACCCTTGAAAAACTGCCACTGTCATTTTTTATGAAATGAGACTGAGTAGGATCATTCCACTTTTGGAAATATTTGTCTTAAACTTGGTAGGTATTCAAAGTTCATTAAAAGTCATTTTACATAATCTACCATGTGATTCTTTGTTTCTATAAACAGCGAATTATTATCAATCAAAAGGTAAATTTAAAACATTCCTTACTTGTGTAAATTTGCCAAGGCCTTCTATTAGCCATCATTTTTGTAAATTATAACATTTTATTGAAGCCATCAACAAATAAATCAAATTAAAAAAAAAACGGTACAAAGGGTTATCAAGCCTTAATGCTCTCTTACATAAAATTGATTAGTAAGGTTTGCCACCAGCTAAAATCACATTATCATCCTTCCTTCAATTTATGCAATTTGTGATTCATATATCAAGTTAGCCATAATTGTGGAAAACCTATCCGCTAGAACCTTAGTAATTAATTTAAAACTACAATTTATTAAACTAATTGGCTAAAATTATAACTAATGAATTGTTATTAATTTGAAAAAAAAAACTCAAAAATAATAGTCTAATATTTGTTGTTATGAAAATAATTCAAAATTATTTTTAATTTATTATTTTCTCCATGATAGATTTTCTCTATTCTCTAAAAGAAAATTCCATTAATAAATAATATTCTAGGTATAAAGTCATAAAGATCTTTTTCATTGTTTTTGTATTTGTAGAAACTATTATGAACTCCGTTATTGGGATAATTTTTTTTTTTACTTGGTTGAAATGATGGGTCCAATATTGTTATTATATAGTTATACTTTCAAAATAGGTCATATTTTATACTTACGGGTTTAGTGTTTTCTTTCACCCTTTGTATCCATGAAATGATAAAAACACGATAAAAACATGCATCCCAAATGATTAATGATATAAAATTACTGATCAATGGTGTTAAAATTATGAAACACCTTTTCTATCTATGATATGAAACAAATACAATAAAAACATGTATCTCGAATGATAAGTGGTGAAAGAATTACTCAAGAATGTGTTGTTCGATCAATTGTGAATCTAACCAACCAAATTAAATATTTTTATTAAATTTATGGAAATATATAAAACTATCTAGAATCTAAATACTCACAAACCAAATTAAATATTTTTATTAAATTTATGGAAATATATAAAACTATCTAGAATCTAAACAATGAGTATAACTATCATAATTCAATTTAAGAATTTGGATGTAATCTTTCCAGAGTCAACAAAAATTCCAAATTATTGCAATATGCAAATTTGGGCCGTAAAGAGCACATAGCCCGTTTCTTGACATAAAAATCATATGAATGAGATACTACGACATCTAGGCTTTAACAATGGGTTAACATCTGACAGAAATCTGGACGCATCAAACCCCTCTCCCTATCCCAAAACCAATTCGCATCCTCTGAGATATCTCAAACTTTGCGTGACGTTTTGGAATATTTCAATCGTTCAAATACGTTCTGCAGGAATCTCAAAGCCTAAATAAAACTGGCCCCCTACGCTTCCCCGAATAGACACTGGACACGTCGGTCACGCAAAAATTGAGATATCTCAGAGGATATGGACTCATCCCAAAACAGGGTGATCTAGTTGGAAATAAATCTGCTGCGATTCTTTAGAATCGCAGGTCCCTGCTTTTCCAGATCAAACCGTTCATTTTTTTTAAATATACGAATCTCAAAGCAGTTGATTTTTATGTACGAATCTCGAAACAAATGAATGGTTTGATGTAGACAAGCAGGGATCCTGATCAAAGCAGATTTGTTTCCGATCTGGTGATCTAGTGAACTGACCGCTATTTAATATTCAAACGGGGCAATGAAATTAAATATCGGTCAAAAGAAGTTGGGCCTGTTCTGGCTTTAGACAGACGGAGTTCCTTGATTAGTGTGCGGTCTTCCACAGTTCCACCCGTGAAGAAGACACAACGACTTTAATTCCTCAAAAGGCAAATTGAAATTAAAACCAAAGCAGTGGAGGAGGAGCGCCTCTGCATTTCTGCAATGGAATGCATTGATTGATTTAATTAATCAATTCAAGGCAGACTAACTAACTGACTGCGAAAGTGCGAGCAGTAAATGCAGACTCAGAATCATAACAATATTGGCACGCTTTTATTTTTTAAGAGATTTTAAGTTTTAACAACCTACGGTTGGTATTGCATTACGGCACTACTGTGCACGTTTGGTACTAAGGGTTGTCCAAAAAGCTCTTAGTTTGTGGCTCACTCGTGACTCACATCTGGCTCGATCGGTAACAGCTCGTTCAATAGTGAATCGAGCTGTTAACGAACTGGCTCACTAACAGCTCGGGCCAAAATTAATGAGCTGAGCTAAGGTCTAGCTCGCTCGCCAGCTCATGAGTTAGTTCGGCTAGGCATCAATTTGTGAATTTGTATGAATTTGTGTGTATTTTATACTGTCAAACTTGGTCCAGCTCAGTTCAGCTCGGTCCAAAAAAGTTTGTAAAAAAAAAAATTCTTTTTAAAACAAAGTCCAATCAAACCTAATGAGCCAGTTCGTGAGCTGGCTCATCACGAATTTGAGCTGAGATTTTAGCTCGTGAGCTGTTAATGAGCTGGCTCACTAACAGTTCGGTCCAGAATTAATGAGCTGAGCTAAGACCCAGCTCATTTATAGCCCTATTTGGGACATCTATGTTTCCAAACTGATACCATATATTTATACGGCATTTATGTTTTCAGATTAATAGAGTTAGTTTACTTCCCCTTGGCTTCTCCTTCCACACTCCCGGTTCTTCAAAATCGAATGTTCCCCTCAATTTGGCGCCGTATTTTGGAGGTGTTATGCAATTTCTTTGGGGATTTATTGAGTCAACTATTCTAAGTGAGATACCTAATTATTGTCGGACGTTGTAACAAATTAAATGCATGTTCATTTGTCGCCAGATTATATGGGTTGAATTTCATGACATAGGAATATGCTAATTATAATTTATGGGAACTTATTATGAAAATGTGCTGCAATGAATATTCAGTTGTACCGTGGAATTAGTTTTAAAAAATTCTCAATTATTTTTACAATATGTATATCTATTTTTTTATATTAAAAGGAAAAAGAACTTGCTGACTCATTTTTTTATTTTTTTATATTAAAAGAAAAAAAAATTCTCAATTAGTTATATTAAATGAACAACAAAATCGTAAGTAAACAATGTAAGAAAAATAACAAATGTTATCTGATCAACATAAAATCTAGCAATGAAAATATGAAATACTACAATCAGGTCTAGAACAAAAATTATAAGAAACTATCGGTGACGGTAACAACCGGATAGTGACAACTACCCATGCGGCCCTAATTTCGCTCGAATATTTTCCAATATTTTCCAAAAATTCCCTAACAATTTTCAACAATTCCAATCAATTTATAAAACCTAATTTCACTCAATAAAATTTCCAACAATTTCATTCGAGTTCTAAAACATAATTTCCATCCCACCAATTTCCAACATTTTCAACCAATTTATAAAACCAAATTTCAGTCATACCAATTTCCAACAATTTCAAACAATTTCTAATATCTAATTTCAATCATAATTTCAATCATACTAATTTCAAATATTTCCAATCAATTTATAAAATCTAATTTCAACAAACCGCACTCGCAATTCCTAAAACTTAATTTCAATCCCGCAAATTTCAAACAGTTCCAATCAACTTCTAATGAGTTCAATCACACTAGTTCCAATCAATTTCCAACAATTCCAACCATTTCTAAAAATTCCAACAATTTCAATCACACTAATTTCAATAAATAAAATTTCTAACAAGTTCAAACCCGCAATTTCTAACAATTTGTACCAATTCACGTAATTCGATCGATTGCAAACATTCACAAAAATTAATAATTTGACAACAACTAATTTAAATCAAACAATTTCCAATATTTCCAACATTTCCAACAATTCCAACAACACCAACAATTTCCAACAATTTCAATCACACTAATTTCAATCCCACAATATCTCATAATTTATAACAATTTCCGCAATTCGATTGATTGCAAACATTCACAAAAATCAATAATCTAACAACTATTTTAAATAAAAATGGTGTTATCCGAAAGCAGCGGGATGGCATGGCGGCAGCGACGGGTAGAGGGAAAGAGAAAAAGGGGGCAGAGAGAGAGAGAGAGAGAGGGGTGCGGCGGAGGGTGTGGCAAGCTGGTCAGAGGTGGTAGGGGTGACGCAGCGGAAGTGCAAGGGGGAGGCGGCTGCGGCTGGGGCGAGTATGGTTTAGAAGGGGAGGGTCCTGGTCTATATAAAATAATAGCGAACCGCCCCTCTGGAGGCGGTTATGATGGGTAGTGGACTGGCCAACTGAAGGACGGTTTGGTGTGAAAAATTAACCGCTCTCCATTGAGACGGTTTGGTCATTTAAAAAAAATGAGGTTATATTTAATATATTTTTTGGAGTTATTAATACAAATATCAGAACTGAGAGCAGAGTAGAAAAGAATAATACATAATGAGTTTGTTTATTTATTGTATACTCCGATTGTGCGTCTTATAAGAAAATCTTTACGAGATGAAAGAAAGAGCTGGGTTTGCTGTAAAT
This sequence comes from Carex cristatella, assembly GCA_024447775.1. NCBI lineage: Eukaryota > Viridiplantae > Streptophyta > Magnoliopsida > Poales > Cyperaceae > Carex > Carex cristatella. The sequence continues at coordinate 432,297 of JAJHPF010000016.1, forward strand.
AAGAATGAAATTCTAACCCAAACGAATGAAGTAAATAAACAATTGAATGAGAAAAATATGACTTATAATTCGTTAGGAACATTTTTTTTCTCCATTTAATATATGTGATACAGCTCACTACTTCAAAAAAAAATATGTAATACAACCTAACTGTACATACTTAATTAGAGAATTAAGTAATATTACATAAATATTTTTTCTAACTACATATACTTCATATATGTGGAATGTTCAAGCTCTATGTGAGTACTTCGGAAGAATTTACGGGCCAACACAAAATTTATCGGAAAAAAGTTAGATCCTACGGATAGTTAGATATGAAAATATTTATAAGAGTAGTTATCTGATTGTTTAGGTTTTCATTAGTATTGTGTGATATTGTCGTTATATTACACCTTTTTATTAATGAAAATATCTAAAAAAAATTTTAAAAAAATAAAAAAAATTCACAAGCCCCGCATGATAAACCAAAGAAATGAGTTTGGGTTCAGAGTGAATTTTTTTTTTCTCATGTCATGGAAACAGTGTTTCGGCAATTTAAATTGTATCTGAAGCCAAACCCATTTCCGTTCCTACTTGGCAGCCGAACATGTTCTTAAAATATCAGCTGAAGGAGAATGAATAATATTTCTGACATTATATGTCAAAACACTAAATTAAATTGTACAGTATGTTATATTTGTTACTACACTGCTTCATAATTTCATTATTGTTAAGAAAGGTACATTTTATATTTGAGAAAATAACAAATTATGCTAGGAAAATGACAACTATAAATTTGAACAAACTAGAGTACTTACATGGTTCACTAACATAGATTGCCCAGTAAATATGTAAAAGTTCTACACTTTATACTTTAAAATGGGGAAGAACATTTTGACAATTGACTTAATACGAGTAACAATCTATATTAAATACCAACGAATGAATAAAATAGAGTTATATTTATGTTCTCTGTCATTCAAATAGTTTATCCGATAGAATCAAACTTCCAAATTATTTGTCCAAAAAAAAGGCATTTTGAACCGTTCTGATTTAAATCAGATGTCCAATAAATTTTCGATTAATTGATATGTTTATAGTAGACATAGGCTCCTCATGCGACAAACCATAATGGTAGAATTGATCTTCCGTGTCACTATGGTCATGTTTGGTTATGAAGTAAGTGGTGAAGTAAATCTCCTACTCCACTTTTAAGGAATTAAACGAGGAGTAAATTTAAAGAAGTAAGATGGAGTAACATCTGAGTTAATTCGGATTAAGTTATTCCACTTAAAACTCCACATGTGGATCATACAGTTATAGTAACATTATATTATAATTTTGTGTTGTTTCATCAAATTTTAACAAAACTCTAATCAAACTTAACTATTTTAATCTGTTTTAGTTTAAAATAAAAAAAATTCAATTCAAAATAAATTTACTCCATAATCAAACATGACATATAGATGTTCCATAATCAAACATGACATATAGATGTAAGAAAGCCGCACCACCGCTCTGATCAACTGAGGTTTAATGTATGCATATACAAAAATTATAAAACAATCGCATGAATTTTGTACAGATGACGCGGCATACGCTGATTCGATGTCAGCGAAGGAACAGCCATGACCCATACACAACATACATAATGATAACATATTCGTGGTTCAAGTAATGCGTCAAATTAGCATAATGCTGTTTAATCTGTTCAGTAGAAATGGTGCAAGTACAGAAAAAAGAAAACATCGTCAGAATCGATAAAGAATAATATTTACTCAACTCATGTGATGAACAATGAGACAAATATCATCCCCGGTCAAAAGCTTTCTAACCGGGTCAAATTAGCATAGGAACTCGCAAATCAGTAAATAGAATAATATATATTATTTATACTCCCCGTCGCAGGGGCAGGGGCCAGCAACCAAAGATACATAGCAGCTTACAGTGCTTCCTATGCAGTTTCTTAATAGATTCATTAACGGAGCGTACGTTAATAGATATAGATCGTCCGATTGAGATCCGCACTAATATTAAAGGTCCCCCTGTGTAATAGGCGTGGGCCGGATTGGCTCCCATTTTGATCAAACGGGCGGCATGCATTGAACTCAAAAGATGCTCTTTTGAGATAATTCAAAAGATGCGGACTCTGTTTCTTAAGATTATTTATGATGGGCGTTAATATCATTTATATCTTTTAATTTATTTGTTCATTTCATATTTTTCTCCTTGGAAGTTATAATTTATCAAAGTTCTCTATTTAATTAATTAACGGAACATAATTCCTTTTTATTTGATATCTTCTCATTAATGCTTTAAGAAATTTTATTTTTATTGCCATTATTCCTCGTAAATTTTTGTTGTAGATTATTAATTAGTATTAAACATAACATCTTGGATGTTAGTCTAGTACTAGTAGATATATATCAAAGGTATGAATATGATAACATCGATTGAAATTAATGTAAATCAAGCGAATAAAATGAAGTTATTTAATTTATAGGCAAAGTATAGCATGATTCCGCGTGAATACACAAGGTCGAAGCTCTGACGAAAAAATAATTAAAATCAAATTTCACAAGATTCCTCGTGAACTCATTATTAAAGGGACAAAAAAAAACAAAATTTGAAATTAAAACTCCCACCTTCTGCAAATGGTCCAAAGCTTAGGCCCACTCAAACAGAACGACTATTGTGAGCAACGCCATGCAAAATATTAAAAATTACGGCGTAATTTTTGTTTGTAGCCGATGATACCATGCAGTTTAAAATGCGAAACATATAAATAAAAAATATTACTAGAAGATAATAATTTCAGAAATCACTGGGAACTCGTTACATCAGAAGCTGCAATGGAGTTTTAAATTTCTCCACAATGCCCACAAAACTTAAAATACCAAAAGAAAACCAAAACAACAAGCTCACAAAATCCACATGCTCTGCTCTGCTCTGCATTGGCGGGTGGTAAAAAACAATTCTCCACCTCTTCCAATTGCCATAGCAAGCACAGGAGAAAGCAACAAAGCATGCCACCATCTGGCAGTCTTTGCATCCGTAAAAAGTAAAAACCCTTTAAACCTAGAGCAGTTCATCAAGGATCATTGAAACCCAATGGAGGGCCATCATAAAATAGAGCCCTCTCACCATCAACCGCTAAGCTACCTAATTCCTAGACACTAATTAATTTATAATAAGTTTAGTTTTAATCAGTGGAACTGGGAACCACTGAAGGTCTGGCCAAAGGACCAACCAGCCGGCGCCACGTTAAGAGAAGCAACCGAGCGGCCATCGCTGGCAGTGACCTTGAAGGAGAGCGCCTGGCGGTCAAGAAGTGAATTGCTCTGCCAATTCTGGCCCCAGTTTCTAGACATTGCCTGCCACCTGGTCCTCGATCCCTTGATTGCCACCGCGTTCACATCACCAGCACCGCCGACATTTGTGATTAGTACCAGGTTGAAGTAGGAGTGGCCGTTGATTGTGAACCTGATACCACCCTTTTTCTTGCAAGCAACTCTGCAACCAAGAAAACAACCATTTAATTTTAAATTAGTATAAAGTATAAACAAACAAACTAGAAAAGATAAAAGAATGTAGAGTTACCTCCTATAAGCAACCGGCACAATGCCAGCACGGTACTGCGCAATGTGCTCGAAAATAGGCTGAGCGAGATCAAAATGGTGCAGGGGAGGGTTGCACCATCCTCCATCGTTGTTTGGCAGGGCATTGTTAGGTGGACAGAAATTGGTTGCGGTTACTACGATTGAGCCAGGAAGGCACGATTTAGTGTCTCCCTGGCAGCGTATCTCGTAACAAGCGCCACAGCTAAGGCCATTGTTGAACAATGCGGTGCTAAGAGCGGCGGTGTTGGTGCCGTATCCTTGGCTGTATAGGTTTCCATACCCACATGCCCCGCCCATTGTGCCAGAAGCATCGCCGCCACCGTAGAAAGTGGCGTGTGCTGGAATCCAACCGGTTGCTCCATGTGCCAAGGGATTTGCTTGGGTGAGCAGAGGGAGAAGACCCATTACAACTAGTTCAACAAACGCCATGGAAATTAGGTTTGGAGGCTTAGTTCTCCGTTTTTTTGGGCGGGATGGGGAAGGGGAAGGTGAGAAGTAGGGTTTTCGGATTTGCGGGAAACGAAATAAATAGGCGTTTGAAACTGAAATGATTTGTGTTAGGTTATTAATTTGGGTTAGGTTAGGTTTGAGTTAATTTTATCGGGCAAGATTAGATAGGATAGGAGAGGACTGTCAGAGACTCAGAAGGGTAAAAACAACTAAAAAGGTCACCGCAATGCAATGGAAATTAATTGCAAGTGGCGCTGCTTTGGACAGAGGACAAAAGCTAAAAGGCCGAAAGCAGCCTTTATTACTTCCTTTGTTTCTTTGTCTAGTTGTCTAATTTGATATCTTTGACAAAAATCTTTTGTTCAAATGCGCCAGGAGCGCAACCATTTTTTTTTATACATTTTAATAATATATATATTTTTTTATGAACTATGAAGTGGTGAGGGTTAAAATTTTAAATAGATTTTTATTATATACCAGAATATAAATACTGGTCTTTTTTAGCTAGCAACCTCCATTAAAGAAATAATTATTTAAAATTTACAAGATCTCTTAAATTGGTGGAAATGTAAAAGCAATAAAAATATTTGTTTTGTAACCTGTCGTCACAGCACTTACTATCAGCAGCATTCCTCGTTAGTGGAATCTGGTCAAATGTTTAGAAATTCCCTATTATAATATTTAAAATTAAATCAGTCCTGATACTGACTGAGACATGCAGTCCTGCAGTAGTCACTTTGTTGCATTTTGACCCGTGGTTAGAGGATTGTTAGATACTTGGATTATAACTCCATGACCTAATAATGCGAAAGTACGAAGTTGTTTAAATTTTGAAAGTTCTTTTAATACAGCAATAAATTTGATATTAGACGGTTGGAATTATTCGAGAAATAATTTGGAGTGTAGTTCCCATTTTCAATTCTTGAGCAGTGCACCGTAACTACCCAACTTAAATGCATTTTTTCTTTTCTTTTCAGGATAACTTAAATGTAGCATTGTGCAACTTTGTTGTGTATACAAGGTGTATCGATCACAGTCACACTATACCGTGACATACCATATCAAAGGCATGAATGTAATGAATGAGTTGGTTAAATGTATTTAATGTTAGAGGCAGGAAAATTGGAGCACTCATTTAATATCAAGCACTAGGCATGTCTCTCTCTTCAAAGGATCCAGACGGCCCCGTACTTTCTCTCGGTTTTCTGCTCAAAGGCCTTTTAATTGAAGTGCAAGCGGCACCAGAATTGCAATGTCTTTTTATTTAATATTATTTTTGTTGATGAGCTATCTATACTCTATACAGATAGAATTGACAAAATGAATTGATCGCCTGGACGGCCGATTTTTTTTTATTTATTTGTAGCATTTTAAAATATATTAATTGAACGTGGTATTAAATATTCCAAATTATGAAACATAACACAAACACTACATTGTTTGGGTGTGTCAAGAATAGAAACTATTCTAGAATATTGGCCATTAAGAATAATAATGCGAATCCAAATAATATTTTTGTATTCGGGATAACTAGAATAGTTGTTATTTTCTGTTACAATAAATATTCTGAATAACTAACATTTTTTTATTCTGCACGATTTTTGATACAGAATGTATACTTTTTGATGCAATAATTATATCAGATTAAAACAACGAATGACTCAGATTCAACACTGTTTAAGTTGCGGTAATTTTTCTTAAATTATTTTATATATTATGCATGATTTTTGATGTAAAATGCACAGTTTTTGATGCAAGAATTATATCAGATTAAAACAACAAACGACTCATATTCAACACTGTTTGAGTGATGATCACAAAGTTGCGCAGCATTTTTCTTAAATTTTTATTTAAAAAAAATAGAAATACCATAATATTTTTTGTATTTACCTAGAAGTGACTTTTGAACCGGGATCAATAATTCAGATTCAAATAATTTTTATTTTTTTCCATTAACACACAATGAAATATTTTAATTTTTTTTACAGCTACGAAAAATTCGATCTGAAAAATATTGATCCGGATTATTTGTTTCAGTCTTTCTAATAAACTAAATTATATATTTTTCTATATAATTTAAAAAAATATATCAAAAATTTCAAAAAAAAATCACAACTTTTAAAAAAAAAAAAATAGGGACCGACCATTTAATAGCCGGTTCCTAATAAAAATTATGAACCTGCTATTAAATGGCCGGTTTGGATAGTTTTGATAGAATCTTGTTTTGGTAGACATATTTGACGAATTTTAGTGAATGGTGGAGATGAATAAAAATCACGGGTTTTGCAGTGTATTGTGTATCGGGTCTAAAGGATATAAAAAAAAAAAAAGACGGAAATGACAGCGTCATCTTAGCCATCAACTTCAAGAGACCAAACGAAGACCTTTCACTTCACATCCTTGTGCTTGCGCAGTAAAAAAATTTCTTTTGCTTCGATGAACCAAGATTTTGTACAGGCATGGTGCGCCGCTCCCTGATACGTACATCCCTGGCGAATTGAACACGGTGTTTACACCGACTAGACCCAACCAACATTCAAACAAGAAAGAGGTGGTACTGGTTTCCCACTCTCCTAAAAAAAAGGAAAAAGAGTGGCACTGTGTCATGCACATGCTAGGTCTGCTTTCGAAACGTGGCGCAAGCAGCGTGGTGCAACGCCAGTTTTTTTTTTAGCTCCAGCATTTCACATGCGTGCGGGCCCCACACATACTGTGCTATTACCAAGGTGGTAAACTTTGTGTGGTTCATATGAAATACTGGCCTGACAGATGCCAAAGCGTGTTTTATATCATCCTGATAGTGATATTTATGTTGGAAATCTTTTGTTGCAGTGTTTGAATCTTTCTGGGGTAATGTGTACTCAGCCCATCGCAATGAAGGAATTGGTTCTCAGCCCATCAGTAAATGAAAGAGAGACGCTGCAAGGTCCACATCATTTTATCGTCCGGCCCAGTATATTTATATCAGGCCCAAATTATATGTCATGTCTTGCATTTGCCGCAAACTGCAAATTGTTACAATTTATCATTCAAAGGGGTAAAAGGATCAATGGAGAATAGTTGGCAATTTGGCATGCTCATTAAAATATTTGAAATGTTTTTTTTTTTTTTTTATAACACTCACATTTTTTTAATATTTATTTTAAATTAAGGAAATTTTTTGTCACCTGCATAAAAAACAATAATTTTCATTTGAATACAAGGATAATTGGATAAATTTTTATATCAAACTTGTACTGTTCTTGGATAAAAAATTGAAAATAAAAGGGCATCGCATGCAAATTGTGATGGGGACTCGAGCCGAATCGCACTCAACTAATCTGGCTCGTATGAAACTTGGAGTTTGAAAATATTACGAGTATTTAATAATTATTTATTTCACCAAAATTTTATAATCACTGAAATAAATTTAAATTTAAAATCTGAGCATGATTTATATAACTTTGTTTGCATAGGTAATCGAGAAAAAATAATGTAAGAACCGACAACTAATACATATTTTGTATCAAAAAGAACGAATTCGACTACCAACTTTAAAAATAGAGCACTGCTATTTTAATTCCGATTTCAGAAAGGAAATGACTAAGAAAAACTGATTCCAAATTTAAGGAATCTTTTAGCTTAATCTGATTCATTCGTTTTTAAATCGTATGACAGCAATTATCCAAATTTATTTGTTTCGTGAGAAAATAAGCAATTTTCAAATTTTTCATGTGTACAGCAACAATTAAGCTAATTTAAATTGGAGAAATAAGATTTTTTATATTATGATGAGAAAATATGTAATTTAGAATATTTGAATGGGTATATCAATGCAATAATTTTTCCGACTACGGAAGGAGATGTGACATATAAATATCTAATAATTGCATTACAAATTTTGCGATGGAAGTATTTTATTTTACAAAATCAACAACATATCAGATTAATTCTACCCTACCATTACCATATGAATTTCATTCATTTACAAGCTACTCCATATACATGGGGACCAAAAAGAGAAACCGATCTGAGAAATGCATTATTCAAGCTTATGTCGGAGAAGCCAACTGCTGCTATTTGCTTCCCTGTGTCTCTTGTCAAATGACAACCATCAGCCACCAGTTGTTGCAATGGGTCCAGAATTCCTTGCATAAACCTTAGGAACGTACCATCTGCGCGAAAATTCAAATTAAATTTTATAAACTTCTGCTTGGTTTTGGAATCTTATTATTCTGACTACATTCTCTTTATTTTTCAGCTCCTTTCTTGAAGATCAGATAACCCTAAACCCTATAATACATGAACCTACCATATTACATAGGGGTTTTGTCCAAATGGCTTTGGACAAAGTCTCATCCAAAGCCGGATCTAAACCATCCGATCTGCATCAAAATTCGTACAGACATTTAAATTCAGTGAGTCATTTAAATTTATTAAATTTTAAATATGTTTGCACGAATCTGAATGCAAAACCCTTTGGTTGACCCAATCCCTATTACTCCACCACAGCTAAGATAAAGAAAATTATCACCTTCAGCAGCAACATGTTCAATAAATATGTATTGTCCACCGGGCTTCAGAACTCTCTGTACTTCTGCACGAGGATATTTTCATTTCACTTATTAGTAAGAATCAAGGGGAAGTTATTTCAAACTCTACCCTGCTACCTTTTCTTCTTTTTTTCAGTCCATTTGAATTTGTAGTGGGCGGACTATCCTGCTTATAAAAAGCATTTCCTAATTCAAAAGGAATAAAAACTTAACTTTCTCAATTTTTTTTTTTTTAACATGGACTAATTCAAGGGAACAGCTGTATCTCTAAAATGAGTTGTAATTACTACAATAACTACTCAATAGAAATTGATGTGAAGTACACCATAAAACATGCTACAGCACATATAAATTGTTAACTCCAAAAAGTTAGAAATGGCAATACATAAGCAAATACAGAAAGACCCAGAATATAGATAAATCTAGATACAATTAATAATCAGACAAAGTCTGGAAGCCCAAGAAGTTATGCAAATTATATAGAGATATATAACATCCATCTACATGGTGCAAACTTATTGGTTATATAGTCCCAATATAACTAGTGCTATAGCACATATAAACAAATCGTAAACTAATAATTTCATCATTTTTGAAAATAAAATATATTCAAAAGGTTTACATACATCCTTCTTCAAGAAGTTTTTGGTTGTTTCGCTGTACAATGTAAATGAAAAATTGAAAACTTAGCTGTTATCAAAGCATAAATAAAAACACAGGACTCACCTCTAAGAGTTACATCCACATCCTTGACAGAACATAAGACAAGAGTACCTATCACCGCATCCATCGAATCATCCTCAACTGGTAACGCCTCTCCTACCTATGTGGACAAGCAAAATTTAAAAAATTTCCCAACCGTTTCCCAATGGTTTGATTCAAATTCCAATTCTAGAAGCTAGTGGTGCCAAAAAGCATGAAAATTGTACCCCTCTTATAAAATTGAAATTTAATTCTGGTAGACCAGCAGTTGCGGCTGATGACCTGGCATACTTCTCCATTTGCTTATTTGGGTCTACTCCAATTATGCTTAGATCACTGTTATCTACATAGTATTTGAAATTGGGACCGGTTCCAACTCCTAGCTCCAGCACCTTCTTTTTGGTGCCCTTCAAATTTGAAAACAGTTTCCCTTTGTACCCTGCAATCTTCAAAAACACATTTGTTAAACATATTTCAACTTTGAATAGAAAAATATACTTTTGAGTTAATGGAGTCAATTGGAACGTCAGGAATTACAAGTTGACATAACTGTCGATAATTTGGACATAAGCCACCGATTTCATTGATGAAATCAAATCAGAAAGATAAAAGACAGGTACCAATCCTTTAGCAGAATCTGTTTTTTTACATTATATAGCAACTATATCTATATGGATATGGTTTTACCTCTATCCGCTCCATATCCGCCCCGTTTTCACCCTAAGGTGTTTAGAAGGGAGATTTCTTCTCACGTAAGCATTAGAGAAACAAAAAAATAAAGGAAAGAAATGATAGCATACCTCTCTCTCATAGGCTTTCATTCCAGAGCTCATAGCTTTAGCATACAACTCCTCATAGCAATCGGGCCTCGAAGGATGCACCATCTCTATCGAAGCCTACACATGAAACACAGGAGATAATAGACACATGCATCACTCTCGAATGGAACCGAATTATTCACTAACATTGGCAAACTTCACTTAGTTTAGAATTTCCATACAGTCGGATCTCTAGGCGGAGCTGCGGAAACCGATAGAGGCTGGAAAGGAAGCAGACCCGATAGCGACGCGCCGAGTAGGCTCCTCCTACCACAGTGACAGCATCCTATTGGATGACAAGTGGGGTTTCTGTTTCTGCTATCTTCAACTGTCGAAGTAGGAATTTGCGCTAGGCATTTGGTTTTGTTTCTGATACGGGGGCGAGCGGAGGAGGAGACGGGTGAGATGGCCGGCGGTGGCGACACGCGGACGGACAAGCCGTGCATTATTAAAGGTGTGAAAAATAGTTTAGCTTTGGATTTGCTACCGAAATTGTTATTGGATCAAGTATGGGTTGAAAACTTGAAATATTAGGTGGACACGGAGCAACGGATCGCTTCGGCCCATTATTGTTACATTGCAATAATAAAAACGCCGGTCGTCTTTTGTCGGTCAGCCCATATATGGAAGGCCTCGATCTATATTCGCTAACCGGAATCGAATCTGCTGCGATTCTAAAGGGATCGCAGAACCCTGCTTTTACATATCCAACCTTTACTTTTTTTGAAATACACGAATCTCTACGAAAATTGATTTTGATGCACGCATCTCAAAGAAAATTAAGGGTTGGATATGGAAAATCAGGGTCCTACAATCCCTTAAGAATCGCAGCAGATTTAATTTCTCGCTAACCTGCCGAAAGAAACGATTCTCAAACTCTTCTTCGTGCTATATATACAACCGCTCCATCGGAAAAACAATCATCGCCGACTGTAAAACCCTAATTCGTGTTTGTGTCGGCTTCTCGCTTCGTTTGAAATTATTCATTTCCTTGGTTTTCCTTTGTATCTGTTTTATTGTTTAATTTCTAATTAATATTTCATTTGGTTGTTTATTCTATGATATTTTTTTTGTGTGATTTGGTTGCTATTATACGATGCGATGCGACCTTCTAATTGGGGATTCAAGTGATGAGAAAAAGACAGGGACATCAGAAATCTTCTCTACTGAGAGGGATGATGAATCATGTCTAGGGGAATCTCTGATAAAATCCTCCACTTCATTTTTTTTTTTTTTAAATTTAAAAATGCAACTTTTTATTAGAAGAACTGATTGGTGAGATTCGAAGATGTGTGGTGCTGATGATGGTGTTAAATATACTATGAGTATTATCAACTATGAAAACAATCTAAATCTGAGGCACCTTTATTTTTTTCCTTTTTACGAAATTGCACGTTGGATGATTAAGCTTCTTTTTTTTCGGGTGAAGTCTTGTTGTGAATTGGATCTCTTATATACAAATAAACCTAAATCCAGACACAAATCCAATGGATAACGGAAAGGTTCAAAGCTTAAATGTACATCTTTACTTATTTGTCCGTGCTGGATTGAAATTTGCATTTGACCGATATTATAGACGCTAAAATATACGTAATAGCTGGTAATTTGACGATATCACAACGATTGTTTATCAAAGAACACGAGTTTAGCATTAATTTCCATCAATTCATGTCAGCTAGAACTAGGGGGTTCTGAACGATCATGTTGGGCCGTGTTTTTTCAAACTGGGTCATGCATGATATAGCCCACTTTTGTTCTAAGCAGGCCCCATGCTTGTTCTCTTTTCCATTTTTAATATGCGAATTATCAAACAGATACAAATATAAATGTAATTTCAATTTTACAAATTAAATTGGATGAGTATGCATATAAGAAATTTGATAAAATTACGGATATTCAATTAGCAATATATATTTTGTAAATTAAAATTAAATATAAAAATTTGTGTTGATTATATTATTTTTACTATTTATTTATCGATATTTGTATTGGAAGTTATTTTTCATATCGTAATATATTGTATTCCTAACCAATTCATATCGGATTTGTATTCATTTATAAACTTATTTGTATTCGTATTTGAAATTTTTTTTTTTCAGGTGGAGAACTACTGCTGAAGAAGCGAGGGGCAGTTCGGGCAATACTCCCGGGCAAATGATTAAAATAAGTATAAACTCTTGGAGGCCGTTCGGCAACAAAGGATTAAGAGCTTAAGGAGCGCTAAGGAACCGATGGTTGGTTGTCTTAATCCGCAGGTGAAAGATTAAGTGCTTAAGGAGGGAGTATATGTGCCTTAAAGTTCGGACAGGGGATTAAGATCCGGGCAAAATGAGGCTAAAGGAGGTGTTCTTAATCCGAGCTAAGAAATTGGTGTTTGGCGGAATTAAGCGGTTAAGGAAGTTAAAGGAAACAGATTAAGTCTTAAGGAGACTTAATCCATGCTTGCCGAATAGCCTCTTGGTTTTGGGTCACCGCTTGTCTAAGAGGAACTTACAGGTGGGGTCACGAAACGATAACAGGAGAAATTAAGCAGCTACTAATTAATTAAGTGGTCTCCATTGTGCAGAACTGGCCAAATGCCGATTTAATCAGGGGCCGATTTTAATGTGGTGTAGGGGTGCTTAACATACTCTCATAATTTTATTTTACTCTATCATTTGTATAGAAATTTAATTTTTTCTTTTTAATTTTTATATAGTTCAATCTCATAAAATAATAAAATATTAAATGTGAACTTATAGTCTAGAAGTTAAGAGTTTTCCTCTGCGATTGTGAACTTAGTTAAAATTTAAAGAACATATTTCGCCCTTGAATTTAACTAGAGGGCAAATAGCATATGTATACGTATGCCATTATGAATTAGTCATGATCTGATTGAGCACAAATTAAGCTAGCTCGTTGAGCTATGTGCTAATTAAGTTCTCAGCATCCCGTTAATTAGCAAATTCTACTCGATACATTTAATCAGAATCACTTGTTGCAATTAGATCGTCTGTATATGTAGGCTAGAGTTGTATCAAAAAGATTTTATAATGAATTAGTATTTTTTGTGATTTTATCATTTTGCTTCTATACTGTCGCTATTATCATCTTCTATCTTCTCTTCTAAATTCTCCCAATCCTTTCGATTGATTTTCAAATTGTTGATTACCCAACGGCTATTCAAGTTTGTAACTCCACACGAGAGTATATAAGGGGAGGAGAGGATGAAGGATTTTATGATGCATTAAGGTCTACTTAATGTATTAAGGCGATAAAAATTAAATTTTTAACATTTTTATAAGTATCTATGGACCTACTTTACTATGTTAATTCTACTCAAGCAATTCTTAGGCACAAATAATTTTCTATTCATTCTTCCACCATAAATCTATCTACTAAAGAAGATTTGGATATATCTCTACCAAATGTCAATTTAGTAAGTAGAGAGAAGTTGTATTATTTTCTAGATCTTTTGGATATCCTTATTTGTCGAAATAACATCCTAAAACACCTTTGCATCAAGTTGAGACTTCAAAGTAGAAGCCCTCCACAGTATTCGCCAAAAAAAATAATTAGAAACTGAAGTTTCCAATTGCTAGAGAGTAGTAATTCAGTCGCTCCTTAATTCCTATCCTCCAAAATAATTAGATCTTCAGTTTATAATTTGTGGATTCTCAATACATAAGAGATCAAATAGAAATATAGAATAGATATGAAGTTTCAACTCTTCAAAACAATAATGGTGAAAATGAATAACCCTAGGTATTAGGACTCTTCAAATAGCCTAAGTGCTTTTTAGAAGCAATATGTCCAAGAAGTTATTTCCACGATTTTCATAATTACCAGTTTTAAGAAATAACCGACCATGGCTGAAAAACTGCCTGTGCGGATCTACATGTGGTTTGGGCAAACCACATGTGATTTTAAAAATTTACAACTTTTATATCAAATAGAAAAAACTACAATTTTTATATCAAATTGAAAAAAAAAACTATAATTTTTACATCAAATTGCTTTTTTGCAAGCGTTTTGAAAAGTAGTAGAACACTGAAATAAGAGTTACGGGTGATGAGATATTATCGTTTGAAGTTATGTTCACGTAAATTGTGGTGAAAATACAAAACTCTTTGCTGCCCACAAAAACTCTTTTTGTAGCTCACAAAGCTTCTTGCAGTTTGATCTTTTCCGATGTTTGGATTTCATTAAATAATTTAATTAAATCCAAAGCATTTTATAATTATCCTCATAATTATTTATCTCATGTTTAAGTAGAGAAACTTTTTTTTTTCAACTTATCATTAGTATTCAATGCTAATAATAAAGTTTGTGAACATTTTAGAGATTTATATTTTTTATCATATAGAGCTGTATGGTTCAAGACCAAGAGCATATTCTTGAACTCTTCTAAAGAGAAACATAAAATTAATGAAACAAAGGCATATAACACTCAATTCATAAATATAACATATAAAAATAATCAACATAAAATAATTTTTAGAACACAAAACTAACAGAGGAGAGAGAAGAATGATCGGATTTGACCAGTTTTCGTTCTTAAACACTAAATTTAATTTGAGGGGAAATGTGAGAGGAGATAAAATGAACTTCATATACAAACTATTCTAATTTTGTAATCCTCAAATCGAAAATAAAAAATGTGAACTCCATACGTTGTTTTCTCTTTTCGCCTCCTCCGTTTGCATATATACCCTTATCTATTACCTCATATATACAACTTTTGTCTATAATATAAGCAAATCGGTATTGTTTGGAAACTCGGCCGAGTCAACTTGATATCGGTCAGGTCCGATCTGATTTTCATCCGAGTCTCGCGCCCATGCGAGTTTTACAGCAAAACTCGGTTGAACAGTGCTTGACTCGGCTGAGTCAACTGATTTTCAGGCCGAGTCAGCGAGTCAGGCCGAGTTTCACCCGAGTCAAGCCGAGTTAGGCCAAGTCAATACCATGGGCAGTGATTAAAATTATTTTTTGGTAAAGAGATGTTTACCGGTATTGTTGGTAAGTGTCTGTCAGGCCAAGTCATGTAAGAACAATTAGTTAGTTCTTTTACTGGTATTGCTGGTAAGTGCCCATATTTTTTTTGGAGTGAAGGCCTTAGACAAATATATTAAAAGAAATAGTTTCTACATTACATCATTCCCTGACTATGTATGCGCTATCAAAAATTGGCATAGCAAATAGCTTTTACCAGTAAGGCCGAATTCAAATTCTGAAACAGCATAATTGAATAAAAATATAAAAAAACAGTAAGTAAACAGTGCATGTTATCACTTATCATATTATAAAGAGCTCATATAAGTAGAAATTAGAAATGAAGCTTTTTATTTGATTTGACTAAAGTTCTCCAAAGAATAGTTGCATACAAATTATATTTTTACCAAATTTTTTTCTTCTAATTTTTGACTAAAAAAACAAGTTTCTGCTATAAAAATCCGAGTTACCGTTGATTCTTCCGATTACGGTTGATTAATCCGATTTCAATTCTAGGGTCAAAAAATCGATTCCGATTCAGATTTCGAGTTTTTGAGCGCATGGTAAGTGCGATGGGCTTGGGATCTTTTTTGGGTTCGACGCGACGAGCAATTGAGCCGTCTCGTCTCTGTTGTGCTTTAAAATTTATGCACACAAATTTCAGAACGAAAAACACAAATTTTAAGACGAATCGGACTATTTTATTGCCCATTGTACTAAAAAATAGGTACAAAACTCACCAAACCTACACTTTTCTCGTGGCTTAATTCATCCAACTAAAAGCAACAAACAATTAATATAAGCAACTTTCTTTCTTCTAAAAAAGCACAAGCGTACGCACGCTTGTCTCATGGGCCAAAATTAAGCTTGGTGCAGCGTCACAACAATGATTTCGCGATATGAGATAACTTCAACAGGAGTTGGGGCTAGGGTTTCTGGCCCCCTCAAAATAGTGTCGATTTGACTTGAGCGACACTATATATATATATATATATATAGAGGTTGGCTAATATACAAACGTTTGTTCCTGGGCTCAGGAACAAACGGTTCGGTTCTCCGATTTTCAAAGTCCAAACGGTCGATTCAAACCGACAGATGTTTAATCTATATTAAAATGTGCTTGGAGACCAAATTTTACATTTTTTGGAATTTTTTTACTATTTATTAAGATGGTTTGAAAATCGCTGTTTTTAGTGGTGCATAATTTTAATAAAAACAGCGATTTTCAAACCATCTTAATAAATAGTAAAAAAATTCCAAAAAATGTAAAATTTGGTCTCCAAGAACATTTTAATATAGATTAAACATCTGTCGGTTTGGATCGACCGTTTGGACTTTGAAAATCGGAGAACCGAACCGTTTGTTCCTGAGCCCAGGAACAAACGTTTGTATATTAGCCAACCTCTCCCTATATATATATAAGGTTCTAATTGAAACCTTGTGGATTAAAAATTTAAAATACTCCGATAGGTTTGATTGGTTTTCATCTATATATACTATCTGACATGTATGAAATGCTAATGATTGCTCCAAATTAATATATCATCAACCAAATGTGTTTGCATTTTAATCACTGTATTATGCAATGATTGGAAGAAGAAGTAATTCATATGAATAATTGAGACAAGACATCTCCCATTAAGGTCCTTCGTACTTTTATTATTGATAAAATACTTGAGTTCTTGTTATAAATTAATGGAGAAGAATAAAAAAGATAATATATATACAAACTAGAGAGATAAAGATGAGATATGAATACTTTTTTCCATATATTTTTCATATCTCATATATATATGTGCTTAGCATGCAAGTCTCTATTTATATATAGGCTAAAATAAGAAACGACTAGTGTTGTGTTATTTAATGAAGATATATTTTGATAAGAACTGATGAACTTATATAAAAGTTGTAAATGGATAACATTCATCAATTGTTCCCAAGTACTTGAAGACAGAGAGCTAATTAATAATGAAGAAATGATTATCAAAATTGAAAACCCAATTAATAAGGACATACCAAACCACTTGCAATATTTAAAAAATAGAAATTAATAATATGTCATGTAGAAGAATACATTTGGATGTGATGGAAGGAAACGGGTTCCTAGCTATTTCCCAATTCCCAGTGCATAACAACTTTTCTGTAGATAATGATAATAAACAGTTGTTAACCTGGTACACATCAAAAGCTAAAAATAAAATTACAGCGCTAGCTAGCACATGTACTTCATCATAACACGTTATTTTGCACGGTACACAAGTCTATACTTGCTGTCTACACCATAGATTCTATAGGCCATGGCCATGTTAATGTCCATATAGTACTAACTACTATAACAGCTAGTTAGCCTTTCCTTCCTAGGTTTTCCTACTGTCATGCACTATCAAATTCAATATATGAAGTTATGAACCAAAACCAACTCATGAAAATCAAAGCACCCCCTCTCCTTTCCTTATTGGTTCAAAAGTGAAAGAAAATTTGCCTTTATAAGCAAGCACCTCCCAACCAATCCTGGTCAGTCTTCCTATTCCTATTCTCCAAAGGGCAATGATGCTTTCATTTGTTGCATCTAAAGGGAAAGGAAATGGGATGCCTTCTCTTCCTGTTTCATTATACACTATATATTCTATACTCTCTAGTGTTTAGTTGTAGCAAAAGAAAGACGCTAGAGAATTCAATCCATCATTCATCATCTTAGGTTTTGCATGTGGAAGTGAGGTTAGTTGTGTAATATTGTGCAGCCAAGGATGACTTGCCGGTGCATGCATGCATGCATATTTATTCAATTAAATTGTGTGTTGTGTTTTGAATCGGCAAGGCATTTTTGGCTACATGATTGCCTCCTTTTCTCATGCAAAAGCTCAGATGATATAACAAATAGTAGCTTCCTCTTTATGGTGATAGTGATAGTAACTATACTATATTATTATAAGGGAAAGGTAATTGCATGTGTGTGTGTTTGTGTATCCAGGCTTCTTAGGGCACATACAAGTCGGGCTCCATTAATTTTGTGTACCATGCACAAGCAAGTTCTACGATGCAATTATTCTAGTAATACCAAAATATATATAGCTTTAATATATTTCTTTTCATTTTTTCCATGAACAATTACAGCACTTGATATATCTGTAAATAGGATTTTAACATAACATAATTTGAAGAACATGCAGATCGAGGGTGGAGCATACGGCATACCGAGTATTTAATTTGCTATATATATGTCACGATGAGGATGAGGAAGAGATGGTGAAGCATCTCGTTAACGAGTTCTTATTTGCCCTTCTATATATAAATTAAGGAAAATAATTAATTAATAAGATCTTCTTGGGCTTGGCATGCATGCATGCACCTCTCATGCACAATTATATATGGTTGGTTGTTTGCACTTTTATAAACTGTCTATTCTGCAGGTTGGTTACTTTGATTCGAATAATTAATTATTTATTAAGATATTAATCGTTGATCATGCGTGTACGCGTGCAATTTATGCTGTGCATGCACAGTGCACCTTTTGCGAGTTTATATCCAACTTCTACTTATAGTCTTATACTGATACTGATATTCTCTCTAAACATGCACGTACTAACTAGTTCGTTCAAGTAATCACAATTCATTAGCCAACCTCAAATCAATGATCACTTCAAATTAATACTATCAAAATTTTATTTTCATATTAATTAAAAACACTACTTAATTCCACATTATAAATGTTTTTTTTAATCTTCTTTATTATCTTACCAATTCAACTAATTAATTAATTATATATAATAAGCAAGTGCCGTGTCGTGATCGACTAAAAACCCCCGTGCGCGCATCTTTCTTTTTTCTTCTGCCGCGTTTTAGGTTTAGACTCAAATCCAAAATCCCGTCCCGCCCGACACCGCCCGTCCCCGCACAATTCTGCCCGTCCCCACCCGACTCCGCCTGCCGCCGCTATCCCCCGTCTCTCTCTCTCTCTCTATCTCTCTGTTTCTCTCTGCCAATACCTCTGCCGCCACCCAACTCCGCCTGCCGTCGGCCTTATCCCAACCACCTCCGCTGCCTGGTGACGCCTCCTTGAGCTGCTTGCTGATTTTCTTGAGAAGCCGTGAAACGAGGCGATCCAAACCGCTGCTTGCTGATTTTTCCGAGTAAATCGACACAACTCTTTTTATTTATGATTGGTGCCTTGTAATGACAGAGGGGATAAGCTCATCCCTATTGAACTGCTGCTTGTTGTTTGAATTGTTGTGCGATTGGGTCGATTTACCCCAACTAGGACTATATATTATTGGTGGAAATATGACGTTATGAAGCATACACAACCCCAATCTATGTTAGATATGAAATGATAAATTGATATTCCAGTCAGGCCAGGTTCAGATTCAGATCATTGATATCTAATTAAAGTCAATCAAATTAAAACGATAAATTGATAGATATTAAAATAGATGGTACCCTACTGATATGTGTAACTGCTGGCTGTATCAACTGGTTTGGGTAACTCCTGGCTTCTACCACTCAAATTATCCAGTTCTATTATTTCATTTTAAGCTGATATTTACTTAATATATTTTTTTTGTTTATGCTTTTAGATAGACCTGGGTTTTATCCACAGCAGCAACACAAGTTTAACAGAAGGGTTTGTGAATATTTACTTAATATATTTCTTAGGTAGTTTGTATAATTTAGTTAGTTTGCAAATTGACAACCCTTTAATTTCAATTGATGACCCTTAATTTCACTTTTAATTTCAATGCTATATGCAAACTAGCATAATGACACTCTTTGGTTAAACCCTTAATTTCAATTTGCAAAGACAACACTTTAATTAGTATAACTAATATTAGCTTGATATTGTTCTTATTAGGATACGAGGTGGAGAAGATCGGCATCTTTGCCACTCGCTCGCGCCGTAGGGGTATCGTTCTTTCTACCTTGTTGCTACTCGCTCGAGCCGTAAGTATTTAATTGGAATTGAATTTAATTAAATTAAATTGTGATTGAATTGTTATTGAATTGGGTTGAAGTGGGATTGAATTTTGATTCAATTGGGATTGAATTAAATTGGGATTCAATTGTGATTGAAATGTTATTGAAGTGGGATTGAATTAAAAGGAATCGGTATCCGCCCGAATTGGTATTGCATTAGTATTGTTATTGAATTGGCATTGAATTGAATTGATGTTGAATGTGTATTGAATTTAACCGGTATTGAATGTGTACTCAATTTGAGTATTGAATTAGTTAATTAGTGATTGTGTATTCACCAGTGGAAAAGGCACAATCTGTATCGCCCTATTTGTGTCAGGCGATACAAAAAGATATTTGTATCGGTTATTTAAAAAAAAATGATACTAAAAATATTTTGTATCGGTTAAAAAAAATACCCAACACTAATATCTGACTTTTTGTATCGGTTATATAACAACCGATACTGATAATCAGTATTTGTTTATGAATAACCGATACTAAAAACTGCTTGTTAGTGCCGCTTTTTTTTTTTCACCGATACTGATTACGTAACCTAGGTTATTTCTCCGTTTTTCATTCGCGCCTCTCATTTTTATTTTCCGGCTTCTCAAATTCATCCGCCTAGGATTCTCTCTCAGGCTCCGACTCTCTCTCAAGCTTCTCATTTTCATTTCCTAGGCTCCGACTCTCTCTCTCTCTCTCTCTCTCTCTCTCAAGCTTCTCATTTTCATTTCCTCTGCCTAGGTTCTCTCTCACAGCTCCGACTCTCCTATGTCTCTCTCGGACTCACTCCGCGATAAAACCCTAGATTCGTTTTTTGGAGGCTCTAACCTCTCCTTCTCGTACCTCTAACCTCGGTTCCTTCTCAACCAACGCGATAAAACCCTAGATTCGTTTTTTAATCGATCCATCGAGTATGGATTCCGAAAAAGACATGCTTGACGTGAGCGATTCCGAGCTCATGTATGATGCCTCAAACAGCAGGGAAAGAGGGTCCCTCAAAGAAGGAGACCGATAGGAAGGTATGCACTCCATATATAGATAAATGAATGTCCCTCAAAGAAGGAGACTGAATTCAATTTTTGGAAATTCCCAAATTAGCGGCTAAGTTCCAAAAATTATCTACAATTGTGCAATTAGAATGCACAGTAATCCTTGATTTGTGTAGTCAGGTGTAGGTAATCGGCAACAAACAATGGTGTTAGATATTTTTGTGTATCTACAAACAAGTTACATAATTAATTTCATATCAAAGCAGTAACCCTAGTTGCATTCACGGTGGACCCGCTATACCACCAGACGACAGCTAAGTTTGATGAAGGTGGTGCCAAGGGTCTCCTCTTGTACCATCAGAGTTGAATGCAGATTTGGCCGGCAATTCAGAAACTATAATGATGATTTGTACAGCGATGATGGATGTGGGAGCGATGAGATTGATGGTGATTACGAAAGCGAGGATTCCCAAGGTTTGCTGACAAGGCGAGATCAGGTATGAAATTTGCGAATTTTAAAGATTATATGAGACGAAGGGTATGAAATTGAGTTGTTTCATATAGGATTTTAGATATAGTTTAATTTTTGCTTCAGTATACTTCAATAGTTTAGTTTCAAGTTTTGACCTTAAAAATGTTGCTTGCTTGGAAGAGTGCCGAGCCCTGCCGAAAGTTTCATCCATCGATTGGATGAGAAGGTAGTTACTTAGACCTAGAATATGCTTTGAAAAAAATAAAGTTCAATAATTTATTTAATTTCTTTTGGTACTGTTGCTCAGTTTATAATCATCTTCTTTTGGTACTAAGACAGATTAATCGGAGGTCTTGATAGATTATAGTACTTGGTTGTGCAGGAGAAGTACTGTCTGGTGTTATCCTACTGTCTGGTGTTATATTAATCTGAGTAATTAAATTTACCAGGTGGGAGATCTGGGTTATGCATCAGAGCTTGGCAATTATGAAGAGTACAGTGGAGCCCCTAATGAAGAAGAGGTTCTGCAATATGCTAGAGTTGTTCTTGATGTAAGTCTTTTTCTTCTTCCATAAGCGATATTGTTATTAAAAGGTTCATTTTGATGAGAACAATATTGGTTGATGTGGTATCATTCCATAAGTTTCACTAGAGTTGTACAAGGCGTGACAGTTTCACTATCCCTTGTATCCAATGGTATAAGTTTCTTTAATTCAATCAGCTTTGGAAACATTTGAATTGAATATACCAAATTGTTTCATACAATTCATACATAAAAGTTAAGGGACAAATTTAGTAGAATTTAATTGGTTGCTCTTTCTTCAGACATGCAAATATTGAACTGTCAAATTTGCAAATGTTGCACAAAATAATCTCAAATCAAATTTGATAATTAGTGAAGTCCCTGCTGGTACTAATGGTCATTTCTAATACCTGCATTGGTGCCAGTATTTTTATGAATACTCTGATAACCTCAACTAGTCACTGTGAAAGAGTGAAGTTTAACAAAAAAAAATTCTTTTCTTTTGACTGCAGTTTATATCCATTCCAGATGAGAGGTATGATGAGTATAGGTTAAGCTCGGACTTCATAAAGATAGTAATATTTGTATCCAGAATTAGAAAAGAAACATAAAGATTGTAATATTTGTATCCAGACTTCATAAAGATAGTAATATTCTTTTCTTTTCATTGGTGCTCGGACTGCAGTTTATAAGAAACAAATTTTTCTGTTATCCAGAATTAGTGATACCTACAATCAGCAAAAAAAAAAAAAAAAAATGATACAGTGCCGGTTATTTAAAAATAACCGATACAGATAGTAATATTTGTATCGGTTGTTTGCAAACAACCGATACTAAAAGTAAGAATCTGTATCGGTTCTTTACCCGATACAGATTAGTTTAGGTATTTGTGTCACCTGGATCAGTGTCGCCCCTAGATCCAACACAGATGTGTGTAAATAACCGATACAAAAAGTAAGTTTTCCACTAGTGATTGAATTTGAGTATTGAATAGGTATTGAATTGTTATTGAATAGCTTAGTGATTGAAACTTGCTCGTTTAATTAGAAATGGCGACGATGATGGCGAGGATCTTGGCAGAGATGGTACTTCTTAGATTTTCTTGATTTGACATGCATATTTATCAATGTTATAGTTTAGGTTCAGATATTTATGTTACCATATTTATGTGGATTGGATATTTAGTATACAGATGTTGATTGGATATTTATAGTTGGTATATTTTTGTTCTTGTTCTATGTGATTGTTTATTCGTTTTTAATATTGATTATATATGAGAATATCGATGCGATTGTACGTCTGATAACAATTCCGAAACGACAAAATATCAATAATAAATAAAACTAATAGAATCGGAACCAATAATTAAAAAAAAACAGACAAATTAATTAAAAAAAACAAAATTGATTATCAGCGATCGGTTTTTGGGTATTAGAGACTGGAAATTTTGGTTGTTGTTAATCGGTTTTTGGGTATTAGAGACTGGAAATTTTGGTTGTTGTTAACTAAACATGACGTCATCGTGATTTTTAGAGACCAAAGTTCTGTGGTCTCTGAAACTGTACTGTATCAGTTACCGGGATGACGTCACCCAAGAGCTATCAGAGACCGGTACATCAGCGACCAAGTGGACTATTAGAGACCGGTACATCAGCGACCAAGTGGACTATCAGAGACCGGCGAAATCACCATCAGCGACCAAATGCACCGGTCTCTGATGCCCTTCTCTGCTGTAGTGAACATGCACGTACTAACTAGTTCGTTCAAGTAATCACAATTCATTAGCCAACCTCAAATCAATGATTACTTCAAATTAATACTATCAAAATTTTATTTTCATATTAATTAAAAACACTACTTAATTCCACATTATAAATGTTTTTTTTTAATCTTCTTTATTATCTTACCAATTCAACTAATTAATTAATTATATATAATAAGCAAGTGCCGTGATCGATGGTTTTAGTTCAGAACAGTTCGATATAATTTATAAAACCTTGTTGCATTTCTAAAATAGAAATATTCTACCACAAAATACCATTGCAATTTATAAGCTAATTGCATCTGAGATATTAACTGTTTGTAATAATATATGAGATTATTATGACATTTCTTGAGAATAAACGGTTCGTTATCTATTATTTTTTAGATAATGCCATACATTGGGACCGTTCAGCAACATAATTTGGATTAAATTTTAGTTGTATTAATTCATAGGTAATATGCTAAAGAGGATTGATTTAATGAGAAGACATGTCTTAATTAAGGTTTTAGAGGATTAAAAAAATATATTTAGACAAAAAATTAGCCAGTTTTAAACGGCTAATAAAACTAAAAAAAATATTTTATTGCATTCAATAATCGTCTTGGCCAAATCAATGGACAAAGTAGTGCAGATATAATTTCATATTAAATTAATAATTAATGCTCTTTCATTTGATCAGAAACAACATGACAACTCATAAATGTGAATAATGATTTTAACACATAATAGATGATATTTCTGAATTTTTTTTTAACTAATTTACAATATGAAAATTTCTTATGCTCAATTAGTAAAATGTTAACCTTAAAAATGGAAACTCGTACCTTTTTTAATTTTTATTTTTATGAAAATCCTTAGGCTCTCCGCACTCAACGCACCCCATTTCTGCACATGCATGATTCGAATTCCCTGTCCTTCCGTAGGAGGACTAACCTATACCAATTATGCAATGCAGCGGTGGCAGGAGGAACCAAATCTCCTGCTTTTCTGTTGGCAGGAAAATCCTACTCACAGATCCATTCGTCCATTTATTTCATACTTGTTCTAATTTGAACAGTAATAATTAAAATATGAAAAATATTTGAATTTTGAAAAACACCTTTCCATACTTATATATCGACCATCCATATTGAAACAAACATAAAATGAATGAGCAAATAAACAATGTGTGTTGAATTGTACCATAATCTACTTGTATGTTTGACTATATTTGCAAAACATATATAAATTGAATTTTATAGTTTTCTTGTCTTGAGATATTGTACAGGATCACTACTGTAGAAGATTCAAGAAATACACATTAATGGTGAAATGAATAATTGCTATATTTATCAAGGATGTAGTCATGAAGCACAAGACATTGGACAACATAAGCATCATCTCCAGATTAAGATATTTAATCTATAAAATTGATAAAATAAGCTTAAGAATAAATTAAGTAAGGTCTACCGTTACAATGGTTCAAGAACCGTTGTAACGGATAAAATAAACTTTTACCCATTGCATGACAGATTAATTCATTTGGACCTGTCACGCAATGGCAAAAATTTTAGAGATTACCAGTTATGGTACCGTTACCACGGTAGCCTATCGTTAGGGTTAACGACATCCAAACCCGTCGTAAGTTGACTAACCGTTATAACGGTAAATGGAACCGTTATAACGGCATGACCAAATTACTTTCTTTTTACCAGCTCTCTATAAATAAAAACAATATCAAGATTTGGATCATCACTCTAGCTGCCCCTCATTTCAATATTTTGAATTCTCAGATCTAGAAAAAACCGTTGTTGCTTGTGCACTTCAGCTTCAATATTCAAAATCAATCTCAAGCTAATTCAACCAATACACATATTCTTAGAGTGATCCTGCGAGATCAAATCTCTACATTTGAGCCTTTGTTGCTCGCTTTATTATTCTTAAGCATTTAGTGTTCGTGAGCCAATTCCGTGGTCGGAACGTGTGACTTCCCAAAAGATTATTGATATCTCTCTATTTTGCCTATATTTCGACACTGATTTACACTAAAACACGTGCCTAAAAGCCTAAAAGTGTGAACATTTACTTAAATATCTGTAGAATGTGGTACTGCTATGTTTTGTTCTTATTTTGCAGAAAACGGGCGAAATTCTGGAGCTGACACCTTTCTATACGACCCGTATGGATTTCTGTACGGCCCGTATAAGATCTGTCTAACCACACAGAAAGTTCCACATAGGGGGCTACCTCTCTCCCACACAAAGGCATGGGTATACGGTCCGTATGGATTTCTATACGGCCCGTACAAGGCAAATTCGGAAAAAGATGCTGGAATTGGCAACAAGCGTCAGGCTGTGCAAACCGAATAGGAAGGCTTTAATTCGGGATTTTGGACATTAAAGGGGATATTCTAGATCTGAGAAGACATCTCTGGTGCTTGGGAGACAAGGCTTAGCTTGGAGAAGAAGGAGAGGAGGAAAAACACGAGTTTGGACGACGATTCTTCGATTTCTTCTATAGTTTTGCCATGAACTCTCTTATAACTTTTACTTTGCTTTGTTTTGTGAACATGCTTGGCTAAACTTACAGTTTCTAGGGTTAAAATGTAGTTTCTAATTTAGTTTTGTTTGCATGTTACTTGGATTGTATGTTGAATGCTTTGTTTTTACTTTGTTGAGTAGTATTTCAATTGCTTTGTTTGTGCTTGCTTGAATTTGATTAGTCATCCCGTTAGATGAATGCGCACGTCTAATTGTTAGAAGCCAAGTCTATGATATTCAATTCAACCGAACCAAGTATATGAGGTAGGTTTACGGACCAAAGAGTACCGAAAGACGAAACTTTCCTTGAGGCGAAAGTCCTTGGATACCTTTAGTAAACCAACAAGTGACTTAGGTAAATTAGGCCAAAAAGCAAAAGTTGAGATTTAAGGCACCTAAGAGGGGAGTAGTTGAGTCCGGTAATCGGGTTTTAAGCCAAAATTGCGACAGCTGAGGTAAGAAACTTAGATCTGGTCGATGGAAACCCTAAACATTAGTATCAACACAGAAACAGTAACTGCAGCATTAACTCGGTGGTCCATACGGACCGTATAGGGTTCTATACGGGCCGTATACCTCGGGACTAAAACAGAAATGAAATCTGAAACTCTGGAAACACTTTTTATTAATTAAAAACAACTTTTAATCTTCTTTCATTGTCTTTAATATTGTTATTGATCAGTAGAATTGTTAGAACAAGACTAAACCAACTTTTTCTCACTTCTAGAATCTTAGTTAATTTAAGTAGAGTCTGGTTATTTTCTTACCGTCCCTGTGGATACGATACCCGACTATACCAACAGTAGGACTGTGCACTTACAATCTTAACCAAAGGTAGACTCGATTTTAAAAGGTACAGCTTGCTGTACTGAAACTTTGGAGTACACTTTTCTGTGGACGAACAAGTTTTTGGCGCCGTTGCCGGGGACGGCAACTAAAATTGTTAGACTTTTTCTTATTTTTGCTTAATTCTAGATTTTAATTTTTACTTTTCTTTTTCTATCTTTTCAAGAACATACTGGAAGGTTTACAGCCCAAGAACCACTACAATCTCAGAAGCAAGGGGCAAACCTCCACCAAAATTGTTCCAGCACCACCACATCTGTCACCTTTGCATACGGCCCGTACAAGATTTATACGGACCGTACAACCCGACAACAGAAGCAGGACAGAGGTAGATCCAGAAACAGGCACCATGAGTCATCAAGGAGATGATCCACCCAATGAACAATTCTCTTGATGATGAAGACTTTGTGCCAAGAACATTGCGAGAGTTCAATGTCCCGAGAGATAGAGATGTTAGAGGAGCAATCAGATTACCAAGTATTGCCGGCAACCAACCCAACTTCAATCCGGGCATTGTCAACATCGTTCAGCATAACATTTTTCATGGCATGGATCATGAGGATCCACATGCCCACGTTCAAACCTTTCTTGAGTATTGTGCCACCATTAAAATCAATGGCGCAACAAATGATTATATTAGACTTGTTTTGTTTCATTTCACTCTTAGGAATAAGGCAAAGAAATGGTTAGGGTCATTACCAAGGGATTCAATTACCACTTGGAAGGAACTGTCCAAACTGTTTTTGACCAGATTTTTTCCTCATAAAAGAACTGCCAAGGTTAGAACCCAATTGACCAGTTTCAAACAAAGGTCTGATGAACTATTGAATGAGGCCTGGGAAAGGTTTAGGGAATTGCAATACTCTTGTCCACATCACGGTATTCCCGATTGGCCACTCATTCAGTCTTTTTATGCTGGTTTGACTGATAGTTCTCGTACTTCTGTTGATGCAGTTGTAGGTGGAGCTCTCATAGACCGAGAGACTACTGATGCGATAAACTTGATTGATAACATAGCGACCAACCAACAGTGGTTAGGCCGAGAAAGCACTCGCGCAACTGGAAGTGGCCGACTTGAAGTCGATCAAATCACTGCTCTCACAGCCAAGTTGGACGCCATGCAGAAGGCTTTCGACAAGATGACTGTCAAGGCACTTGGCGATCAACAACCGAAATCTTGTGTGATGTGTGGGAACGAGGGTCACGTGTATGAGCATTGTCCGTACGCGCAAAGGGATGAAGAACCCGAGCAAGTCAACTCTCTCAACAATGAGCCATCATACTTTCCAAAACCTCTTTTCAACAATGAGCAACAGGCTTGGAGATGGAAGCAAAACAACCCCATATCCTTCAACAACAACCCTTCTAGCAGCAGCAACAACAACCGCAATTTCTACAACAATGCTTCTTTCAACAACTCGAACAACCATGCACCTTAATCTGGTCCACCCGAGACGTATATTGCTCCCGCTGTGAGCGAATTCATGCATGAGCAAGGGAAGATAAACCAGATGATGTTCGAGCAGATGCAAGCGATTAGTGCTCAGTTGGCCGGTTTAGCTGCTAAAAACAAGATGATGGAGATGCAAATGAGTCGCCTAGCCACCTCTAGCCAACAACAATCTGGAAAGCTGCCCAGCCAACCAGAAATCAACCCCAGAGGAGAGGTCAAAGCAATAACATTGCGAAGCGGAACTCATTACCAAGGACCAGCCATGCCTGTTGAGCCAGAGACCGAGTATACGGTCCGTACAAAATCCGTACGGCCCGTACAAGTTCCACCACCTATGATTCAAGAGCAACCTAAACCTGTTCAGCCTGAAATTGTGACTGAGAAGATTGACCATATGGACCGTACATAATCCGTACGGCCCGTACAAAAAGAAGCTGAGAAACATAAAAGAAAGGTGATCGAGAAACTACCGCCTTACCTACCACCTGTGCCATTTCCAGAGAGACTAGCTGAACACAGAGTCAATGATGAGCAATTTGCCAAGTTCACTCAAGTCCGCAAGCAGTTGCACATCACCATTCCGTTCACCGAAGCCTTGACCCAAATGCCGACTTATGCTAAGTTTCTCAAAGACATCCTCTCAAAGAAGCGAAGCTTGGGGGGGAAAGGAGACAGTGAGGCTCACAGAGCAGTGCAGTGCCATATTGAAGAATGAGCTTCCACCAAAGTTGGATGATCCTGGCAAGTTCTCCATACCTTGCACAATCGGAAAAGCTAGCATCAAGAAAGCCTTATGTGATTTGGGTGCTACCGTGAGTCTCATGCCACGTACAGTCTATGACCGCATCGGTATTGGCGAGCTTAAACCCACACGCATGACCTTGCAACTTGCAGATTCCTCTGTTCGTTTGCCACTCAGAGTGATTGAAGATGTGCCAATTCAATTCGGTAAATTCTTTGTTCCAGTAGACTTTGTGGTGATGGAAATAAAACAGGACAAGGAAGTACCAATCATACTGGGACGGCCATTCCTCAGAACAGCAGGGGCACTGATGGATGTAAAGGAGGGGACTCTCACCTTGCGGATTGGAGATGAGAAAGTTCAGTGTAATCTCAACAAAGCTATGAAGTACTCATCTGAACCAGAAACATGTTGCGCGGTCGATGTGGTTGATCAATTGGCTAAAGGACAACTCCGTGAGCAATACGGTAGGTCGTTTAAAAATTCCCCTGACTATTTGTTTGAATTGCAGGAGAAGAAAGAGGCTCAAGAGGAGGCGTGGGCAGCAGAAAAAATGACAAACAACCAAGTGGAACCGACATACGGACCGGATTCCCACCATACGGCCTGTACACCCATGCACACAGCCTGTACGCAAGCCCAGTCAGAGCTGGCCAAACACGAACTCAAACCTCTCACAGCCAACCTCGACCCGAATCGCACTGCTAGACTCTTGGAGGATTTGAAAACTCAGCAAACTGTGATCGAGAAACTGACTGGCACAAACCCAGCCACATACATGCACAGGACCTCACCAGCAGACCGAATATGAAGGCTTTAATTCGGGATTTTGGGCATTAAAGGGGATATTCTAGATCTGAGAAGACATCTCTTGGTGCTTGGGAGACAAGGCTTAACTTGGAGAAGAAGGAGAGGAGGAAAAACACGAGTTTGGACGACGATTCTTCGATTTCTTCTATAGTTTTGCCATGAACTCTCTTATAACTTTTACTTTGCTTTGTTTTGTGAACATGCTTGGCTAAACTTACAATTTCTAGGGTTAAGATGTAGTTTCTAATTTAGTTTTGCTTGCATGTTACTTGGATTATGTGTGGAATGCTTTGTTTTTACTTTGTTGAGTAATATTTCGATTGCTTTGTTTGTGCTTGCTTGAATTTGATTAGTCACCCCGTTAGATGAATGCGCACGTCTAATTGTTAGGAGCCAAGTCTATGATATTCAATCCAACCGAACCAAGTATATGAGGTAGGTTTACGGACCAAGAAGTACCGAAAGGCGAAACTTTCATTGAGACGAAAGTCCTTTGACACCTTTAGTAAACCAACAAGTGACTTAGGTAAATTAGGCCAAAAAACGAAAGTTGAGGTTTAAGGCACCTAAGAGGGGAGTAGTTGAGTCCGGTAATCGGGTTTTAAGCCAAAATTGCGACAGCTAAGGTAAGAAACTTAGATCTGGTCGATGGAAAATCCCAAACATTAGTATCAACACAGAAACAGTAACTGCAGCATTAACTCGGTGGTCCATACGGACCGTATAGGGTTCTATACGGGCCGTATACCTCGGGACTAAAACAGAAATGAAATCTGAAACCCTGGAAACACTTTTTATTAATTAAAAACAACTTTTAATCTTCTTTCATTGTCTTTAATATTGTTATTGATCAGTAGAATTGTTAGAACAAGAGCAGACCAACTTTTTCTCACTTCTAGAATCTTAGTTAATTTAAGTAGAGTCTGGTTATTTTCTTACCGTCCCTGTGGATACGATACCCGACTATACCAACGATAGGACTGTGCACTTGCAGTTTTAACCAGAGTTAGACTCGAGTTTAAAAGGTACAACTTGCTGTACTGAAACTTAGGAGTACACTTTTCTGTGAACGAACAATTTTAAAGGCTCACCGGTTCCACCTTGTACTCCTTTCTCGTTGGGTAAAGAAAGGTGCGTCACCTCAAAGGTCGCGAGCGCCGGAGACATAGGCATTAGTGCTGAATTCTGTAAATAACTCTCGTATCAAGTGTATCTAAACTCTACTCTTTATTTTATTATATTTTAAATTAGAACCAAGTTATTCGAGTTTCCGCCGAAAATAACTTCAAGATACACTAGAGATTTATAAGTCAGATAAAAAAGTTAAAAAATGCTCTATTTACCCCTCTAAGTGCTTTTGGAATCAACAATGTAGACAAGATATTCGGTTCTGTGGCACCTGGCCTGTGACTAAGGGCCATGGTCATCTTACTAATATAAAAGTTGCTCTCTCCATCTATCGTTTAACATTCTCAAAAGGAAAAAATAAAGAGAAAGATAAGTGAAAAAATAAAATAAAATGAAGATAGAAATTATTATTTGAATTCTATGTGTTGATTATGTTTGATTGGATTTTCGATCGTACGTTGAGGATATTTTGGTGATTCTGACCGATCATAGCAACAACTTAAATTTAAATTTGTAGATTGCTAATGCTTCTCTATAATTTGATTTTTGTATTTGTTTTAATTAGTTGAAGAGTGTTGAATTATGATGATGATATATTTAACGAGATATATCTGACTTTTGAGATTGAAAGACAAATAAATAAAAGGTAAGAAAAGTAAAGCTAAGTAAAGAAAAAGAATGGAATCGATTGTTAATGTATTCATAAAGAAAAATGAGAGAGTAAGAAATATTTTTTTTTGGAAAATTTAGATCCCATTGCTATTACGGCGGTTAAATATATATGCCAAAGTAATTTGATATATATTAAGCTTTGTAACAGATTTGTTTTGTTGTTTTGTTAGTGACGTACGTAGGTTATTATCCTCTAATTCCATCTATTAATTTGGATCATAATTTTACGTCTGATATGATATCCTGTACCTGTAATTCTATCTATTTGGATGTTAATTTTACGTCTAATCAAGTCGACAGTGCAGTGCAGGGCAGGGTTGTAAATTAAAAAAACGATTGGTGTCATATCCTGGAATAGAGAGAGCTTTTTACAGGTACAGGTGGAAGTATTAGTAAGTAACTAGTACGAGCCTGGTACACTGTTACATTGCATACATGATACACCTATATATCCTATGTATGGGCCTGTTGATGTGAGATACATTATACGGCCCAGATCTCTCTCTCTTGCCTCTTGCCATGTGATATTTCTCAGTCCCACTCCCACACATGGTGTACAGTACCAGCAGTCGATCTCAACAGTACTACATATATAGACAGAGACATTACAACTACCAATTAACAATTTATTTTCCCAGTCCCAGTAGTCCTTTTTAGGGGCCTTTTGATTCTTCTAGGCACAGAAGTTATAATACATGACTCATCAGAGACTTCAGAGTTACTGTTTAATTGAGGTCGGTACTCGATACGCCGTCAGACATCTTCCCAGTACCGCGCGTAAATAACAAAACAGTAAATATTTCACAGTTTCAGAGCTATTTTATCCAATTTGGTATTAAACCATGCATGTAAACAAATACTTCATGCATCCAAGCGTTCTACATTTTAATTTTTAAATGCATGCAGTTAGTGTATAATTAATTAATGCATGATGATTTTCACTTGACAAGTTGTTCTTCCTTGCCGATGGCCTCCTCGATTTCTCTCAATGCACCGACCTTTTGCTCAATTTCTTCAATCAACTCCTCCCTATAGAGCTCGGCTCTATTAGCTTGTTCTATATCTTCTTGCTATATATACAACATTCAAAAGCAATTCAATGGTTAATTACCTCTGGATTAATGTGCAATTTACCAATAACACAAACGAAGAATGAATATATATATAGAATATGTAAACGGATACGTGCAAGTCTATCAATCAACACCTTCAAAGATCCCTACCAAGTTCTCAAAAAAAAAAAAAAAACACCTTCAAAGATATGATTTTACATTTATTAGAAGTTTATTGTTGTTGCTATTTTCAATCACGGCTGGTGATTCTTGACTCAAGCCAACTAAGAACTAGTTACCAGGTTTCATGTATACTTCAAGTGAAGGATAAACAGTATTTTTCTTGTAAGAAACAAGAAGATGAAAATCTAAATTTCTTCCAACAGGGATTCAAACCTAGTACAAAACTATTTAATACTTGTCTAGCAATGTCATCAGTAGACCACTTGTTCGGTGAAAAATGAAAACAAAGGCACGCATTGGCTAGGATTCGAAACTATTGACCCAAAACAAATCTGATAAATGTTAAAATTATAACAACGTCCTAAGTCCTAATTAATGAATGTTGCATTATTTTTTCATTTTCCAAATATAATTCAATTGAAGGATAGATAGTCGACTTCCAGATCACGCTTCTCAATTAATTACCCCAATTTGTAAGTAAATAAGAAAAAAAAGGAAATACCTTGTCATACCACCAGTGTGCAGTTCCATCTCCGCCTTGTGAACGGTAATCGTCCCTATCATACGGATCCTACTCAACATATTTCACATACAAGTTTCAGTTCAGCAATACACAACAAAAATGTAAATTAAATAAAAAAATGATGCTGACAAATTGCAATTATGACCAATATTTATCAATTAAATAATTAGAAGGAACGGTTTCTGGAGTAGTACATTCATTGATGCAAAGAAACAGCAACCCCAAACCGTGAACATGAAGTAAAAGATGTCTGTAAAAGAGCCAGACAAGTGCAGTGAGCATAGTAATCCCAATTATATCTAAAGAGTTAAAAAGAAAAAAGAAAACCATAATGATCGATAAGTAATAATTATATCTTCTAAGTAAAATATTCTACTCACAAACATTTTTGATGGAAGCATCACTGAGATGCCAGATGGATTTGTGTACAACCCAGTCACGCGTACCCTGGACATGCTGTACCATAACCGCCATCAGAGGAAAATCAGGCAATGCATTCAAATGCCGTGCCAAACTTCCTCTCCCTCTTTTCTCTAGATCCTAATATCAGTGTAATTAAAACAAGAAAAATCTCTTTCAGTTTTTCTGAATAACAATTTATTGTTTTATAATTACCAGAGAATGAAAGATTATTTAACAGCAAATTAAATTACCAGAGAATGACTGCTCCATCTGCACTGACCAAGATGTCCAAGCTGTCAGGTCAATATGATTAAATTATTCAGAATTAATACCTGGAATAATTATAAAATTAATCAATATATAATGAAAACTAACTGCTCTAGGAAGCGGGTTATGATTGATCTTAGAATTTGATGGTTGGAAAGCAGAACACAGAGCATGTGGCTTCATAACTGGAAGCGCCATTGCTGATACTTCTAGTGTGGGCCAGAATAGCAGTTGTACGAGATGAGTCTTATTTATGTACAATAATATATTTTAATTAATAAAGAGAGAGGTGCAAGCTGCTGCTGAGTGGATAAGGAAACCTTTCTGTCCAATCCCTTTTTTTTTTTTTATTCCTTTTTTAAAATTCTTTCTTTCTTTTGGAAAGGCTTGGCCCATATCATAGCCCAGTATACGTATATATTAAGAGGTAGCGTCTTTTGGAAAGGCCTGGCCCATATCCCATTCTTTGTAGCGTCTTTTTGAATAATTTTTTTTTCTTTATGTCTTTTAGAGGTTGAGGACATTATTAATAGTTATTGTTAATTTAAGTCAAGACTTGACCATATTTTATTGAATATTAACTAATTTTAACATGATAAAACTAACATCTTTAAAAATATGAGAGACTATTGAACTTTCCAGAAGAAAATTATCACATTTCAAAATTCTGATAGGCAAAAAAAAAGAATCTAACTGGTAGTCTGACTTTTAAGTAGTATTGGATTTATGCTCACCATCACTCAAAAAATAATCTGATGGCCAAATTGTCAAAATAAAAAAAATGATGGGCACACACATAATCAGCCATTGCATTAAGGGAAGAAATGATGGTCAAATAGGGTGACGAAAGATATCAAGCAGTGTAATCTGATAAACTAGGTCTAATTGTTACCATAAAACTGGAAAGCAAAATTTAATACATATATTACAGCACCTCATTTGACCATGGCGTGTCATGTGCAAAGAAGTTGCTTTTTATATTATTTGCATTAAATAAATTAAAGACGGAAAGAATTAAATGAGCATGATTACAATAACATGGCCCAACACTTTAATTTTCTCAATTTGCTATTGGAGTTGGAAGGGAGCTTTAGCCTTTAAGTCACAAAATATTAGTTGAGATATATTACTCTAAAATGATTGGTTGATGGTTATTTGAGTAAGTAGGACTGGAGGAGCAGGTGTGCATATATAATCAGACTCTGTAGATTTCTTTCATTACACATTGATGATTCTGTTTTTCTGTGGTTTCAACTAGTGCAGCGATTGATGTGGCTGGCTATACAATCAATTAAGGGACTGTTAAGTAGTGCTGCAATTGTACAGCCATAATTTTTTCAGGGTTGTATAAAGAAAATTTCAATCTGTTTCTTACCGAGTCATGAGGTGGTCGGGATGGATATGAATTTTAACTTTAGCTAGCGGATTAACTTGTGAATTTATCTATGAGAAAACTCGTAGGATTCCCGTACTACTAATCGGCTTCTTCACCCCTTGTCTACCTGAAGAACTTAAATTAATCAAATATGCCGGTATCCAACATTTAATCATACATTTTTAACTTCAATTAGTAGATATGATGTACAGAGTTACTTGTATAATTTGATCAAGTGAAACTTTTTTTTCTCAAGTATTATGCCTATTGTTCTCTGTTTTTTTTAAACATATTTTTCTATTTTAGTCAAGTAAAATTAAATGCTTTATGGCTTGTAGTATATATTTATTGATGAATTGTAATCTTTTATCTATGATTATTTGTTAATATTTAATTATCTGTATGCCATTTTTTGCAATTATCTTATTATTATGTTGTAAATATGTTCTTCTTAAAAAAAGTTGTAAATATGTTAAATATAAAGCTAAAATTAAAAAAAAAATATATATCCTAGATAATTCAATTAAAATTGACAATAACTCAAGACCGATGTATCGATAAGGGAAAGCACAAATTTGACCATATATAGTGTTGCCACAGAAGAACGGCAGCGGAACCTTAATAATCCATAAGCACTCTGACAAATGCTTCACAATAGTTTCCTAATTAAGTTAAAGGAACAGGTCTATAAATAAGCTTGTGGAATGCATCTGAGATAACAGCATCCACAATTCAAATAATACATACTTTTGAATCTCCTAAGCACTGCACTAGCTGTAATATACAGCATACATACCTGAATTCAACAATGAAGGAGGAAGTTGTAGTTAAAGCTGCCATGCATGGAGGAGCGATCAACAAAGGATACTCAATAATGGATCTCATATTTCGCATTGTTGCAATAATCGGCACACTCGGTAGCGCCATTTCCATGGGAACCACCAATGAAACGCTCCCATTCTTTACCCAGTTCATTCGTTTCAAGGCGCAGTATGATGATCTTCCTACTTTCACGTAAGCAATAGATCCATATAGCATGATATTATTCTAATTTTATGTTAATATGTCGCAGCAGGTACAATTAATGATCTTCCTACTTGAAATGCTTGGTAGGTTTTTCGTGGTGGCTAACTCGGTTGTGTGTGCTTACCTCGTGCTGTCTATACCGGTGTCGATTGTGCATATCATCAACAGCAGGGCGAAATATTCCCGGCTAATCCTTATATTTTTTGATGCGGTTCGGCACTTTTTTTTTATATTCTCAAGATACACATCATTTGAAATGAAATGAAACTACTAATATATATATTTGGTTTAATTTATAAAATCTAAAGAACTACTCTGCTGTTTGTGAAGGCAATGATGGCTCTTCTGACGGCAGGGGCCTCTGCAGCAGCGGCGATTGTGTACCTAGCACACAAAGGGAATGTAAGAGCAAACTGGTTCGCCATATGTCAACAGTTCAACTCCTTTTGCGAGCGCACGTCGGGCTCCCTTATAGGATCCTTTGCTTCTATGGTCGTGTTTATTTTGCTAATCCTCTTATCTGCCTCGGCTCTTGCAAGGCGCTAAATGCATGCTTCTGTTGCTATATAGCTATATGGTTTGCGTATGGTTTTGTTCAGCTTGTTCATTTAAATGTACGTGCACATGTTTTTGTGTTATGATTGCATTTATGTACGTATTTTATGTTTACAGTTTGAATTATGGGATTGTCATGTTTTAAATGCTTTTCTTGATCGAAATCGAAATACAGGGGCATTCAAAGGAAAAAAGTTCTTGGCAAATTGTTGATTTGGGCTCGAATTAATTAAGTATTTATAACTAATTTCCTGAGGCGCTTGTTGGTGAAAAATTTTAAATTAAGAGAAAAGTAAAATATAAATTAAATAATTTTTATAATTAAAGGGAAAATAGATAAATAAAAAGACTGTACTTTGAATATCCAGGCTCTTATTTTCGGTCCGGATTTAAAAAGTCCGACCCATAATTAATTCGAACTTGTCCTCACTTCAAATCTCAAGATTAGCGCCATCAATCACAATTTATTAGTATTTTCTTTTAATGTGCGCAATGAGCAGACAAAACTACAAGTTGAGATTTTTTTTTTTGGTTTAAAAGGCCAGAGGCCCAGTTTCATTAATCACGAAACAACAACAGTTCAAACATACAGGATAATTCAAAAGTGGAGACTGATACTCCCTGCTACATTCACCT
This sequence comes from Carex cristatella, assembly GCA_024447775.1. Taxonomy (NCBI): domain Eukaryota; kingdom Viridiplantae; phylum Streptophyta; class Magnoliopsida; order Poales; family Cyperaceae; genus Carex; species Carex cristatella. The sequence continues at coordinate 470,269 of JAJHPF010000016.1, forward strand.
AACCTACCATTGTAGGTTGACATAACCCCATGGTAGTCCTGCACAAAATGTGGCATACTGGTAACTAAAGAACCTAGCTTTAATGAAACTACTCAAAAGTTCTCAGTAGACGAGTCATCAATGAGCTGGAAGGAAATACTATCATCTTCTCCAGGCAATATAACTCTGAGGGGATAGCAAACTACAAGTTGAGATTGAGGGACTGGATAAATATATGGCTTTTGTTGTAAGAAGAATATTATGTTTAACATATTACTTTTTTATTTGAATGTTTTGTTATTTAGTTAACGAATTGAATTTGTTAGAAGTTAATTGTGTTTTTGGTTTTTTTTTGCTTTATAAAAAACTATTAGTTAGAATTCAATTTGTTAGAAGTTAATTGTGTTTTTGATTTTTTTGCTTTATAAAAAACTATTAGTTAGATTTGAATGTATATTTGTATTTTGATTTTTATATTAGTAATTGTGATTGCATATGTATATGTATGGCGTGATGAGTTTTGATAATTTATTTATAAAAATATAAAACTATTATATTAATATTATTCGTTATTAGCTCGCTACTGTTTCGTTATCCGCTAATTTTAACGGGTACAGGTAGGATAGGATAAGACAAATTCTTAACAGGTACGGGTAGGATAGAATAAAACCATTATATATATATCAACCTATTTGTCACGGCGTGTATTGTGAATGATAAACAACACGATTAAGGCAAGATGCATGTCATGGCAAACATGCTAGTATAGTAGTATGTGTCGCCTAAACTTATTGACATTTATCGTGTCGCATCAGACACGTAACTATTTATTATTTTCTAAATTACGTTACCAAAATGTAAGGAAATATAGGACAGGAAAAAAATGTTTCTTTTTTTTAGGAATTCGTTGAAGAAAAGTTGTCAGAGAAAGATTTTTTAAAGAAATCGGAAAAAGTGTGAAAGAATTGGGGGTTGGGGCTGATTTATATTGCGCTTCAGAAATAGAGGGGGCCATTAAGAATTTACAAAAAAAAAAAAAAAAAGGAAAATATTAATTATATTAATTTGTTCAGCAATTGCCAATTGGGACATGGAAACTCAAAAGAGCAGAGAACTAATTAATAAGTCTGTCCAACCCGCAAGAAAATATTCGGCCCGGCCCGGCCCGGCCCGGCCCGGAAGAATATTAACGCAAAGGAAAAGGCAACAAGTTTCAGTTCGTAACGCTATCCAGTCTTCCCTCAGAACCTCACCATCCAGTCCGATTTGTTACAAACCCTATCCACTAAAGCGAGCGCGAGACACAGAGAGAGAGAGAGAGAGAGAGTGAGTGAAAGAGGGAGAGATGGGAGTGGTATCAATTGCGAGCCATGGGCTCTCGGTCGCAGTCGGAGCGGGATTGCTTCAAAGAAAACGCAGCAATTCAATGGTAGGAGTAGGTGTTATTGCTCCTAGTGTGCTTCAAATGGGGAGTAGCAGAAGCAGAAAAGGTAGAATGAGAGGTATAGAGGTGGTTGCGATGGCATCGTTCGAGGCAGGGATTGGTGTCATGGGCACCAAGCTGGGCATGATGACCTACATCGAGCCCGAAGGGAAGGTGGTCCCTGTCACTGTCGTCGGCTTTCGCGAGGGAAATATTGTCACTCAGGTTAAAACATCTGCCACCGATGGGTACTCTTCATCCCTTTATAACTCTGCATTTCTATTTTCAATCTTTTATGTTCAAATTCGCTCCATATGTTATTTGATCATGTTGATTATTGGTAAACGTAATTGTTTTAGGAACTTAGAACTGCAATTGCAATACATAACTCAGCTTTGTGTTTTTACCAAGCATTACCAGTAAGCCTCGGTGTTTTAAAGAGTGTGTTCACTGAGCTCAGCTTCTTCTCATGTTTGGACTGCATGTAGTTCGTTTTTCTGCGGTACATATTGTTTCCATAGGCGTTTGACTTTTGGGGGTCAGCCTATGCTGAGCTGCAAGTTGCTCTACCTTTTTTTAACCAGCTTTATTAAAATTTTGAGGTGTCTTGTTTGTTTAGGATTAGAGAACTTTTAGACTCCCATTCCATATGCCAGTCTTTGGAACGGTGCAGAGATTGTTTAGTCCCTATTGAGAGGAAAAGAAGTTTTTTTTTTTTTTGGGTTATAATCAGACTTCGTAATTGTGAAAACTATTCAAATTGAAGCTAAGCAACCGAGTTGACAGTAAATCTGTGATCTTCTGCTTTTTTTCATTGATTTTCTCTCTCTATCTCTCTTTTTTCTTCTTCTTCTGTAGATACTAGATACAGTTCATTTTTTTGGAGTTTCAAATTGTGTATTCAATTCTTGTCGGTACAAATTGCAATTCGCAAGCCAAATATATTCGACCAACTTTTATAAAAGAATTAAAGAAGTATGTTATAGTTTGGAAGTTGTTTCTATTCTTAAATACCTGTTTCTTAGAATATTGGGGGTAGCAAGAAAAGTTGAAATCTTACTATACTTCAAGCTAACACCAATCCAAACACAAAAGCTGCAGTTGCTGCAGTTATGCTATGTACTTTCAGATTTTGGGCTACTTCATGTAGTTTCTTTTACACCAATCAAAACCACCCCTTAAGTTGGGGAAATTTATGAATTGCGGTTGACATGAAATTTGAATGGCAGGTACGATGCGGTGCAGGTGGGGTACAGAAGAGTGCGGGACACGAAGCTGACAAAGCCAGAGCTGGGGCACCTGCAAAAGACGGGATCCATCCCCATGCGTCATTTGCAGGAGTTCCGACTCCAGTCCGTCGATGGCTTTGAACCCGGCCAGAGGCTTGCAATTGAGGAGATTTTTAAGGAAGGCGACCTTGTCGATGTCTGTGGAAACTCCATCGGCAAAGGCTTCCAAGGTGCTTTATTAATTTACTTTAATATGATTGCTGTAGAGGGGTTAATTTTCCTTTTTCACAGTACAAATGCCCCCTAAGGATTGTATTACCACCCAATGAAAGATTGAGGGAATTGAATTATCACGTGCATTGATACTAAATTAACTTTGCATGGAGATAGGGCTTGAATTCTTATTTATATATTGCCTTAATACTGTTAACTTTTTGTTTTTTAGATTCTAAAACCCACTGACAGCCTATATTTGTTGCTGTTATCGTCATAACTCAATTAGGGAAACTTCGTGACATTGGATCGGAGATCCTATTAAATTAAATAGTACTCGTCATGACACTGCCATTATCCAATAATAGCTGTTTATGTGAGCATATAAGCAGATTCTAGTATGAAAATTGCATTTAAGACATGATCATTAGTCATTTTTTCCCGACCATAATTTTGACAGGTGGAATCAAGAGGCACAATTTTGCACGAGGGCCAATGTCGCACGGGTCAAAGAGTCACCGGCAATTGGGTTCGATCGGTGCAGGCACCACTCCAGGTCGTGTGTATAAAGGAAAGAAAATGCCCGGGAGAATGGGGGGAGTGAAAACTAAGATCAGAAAGCTCCCAGTAGTCAAGATCGACACTGATCTCCGGGCCATACTGATTAAGGGGGCTTTACCAGGAAAGCCTGGCAACCTTCTTCGAATTACACCGGCTAAAATTGTTGGAAAAAACATTCCCAAAAATTAGTTTCTCTCTCTCTCTCTCTCTCTCTCTGTTTTTTTTTTGCCTTTTCCTCTTTTTGTTTGTGCAGAGAGACTGGGGATCATATTTTAAAGCACATTTTGATACTTGTTCGTTCGATGTCATGCCTTACTCGTCCATGTTATAAAATTTAAAGCATTATTCGTAATCTGCTAATTTTTAAACCATGCCGGACATGTGAAATTATTTTATTAGAATTTAGAAAGTGACAAAGCGTGTCACGACTCACGAAAGCGCCTTGTCGGTTGTTCATGTAATTATTGGAAGATGATATATTAAACATAGACGCCTTACATGTGATGTGACTGTGAGCCTCATTGACTGTTAGTATCCATCCCAAAGTCTTATCTGTCTGGACTCACGAGGGTAAAAATTAATTGCATAAACAGCCACTGAAGTTGATTGATTCAACGTCTATAATTTTGCGTCTCAGCTTTGAGATTATATAAAAAAAAACGTTATGGACGATCTATTGTCATTTCGGCTTCTAGAAAAGATTTCAGTGCGCTTACCGGAGCCAGAACAGTATTAAGGTGTAAGTCTACGAGAGCATCTGTATTTTTTAAACTATTAGAGTTTCTAATTTGACATGCTAATTTTTAATTAGTTTTAGAAATTTCAGAAATGTAAGAGAGTTTCTTATTTAGTAATTATGCATAATTTTTTTATTATTAAGAAATTGTTTATAAATTTTATAATAATTAAATAATTAGCTTAAATTATTTTAACTTAATAGAAATTTTAAAATTAATTTTAAAAATACAAGAGTAATCTTAATTTTTAAAAAATAGTTAATCTGATAAAACTTATTTGAATTGCTGGCACGCAGACGCAGATGCTCTAAAATATCCTTCTTTGTCGAACCTCAAAAGTCAAAAATATAAAAAGTCAAAACTAGGACAAAACAAAGGAAGATTAAAAAGTACAGTACATGATCCAAAATAAATAATAAATGTGTTCCTTTCCATTTCTTTCGTTCTCCCAAAATCACTTCTTTACTCAACTCAAAACAGTTTATTTAACTACTCTGCCATGGCGAAAGGTCTATTCGATCTAGAAAACCACTTCGCTTTCTACGGCGCCTACCACAGCAACCCGATAAACATCCTGATTCACACCATCTTCGTGTGGCCGATCCTCTACACCGCGCTTGTTCTCTTTCAATTTACGCCCACCCTTTTCAGCTTCGCTTTGGCGGATGATAAAGTCGTCGCCTTGAATTTTTCTTTTGTGTTTGCGCTTATCTATGCGGTATTCTATGTGTTGATGGATCGCAAGGCGGGTTCTTTGGCTGCGATTTTGTGTTTCCTTTGCTGGATTGGGAGCGAATCTCTGGCCACCCGTCTTGGATTCTCTCTTGGCTGGAAGGTACACCTACAAATCCTTCTTTACTAAACTATCCCCTAATTGGCTAATTTATGTTTTTGCTCTTCTCAATTGTGTTGCTTTGTTGTACTTAATTGTCTTCCAATTAAATCTGTTAATACTCCTATCCCGCTTGTTGTTTCTGTGAAAAAAAGAAAAAGAAATCCTTGTTTCTATATACATATTGCTTATTATCCACGTTATTGGAGTTAATCATGATTTTGCTGTCCCCACCTGATAATTCCCTCAACCTTTATTTGCATCGATCTGGATAATTGAGTTCTATCTTTGGTGTTACTGAATTGAATTGAATGATCGAGTGTTCTTTTCCAGCAATTTCAGCTTTATTTACAAAATTAAATCTCAGCAGCTGAAAAAAATTGAGAGGATGTTGAAATCAAAAACTTTAAAACAGAGCATATTGTGGGATATGGCCGTATGGGGGTCAACAAATTTATGCTTGTCGAATTATGATATTAGCACATAATGATGCAATTAATGGGAAGGTGGGGTGTCAGTTGTCACTGTGCAAAAATTTGGAGGAATCAAACCATTTTTCATTACTGACATGTGGGGTTACTTTCTGATTTGTTCCCGTATAGTTACTATGGAGCCCTCTTAAGGGTCCCTTGAATCATTGAATATGACCTTTTATTTTTAGTACAAGGAAGGAGATAATGCTTTTTGCGTTTTTTGAGAAACATGCATAAATCATAACTGTTGGCCCTGAATAAACAGGCCTCCATGCTCCCTTTTCTTGAACCCTTCCTGGTATGGTACCAGTATCTGTTTGCATTAATTTATGTTTTTTATTTTTGGACAAATTTTCATATATTTTAGATAATAGCTCGTACTTTTTCCTTCACGGAAAATATTTCATTTAATGTTGACTATGGTCAGGGGCGGAGCAGGACCTTCAAGTTATGGGGGTCAATCAGATAAAATTTCCATGTTGTGTATGGGTGTCAATTTTATAGTACTCATAGCATTTTACTCTAAACTATATAGAAAATCATGTACAAGCATAGAAATTTTCAAAATGAATGGGGATCAATTGACCCCTATTTGATATATATGGATCCACCCCTGACTATGGTACTAGAGCTTTGTATTATTTTTATTTAAGGTTATGTATGCTTAATGGAGCAAATATATTGATTCTTTTGACTTAGCATTATTTAATATAGCAAAATTGGTGATAAAAGCGTTGTTAATAATGATGCTTTATTTGTTCCAGTTTCTTTTTTTTAAGTTACATTTATAATTCTTTTCGAATTTACTGTGATGGTGCTCTTATATCTATTACAGGTAGTTTTGGCAGCTCAGTTGTTCTGCTGGACCGGACAATTCCTTGGCCATGGGCTGTTTGAGGTAAAATTAATGCTATTTTTAAATATAATATTTTATATTTCAAAGCTGCTAAAATAATTTCATTTTTTATTTGACCTTAACAGAAAAGAGCTCCAGCTCTGCTTGATAACCTCGTGCAAGCTTTTCTGATGGCCCCATTATTTGTGCTTATGGAGGTAATCTTATTTTGTAATTATGGTTTGCGGGATAATTCCTGAAATTTCTATTATTCATCTTTATTTGGCTTATATAAACTCTGTTGGCACAAGTGCACGACTAGCTTGTTTTTTTAATAAAAAGATTTCAATTTGTCATAATCAGGTACTGCAAATGTTGATTGGATATGAACCATATCCTGGGTTCCATGCGCTTGTCAGTAAGAAAATAGAGGCCAACCGTAAGGAATGGCAAGATAAAAAGCAGAAAAAACATACCTGAGGTAATAATGAAGCATGCAGCGAATTCTTCTGACTAAGCAATACTTGCATTATGCCAAATAAAAATCCATCATAGATACAGTTTTTAATTTACCCAAATCTTCATAGTGTTGTTTTTAAATAACAAAAAAGTGTTGTAATTGGCATAAATTTAAAGACCTTTGAGCTTTGTTGTCAGTTTTGTTTTGAAATATAGATAGCTGCTACCTTTGGCCAAAGTGTGAGAGATTGTTGCTTTGCAGCTCTTTGTTTTGGATGTAGTGTCACTGTGTATGTGCAAATGCCAGATACATGAGCTGCAGTATTATCAAGGGCATGTCAAACTGTGATGTTGTTATTTGAATTTCCTCTCGTCAGATCCTCGGTGAAAACTAACTTAATTGGGTCCAATGTTCCTAGACCTAATCGGGTACAAATTGCATTGGATAGTTTCAATTATTATTGGGTGTGCCCATTTACATTTTTTTTATTAAAAAGAAAGGTGGTACATTATACTGTTCATTAAGAAAAAAAGAAGAAGAAAAGAGAGGAATAGCAACCTGTATCTTGCCCGGTACACATTCAGGACCAAAGAAGAAATAACAAACAATACCAATCAGCACAAAACAAACAAAGAAATTGCCTGGTATGTGGTGAAATGCATGGGGTTCGTTTAATATTTGTGCTACAGAAGATCGAATGGTTTGGATCCAAAGTCAAAATTTGATTTACTTTAGGGGATCCGAATTCAACAAAAACACCCTCGACACGTAACCATGACACCAATTTCATGCCCCAACCATTCCAATACTAGCAACAATCACAGCAAAAACAAAACAAAATACTAAGTTCAGGATCAGTCTGCATTTTTATAGAACATCCCTCCATTTCTCAGCTTTTACACGACCACTTCAATTGCGTGCAAATTGTCTTGTTTCCCCGGTACTGAGATGGTACAAATTGCTTCCACTTGGACCACCTGTTGTGAAGTGGGAGAGATTGGTACCATCAGGTGAGATCGAACTAGATTACAGCTGCATTGAGGCTTCTTTTCCTTTTTAATCAGCCCCACAACCATATTGTTAATAGAAGCAAGTAAAACGAGGCATGTCACTTGAAGAGATATAATGAATTCAATATTAAATGCTGATAAAAATAAAAGAGGTTAAGGTTTTGAAAGCAATTGATATGCTCACGGATAAAATATTGGGGGTAATTTTAGTTTAATCTTTTCAAATTAGAAATTAGCAATTTTACTTTGTATACTCTATGATTTTTATAAGTGCCAATCTTTTTCAGTCTCTCATAAAGTAAAATTTCCCTATAGTAATTCATTTGACCTCCTCAATCTCTTTTTTTTTTTTTAAATCTTCGCAGAAGCTGCAAAGTCGTGAGGGGGAATCGAACTCTCGACCTTTGGGTAACCAACAATCCTAGAACTTTTCTCCTAGCCAACTGTGCTACCTCCCCTTTCTCGACCTTCTCAATCTCAATTTTCTGATTTCGTCACGCCCTGCTTTGGCTAGCAACCCACAGACTTCAATGTCACCTATTGTGAATGCAAGAGGCACCTATTGTGAATGCAAGAGGGGAACTATTTCTCAATTGCTCAATTTCCATTTCAGATCATCTTTCCTGAGAAGATAACTGTACATTTACCAGAATTTTATCAACCATTTTCATCCCTTTCTAACAGTAAAATATTAACTGTTGTTTAAAAGGCACATGAAAATTTTAGTCATCCCTTTTTTGACACCTAATTTATAACTGGTTCTGAAAGGAACAAAGGCCACTGTAAGAATGATCCCTATGAATATGAATGTGCAGTTGTTTTGGAACTAAATTCTGATGCTCTTCGACCTTGCAATTAAAATTGCATCGATGCCTAACAATCACCCTTTTTCTTGCTCATTTTTAAAAGGGGGTCTCTACAAAACTAACCCGATATGCAATCGTTATTCAAAGTAATCACTTTGTTGTAACAGAATATCGACTCAAAATAGGAAGGCTAGTAAGGTCCTTAAAGTTGTCAAAGTCTTTTTTTTTTCCTAGTTGTGCAAACCTAGCTATTTAATCAGTGACAATTTGGTTGCATCAGCTGAATCATGCTTGTCAGATATAGTTGGGGAGGTGCTAGCTCTAGTGGAAGAGAAAAAAACGAGAGTATTAGCAATTACTTATTTCATTCCTCCTATTAGTTTTCCAACCAATCGATGCACGAGATGTCAATGACAGTTGGACTCCTGGGAACATGATCTACACATACTGAGTTCACAATAATCACAACCTGCTTGCTGTAATCTGTGTTTCAATTCTGGTTATAATGTTAATTTATAATAATTAATTGAGGTAAAATTTTGTCAGGAAGGCAACGTTTATTAAACAAGAGAGAAGTGAATCAAGTGTGATAGATTACATTTATTAGTTGTTACTCAAGAAGTCATTAATTACTACTCAATAGTTCTACAAAATGAAAATGAGCTTTCAAGAAAATAAAAGAAAGATGTACAACATGTAATGGCACTTGCTAAAGATCAAGCTAATTGAGCTAAAATATAAGTTCAAGACCTTGATTGTATAAGTGTAAGAGGGTTAAGGGCTTGAGTGAGTTGGTTGTCATTATAGTTTTAACCAAAGGAAAAAAAAAAAAAAAAAAAAAACAGTATGTTAGATAATAGATACTGGTTATTATGAACTTTGAAATTGTAATGGTACAAATATAGACGGAATGGTCTGCTATACCAGTCACAGGAAACCAACTCTATCTCCTTTTTTACTGACTTGTTTCTGCACGAATCGCACTCGTAACATGGTGAAGTCAGCCTTCACTGTTGGAATTCGACACGTGTCCCAGACTGCACAACTGGAGAAATTTTTTACAGTTCAATTGCTGGCACTGAAGGACAGCACAAGAGTCTGATTAAAAAAAATAAAAATAAACTGCATGTAAAGAAGGCCTTAGAAGGAAAATAGAAGATGGGTAAAATGAGAATTAATATAAAGTTAACGTTAAATATGATGAATTGGATAAATATATGAATTTTTACAATTTATGATAAATATGTAATTACTGATTTTTGAGGGAGAAATACGTAATATTGAAATTTTTGAGAGGATACATGAAATTCCCCCATTTTTATAATTCTTAGGATTTGCAAACTAAAAATCATGTTTGTTAGAGTTTGTTAGATGTAATAATGACATTGTTAGACTATCTTACAAGACTATAAAAAGCCTTCCATGTACATGTAACAAATGAGAAAATTAATACGGAGAATTCTTTCATATACTTTTTTTAAAATGAGAATTTTATGAATAAGTATTTTATGTATGGACCAACAATAATTTTTGTATGGACATTTTATGTAATGAGTGTGAAAGATTGTATGTGCATTTTACGTATAAGCCAATTTTTGTAATGAGCATTTTACATATGAGCCAATTTGGGTACACAACTTTTGAAACTTGGAGAGATGCAGGTCCAAACAGGTACACAGCTTTTGGATCAACATTATTTTAAAATACAAAAAAATATATGGTGGCCCCCAAGCTACATTCACTAACGGGTGAAATGAGGGGACAATATTTATATTGAAGACATTAATTGCATCAGTGTTATTTGAAAATAACTATTATTTTCAATAAAGTTAGAAAAAAAATCAACCTGTTGATGGTTGAGATGATCTATCTTGTCAAATAACATGTACTGTATATGCATCTCTTTGAATCTTGTGGCTAGAATCAGTATTGTGGTCTCACAAATGGTACAACGAACGACACATGTTATATACAGGGGCAGATTCGGTTAAGCTCTATCCTGAAAATTCAAATTTAATTTACAAGAACTGAGTTTTGAATTTTTGTCCTATTCTGAACCTGTTATGAGTCCAATAATCTAATACATTTAGATAACCCAACACAATTTAAACAGAGCCCAAAGTTTTTACCTCGGTTTGTGCGTTGTCGCTGACTCGCTGCTGTCGCTGATTCAGAGAAAAAAGAAATGCGCTTCCTCCACAGTAAAAGTCTTCGACTCAGAGACGCAAACAAAAAAAAAACTCAAACCTCTTCTCTCTATTAAGGGGTTGACGAGTCTGTGATACTGCAGATAATTAGCAAAAGAAGCATTCTTCAATTAAGGCTTGCTTTCACTGGACAAGCACATCTATGGGCCGGGAGTGCACCAAGATATAATTCATTTGCATAAAAAATCTTATAATTAGTGGGATATGTTGTATTATTTTATACTGGTGCTGTTTTTTTTTTTATATATATAGCATGGTTGAAGCTGCCATGTGTATTTATACTGGTGCAGTTAAAACTTAATACATGTTCAGTAATGTTTGATTTTTTAAGTATAAATTGGGCTTTAAAGAAGCATCTTTTTATCCAAAGTTGAGCAGTACAGCTTGCGAAATCAGCCAAGAGCAATCTGATTAACCATATTTATTATATGATTTAGTACTCAATTATTTAATGAATTTGAATCTGATTATCTATTAAAACCCGATTCGATGATTTTTTGCCCTACTCAGAAGAAAATCTTGCATCCGCCCCTAGTTATATAATAAGTCTTCTGAAAGGAACGAAGGCAGTTGTATGAATGATCCCTATGAATATGAATGTGCAGTTGTCTAAATTCTGATGCATCGATGCCTAACAATCACTTACTTTTAAAAAGGTGTCTAAACAAAACAAATTACCCGATATTGAATCGTTATTCAAACAAAAGTAATTACTTTGTTGCAACAGAATATCGACTCAAAATAGGAATGCTAGTAAGTAAGGTCCATAAAGTAGTCAAAGTCATTTAATTTGTTTCCTATTTTTGCAAAGAATAAAACAACCGAAAATTCTAAGAAGAAATCAGTGCCTTGTTTGATATCTGAAATATTGATTGATTCACTGATTGATTGATTGACTACGGTCCTTCTCCTGAAAAATGAAGTTGATTGATAATGCCACCTGCCTACCTTGCAAAAAATCTCTTTCAAAGATCTGACAATATATATTACTTGTCCGGACTAATATGGTATCAAAAACTAAATTCAACGTACCATTACTGCAATTTGTTTCTAATGTATGAAAGTAATGTAATCATGCATGTTGAAAAAAAAAATCATAACGTACCAAAAACATGTTGGTTCTCCTCGTCTAATTGTATATGCTGAACTAGGTAATTAGGTTTGTTTATTTGAATTACCTAAGTTCAAATATATCAAGCCGAGTCGAGCGAAACCAACTTGTTAGCAGCTTGTTCATTAATTATGTGAGCCATACACAGATTAAAGATTTTCGTCTATTTAGTGTTGTGAGTTGCATACAAGCCATTTGCGGGCTCTTTTGTCATGTGGTCCCCTCATCTTTCCTACTCTTAAGTGAAAGAATCGGAAAAGTGTTTATTATTCTTTTTGCAACGAGTTGAGAAATGAAGCGAGCCAATACAAGCCGAGTTGAGCAAATTTTAATCTTTAATCTCGGCTCATACCAAATCGAATCTAAATCTACCGAGCTAATTGCAAATTTTTTCCGAGCCTATTTTGAAGGAGCCACGACTACGAGTTAATTTTTTTACCTTCCGTAATTAAAACAAGTGGAGAGTTTTGACAGATCCGGGCCCATTTGTGCTCTGATTCTGATCACAACTACTTGTACGCTTGTAATGGAACAGTTTGTACAATACATATTGAGCAAACCAAGCCCAGTCTAATATTATGGTTAAGGATTGGTTTACTAGGCCACAAATATGACCCAAAAAAAGTAAAAAAAAGTGCCGCACTAGCTTAAAGGAATCTATGAGCAAATGGAGGCCTAAGGACCCATTAACTTTGTTGCTAGCTCTAGTGCATGGTAAATAGGCCGAGATTTACTGATGTTGAAGCTACCTCACAATTTTAAATCGTCAGATACAATTTTCACCCTTTAGAATATTAGATATAGTTAATATATATATATATATATATATATATTAAATGTAATACAATCTGAAGAGCATCTTCATTATTTCTAATATGAATGCTCGATATGGGCTTTGCGAATGCTAGATACTCTCCGGTCATGACAGTATGTACAACTGTTTGTAATTACTAATTAATTTGTAAGGATATAAGAATAAAATATATTGAAATGTTAACTGAGTCTCCTAAAACAAAACTATAAATGAATTAATTGCATGAATAAAATCGATATAATTGCAGTGGTCGTTATAAATGCCGTGTCAACGTACGGGTTTGATATTATTCGAGTATTAATTGCTTAAATTATTAATATGACTTGAGAGATTACTTTTTATAATTGTTTCATTAATTGTTCTAAAGTAATAATCAAACAAATAATATACAATTATGAAATATAAAGTCTAGGTCTGCGGTTCTTGTTCATAAAAAGTTAAAAAGAGGCAGTAACTCAGCGGTTACATAATTGTCAAACTGGGTCTAATGGGCTCCATCACCGCCCGACCTGCTTTAAGATCTGTGCGTGTCGCTTTAATATACGTGCACACGAATCTTAAAGCAGATTGGACGGTTATGGAGCCCATCAGACCCATGGACATCCGACCCAAGCTCGTCCCGAACTGTAGAAGCAAAGCCTTTGACTGCAACGACCTCAATTTTTTTGTTTTGTTTAGCAAGTCACAAAAGAAAACGAGAGAGAGAAATGATGATTGTGAAGGTACGTACCCTTTCACCCTATTAGCTGGATAAAAGACGCACCAACTGATGATGAGAAGTTTTACTTAAATAAGAGAGTGAAAGAGAGGTCATATTAATTACTATATATATTAGATTAGATTGGGGTCGCTACCAGAGAGATATGCATGCACTTGCACTTGCACTGGCATGGTACAATAATTGGAAGATTAATAATGAATGAATAATCAATCAATAAAACGATTTTAGTTGAGATCTGGTGTGATATGCATGCAATCTCTCTCTTTCCCTTACATGATTGTGCGAATTTGTGAATTGTGTGATGACACCATGCATGAATGCTTGTTTTAGTAGATAAGCGGCCGGGCGATGTAACAACTGTTACTCGTTACATTATTTTCTTTACGTACGTAACTCTCTTAATTTTCTTTTCCTTTTTTGAGAAAGAAACAAGGGTAACACCCTTCTCATTTATTTATTTATTTATTTTAAGTAGCTAGGCCTAGGCGGCCATGTAACCGTACGTCATATATATATATATATATATATATGTGAGTAAGGCGTGGATTGCGAATTGTGTTTTAATTCGCGCTCATATCGTTATTTTTAAAGTTCAAATAGCCGATTCGAACAGCTCAACATGTTCTCCATATTGAAATATGCTTGGAGACCAAATTTTATATTTTTTGGAATTTTTTTACTATTTATTAAGCCACTTTGAAAATCGCTGATCCAACGGTTTCACTATTTGGTTGAGCCACCGTTGGATCAGCGATTTTCAAAGTGACTTAATAAATAACAAAAAAATTCCAAAAAATGCAAAATTTGATCTCCAAGCACATTTCAATATAGAGATCATGTTGAGCGGTTCGGATCAACTATTGAACTTTGGAAATAGCGATATGAGCGCGAATTAAAATACCAACTTTAATTCGCAATGCACGGTAGCCTTACTCATATATATATATATATATATATAGATAATTATAATAATAATAAAATGTATTATTCTTCTTTAATATTCATCAAATTGAAAAATGTAAAATATGCTTCTTGTTTATTGTTCTATTTTGATGGACATACATACTGCAAAATAAAAATAAATGTGTTCTTATACAAAATTTTAGAATATATAAATAGTGGAAGACCAAAAAATAAGAGTGTTCTTACAACTCTTTTTGGCTATTATTTTAACTGATCGAATAATCTAAAAAATAAGTTTTGTAACTTTTTTACACGAAAATAGAATTTATACAAAATTTTGCTAAATATTAGTTGAAATATATATATTTTACATCTTCAATTATAAAATATATAATCACATAATGGTCAAATAAACTAGGCAAAGTACAGCGAGAAATCCGAAAATAGTCTTTATTTTTTATTTTTCTGATTATCAAGTGAAATTTCACAAAATGAACAAACAAATATATACAGATCGCTAGGTTACATGTCTCCATTTTTATATTAAGCATGTAATGTCCGTTAACAGCTTTGATTAAAATATGAAATTTCAGATTGAATATCAGTCTTTCAATCAAATATTTTAATTTTATGTATCTTTTTAATGGTTTTACGTGTATAATTCTAAATTTATTCTTGCTACATGCAAATTGTATCGTTTTTCTCAATGGTCTTGATTTTTCTTTCATTTTTTAAATATCATTCAAATTTATTTTTGGATGGATTGATATTAATCATTTAAAGAATTATAATTACTTGTTATTTAATATATTATTTTGTATGAGATTTTTTTATGAAAATATGTCTAAAAGATTAAAAAATAATGTTATTTAAGAAATATTATTTATCATTTAGAATATTTTTTTATAAAAAATATATTATTTTGTATAAGATTTTTTATGTTATTTTATAATATGTTTCCGTTATTTGTATTC
The DNA here is from genome assembly GCA_024447775.1 of Carex cristatella. NCBI lineage: Eukaryota > Viridiplantae > Streptophyta > Magnoliopsida > Poales > Cyperaceae > Carex > Carex cristatella. The sequence goes on from JAJHPF010000016.1 coordinate 485,557, forward strand.
AAAACATTTGTTCTTATGCCGTCGATCTAAACCACTCAACATTCAATCTATAATAAAATGTGTTTGGAGACCAAATATTATATTTTTTGTAATTTTATTACTATTTATTAAACCAGTTTTAAAATCACTATTTTTAATGTTCCATAAATTTTTCACCGTTTATTAAAATTAGAGATTTTAAAATTATAGTAAAATATTCTAAAAGATGTAAAATTTGGTATCCAAGCACATTTTAATCCAAAATTTGTAATAATAATTTTTAAAAAAAAAATATCGACAACAGGAAAGGATTTCTGAGAAATTCGATATCTAAGAAAAATATGATGGTCTAGACGTTGTAGACCACAACGTCTGATTAGTGAAATTAGATTATTGCTAATTAACGAAACAGTGAGAGAAAAAAAAAACTAGAATGTTGTACCTAGACATTCTCATCTATAACGTCCAGGATTTTTTTTAAACGTTGTGGTCTACATTATAGATCAACGCCATGTTTTTTTAGATATCAAATTTCTCAAAAATCTTTTCTCATTGTCGATATTTATTTATTCTCTTATTAATAATTTTTTTAACATTTTAATATAAAGATTAAATTTAATGATTTAAATAGACCGTTTCGACTTTAAAAATTAAAAAATTAATTAATTGAACCATTACTTCAATAAACGTTTTAATATTTACCAACCAATTAGTTGACACGATCCTCCTGTCGATTGGCGTGTCTAACATGATTGCCATACATTAGTTGGTCCGGTTAGTTGTGTGGGGTCAATTTGTCAGTGCTACCTTGCACCTCGGACTGGCTTGTACAGTACCGATGCTCAACTTGATCATCAGGATATATAATAGTAAGAGGAGAGATCCGTTGAGTTGTCCGATCGACTAGTCTTGACTCTTGACTCTTGACCAATGAATTTATTATTACATGTAGCAATCTAGGGTAGGTACACAGAACTTACCTAGCTAGCTTGGTCAATGTCAAATTAAAAGCATCTAGCTATCTGATGAATTGAGAGTAGGTCCAATGCCCATCGATCCTAGTTTGATTCCATACGTGAAATGACCATCAGATCTACATCAAGATACGTGCGGATTTATTAACATTCGTGCATGTATTTTTAATTTCTGTGCGCACAAATTTTAATAATAATCGTACAGTGTTAGAGTTAATTTAACCTAAAAGTAGATTCGGCATCTGGTCTACCCCTATCTCATCTTAGATATATATCCATGAGTTGTCTTTTCAAGTCTTGTTCGGCTGTTTTATTATTTTTGCAGAAGAAATTTTTTTTCTTTTTAAAATTGACCCCACACAGATAAGGCATTTTTATAAACCATAATTAAAAAAAAAAAAAGTTCGGATTTCAACATAATTAGCCGAGTTTTTACAAAAACCATAAGAACCGGACTGCCAAACCGGTTTTGTCAGTTTATCCTTCAAAACTGAGTTGCCAAACTGGTTTCAATTTTTTTTTTTTTTTTTACAAATTGTTTATAAAATAAATCAGATTTTTTGTGTGATTTTGTATATTAACAATAAGATTAATCGAACAATTAGAATATATTTTTTTGTGTATTTTGACCATTTTATCATTTTAACAAATCAATTGATTGATTTTTATATAAAAAAAAAATCAATAAATATATAAAAATCAATGAATTGGTTTTCAAATGTACGTATTATTTTTTTTAAATTTACTTTTTTATATTTTAAAAACAAACAAATTTAATTAATTGTTATTTTTATTAAAGCTCATTTTAATTTAAAAAGTACTTATTTTTTTGTAAAAATATAAAATAAGTGTTTTATTTATGAAAAAATATGTTAGTATTCTAATTGGTCGATTTTTGAAAATAATGATACATTGGTCCACTACATGGAGAATTTAGAAGTTTCTGTAAAAAAAATTAAAATAGAGTCGATTTTTGCCATAAAAGATGTTAGATTATGAAAAATATGTCCATTAATCATTCAGAGACATTATTTTTTAGAAAAAAAATATCTAGAGATACAAATTTTTAGTATTGTTATTGTAATTCACCTTTATACTTTTTTTAATTTTCTTCACGAAAATATTTATTGATTTTTTTTTATATAAAAATCAATCAATTGATTTGTTAAAACGATAAAATAGTCAAAATACACAAAAAAAAATATATTCTAATTGGTCGATTAATCTTATTGTTAATATACAAAACCAAACAAAAAATATGATTTATTTAATAAACAATCTGTAAAAAATAAAAAAATAAAAAAAATGAAACCGGTTTGGCAACTCGGTTCTGGAGGGTTTTAGACCGGTTTGGCAGTCCAGTTCTTATGGTTTTTGTAAAAACTCGGCTAATCATGCTGAAATCCGAACTTTTTTTTTTTAATTATGGTTTATAAAAATATCTCCACACAGATTGTAAAATGTTTCTATTTTTTATGCCTATATCGTGTCTTCATTTTAAAATCTTTAATAACTCAAAATTTAAAACTTAAAAGTCAAAATAAAACCGTTAGATATGATTTATATTATTTTTTCTATGTGCTCATAAAAAATTATAATATTTCAATTTTGTTTATATGTGAATAAATAAGCTGAAAAATCAACGTCTCTAAATTATTCACATTAGTACATTTTTTACAAGCTCTTGATGATCAAAATAAAGTTGGAATGTCGTAATTTTTTACACATACATAAATAAAATGATGTAGATCATATTTTTAAAAATAAAACATAATAAAGACAAAAAATAGAGACATTAATTTGAACCCTCCTCGTCGTAAAAACATACATATAACTTTAGCAGTCATGTGTGGCGAGGAGGGAAGGTAACAAAATGAGAAGGTAGTTTCTTTTCTCTCAGTAGCTTTCATAAAAATCAAAGGTTTAAATAGTGTTTACCGCGTCATAGCGAAATGGCTGAAAAAACAGCGCTATGTCCAAATAGCGCCGCTATAGTGCGAAATAGCATGCTATAGCCCCGATAGCGTCATAGTTTTTATAGTCCGAAATGCTATAGCGCCACTATAGCGCACTATTTAAAACCTTGATAAAAAACAGGGAAGATAGTTTCTTTTCTCTCAGTCGCCAGATAAAGATATGTTCGACTATATAATGTCAGGTGGAGACAAAAAAAAAATGAATTCAGAGTAGGTCCGATGCCCATCGGATCTATGAAATGACCATTCAATTGCATCAAAATACGTACTATGTACATTAGTCGTGCAGATTTATTTCAATTTTCGTGCACATTAATTTTAATGCTAAATATCGTACAGTGTCAGAGCTAATTGAAGTTAAAAGTAGGTCGGATCCCTTACTACTATCTCAAAAAAAAAAAAAAAAAAAAAGTTAATTAGAATGCAAGGTTAGAAGCGTGATATAAAAAACAAAATAGGGAAGCCAAGGACGTAGAAGATGTGTCGTTCTTATCCTGCAGCTAAGCATCTGCGTGATACCAAAACGGAGAGATTTGATTTGGTTTGGGTCGGTGCAGTCCCCACGGCTCTAACCGTGACTCGGTCAATCATACATCGTCCGTTTACTAGTTTCGGTTTTATTTTATTTTATCTTTTCTCGTTTATTATTCGTCAACGGTCCATCCTACTCTTAGGAGTTAGGGCTCTAATATTTTATGGGATTCATTTCTATATATATGGTCCGTTCGATATTTAAATTTTAAATTATTAGGGCAAAAAAAATGAACACCAAATTAAATTCTTTCTCAATTCAAAACCTAAATGCCATACGTGTAAATGAAAAGAAAAAAAAATCCTATCTATATCTATCCTCTAAAATTTGACTAAATCAAATCACAAATTTGAATTTATTTGTTCCTCATAACCTAGAGTAAGGCTAATGGTTTAGTTTTGTTATTTAAAATTATTAATGCAGGAAATTGTTGTTTCATTAAGAAACTATAAGGGGAGCCGTTATATTGTTGCTATTAATTTAATAAAAATCCTTTTTGTAAATCAATCGGTTCGTTATTTCTATTCTTCTGTGGAATTATTTTGTTCTTTTTAGAGAAATTGCGTGGAAGGCTAGTTGTTAGAAACTCATAGCTACTGAATTCCAATAGATAACTTTTGTAATTAATTACAAAATTTTAATTCACTTCCTGTTTTAGTTAGCGAAAAAAGTTAAAATTTCATTGAATGACACGTGTTTCAACGTTTTCTTTTCTAGAAATTCAAGTCACTTTGAATTAAAAAAAACACCTCGATTTTTCTCTTAAAAAAAACAGGAACTTGCTTTTTTTTTTTTATAAATGAAATAAATTTTTTTTTAATAAATCAGAAAGATGACGAAAGAATGGCATGAAAAGTATCGTACGACGTGTACGTTGTTTTGAAAATTCTCTAAGAAACCATATATTTGATCAGAAGTCTCAAACATGTTACATATATGTGATACGGTAAGAAATTATACTAAATATATATAAGGGGAAATTGTAAAAATGTCATTCTAAAAATTTCAAACAATTTGAAGATTTTAGAGTGGTATTTGCAAAAAAAATTCAATATATAAATATATAGGTCCCTGGTGAATTATCGAAGGAATCACATATTTCACGCGCGGTTCCTTTCGGGCAGCTAAATTAATTTCATTATACTTCTTATTTTTAGAAAAATATTATTTATGTTTTCTTTTGACCAAAGGAGATATTTCAATGAAGTGGGGTGAACTAATGCAACAAACAATGATCTAAAAGGGAAACGAAGTGCACTTAAGGGTCAAAAGCATGATTGCTTCGTACAATATATACGTGTCTACATAAGGTATAAAGAATAGATTTGTGATAAAAACAAACTTATCACTAATCACTAGTGTAGGTAGTTACTCACTAATGGCAATTCGCCGATTATTATTTTTGGATAAATACAATGTACCTAAAAAAGTAATTCATGATGTGTTGTTCAATTCTATAAAAAAAACATAAAATAAACAAATGCAAAGAGAATAAAATTGTATAATTTCAATGTACAATTCATTTAAATATATTATATATGTTGTTGATACATTTGTTGGTAATATTCAATCTTTCAAAAATAAAATAATAAATGTTGATGGGCTTTGCAATAAAGTTAACGCAATTTTATAGTCATTTAGAGATTTCTAAAAAAATTAAAATTTTAAATTACTTTATAGATAATTAAATCATTTTAAATAGTGACAAACTAATAACAATTTCATGCATAACCTAGCTATTTAAATAACTGCGAACATATTTAATTCTAAATTTTTATAGTCAATGACTATATATCGATAATGAATATATCATAATAAGATCCACATTAAATGTATTGTAAATACATAGAACTACAAGATTCTGAAAATGGTCCTCTTGTTAATGAATTCGCACACACTAGATATATATCTTAAACATTTGAGTTAATCCGTAGAAAATTGGAACCGTTCAAATCTTTAATGCACGAATCTCAAAGCACAGTAATACGGGCCTGCATTTCAAATAGGCACTGAAAAAGGTTTAATTCGGATTTATATAAACTGAAAATTTTAAATATTTGATAGGAAGGATACAAACTCTGTGTAATGGGGTTTGTTGCCTTATTATTATTACAGCTCCGTAAACACATATTTCCTAAGTCAAGTTACAATTCAATTTTTGTTGGAATTTGATATTAGCTGTTGAGTCTATATATATGCTTGTTTTCATTTCTTATGATGCTGTTCGTGTTGTCAAAATAGTTAACTAAATTAGTGAACAAATAAACTATATATATGGGTAATTATCGTTTGACAACTAAGTGTTATAGCAAAATGGTGTACTGTTATTAATTGCTGTTGCCAAACAAAGGTTGGAGGGTTTATAATAGTGTTGGAATAGACTAATTTCTAACTAATGATCAGATCGAAAGAAATTATAGTTGTGAAAAAATACATAATAATATCATATTTAGTCATTGTTGTCATAATAATAATAATATCATATGAGTGAGGTTTTGGTACTATTCATAATTGCATATAGTGCAGATTGGTCCATACTACAAATTAATATCTTTATTTTTAAAATTTAAATAATTGATCTGTATCATTCAAGGTTGGTTTTTAAAAAAAAAATATTTTAAACTAAATTTTATATTATTTTTTAACTTTTTGTACTAGCTCTAGATAGGTCAAAAATCACTCGAATTTTTAACCATCCAATCTACCTATTTAAAAATAGCAAAAGATTCTATTTTTTTTTTTTTTTTTTTTTGTAAAATTTTGTATCTAAGTACATAGAATGTTTTGTATGGAGATCGTGTTTAGCGGTTCAAATTAATTATTTAAATTTTAAAAACGATAACATGAGTATATAGCACAAGCTGATTCGTGTTTTGCAAAGTTCCGTAGCCTCAGTCATATCAAATCATAACAATAATTATTATTACTAGTCATGTAATGCGTATTATATCGTCATCACTGTTGTGATCAACGTGGTCTTTATTGTCATCAGCATCATCATTTATTCATTTATGTCATCATTATTATCATTAATGTTATTGTTGGTTGTTACTGCATTGCACTTCACTCTTACAAACATAACAGTTATTTGTACGTGTTAATACTTTAATTCTTATCCACATAGCAACTTCAATTCATTCGTGTAATTTTATTATTTAAATAGCATTAGTCAATCCTAATCCTATGAGAGACCGTTGGTACAAAATCAAACGGCAGTTATGATCAGATGCAAAATTGCAAATAGTTGCTTCACAATTAAATATGAGCTGTAATTTATTCGACACGTGTGTACCCAAAGTTGAGAGAGATGAGACTCTGAGAGGCTGAGAGCAGAGCAGAGAGCATAAATAAATAATAAATATAAAGCAAGCCCAGTAGCGTTGCAACGCAGAGTGTACTGTAGCAGCGATGCTTACCGAGTTGAGTTACTTTGAAACCACGTCTCTTTACATTTGCAAAGATTAAACTACTATATAAAGCGCCTGCTCTTTCTCTCCACAATTCTTTCTTTATTTCCTCTCTTTATTCTACTATCCAAACGGATCGTATAGTATAGTACTTCTTCTTCTCTTAAACCCCTCTCTTCATTACAATCAGGTGGTGATCAATCATCAATGGATATTGGTGAAACCATAGATTTGCCTCCTGGATTTCGTTTCCATCCAACCGATGAAGAACTCATCACGCATTATCTCACCAACAAGGTCTTGGATCATAGCTTCAAAGCAATTGCCATGGGAGAGGCTGATTTGAACAAGTGCGAGCCTTGGGACTTGCCATGTAACTAACTAAACCCAAACCCTCATTCTTCTCTTTCTTTTCTCATGATCATATTTCTCTTTCTTAGCTAGTTATTTCAATTATTGCTGTTTTTCAAAAAAAAATCAGGCAAAGCTAAGATGGGAGAGAAATCATGGTACTTCTTTTGTGTGAAGGATCGAAAGTACCCAACTGGATCAAGGACGAACAGAGCAACTAGATCTGGTTATTGGAAGGCGACAGGGAAGGATAAAGATATTCACAGAGGTAAAACCCTAGTTGGCATGAAGAAAACCCTTGTTTTTTACACGGGAAGAGCACCTAAAGGAGAGAAAACAAATTGGGTCATGCATGAGTACCGAATGGAGGGGAAGCTTTCGCCGTACAACCTTCCAAAACCACCAAAGGTACGTATCATCATTTTTTCTCTTTGTTTCTTCTCTGTTTGCTGAAACTTTTACAAATTTTTTAATCCATAATTTTCTCTTTTTTTTTGTTTTTTTTATGTGTAGAACGAATGGGTGATTTGTAGAGTGTTTAAGAAAATATCCGAGTTGAAGAAAACAATGGAGATAGAAAATAGCAACTCGTCTATGATCCCTCCATTAATGGAGGTTTCCTCTGCTTCCAGCGGAAACAGAGCACTCGCTACGGAGTCACAGTTATCGCACGTGACCTGCTTCTCCACCGCGACAAAAACAGAGCACTTGCATGAGGAGCTCTTCGCAACAGACTACTACTTGCCCAATTCGACCTTTGTCCCTCAATTGAATCAACAAATTGATCCGAGTTTTTTCGATTTGCTCTGTCCCGGCTCTAGTTTTGCGCAATTGCTTGGTAACAGCAATAATGGGCTAAATTTAAAACAGAGGATTGAAACAACAGAGAGGGATGCAATTGCACTTGCAAGCGCTGTCAACCCAGAGACTTCTTCAATTCTTAGCTGGGCATGTTCACATTGATTAGCTCCTTCCTCCTTGATTGTGGGATTATTATATTTTTGTGATGTGATATAGGTGTAATTAATTAAATAGAGAGTTGGAAGGGTTGTGAAATGATAATATTATTATTGGCCCCCCTGTTGTAATTATTTATTATTGGGTCCCTCTTTTGGTTTGTTTTGAGTGAATAGTCATGAGAAAACTATTTCTTTTTTGTTTTATTCTTATGCAAGAAAAATAATACAAGTATCATGTGAAAACGGAGTGCATCCTATTGATTGTTATATTTATGATATTTTTACTATTCATATTTTTATTGCGTATGTCCTACCTTTTTAAAATATTCCATTGATATTTTGTTAACGACATATATATATAAAATTATAAACAGTAGATAATGATTGATTGATATCTTTTTCGTTTCTGCATCGCATCATACCTACTCAACATGAGAATTTTATAAGACTATGGGTCTGTGAATAATAATCTACATAAATCATAAAAGACATCAAATGAAAAGTACACTGGTATCACATAGAAAAATTTCCTAATCCACCATGCAAACTATACACATGAAAACATTATTGTGATCATCCCATCTTTTAGAAATATCATCACATGTTTGTTGCCAACTAAACAAAAAACAAATGAACAGTCAAGTGTTTGCCTTGATTCAGAAGAGTTTTTTTTTTTTTTTTCGATTCAAAGGAGTTCTAGTTTTAGAGTGGTTTAAATAATTTTGAAGTTAAAAAATAATGAATATTTATTTTTATGACAAATGTGTATTGTTTATTTATTTTATTTTTTTTGACAAACAACCCGTAGGGAACTTTCATTAAATCAACCATATGCGTTACATGAGTAATGTATTGGATCATACATAAACAACCTCAAACCTAGAAATTGACGAGTCCCACGAGTGATTCATTTTCCAGGGGGGAGCCATCCCAGTGCGAGAACAGATGGCAGCCCAGCTCCTTTGTAAAAAAACTAGAGAAACTAAGTGCAAATAAAACAGCAACTGGAGGCTTGAAAAAAAAGGGAAGAGATCACCTGAGCCCACGATTTTTCTACTCCCAATACAGCTGATATCTAGGTTCAGACAGATTTAAATATTTAAATATTAGTTTTTAGTTTTGCTGCGAACCTACGTGTCAGCGACTCAGGAGCAGGAAAATCCTGCCCCACTAGAGGCAGGCAGTGTTGGATTTATTAGCAACTGCATTGGATTTAATACCAACATTGAGCATATATGTAATCTAATTATGGATTTTTTACTGTCATATATAGTTGTCAGACGATCAATATATTCATTATGATGTGGTCCATAAATATGTAAAACAATTTAGGCAAATATAAAATCATTGATGGACTGATTTGAGATTTGCAATTCAGAAAACTGTCTTTTCACATAATTGTGTGGGTCACACGGATATTAATGTGGCTGCACGGATTTTGATGTGATAGCACGGTTTTTTATGTATATTTTCAAATTGGCAGATAACCATAAATGATACTATATATTAGGATTGGTCTCCAAGTCACAAGATAACATAGAAAAATACAGAAACTGAATATACATTTTTGTCTTTAGAAAAATACAGATCTGTGTGTCTTCTCTTCTTCTTCCACCATCAAAGAGTAGAGTAGAGAATTTCATTAGGAAATCTAGAAATAATTTCTTAAGAGTCATATCTTGCTGTCTTGGAAGACCTATTACACGACCATACAACACAAGTTTTAGCTTATAGATGGATTTCTTTAGTCTGCACACCATAGACATAGTTTTCTGGTTGCGCCATATAGATCATTTTTCTTCAATGTTACTATTTAGAAACGTTATCTTAATATCCATTAATGAGGCTCCTTATCATAATGCCAATATAATTTTTAAACGAGTCTTTCAATAATAGAGTATTGATGATTCAATTAACATATTAATCAATATATCTTCCTTTCAACCGACAAATATCAATACATGCTAAACCTAATAATCATCACTATACATGTAATCTCAAATAATCATTGACATTCCTTTGGACCGGTGAATGATTACATCATTTATATGGATCAACAGAGAAAGTCTCTAAAACCTTTTAGTGATAAGACAAGTCAGCTATTGATTATATTTTCTTATTGACACTTCTAAATTTCTTTTGAGAAATTCCAGCATTGTTAGTAACAATATAGCCTATAACAACATCTTCCAGACCTTCGTGATGCCTTGATGGCATGCATCCCTCTCTGGATTTTCATTTTTTGTTATAATTTCATCTTACGAAGTTTAGGGTTTAGGGTTTAGACTTTACAAGACCGTGCAATAATATCCCAAACTGAAAATTTCTGTGAGGACCAATTTTTTTTTTCAAGATCTAGATTACTTTTGCTTTCAAATAGAAAAAGATAAATAGTTTATACTATGATGCTTATATTATTTTGAATAGAAAAAAATATATAGTTTATGTCATGATGCTTAGGTATTTCTTTAATAGAAAATGATAGATAGTTTATGATACCACTTGTTAGAACCGACGAAAACCATCACTGATCGCTGCAGGACCATCTGTGTTGAATATAAAACTGAATAACGGAAGCGTTCCTTAATCCATTGTTGTTTTGTGTGAGATAGCACTACCAATTCGGTTCTTCCATAATAGCAAGACCCTTTAGAGAGTCTTATTTATTATTTCTTCTCTAAAGCCTCTCACATACCTCTCTAATGGGATAAGAGAATATGAATTCTAATATTGGCCTTATATTCTGGAGACCAAATCATATATACAATCCAAGAAAACTTTTGGCTGTCTAATGTGGTAATTATTGAATTCAACCCGTCACAAAATTGAATATTACATATTAAGTTTTATACATTAAAGGTCCACATCCTATATGACAAATTAATGCTCAATAAATTATATAATGCACATGATCACTTTAATAGAGCATAAAATTGATAATATACAATACAAAATTATTTACATATTAGTCCAACGTTGGATTAATGATCTAACAATTACTTGAGATATTTTAAATAACAATATGTACTTTGTACTTGTTCAATATGAATATCATAATTTCTTAATCAATTTAGTGTTACTTATTGCTTTATAAGAATTTACATAATGTTGATAATTAATAGAACTATAAAATATAATTTTTAAAAATAAAATAATTATGTACAATATCTTTTACTGTAGCTATGCTGTTCGCAATAGTAATTTTTTTTTTTTTAGTATTTCTGAGATGATATGATAATTACTATTTAGAATATTTTTTTGAAGTAGGAATGTGGAGATCCAGCTTCCCTGTTTCATTGATCAGACACCACCAGAGTCGTCAAGTTTTACAAAATAAAATAAAGCTGAAAAAAAGTAAAGTAAAGATGAGAAAGGCTATTTGGAACCTTACAATCAACAACTCGAGTTAACTCTCATAGATGTACTTCGCAGACCCCAGTAGAATTCGCATCCTCTGAGATATCTCAAACTTTGCGTGACTTTTTGGAATATCTCAATCGTTCAAATAAGTTCTGCGCGAATCTCAAAGCTCAAATAATACTGGCCCCCTCCATTCCCCCGAATAGGCACCGGACACGTCGGTCACGCAAAAATTTAGATATCTCAGAGGATACGCACCCGTATCTGCCTATCTTAACTGCCTAGCTCCAGCTAGCATTTATCCTCCCGTTCATGACATTCATAATAATAGAGATGTTAAAAAAAAAGGTGGAATACTGTAATGTTAAGTAATTAAGAACCTTCTGTTCATGACATTCATAATAGCAGAGATGTGGAAACGACGTACGTACGTAGGACGCCCCCCAGTAGCTACCCAGGTAAAAAGTGACCCTTCTTGTTTACTTATCAATTAGGATCGATGTTAAGTTTGTATTCGATCTTTTTTTGAGTAAAGTTAGAAATTAAGCTATCTAACTATTTAATATCTTTGTTATTATAACAAATGATTTTTTTCACTGGATTTCAAATCTATGATTTCTCACATAGAAATCATGTGCTTTAGCTACTAGATCAAAAGCTAGTTCGATCTTGTATTTCTACATATAGTTTTTGTAAATTATCTTTTTTTAATACAATTAATTATTGGCAGACTTTGTCGCTAACTTTAAAACAAAAACTAAAAACTCTTTACAATTATACTTAGCTCAATACAATTTCTATTATTTATTGTCGTTGTTTTTTATTTTATTTTTAGAGAAAGATGAAAGCTAATTAGTTTTTGGATTTTAATATTAAAGTTGTAATTGTTGTGACATTAAATTCCACAAGGCATTAACATTTGATCAAAAGACTGAATTGTTATTAACGTAATGTTATTGTAATTATATAGTATAGTTGTTATTATTGTTGTTTTATTTTACTGAATTCTATTTGCATTAGCAGATTACGATGCCAACGTGGCACATGTTAGCATGGCGACGATATAATAGCATACATGGAACACTTATAAAATAGTATACACATCACAATAAAACGATTTTTTTTTATAAAAAATCAAATTTAATGTTCCAGCATCACTGGTTTGATATTTAGAAAAACTATAAAAAAACGGACTGGCAACTCATTCTCCACATTTTTTCCCCTCAGAACGAGTTACCAACTCGTTCTTAATCAATTTCGCTGAACACCAAAAATCCGAAAAATATCTAGAACGGGCTTTGAGATTCGTGCCACATTTTTTTCTCCAACGTAAGCAGTATTTTTGGGCTTTGAGATTCATGCCAAATTAAAAAGAACGGTCCAGATCAATTAATTGTAAAAGATTCCCTAACAGGGTCAAGATCAATTAATTGGAATTTGGGCTTTGTTGAATTTATTGCTGACCATCAGATCTGCATTAAGATTCGTGCTTTCTTATTAAAATCCGTGCATACATTTTTTTCGCGGAGAACGACTTGGGAGCCCGTTCTCTGAAGCAACTCGTTCTATTGCCAAAAAAAATGTGGAGAACGAGTTGCCAACTCGTTTTTTATAGTGTTTATAAATATCAAAACACTCATACTGGAACTCTAAATTTGACTTTTCTATTTATGATTTATAAAAAAAATTCCAATAAAACTCTAAGAGATTTTGGAACAATTGATAGCAATTGTTTTGTTGTTATGATTTTTGCAACAGGCTGTTTATTATTCTTTGGTTGAAGAGGCATGATCAAACATGGGACCTTACCTCACAATCAACAAAAAGCTCCAAAGAGCATCGTTATATTCAGACTTTTGTCCTTTCTGGCGCGTGTGGCTGCTCAAGATGCACATATTCATATATATAGTTGATTTGTAACTAGTATTATATCATTAAATTTATATGATGATATCTTCATCTTTATCTTCTTCTATGACATAATAAATTGGCATCCAAAATAATACAAAAAATAATCTATTAATATTTGAATTCATATGTAGATTGGTAGAGTCTTAAGTCTTCACCTAATTAAACAGATGCATATGTTTCTCATAACTCATAATTAGTTAGTTCACCTACTTATATACACTTTTGTTGACGGATCCAATTAAAGCTAAAAGTGCTCAAAATATGTTTTTTTGTTTGGGTTCTTCTCTCCTCTAACTTGGTGCGTGCGTGTGTGTGAACTGTGTATCAATAAGCATGTCACACCAGATCAGTGGCGAAGTTTGAGTAATTAAAATATTCTATGATCAATCATTGTACATAGGTAAGTAAGATCTCTTAATGGCATGCAAATCCTTTAATTTTTTTTTTTCTTTGAATGAAATTTAGAGGTAAAGTATTCTGTATCTTTTATTTGGTGTAATAAATCAGCTGATGATTTGGCAAAAAAAAATATTTAGCATCTAATTTGCACTATATATAGTTTGTCTCTTTTAAATGCAATAGTATTAAATTAGATCCTAATAAATAATAATTAATAACAATATTTTTGTTCCATCTGGAGTAAATTAGTAAGGCATGAAACAGTCTCCAAATGGACTAATTAATAGAGCTGATCTTTTCTAATAAGGGACCTATAATGATAGTTAGTTCAAAGGAATTAATTAACAAAACTATATAATTAATTAAGCTCATGCATGAAGCATGATGCGGTTAAGTATGCAATGTGTAATTAAAATGGGATTAAATATCTACGTCAGGTGATTAGTTGACATTTCATAATAATTAAGGTCACATCATTAGGCGAGCAAAAACAGCAAATGAAGGAAACTTGCACGACATGACCATCTCTCATCCACAGACACCTATCAAACAATAGCATCCTAGGTCTGGACCCCCACCCCCCAATTTTAATTCCAATTTCATTATTCCTGACATTTAAAAAAAAAAAATAAGAGGTAGCATAGTTAACTAGAAAATAATCATAAAACTGTTATATCCAAACATCGAGAGTTCAATTCTCACTCACAACTTCACATCTTCTGTGAAGATTTTCAAAAAAAAAAAAAAAAGTAAAGAAGAATTTCTGATGAACTGAAATCCGATTTAAGCTATTTAATTTATGTCGAGATTCACACAAATAGTTTGTTTTAGATTTGCAGGATAACTGATATTAATTTATATTTAAATCTATTTGCACAAATACTGATGTGAATCAGACGGATTTCAGTTCGATGTTCATTAAAAAAAGCTCCTGCTCCCTTTTAAAATAATTTCATTTCTCATCCGTTTTAATTTCTTTTCAAAAATTAATTAAAGGAAGAGAATCAATCTTTGATCTAATGATGAAAAAAATGCTCTCAAATTGCATATTCAAAATCCAGATGAAAAAATTTCTTATGAATATTAAATAGTTTAGTAGTTTGACCTCCAACATTTATTTAAAAAAAAAAAAAAAACCAATCAAAAGATTACAATTAACTTTACTGAAAAAAAAAAAGATAGAAGTCTCTTCTTTTTCTCTTCTAATCAAGTTTGAGCAAAATAAAATTAAAGACTAAATTCAGAAAAATGATTTTGTCTTTTTTATTTTTTGAAAGACATGATAGTAACTATTAAACTTGTATTAAATAAATTTATTCACAACCACGCAACACTAAAAGTTATACATAATGCTGTTATACCAACGAATTCATGAATAATTATTACCATTCCTACACTCCGATCTCCCCTCTGTCTCCGCAGTAACATTAGAGGAAAGTTGTACTATGATCCTCTTTTTCAATCCTCACACTTGTCTTGCGTCAACATAGATATAAATATTTAAAAGATAAAAAATTAATACTTGTAAAATAAGATATTAATATTTGCATTCGTAACTTGATATGACCAACTCCTTTTCCAGTCCCTTAATGGTCTCCGCGTCAACCTTCCTCTAATGAAATAGTTGAGACCTCGCATCCCCACATCAATTTTTCAATCGTTCATGCGTCAACCTTTCTCTAACAAAAATAGTTGACCACATAGGTATAAATACTTCAGTGCATAGACATAAATACTTATAATACTTGATATTAATACTTTCATATATCAGCCAGTATCATATGTAAAAAAATATTTGCAAGTACAGGTATCAATACTTGTCGTACAATGACGAGGTATAAATACTTGTGTGATGACGAGCCCGAAAGTACGTCATTGTGGATCTCATTTGAAAGAGAAAATTGTATAAAAGACGTTTGTAGTTTTAGATATGCAAAATCCTTATAGATCGTTAGAAATATGGACGTCCCTTATGTAGTTAAAAATATAACTATTTATGTAAATATTGTTCATAGTATAAATACTTCTCTTCATATGTATAAATATTTATGTGCATAGATATTAATACTTTAGAAAAAAACAAATTAGAATTGGAGTTTTTGTGATTATCCAAACAATTATGATGATGCAGAAATATTACGGAGACTTTTATCAGAATCCGCAAATTCATAGCCCCTGACCCCAAACTAATGGCATACATAATGTTTTTAATTCACGGAACATTATACGCGTATGTTTTTCAATTATGATAATTATTTTAACATTTTATTATGATTCCTTTTACATATTTAATTAATATAATGTTATGTTAGCAATTGTTATATAGGTGTGCGGAATTTAATGCTCATCAGATCCCAAAAGGTTTAATTAATATAAACATCTTTTGAATTAATTTGGTACACGTCTAACAAACACGTACCAAACACAACATGTCTCAAATACACTATACACAACTAAAACGCAAGTCTTTTAGTGGTGGATGCAAAAGAGACGATTAATTGGTTAATCAAAAAGTAAACAAAATCAATAATCAGCCATTGCTGTCACAAAATCTTCAGAGAGACTTTAAACAATATACTACACACACAGAGTATGGCTAATATGCTTTCGGTTGTATTTCGGCCAAAATACAACCAATTCATTTTTCAATTTTCGAAGTTTAAAAAGTCGATCCAAACTGTTAGATGTGTTCCCCATATTGAAATGTGCTTGGAGACCAAATTTTACATTTTTTGAAATTTTTTTACTATTTATTAAGCCACTTTGAAAATCATTGATCCAACGGTAACTTAAACAAACAGTGAAACCATTGGATCAGCAATTTTCAAATTGGCTTAATAAATACTAAAAAAAATCCAAAAAATATAAAATTTGGTCTCCAAGCACATTTCAATATGTAGAACGCATCTAATTGTTTGGATCGAATTTTTGGACTTCAGAAATTGAAAAATAAATTGGTTGTATTTCGGTCGAAATACAACCGAAAGCAACCAAGTCGTTTACCTGAGCTTCCTAAGCTTCCGTGCAACCAAGTTGTTTTCTGATTTTCAAAGTCCAAACGGTCGATCTAAACCGTTAGATGTGATCTCTATATTAAAATGTACTTGGAGACTAAATTTTACATGTTTTGAAACTTTTTTACTATTTATTAAGACACTTTGAAAATCTCTGATCCAACAGTGGCTTAACCAAATAGTAAAAACATAAGCCACAGTTGGATCAGAGATTTTCAAACTGTCTTAATAAATAGAAAAAAAAAATTTCAAAAATATAAAATTTGGTCTCCAAGTATATTTTAATATAGAGATCACATCTAATAATTTAGATCGACTGTTTGGACTTTGAAAATCGGAAAACGACTTGGTTGCACGGGAGCTCAGAAAAAATCGGTTGTATATTAGCCAACCTATATATATATAAATGTTGACTAGGGTGGGTCGTGGAGTCAAACACGTTTGTACTCCACGCTATATCTTCATTTCTAAAATTCAAATAGTTGATCAAAACTGCTCAACTTGTTCTCCATATTGAAATGTACTTGAAGACCAAATTTTACATTTTTTGGAATTTTTTTAGTATTTATTAAGCCACTTTGAAAATCGCTAATCCACTGCGAACAGTAAAAAAACAGTAAAAAATTCTAGACCATCAGATCAGCGATTTTCAAAGTGGCTTAATAAATAGTAAAAAAAAATAATAAAATGTAAAATTTGGTCTCCAAGCACATTTCAATATGGAGATCATGTTGAGTGGTTCGGATCGGTTGTTTGAATTTTTAAAATGGAAATATAGTGTTATGGAGTAAAAACTTGTTTTACTCCATGAAGCATCGTAGCCCGTGTCTCTCTCTCTCTCTCTCTATATATATATATATATAGTCCCGACTATGGTGAGACGTGCAGTAAAACACGTTTGTACTCCACGCTATATCTTCAATTTCACAGTTCAAATAGCCAATCCGAACAGCTCAATATGTTCTCTATATTGAAATGTGCTTGGAGACAAAATTTTACATTTTTTTGAATTTTTTTACTATTTATTAAGCCACTGCGAACAGTAAAAAGTAAAAAAATTCTAGACTATCAGATCAGTGATTTTCAAAGTGACTTAATAAATAGTAAAAAAATTCAAAAAATGTAAAATTTAGTCTCGAAGCACATTTCAATATAGATAACATGTTGAGCAGTTTAGATCAACTATTTGAAATTTGAAAATGAAGATATAATGCTATGAGATAAAAACTTGTTTTACTCCATGAAATACCATAGCCCAGCTCTATAAGGCCCTGTTCAGCACGCCACAATTCCGTGGGAATTAAAAAGATTGGGGTCGATTTCCTTTCTTTTTTTCCAACTCCGTTCGGCTGGCTAATTATTTTCCGATAGGTTCCCATATGCATCCCCCAATTGTTCCCATATTAGTGCAATTTTATGGGGAAAAAAAAATCATCTTGGACTCAATTATTATTTTTCCCAAATCTTCTCTCTTATCAAACTTCTTTCACTTCACATGGTCCAAAATCTATATATAAAGATCCGGGTTGAAATTAATTTTTAGTTGTGGGACTAACTAGTTGAGATAAGAGACTGGATAATGCATGAATGTGACTATGGGTCCCTGATTTCTTTATCACGGATTTTATGTGGCTATCTTTCAAAGTGTATATTATTGGTTGGTATAATTTGTTTTACAATTTGAAGGACAATGTTGACTCGGTCAAAAAATGAAGGTGGATTAAAATATATTTGATTATATGTCACTATTTAAATAAACAAAATTAGAAAAGCATTTTGACATTATCCACATATTATTTTATGTTGGTATATATCATTCTTTTGGTGTTGTATATATTATGTAGTGCTCTAATTTGTATTATTTTTAAGATGATGTTACTTTATTTTAGAATGCACTGAGTCATAATTATATTTTTAATTTTTTAATTTAACTACTTAATTTCTCCTTATTAATAATGTTAAGATGTGTCAAAATATAATTTAACTACTTAATTTTTTATTTATTTGTACATTTTTTTAGTAATAATTTGTATTAGAAATGTTTCATCTATTTAATATTATTATTTAATTAATTTTATTAATTTCATTATTATAATTTATTAATTAAATTGTAAATAATTTTTGGGTGATTGGATAACAAGCTTACTGTACAAGCATTGTTATGTTATTGTTTAATTGATTTAATTTAATTTAATTAATAATTATGTTATTGATATCAAGTATTTTATAAAAAAAATAGAACTTCCCACAATTATTCCCACAGTATAACCGAACACTCATTCAATACATTCTCATAATTATTCCCGTCCATACTTATGAGCATGGGTTCCCGCAAATAAAAAAATGAATTCCCAAACCCGTCAAATCTCATCCCGCACAATCCCATGACAAACAAACAGGCCCTAACTCTGTCTATGTGGGCGCGCGCAACACAGATTTAGAACTTGGACATGCTGATTGAGTGCATGCATGGTCAAAATGTCACGGGATAATATATTCAAGTGTTATGCAAATCTCTCTTCTGTCCCGTTATAATCAACTTTTAGTCTAATCAAACGGTTCCGTGACAATATATAGCTTTTTTATTTTAAATTATCACAAAATAAGATTTTTGCATTCAATCTCCGATAAAAACAAAAATAAAATTGATGACACAAACTTACAAATGAAAATGTTGAATTACAAAACTTCTAGTACCTTGATCATGTTATATTGCGTACAAGTTCAAATTTTTATTTTCTTGGATAATTATGACACAAATATTGACCACTTATCAGACGCAGTAATAATTGATTAATTTAGGTATGAATGCATTACCTTGATCATTAGACACAGGTGTCCAATTACAATGAGACTTTCTATTTATATAATTTAATCACAGCTGGCATGAATGTTCTGATAGACATGTGGCAGGATCAAGTCCTTCTCAGTTGCTGTCTTCATCAGCATTCCATTTTTATATCTTATCCTTTGAACCTGTCAAGTTTGAGTTGATGGTGTCAAGGTTGAAATTTAGGTAATGCATGTATTTGCATATGCAAGAGCCTTGTCAGAAAATATTTCTTCGCCTAACTTTGGGGTAAAGATATTGACAGAGCAGCATTACTTCATACAAAGCACAAACAATATAACCAGAATAACACTGCATATGACTCGCACGTTGAATAGAGCAAAAAACTGCTCTGTCAATATCTTTATCCTTAATTGGTAGCATGGTGATGTGACTAACACCACAGAAAACACTACTGGGCCTGAAATTATTAAGCATTTTCAGAGCTCCATTAGCGGCCCAAAATTAATTCTCAGACTTCACTATGGAATATTTTACTGATCCGAACTGAAAAGTTGATAATTTTAAATCTTACATATAGTAAAATACGGATCATATTTATTGAAAATAAAAAAAGGTATGATATTGTACGAAAATGTAAATGGTTCTTTATGATTCGTTAAGGTTCTGGACTTGTGGCCCATAATTTGAACTCATTAATGTGTCGGTTTTCCTTTTGTCGGGCATTATTTTCGGACTTATTCTGCCTGCATTCAGACCCAGCCCAAACTTATTCTGCCTGGATTCAGACCCAGCCCAAAATCATGTTTTCATTTAGACTTACTCTGTACTACAAAGTGCAAGCTCTGGTGATAGTTGCGTGTATGCTGAGAAATGATTTTGAAGAGTATAATATATTGGAGCGGGGGGTGTCCGATGCCCATCGGACTGAACTCGGTCCGATGGACAGTCTGCACCGTTTGATTTGCAATTTCTGTTGTTCTCTTGATTAACGGGTCTCTAATCGAATTTGAATTAAACCCGTTCTTATTTCTCCGTCTCCTCCAATATTTATTCTTTATTGCGCTCCGTTAGAGAAGCAAAAGGAGACTCAAACGGCGTCCGCCGCTACCATCCCCGAACCCACCGACCGTACCTTTTTCGTGCTCTCCCTCCTCGATCCCCCGGTCTCTATACTGGCTCAAGTTAGACTCTATATTGGGTTTTCTCTCTCTCCTCTCACGCTGCCCTCTCTCCGTTTGCTGAAGAAGTTCTCTCGCGTTGGGTTTCTTTAGGTATCGCTCTCTATCTCTCTCAATTATCCTAAGTAAAAGACTTGTTTCCTTCTTTTGCAAGATTATTAGCTACCTACATGCGTTTCTACTCTTTTGATATGGTTCTCCATTGTTGAAATTGCATTAGACCTCATTTTATTTTAATCAAATAATGGCATGGCTTCAGATCTCATTTTATTAAACTGCAAAATAATAATAATAAAAAAACCATCAGGTGTTTGGCAGAACAGCTTGTTATTTTGAGGCCAACTGATATGTTTTGCTTTTCAAATGTCATAACACTAAACATGTAAGATGCCTTCACCGTTGTCTTCATAAAAATTGTGCTCTCTAATATATGCCTTCACTTCACCATTGTTCAGAAATGACTCCACTTATTTAGTTCATTATTTTCCTTTTCTTATGTTACTTGATTATTAACTGGTTAGCATGAGTATCGAGAAATGTGGGCTTCCAATTTGGAGAAAGGCAAGTTTGAAGGTAATGAGAGGATGTTGGAGGTGATGAGACCGCGGAACATTTTGTTGGTATGGAGTTATGTAGTGACGTCGAAGCACAAGAATTTTATAAGAGATGATGCTCCACTGTATAAGAGATTCATTGTTGTCATCCTCCGCTATATATGGATCAATTGTATGATTTTTATGCTATTTTATGAATACTTGAATGCAATCTGTTTGTTGCACTTTGAGTGACTATGTCATTGATGAGTACTTTGAGTACTTTGAAGAAAATCATACAGTGGAGGGCAAAGTCATCTTCATCTTATTTTCTCTTCCATTTAGCATAAAACTGTTTGGTACATGTTTTACATTAAGCATGCTCAAAGAACAATAATCGTAATAACATATTTAAAGAACTGCTACAAGCATGTAGAAGAGTCAATTTATCATAATAGAAGGGCAATTTTGCAAAAGCATGCATCATAACTTTGCTGAAAATAAATAAATATGTAGAAGGGCAATTTTGTCATAACACAATAATAAATATACATCACATCTAATTAAACAAATTAAAGAACTGTTATAAGACAAATGTAATCACAACACACTTGAAATAATAATTCCATACATCAAGATCTAATTAGAAATCAACAAATTCAAGATAATGGTAAGCATAAACCTTTTTACATAATTTGTACCCCTAATTCCTAATTTCTAATAATCCCCTGTTAATCATGCTGTGCCGCTCCAATGTTGGTCTCCCAATGACTGATCTAAAGGCCTACATCCTCAATCATGCAGGAAACCGGTCGACGCTCATCTCTGAAAAATCTCTTGTTACGCTCATTCCATAATGCCCAAATTCTCGCTGCCCAAAGCATGTCCCAGAGCTTCTGTACCTGCACCTGGTTGAAGTGTCTGCTGAAGAAGTTTTGGTGTTATAAAGCTTGATCAAAACTTCAAAACAGATCCCGGGTTTCAATCGTGTTCATGTTCAAAGGTGCCATGAAGGCTACACCTATCCTATGTTCAAGCTTCAATCTTAGAAGATAACAGTTTTTTAGGGATTGTTGTCTTACAGAGAATAGGTTAAACAGGTACAGATGTATTTCCCTTTCCTTTACTGGTAAAACAGATGTAATGATATTTTTGTTTCCTGGCCTACGGGCATGATCTAAGCAAAAGAAAGAAAATGAATACATTCTTGATCATAGGTATGGCATTTGATGCACCTTTCAACTTGTGCCTTATATATTTAACACAAGGTACTGTTGTAGCATTATAGAACCCACAAAATCTTTCCAAATTCAATTTTTCCCAAGCGCAAGTCAAAAATAGAAAAAACTTATCAAACAAAACAGTGACTAATTCCATCAAATGCCGACTAGTATTTGTTCATACAGGTCCAGAACTGGCAATAGACCATGTTCGAGATAGGGAACAGTACATATGATGACTAGCATTTGGTATATTCCAGGAATCGACAAAAAAAAGTTTGAGAAGTTTAAAGCGGCCACAGCCGATGAGGTTGAGGAGGGAGAGCACGAACGATGTCAGAGGCATAAGTCGAGGTGAAGCCGGTAGATGAGGAAAGCCCATTTTTCAGCTTCTCAAGCAAAACAATCCTTTATGCTTGGAACCGGGCTATGTGCAAGATCTGGTGGCCGTATTGCCATCTTGGCATTCTTTCATATTTCAGTTGCAATGGATCCATACAGATACAGTGCGCGCACATGTGAGAGAGGGTAATAGAGTTAGTTACAATTAGTAAAGTTGTTAAGAGGATATTAAAAATATTGTTAGAGTTGTTAAGAGGTTAGTGGCCGAATTGTAATTAGACAAGACTCTATATATAGATCATAGTTGTAATCAAAGATACAATCATTACAATACCATTTTATTTCTACTTCTATCTTCTATTATTAAAGTTTATATGATATTAGAGCTTTTGTAAGTTAGAATTAGGCTAACGTCTATTCTAAAAATTATGTCCCTCTTACCATCTTATTCCAACTTATAAAAAAAATCCAAAAAAAACAAAAATCTTTCTATTCCAGTCTATATCTCTCTATTCTTTCCTATACTAAGAATAACTCCCTCTATTCCTCAGATATTCCAAAAATAAGCTTCTCTATTATAGCCTAAACCCTCTCTATTCCTTCTTATTGCTTCTATTCCCCCAATCCTTAATCCCTCCATATTCCCCTCTATTCTACATCTCACTCTTCTAAAGAATAAGAAAAGAACAACACCTCTGTCACGACAGAGAAGCAGTCGCCGTCACTGTCGTGCCGGCTAACATATCAGCTATCGCTACCGCATCTCTTGTTATAAAACATTAGCCGGTTGCTACCATGAAGAATATTAATTGTTGTATCGCCAATTTAAGCCAATGCATAAAATCGACGGTGAGTGATAGTGAGGTATTCTATACATCTCTTGTTATTTTGAATTTATAATTTATAATTATTTCAGTTCAGTATCTCAAATGTAACCTTTGATGTTGAACAATCTATGTTTATTATGCTATATAATAATTTTGTTGTTGTCACTACGTTAACATGTGATGCTTGACCTATTTAATCTGGTTGTATTGCTTCAAATATGTTGATGAGATAAAAACAAAGCCATATGATGTACAAGTACACGTGCTAATACAATACATACGGTACTAGACCATGTATGTATATGTGTTTTGATATGTCACAAGTTTTCAAATTATTTCTCTCTGTATTAATCTCCAAATTACAGAGAATAATTAATCAAATCTTCGATCTTTAACAATTGATGCATACAAATGAGAAGTTATATAACTTTTGAGTTTGTTTGGTACAAGATCAAAAGGCCAAAATATGAATGGACTTCTGGATCTCTCGAAATTAATAAATTTGTATAAACATGATACATGAATAATATCGAACGTTAAATTTAAATTTAAATTTTATTTTAAAGATTGTTAAAATTACCAAGTGATCCTCTCAATAATAAGTTAATTAGTGATACTTACCTATATCAATCCCAATTAACAAATACAACACCAATTCTTGAAGCCCAAGAAATTTTACAAACAAATTTCATTCTTTTTATCAGAAGCAATTTTGTAGCTGGTGATTTCAATGGATATATATAAATATATATCTTGACAGGATAGTAGAGTAGACCAGGTCTAGTCATTTTCTGTTCTGTTTGGCGACATTGCCAGAAACCCAGAACAGTCCTTAATTTACTGTTACGAGGACCACCCTCTTTCTGTTTTATCTTATTTTTGTTTCTTTTTTAAATGAACACAAGATTCTGGTATAGCCATTGACGACATCACGACATTATTTACATGTGAACTTAATTATATAGATATTGAAAAGTTTTTTTTTTTTTTTCATGTCGACTTTCCAATTTTAAAATTTACATGTTTTAATTCCTCTCTCCTCATTATAAAAAAGAATGCATCATCTTTTGGGTTGATTGCTCATCTGCCCATGAAAACTTTCGAATTTTTTTATTATGCATATCAAATATCTAAAAAAAAAATGTTTTCCCATTAAAACTCAAAAACACCATATTTATCAACTAAAAATCACTTAATTCATCGGTAAACTACTATTTTACCCCCACTCTCAAGCCAATAAAAAAATTAAAATTAATGGAGTCCCTTATTTCATTTTTTTTATTTTGGAAAATGGAGATGACAATATTGGGTTTATATTAGTTAGAAATGTGAGGTGAAATAATAATTTTGATCTTCAATGAAGGGTTAATGGTAAATTATGTAAATTCTAGTTAAGATTGTTTGACTGAATAAAGACAGCAGTAAATATAGATGTGTTTGAGTTTTGACGGAAAAATAAGCAATTTTTATGTTTCAATTAGAACATAAAAAAATTGACAAGTTTTTAACTCACACTTCTAACACATAAAAATAAGTGCAATTTTTTCCCTTACAATAAAGGTCATTTCCCAAATTCATATTACATAAAGAGCTATTTTTTTTAAGCTTGGTAGCAGCTACCAAGATCACTAAAATTTTGTTAATTCATTAATGATTTCAGTGAAATGACAAAAGAGGCTAAAAGTCACAACACAATGCAAACGAACAATCCTTTAAATTGGTAATTTACTATTAAAGTTCAGACAATTAACCTTTCACACCTTTTGTCTCAAAACAGTTGCAGTTTTGTCTTACTACATAATTCATCTTTTGCTGTAAGAAAAATAATTTGTTCCATTTGTTTTCTATGAAAATATTAGAGACCAAAAAGAACACGTATTTCTGAAGCACTTCCGTGTCAGATCCTGTATAAACAGATACAGTAAGTGCAGATACAGATTTTGGGACCAAGAGACAGATCAATTGTCTCATCTTTCCTGGGCCAATGCATGCAACCCACAGGTACTGTCCTCTTGCTGTCTTCAATTTTATATATACACAAAGAGAGTGACTAATATGCTTTCGGTAGCACAAATACCGACATATATTCAACTTGTTTTTCAATTTTCGAAGTCTAAAAAATCGATCCAAACCCTTAGATATGATCTCTATATTAAAATGTGCTTGGAGCCCAAATTTTACATTTTTTGGAATTTTTTTACTATTTATTAAGCCACTTTGAAAATCGCTGATCCAACGGTTTCACTATTTAGTTAACCCACTGATGGATCAGTGATTTTCAAAGTGACTTAATAAATAGTAAAAAATTCTAAAAAATATAAAATTTGGTCTCCAAGCATATTTTAATATAGAGATCACATCTAATAGTTTGGATGAACGTTTTGAACTTCAAAATTTGAAAAACGACTTGATTGCATGAGACCTCAGGAACAACTAATTTGATATTAGCCAACCTCTATCTATGAAAAATATTAAAATTATTGTGTATATTCAATGCAGAATTGAGAATTATTTCTCTGTGTATATGACACTTCTTGCCCTTGAAACGAATCAAGGCATCACTTATTATTATTTTTTTTTCAGATACATCAAAGGTGAACACTGCCACAAGTTATTTCCCTCAATTCTAAGATATGCAAACTATTTCAAGATATCAAATAAGTTGTGCTTTCGTTTTGGGGCAATTCTTAGAGGAATCGAAGCTATATCCGTATGCAGCAATGAAATTAATATAATTGAATTCAAAATTAATTCAGGTATAATTTTGTATAATCAATATATAAAGGTAAAATTCTATGAAGAAAATTTTACACTGCAGACTAAACATGGTAGCACACTAGTAAAGCTTTGAGCTTTCATTCTATCCGAGTCAAGCTGAGAGAAAATTAGGATATTGGATCCAAGACTTAACATATAGTAACTGACGTAAGAATTTAAAATTAAAGTTTGAGTTTTAAGATATTGATTTCAGCATTGCACATGCTTGTGGTAAAAGATATCAAACCCCATGGAATAACCCCAGAACATGTCTTGAAAAAATTGAAAACACAAATAAACATTTACATGTGGATATTAAATTGGAAAAATAGCTGGTATGGGCCTAGCATTGGCCCATCAGCATTAACTATTCTCATTTAATGTTACTTCCTTTTTGCTCAATTTTTTTCCCTCCAGATAAGAGCCAGATCTGATTTATAAAGAATTCTCCAATCAATCAATCAATCAATCTACATCTCACAAGGTTGTGTAATTAACATATAAAGTGCACAGTAACTTGCCCACTGACAAAAATAATTGAACGGATCATTAAAATAATTAGATCTAGTGATTATAATTGTATCATGATTACAGGATCATCATTATTCCACCGATAAATTTGTTGAAACATGCACGGAATCATGCTTCATAATCATAACACAATGTTTTTTCTTAATTTATTAGTGTAGATGATGATTTGATGAAGTTCTTTTAGTAATTAATTTGACCTTAATCTTTCATCAAGGACAAATACATTTTGGCAACATAATATGCAGAACATATATGACCTCTTTGCTAGCTAGTGCTGGCTGGTGTAGTATATATATTCAGAGGTGGATGCATATTAAATATGTGAAGGTCAATTGACTTTCTTTTATTTTCAAAAAATTTGCATTCGCACATAGTTTTTTTTTATATATTTTAGAGTAAAATGCTACGAATATTGTGAAATTGACCCCGTGCGCAACATGAAAATTTTATATGGACTCTCATTTGTGATCGACCCCCACAGCTTGAAAATCCGGCTCTGTCCCGGAATATATTAACATAGACATGCAACTACCATAGAACAAGAATCCCTCTCTCCCTCTCTCTCTCTCTCCCACACACATCCCATCAATGACTGCACAGAAGAGGAGAAAATAAATCACTGTTTCTTTGCAAAAGAGATTCTTGAGTCATTCTACTATGCCATGCCAGAAAGATTGCAATGCTGCTTCTGATGTTCATAGAAATTTCTTGAAACCGTAGAGATAGATCCTTAATTTCTCTCCTCAATCACTACTGAATTTTTTAAGTGCGGCATAGCGGCCTCTTCAATCCGCAATCCATGGGACGATCGTCATGCTGCGACAATGCAGGCCTGAAGAAAGGCCCGTGGACACCAGAGGAAGATAAAAAGATTCTTGCATATATCAAGGAGCACGGCCACGGCAGTTGGCATTCGTTGCCGGCTAAAGCCGGTTAGTACATCTTAATTTTTATCACCCTACATACATTTGCGTGCGCCTCCTGTGCCTGAGTGTGATTTATTTGCTCCTTTTTTGTTGATGCAATTGTGTTTGTAATTGATTGTAGGGTTGCGGAGGTGCGGAAAGAGCTGTAGACTGAGGTGGATCAACTATCTGAGACCCGATATAAAGCGGGGCAAATTTAGCTCTGATGAGGAGCACACTATCATCCAACTTCACGCTCTTCTTGGTAACAGGTGTTAGTTATTTCCCAAGTTTTTCTCCAATAGTGCCTTAATATTTCACATTTTTATTATGTTTTGAAACTTTTGACAAATTAATTTGGTTTGTGCAAAGGATCTTTTACAATTCTAAATTTGTTCCAGGTGGTCGGCTATAGCAGGTCATCTACCGGGAAGAACTGATAATGAGATAAAGAATTACTGGAACACGCACATAAAGAAGAAACTAGCCAAAGCAGGTGTTGATCCGATCACCCACAAGCCTGTAAACCTCACTTTTGGCTCAAGCGAAACTCACCACATAAAAAGCAACACCAACCTGGATCACATGGCTCAGTGGGAGAGTGCCAGGATGGAAGCCGAGGCCCGTCTTGGCAGAGCATCAAAATTAAGCGCCTTCTCAGCATCTGCCCTGCCTCAATTCTTGATGCCATGCCTTGATGCTGTGTCAGATAGCATGTTCTCTGGTAATACCACTGGGTTTGTTGAGGTTAGTGATTCTACCGAAATTGCATCAGAGTTGTTTGGCAATCCTGTTGAAACATTGATGAGTTCGTCATCATGGGTACCAGTTGTACTGGATTTTGATGATTTGAGAGAAGAGAGTTCAATCGGAAGAAGCACTGAGTCAGAGAGTTGTGCCGGTGCAGGGGAGCACACGGATGAGTACAGTAATTGCTGGGATCAGGTCCTTGACCTGGTTAGCTCGCCTTCCGTTTCGCTACCATTGTATTAGAACACAGGAGTATCTTAATTCAGGAATATATTTTTAGGTTTAAATGCCTTTCATAGGCAATATATTACGCTTTTTGTTAAGAAAGTTTGTCCAAATTTTTGTTCGACTGGTTATCACTTATTCACTTACCAGTACTAAATTTGATAATTATTGATAAAGCGCATTTGCTATCACTATTCACTGCATGTGCACTACACTATTAATTCTTTATTAAAGGAATGTGCAGAAGAAATTGTACAGTGCAGGAAATGACTGGTAATATATAAGACCATACACTAGTATGCTACGGCATCAAATCCTAATACAACAAGTGAGGCCCGAACAGTGGAAATCACCATAAAATAAAAAAAATCAACATCTCTCTCTCTTTATAGCTCATAAAATAGCATTGACGAGAAAACATTGGTAGTATGCTTAATCTTTGATCTTTTTTCCGGTTGATAGACTCAAGCACATCTATCGTGAAATTAATTTCACCTAATTAACACAAGTATTACTGGCTAAACAAACAAAGTGGATACTTGCACCAAGTGCTTCACACTGGATAAACAAAGGTTCTTAAACAACATAAAGTATCCCTAATACACAATCCATACAATACTAAAGTTCATTTCACATGAAAGAGCTTGCTTATTCATCATGGCAAACAAAACCTTTCCTTCTGCAACAATGGGATCAAAATTTGTACTTGATTGATCCTCAATTCTTCCTCCCCTCAGCAAGGATAATATGGTACCCATGCCTGCGTCAATACCGAAATTTTAGAACATTGAGGCCTGGAGTTTTTCATATTAATATACTGCACAAATGACCCTTAAAAGTATCACCAATTATCGGCTTTTCTTTCTAACTTCCAAAAGATCTCAAATTTGGTCCTAAACAATGCTGGGTGAGTTCATGATCTCTTCCCGTCGGTGCATACTGTCATTTTACTCGAAAAATTGATGATGGAAGCCATAACATACGAGTCACTTTTGCAAAAATATATAGGAAATCAACTTATTTTAATTGTAAGGACAAAAGTGTGAGCTTCAAAAGTTCAGGGATCGAATAGTAATTTCAAACTTCTAGGACCAAACAGGAAACAACAGCACAATTCAAGGAACATTGAACATTGCAACAATCTAGTCTTGTTCTTTTTAAAAATGAAGAGTCAGAGAGAAGAAGGCTTACGTGGATTTGAAAGGAGCACTAGTGACTCCAACTGGAGTATTAAAAGCTACCTCCTGGAAAGGCCCTGCCATTTTGCCTCGAGGGAACCAACCCAGGTCTCCTCCCTTCTTGCCAGATGGACATTCCGAGTACTCAGCTGCTATCTACAGTACCAAAAATCGTGCACAATATGAGTACACTTTACTTAAATTTAGAAGAAATGCCGTCATGAGAAATCCAAACAGCCTCCTTATGTGAAGTTTAGACTGAAGGACCTACCAACAATATATGAATAACAGATACCCAAATAACATTAGCTTATAATTAGTTTGGTTGACCAGAACTTAGCTCAAGCAATGAAATTTCCGAGCAATAGAAAAAGAGAACCCAAACAAATTTAACTCCTCTAAACACAATCTCCGGCACCAAAGGCACAATAATACAAGTCCTCAATATTTTATAACTTTTCTCTGTGAATTGTGGAAACTGCACACCAGATTTCTCCATTTTTCACACATGCCCTGTTTATTTACATGTAGCTTACTTTATATTTAGCACACTATATCAATCTTCTCCACCAAACTAATCTAAAATAGAGTTACTCATGAAAATCTAAAAAAGGTTGGAGCCAAATGCAAATTTGAGTGATACTGAGTTTTATCAGCAAAAGATCCCTTTTCATAGATTTCACCTTCTGCTCTAAACTTAGCTTGATGGTATTGAAAAAGGCGACGATTAAAAGCATTTCCATGCAAGCATTTCAAAGCATATATAGACTATATCTCCAATGTATCAATTGACTACCTTAGCAAACTCAGCAGGCGGAACTTTGTCTCCATTGTTAAGCCACCCGTCTTGTAGCTTTTTGTATGCTTCATTAATCTTGCCTTGCTTTTCACAAAGCACATGTCTTGCTACACAACCAAAAAGACCACACTTTATTTTAACTCAAGCACCAATAAACTAAACATGATTATTTTATTTTTTTTCTAACTGGCAGCCTGTTTTTGTTAGTAAAAGCAAGTCTTACCAGTAAGAATTACACAAACTATGAAATCAACCCAAGATTTAAAAAAACCCTAAAAGTTATCAATCATAGCAGTGATGTGTGCAATTTTGTGGCGTGTATTTAAAATACATTTATCTAAAAAAAATTGGCGTGTATAACTTTATGTTTTGTTATCACAAAGCTACACGACTTAAAAACTTTGCCAATGCACCAGCTAGTCATCATAATATTTGAACCATTAGGTAGCTAACAAAAATGTTCACTCAATAGGATTCGTGATTTACAATTTACAATTACTTCCAATTTACCAAAATCATACAGATAACATTAAGAAAGCAAGACAATTGGAAGGGAAAAAAAAAGTATTAACCAACCTTTGACATAAGTACAGGTGCCGAGGCCGTCGGCCGACTTGCCTCCCTTGCCTTTCCCCTTGGAACTGCTCTCATCGCTTCCAGACGCCGCCTGTTTTCCCTTCCCTTTGCCCGATGCCTCCTTCGATTTCGAGTCCTTCCCCTTCCCCATCACCGTCGATTAAAATAACTAATTACCCGGGGACACAATCGAGATTCCAACTGGGATCAAAACGAATTGAGCGGAAAGAGATCAATTTCACGAGATAGCCGATCCGATTAGAGAAAAGGCTAACCTTAGGAATTGTACAAGGGGTTTTGAGAAGAGAAGCAAAGTGCGCAGGTTTATTCCTCTCTTGTTTTCCTTCCGTTGGAACCGGGATGTAAAAGAATCCATATCCTCTGCATTGGAGAAGAGGCTCTCTCTCACTGCACAACGGAATCTTGTAGGATTAGTGAATCCAGACCATTAATTTTAACTTGGCACGAATCTCGAAACCAATAATCCATTCACAATCACATGACTGTTTTATTATTTATAGCGTGGATCCACGGACCACGTCGGGCGATGATATTTTGAGCAATGAGGGCCGATAAAAGAAATGATCCATTCAATCTGTGTAGTGACGGGCCTCTAATTATGGACTACTTTTAGCAACCACGTTTGGTCCAAACACTCTATAAATAACATCACGCATATTTATCATTGATGCGGCGGCCTATATAGCCGATTTTGTTATTAATATCCAACATAAAATAAAAAATATCAAATGCATCCGCCTGTGCTGACTATTTTTAAAAATATCCAAACCTGTCATTTTTTAGCCGGTTGGGTTAACAATTTGTACCATCCATTTTTAGCCAGTCAGGAGTTTTTTTTTAATATTTGTTAGATTATTTCTTTTGACGTATAATTAGCAGAACTATACTAAAATACGCTAAATCACTTTAAAATACGTTAAATTATGCTAAATTACGCTAAGTGGGACGATATTTTCATTGAGAAAGCGAAAAATGACGACAAAACTTTAAATGGCCATAAAACGGTGCTCGAGTGTCCGATTTCAACAAATTGTCATTTTTTTGGAAAGCTTGCAAAAAGATGCATGCGTCGATGACCGCTTTGCCATTTTTCGAAATCCAAATTGCCAAGTTTACCCAAAATTTTATTAAGTAAGATTTTTTTCCGTATCGTATCTGAAAATACGGATAAGAAGTAAGATTTTTTTCCGTTATTTTACCTCTTTTTGTATAAGATAATTTTTAAAAATAAAACTATATATATAGAGATATATTTGTATGGAGATGATACATGATACAAGAAAATTTTGTATTTTATTAATTTTTAATAATATAAATTAGTTGTATTCATTATTATAATTTTTCTTCTTGTTTTGAAAATATTTTATCGAAAATACAAATTGAAATGTCAATGATATTTTTTTATTTGTTTACCCGACCGACACCTTATTCGAAGAGACAGGTAAGAGTAAATATTTTTTTTTCGTTATCATAACGGTTATGGGTATGAAAATACCTCCACCCGACCCGTATTGTACTTGTTAACTGTTGATTTCATGTATATGCAAGAGCACGAATTTAATAAATTTGTTAAGCTACCATTTGCAATATACCAAGATCTTGTGCTATAAATTGAACCTATTAACTATAGAGTTATAAATATTGATTTACCTCTTCTTGAATCGTATCAAGAAGGTAATCCTTGGCAGTGGTGGTTGCGAAGGACTCTCTCCTTGCTTCTTCACCTACACCCAAAATCGAGTGCCTCTCCAATGAACTATGCCACAAGATTAACCAAGAGATTAATCAAATATATTAGTATTTGTAGATCTCAAGTCTAATCAAACAAATCCACTCTTCAAATCTCTTCTTGAATTGATTTTTGTGGAATTCTCAACACATGAGCCTATCTAAATAAGCAAGAGAAAATGAGGCAACAAAAAAAACGTCCAAAATTTAGATGGTAGAAAAGAGGCAAAGGTGGCTAGGGTTTTGGATGCATTTTTTCTTCTAATTTGACCCCTTTATATATATATAAAGTCTAGGACAAATAATCCACATTTAACCATTAAAATGGGCCTCTTTTCTCATCAATTTGGGCTGACCATTTATGGGCTTTTAAACTTATTTTGTTCCATCATAATTCTTTCTCTTAATGCATAATTAGTTGGCCCAATTGTTGCACCAATTAATTGTACATCAAATTAATATAATTCCATAATTATATTAAGTATGTTGAGTTGAAATAAATTTTATTTATCATATAATAAAATTATTTCTTGATTAGACATTTATTTTAGTTTCATAA
This sequence comes from Carex cristatella, assembly GCA_024447775.1. Taxonomy (NCBI): domain Eukaryota; kingdom Viridiplantae; phylum Streptophyta; class Magnoliopsida; order Poales; family Cyperaceae; genus Carex; species Carex cristatella. The sequence continues at coordinate 519,342 of JAJHPF010000016.1, forward strand.
GATTGTTTGAAATAATTAATTATAATCATTTATAATTAATTCATTCAACAAACTAAAATAATATAACTATGGTTAAGAGCTTGTTTAGCAATACCCTGGAGGATTTATGTCATGTTGGCCATAGAATTAAATTAGTATACTTAATTCTAATAATCACAAGCGGTATCTAGCAACACATTGTGACTCCCAATTAACATAAATAAATACTATACAAATATAGTATTTCTTCCTACATAGAAAATATAATTTCTATTGTTTAATTCTTATGTCTCATGTTATCAATATATAATCCAAGATTGGAATGTGTCATTCTTGCATATTATATGTTTCTTGATATAGAGTTGATTGTATAAATAAATTTGCATGCAAACAATCCAACTCCATCAAGGGGCCCAGTTGATATCATTGCTCAACAAATAAATTGTGAGGGACATACTCGATTTCTTGATGAACATCTTTTCCCCGCACAATTTATGAATGTCAAAATAGAATCCTTATAGTAGCCAGTTACGGACAACGTTATAAACTATTTATAACAAACACTCCTCATGTGGAAAAGATGAAACATCTCAAACTTTAGAATTAAACACTTATGAAATAATTAATGACACATAACACAATCCATATAATTATTTCATAGGGTCAAGTCCAGTACTATGTTCAAATAACATATACTTATGCAATTAAGTTGGTAACATATACCCATGACTCGTAGAACTTAATCATCACTTAACTTGCATACTAATCTTATATGAATAATTAATGTTCCTTGCTAATTATCAAGATTACGGATTTTTAGAGTTATTATTGTCATTTAAATAAATGAAGCACAGAGATCCACAATTCAAGTCCTCAACTCAAATGATCTGTCAATAATAATCTCATGAAACAAATGATATAAAATCATCAATAACATAAACCAAAATGAGCCATCAAAATTGATTGGCTTCTAGGACATAACTCCAAGCCATCAAAATTGTTAACACCCCTATATAGGGTGAGATTTTTATTAATATCCAACATAAAAAAAAATCAAATGTATCCAGTTGTGCTGACTATTTTTAAAAATGCCCAAATCGGCCGTTTTGGACGGTTGGGTAAAAAATTCACCGGTTATTTTTTGACCGGTCAGGAGGTTTTTTTTTTAATATTTGTTAGATTACTTCTTTTGATGCATAATTAGTATAATTATACTAAAATACGCTAAATTACTTAAAATTATGTTAAATTACATTAAAATATGCTAAATTACATTAAATAACGCTGATTATACTAAAATACGTTAAATTACTCTAAATTGTGCTAAATTAGGCCGATTTTGTGTCATCTTTCATAAATCATAAAAAATAGTAAAAATTGGTATTCTACATATTCATTATATAACAAATTTACTGAGCTATTTAGATCGAAAAATAGAGATGAAAATCTTAATAAAAAATTTCAACTCAAGTTTTGAGGCTCTTCCCTTTGATTTTTGGCTGAAATTTTTATTAATATCGAAATTTAATAATTTTTTCCCAAATCTACACCCTGTAGGGCGATATTTCCAAAAGTGTCCAAACTGCAAATTAAAATTCCGGTTTCAAGCTTAAAAACTACAAAAATTATTTCCGGTTCTACCCATTACAAAACCGCAAAACAAATTTATGGTTCTAAGAACCGGGAATGAAATTTCCTTTTTTTCTGATTCAAAACCAAAAAATAATTTCTAGTTCTAGGACTGGTAAAAAGTTTTCGGTAAACAAATTCAATTATTTTACATAGCAGTTAATTCACATATATAGTGGACCTCCCCTTTTTGTAATTAAACACAAATATTTATTATTTATTTATTTTTTGTATTGAAATAATAGAAATATTTTATAAATTTCTTTGAAAATAGATGGAATGCTATAAATTTGATTTATTAGAAAGACTGCAACAAAAAATCCGGATCAACATTTTTCAGGCTAGATTTTTTGTGGTGGTAAGAAAAATTAAAATATTTCTGTGTGTTATCAATCCCGATTTAAAAGTTACTTCTAGATAAATACAAAAATATTCGAATTCTTCTATTTTTGAAAAAAAAATCTGGAAATTATCTGACACGGTATCAGAAAATTTGAGAAAAGTGTACCTAGAATTTTCAGAATTATTAGTATTTTTCAAATAAAGAAGAATTCAATTTTTTTTTGTATTTATCTAGAAGTGACTTTTGAACTGGGATTGATAATTCAGATTCAAAATATTTTATATTTTTTTTTCAATAACACACAAATAAATATTTTAATTTTTCTTACAGCTGCAAAAAATATGGCCTTAAAAATGTCGTTCCATATTATTTTTTGCAGTCTTTCTAATAAATTAAATTATATAGTAGTCCATATATTTTAAAAGAAATATATAAAATATTTTTAATATTTCAATAAAAAAATAAAAAAATTATAAATATTTCTGTTTAATTTAAAAAAAATAGGAGGTCCACTGTATATGATTTAATTGCTCTCTGGAACAATTGAATTTGTTTACCGGAAACCATAATTTTTTTTTTACTGATCCTAGAACTAGAATTTTTTTTCCGATTTCGAATTAGGAAATCATAAATTTGTTTTGCGGTTTCAGAATGGGTAGAACCGAAAATAATTTTTGCGGTTTTTAAACTTGAAACCATGATTTAATTCCACAGTTTGAACACTTTCGAAAATATCGCTCCACCAGGTGTGGATTTGGAAATTTTTTATTTTAATTCTATTTTTAAACTCTTGTACTGCGTATTTGCTGCTTAATACGTGGTTCTTCTCAAGCGGGTGCTATTGCTCCTATACATTGTCTCAAATGAACACAATTTTAAATCTATCATATTGGTTTGAAATGATGAAGATGTATTTTACAAGTCATGAGTGTGGAAGCAAAATTTAAAATTTTGTAATTTATTTGACATAAAGTCAAACAGTAAATAAATGTAGTTTTATAAATTATTTTAATATATTTATTTTTCATCATTTTTTACAATTTGACTTTGTACTAAGAAAAAAAAATAATGTATATGTACACACATCACTCTTTAAGTAAATCGGTTTCAACGATTTAAATAAATTAATTGAAGTTTTTTTTTTTAGTATATATTGGAAGTCAAGCCACACAACTATTTAATATTCACAAAAAAAATTCTCATCTGGATTTCAAACATGCAACATTCAATACGAAAAGCATTATATTTATCACTAAATCAAATATTAGTTCTCAATTTGAAGTCTTTTTTAATAAATTTTAGAGTTCTATTTGTCGAATTTTCTCGATGAACACACGAATACTTTGCTGGCGTTCTTATCATCTAATGTTCCTCAATATAAATCTGCATCATGAGAGCTGTTTTTCTGTGTGCTCTATACTACGTATAATATACTTCATGATTAATATTTGTTATTTCAAAGTACAATAAGTCGTTATTGATGATTTTATTGGAGATAAAGAAATTAGTACGCCTAAAATTACGAATAGGTATCATTGTAACAAGTTTACCGACAATATTTGTATTATTTTTTCAGCAGTTTCCAAAAAGGATGCATAAATCAAACAGAAGTTTACGAATAATACGCTATTTTACCACCAAGCTATTCCTAGAATTTACAAACTTTATTACTTGCTTTATAAAAATATATTTATATTTAATCCTCTATATATATTATTTGTATAAAATATATATTTTTTCAATATATTCATAGTAATAATTTTATATTTTGTAATAACTATTTATTGAATTCACTATTTCTCCAGCAGGCGCATCCAAGGAAGCGAAGCTCTATATAAATCTGAACCCTTGGATCGAATCCGCTCCGCCACATCGGGAAGTCTCTGGAAGAAATCAGTAGTCGCTTCTTACGCTCTCAATTCTAAACCCTTCTCAAAGACTCAAAACTCTCTAGTCCTCTCGTAATGGCGATCATCTCTGATTTACCAGACGAGCCCGAAAACTCAACTGCGTCTTCCAACAATGGCCAAGAGGATTTTCTCTCCTCTCTTCTCGCCAAGAAGGGACCTTTGTCACTTCTAGAGACGGTGTTCGATTTGATCAGGAGGCGATCCGATCTGTTCAAGGATCCGACGGCGGTGAGCAAGATCACCGCACTTGCATCCGCCGCCAAGGCCAAGGTCGATGCCGAGTTGGCGGCCGAGAGGAGGAAGAAGGAGGCGATGGAGAAGGCAAAGGAGGCCAAGGTAGAGAAGAAATCGGTGGAGAAGCCTGTCGAGGTTAATACGGAGAAGAAGGATGAAGCAGAGAGTTCGAGCAAAAAGGCCAAGATCGGGGAGCCAGAGGACGATGGAAAGAATGGAATGAGTTAGTCTCTCTCTCTCTCTATCTCTCTGTTTTTTTTTTTTTTTTTTTTTTTAAATTACTTGGTAGTGGCTACCAAGTTCTCTCTCTCTCTCTCTGCTGTCTTTGATTTATGCATTGCATGAAATTTGAATGGGTAACACTGTAACCTTTTATCAGTAAACATTCGCTTAAGGTGATTTTGTTCAATGTAATTGTAGAATAGACAGACCAAACCAACACTACCTTTTTCTCGCTGGGTAGAAAAAGAAATACAATGACATGTAATTGTGGTAATTGAATTGTATAATTGTTTTGTAATTGTGGTAGTCTAATTGTATAATTGTCGTAACCTAAGATGACACATATTTTGCAGACCACATGTCTTGATCTTTCTGTGAGCTAGATTTTAAATTCAAAGAAGACAATTTTTTGGTCTGGGTAACATATTAACATGTTCAATCACGCAACTTAAGATAGCATAAATTTTGCTTCCAAATAGCTTTGTGTTGTCCAGAATGCTTATTTCTACTTCTTTTGGGGTCCCCAAAAGACTAATATTTCCATGATGCATCAATTAATTACAGAGCCAAATGCCGGAAATGGGCTTGATTTGGAGAAATACTCTTGGACACAAACTCTCCAAGAGGTCACCGTAACCATACCAGTTCCTCCGGGTACCAAGTCTAGATTTGTCACCTGTGAGATTAAGAGAAATCACCTCAAAGTCGGCCTCAAGGGTCAACCTTCTGTTCTTGAAGTAAGTATTGTGGAATTTATATCTTATGATTTGTATTTTTCTTTGATTGTTTACCATTATTTAATTTTTTTTAAATTTCTTCCAGGGAGAGCTTTATAACTCAGTAAAGGTTGACGATTGCTTCTGGAGCATAGGTATGTGAATGTAATTAAGCAATTTCTATCTTTTGTTTCTAACATTATAAATTGCTTTTAATGGATTTGTAACTTGTTTTTTCCTATTTTTGCAGAGGATGGCAAGTCAATATCTATCCTGTTGACAAAACATAATCAGATGGAGTGGTGGAGAACTGTGGTGAAAGGTGAACCAGAAGTAGATACTCAAAAGGTAGAACCTGAGAACAGCAAATTGACTGATTTGGATCCCGAGACCCGTCAAACTGTGGAGAAAATGATGGTAAGATCCTGTAGATTATTATCATAATGCAAGGCTATTTGTGTATATATTACATATGAAGAACTATGTCTAACATATCTCTGGTAAATAGTTTCTGATTCTTTTGCTTGTTTTGTCAGTTTGATCAGCGTCAGAAGCAAATGGGACTTCCTACGAGTGACGAGATGCAAAAGGAAGAACTCCTCAAGAAATTTATGGCCCAGGTAAGAGAATTTTACTATTAATTTTAGTTCAGAATGCTTCTATCAGTTCATTTGGTCTTATATCTGTTTTTGTTTAACCGATGTAGCATCCTGAAATGGATTTCTCGAAGGCCAAGATAGGGCAATAAATCTCTCATGAAAATTGCGGTGAAAGGTGAATTTTTGTAATGCTAGAAGGGACAAAATGATTTAATGCTTTAATGCTAGCACGGTTACTGTCGGGACTTGTTAGTTATCTGGAGCTTCGAGCTTTCTTAGTGCTTTGTGAACTAGTTACTCATTTTGTTAATCATGCTTGCTATTGTTTCGTCACATGATATTTTCTTTTACGAGGATTTTGGATGGTAAATTTTTTCTATTTTTTAGGTTGTGCTATCTGTGGAATTATTGTTTTTTAATTAGCCACCCTTTTGTTCTTTTTACTTAAGCTTGATATATAAGCATTTTTTTTTAGAGCAGACGCCTTTTACGTTCACCTGCCTCTCTAATTTATCTAAAAAAATTCTCCTATATTATCTTAGGAATTGGTGTAAAGCGTATATATGCATACATAGCAGCTAAAAATATGCAACAGAGGCCGGTGTGCAAGTATAGAATTGATTTTTGTTCGTAGATCGGCTAAATTCACAATTTCACATACAATCATAACAAGTTAAGTAAATGTTGCTCGTCTGATCGTCTCATATATGGCAGGCTTAGGCCCCATTAACAACTGACTTGGGTCCTCAACTTTAGAAGCATCAGATATCAGATGGCCCATTATGCAAAAAACACATTACAATTTGTTTGTTTTATATTTGACCACATGCAAAAGGAACATGTGCAGTTTCATTTGACCAGTCGGAATTTATTAGATTGTCAGATGATTAACGAAGGATGGGCTCCATTTTTAGTTTTTTTTAGCCTATTCTAACATGGGGAATAAATAGCTTTTTAAACATTATCGTCCTACGTGACAAAATTGAAAACTAAATATCCGATGTAGATTTCATTTTTCCAATTTGTATACAATAAATTCTAGGAAGCTGATAACAGTTCACAATAAATTTTCTGAATCGTTCCGCACTATAAATGTATGGGGTCATAACTAGATGGGTGACTGTAAAGTTTCAGCAATGAATTGTTATTTTAAAAATATTTATATTTGCATTCCCAACTATTTAACTCTATGCACTAAAATATTTATACTTATGAGGTTGAACAATTTTTATGTAAATAATTATTCCTTCCAATCAAATTTTTTAAACGTTCTCACTCCATCATATTTTTGGTAATCTGTGATAAATTTTTTACATGTAGATGGGACCGTACATGTTTTTACATGTAATTTTTTTTTCTGTTCAATCTCCATTATATTTCTGGCAATCTGTGAGAAATTTTGTGAATCTAAAACTACGAACGTCTTCTACACGAATTTTTTTTTTTCAAATGAGATGCATGATGAAATGCTTTCGAACTCATCATATTTATACCTCGTTGTGCAAGTATTATATCTCACCATGCAATTATTTTTTATATCAAAGTATTAATATCTTATTTCTAAGTATTGATATCTTATTTTTTAAGTATTTATAGTTTTATATATAATAAAGTTGATGCAATAATAATTGAGACACCAAGAAAGAGATATTATATATATATTTTTAGGACAATAGTACATCATTAAAAGAGAGTTGATGCGAGAACAATATCAGGATTGAGAAAGGGGATGATACAATTATTCTAAATTCTATTTCAAACCTCACCTTACCGCATGCAGATTTTTATACATTTGAACTTATTTAAAGAAAATAAAATTCGAAGAAATCAGTAAAATGGATCGAAGCAACGAGAAGCTTTGCATCTAATTATGCATCATATTCTGAATATAAATTGCATGAGTGTCTACAACTTATTGTCCTAATTCCATAAATTGAAGTAATTTTGCTTTCTCTAATCCTTTTAATTTCTGAAGTTATACGAATTTCCTGTTTGTTCGGTAAACTTTGACAATCAAGAAACGAATAGACAGGTCGTATGCTTGAGGCTATTCGTGTAATTTACTAATTTTTTTTTTAGGAAAACAGAACGAATGGCACGGCTGTTTTCTTATTTTTTTTCTTAACAAACTGCATACTCGAGGCATGAATAATGTACAAGCTCTGAATTAGCAAAACCAGATTACTCACCAATAATCTTTGCAAGAGCACTCTCCTTTACTGAAATGATGAAATCGGTTTCGATCCCTGACAATGATCACGCAGTTAAAGACCCTCGATACAAACTTGCTCACCTCGTGACAGTCTCTACAGACCCTCAAGTTTTTTGTTATCCGTATCGTCTCCCCGGCCTTTGTGTGAATCAACCCGAAAGCCATGGCAAGCTTCTCACTGTGGTAATACAAGGCTTCTTCCTTCTTCTCCTCGGCTATGTCATGCGGGACCATACCCGTGTCGGCTACATAACCCTCTGCTTTTATCCTCTCCATCATTTCACCAAGCATGGAGTAAATCTCCTTAGCTTGAGGATGGGACCCACTCCCGCATATGAATTCGTTTACGATTCCGTTCATCTCGATTAATGAATGACCCGCTTCTTTATGTACCCCTTTGTCACTCATCATTTTACGTACTTGTGCCACATCATCCCATCTGCCGGCGCCGGCAAACAAATTAGCCAACAGCACGTACCGGCCACTATTCAAAGGATCTAGTTCTATGACTCTCTGACCAATTTCTCGACCCAAATTGACCACACCATGTATCTTACACGCACCGAGCAGCGCACCTAATATGTCAACATCTGGTTCCATTGGCATCTGCTCTATGAGCTGTTTAGCCTCCTTTAACATCCCGGCTCGACCAAGTATATCAACCATGCAACCATAGTGCTCCATTTTGGGCTCTATATTTTTTTTTTGCACCATATAGTCAAAATAGTGCTTCCCCTCAGCGACCAAACCAGAGTGTGCACATGCACTTAGCAAATTTAAAAATGTGATGTCATCAGGAAACCCTGCTTCCATTTCCATCTGTTTAAAAACTTGAATTGCCTCAGTGCCTCTTCCATGAATTGCGAATCCACCAACCATGCAATTCCATGTAGAGAGACCCTTTATTTTGAAACTGTTAAATACATCAAATGCCTTCTCCAAGCAACCACATTTGCAGTACATGTCAATAATAGCTGTAGCCAGTTTCGAATCTACTTCAAGTCCACTTGACTCAATTTTTCTATGAATCAACTTACCTTTTTCTAACAAACCTAAGCCAGTGCAAGCTGCTAATATACTAGCCCCAACATATTTATTCATCTCAATCCCCTCGGCTTGCATCTGATCAAACAGCTCTAACGCCTCCCTGAATAGTCCACTTTTCACATACCCTGTAATCATCGCATTCCAAGAGACCAAATTCCTCTCAGGCATTTCATCAAACAAAGCACGTGCATCATCTATAAGCCCTGCTTTTGACAAGCCACTTACCATAGTAGTCCATGTGACGATAGTACGATTATTCGATACATCAAACACCTTCCATGCATCATAAGGGTAACCACAGTCAAGATACATACACAACAGATTATTTCTGGCAAAGGGATCAGAACTGAACCCAAACTTGTACATGAGAGCGTGCAGCTGTCGGCCGAAGGAGAGAAAACTCGGGTGAGATACAAATCGCAAGAGAGGAGGAAAAGTGAATTGATTAGGTAATACATATTGCTCTAGCATGTGCGAGAGGAGAAGACAAGGAGAGACAGGGGGCTTGTGATGGGAAGAGAGTGCGAGAAAGAGAGTGTTGTAAATGAAGGCGTCAGGGTGTGGGAGGTGGTGGAACAGGCGGAGGGCGTAGGATATGTCGCCGGAGGTGGAGATTCCGGTGAACTTGATCAGGCGGCCCATGGCGTGGTTGTCAGAGGAGAGGCCGAGACGGACGAGCTGCGAGTGGTGCTGCCGGAGCTCCGACATGGTTGAGATGGTGGGGACGTAATATGAGGTGGCGCGTCGATGGTCGGAGGAGGATCCGGCGGTGGCGGAGGGAGGGAGTGAGACGGGTGATAGGAGAGCCATGGAGGCTCCGCAGTTGGATATTTTCCAGAGCTCAGCTGGTAAAGCAATCAGTCAATATCGAGTCCGGATTAACTCAAATTTTGGGTTTGGGATCTGGATCGTCCGATCAAATTCGACCCTCGTTCGTTCGGTCCGAGGTATTGGACGGTTGGGATCCAAACTCAAAATGTGGGTTAGGTGATATGATTTCGTCAATATCACGCTCAACAACATTTTAAAAATTAAAAGTGAGTATCCTTTTTTCGTCTGCTGTCAAAGGTTAAAACATTACTTTTCGTCTTTTCCACACATATCACAGGATCCAAATTTGATTTAAAAAGTTTTTCGTTGATATTAATTCCGATCATCTTCTCCAACAGGAAAATAATCTGAACATTAAAGCTAGAATTAGCGTTAAAATTTCAATCTGTACTGTGAAAACTTAAATTTAAATTTCACCTACACATAATGACAGACATAATGGAATGAATATGAGTCAATTCACGGATATTTATAAGTGATTTTCTATATAGTTTATAGTAAAATGTCATGGTTATTGGTTATTGTAATATTGATTCTCATACTAACGGATATTTATAAGTGATTTTCTATATAGTTTATAGTAAAATGTCATGGTTATTGGTTATTGTAATATTGATTCTCATACTAAGTATGAAAATTTATATAATTAACTCTTAAAATATATTTGATCAGCATGTGACCTACATGTAAACAAGATAGAACAATTGTCCTACTTTGAATTTTGAAACAAAATTTTTAGTATATACTATTGGACTCTTGTCCAACCAAAAATTAATTTTATCCTACCTGGTTGGTTCAAAATCTTTTGTTGAGTCTATAATAAAATAAAATCTTGTGTAGCCAACAATAATATCTGATGAGTTAATGGGTTGAATCCAATATTTTTGATCTCTTGTCCTACTCTACTCTAACAAAAATCATGATTTCCCATAACTTAAAAGTCTGACACCCAATCTAAATTTTCTAGCTCTATCCTAAGTGTAGCAACCTTAATTACCTTCGACCTTTTGTTTGTTTATTTGCTTGGTAGAAGCAACTAAGAATTTGGGTCGCTAAATGCTAAGTCATGTGAAACCATGGCTTAAAAAGAAAGATGGGCAAAAAAAACACAAAGGATGTAGCATTAAACTTGATAAAAAAGCACCCGTTCGGTGAACTTAAGACTTCTTGAGCACTAAAAAGTACTAAGGAGCTCTAAATCATGATTGTCAAACACTACTCTTTTACTTAATACGTTCTTTTTCGATGCTACAATCAAAATGTGATATCCCAAATCAAAATAGGCAACCATTTGAATGACCCAATATGACCAGCATCTAAAAACTAGAGCATAGGAAGCTCCGCCTGGAGATTCTGAAGACGACCGGCTCCTTCGCTCTGCCTCCTCTCCCCCCTGGTCTGTATGTCCACTTCATCTCATCCCATTCGAGCGAATGACTCCGTCTAACAGGTCTGACTGCTGTTCGGCGATCTATCTCAATCCATTCGAGCAGATACTTCCATCCAACGGAGCTAGTCACTGCTCATCGGTCTATCTCACCTCACTCCAACTGAGCAAGTACTTTCGTCTAACGGATCTGGCAACTGCTTTTAATTTCATCTCGACTCTCTAGGTTCGATTGAGGGTGTTGTGAATTCGTTCCACCTCTACTATAGTATCTACTATATTTACGTGTAATAAGATATGTTTATAGTTAATGATGATGATGATATGCGCTGACGGTGATTCCCTTCCTCCTCTTCCTCCTTCCTCTCTTCTTCTCCTTCCTCTGTATTTTCTTTTAAATAACTCAGGCACAAATCTCATCTGAGCACAAAGGCTCCTCTGGATACCCCTACCTTACCTTGATTACAATAGCATTGTTTTGTGCTAACGACGAGAAATTATGCAGGCTCACAATCTACCAATCTGAGCACGAGCACAGAAAATCCTACAAGCTCACTATTTACTAATCCGAGCACAATAACTTTTAGTTTTGCTATTTTTTTTTTCTTCTGATTTTTCTTGTCTACTTTTGTCAAAGGGTTCAGTTATAATATTTTAAGTACTGATGCAGATGTAGATGTACTGGTATGAAATATTGACTGCGGGCTTTCAACCGAAAAAAATATGATCAACATCTATGGATCTGAAATTCTAAATTTGTACCTTATCATCTTTGCTAAATCCATGCATGCATGTCGATTCGAAAATAATCAGATCTTCATTGAATATAGATTTGGGGTAAAGTGGATCTATATTTGAAACCAACTTGGAGCTAGATAGATAAATGATGCAAGCAATATACAATTAAGATTTAGAGAGAAAATATTTATAACGGTAATCATCAATTAATTTGACTAGATATCCTGCATTAATTGTTCCAACTTTTAAGTTACGTGCATTACAAAATGTTCAAAAGGATTAGAGAGACCATTTTGTTTTTATTGAATCCTGAATTACCAAGAGAATATATTTCATGGATTGGCCTACGATAATCTAATTAATAAACTCGATTTTCATATAGGGGTGTGTGTGTGTAAAGAAGAAGAATAATTTCATAAGTTTGGAATTCTAATATTTTTTTAGCTTCTCCAGGATAACATAGAAATGAATAATACTCATAAAAAATAGACTAGGGTTAAAATGCAATGTTGGTTTTGTGTCTAACTATATTCTCATATTTTTTATCTTCATTTTTTAAATTCAAACATTCCATCCGAACTGCTCTCAACATGATATCCATATTAAAATTGGTCAAAAAATAGTGATTTTGTACCTATCTGAAAAAATAGTAAAATATTTTCAAAAAAATATAAAATTTGATCACTAATCAACGATTTGAATTTTGAAAATAAAGATATAGATATGATATATAATTGAAGCACAAACTAATGATGCATTTTAACCTATAAAAAAATATAAATGAATTAGAAACTAACTTTCGATCACTAGTGAATAAAAAAAATATTTTTCGGTGTACGAGAGAGATCAGTTCCAACAAGTTATTCTTTACAAAAGTGTGTGTGTGTCTGTGTAACTGAACTAAAGCAGGATCAACTACAATAACAAGAAGCAGCATTGGTGCCCATTCCTTATATATATAGTCCGGTTTATAAAATGAATCACTGTGTCATTAATTAATTATAAAGGAAAAAACAGCTTCACAAATGCTGCACAGCAAGAGAGAGCGAACAACATCTTTAATTAATTCGGGACATGAACAAGAAGAATTCATATCACCGAAGCTAATAAAATATTTGTGTTTAGATTCGGACAGTCCAATCAAAATCCGCACAAATATTAAAAAGACCTCGTGCACCGGATTGATTTAGATTCTGATCTGACGATCCGATGTAAACACAAATATTCTGTTACCTCATAGAATATAGATTCCACGGAAGCACAGGACAGGGCCAAAGAGTTGGTCCAGTACTCCAGTTGGAGTTGAGAGCGGGTAAGTCGTACAGAGGGGTACAAAAAATTCCAGCACATGTACACGTGTTGCTGGCGAGACACGACAATCTATTTATTATCCTATTTGCACGTACCCGCACATGCCACACACTCACACACACTATTACTATTTACTATTTACTATTTACTATTTACTATTTACTAGTCACAAAAACCAAAATAGAAAAAGAACAAAACACATACTACATACTCGTGGAAATTCAACCAATGCTTTGCTACCCCGGTCCCGGTAAGGTAATCAAATTCTATTTCATGAATTTCATTCAACTAAAATATATCATTGTTTGGTACGATTATACATTTCCAATTTTTCATTTTTCTTTGAAATTTATAATATACTGATAATATATTTTTTTGGTAATATGACAATTGAGAAAATTTTATCCAAAGCTATATTTTTTATATTTTGGATAATTTCTTTTGTATGTTTGGTGTAATTTGGAAAAAATTTCTGTATTAAATAAGTGTCGATAAAATAAATCGTTAATTGTTCATACTATTTTATTGATGACTAATCAACTATGAAATTAAATTAAAATTTCATATACAAGTACTTGAAATTTTGATAATATCATATCCAATAAATTTGATGTTAATAGAACTTATTTCCTTCCTTACTATTATATTCTTAAAATATGTAAATTCATTCATTATCGTGATTAAACAATATGATAATTTTCATTAAATTATCTGATTGCTATTTCCAACTACTTTCTTATCTTTTTAATTGGTTAGTTAATTAAGATTAGAACGTAGACAAATATTATTTAATAATATAATAAAAACTAGTCTACATCAATTTGACTCAGTAATATTAATACAACGTTGACATTCAATTTCTTTTGTACCATCAAACAAATTATTTATTCTAAATTTTTTTTTTCGGGTAATAATTTTCTTTACAAAATTTGAAATTAACGTCTCATACAAAAATCATTGCCTTAGTCAACTGTGCTAAAAATAATAAAATAATTCCCTCCTCACAGAGACAGATCCACAGTCAATGAATGGGGGTCAATTGACCTCCATTCATTTGCAATTTTTTTTTAATTTATACCTTATTTTTAATAAATTTAAACTAAAATATATGAATAAGGTGAAATTGACTAATAAAATTTTTTTATATACTTGACCCTATTTTAATTATTTTCCAAAATACATATCTCTTTAATTAATTTATAATGAGAATTAACAACTAAAATGTACTTAACAGGGCAGCAGAAAAGGAAAGGCGCAACCGCGCAATCAAAGTATCGATCAGTGTTGTTGTGTGATCTTTTTCATCTACCCGTAGCAGCAAAGCAAAGCAAAACAAAACAAAACAAAACAAAAGCATCACCCAACAAAAGCGGTCCATGCCATTTCCATTGCCCACGCACGCTCAATTCCTCAATTCCTCATGCTCTGCTAGCTGCTGTGTCTTTCATTAGCTATACTTTCTCTCTCTCTTCAGCTCTCGTACAGTATACATATAAATGGCTGCCGTAGATGTCGGAAGTCGGTGTACCTGTAATAATTCCTTGGACGGCGTACGACGCACGTGCGTCGCATGTGGGAGGCTCGCTGGTTCTGGCCATGGGATAATTGACGGAGATGTCGACGGACTGGATGAAACCGGTGCATCGGTGTTCTTGCCTAGACTTATTGCTGGCTTTATTTCCGGTGCTCTTACTGGTGTTTTTGCTATCGGTACCTGCCTTATGTTTTTCATTTTTTCGTAATTAATTAATTATGTGTATCAATTAATATTAAGGCGTGGAATTATAAATACCTCGAATACTTACTTAGCTATAAATTAATTAACTCTACTATGCATGTGTCTGTTATATTTGTGTTGTATCGATCTCTCAATCAGTGCATGTCGCTCTACTCTGTTAATTTTGCAGCTGGGGCATTTACCGGAGCGGTAACGGGTGCCTTAACAGGTAGGGCCTCTGACAGTGGCATTTTACGTGGGGCAGGACTGGGGGCTGTTGCTGGAGCGGTGCTCTCCATTGAAGTTCTAGAAGCTTCTCGAGCCTATTGGTGCTCCGAACGAACCACCGATGCTAGTACTTCCATGGTCAGTTGATTACTTAATTGATTGATCGGCATTCTAATACTATTGGGTTACTGTAATGCAATGAAAGGCTTGGCACAGTGTGTGTGCGCTAAAACATCTATCGTTGCCAGCTGCCAGCATATTACTTACTGTTCTTTAGGATAATGATAGATGCAAATGTCTAAATATTTCGTACTTGATGAAAAAGTATGACCTGAAAAACCATCAAGAAAAAATGGAACCTGTAGCACCTGCTGGCTGTTTCGTGCATACTGGTAATAAATATCGATCAATGATATGAATTTTCGTGAACCCAAGTCCCTTAGTATTGAAATATTTCAACTAAACACCTTAGCTTTAATTTTTCCTAATTTCCTGGCATTATTTGGTAAAGGTATTTGGTACGTAATCAAAATCAAGACTTAAATAATTTCAAATGTCAATAGTCAAGCAATGAAAAGGTCAGGTGGTTAAATGTAAGAAAAATAAAGGACAAACGAGTTGCTAGTTGTTTTACAATCATTATCTTTCTTTTTAGGCGGATTTTATAGAGGAACTACTTCATGCTCGTATTATTCAAGAGCATTTTAATCCCACCATTTCCCGCTTTCAGGTCAGTTGTACCAGCACCAGCTTGTACTTAATATTATTTCATTTTTAACATTCATTTCATCAGTTTATTTTATTTTATTTTATTTTGGAGTTAAAATTTCAGTATTGTGAGGCAACTGATTATTGTTATGTTTGGGCAGTAAAAAAAATAAAAAGGCTTAGCTGATTTGAATTTCATTCGGGAATGCATTATGAGGTTTGCTATGATATTTCTCGGTTTGTTAAGCCAATAGACCACTGATGAAAGATCTCCAATTTGGTAGGAATGGTAGTCCTTTCTTTGTTGTAAACTTGTAATCAATTGCTTTAATTGCTAGTAAGATATATTTAATTGTAGTTCCTTCATATATGTCCCACTATTGACACAGTATTTATCACACCATAATTAATTCCTGAAATTATCTGGTAACATTATTTGACACGTGACATGATATCATTTCTATTAAAATGAATGACCACCTAAGGTTGCACGTACTCCAAATCGATTTTGATTGCTCTATGGGATGCCTGTTCATTAAGGATATCATAATATTGAAGATTAATATCTAGTATATAATTTTTTTTTGGATCCAAAGATTAGATTTGTACATACCAGTTCCTGTCTGGACTGGTATAAATCAGGTTGTCCCAATAGTTGTCGGTTGTAAAATCAATCACAATTTAATCTAGCAGCAAACTAAGCTGACAATACCTGGTAATGGAACTCTTTCACTTGACAACCCTTGCATGTTCTAAAGAGCTGGCTCTTTGTTTTCTTAATTGACAGGTGAACATCCCTGTACTAGAAATAGGAGATGAGAACATGTATGATATTTTTGGGGATATATCATCGAAGGGGCTGTCGGAAGAATCACTAAAAAAGTTGCCTCACCATGAAATTACCAAAGAAAGACTGGGCATCCATGGAGAGGATGCATCCTGCACTGTTTGTTTGCAGGTAAGTAAATAGTGCATCATTTTGTGATCATAACACTTTTATGTTTATATATATATATATGTAATAATTTCAACTTAATTCTGATAATAAAAAAATGATGTGTAGGATTTTGTGACGGGTGAAACAGTGAGAAGTTTACCTCTGTGTTCCCACACATTCCATTTGACATGCATAGACAAATGGCTTGTAGCCAACGGGTCATGTCCCGTGTGCAGGCAGTATGTCTAGTCTAGACTCTAGAGATAGCAAGATTGGCATATATCCCTTTTAACATTTGTAAAAAGAGAACTTTTCTTTTGTTTGTACAGAGAATACGCATGTAGAAGAGTTGATTTTGATTTGCTCTTGTGATGCTTTTAGTTCGAAGAGAAACTGCATCCGGCAGTATTTGTATTATAAAGCACACACACAAAATTTCAAATCTTGCGTTTCATGTTGACGCACAATTTTTATCTTCCAAAAATACTCCAGTTTTGATTTAGTCACTGTTGACGACTGTAAATTGATCTACACTTGGGAGTTGTGAGTGCTATATATATATAGAGAGAGGGGAAAGGTTGGCTAATATCAAAACGTTTGTTCTCAGCCGTGGAACAAAACAGTTTTTACATTTTCAAAGTCCAAATAGTTAATCCAAACTGTTCAACATTCAATCTAAATATTAAAATATATTTGGTGCTCAAATTTTATATTTTTTGAAAAAAAAATTACTATTTATTAAGCCAGTTATAAAAT
The DNA here is from genome assembly GCA_024447775.1 of Carex cristatella. NCBI lineage: Eukaryota > Viridiplantae > Streptophyta > Magnoliopsida > Poales > Cyperaceae > Carex > Carex cristatella. The sequence continues at coordinate 536,846 of JAJHPF010000016.1, forward strand.
TATTGTTTTCAACGTCTATAAACTTTTTCACTTTTTTATTAAAAACAGCAATTTTAAAACATGCTTAATAAATAGTAAACAAATCCAAAAAATATAAGTTGCACGACGGTTCCGGAACAAATGTTTTGATATTAATCAACCCCTCTCTATATATAGGTAGGTATCAAATAATAGACTACACAGTATGCCATCAAGGCCAAAATAGCAAGTTCAGGCAAGAACACACTCTTAAGTAACCAGGACAAATTCTGAAACCAACTGGCAAAGGAGATGCAAGCACAAGCACAAATTCCCGTCTTTATTTAACTAGTATAACTTATTGACAGGAACACCGAAGGATATCGGCAGAGGAAACAGTTCATTCATCATCAGAGTCATTGCGGCGGCGGTGATGATGCTTCTGGTGGCGGTGCTTCTTTTCCTCATCAGAGTCGTCATCATCCTGTCATTAATTAATATCATCAATTATTAACTTTAAACTCCCAATAATATCAAAACAATATGCAGGAATCCAGAAATTTATCTACATGTTTCTTTTTATAAGCCTGTATAAGACATGCATACATCTCTGAAATTAAAGGTACGCAGTAATACGCCCCAATCTGTTGTGATCTAAAAATGTCACTAACTCTAATTAAGATATTAGGCAAATTTAGTTCTTTTTAGCTTACGTCCATTCACAGTAAATATAGAATAGTCCCACCAAAGTGGAGTAATGATATGCCCATTTCCTGATTAGACTCGTTATAGTTACACTAAAATTTGAATGACAATATGAACCTTGCTGGTAAAATGAAATAGCTATCAGCGGGTATGTACATACATTTGCAAACCCACTCAACTCTACCTGCATTTTGCTAGGTTTACATGTGGTCAAGTTTGCATGGATTGCCATTGCTTTTGTGAACAAAATGCCACCAAATTTTGTACAAAAATGCCATGGACAAATGGCACTACATTCACACACAAGGGGAATATCTCCTGCACTCTAAGAACTATTTACAACTCGAGCACAACAAATTCCAACACCACCACACCATATAAACTATAAGTTATGAGTTTAATAAGGTCAACCAATCTGCATTTAACATTGTAGCACAAGGTTTACCTTGAAAGTATTTTATAATTTTGTCTTTCTTTTATATGATATAACTCCAAAACATATACATTTGTATCTTATACATCTTTCAAATACTAAAACAACTGAAATGGGCATTTCAAGGGACGAAGGCAAAACTATATATCTTTTGCTGGTGCAAATCTTCCAAAAGTTGCACCAATGAAGTGTTCATACGAGAATAGCTTTCTTTAATCTCATTTGCTCTTCATGGATTATTGACTTATGTTGTTGTTTGATCTTTCATATCACTAAATTTCACCGTGAGCCAGCCCACTCTTTAATCGAAACCAGCTGCTAACCCACCCACCCACCCTGAACCTCCCCCCCCCCCTCCCCCCCCACCACCAAACAACATATGCTTTGTCATGCTTATCTACATATTTCTTGCATAGTATATACTATAGACCTTCATACCTTCATGCACATCATCCTAATCTATAACTATCCCCTACGGAAACTAGTACAATCTCATGCCAGTATAGTACAAAATCTAAAGCAGGAAATTATAACATAGAAAAAAAATACATAATACTTACATGTTTCTTGCGGCCATATCCTTCCTCATCTCCTCCACCATAGTAGCTTGGCTTTGGCTTCTCATAGCTCTTATGTTCACCTCCACCGTAACCCGGACCACCACCATACCCGCTTGCACCATAACCTTCTTCACTTGCACCATATCCATATGGTTTTGGTTTTGGTTTCTCCTCTTCATAACTACTGTACCCATAGGAAGGCTGATCCTCTCTTTTGGGCTTTCCGTAACCAGGTTCGTACTCAGACCCGCCATATCCAGACCCGTATGAAGGCTGATCCTCTCTTTTGGGCTTTCCGTATCCGGATTCGTACTCAGACCCGCCATATCCAGACCCGTATGAAGGCTGATCATCTGTTTTGGGCCTCCCGTATCCGGATCCATATCCTTCACCTTCAGTTCTTCCATACCCAGAACCATACTCAGACTGCTCCTCTCTTTTGGGCCTCCCATAACCGGATCCGTATTCCGACCCGTGCTGCTCGGTTCTTCCATACTCTGAACCGTATGAGGGCTGATCCGCGTCAGGCCTTTGTGGTTTTCCATATCCGGATCCGTACCCTTCTTCAGTGGGTCTTCCTAATCCACCGGACCCGTACGAAGTGGGATCGGGCCTCCCGTACCCGGATCCGTACGGATCGGCCTGAGGTCTCCCGCCACCGTACCCTTGGGTTTCCTCCTGAGGGTGGAAACCGTAGGCAGGTTGCGGTTTTGGGCGGGGACGGGTGTGCTGAGAACCATACCTATCTCCGAAGTCAGAGTCAGTCGTGGTGGGATTATAGGCGGAAGCAACGGATCCGGAGGAGAAGTGGGGGCGGTTGTAGTCAAATTCTTCGCCGGAAGAGGTGGAGACGGCGTAGCAGGTCTCATCAGAGGGGGGGAGGGGACGGCCGTAAGTGAGCGCCAGATCGTACCCGCCACCGTACGGGGTGGGGTCGTAAGCGTCGAAGTCGTCGACATCCTCGTCGCGGTCAACGTCACGACTGCGCCCAAACCACGACATTGTTGTTATGCGGAGATAAAGAGAAATTGAGAGTTTGATTTGGGGTTTTGACTTGTGGGAGCTCAAATGATGGATCTCTTTCGTTTTGTGGCGCTGGCGAGGGAAGGGATATGTTTATAGGGCCACGTCGCGAATGAGAGCAGTCACGTGATCGCACGTGATTTCGCTTTTCACGGAGACACGGACGACAAACAGTCCATTTGCAAAGCACTGATTCATTCACGGTCAGGAATTTTGGGCGTAGTCTATGAGTTGCATGGTGCGTTGAAAACTAGCATGCCTCTGCTAAAAATAGCCCCGTTAATTTTCTCTCATTATGGCCAAGAGCCCAAGACTGTTAACACTCGACAATTTCTTGGATTCATTCCCTTCGAATTCGATTGTGGCAGTATCCATGTCTACGTGTCTACTTTAATATGACGTCGACACTTTAACAGATGGATGATCAGATAAAGCTGACGACAGTAGATCAACATGATGAGGTCTCTCTCTATTATTTATTTTAAGGGTTCAGGGTCGGAACGTGATGTCTAAATTGAAAGAGACATCATCCATCTAAGTCTAAGCCATTATTCCTCAAACACAATCTTGGCATTGGATTACTCTTTCTTCTTCATACATATTCTTACAAGTTAACAAAAAGTCGTACCTGAACAGTGAAATTAAAATATGCTAAACATAGTAGCAGCCAATGTGCTACATAAAATAATATACAACGTTGATGCAGTAATTAAGCCCAAGCCTCAATCAAAAACAATGGAGTTATAAACAATGGCAATATTACACTTGAACAAACACCCTTTGGGCAACCGTTCAGCTTGCAAAAATAAAAATAAAAGAGATTAAGAACGGGGCGTAACAAAGAAAAAAAAATTCTTGTCTTCACAGAAACTAATTATTCTGTGCATTTCCATATCGAATTGAACATCCCAATGGCTGTCCTTATAGCTAGTATGAAACTCTTTTTTTTTTCTTTTACCAACTTACGCAAGCATACCTCAAATTCATGCACCCTTCCTTGCACAGGTCACATGAGAATCAATAAGCCTATACAAAAATAAATTGTACAGATGAAGTATACAATCAGAACTGTCCGTGCTATTGGTCATTCTGAGAAACTCTCTGCCTTGAAGCTTGTGCATTTGGCATTGACTTTAGTAACGGCTTCAACGATGCCATGATCTCAGAAAATGATGGCCGCAATTTTGGATCTCTGAACCATCGTCAAAAATTAAGTAAACTCCTCTTGTAAAATAAACTTGTTTCATATTGACAAAAGATTTAAATACAAAACTCTCCAGCACCAAAAAGTGATATTAATGATTTTCTTTAAACATTTTCAAGATACAAATCTTTAGTATTAAAATAATTTTTTGAACATCTTAGTTGCATCTTCAACCCTCCGATAAAAAAGAATGGTATTTTATAGGTATTTATCTGGCTCAATCCCTTTACCTGACATCTGCAATTCTGACTTGTACTGGTACATAGCTCAATCAACTCTGTCTTGTACTGGTACTGGCACATTGCTCAAACAATTCTGACTTGTACTGGTACTGGTACAGGTACATAGCTCAAACAATGCATACAAGTAATGAGCCAAAATACCATTTACTTGGCTATATCAGTAGCATACCTAATAGGATTATTATATTTCTATTTTAGGTTTGTTCCTATGTCACTGTTCTTTGGTTTGTATTTAAACAGGGACTATTCTTCATTTGCAGTTAACCTAGTAAAATATATGTTAACAGACCTATGAAATTAAATTCAGACCAAACAACAATAAAAAAAGATGTAAACAAGCACAGAAACTAACGTTTGCCAACAGTCTTGAATGATTTTAGAAACGACTGGATCCATGTTATTAGGGATGTCGAGGCGGCGATGCTGGAACCCAACTGCTCCAACCACTTGCATGGGGTTCATTCCTTCCCATGGTTGTTGCAGAGTACACAGCTCCCACAATATTACCCCAAAACTAAACACGTCACATCTGCACGTGATTAAAACAAACATTCAGATAAAACATGTTTGTTGCTATTTTTTCATTTTAAAAGGGTATATACACTTTGAGTGATAAAGCTTACTTCTCATCTGATGGTTCGTTTCGAAGCACCTCAGGTGCCATCCACTCAGCCTATAAAAGCATTGGGTCATTCAAAATGTACCTCTAAACCAATTTACTAAAGCAAAAGCTTAAAGGAATATGAAGTGATCTTATATAGTTGAGGCCAACAAGTACCACTTACTGTTCCTGCCGTCGATCTCGAGGAGAGAAATGTGTTGTGTTTCATCCGTGACAAGCCAAAGTCACAAACCTATATTATATATGGAGGTGCAAAATTTTCATACTATGAGAAGGCAAGAGAGAAAAAAAAAGGTCTTATTAGAAGTAAAACCAGATCATTACCTTTACGACCCAGTTCTTATCGACAAGAAGGTTTGGAGACTTCAAATCACGATGGACTACCATTGGTGTACAGTTATGCAAGTAATTCATTCCACGAGCCTGTAACGCAATAAACACAATTATATTTTAAAAAAATTATAAGAAGTCAGTCGTATCCAAATGTATAGAAGTATTTGAGTATAGATATAAAACATACAACGTCAAGTGCCATCCGCAGTCTCCTTTTCTCATCCAATTGGTTATTGGGCCGGTGAATCAATCTAAACAAACTTCCTCTGCAATATGTATAATCAAATAAAACTAAGTAACAGTTGATTCAAACAAAGCAGATGTCAAGACAAGAGAATATAGAAAAGGCACCTGGGGAGAAACTCAGTAACAATTGAAAGATGAGGCACTCGAGTTACAGCACCCATCAAGAGCACCACATTTGGATGTCTTAATCTTTTCATGATCCTCACCTTGAAAACAGAAAAAAGGTAAATCATAAATGTAATTTCCTTTTGAACTAAAAAAAATCTACTTTAGAATCAAGTGAATTGCATAGAAGTAATGAACTTCTTAATTTAGCAGAATATGTACCTCGCTCCTGAATTCTTCAAGAGCATCGTTTGATATATCTTGGTGCAAGAACTTCTTTACTGCAACTTCCTGACAACAAAATGAAAATGGCAAATAAGTAAAAGGGGATCATGAAGCATACAGCAAAAAACTGGATTGCTAGAGGAACTCACCGTTCCATGCCAATCGCCCTTGTAAACCTCACCAAACGAACCTAAATATAAGCATATTAAAGGAGTCAATAAATCATAGCTAAATTTCTAGGAGAAGCCAAAGCAAGATTTCTCATTAAGATAATACCAAGCCCAATCCTTTCACCAATGATAATTTCTTCCCACTGTATCTCAAGCTCTGCCACATCATCCAGTGCCACATCAGACCTGGTACTCTCAGTCCCAGTTGATTTATCTGAACTCCTTTCTGGTGGAGCTTCACTTACGCCCATGTTCTTCTCATGATCCCCATCACCATCATCATGTTGCTCCTCATGTGGATCATCTCTGCTTCCCTTTGAACTTGAGTCTGCCTTCGAAATCGACTCTGCCAAACCTGGCGAGAGTAGATTCGAAATAGGACTATTTCCGCTTACTGCAGCAGTAGTTGCAACAACTGCAGCTGCGGTAACTGTAGCCGCAGCTGCCGCTACAGGCACCTCAAATTTGACCTCACTGTTGGATTTAGCAGCAGCAACAACCATTGAAGAAGCTACCACAGCAGCTGTTGCAACTGCAGCTGCCGCAACCGGCATGTTCGACAAGGCTGTCCCTGTCCCTGCTCCTTCGACTGACTTGATGGGGCTCAGATTTGGTAAAAATGGACCATGGGGCCCACTTCTCTTCTTTGTCTCATAAGTAACAATTGAAGTCGTCTCTTGATAATCCAATGGTTCTGCGGAGAGTTCAGAGAAGAGGTCAGGCGGGGCTTCAACCCCACTTTCAACCAATACATCATGAAGCTTCTGTGCTAATTTAGGGTTTTCTTTAGCCGCGTTGATCATGTATTTTGACACATCTTTGACTTTCTTTTTTCTTCTGGCAGCCGGCGACGTCTGACTCGTGTTGAGTTTTGTGTCAAGCTTTGATTCGGCTTCGCTGTCACGTGATCTAGGATTTTCTCTTGAATTTGGTTCTGTATTCGTGGCCCCACTAATTTGTGAGGAACAACCAACTGAGCTTGAAGGAGCACTGAAGGAAGACACAGTCATAGACGATTTATCATTGCCTATGTTGAAATGATTGGATGGGAATAAGCTCTGCTGCTCATATTCTCTTGACACAGTCACACCACCGTCAGAGGGAATGAGGGTGCCGGGATCCGTCATCAGATCAACAATGAACTCCCTGAAATGGGGATTACTGGAATTGTTGTTCATTATTTCAGTTTACAGTTTATTAATGCCAATGATTTCTGTTGGTCTAACAGGTGACCATTGCACAAGAAATGTGCAACACGAGATGCCATGTATTTTACCTATGATCCTGATCAGCCACATTATACCGATACTAATCACCGTTTAGCTGGCAGTGCATCTATATTACAATGCACCAATTTCATCAATCTGCTCTGAATGGCTTTATGGTCGACAATTATATATTTAATCTTCCTTTAAAAATGAATTGTTGAACCAAAATTTAACAGCATACAACTAGACCTAAGAACTAGCAGATACAACATGAGGGGAATGGTACACAGTACATAATCAAAATCTGTGAAATTAGTCTCAACTTTTTTAGATAATTGCTTTTCTACATCAAAACCAAACAGATAAAAGGAGCATTTAATTTTAAATTTCATCGTCTACCTAAAAGTTAAGCAATCTATAAACGGTGTGACGAAGAATATTGGGTTTGTACCGTACCTTCCGTCATCAAACTTAACAATGTTCAGTGCACCATCTCCTGATCCAGTGTAATGCTTCCCTTTCACTATCCGGCAAGGAATTTCCAAACTATCAGCTAAAACCTACAATAAATTCATGCAAAAACAATACTATTATATATCAAGAGTAATTTTCCAAAAAAACATGTTACAGTTGAATCATACAAAAAGCCAATACCAGAACCGACCGACACCAAAATGAGTTATTTTAGCATCTTTGCAATCATGCCCGAGTTTCTTTCTGTTTTCATTACAGTATTTTAGGCACAATTGAGTGAAGCTCATTGACCAATCCTAAGGTAGCAATATTCATTGCCGGGTACGTTCCGACCAGCACAAAAGACATTCTGGCATCGAGTTATTTTTCCGCAGTACTTCCAGATGGTTTCCTTTATATAAATGCTACGTATTTTTATACCTATAATTATCCCTTTCTACTTTTTTGTCTTATAGCCTACTGATTGTCTTGCTTATCTTTTAAAGAGCACACACAAGCTTCAAGAAAACCAAAAAAAATTCGATTGAATAAACAAACCTTGAACATTAATGCACGATGACGAGCTAGACCAATGGTGATTCGACCAAGTAGGAGTACTACACTTCCCCCAATTTCCCTCAAATAATTACGCAAACTGTGATAAGACAACAACATGCGCTCAGGTTCCGAAATTATTCCTCCCATGTAATCAGCCACAAGCGAAGCCAGTCTCTGCACCAGAACCCCTCCAACAAAAGGAGAGTCACTGGATCGCGATTCGGCGGCCATGATCAATGCCTTCTGTTCCAGTCTTACTAAATTTGCGTCTTCTGCTCTATTGACTAACACGGCTTCCCAACTATAGTTCCCTGAGGAGAGTTTCTCTTGTAAGTCGAGGAGAGAGGGCATTTTTGGTGATCTGGGGTCATCCCAGATGCCGAAAAAATCATAGAAACCATCCAATATTTTGTCGTCATAGCTTAGAGCATTGTAACTCTGTAAATATTGTGAAGAAATTTACATAATGAGACACAACTCAGGACAGTTAAAAAATTCCATTTAGGTAAAATTTAAAAAGTCATTGCGCTATTGACAACTCTTAGCAAAATAAATTACTAAACCTAATTATTTGTCTCATATTTGCATCAGCGCAACACAATTTTATCTCATTTTGACCCAAGTTTTTTAATGTCACTATAAATGAGACAGCTGAACATATATTATTCAAAAAAAGAATCACAAGCAAGAAAGGACATCTATTTCCTCAAATACCTAAAATGTTTAAAACATTTATTTGCACTTAATGAGATTGTGAAAAGAATGGCCTGAGTTAGTAGTTGACTTGCTACCAAATGGCATCACTTGATGAGATTGATGCAATTGATTAAAGATTATTATTAGATCGAGATCTTAATCACAAGCAGTTGAATCACGGCACAAGATTAGAGCTAGCACTGACCCAGTATCTATAAGCGATCACTTCGGCTGGTGTACTCTCGACTGGACACGATCCCAAGCTGATCTGTTTCGCGACCTCGATCTGTACTGCCTCCGGATCCTCTCTCGCACTAAGTTCCAGAGCTAGTTGTAACTGGTAATCCTCCAGATCATCCTCCTCTGTCACCACAGGCGCTGAAGCAGCGGTCGTACCCACCTCAGACGCAGGAAGCTCCCGTACCGGCGGCGGCGGCGCTCCTGACCCTGATTCCCTCCTCATCCTCTCCGAGCCAACTGTCTCTGAAGAAGAACTCGCCGAAGACGCAGCCGCGTCAGGTCCGGGGCTCGCAGTTGACAAGCTTGCTCTCCTCATCCTCCCCAGGCTAACTGTCTCCGAAGAAGAACCCACTGAAGCGCCACCCGCCTCCGGTCCGTTCGGTGGAGTCCGCGTCGGCGAGGGATGTTTGCTAGTAACGGAGTTAAGCCAGTTGGAGATACTGGTGAGCGGCGGTTTTTGCTGTTCGTGCGCCGGCTCCACGTCGTCAGTCGCGTGACTGGGGACTATGTGAAGCTTCTTGAGGAAGTTTTTCATTGGAGGCTAGGGTACGCTAGGCTATAGATTAATGAGAGAAGGGGGAGGAGGAGGTTGAGGAGAAGGGAAAGGGAAGAGAAGGATCGGTTGGTGGAGCGAGGGATCGGACATAGGCTGCCTGAGTGGGGTGGGGCAGAGCAGAGGGAAAGGGAGAGACTTCGCTTGCTTGGGTAAAGTATTGACTAGTATGTATTGATGTGATGATAAGTATTAATTTAATGGAGAGATATCGGATATGTACATGTTTGTCTTTCTTTTCCTCTTTCTTTCCTCTTGGTTACAAAGTGGGGACTTCGTTCGGGAGAGAGAAGAGGTGGAGGGAGAGGAGCCAACACTGCCGCTCCTCTCCAGTTCTTACATCTAGATATGAGGCGATGGTACACAGAAAATCATTTATAAATTCGCTAATGCAACTTGGGCTAGATCATGCACTCACTCCTAAGTCCTAAGCATCTTTCGATTAACATTTTTATACATGGTTAATGGTAATGGATTCATCCAGTTTACTAAAAACTGGTGGATGTAGGTACTGACTACTCGCTGAGCTGAGCTCGTTTGACGTTTGGCAGCGTGTTCTAGGAAGCCAAGATTAGGTGCACCAGGTTCATCACGTGTGTAAACACCTATATTCCAACCAAACGGTAACAGAATTACAAGTCATCATTGGGCCCAGATTTCAGTGAGGAAGGGCTGTGCGCCGTGGTCAAGTAATAGTTTCTGTGAGAGGGACAGGAATTGGAGATGGGAGGCAAGTTGCGAGGTGGACTGGAAAAAAAAAAAAAAAAAAAAGGAGGAAAAAAAAGAAGTTGGGAGGTGGACTGGGTAGTGGTTGGCCAGGGTTGGTGGGGCCGAGGGAGCAGCCACTTGCGCAGCTGGACCAAGTGGGACCTAGGCTAGCGCGCTGGCCGCTGGGGCGAATTTTTTGTGCTTTCAATTAAATACTCTCCTTCTCTTGCTTTTCAGCATTTACTATGCGTGCTTCATGGCTCGTGGTCCGTGGATTCGGAGGTGTATACAAGTTGGTAATTTGATCGTGTAGCCGTAGTGGGAGAGAATTATGTATTAGCGCTGCTCCACGCCACCATAATAAGTGTCCCAAATTATTTTTTTTCTTACAAATTTATCCTCCGTTATGCTTAATGGAAGACAAAAAGAAATTTCATTCATATATATTGAGAATAATATACAAAAGGAATGTGATTCCAACAAGATCTCATAATATCCTCATCGATCATAACTCAGAGGCAACAGAGCAACTAACAGCTGGCCTCAGAATAATTAGTACCCAGTTGTAATCTCATACCATACTTAGCAATTGTAAATTAGACAACAAGGCAACAGTCATATTGTGACCAAGGTCTATAAAATAGACTTGTAAGAATCAGAATAATATACAAGAAAGTATTTTTATTCATCATCTTCTTCTCAATTTTATTATGGTATCAGAGCGGGATCAATAGATCCAAAAAAACCAAATTCCGACAAGTGCCAGTAAAGGCCACCCAAAACCTCTAAGATGTCAGAAATCAAAACAGAGACAACCCCAAAAAATCAGAACAGTCCCATTGACACCAATGCAAATCCTAAACTTACAAACATCCTCCTCAATGGGAAGAATTACCTCCCCTGGTCTAGGGCCATGACCATCATTTTGAAGGGCAGAGGCAAAATCAAATATGTCACTGGTGAAAAGAAGAAACCCAAAAAAGATGCAGATAACTGGGAGCTCAACGACAACACAATCATGGGATGGCTACTCAATTCCATGGAACCCAATATCAGTGAGTTATTTTGTTATGCAAATTCCTCTTGTAAAATGTGGTCTAGTATTCAAAAAATGTTTGGCAAAAGGAACAATTTTGCACATATTTTCCAAATCAAACAAGATATTGTGCAAATTAAACAAAATAACCAGCCATTCACACAATACTATAGCTCAATGAAGGCAAAATGGAATGAGATAGATATTCATATACCAAAAAGAACAGACCCCCGGAAAAATCCGAGAAAGAAAAGAACGAGATAGGATTTACCAGCTTTTAGCGAATTTAGATCCAAGCTTTGAACAAGTCCGTACCTAAATCCTTCTTGGTCCCACTCTACCTTCATTAGATAGTGTAGTAGCCACAATAGAACAAGAGGAATCTAGGCGTAGAGCCATGAACACAGAACAGTACCAAATCATCGAAAATCAGGCCATGGTCGCAAAAGGGGGAAACCCTAGTTCCAGATCGGAGGTAAGAGGAGCCTCCAGCAATCTTAAATGTGGCAACTGTAAGAAGGAGGGTCGCGAAATAACCAAGTGTTGGTTCCTCTATCCCCACCTCCGACCAAAGCGCAAGGAGAAGGGAGGTGGCGATCGCTGGAACCAGGGGGCGAAAGAAGAAAAGAGAGCAATGGTTGGGGCGAAAACAGAGTTGGCGCAAGAGAAAGGTGAACCGGGTGCTTATCAACCTGTGCTGGACCAACTGAACCGGGCTCAAATAAACCAACTGCTTCAAGAATTAAACCAGCGGTCCACAGGTAAATTCACAGGTAACGCTTCAAATTTAATTAACAATAACATAATTTCTAGTGGGTTAAACAGATGGACAGTAGACTCCGAGGCCACCGACCATATGACTGGAAACTCTCAAATTTTATATAATTCAACTGCACCCCATAATACAGAACTTGTAACAGTAGCAAATGGTTCGAAAGTGCCTGTCACAAAAATTGGAAATGCAAATTTTTTCTCAAAAAAATTATCTAATGTATTATATTTACCTACTTTCACATCTAATTTATTATCTGTAATTAAAATTACTAAAGAATTAAATTGCAATGTTATTTTCTCATCTGAAAATGTGACATTTCAGGACAAAACAACGAAGAAGAAGATTGGTGAAGGCCAATTAAGAAATGGACTTTATATTTTAGATTTTCCAAATAAAACTTGTTTAAATGCTAGCATAGAACCTAATAGACTATGGCACTACATGATTGGTCATCAATCTGATAAAATCCTGAAGAAGTTATTTTCTTTATCAAATTTAAATTCTAGTTGTTGTGATGTATGTTGATTTTCCAAACAAACCAGGCTGCCTATTTCATTATTTGAAAGTAAGACCTCTAGAATACTTGAATTGATTCACTCCGATGTTTGGGGACCTACACCTTTAAATTCATATAATGGTTTTAAATATTTCGTTACCTTTATTGATGATTATTCTCGTACTACATGGATTTATTTACTAAAAACAAAAGATGAAGTGTTTTCAAAGTTTCAAGAATTTACAACTTATGTTGAAAATCAATATAACAATAAAATAAAAATATTTAGGTCCGATAATGGAACTGAATATATCAATAAAAAAATTTCTGATTTTTTAAAACAAAAAGGGATTTTACATCAAACAACTTGCATAAATACGCCTGAACAAAATGGAGTATCTGAAAGAAAAAATCGTCACATTTTAGAAGTAACTAGATCTTTACTTTTTCAATCAAATGTCCCTAAAAGATTCTGGTCTGATGCTATGCTCACGGCTATATACCTTTTTAATAGGTTACCTAGCACTGTTTTAAATTATAAAAGTCCCTTAGAAATTTTGAATAATTGAAAAATAAATTTAGATCATCTTAGAATATTTGGATGTACATGTTTTGTACATATTAAACGGCAAGATAAATTAGATAAAAATGCAGTTAAAACTCTCTTCTTAGGATATTCATCACAAAAGCAATGTTATAAATGTTACGATCCCATCAAACAAAAACTATACATCTCAAGAGACATAACTTTTTTTGAAAATGTGCCTTTCTACAAAGACAATGAGGAAAATTCTTACAAATAAGAAAAATCTAGGAATAATATTGTTTTGCCAGAACTAACATTTTTTGAAGGAACAATTGAGCAAAATAATGTGGAAGAGGAATTGAGCTCAGGGGGAGAGGAACTGAGCTCAGGGGGAGAAAATGGTACAGAAGCCACATCCTCTTCTGAAGAAGCCGAAGCTTCTCCTGAGACTTTCTCAGAAGAGGCCGCATCCTCTTCTGAAATTGTTCCTAGAAGATCAAGTCGGCCAACAAAACCACCATCCAAGTTACATGATTATGTAACCTACAATGTAAGTGATCCTATTCAAGATTATATTTCGCATGATGATATCACAACACACCACAAAGCATTTTTGACCTCAATCTCACAAGAAAGTGAACCCACCAATTACATAGAAGCCAAAGAAAACCCTACATGGCTCAAGGCTATGAAAGAAGAGCTTAAAGCACTTGAAAAAAATCAAACTTGGACCATTATGACTCTACCCAAAGGAAAAAAACCAGTAGGATGTAAGTGGGTTTACAAAATAAAATACAAAAGTAATGAAACAATAGAAAGATATAAAGCAAGATTGGTAGCAAAAGGGTTTACACAAACATATGGCATAGATTACCAAGATACCTTTGCACCAGTGGCCAAAATGAACACTGTTAGGATTTTGTTATCTGTGGCTGTGAATTCGGGGTGGAGTTTGTTCCAAATGGACGTTAAAAATGCGTTCCTACAAGGTACACTAGAGGAAGAGGTTTACATGTCATTACCACCAGGTTACAAGAATGATGACAATAATCTTGTATGCAAACTACATAAGTCAATTTATGGACTTAAGCAATCCCCTCGAGCATGGTATGGCAAACTCAGTCACTCTCTTTTACTTCATAATTTTGTTAAGAGTTCAGTAGACTCATCTATGTTTGTTAAATATACAAATTCCACAACAACCATAGTTCTTGTATATGTAGATGACATTATTATTACTGGAAATGACGAAGAAGAAATTAAAAATGTCAAAAATTATTTAAAAGAAAAATTTGACATCAAGGACTTAGGAAAACTTAAATATTTTTTGGGAATTGAGATTGCTCATTCAAACAAAGGTTTGTTTTTATCTCAAAGGAAATATGTGTTAGTTTGTAATAATCTAGAAGTCAATAATACGATAAATTATCATAAAGCTTTGTTCATGAATTGACTAATTAATAAACTATCATTTTGTTCTTTAAGTATTATTGAATTTATGAATCATTTTGGGTTCATGACTTGAAATTGTAGAGCTTCATAATATAGATGATAAATACTCTTAAAAGTCTCTAACCGAGGTAATTAGCAGGAACACTAATTTACCGTTACAAGGTTAGAATGTGGATTAAAAGATGGTCAAGTTTTACAGACCATTGACATGAGATGTCATTTTAATCACATAGATACATGTTCTAGGAACATGGTATTTGACAGACCTCGAATGAAACATTAAATGGAATTGTGTACGTGTCATTAATGTTTTCATTCAGTGTTAAGTTCTAAAGTATGAGGTATTCATCTTTCCTACTAAGAGATGTATATGTGTGATTGTTATCTAACGTTGTCGGTAAAACGCAGTCATAACGGTAGCTTTTTGGTATACATAGCTTAGTTAAGGTAGTAATGGTTTACCAAAAGTACTATTGTCCCTCGTATCTCTATACGAGTTGCGGTATCACTGGGCCCCTTGATAGAGTAGGATTATCTGCATGCAGTATAATTACAAGAGTAATTATATTTGATAATCTTCTCAAGATCGAGAAAAGATTATGTTTGCAAGGATGACACACACCTACCTTGAAACTGATCTGATACTGTGAGACATAAGAATTAACACGACTAAAATAGTTTACTGGATCGTGGTATTGTATAGTACAACATCATCTGTGTAATTGGATGATCATAGTGTAGATGTCAGATGCCTCCTATGATTATAGAAGTTAAAATAGTTTTAATTCTATTTACCAACATAACACAGATCCTATTGGGACACACCGCAAAGGAGACTTATCAGAGAATCTTATAATTAATTATAGATAGTTATAATTAATAATAAGATATTTATGATTAATTATAAAAGCTATAATTAATATAAATGTCATAAAGATGACAAGCTTAAATATATTCAATTTACAAATGTGTACGACACGTTGTGTAAAAGCTATCGCAACAACAGTCACAAAAAGTTATAACTGATCAGATCGGTTATAACATGGATTATAAATATTAATCATGAATTAATATTTTGGGCTCAAAGCCCATTTGAATTTTGGGCCTAAGTTAAAAATATATTTTAATTAGAAAGCCTAAAGCCCAAAGCCCGAAGTCAAAACCCAACAGTCAAAACCCAAACTAATCAATTAATTAATGGGCTCGATGGCATTTTGGTAAATACCATGTTGCCCTAGGGGCATATTGGTCATTTAGACTATTTCAAAAGTCTATAAATAGAGGGGTAGGGGTAGAGAAAAATTACATTCCAAAAATCCGATCGAAGTCTGATCGATCTGAAAGTCAGTCTTTTAGAACTTTCGGTTTTTCTCTCCCAAATAGTGCTGGGCTAGAAAAGAAAGATATACGTAATCCACGTATAATCTTGCGAGTTGTGAATAGTGTTTTTACGGTTGTCGTGAATAGTATTTTCGCGAAGTTTCGTGAATCTGATTTTGCGTGAGACGCAAGTCGGTTTTTACGATCCTCGTGAATAGTGTTTTCACGCCTTCCGTGAATAGTACTTTTACGGTTGTCGTGAATAGTGTTTACAGGATTAGGAAATAATATATTTGCGAAAGTCGCGGTATATTTATTTTGTCCTTTTCTCGGTGAATAGTGTTTTCACGTCTTTCGTGAATAGTGTTTACGGGATTAGGAAATAATATATTTGCGAAAGTCGCGGTATATTTATTTTGTCATTTTCTCGGTGAATAATATTTTTGCGAATCCCGTTGGTCAGTATTACTGGCAGTAGAAAGCCAGCGCTCTGGTAGTTCCTAGTGGACGACCGATAAAGGTATCAGATGTCTGATACTCCGAGGCAAGATGTTCCTCAGATTCGATCTTCTCGGTCTGCTGCAATCCAATTGGAATTTGGATCAATGTATAAATATGTTATATTAATCTATTTAATTTGTAAGTAGATTAAAGTTTTAGAAATCAATTATGGAGTAGATTTGTAAAATGATTAAATTGGGTTTTGATGCCAAGGAATACTAAATGTGGATCGCCTTGGAAAGTATTTTGACATACCTCGTTTAATCCTTGGCATAAGTTAGAAGTAAAATTTTTGTTTTACGTTCTTGTTTTAGAAACAAAATGTGGTGGCAAGATCAAGCGCAGAAGCAGAATACAGAGCAATGGCATCAACCGCAAGTGAGCTGACTTGGATCAAGCAAGTACTTGAAGACATGAAGATTCACTGCGATAAGCCAATGCAAATGTACTGTGATAACCAAGCCGCTAGACACATCGCGTCAAATCCAATGTTTCATGAACGAACCAAACACATAGAAGTAGATTGCCACTTTCCGCAGCTTAAGCTAATCAATGGTTTTGGACTGTACGTAACCCAACAATATGTTCTTGACCTACTAAAGGAAACCAGTAAGTTAGGTGCAAAACCAGCCAACACTCCAATGGAACCTAACAAAAAACTTGATTCTGAAATTGGTGAACCATTGAAAGATATAGGACAATATCAAAGACTTGTTGGTAAATTAATTTACCTAACAGTGACCAGACCAGATATTGCATTTGCAGTTAGTTCGGTAAGTCAATTCATGCATGCACCTAGAAACAGTCACTTTGAGGCTGTTGAAAGGATACTTAAGTATCTTAAAAAGTCACCAGGTCAAGACATATGCATGAGGAAAAATAACACTAACAATGTTGTCGGTTACTCTGATGCAGATTGGGCTGGTAGTTATGATCGAAAATCAACCACGGGCTATTGCACCTTTGTTGGTGGGAATCTTGTGACTTGGAAAAGCAAGAAACAAAATGTGGTGGCAAGATCAAGCGCAGAAGCAGAATACAGAGCAATGACATCAACCGCAAGTGAGCTGACTTGGATCAAGCAAGTACTTGAAGACATGAAGATTCACTGCGATAAGCCAATGCAAATGTACTGTGATAACCAAGCCGCCAGACACATCGCATCAAATCCAATGTTTCATGAACGAACCAAACACATAGAAGTAGATTGCCACTTTATAAGAGAAAAGGTTCAACCTGGACAAATCGAGACTCCATTTGTTGAGAGTAAAGAACAATTAGCAGACATCTTCACAAAAGCACTGGAGAAAGGACCATTCGAAAATATCCTATTCAAGTTGGGATCAATCAACCTATTTGATACCAACTTGAGGGGGAGTATTGAGAATAATATACAAAAGGAATGTGATTCCAACAAGATCTCAGAATATCCTCATCGATCATAACTCAGAGGCAACAGAGCAACCAACAGCTGGCCTCGGAATAATTAGTACCCAGTTGTAATCTCATACCATACTTAGCAATTGTAAATTAGGCAACAGTCATATTGTAAATTAGGCAATAAGGCAACAGTCATATTGTGACCAAGGTCTATAAAATAGACTTGTAAGAATCAGAATAATATACAGAAAGTATTTTTATTCATCATCTTCTTCTCAATTTTATTAATATATGATACGTTTTTAGAGAGAGAGTGGACCGTATGTAAAGGGTTTTTGAGTTTTCGGCTCATCCCGTCTCAAGTAGACGAGCCAAGATAAAAAAAATGGAAAAGCAAGGAGATATTCGAACTCTATCATTTATGATATCTCGCTGGTCGGAAAAGTCAGTCCCTGTGTAATGAAGCATTTTGTCTTAAATAGATCATCTTATAACTGTTATTCTGCGTTGTCAGAGTAGTTAGGAGAGTTCACATAGAAGCGGTGACATTCGCATAGATGGCGGTCACTATACTACACCCGTTGTGTACGGATATGAGAGCAGTGACCGTAAACCGAGTTCGGACTGGGCTCTTATCGGGACAAGTTCCTGTTGGGCCCTTGTCGAACCTATCTGTTGTTGGACCTTTGGCTTTGTTTTATTTGATCTTGGATTGGATCCCGGGAAGGGTCCCAAATCCAGTTCGTTCTTGGTCCAAGGACCTTAGCGAGGGCCCTTGTCGGGGCAGATCTTCATCAGAGCTTACCGGGCCTAGTTGTCAGGTCATGAACTGTTTTATTCAATCTCGAGATGGCCCCTGATAAGAGTCTGAATTCTGAACTATTCATGGTCCATGATCAGTTATGTAATTGTTGAGTATTTTAAGTATAGAGTTTTTGCTATAATTTTGTACTTGTTTCACTTTTAAATTTATAAACCTAAATACTCAAAGAATGGTCGATTGCAAGCGCACAATCTATCTTTGTAGCATAAAAGGTATCGATCCAAGGGATAAGGGGAGATTTTAGTTTTAAACTCTATTGATTTAAATTCAGAATTGGTTGTTTCAAAATTCGTTTTAATGTTTGTTTTTCTAAAAATTCTAAGGTTGGTGGGTTTAATACCGAAGGAGTTTCGAAGGTTTAAACAACAACAAAGAAAGAGTAAAGTGAAATTAAGGTTTTATCAAATATTGGAGAATCTAGAGATTTCGGTCTACAATCCCTTGTTTAATCCTATCTATTCGGTTTGTTTAAATTCATGTTTGATATTGTGGGATCTCTAACCTAATTTGTTAAAAATGGTCACTTCCGTGAATTAATAACTAGCCTAAATAACTTGATTTATCTAGACCATTAAGCTCTTTGTTAGTCTATCCTCTCCTTAGATATCGGTATTTAATGGTTTAGCCGAGTAGGCAACTCATACCAATTTCCAAGTTGATTCAAGATATCCCGACTTAGGGTTTTGATTTTACCGGTTAAGTCTCAACCTAAACCCTAACCTTAATTCCTGTAGTTCGGGCTTAAATTAAAAGATTGTATATGCTTAACCTAAATCCTAATGGCTTTGTGACATAATTGATACTATCATATATGATCCATTCTACCTTAAAGTCTAAAAGACCTAAAGCGGGATAACTACAATTCAAGTACAAATTATGAGAACTACAAAGAATAAATCACAAGAAATTAACAATCAAATCAAGCAATCATCATAAAAACAAAGATCCAAATAGAATAGAATCAAATAAGTTCATGCATTTGACCTACACTCCTAGAGATGAAGTTAGCCTCTCATGGAGATACAAAACTTACAAAGAATACTCATTAAAAATTGGCTAAAGCAAAAAGAAATTGAAAGAGAAAATAATTACAACCCTTACAACAACGAAGATCTCTTGCTAGCTTGCTTTGCCTTGAGAATTCTGCTCCTCCTCTCCAAATCTAAACTCTAGATCTCACTTTTTGTTCTATGTAGATATGTAAAAAACATGGAATATGGAATGAATATCTTTTGAGCAGAATTTTCCTTGTTTTATAGCCTAGAATACACCCTAGAAACGTGGGGAATAGTGTCCCACACGTTCTCTATAATTGGACCCACTAACTATTGCCAACCGGGCATGATCTGGCCTTCCAAAAATAGCGAAACTGCATTTTTAATCTGAATGCGGCCCGCACTGCGGTCAATGCGGATCGCACTGGGGGTTAGTTTCCTTATTTAACTTCCTGCGCCTTCGGAGTGCGACCCGCACTGGAGTCACTGTGGGTCGCATTATGGTTATTTCTTTTCTTCTTCTATTTCCGGATTTTCTGAAATTTTGACTAAGTTCTCAGTGCGGGTTGCATTCCCCTCAGTCTGCCTTCTGGTTGAGCACAATCTTGGAAATTTCTCTAAGTATTGAGTGCGGTCCGCACTGACTGCAGTGCGGGTCGCATTGGCATGTTTTCTCCAAAAATCTGTCTATGTACAGAGTGCGGTCCGCATTGACCTCCAGTGCGGGTCGCATTCCCCTCAGTTTGCTTCCCTTCCTTGCACAGAGCCTCCCAGATTTGACCAAGTGCTGAGTGCGGCCCGCATTGACCACAGTGCGGGTCGCATTGAGTGTTTTTTCGTTGTTTTCTGCATTTTAAAGCCAGGAAATGTAATATTTTGATTCGGGATGTAATATAGGTCTTTTATATACCAAAATACAAGATATTTAGAGCATTTACATTGTGAAACCAAGATCGAACATATCTAAATGTATATATATTTCACGCTTATCAGTAATGACCTTTGATACATGCTTCTATCATGTTATATGTTACTTTGCAACGTGATCTAATTTTAGAGCATCCACAATTATTTTTGACAAATTTACTCGTTATATTTACTAGAATAAAATGTTATTCGATATACATTTTTTTACAACATGACATAATTTCAGTCTCGTGATTTCTAAATTTAATATTTCAAAAAATAAGGACTCGTCTCGAAAGGAGCTTGTCCCCACTATGTAATCATCCGAAATTTTTATTAATAAGAAATTAAATAAAAAAATATCGAAAGAATTTCTGAGTAATTTGAGATATAGGAAAAACTTGATATTTCAAAACGTCCAGAGGACGTTATAGAAAATTGCGGCCAACTTAACGAAATTAGTTAACGCATCAACAGAATTAAACTCTAGATGTTATAGAGTATTACGGTCAGGGGCCGTTTTGGTCTATCACGTCCACGAATAAAATTAAGACCTAAAGTCTGCGTGAAGTCCGCAGGTTGAAATGATTTCTCAAGGAGAATGGTTAGGAATTATTTTTTTTTTAACGTTGTTTCGCTAATCATATTTCTCTAATTAGACCGTTATAGTCTATAATATTCAAGAAGACGTTATAAGCAATCACGTTTTTTCTACTTTTCAAAATCTCCGCAAAACCTTTCTCAAAATTGATATTTGTTATTTATTTTCTTATTAATAAAAATTTCGGTATAATCATTGGATCATAGAGTGAAGCTACGGTGTTAAACATAGCATCGATATGTTATATTTTCAAATGCTGATTTAGTGTCTCTATCGATTAATATGAACCACCCATTATGATGTGCGTATTAAAATCTTCTTGCTAATTAAATATTATGATTTAATTCTTTTAGATGGAAGGAAAATTATTTATATTGATAATTCTGGACTGTTTCATACACTATTCATTACAAATTAAAAATTAGTATAAGAATATAATATATTAATATTCTCTCTCCAAAGTCAAATTTTGAAATGGTAGCATCATTGTCCAATTTCTCTCTGATCACATACGCACCAATATAATTTTCCAATAAGTGAATTCGTAAATCAGTCTTCAGACAAAAGTTATCGTTTTATTTATTTATTTAACGTTTTTCCGGTGAAAATAAAAATGGAGTCCGGATCATCTAAAGTAACTCAAATTTTGAGTTTGAATCCAGATCGTTTAGAATTCTGAATCAATCTAATCTAAATTAGAAAATTAACAGACTCTTTAATATTTATGCCCAAACTGAATAAAAAATTAAATTAATCTATGAAATTCGAACACAATAGAATGTGTTGCTGTGATCTGCACAATTTTAGTGCTTGAGTTCAGTCCAATGCCGACCAGACATATTAGTGAGAGTTTGTATCTCTTTGGTACTATTTAAGTGGGACCCACAACTTTACGGTTCAAATTTATTTTCAGCGAAATCAAATTCAATTCAAATTTATTGGAAGCAAATCTGTTGCGATTATAATCTCAATTGTTCATTTATTAGAATACACGAATCTCAAAAGAAATTAATTTTTATGTACGAATTTCGAAATACATATACAGTTGAGATTGGAATTACAGAGTCCCTGTGATTCTTTGGAATCGCAGTAGATTTATTTTCAAATTTAGTAATAAAACGTGTGGGTGCTGGGTAGTCCAAACTCTGCAAGTTGAATCGAGATCCAGTAATGTGACTCAATTTTTGGATTTTAAATCGGGACGGTCCGATTTGAGATGAGCGCGTGAGATTTGAAATGGAGCACACATTCTGAAATAGATCGTGAACGTCGGATTCGAATCGGACAGTCTTCTTTCAAAACCCAAAAATTGGGTTACATTGGAGAATCCGGACCCTGGTAGTTGGCGCGTACGTGTTGCACAAGAGAAGAATTTATTTATTTATTTACCTCCTGATTCATTTCTTTGCAATTTAAAAATGTTGTTCGACACAGGCACAGTGGCTCCTGGCTTCCAGTTCATTCTGCGCCTCTCATGGTACTTTTACTGGAAGCCTGGTAGGCGGTTGCAATATAAAATGGATCAATAAAAAACCACCTGTTGTTTGTTTTTTTCAATTATTAAATTAAATTTAATCGTCAATGCGTCGATTTTGGACCCAGATTACAAATCACATGGCGTGGAAGTTGGATCCGACTCGGGCAGGGATCCGTATCCCCTCGATTACTATTTACTACAGATGTGCATCATTAATTCATTTTACGGTTGAGATTAAATCTCAGCTAGTTTGAGATTCGGAGGAAAATATGGAGCAGTATTATTGAGCTTTGAGATTCGTGCCAAGTTAAATTAAATGGTCCAGATTCAATAATTGTAAAAGATTTCTTGTGCAGTAAAGAGAGAGGATGTGAATTACTCGGGCAGGGGTTAGCTGACCTACTCTGTTGCACAACTCATCAGTATCTTTCAAGGCCCATAAAATGATTTGTATTAAATCTATGATTTAATAGGGTAACCAAAGACAATTTTTTTTCTTTTTAAATTAATACATAAGAACTTAAAATAAAAAATTATAGTCAATCCGATGGAGATCAAACCGCAGCATTTTTTTTAATAAATGTATTAAATATTTTATAAAAAATCAGAAAGATGGAAAAGAAATTTGTATGCGCTAGAAGAAAGTGAACTATTAATTTGGTTATTTAGAATTTGTAAGCAGATCAATCACCTTTTGTAATTAAAGATGGCCATGCATACTGATTACTAAGGAACCGAATTAATATTTCGATTTCTTAGAAAATGTCTAAACTTATTCCTTTTAGTGCATGAAAAAAATAATATTTCTCCTTCCTGACAAAATATTTAATATATTTTTGAAAATAAACAAATATGTACCCATGAAATAAATTTGTAATAAGTCCGGGTTTAGGGGACCAATTTGTTTCCCTTTAAAATGGTACGTGATTAGGGGTGTAAACGGATTCGGATTATCCGCGGAGAATCCGCTCCGAATCCGCTTATAATCCGTATCCGGATTAAACGGATACGGATAATTCCATGAGGATATAAACGGAACAAATATCTGTATATATCCGGATCTGAAATTTAATCTTTCAGCTGCTTTCAATTCATTTCATCCTTGCGAAGTTCTAAAAAAATATACATATTCGTTTAAGTCTAAGAATTTTGGTAGGAAAATCATATAATATATTAGGATAATGGATTGGTTCTCTGAACCAATAAGTAATTAGTCATGCATAATTGTCACTGTGCAAACTTAAAAAGTCCATTAAATTTTTGTCAATTTAGGTAATTTAAAATTATGAAATTTAGTAGAATTGCTCAATATCCGACAATTATCTACTCCATATTCGTATTTGAATCCGTATCCGTGTATTATCCGTTCTGTATCCGTGTCTGTTTAAGACGGATATGATTTTAAATTTTGTTATTTGTTTACTATCAGTATCCGTATTCATATCCGTTCGTTGAAAAACTGATGCGGATACAATATTAGTATTATCCTCTCCAAATCCGCTCCGTTTACACCCCTATAACGTGATACAGAAAACTTAAAAATTATATTGAAGCCGATGGAGTGGAAATCGTGCCAATCACAAAGTGCTTTAAAAGCACGTAACTTTGAAAGAGAAATTGTATATATATTTTGTACATGAATAATAATCTTACGCATCAGTGATGATTTCTTCTTATAAGTTTATTTTTTCTTGTAATAGTTGATGCTTGCGGTTGAACACATTACACATCCTTATTTCGTGGACGAGACAGTTATGAAGTCGACATATGTCAGATACCGGAGTTAATTTGGGGATTATCGGGTTCAATTTTGACTCGGTCAATCGCTCGTGTGATGAAGAAGAAGAAGTCGGGAAGGCGGTCAGTGATAAGGGCAGAGTTCATTTAAGTGAACTGTCACCGAGGAATGGGGTCCGCTAACCAAACGACCGTTGAAAGAAATAAGACGCTGACAAGGGGGCCAGGCGTCCAATACTGTAGAAGTTAGTTAATTCTTTTGTCAAATAAGCGAGCAATGCCAAGCTGGCGCTGAATTGTCATTTCGCGGTGCAATTGAAGCATCAGATAAGTAGAAAGTTGTAATCTTTTCTTTTCTAGTTTCGCCTATATAAGGCTACTACTTGTAACAGAATGGATTTGTGAAATATAATATCAATTTTGTTCCTCTTTATCTTTCTCTTGCCATTGTTACTGAGTTCAGCTCAGTTTTTGTCGAAATTCGTTCAAGTAGCTGGATATCCTGCTTAATTGCGGATTGAGACTTGATCGTCAGATCGTGTATCTGACAACATATCTAATATTAACTGATAATTAAATAAGGAATTTCTTCTAAAATAAATATTTTGAATTTGATGAGATCGCAGCACAAATTAACCCCAAAATATGATCACCTACCGTCTCTCTCGCTGCTAAAAAAAAAAAGTATTTTAAAATTATGTGCTAGTTGGAGGATGACAATTCAACCGATCATTATCAGCAGACAACATTTATCCACTATAATGGGAGTATAGATAGCTATAGCCTAGAGAATTAATTAATCTCTCAGATTAATAAATCAATAAATAAACAAATAAAATGCCTTTTAGTTTAGCAGTGCACGAGTGTTCTGCAACTAACTTTAAAAAATCCCTTGATTTTTTGAAGCTTTTTGAAGAAAATGGGAAGCTTGATTTGATTGCAACTTAGAGAGAAGAAATGCAGTTGTCTTCTTTCCACGTACCTTTTTGCATTAATGGTTCCTTCTTTTTAATATTTTATTTTTATTAATGAGGAAAAGGAGAGGCGTCTCTTTAGTCTTTAGTTTTCTTATTGTTAACAGAATTGAAATTGATCTGCATATGGAAGCAATTTGTTACACTCATGTTGTATTTTGCACGCGGGATGCTATTTTCAGAGACATTTTTTAAAGTTAATTGCTACCATATTCATTCAAACCTTTAAATTTGTCAAATATAGAGGGTTTCTACGAATCCATCGTTTACATAGTCTGAACAATTATAGTCCTTGATATACACTAGTGCACAAAACGCGACCATATATGATCTGAAAAGCTAATTTCACGCGGTTAATAAAACCCAATTGTGTCAGATTTAAAAAAGAAAGACGCTGAAAATAGTAGTTTCTACACAGTCAAAATAACTATGTACAACAGTTAGGTTTATATACACGGTTTCTTCAAATGATCCATGTATTATTTTATTAACCATATATGATTTGTTATTTAAAACCGTGTATATTTTGTATTTTTTTTAAATGATTTATAATATACTAGCACTCATATTTGCTAGCTATTAAACATACAATTAATATTACACAATATCCATAACCCATTCACAGAACCACGGTATACATAATCAATATTCATTTATAATTCAACATACCAAAAATAACATTCAACGTACATATACATCCATAATTCAAGAAGTTTGCTGAACTAACGGTTAAAGGTGAACAAGCATTTGGAATAGCAGAGTCATCCCAATATAAATGCTTGTTCACCCAAAATAAAGGGAAAAAAAATGAAATCCAAAAACATAACCTCGAAGTGAGGCATGGCGAGAGTAAGCAAAGGCATCGAGGTGTTGCATGATATTTTACACCGTGCCATGAATCGTCCGCGTCTTGTACACAGTGTCCAAATTCTACTTTTGGGGAGATGATGAAACTATTATTATTGGTTTCACAAGCTACTGCATGCCCACATTTCTTCCCTATCATAATTTGCAAAGTATTCAACATAAGTTAATTATTGAGACATGCAAGAAGCACTAGCAAAACACTAGTTATTCAAATCAAACATAGACAACATCACATACATCACAAAATAAGGCTAAATCCGATCATTATATACATATCTTGTTATTCTATGCAATCTTTTAATTACCTTGTTTGATTAATTTGCCAAAATACAATGATTGTATTTAACGATTTCATTATATAAGTCAGTTTGGAGGTTTAAGGACATTATAATTGCAGAATTAAAGTTGAAGAACCAATGGAATCAACAAGATTTTACAAAGATCGAGATTATAGATTGTAATATCAAATACATAAGTAAAGTAAATTTGAGATTGTTGATTTCAGAAACTATATGTTTGGTACAGAAGTAAACCGTTCAGTACATAATGTATTGAACAGTACCAGACAGATACAGATATAGAGTGTTGCAGTATGGATAATTATTCCGCTTGACTACCATTTGGAACGGAAAGTTCCATATTAAGTCAGAGGATTTCCATTTTAACATATCCCGTTCTGAACGGATACCATCTGTACTGTACGCTACTTAAGTAACACATAATTGGGGAAAATACACTATCCGTTTGGTATGGACCTAAACATACTGAACGGAAAAGGGTAAGGTTCAAAAAGGCAAAAAACCCTAAATTGCAAGGCATTTGAACTAGCCGTTCGAACGAAAGTTTACCGTTCTTGAACGGAACAGTTCAACTTATTGGATTGTTATAATCTACTCGTCTGTTTGACTAGATTTGCAAAACATATATAAATTAAATTTTACAGTTTTCTTGTCTTGAGATATTGTGCAGGTTCATGACAATAGAAGATCCAAGAATTACACATCAAGAATGAAAATACTAAATTGCTATACACTATCAAGGATGTGGTCATGAAGCACAAGACACTGAATAACATAAGCATGATCATCTCAAGATTAAGGATATTAAATCTGTAAAATTAGTAAAATAAGCCTGAGAATGAACTAAGTGAGACTTACCATTGCAACAGTTCAGTAATGGTTTTTTTATATTTCATGTTGTAGACCTGACGATAGTATTTTTAGGTTTTCATTACTAGATTTTATGTTGATCAGACTTTATTTTGTTATCTTGTTCACTTAGAATTTGTTGTTTCATTTTGTTTTATTATGTTCTCTCAGTTTTTCTTATAACATTGTAGAAAACGACGTCAAATTCGAACTATCGTCGTAACAAATTATAAAAACAAAGTGCTCAAAATTGTATAACCATAAATTCGTAAAACACAAACATATAACAAACATAAATTTGTAAAATACAAACATATAACAAAAAATATAACAACATACACATATATAACAAAAACACAAATTTGTAAAACACAAACATATAACAAAAAAATATAAAAACATACAAATATATAACAAAAACATAAATTTGTAAAACACAAACATATAACAAAAACAAAGATTTGTAAAACACAAACTCATAACAAAAAAAAATATAACAAAATACAAACATATAACAAAAACAAAAATTTGTTAAACACAAACTTATAACAAAATACAAACATATAACAAAAAACATAAAATTGTAAAACATATAATAAAATATACATACAAAAAATAACTAAAAATATAACAAAATAAAAAAAGACTGCCCCACGGGGGCGGTTTGGTCATTTTTAAAATTAATTTGGAATGTTGGTTATTTTTAATTTTTTTTTTGTTACGAAAAAAAAACTCGGCACCACCTTTCTTTATTTTTCTGTTAAGTGATCTATTCATCATGCTAAATTTCAGTCCGCTCGACTCAACGACTCATATGAAGCGATTTTTTTTACTTTTGAGTAGCGATTTTTAAATAGCAATTTTTAGATATTGACCAATAAACAATCTACAATATACATGATCTCTATTTCTACGTTTCCTAGCTTAGGAACCCACTGGTTCCACTCCGCTGCATAGGAGAGAAGGATCCTGTTATTTCAAATTTAACCATTGAATTTTTTCATGCACGAATCTCAATACAGATGAACGGTTAAATTTAAAATAACAGAGTTTGACTCTCTTATTTGGAGAGCAGCAGAGTTGGATCCCCTAGCTTATGCTGATAGACTGATACCATTAGATGCATCCACTAGACATTACAAAATCTACACCGATGTTGTAATTTTAGTTTCAAGTCATATGTGAATTATCACTTAAACGTCATCACAATTATCAATTGATGTTAGTGAATCATCACTTAAAACTGTATTTCAAAATGTTTTTTTTTTTTTTTTATCTTTTGAAATTTTTATTTCTGTGTGAATTATCACTTGATGTTTAGCGAATTATTATTTCCTTTGTAGGAATAATAGATTTGCTTCAAAATATTTTTGTTTGCAATTTTATTTTAAAGGTTTGTTACAATTTGTTACATAATTATTCGATGTTAGTTTGAAATTCTGAATGGTGATCAATTAATAAAAAAAATTTAGTGTGAATGATGATCAATTTTACCGTGTCCATTACATATTACTCTAAATTATATAGAAAATTATATAAAAATATAAAAAATTAAAATAAATGAGATTAATTGACCTCATTCCTCTCAAGTAACTCTCTGCATGTGTGAAATAATATAATTATTTTGTAGTGTGCTTAATAATGTTTAGCTCTATGGTGAAACTACAGGGTACTGCATGGTGAGCAAGAGAATGGACACAGGAACGAAAATATTTTGAACTGATTTTTACTGTTCACGTGGGAAAAAAAATTCACTCTGAGTAAATTTTTTTTCTTACGTGAACAGTAACTTTTAGGAAGCTACCGAACAGGCCCTTATGAATTCAAGATAAGTCAGTAGTTTAAATTTAGATTAGACAATTGAACGGTGTACATAAGTGAGTTAGAAAACCAAGACTGAAGATGAATGAATGATTACCATGCAATATAATTTTACGAGAGAGATTAATAATTTTTTTTTGTAAAAATAAAAAAAATTAAACGAGCCCTTTTCTTCTACCTACTTACGTCCCTACGGTGTACGTGAAAAATAAAAACATTGCCGTTTCCATGAAAAATACGAGCTTTGATGGCATTTCTATATATTGCAGTAGATGTTCATTTTTAAAGTTAAGAAATTCTAAATTAAGTCGATCTATATTATACCTATTTGACGGAGGTTTAAATTTAAAAAATTCAAATAAAAGGGAGAAAATAGTAAAAAATATTGTGCACACAAACACAAAATAACTTAAGACCATTTACGTATAGATGGTTTAATTTAGGTTGACTCAAAATTAGATTTTATTGTTTTAAACCACATACTTATTCCGTATTCAGTAATCTATAGAAAAAATAGATTTCTTATTTTCAAATTTAATCCTCAATTAAATGTGAATTTTTAGGATAAGCTTTATTCTCGTACTTTCTTTATTTATCAAGGTTCTAAATAGCGATTATAGCAACATAATGGAGAGATAAAAAAAAAAAAGCTATTGCGAATAGCGTAGTTCTAGCAGAAGCTATCATACATAGTGTTTTTTTTTTCAACATTTATATTCAATATTTATACTAATTATTAACACGATCAATATTAGAGAATTGGAGTAACAACTAAGTTACAACTAATCTAAGTCTATACTTTTTTCAGTCATACAAATAAGAAGAAGAAAAAAAATCTACAAGATAACATTATTTAATAGTCCATACTTCATAGTATTATAGGTTGTAATAGCAAAGGGCAGTTAATTTTACAAGTGAAATGAAGTTAGTATATCTATTTGAACATTTGATATATTATAATAATCAAAATCAACTTTTAATGAAACGAATGATAATAATTTTACAAGTGAATACTAGACGAAGAGCAAGCAAAAAGAAGAATTCATATTTGAATATTTTTCCGATATAGAATAAGAGACTAAATCACAAATATGAACAAAAACATATAGTTCGGTTTAACATACTTATTATAGTAGATCATGTAGTATCAGAAATAGGATCAGAAATACAGAAGCCCATGTAAATCGCAAAAAAAAATGTAGTATAGCGGTAGCAATAGCGTGTAGCGCATAACAGTAATAGCGGTAAGCTATTACAACTATAGCAGTTGTAGCTAAATTAACACATTTTTATCTCATAGCTTAGTTTTTATAGTTCGAAAAAGGTATAACGTAGCTATAGCTATAAATCACTGGTATTTATTCAAAGTTTGTTTAGAAATTAACTGAGAAGGTTAGTTAGGAACTCAAATTTGACATTCCCTTAGATATCTAAAAATTTGAGATGATTTGTGAAAAATCCCGATCTTCATATTTTTAAAATGTGAATCTCAAAACAACCCATTCTCTGTTAAGAGTCGGATTAAAAAGCTCCACTCAGTATTTATCGGTTCGGTCCAAATCGAATTAAAATAGAAAAATTAAAGTTTTATTTGGTTTTTAAAAATCAAATTGAACCGAACAAAATTTCAGCTTGTTCAATTGAACTAAAGAGGATATTAATCATAATATAATTTTTTTTGTTAATTATTTGAATTTTTTAAAGATGGATTTAAATTTTTATTTGGTTCGATTTACCAGTTTTATATTGAATCAAACAATATACATTATGTTGTATTTTTTGAATTTTTGAATGTTTAATTCAAACAGGGATGAGTTTTAATTTTTTTTGTCAGTCCGGTAACTGGTTCAAAAATTTCTAAACTGAACCGAACCGTTTAAACCGAACTCTCTCGATTCGATTTAAACCAATTAAACCAGACGCGATGAACAATTTTTAATAATTTTTCAATATTCCGTACATCTAAATAGACACCATAATAATTTTTAGTTATCTAGTAAATATAAGTTAGCATATATTCTTGTTCCGAAAATATCCAATTGACTGAAAATAGGAGTTCTAAACTAAGCTCTTCCTCAAAATAGTCTTGCCACCTCCCTATTACGAGTAGAACTAGGGTGTTCCTAAGTTCATCAAATCCCTTTGTGCACTCAACTCCAAAATTTATTTGATTAGCTTTAAACGATAAATTTAAACTTTTGAAGTCTTTCTATCTTACAAGTGACACGTCTACGTGTGAAAATTTTAAATCTTATAAAGTCAAGTGGTCAATTAGAAGCTTTATAAGTTAATTTTAATGTATTTATTTTTTGAACGTCTTTTGACCACTTGACTATATATAAAATTATTTTAAAATTTTAAAATTTTCACATGTAGACGTATCACTCGTAGGTAGAAGAATTTTAACAATTTGAATTTATTTTTAATATCAATTCTATAGATTTTAGAATTGAGTTCACAAAAAAATTTGGTGAACTTAGGAGCACCTTAGTTCTACTCCCCTATTACTACATAAATTCAGAGTCAATTCAGAACAAGAAACAAATCCATCGCTCATGCTACACGGAAACACCATACGCCACACAAATCAAACACATCCCAATTCCCAATTCCCAAAGAGAAGAGGAGAGTGGAGAACCGCAGTTCCGTCGTAGAAGATCTGAAGAGGACAACAACTTTCTCTTTCCAAGTGCCCGCCACCGCCACCAGTTTCATTCTGATTGTGGGCCCCAGTCTACAGTGATTCATTATTTCTCCCTGACCTCCTCCCTCTAGCCTCTTTGTCGCCTTCTCCTCTCCTCGACCTCGGCCGTATCGCCTAATCGGAGTCATCGGAGTCATCGGAGTCGGTGAACTTAATTAAATGGCTCTGCAAGCTGCTACTCCTTTTGCTGCTGCTTTCTGTTCAAATCCTCCGATTAAATTCCAGTTAAAAACTGCGAGATTGCCTATAATCCCATACGCTCGCCCTTCTCTTTCTCTCTTTTGTGCTTCCTCTTCAAATCTTCCTACATTTTCAGGTTGGATTCTGATCAAACTGAATTTTGTTACTCGTATGTCATAGCAGAGAAACTGAATCGAAAATTAACATGATAGATAGAGCATGCGCACCTCTTCGATTAAAAATGTCAATTGAGTACTCAAATTACATATTTTAATCTCATTAAAGCATTGATTGATCAAATCTGGCACTGGCACCGACCGGGTGCCGCTGACTAAAATTAAACTGATAATATCATACTAAAATATCTTGCTAGGTTGTATAAAAGCATTTTCAAGTGCTGATGGCTTCCTGGAGCCCAGTGAATCAGCTGATGTGGTGTGTTTTGGGGAAATGCTGATAGATTTCGTCCCTACTGTCAGCGGATTATCACTGTCTGAAGCGCCGGCTTTCAAGAAGGCCCCAGGTGGGGCCCCTGCTAACGTCGCTGTTGGCATTGCCCGGCTTGGAGGCTCCTCAGCCTTTGTTGGAAAGGTATATGTTTGAATTACAAGCCAGTACAACAGTAATGACACACGCCAAACTCAAATTGGTACGGCATTAATGGTGGCATATGCCAATAATTGATACCAAAGTCCAGTGATACTATGCGTGCTAGTACAACTGACTGTAAATAAAAGGTGTGCAAACTTAGCTAATTTTTTACCCAATAACATTAAGCAGGTCGGAGAAGACGAGTTCGGTTACATGCTGGCGAACATTTTGGAAGAAAACAGTGTGAATAATAGTGGATTGCGGTTTGACCCAGGTGCGCGTACTGCTCTAGCTTTTGTGACACTGAGAAGCGATGGCGAGCGTGAATTCATGTTTTATCGCAACCCTAGTGCCGATATGCTTCTCAAAGAGGAGGAGCTTGATCTTGAACTCATAAGAAAGGTACATTTATTTCCTGTTTTACACCTTTGGTTCTTAATGTTTTTAATCAGACTTATTATTTAAGTATTGAATATTGACTTCTAAAATTTATAAAACAATTTCAAATTTTAAGAAGTGATGTCTAATAATTAAACTTGTAAGTTACTGCAACACACACTATTTATTATATTTTAAGCATCGTCTGTTAAATCATGTCGTTTACAGGCAAAAATTTTCCATTACGGTTCCATAAGCCTCATCACTGAGCCATGTAGATCAGCACATATGGCAGCTGCTAAGGCAGCAAAGGAAGCAGGGGTTCTTTTGTCTTATGACCCAAATTTGAGGCTTCCCCTGTGGTCGTCGGCTGATAGTGCTAGAGAGGGTATACTGAGCATTTGGGATACTGCCAATATCATCAAAGTAGTTTTCTTTCTTCTTATATGTATATATTTTTTCTTGTCTAATTACTCAAGTTGCTTATGGCTTAGTTCAAGTTTGTTTACTTTTTGTTAAATAGATAAGTGAAGAGGAGATATCATTTCTTACTCGAGGGGGGGATCCATATGACAATGTGGTTGTGAGAAAGCTTTTCCATCCTAATTTAAAGTTACTTCTTGTGACCGAGGGATCTGAGGGTTGTAGGTATTATTCCAAGGTAATCAATTCTGAAGTACATAATTATATATAAAAAAACGATTCTATAATGCCTACAAAATATATCTTTTTTTATATGTTACAATGGAGCACAATGTAATATGACATTTAGTATACTAAACATATTTTGAAACGCTCCATCTTGTTCTGTAAATTGAAAACGCCTGCCTTATTGTTTTAATTTTTACAAATGAGAAAAAGAAATAGAGGTGATTTGGTTTTATTTTGGGATGAAGAGATCAGGGGTACATATGGTATATTTTTTGTTGTCCATGAGATGTTGATTTTTCATAGGTTGACAATGAAATTCTTCTTTCATTATTATTATTATTCTACATGGTAAATTAAGAATATGTGTAAAATAGGAATTTAGTGGAAGAGTGCCTGGAATAAAGGTTTCCGCTGTCGACACCACTGGAGCTGGAGATGCTTTTGTTGCCGGCATTTTGTCCCAGTTGGTTTTGGATCAATCTTTAATCAAGGTACAATGAAACAAATTTGTTCGATATTTTGAAAATGGTTGTTGTTTTAGAAATACCAACTGATGCTCATTGAACTTTGTGATTAATAGGATGAAGTCCGCCTAAGAGAGGCTCTTAAATTTGCGAATGCATGTGGTGCTTTAACTGTGACAGAGAGGGGGGCAATACCGGCATTACCAACTCGTCAAGCAGTTCTAGATGCATTAGTAAATGTGCCTGCTTGACCTTTGTTTTGTTCCGTAATATCAATTTGTGCTATAAAAAAAATGGAATTAAATAGCGGCTTAGTGAAGCGGTAGTACATAAACCGCCAGCATAAGATTTCCTTGGGAAAAGTAATTTTGCTGCTGAGAATATTTTGCCAGTGTAACTATCTATGAATTGATAATTATATGTTTATAACTGCTGACAAATGCTTTATTTATTTCATGGAGGTTGGCACTGATTCTTGTTATGGTAATAGTATTACATCTCGGGATGGAAAGCAAAGCAGGTCACAACAGGTTGAATGTGGTAAAAAAAAAAACCCGGTTGCAAATTTAGCACTTGTTAGTGATTTGATCAGAGATTTTGGGTTGGCATCTCTGTATTATCCATCTCTAATTGCAAATGTAAATCAGGCCTTAGTGCCGATTTCTCAGTTTGTCATGGTATCACTTTCCCTTAGGGAGATATTTTCTGATACGGAACTGTCTTTACGTTCACTTCAGTTTAGTCTCTTCTATGTTTTTGATAGAATGAGTTTTTGAGTACATCAAGACTCCAGATAAGCTAGCTTCTGTTTTGGGTTCTATAATTTTATTGCTTAGAGCATTTATCAATTTGAAACCCAATGTAAGGAGAGTTATTATACGGTTATATCAAAACAACAAATAACACAAAAATCTGTCCACCATCACCCAATTGTTACGTTTTTTTTTTGTGTCAGATTGTCACCTAATCTGATTTCTTGAACCTCAGAGGCTGAGATGAACTGTAGTCTATACAGTCCTAACCGTTGGATGGAGTTGTGATTAAAATTTTCCATTCTTCAGTAAATAGATTTACTGGCAGTATTTTTCTCTTTTTCTTTTTTCGTTTAGAAAAAAGAAATCTAAAGAGCAACTCGCTTTAGTAACGAAGTTCCCTACCCCGGGCCACCCTGCAAAGACCAATGCAATTTTACTATCATACCCAACTGCCTCTGATCATCTCCACATGTTACCAGACTCAAGTACCATATATGTGTGTGGTCCAATTTTCCAGAAAATTTCCATGTTGTCCGGCGCTATGCCAGATCATCAGCTATGTCGGTGCAGGTTCAGGTTCAGGTGCAGTCTGCGCCTCATTGCGTAATATGTCAGAAGTTGGATGGAGTGGCACATGTGACGTATAGATCGGCTAGCACTCATCAGAAGTTGTTCTTGGCATATATATATATGTCAGTGTTAGAGTCGTCCAGAAAATGTAGTATATGTATTTGAGGATTTCATTTCTTCTGATGGAAGAAGGAACAACAAAAATTTAGTTTGTTGGGGATTAGATTTAGATTCCTCATCAAAAAAGTTGCATCAATAAAAATGTATTTGAACATTTCCTCCAAATCTAGCTTACTTACGTCGGTGTTAGATTCTTCAACATAATCGTTTTTAACAGTGTTTATTGAAATACATGCATGCAACATTAATTTGACTCTCACTAAGTCTAAGGCCCGGCCTTAGTAATTAGTATACTAACACCATGAAATCCTTAATTAACAGCATGGTTAATTGTTTAAATGACTTTATATATGGAAGTTAGATCGCTTATAATCCAAATTAAATTATTTTATGTTAAATTTGGGTTATGCAAGCTTGATCGATCCAGTGTTAACTTAGTCGATTCAGAAATATAAACATTATGTCTTGTCACCTATCATTTATCAAGTTGAGGGAGATTTAGTTCTGAGTTGTAATTAGTAGTTGTGATAAATTTGAGACAATTTTCAGGTTCAAGTTAATTATCGATCAAAATATGACCTGATATTTGTAAATAATTTTGATAGAATATGGAATTATAAGCGTAGTAAATATGAGATTGGCCTTTCCGCTTTAAAAATAAATATAGGTCAAATTTCGTATATATGTGTGTGAAAAAAAAAAATGTCATCAAGTAGCTACACAACTTTTATTTATTTATTTTTAAAATAGAACAGAAAGAAACAAAACCATTTTTGAAAAAAAAATACAAACTAAATGATTATTAATTGCCTTTTCAGTAAAACCAGGTCCTTATAATGCAGCCTAGAATAATTATTAATTGCCTTTGTTTAAGATTGTACAAACTAAATTATTTTATTCATACTTTTCATAAGGTATAGTTCTGTTACTTGGTTTTTTTTTTGTGATTTTATCTAACACTATTATTCACAATTTTTAAATGATTACACAATTATATATTTTCATTGCTATTTATAAACTGTTTGTGTTTTTCTATAAATATATAATACCTATGAATTGGAGGAACAACACAATTTTTAATAAGTAATTTTATATTTGAAGTGTCTTTTTTTTTTTGTAAAGTTTGTGACAATTAAAGAGATGTTGGAGGAAACAAATGAAGGTAGAATTTGTTCTCTTTTTTCCTTTTATTGCGTTTTACATGATAGACTTAACAAAATGCTTAAGTTAATTAAAAATCATATATATTTGAGTAATTGCAAAAAAAATTATAGGGTAGTATATTATTGAATAGTAATATTTTTATCAAGAGAAAATCAATAACTTATGTACACAAAATTTCAGATCTACCGTGATTCGCTACAGGCTTCTTTGCATTGCGATCAACACGAAAACAAACTTAATTATATTGGCTGCATATATATCTCTATAGTTTTTGGCAATATTTAAGCCATATTGTTTGTGCACATGAGTTCTTTGTACTGGGGAAATGGAGTAAAACAAAAATAGTAGTTTTTAAATTAGATTTTGAAAAATTCTTTGGAAAAAAATAAAGGAGAAAATATATTTTATACCGATAAAAGAAAATAATTCGCTCCTTATACATTTTCGACATGTCTATATGGAAAAAGAAAAATAATATTATCAAGGGTGAGAGTGCTAAATTGAAAAAATAATTGGATAGAAATTATTATAGAATCAAAATTCAATGGCAGTAAATTCAAATGATAAGAATTGTGTTACTTGTGTAAGTAAGTGATACCTATCTATTGATCTAAGTGCTATTTAATTAGTGATCATGCTGTAATTTTTCAAATAAGTTTTTTTAGAGTAATAATTATATTGCAAGTGTTATCCATGTCTGCTTGATGAAGTATTCTCTTTCACAACAATAATACCTTTGCTAATTACTGAACTTAATCCCAATGAATCCAAATTAATTTGAAAGTTTCTTGGAGCTCATAATTAATTTGAAATTATATATGAATGTTTTTTTTTTTCTTCATGATGACAAACAAGACTTCCATGTCAAATCCCCAACGAATTCAATTATTTTGCCTCACCCAATTTATCAGGCAAAACAATTAAACTCTGGTGAATGAATCTTTAATAGTTTTGTTCAATTAAATCCAGGCAGTGATTTGGGCCACAAAGATTTCAAGGTTGGGCCCAACTCAAATAAATCTCGTTTTGACTCCAAAATTTCGGCATTTAAGAAAAAGAAAATCTATTTTGTATGAATTAAGAGCAATTCATGGATCTGCTGAGGCACAATTCCGTAAAACAAGGGAAGTTTCTAATATGCTATTAATGTTTGGTCTACCACAGCAGATTATATATATCATCGCAATCCGTACTTTTTTTAAAATTAAATATGATATCTAGTTAAATATGTATATATGTTATCTTAGGACACTTATTGTCACTAATTGAATAATTATTCCGTACTTTCTATTCTATGATTTGAATAATGCCTGTCTCCTAATCTGTTGACCATATATCGGTTAATAACGAATTGCATTATCAACTTTATCCAACGGAAACACCTAATTAAATTAGCCTAGATCAAATTAACAATGCGTTTAAAGATAGTGTATAGATCAAAGAAAGGGAATTTTTTTTTTTTTTTTGAGTCACTTCTAAAGTTGGTAATCTCTTCCTTGAACCATTCATCCAAAATACTCTCGTTCTACGCAAATCAATGGATCAAATCCATTTGAAAGAATCACATTGTGCATTAGGCATATTAACCGCTCTGAATTTTATTGGTTAAACAGAAAGAAAATGTTTTTGCTAGATTTGAGTAAATGTTGGAGGTCAAGCCATCAAATTATTTAATATGCACAAATAATTGTTTTTTTTTTTTTTGGATTTAGAATACGTGACTTGTCACACATGAATTTCTCAGGAGGTCACCCATTATAGTACTACTTCTGTCCAAGCACACTTAATTACGGAGTTCTGATAAAATCTGGTGCTTTAGTGGTGGTATTATCGCATCCGAGATGAAAATAATGTTGGCAAACATATGTTAAATCTAGATAACTAAATAGTATCGAAAGTATCATCAACATCATAGAAATGGCATTAATATTTTTTTCATTTTGCTGTTAACTTGTTATCATTATTGTTAATATTTGTTTGTATTAGATGACAAATATAATGCTATGTTTAAATTTGAATACAAAATATCAACAAACTTCATTATTAATTTCTTTTTGGAAAAAGTGAGGGTGAAGCGAAAGCTATAAGATGCATATTTTAATATTGAATTAATTAGTTGGTTGTTGAGTTGTAGTATACTTTGAATTTTTGTTGTTAGATTTATAATTAATGTGGTTGTTGTTTATCACTTTCTAGTATAAAATGAAGTGATCACATTAATTATCTTGAAACCTCTCAATTTAAATTTTAAATTGGTTGATTTGGAAGAAGTTGTCCGTTGACAATAGAATTCAAATCCAGTGATATATGCAAAAGACGGCAATAATTAATTAATGCATGATGAAGCCTATTATATATTGATAATTGAAATAATAAACTTTTCTAACACGGACTAAGAATTAATGCGTGAACAATTGAATTAAGATTCATTGATTTAATGCGATGATTCAGATTTCTCTCAAGAATTGGACTAAGAAAGAAAGCATGACCATCATGCTATCATACAATTAATATCATCTAAAAATAATTCAAATAAGGCAAAGGCTACCTGATCCATAACCATATCAGGTTAGATTTTGTGCTCTCTTAGTCCTGGAAAGGTTTTGATTAGTTTTAAAAATCATTGAATCTGCTATGTAAATTAACTGTTGGTTTCAATATATTGAAACGGGCACCACTGTGCCTTTTATCAAAAAAAAAAAAAAAATCAGCACAGAATCAAGGGAAGCAGTCAAGCAGCAATTATAGCAAGCACATCAAGCAAATCAAGGAGGGGAGATGTGGGGCCCAGGTGCAGATATATTAGATATTTAGATGGGAAGTGTAAGAAATGGGAATTAATGCGACATTTTGTCGACATGAGCCCCAGTTCTCGCTCTGTGCTGTGCTGTGCTGTGCTGTGCATCACCATTAAATGAATGAAAACATTTGCACCTTCTTTCTACTTCCATGGCTCCATCGCATTGGATTCAACGATTTCCTTGACTTGTACGAATCTCAGAACCTATTTTTACGTGTATTCTTACTGTAGATTAGGAATAAACGAGAAAAAGGAGAAATTTCCTAATGGGCCGATTAAATTGGGCCGTCTAGTCTGCTGTTAATTTACCAATCCATGGCCATGGCCCATCCGTTATTGTAATTGTTTATTTTTTAATCAACCATCTATTATAATCTATTTGGATTCTATAGTATTAATCTACTTTACTTACATAGTTACATATTAGTTAAGTCTGGATTAGTTGATGTTTGAATTTAAATTTCTCACGAATGCAAATTGTATCATGTATTTTAAGGATTAAACTTGATATGTTCATGAACAATTGTTATCATATAACAGTGTTTAATTTGATGTCATTGATTAGTCATGCTTTGTCATGACCGATTGCAAGACTCAAAAAGTTATAAATTACAATTACAAAAAAGATAGAGAAAAAAATAATAATATTTTGTCTCTTTAACCATCAAAGTATGAGATAAGGCAGATTAAACAATAAGAATAAAATCTGAAAGAAGATATCATGGCCGGGAAGACTGGTTTAATTAATCCTGTTTTATTTTGTACTAAATATGCATGAGATGAGCAGTTAATCGCGCTGTGGCCATTAATGAGACTGAGTAGGCGGGGCCCACTTTCTGATTTATTCCCGTGAAACAGGCATAGATGATAGATTGATAGATAGCTATGGAAGCCTATCCGGGAATAAGTAAATAATACCACCCCTCCAGGAGTCACAATCCCAAATTTCATGGATTCCTCTTTGCCTTGAGTTTAAATAGAAATATATATAATATATGGCAAAGCATCTCAAAAGATCCCCTACTCTATAAGTCTATATACCATTACCATACATTCATTCATTACTTAATCTATAGCTCCGTTCATTTTTCTCTCAAAATAGAAATTCCTTTCCTACAAAGAAATTAGGGAAAATTTGTTTTATGCCACTCTAAAACTTGATATTTGTCAAAATGCCACTCAAAAAATAATATGTCAAAATGCCATTAAAACTCAATGTCTATTTTAATTTTGTTATTATTCCTCTTTAATCTTAATTTAAAAATTATAATCTTTTAAAATGCCCAAACTGCTCTTATTAGATTTTTTTTTTTCGAATTTCAAATTTTTTTCAAAAATGAAAGTTTTTTCGAATTTCAAAATTTCAAAATTTTCAAATTTTTTCTTGGCAGCCCCCGGCTCGGACTCCCCAAAAAAAATTGATTTTCGAAAATTTGATTTTCCAAAAAAATTTGAAATTCGAAAAAAATTGAAATTTGAAAATTTTGAAATTCGAAAAAATTTAAAATTTTAAAAAATTTGAAATTTGAAATTCGAAAAAAAAAATCTACCAAGGGCAGTTTGGGTATTTTGAAAGATTATAATTTTTAAATTGAGATAATGGCAAAATTAAAATAGACATTGAGTTTTAATGACATTTTGACAAATATTGTTTTTTGAGTGGCATTTTGACAAATATCAAGTTTTAGAGTGGCATAAAACAAAATTTCCCAAGAAATTATATCCCTAATTGAATTACCAAGGCCTATATTTTTGGAAACAAAGCTTTTTTACCAAATAAATTATGACATAATAAAAAAGGCAAAATTTCCTTCCTTGTGTATTGTATTGAGTATCTGCATGACATATCCTCAAAACCTTTTTTTATTGCAAACCAAAAACCAGCTTTAGAATCTTAAGTGTTTTTTTTTCTTCTCTAAAAGGCCACCGGAGCAGGCTTTTCTTATACCACTTTTGCTTTTGCCCCCCTCCACTTTTTACTCATTCCCTCGTGCCCTCAAATGGTCGTGCAAATTAAATAACAAAGAATCTCTGAATTTGAGCGAAAGGCCCTCTGGTTGTATATTATTAAATAACCAGAGGACCTTCCCCTGCAATAAAATTCTCCTTTCAAGTCTTAAGACTTGGAGCATGATTTTTAATTAGTGGGGGCGTTATGTGAAAAATGAATGGGCTTTTCCAGCTAAGGCGAGCTAGTAGCGACGCTGCGATCCACCCATGTGGGTCAAGTTTTTAATGCGAGTTTTGGTGGTGGTGAGCCGTTGGAGAGTTATCCTCCTCTCCATTCCATTACAAACAATACAATCCATTTATTATGTTCTTCATTCAAATTCATTCTATTGTTTCCCCTCCTTAACTGTAAATATAATAAACAAAACAATATTTTCTCATTTTATATTATTTAATTCTACTTAAAAAATTAATTATTAACAGGGAAATGTGATAGAAAATTAGCGGTTATGACAAATTTATATACAGTGAAAATGGGATACAAGTCTGCAACTTGTATACAAGAAAAAGGACACCTCCAATGAATGTAAGGCTGGAGAGGAGCAGGAAATAGAGGGGGGGGGGGGGGGGGGTGAAACCGTGGAAAGCTTTTGCGGTGTACGAGATTTCAGCAGTTGATGATGGCGCAAGTGCACGCGTAAGGAATTCCGAGAAACCCTTTGCATCGCCATTTGCCAACATGCTCTTCCTCTCTATCCGGATCCTCTCCAATCGCATGACCGGAGCGGAGAGATCGCGTCCGTCCGTCATTTTTGAAGTGCAAAGAATCAACCGTCCGATGTAATATAAAAGGGGCCAAAGGTGAGTGATAATATGAAAATTGTATCTATATGGATGGAGAGAATCCAAATTCAGCTATTTTGAGAGGCTAATGCTAATCTAAGATCGCCAATGAATTTAATTAGACATGAAAAAGTTTACCATCCCAAACCCCATCATTATCTTATTCCGATTTTCCCACCTCCTGTTCCCCAACTTTTTTTTACCCCTGCTATTATTCAACTGTTCCATCCCAGACCCCAATGCGCCCAGTAATTTTTAATCCCATCCTCCGTTTTGTTGGTATTGCAAGTTCCCAAATACAAGAAAACATATTAGTTATTTATTTAAAGTTTTAAAGGGATAAAAAAATGAGGATTAGCCACTGACACGTCACCTTCTCCCCATACAAAACACAGCCCGGCACTGGCACTGGTTGCAATCAACGCTTCCCTTGTCCTCTTCCCTTTTCTCTTTTTTCAGTGGGCTACAAATTTCAATTATTTATTCATTTCAATTTTTTTTTCCTCTTTAACGAAAAACAGATCCAATAGAATAATTTAAAAATTAATTCTTGAACAGGGAAGAGGAAAAGAAAGATAATGTGCGGTTGTTTATATAAGTCGAACAGACTAAAAGGCAAAAGCCTCTGCACGAGCTCAGATCCCTTCCCTTTGCTCTCGTCTCTATTCTATTCTTATTCTATTGTCTCAATTCTCTCTCTCTCTCTCTCTCTCTCTCTCTCTCACCATACCTCACACCACACCGCACCAGTCGATTCTCGACAGAGAGAGATACAATAGAAGCATATATATATATATATATATTATATATATAGTACCGATTACCAACAAGGGAAAAACCAAGGCGAGCTGGAGCTGTTCTCAATTCTCAAATCAGACTGAAACAACCAGAGAATAAACAAATTAAACTGGTACTGTACTCCAGCAACAGAGAGAGAGAGAGAGGCCAGTAGTCCAAGCGTGGGAGACTGGGAATTGAAGTAGGAGAGCCGAACTGGAACTCCTCGGGCACGATTCATAAAGCATCCTTTGCTCGCTACTTGCTGTTGCTCCACACAATACAAAACCCAAACACATGCTCCTCGATCCTCTCCTCCTCAGCCTCCTATCATTCTCACTCTCACTCTCGCTCTCTATTTC
Organism: Carex cristatella; assembly: GCA_024447775.1. Taxonomy (NCBI): domain Eukaryota; kingdom Viridiplantae; phylum Streptophyta; class Magnoliopsida; order Poales; family Cyperaceae; genus Carex; species Carex cristatella. The sequence continues at coordinate 580,232 of JAJHPF010000016.1, forward strand.
TCCTTCCTTCTAAATTCTAAAACCACTCACGTACCACAACCCCTCACTATCACAAATTCACAATCAGAGAGAAACACAATTGATCTCATTCGAGAGAGAGAGAGAGAGAGCAAATTATATAATAGATATATATAATTAAGTTAAGATGATCACAGCACTAGATTTCTACCATGTCATGACGGCCATGGTGCCGCTGTACGTGGCGATGATCCTCGCTTACGGTTCCGTCAAGTGGTGGAAGATCTTCTCCCCGGACCAGTGCTCCGGTATCAACCGCTTTGTCGCGCTCTTCGCCGTGCCCCTTCTCTCCTTCCACTTCATCTCCACCAACGACCCGTACACGATGAACCTCAAGTTCATTGCCGCTGACACCCTCCAGAAACTCATGGTGCTCGCCATTCTCACCGCCTGGAGCAATCTCAGCCGCAGTGGGTCCCTCGAGTGGACCATCACTCTTTTCTCCGTTTCCACTCTCCCAAACACTCTTGTCATGGGTATCCCTCTGCTCAAGGGCATGTACGGTGATTCCTCTGGCAGCCTCATGGTGCAAATTGTGGTGCTTCAATGCATTATCTGGTACACTCTCATGCTCTTCATGTTTGAGTACCGTGGCGCAAAGCTCCTCATAACCGAGCAGTTCCCTGACACTGCCGGCTCCATTGCCTCCATCATAGTCGACTCTGATGTGGTATCTCTTGACGGCAGGCGAGACGCAATTGAGACCGAGGCCGAAATAAAAGAGGATGGAAAAATTCACGTAACGGTTCGTCGGTCCAATGCATCTCGATCCGACATCTACTCGCGCCGGTCAATGGGTTTCTCCAGTACCACGCCGCGGCCATCAAACCTCACCAATGCAGAGATCTATTCCCTCCAGTCTTCGAGAAATCCGACCCCCAGAGGATCGAGCTTCAACCACACTGATTTCTACTCCATGGTTGGGCGAGGCTCCAATTTTGGTGCAGCTGATGCATACGGTATGCGCACTGGTGCCACACCGAGGCCATCCAATTATGAGGAAGACCATGGGGGTGCAGCAGCAGCCCCTCCAGGACCTACGAAAGGGCGCTTCCATGGACCGCATTACCCGGCTCCCAATCCCGCAGTGTTTTCTCCCGTGCCACCGGCAACCACAGGTGTTCCTCAGCAGAAGGCGACAGGTGGAGGTGCCACAAAGAAAGTCAATGGTCAAACACATTTGTTGAAGACGGAGGACGGCGGCACCAAGGACTTGCACATGTTTGTATGGAGCTCGAGCGCTTCGCCGGTTTCAGATGTTTTCGGCAACAACCAGGAGTACGGTCTCCCGGCAGCTGGTGCCGATCCGTCAGCAGTGAAAGAAGTCAGGCTTGCTGTCTCCCCCCGCAAAAGTACTTAATTAAAATTCCTTTTCCTTACTCCCTCAGTTTGTGTGTTTTCATGTTACCTATCTTAATATCCTTGCAACTTGCAAGTAGCACATATATAGCCTGCTTTGTGAAAAATATAAATCTTTCTCTTGCATATATATATGTAGTTTGATGTAATGGTACAATTTAATTGTCAGTGGATGGGAGAAGAGGGGATGACTACGTGGAGAGAGACGAATTCAGCTTCGGCAACCGAGGAATGACAGACCGAGATGACGGGGACGAGAAGGGACACGAGAACAGCAAGGCCATGGCGGGAGGCGTTGGGGGCCCGATGAGAGCGACAGCCATGCCGCCTACAAGTGTGATGACAAGGCTGATTCTGATCATGGTTTGGCGCAAGCTGATCAGAAACCCAAACACCTACTCCAGCCTCATCGGTATCATCTGGGCCCTCGTCTCCTTCAGGTGAAAATCATTTATTACCACGCCAAAAATGTTAACTCTTTTATTTCATTTAATATTTAATATAAAAAAAAGTTGCTTTGTGGAAGTTAAAAGGTAATTGTAAACAAACAGCGAGAGCAGAGCAATAAATGCGTCCCCGAATGAGGGGACTGTTATTGGTTGTATTCTTAATTTGTTTTTCTTTTGGATATTGTTAATGAGAATTAATATATGTATATATATTTTACACATGTATATAGTATAGTATAGTATAACCTAGTCCTAATGTAGCTAGTGTGTGGTTAGAGGAAAATAGAAATGCATGTACTAATGGAATGGTTGATGTGCCGGTAATGTAGGTGGCAAGTGAAGATGCCAGCAATTATATCGGGATCCATCTCCATACTGTCTGATGCGGGCCTCGGCATGGCAATGTTCAGCCTCGGTCAGTATTCACTTCCATCATTCCCCCACTGCACTGCACTACGACATTATATATAATTGTCACTTTATACATAATAATACTAATAATTTGTTAGTTCTTGCACTTCAAATAATTTTGGATATTTTATACTTGATATATATAGTTAAAAATGTCTTTTAAATTTGGTGTTAATAATATACTTACTGCTTGCATGCAGGGTTGTTTATGGCGCTGCAGCCGAGGATCATAGCGTGCGGGAACAAGAAAGCGCTTTACACCATGGGGGTGCGCTTCCTCTGTGGCCCTGCGGTCATGGCCGCCGCCTCCTTCGCAATCGGCCTCAAGGGCAATCTACTCCGCGTCGCCATTGTTCAGGTCATTGATAATTTAATTTAAATTTACTCATCTAAGTCTGCTACATCATGTTAATTTTTTTTCATTACCATATAGTTTTATTGTTATTCAATTGATAATTTAATTTTATTTAATTTAAATTCACTCATCTAAGTTTTAAATAATTCAATTGTAATTTTCACCAATATATATACGGCTATGGATTTATTATTACACAACCTTAAAAATTGAGGAAGAAAAATTTTAATGAAGTGGGTTAAAAAGTAAAAAGCAGGAGAAACAAACTAGAGCTTTTCTGTTCTCCATGCTTCTAAAGAAGCAGAAGCAGCTTTTGGTGACTGTTATAACCTGAAACATGTATATAAAGTGTGTTTATTTGACCGTTGGATTATTGACGGATGGTGACGCATGCAGGCTGCGCTGCCTCAAGGCATTGTCCCCTTCGTCTTCGCCAAGGAGTACAATGTGCATCCCGACATTCTCAGCACTGGGTCAGTTCTCTCTCTCTCCATTTCATTTCTCAACTGGACATACATATAATGGTCAAGACTCAAAGAGGATCAAATCACCAAAATCCGGTTTCAACTTTCAAATAAATAAAAAATAAGAAGAGGAAGATAGAGAGAATAAATTGGCTGCCCATACTATTTTTGTTTTGTTCTGTCGTTTGTATGGATTATTTAGATTCTGTATGTTTTGATTCGGTTCCCTCTTTGTTGGTGCAGGGTCATATTTGGAATGCTGATTGCTCTGCCTATTACCTTGGTTTATTACATTTTACTGGGACTCTGATACTGATACTCATACTCAATAGGGTTGGGCTGCCACTGTTTCATTTCTTTTTCTATTTGTTTTTATTTGCGTGTAAAGTTTTTTTTTCTAGGGTTTTTATTTTTAGGGCCCCTACCAAAAGAGGACAAAAGATGCGTCAACTACAGCACTCCGGCCAGAGAGAGAGAGAGAGAGAGAGGTGTCAGTGACAGATATTAGAACTAGGGGCAGAAATGGTATTCCAAAAAAAGAGGAGAGAGAGAGAGAGAGAGAGAGAGGATAGATTGAGTTGAGGCTAATTAACAAGTTTCAAAAGGGAAATGAAATGAAATGAAACGAAACGTGGGGTAATTTATTTGGATCCGGTTCGGATTCGGGTCCCCCCACTTGTTTAGTGTTGTAAAATCATATACTCTATTCAATCTTGGTGCTCTTTAGTTCATTTTTCTTTTCCCCTCTTTTTCATGCCAGTTGATTGCTCATTTATTCCTTTTATTAATCATGAAATGATGTAAGTGCTCAATACATATATCAAGCAATAAAGTTAAAAAAAGTGCAACTCTTTTCACTGTAAAACAAATTATGTGTTTCAATAGGAAGAGGAGTTTAATATTGTTCAGATATGCCCAAAATAACAGCACAATTGTGAAACTATACATGTACAAAAAAAAAAAATCTAGCATCAAATCAAAAGGATAGTGATGTATAGTACTATCTGTATGGCCCAAACAATTCCTTCCTAAATTTCAGCGAAAGAAAACAATACTTTTTAAGATCAAACCCGAGAGAAAAAAAATCCAAAACCATCTTTATTTGACTATGATTGTGACAGTAATAATACTGTTACCTGAAATTAAAAAAGACAACGACAGTAAGAGGACTGATTTAGATATTTTTTATCTATTCCGATTTTTCAAATGTTTAACAAAATTATTCGTTTTTATTTAAAGTTGACAATAGTATGATTAGTTTCTAATGTGAGAATGCAAGCGTAAAAAAAAGATAAGCACAAGGATATCAATATCAAATATTACAGGGATAGTAAAAAAAAAAATTCAGGGGTGTAAACGTAAAAGTAGTCAGAGTCAACTGATGACAGCAAAGAGAACAAAGTGGATCTGATGCCCATCAGACTTACTTTTAGATTCAACGAGCTTTAGGACCGTTCGATTCATCTTAAAATCTGTATACACGAAAATCAAAGCAACCACGCATTGCGTACAAATCTTAAAACATATTGAACGGTAATTGAACTAATGTAGATCCGATACCTATCAGACCTACTCTGGTCGACAGGGAATGTATGTCTCTGTCTGCTGGGAACCATCCATTTATTATTCATTAATTAGTTAGCTTAAAGAAGATAAAACTAAGAAAAAGGAGAACCCATTTTCTCTCCTCCCCGGTGGTTAGTTATCTGTGATTTGATATGTCGGACTACTAGCCTTAGCCTGAACCAGTTAATTAATTAATTACATGATTTTTACACCCCTAATAAGTACCTTTGTCTCAGGCCTTACATATCCTTTGCTAGGTCGGCGAGATAGATTTCAATTTTAAATTTTAAAGGCTTCCGACTGTTAGTCACGCGTGATTATATGTGAGAAAAATAATAACATTAGCGGGATTAAAAAAATTAAGAATTGAGAATTTTAATATATTGTATTTTTACTCTCTTAGAAGGTTGAAAAGTATATGTCTTTTTTTTTAATTACAAATTCAATGAATAATATTATTTTAAAGAATAAGGCTGGCGTGCTACCTGTAGCATAGTGACATATCGTGCTACCTCTTCAAAAATCTATTGAATAAACTTCAAACGACAAATCCAAACCGTTAAAACCGATCTACTTCACGAGTGATGTATTTACATATAAAATTTACAAATTTTTACATTCATTTAGTATAAGGTTAAATGGTAAAAAAAAAAATGAAAAATGAATGTATTAAAATTAACTTATAATTCTTATTTTTTTGACCGCTTGACTTTATATCAAATAAATTCAAAACATTATAATTTTGAGATGTAAATACATAACTTATGTAGTAGATTGGTTTCAACGGTTTGGATTTGTCGTTTGAAGTTTATTCAATTGATTTTTGAAGAGGTAGCATGACATGTCACTATGCTACAGGTAGCACGCTAGTCTTATTCTACTTTAAATTAACTTTGATTCTATCTATGGATATTATTTCATTGAACCAGGCAGGCTCTTTGATAATTCCCTCAGTTCTGGATACGGATTTCGACAAAGACGCTTTTCTTGGTTTAGAGAGGCCGGACCTCTCTGACTATATCCGTGATAGGATTATTTTTTATTACTAGTTTCACTGCTAGTATTATAGTTTATGATGCTTCTTGTTTGCTTTCATAGACTATTTTGCATTTTACATAATTCATATTACTTTTAGGTATTTTGTGTAGTTTAATATTTCAGAGCTTGTATTTCATTACTTTTGTATGAACATTTGAGTTTCGTAATGAAACTGGTGATATCTCCACTTTATTCAAAAAAATATATTATAAACTCTAATTTAGAGAGGGGTAGTCTTGTTATGTATTTTGTATATCAAGTGATACTTATTGTCTATTTTGTATTTGTACTGTCTTAGTATTGATATAGAGGTAAATTTACTAATTAAAATTTGGAATGTTATTTTTTTTATCCGGATGTTAAATCACAAGCTCAAAAATAGCTGTGCAATAATTAAATAGATAGTTTTTTTTTTTTGTTATCTTGCATTTATATTTAAAATCCTTTTATTTTACTCTAATTTATATCATTAACTTGTTACATATTTCATATATATTCCTTAGAAAACAAACAATATGTTAGTCATATGTTAAAAAAAATACTCTGTCATATTATTATGCACTTTAATTAGTTTTTATTATTAAATTTTGCACTTCATCAAAATCGTTAATATTATTTTAAGCTCGTCAGATTAATAGTTTGCATAAAAAGATAGAAACAACACTCCAATTATCTTATTCTTATGCTATAAAGTACTGGACACGTCCAGTACTCACTGAGCGGAGAAGATCCAAGCTGTGTTAATCTGTTTCAAATTTCAATTAAACAAAGGAGATTATATTCATTTATTTTATATAGAGCAAATATTGGTGGTGTAGAGAAGAGGTCAGAGGTCAGAGGTCAGAGGTGGGACCCACTACCCAGAAATGGTATGGGATTTGATATCGACGCAAATAGAATATACCGCGACAAAACGGGTCACCGGGTCGCAATCGCAATTGGAGATTTTAGCGGCAACATTCTTTTCTCGTGGATTTTAAGTTTAACCTCTGTCTGTCGTCTGAAAACTAATTAGTTAGTGCGAAAGATATTTAATATTTTAGTTAGTACTTTGACGCCATTGCTGAGATTTGGTGGTAAGTTAGCTTACACAAGGGCCCTGCTTAGTTTGGTCATCTAATAATTAATTATAGTTATTATAATCATTATTATTTATTAAAGCTTTGATGTGGGCTGTTAGTGCTCCTACGCCTTTTCATACTACTTTGTGTGTTCTCTTTTTCAGCAAGTTGGATAGGTTTAGGCCGGTTAGGCGGGCTATTGAAAATGAACATGGACATGAAAATTAAACTAAAAATTACTATTTACGTGGAAAAAAAAAATTCAATTGAACTGAATTTTTTTCTCACGAGAACAGTAGAGCGGCCGAACAGAGCCTTAAGTTTTAAGCTTGGCTAAAGAAAATGTATTTGACAAGAGAAATTTAAAAAAATTAGTCTTTAGTTTTCTTAAAAAGACTCAATTGCTTAAATCATGTAGAATGATGACTTAAAAGTTAGAACAAATTTAAAATAGTAAGCAAAAGAAAACTAAACAAAATAATTTTAAACTTTATAAAGAAGTAAGCATTTGACAAACTTAAGACTCATTAGTTTCTTAAGAAACTCTAAAGTGCTCTAAGAAGAATGTGGTGTGATTGTGAAATCACTCTACAAAATGCAAATCGGTTCGTGTTATAAATTAAAAAATATTAGATATGATAATTTTGTATCAATGTAAAGATATAGTCCAAAAAAAAAAAATATAGAATTTGATCTCCGGATATTCTTTTATATAATAAAACATGCCAAATGATTCAAAATATCTGTTCAACTTATATATACAGAGAGTGGGGGGGGGGGGTTGGCTGATATCAAAATGCTTGTTTTGAAGTCGTGGTGCAACTAATTGGTTTTCTGATTTTTAAAGTTAAAATGGTTGATTCAACCGTTAGATGTGATCTCTATATTAAGATGTACTTAGAAACCAAATTTTATATGTTTAGAATTTTTTACTATTTATTAAGTGAGTTTTAAAATCGGTGGTTTTAATAAATAGTGAAAAATTTCTAGATCATTGAAAATAACAATTTTAAAATTGGCTTAATAAATAATAAAAAATTTCCAAAAATGTAAAATTTTGTCTCCAAGCACATTTTAATTCAGATTGAATTTTCAATGGTTTGGATCTTTAGAAAATAGCGTAACCTCACTCAAATATTTAAGTTATATTTTTTTCTTGTCGAAGTTGCGTCTGTCTTTCTATTTGCTGTCTATTGAGATAGGAGTAGGTCTGATGGGCATCGGACCTACTTTAGGTCCAATTAGCTCTATCACCAGACGATTAAAATTAAGATTTGTGCACACATAAATTGAAATAGAAATGCACTGATTTTAATGGGTTCACACTTCACACCAATCTTGGTGCAGATGGGATGGTCACTACTCACTACACCCATCGAACCAAAGGAGGTCCGATGCCCTCTCAAGTCTCAATTGCTGTTTATTTGGGTTAAGAAAAGAAAGGAGAAGTTGAGATCCTCTAGTTTTGCTGAACCATGAAGGCCGTGTTCGACTGTCAAGTGGAAACGGGAATGGATTTAGGTTCGGATTCAATTTGAATGGCCGAGACACTATTTTCATGGGGAAAAAAAATTCATTCTGAGTGATTTTTTTTTTCCACGGAAACAGTTGCAGTCGAACACGCCCGAAGTGATGCTATGGAAACATATCTCAGCCGTTGATGATAGGACAGCAGTGAATGCAATGCGATTTGATGATTATTTATGGCAATAGTGAATGAGTACTGGTGGTTTGTTGTATTAATCTCTTTCTCGGTAATAATTGTACTGAAGCTATTAATGGCACCCTCCCCTCCGTGTTATCTGTTACAGGTATATATGGGACCTAACCAAAAAGATTTTTAATCAATTGCTAATAAATGCGTTTGGTTAACACTTTTTTTTAACTATTCATATTTTACCTCCAATATTTTTACTCTTCACCTCTCAACTTAGCAACATATATATATATATATATATATATAGCCTAGCAATCACAACTTTGGTTTGGAAATTGATAACTTAATAATTGCTTCTTCTTTTTTTTAAATAATATAATTGAATAGCAGTGAGCGCAAAAGGTTACCGCTAACAACTATTCGATGCGTGGGTCGGTTAGAGAGAAAAGGGAAAAAAGGGAAAAAGAATTTTGACGCCGCTAAATGTACGGATACCAGTTTTATTTTTCCATGCGGCTCTTCTCTTGTTGTACTAAAAATAATAAAAATAAGGTTATACATACGGAAGTAGTATTTCTCAATTTTATTATTCCATTCGCGTGAGGTTGGTTATTGGATCGGATCTGACTTTCTTAACCATATGGTCCATTTCCACATATGACATACGAATGCTTATAGATTATACATTTGATTGTTTTAGCAATACGGATATTTGAATATAATAAATTTGAAATATTAGATTTTTTTTCTTTCTGTTTAAAATGATCGCATATTTATATGTGTTGTTAGTTATGAGTAGAACTCACCAAGTCTTTTTGTGAACTCAACTCTAAAATCTATCGAAATATTAACTTCAAATGACAAATTTAAACCGTTGAAATTCTTTTACCTTACGAGTGATGTGTATACATGCAAAAAATTTACAATTTAAAATTAAATTTGTATAGAGTCAAAGTAGTTAAAAGGTGTCCACAAAATGAATGCATTAAAATTAATTTATAAACTTTCTAATTTTGACAACTTGACTTTATATTAAATTAATTTGAAACTTTAAAATTTTCACATTTAGACGAATCACTCATAAGATACAAGAATTTCAATATTTTGCAATCATCGTTTGAAGTTAATCTAATAAATTTTATAGTTGAGTTCACAAAGATGCTTGGTGAACTTAGAATCACCCTAGTTCTACTCGTTAGTTATTACTAAATATATAATGATTTTTTATTGTTTCGAATTGCTTATCATTTTATTATACTTGCACATTTATAGTAGTATCAACTGATTATCTGTTTCGAATTCATATATTAATCTAGATTTATCATATTATGTTCTACATTTATGCAACCTTAATCAATTGAATAGGATCCGCATCAATTTGTTAAATGCAATGTAGCACTATGAGAAAAACAGGATCCACATCAAAGTACAAGTGACTGGTCGAACCAATCAAATAATACAATGACATAGTTAATTATACCTAATCCAATGATTGCCGATTTTTCTTAAAGCTCTGAAAAAATAACAAATATACTCTCAATTTTCTAGAAAGTTGAGGTAGAAAATTTGAAATCTACCTCAACTGCCATACAATACAGCGGCTGTCTTTCATAGACAACTGCCCCACAGTGTGGCACTTGACTTTTTTTACCCTATAAATTGTCATTTTCTGTCTCCTTGTTCTCATGGTTTGGCGGTGTGCTGAGTGAGAAACTACCGCAAGGATAATTATGTAGCCACCATGTATCGTGTTGATTATCTTGCAAGTATGTGAGGTGTATTTTTTCATTCTTATTCCAACCAGCAGGACTGGTCTTCTGTCGCTGGAATAAAGTACTTCCTTCCAAGTCATGGATCAAGATTGGAAGAAGAAAATACAAAGGTGTAAACATGAACATGGACTAGATGCATAATAGGCGAATAGAACATCAGGCTAAGCATTCTGCTACCGACAGACAAAAAAAACAAGTATGTAACATTTCAGAAAATTTATATTTAATTTCTATTTTACTATTTTAATAACTAACAATAATTTGTAAATTCAAATGCAATGCTGATGCCATAACCGAAGATAATAAAAGAGAACATGCTAGAGTTGTCGCAGAGACAACTGATAGAAGACATCGCACACAAGAGTCACAAGCATCTAGTAGCCAGGCAGAAACATCTGGTAGCCAAACTTAGAACTCGTCGACTTAGTCTTTTCAGACGTGGTCGTTGATGAACTAATTTATTTAGGTGCATGTTGTGAACTAATTTATTTAGATGCTTTGTGAAATTGTTTATTTTGTAGCTTTCTGAACTTATTTACATTGCAATGTTGTGAACTATTTTATTTAAAATTTGTGAACTTCATTTGTATGTCATTATTTAGACTATGAAATAAGTTGAAATGCCGTTTTTATAACTTGATGAAATAAAAGCAATCAGACAACATAAAACCTAAACAAACACAAAATTAATGAAATAAAAAAACTGATAACATAAAAACTAAATAAAATCAAAAAATTTAATACCCTAATTCATCCGACTAAAACCGTAAAATTTGAAATTAAACTCCAATGTCCTACTTCTTAGAACAAGGATTAGTGTTAGCCTTTCCAATATATAAGTACAAGAAACAAAGTCATCGTTCGATGTTGGCGGCTCTGGATCAGTGACAACAGGCGAAGTGCTAGCCTAATCAGTATAAGTACAAGGAACAAAGTCATCGCCCGATGTTGGTAGCTCTGGATCAACAATTTTTTTTCCAATCCATAACCATAAGGATGTTCAACAAAGTTATCGTATGAAATTTCATACCGAATTGTCGGACTACAAAATACACCCATAAAGCATATATGACAAGGATATATTTTTGCATAATTTCTACCTAGACTCCTTATTGATTCTCTTCTTGCTACACCACGATTAGATGATCTACCTCGGTTGTTACTGTTCCTCCTTTTCATCTAAGAAGTAGCCTCAAATCCAGCTATGTTTGAATGAGTTGTGAGTAGCAAAAGAGGCAAAATGACAATTTATAGTATAAAAATAGCTGACCAACACATTGTGGGGTGGTTGTCTTTCATAGACAACTGCCATATAGTGTGGCAGCTGGCAGGAGTGGAGTCAGATTTTCAAACTATGAGAATCAAATATGAATCAATTGTATAAAAATTCTCACAGAGATTATGGATTAATTTTACAATTGCATTCCATTTTTCTCTCAATTATATAGAAAATTGTATAATTTTTTTTATAATAAAATAGACATCCACCACTAGGCTGAGACAGATTTCAAATTTCCGAAAAAATAGAATGCATATTTGTTATTTTTTTTAAGGCACTAAAAAAGATCGGCAATGATTGATGCAATAACAACAACAACAAAAAAAGAAAGAGAAAAAGAAAAAGGCATTCCAATAACTGGTTGGACAAAATTCAGGAACCAAAAGGCGGCTTTTGTGTTTCATGAATGGATGCATATATACATGGTTAGAAACTTGCTTGGAAAACCTCCTTAGACTTTTTAATTTATCCATCTAACTTGACGATCTAAGTCATCGATCTAATTATTTTAATATTCACAAGAAATTTTCTATTCAAACTCTAAATATTGATTTAGTTCTAACGAGAGTAAAAAATATTAAAATGGTGTCATTTTGCTAGAAGTAGGGACTGATCCAGAAAAAAAAGAATTGATGTCTATTTATTTTTTAAATTATATATTCATACATAATTTTCAATTTTCAATATAGTTTAGAGTAAATTGTTGATAGTCATGCTCTCTGAGATAGGACATATCAGGTATTGTATGAGTGATCTCCATATTTATATTTTTGAAGAAAAGACTGAATTCCTATTTCATTTTACTGAAACAAAAATCTCCATATTTATATAAAAAATATAGAATTTAGCTACTTTGGTTCGATGGGTGTAATGACCATTCGATTGCATCAAGATCCGTACAAACTACATTAAAATATGTGCTAATCTGTTTCAATTTCCGTGAACACAAATGTTAATGCTTATCTACGGCGTTAGAGCTAATTGAACCTAAACCTAAAAGTAGATCCTATCTCAACAATTTATATGATTGACCTCAAAATATTGGAACTTTCATCTTAAAAGTTTGGCTCCGTTTTTTACCCCAAAATCTGTAGAAGTTCAAAATTACAATTACACACCTTCTGAGCTAGTCTCAACTGCGGAATGCGTTTAGATAGCTAGAATACGAAAAGGCTGGTACAAAAGAAAACGAATAAAAAATAATTTGTAGATTATGGATGTTACAATTACATGCAGCCTTTTCAGTTTGAGGAGAGGTCATGGCATATCATGATATGGATATAAGATATGGAAGAAGTGGAAACAAAGAAGAGAGAAATGATTGCGTGCATGGCCGGAGAACATGGAGAAATGGGGTTGTCTTCCTTTCCTTTATATTACTTAATTCCAAACTCACTTTGATGTGATTGTTTGTATAGAATCTACCTTTTTTTTATTGTTAACGTTAGTACTGTTTATTTCCTTGTAATTAATTTTAGTTGTTTTTAATATCTATTAATATTTTTTTTTAAATTGTTTATTGTACAAATTCATGTAAATTTTATAATTTTTTTAATAACAATTATTTATAATCATTTAGCATATATGTATCAATTATTAACAGATAAGGATGCAAACATGCGTGAAGAAACACTTTACAGTTAGAAAAAAAAAATCACTGTCTTTTAGTAAAAAAGAGGTGCTTGACATTTTTGAACATAGATTAAAAGCTTTACTTTATAAGTTGATGAAAATGAGAATTTAATTAGGCTGGTTGGTGTAGTTAATTAGTTAAAGGCGCACTTCTTTAATTAATTTAATTATTGGTCAAATATATGCTTTCGTGTTCTGATTGTCGAAAATAATTTAAATAAATCTGCTGCGATTCCAGATCTCACCGTTCATTTTTTAGAATGCACGAATCTTAAGAGCAGTTTATTTTATGTGTACAAATATGAGATAGCCTAAAATATGATATCAGCATAAAATTATCTAAACTCAGAACATAATCAGATACTTGGATTAGAGAAGATACAATTAAGATATCCGATCATGGAGATATATAGAAAATGGTGGTACAACTGGAAAGCAGAGATAGAAAACAAAGGCGTGCAATAATTAAGTTCCTTTCTAGCTTGTTTCTATGGACTATGGTCCCTTCTTTTTGGCGTCTAAAATCAAAAGTAAAAGGAGAGATTAGAGATTAGAGAGGATATCTCATCCATTCTTCTAATCAGATTCTCTTCTTCTTCTTCTTCGAATATTACATATATATATATATATGAGGAGGGATCCAATTACACCTTTTTTTTTTGACACATCATGACATTGTTTTTTTTATAGTTTAATTTTGCAATTTCAAAATTCAAATAGTCGATCCAAACCGTTCAACATGATTGATATACTAAAATGTGCTTGGAGATAAAATTTTACATTTTTTTGAATTTTTTTACTATTTATTAAGATGGTTACAAAATCGTTGTTTTTCAATGGTATGAAAACAACGATTTTGTAACCATCTTAATAAATAGTAAAAAAATTCAAAAAAATGTAAAATTTGATCTGTAAACACATTTTAGTATATTAATCATGTTAAACGGTTTGGATCGACTATTTGGACTTTAAAAATGGTAGGTGTCAAAATGTGTCAAAAAAAAAAGTATAACTTGATCCCTCCTCTTTCTCTCTATATATATATCTTTGTGTTATTGGTGGCTTTAAACAATTAGGAATCCATCCATCACCAAACCGGCCAATTGCAAGTTGTTCTTGTTCATGAATCAATGAATATATATGTGCATATCTCTATCTATCATCTGTTCATTTTATGTTTTGTCAATATCAACTCATCTGTTGGTTTGGAATTTGGAATAGGAACTTATGTGACACCTCCTCTGCAGTATACAATCGATCTGTCAAATTAAATTAACTATATGCAAGCTAGGAATTATATATTCAGATATTTCATAGAAAATTAGAACGTTAATTTGATGCAAATTACATATTGGATATTAATTCATAAGATGCTCTAGCATTATATGTCCGTTAATTAAGAGGACGGAGTAACGTCCGATGTGCTCCAAAACCGTCTGACATGCTTTAATATCTGTGCATACGAAAATTGACATGATCACACACGGATCTTAAAGTGGTTTGGCGGTCACGAAGCACATCAAACCTAAAGTAGATATAATATCCATGGGACCTACTCCTCAAGTCATCCGTTAAACTATAAAATCTGTTCATCATTAACTTAAATTACACCTTTAATTCTAGATAATATATATATATATATAGCCAAAGACTTCTATAGACGTAAGGACCTATTTGTAAAATGAACATATTTTTATTTTCAAAGTTCAAACAGTCGATCCGAACCGTTCATATTGTTCTCCATATTAATATGTGTTTGGATGCCAAATTTTACATTTTTCTAAATTTTTTTACTATTTATTAAGATGGGTACAAAAAATATCAAATTCAGACTATTGATTTTGTACCCATCTTAATAAATAGTAAAAAAAATTCAGAAAAATGTAAAATTTGGTCTCCAAGCACATATTAATATGGAGAACAAGATGAACGGTTCAGATCGACTGTTTGAACTTTGAAAATAAAAATATGTTCATTTTACAAATAGGTCCTTATGTCCATAGAAGCATCACTCATATATATATATAGAGGTTGGCTAATATCAAATCAGTTGTCCCTGAGGTCCCGCGCAACCAAGTCATTTTTCAATTTTTGAAATCCAAAACATCGATCAAAACTGTTAGATGTGTTCTCTATATTAAAATGTGCTTGGAGACCAAATTTTACATTTTTTGAATTTTTTTTACTATTTATTAAGCCACTTTGAAAATCGCTGATCCAACGGTGGCTTAACCAAATAGTAAAATTAGAAGCCACCGTTGGATCAGCGATTTTCAAAGTGACTTAATAAATAGTAAAAAAATTCGAAAAAATGTAAAATTTGGTCTCCAAGCACATTTTAATATAGAGAACACATCTAACGGTTTGGATCGACATTTTGGACTTCAAAAATTGAAAAATGACTTGGTTGCACGAGACCTCAGAAACAACTGATTTGATATTAACCAACCTCTATATATATATATATATATATTAACGGTAAATCTGGACTACAGATGTCAAATTGAAATCCCATGTCAATTTTTAATATTGCGATACAGATAAAAAATAAATATTATTTCCTTAATTAGGACACACACACATATATATAAGAGCTATTTAAATAATTAAACTTCTATATATGAAAATTGATGAATAACAATATAATATAATATTTTTTATTCCTTCATTTAATTTTTTTAAGAATAATAACGGTTCCGAGATTGATTTTTTCTATACTCTTATTGTAAATTGTTTTTTTAGTAAAGATTGGAGATTAAGTTATCCAATTATTTAATATTTACAAATAATTTTTTTTCTGGGTTTTGAGCCTACAACTTCTCACACAGAAAAAATTGTATTTGTCACTCAATCAAAGACTAATTCTCTCATGTTGTAAATTATAATAAGATGGAAAATAAGAAAAGATAGTTGTTCACAGTGTAAATTACACTGCATATAATTGTTGATGAATTGGTTGAACGCTAATGTAAGATAATTTTGTGACGACAATTAATGTTGGGGCTCTTGGGATTAAACAAACTACCAACCAAAAAATGAATATTTAGAAAATTGAGAAGTGGAGATGAATGGACACAGCATGATACAACTTACAACATGGATCGCATTATTTTATTTTATACTGCTTTTCAAATTTTGTATTGTTCTGCTTGTAATATATATATATATATATAGTTCTAGCAATTAAATAATTGCTTGATTTGCAAATTGTAGCTTAATTTGTTTTTCTCTTTGGATCAGCCGCCCAATATTAAGCTTAATTCGTTTTTTTTTTCCCATAATTAATGTGCATAAATTAATATACTTCAATTTTAGATGGGAACATAAGAATCAAACTCACATACGTCCATATGGGACCCACATTGAAGTGAGGCCAGATCATGTCTAAAGGCTTGTTTGTGTTTGAGCCTGTTGGAGAAAGATGGTGCACGCAACAAACAAACAATCAAACAAAAATGACTTGTTAACTCCATACTGTGCATCTTGTTCCTTATTCCCTGTTCTTTAGTGAAACACTCAAACAGTTAATTATTCACATGACTTTTTTTTTTTCAAATTATTTAAATTCAATCTTTTGCAAATATATATACATATATACATACACAATTCAAATGCATCATCATTTTGTGCTTCAATATACTTATCTTTTATTTCTATTTTCAAAGTCCGAGCAATCAATCTGAACTGCTCGATATGATCTTCATAATAAAATATACTTGGAGACCAAATTTTATATTTTTTAGAATTTTTTTACTATTTTTTCATAAGTACAATATCATTTTATCATATGGTTGAGAATTTCCTTAAAATAGTTATTCTGTACCTATCTAAAAAAATTATAAAATTTGGTCTCCAAGCATATTTTATTATGAAGATCGTGTTGAGCGGTTCGGATCGACTGTTCGGACTTTGAAAAAGATGATGCATTTGAACCCTCCTCTATATATACATACATATATATTGAAAGAGGAGGGATCAAGTTACAACAACGGTTTTTTTTATTTTCGAAGTCTAAATCGTCGATCCAAACCGTTCAGCATGATTATCTATATAAAATATGTTTCCAGATCAAATTTTATATATTTTTTTAATTTTTTTTTACTATTTATTAAGATGGGTACAGAATTCAATTGTCTGAATTTGACTAGTTTTTTTAAAATACTTAATAAATAATAATAAAAATTCAAAAAAATATAAAATTTGATCTGGAAGCATATTTTATTTAGATAATCACGTTGAACGGTTTGGATCGACAATTTGGACTAAGCAAATGAAAAAATCCGTTGTTGTAACTCAAAATTATTGTAACTTGATGCCTCCTCATATTGAAATTACATCAAGACATATATGCTCCTCTTAAGTTTAGTGACCAATTTATTATGCAGTGATAGTAGTGATTAATGATTAATTGTAATAAAGGACAAAATGTAGTAACTAATTATCGGAGAAGATGAAGTTTAGTGACTAATTTATCCTTTTAGATTCTTAAAACACAACTACATTGGCGATATATATATTGAATCATACATTTTTAATTGATCTTTTTTTTTTGTATGGATATTGTCCAATGAAATAACTTAATCATTTTTGTATGTCTTCATATTTTTAAAGAGTAATTTACAACGTGGAATAATATCTGAATATGTCAATTATTGATTTAAAAACTGTTCAGCGCTCTAAATTCGTAAATCAGACGGTCCGGATACTCTCTGAAACGTAAAGATTTAGTGACCATTCTAAGATAGACCTACTTAAGCTACACTATTTTAATTCCTAAATAGGAGGATCATAATATATAGTTCATACTTGGTACTTGATATTAATTTAGTTTCCCAAGAAGATAGAATATCTAATATCTTTTTATATAGAGAGTTAGTTGGGTTATTATGAACAGAACGAGCAGGGCGCGCTTTGGATGAAACTATATTTTATTCTCGTAAAAAGTATATGAAAAATATGAAATTAAAATTAACAAAAAAAAAAGCCTTATTAAAAAAGAAAAAGAAATAGTTGATATCAATCAATTCTATATATGGCGTAGTTTCCACTTCACAAAATTAAACAGTTTGCTAGCTCTAGGTACTACTTCACAGTACAACAACGCATGCATCAAGGTCTTGAAACAAATTAGCAATTGGTTATACATGAAGCATCAAACAATTACCTTCTTAAAGTAGTTGGCACTTGGCACTAGAGAGAGAGAGAGAGAGAGAGTAGAGTGGTCCTTTTATTAATTTAATTAAAATTGAGGTTTTGTCAACTAAAGCAATCTCATCTCATGAGGTTGAGGTTGAACTAATTAACACAGGATCCCGCAATCCAAAAAGCAAAGACAGCGACCTCCAAATCCAATTGATTTGATTAGATTAGATTATATTAGATAGATACCCCATTTCTTCTCTTCTCTGCCGCAGTTAATTAATTACCAGTCATTCATAATTTATTTACCTTGGATTTATTCTATGTTCATGCGCCGTCGTCATATCAAGCTTTAATTTGCGAGGTTTCATATTCTTTTCCTTTCCATTTTGGGAGGCTATATCTCATCATATTATATGAGGTAATAACATAAGTCAGATCGAAGTCAGGATATTATTGAAAAGTTCTTGTGTGTTTACATAAATATTTATACGGTTGATGATATTTCAAGTATATTTGCGTGTATTATGATTGTTAAAAGTGTGCTTAACGAGGAGTGGCATAAACATATATGCTTAATTTATGTCTGGTTAGTATGATATTAGTGTCATTTCAACCTATATAACACCAACTCCAAAATATATCGAATCGACTTCAAATGAAGAATTCAAACTATTCAAACCAATCTAATCCATTAGTTATGCGTTTACATGCAAAATTTATAATTTTTTTCATTTTGTTCAGTATCATGTCAAGGGTCAAATGTCAGAGTTTTTAAGTAATTTTGATTCATTTATTTTTCAACATTTTTGACCGCTTGAATTGATACTAAAATAACTAAAAAATATATATAAATTTGGCATGTAAACACATCTCTCATTCAGTCAATCGGTTTGAACACTCTGAATTTGTTGTTTGAAGTCTTTCTAATATATTTTGGAGTTTGTGTTATCTGACTTCTTATGCCTCATATATATCTACATACATTTAGGAGTCAATTGACCTTCTTTAATTTAAAAAAAAAATAGACTTATATATGAGTTTTTATATAGTTTAGAGTAAAATGCAACGACTGTTAAATTGATCACATACATAGTATGAAAATTTTATATGATTAACCACCATAAGACCGAAACTTGAAAGTCTGACTCCGCTCATATATATATCATTGAAAAAATTTATAGCTGATGAATAAAAAATTTACATCTTACGTTACTAGAAATATATAATTTGAAAAGTGTACATTTACTTATTCGACTAAGTCATTAAAACAATCTGAAAAAAAAAATCGTCTATTATTATTTTTTTTAAATTCATTTACTATATATTGTTCATTTCTTAAAAGAAAAAACTTGCTTTTATTTTTTTTTTTTTTTTTTAAAGTTCTTTCTACCATGACTAAATCTCTTTATTTTAGATTGTTTTGACTGAATTGAGTTGGCACAAGCACAATGAGTGTAGCTGGAAAAGGGAAGAACGGTACTAGAAGAACCTTTGGACAGGTTGGAAACAATTCTGAAAGTAAAATTATATATAAATTAATATTGCGGATCTTTTTTCTGAATTGGGTTCTTGGGTGCAATCATGACCTGAATATACATCAATAATATATATATACCTCTGAATCTTCTCTCCACTGAGTAGTGACTAGTGAGTAGTATGTAGGAATGAATATAATTGAAACCTTGAAAGTCATGTGACTTGTGAGCTAGACTTGTCTGTTAAACTTAGAAATGATGAATTTGTGCTTGTTTGAAAGAACAAAAGATTTCGTTTCTTTCGTATATAAAGGCAACCATCATCATGCATTTGAAATTTTGAATATAAGGTAGTGATTAGTGAATACTGAATTGTCAATCACATCACATGTATGTTTCTTATTCGTACGAGTGGAGTAATTATGTTATACATTTTGTAGGGTCTCATTGCTTCTATCCTTACATATTAATAGGACTGCTGTTTAGCTTTTATTGATAAAAATTAAAGTTCAATTTGAAATTAAGATGATTTTTTTCCCCTTCTTATGCTTATTTCGGTTCAACTGAATAAACCGAAATTTGGTTCGGTTTGTTCGGTTATGTTTTAATCGGTTGATAAATTTAAACGGTTTGGTTTGGTTTTATTTTTAAAGCCGAAAAAAGTTTAATTTAACAATTTTAATTCAGTTTCTGCCGAACCAACCGATTGAACACCCCTACACACCATTCATTTATGAAAAATAAATATTCCCAATCCATATCGTATGTGCTTCCATTCCATTGGCAATCCCCACCATCCTGCATCACCACTTACTCATATGACGATTATCCCCTCAGTTTTATAAAGTAAACAAAACAAAAATGAAGATCCATTGTTGCATCTACCATGAAGAAATTACATAACGATTTCAAAACGCAATATAGTGTTCTTTTGATATTTTCTCACATTTTTGTAGCTATTGATGAGTTGAGTTATCCTATGCTAATACATGATACTTCTAAGATAATTTGCTGTAAATGAAAATAAAAATCCTATTTATGAGCAGAGGAAAGTGAGAGAAAAAAATGAATTTTAAGTTCTATATAAATTAAAGGGGCAATTTCATGTATACCCCTGAAAAACTTCAAAATTACGTATTTCTCCCTCTAAATAAATTTTGAAATTACATATTTTCTCCTCTAAACTTCAAAAACTCACATATTTACCTATTTTATTATATGTTATATTAAAACACATTCTAAATTCATAAAATACCCATTTTACCCTTTATTAAAAATATAAAACACCCCATCGAACTCAAATTTGAATCTGAAGGGTTCCTCCACCATCCGATCTGTCCGCATCGCAATAAGATATGTGTGTGTTCGCTTCAAGATTCGTGCTGATATAGTGTGCACAGATCTTAAAGAGATTTTGATATGCATGTATCGCATTAATATCTGTGCATGTTGCTTCAATATTCGTGCATGTTCGCTTCAAGATTCATGCTGACATAACACACAGATCTTGAAGCAATTCGGATGTTAGAGAAACTTTAATATTCAAATTGGAGTCAGATGGATGTTTTATAATTTTTAATAAAGGGTAAAATGGGTATTTTATGAATTTAGAATGTGTTTTAATATAAAATATAATAAAATGGGTAAATATGTGAGTTTTTGAAGTTTGGAGGAGGAAATATGTAATTTTAAATTTTAGAGGGGGAAATATGTAATTTTGAAGTTTTTGAGGGGTATACTTGAAATTCTTCCTAAATTAAAATATGTAGTGTAAATTAATATTGTCAATTCCTCTTATAAAATAAAATTACACTGTTCTAAACTATTCAGCCCTTCCAATTTTAATTTCTGACTCTGCCTCATCTATAATAAAAATAGACAAAAATTATAAATTTAATGTGCATAAATGTTTTACAACCTCTTTTATATAATAAAATTAGATATACTCTGTTATTCAGTTCTTTCATATATCAATTTTTTTACTTCTTTTATTTTTATGGAAGAAAGAAAGAAACAGACAGGAAAGTGTTGATGAGTGGAGACCAGAGAATGGAGATGCACTGCACCCACAGGCACAAAGATACAGAGAAAAGATACAGTAAACCGAGGGAGAGAAGAAAAAAAAAAGGATGAACGTGGGGCCGGGGTGGGCTTGTTTTGTCTGGGCCCGGGCCGACCAGACAAGATCGGGTGGCGGACATCACCCCCTTCTCCTCTTCTCCCAAAAACTTCTCGTTTTATGGGCCCACGGCCCACTTTATTCTCCTTTATTGTTTCCTCTTGCTATTTCTCTCCAATTTGCACCCCATCGCTCATCCACTCCTTGTTGTTTTTTTTAAAGCAAGCTCTTTATTATATTTCACTGTTTTAAATATGGGCTGTAAGTTAATGCATACCTCGTTTAATTGTTTGTTTGTAATAAAACTAAGATCTGATAATAAATCATATGCAATTTTAAGAGGACCGAATCCCCTGATTTTCTAAATCTAACCGTTGAATTTTTTTCATGCACGAATCTCAACACAGATGAATGGTTTGATTTGGAAAAACAGAGTCCTGCTTGCCAATTTAACGAACAACGGAGTTGGTTCCATTTTAAGAATACTTATTGTAAAAAAACATGAGTAATATGCTGTAATTTTGAATATTTTAAAGTTATAGCATGACATATCATTTATTTAAAATTTCTCATGATAACTTTTCGTTATTTTTTTTCCTACTAAGTTATAACAAAATTTCCATTGGACAAAAAGAAGTTAGTCTGATTGAGAGCTCCGATTGGAGAAAAAAATTATTAGATCTTTGAAAAAGTATGATCTAGTTATGTTATAGATATCTCAACCAACAAATCAAATCTTAACCGATTTTAGCATACGTATCATTTGATATTAATATATTGTATTTAGTATTTTACTCTAAACCTCTAGCACCACCAACTTTCAGATTAATAAATATCATAACCAAGTTATTAATTTATTTTGTTTGTTTGTTTGTAAGTAAAAATATTGCAAGTTGTTCACTAATATCATGTTATGATGTGAATCCTTACTATAACAACAACTGAAAAAGGCACCATAAAAACTGCACTCGTGACTTTATATATTTTAAAGAGAATATTAATTAGATGCTATCATCCGACAAGTGATTTGTTAAAAAAAAATTCATGTTGTTTGTTTTTCTTTTGTAGTTAGTGGAGAAAAATCATTGTTAGCTTCTTTTTCAAATATTACGATCGTATCATAAATATTAATTGAAGTAGACAAATCGAATCTTAACATTCTTTAGAAAATGTATCATTTAATAAATATGCTAACTATTATACTTTGAAACATACCATACCATACCATTATAAATAATGCAGAACAAATGTACGTATATCATAACCAAATAAGTCCAGAGCTGCTGACTGGACCAACACAACTATATATGTAATATGTATAGAGGAGGTGCAATGAAATGCAAGTTGGGGGATAAATATTAAAGAAAGAATAAAAAATAAAAGAAAGGAGATGGATCTTAAATTCTTGATTGTTGAACCTTAGCATTAGAAGCTAGTGGATGCCGTTTTCCCTATTTCGTCTCGGTTTAGTGCTTAGCGTCGGTTTCGGCCCGGCACCAACGTGCACTCGAGCAGATCTACTCTCCTCCTCCTTTTCTTTTTCTTTTTTAATTTCTCATTTATCCCATTCTGATATTACTTAGTGATATAATTTATTATTCTTTTGTTTCGTTTATAACTCCGAACTGAAGGCAACGTGTCGAGTTGGCAGTGGCTCTGGCAGAAAAACCCACCCACGTGGCTTGCTTGCGATCGTGCGGTTCTGGTGTGGTGTGTTGTGTTGTGTTCGTCCGTGACTCCGCATGCTCAGCCCATCTACTGTTCCATACTCTCAGTCTCTGTTCGGCTCTCTTTTGGACTGTGAAATGAGTCTGAGAAGGAATGAACAGTAAAATTGGAACAACTCCTCACTTTCTTAATTAAAAGGCCAATAACGCATTTGGGTTTGGTTTTCTTTTCCAAACCAACAACGAAAAACTCTACACAAAATTCAGAATTTTGCTATTCCAAACCTATTGCATTTGCGTACCATCAACGCTAAATTATAAATTATAAAGTTACGAGAAAATAAATTATAAAGTCACCTTACAGCAAATTCAGAATTTGCATCAAACTTACAAGGCAACTAATTTTACGTACTGGAAACGGAGGTGTTCAATGAATACCGGATTAAATTTGGTTTAGTATCTATTTGAAATTGTTGATTTGTTTTATAAGTTGTGCGGACTATTTATTTTTAAAATTTGCTCCGTAAATTTAAATGAGAACACAAAAATTTTTATTTGAATTTTAAAATGTGATCTCTCACATGGAAAGCATTATCTCTGCCACTTAGATCCAATGTAATTTTTGTTCAAAGGAGAATTGTTGTGCTCATATAAAAAAAATTGGTTATAAAATATTTACGTCTAAGCAAAATTAGAGATCAATGTTAAATTTACTGTATGTTTCGAAAATATTAAAATAACTTAAAAAGAAAATGCTATATGATTCCTTTTGTGTTGTTGTACAAAAATATTTTTTATTTTACCTGGAAAATCAGAATATTAATTTTCATTCAGTTTAATCATTCAAACTTTCAAAATAGCCAATTTTCCCATAAATACATGCTATTATCCAATATCGATCCCTATATAAATTTAACTTTTTTTTTTCTTCTATCCTCTTTCTTTTGTTTAACTGTTTATTTAATTAATTTTAAAGCCAAACTGACAATTGTGTGCTTAAAAAATCTCCTTCCTTTCTCTGTACTTCATTTTTGGTACTTCCTGCTTTTAGAGTAGAACGCATGAGAAAGATTTTAGTCACAGGTTTTCCTTCTGTCTCTCTAGCTCTATACCCCTTTTCTCATTCAATTTCTTGTAAGCTTAAGCTTAGCCGGGTCAAATTGAAGCACGAAGAAGGACAGTTGCCAGAACAAATTATGCTATATACTCACATTATAAGGTTGAGATGGAAATTGAATCAGAAGCACTGATTTACTAGCTACCAAATATAGGAGACAGAGTACAACCCTTGGTAGCGCTAATTGTTCTCTTAAATTTCCTGTTTTTTTTGTACAAAGCATGTAGGCGCTTCCATTAAGTGAAATATACAAGGTTGTACAGACAGCCAAAAGTGAAATTACATATTTTGAAAACACAAGAATGTATGACCAATATAAGTGAATTGTTCTATTCTTGCTAATTTGCATGTGTATGAGTCTGCATATTCCCGTTCCTTGTTGGTTGGTTAGGCACGAAAGCGTCTCCTGATTTTTTTTTTCTTCTGTTGTTCAATCCAGTTAGAAATTAAAGAGATATCTCTATTTCAGAGAGAAGGGTAAATTTGTCAGTTTGGTTTATAAATTAATTAAATAAGCAGTTAAACAAATTAAAGGAGATAGGAGAGAGAAAGTTAAATTTATATGGAGATATTGGATATTATCATGTATTTATATGGAGATATTGGATATTGATTATTTTGAAAGTTTGGATGGGTACACCGGAAATTTTAATCCGTGTATATATATGTGACTCTATATATAATTTATGTTTTTATCATAGTAACTTAGAAATGAGAAATTAAGAACCACATTAAGTTTAGCACTGAAACATTATTTTCTGTGTAAGAGGGAACATATTTGAAATTTTAATGACCATTATTAGAATTTAGAAGTGAGTTGAAAGACTTTGATTTTCATCTTATGTTAAAAAAACTCAAAAACTAAATATATTACGCACTAACTGAAACCTAATTCTATCCAATTTTGCAATTAGATACATTGTCTCAGTTGCCAGACTCCAATATATATATTGTATAATTTGAATCTCAATTTGTATTTCTTATGGCTAATAATTGTTTATAGTACTGTTATTTTCCTCCTATTTTTCCTTACATTATACTTGACGATTTTAAAATCATTCCTCGCATGCAGCACTGTTCCTTACTGCATTCTCTGATACTGCAAAAATATAACACCCGAACTAAGTCATGGACCCAAAGAAATTAATGAGCTGGAGGGGGTCCTAAGTCCTAACTCCCAACTGCAGTAAACAAGTCAAAGTCAGTATTCTTTTAACAGGAGATTAGAAGACCTAGAATACGTTTAAGGCCAGCGCGAGGTAGGATGAAGACCGGGCAGCTAGCTAGTTACGATCGATCGACGGTAGAATAAACACCATTGCTGTTAGATATCTAAAATTGAACAAGCGAGCAATTTAATAAAATAGGATCATCATTCATCACCCAGTAACTTAATTCTACATCTCATATTTACTGCATGTGAACACTTTTAATCCCGGAAACAATAACCATAACAGTAACAAGGCAACTATTAAGATTTTGACCTGCTGATCCCTTGACTGCAGTCTGAAATTATTAATGTAGACACTAGACTCTATAAGTAACAGTGAAAAATCGACATGTCAAGTGTCAAGTAAACAAACAGTGTGCTTTGTCCAGCATATTTGGCCTCAATCATCACATAATAGATGCATCATCATCCAAGTCCCACATTCTAATGGATTCTTCCTGACCCCACCTCCATCAACCATTGGTACGTTCTTCATCTCTCCATTCTCCACCAGTACTGGAGATAATTAAGCATATATATATATATATATGCCATATATATACGAGAAATCAAATTAAATACATACTGGAGAGAAACGTATATATATATAGCTGGATATGGATATTACCAAACAATCTGGTGAACAATTAATTTAGCACGGTGCAACTCTCTCAGTCAGCTTCGATCGATCTGTTCTCAGGAGATGCCTCCAAACTATCATATCTTATTGAAGCGTGCTTTACACCTAATGCAAGCAAAGAGAGACCATCAAGTGAGAAGGGGCCTGGTCTTGATCTGCAACAGGACATAACAAGTCTCTGTTACAAACTGTTGCACAGTCGATATCGATTCACACGTCTCCTATCGGGGCACCCATCTAGGATCTTAGGTCCAGGAAAAACAGTAACCTCTTTGAGCTAAGTACCAAGAAAGTTGGTCCATCCATGGAAACAGTGTTGCATCGCTGTCTACACTTATCCTTTCTATCTGTTTTCTTAATTTCCTTTCCAGTTCCAGTTCCAGTGCACCTAAACTGGGTACTTCAAATCTATGCCAAACGCATGGATCCAAACCTAAACAGCTTTGGTTTCACAATCAATTAATGTTTTCGAAGCCATTATTGGAGTCAGATAATTTGTTACTGTCATACAATTATATAAATTCCATTCTTGCAAACATGAAGAGATATATGAACTAAAATCCAAACTAAAATTGCTGCTCCATACCATGTACATGCTAGAAAACAAATCGAGCACCATAACACTATATAGTCTATATTAATGAGATATAGGCATATAGGCATATAGGCATATAGCACCACATGCTGTTTCATTTTTTTTTCCTGTGTCGTTTTATTTCCTCTTTGTCCTCATGTACATATAAACTGTAATTTTTGTTTCGTTAAAACAATCTAGGTTGGTTTTTTACCTTCGTAACAAAAAGAAAGGAGATACAGACCCTTCTCATTTTATTCCGTAACAAAAACAAAAATGAACCATGAAGCAGCTGATCATGGGCTATTTTTACAAAAGGGTGGCCGATGACAGGGTAATAAGATATAGAAATAGACCTCTTATAATATGGGCTCCAGCCCAATTATTTAAAGGCCCATAGTAACATGAACTGCAACAAGATCCGCCTCCAGCCTGTTAGGCTGTTACTGGGCTAAAATTAACGAATTCCAGACATTATGGGGCTTCCATTTTGCTAAAACCAAACAGCATCTGGTCCAGGTTTAATCAGCATCTCTACATTTGACGTTCTACTGTACAGCTTACTATATAATCTCAACTTAATTGAAAAGTATAAGTTGTTGTTTGACACAGTCACACAGATATACAAAGAAAACTGAAAACAGTTAACAAGATTTATATTACTTCACCAAAGCATAAGCTGAAGAGATCAAGAAATAGAAAGAAACACAGAATATACAGCAGGTACACAAATCTCACAAGGCCTAAGCCATGACTTTAGGGCGCCATCCGGCAATCACATCTTCATGCAATGCTCGAGTTTTCACAAATGATTCCCTGGAGAATATCGTCTGCAAAATATAAATTCAAGTCAGCTCAGCCACCGTAAATCACACTGGATATTAAAAACATTAATTAATTGTTGGAAATAAACAAATTCAAAAAGTAGATAAATAAAATGAACTAATTTTCTTTAATACAAAAATTGTATGGAGGTCAAGACTCAAGAGGCACAGTGCCAGAGATGTTTGCATCCAGGGCGAAGAAAGAAAGGCAACTTGACCCGACAAGGGATGGACATTCATATCTTTCCTTGTATCTTAAGTTACCTCTAGTTGAATCAAGCAGAAAGAAGCTAACCTAAATTTTCTGTATTTTTCACCTAAACCAAAGAACATTATCCTAATCTCTTGTATTACATGCTAACAAGAACTTGACTTGTTCTTAAAAACCGACAACGTAATTTTAAAATATATTTGCCTAAACTATCAAAAAGAGAAGTATACAAATCAGTTTATCGCAATTTGGAACTATGCTCGTGAAACATAATTATATGCTAACTAACTTCTCTGCAACTAATCTATAGCAGTTAAACAAATCATAATAATTAAGAAAAGAAATTGCAACTGATTTGTTCACTCGTAATATAGATTTCTAACAGTAGATACATTCCAGGAACTAGAAATTCCATTTAGTTTTTAACTTTTGCAATTAGCAGCCCAATTAGTGAGGGCAAAGTTGTCAAATCTTAACAAAATTTATTTCTTCTGTCATATTAACATAAGGATGGGTGTATTTGCAAAATATCTCAAAAGGGTTAGGGCCTGATGAAACGTGAGAAATTTTACTTGTCAACGAATAATATAAGAAAATGTTGTTGTAATTTGGCAAACCACTATGTACATGAGATGTAAGAATAATCCAAAGTAATAATGATATTTAAGCAGCACTCAATAAAAGTTCAGCATACCTTCATGTAGTTCGTCAGATAAGACAGTGATTCTGGAACAGACCAATTCTTGTAGTGGCCAAGGGCAATTTCCATATGGTACAGTTTAGGTGCAAGCGACAGGTCGGCAGCCGATATTTTGTCACCGTTTATAAACGGGCCCTACAAAATGAAGCCAATTGAATCTCAAATTTACATTCCTATAACTATGTATGTGTATTATCTTATATCTGATATATCCTCATTGTCTATTCATAATGCAAACTATGTATGTGTATCATATTATATCTGATATATCCTCATAATCTATTCATAATGCAAAGTAACTATGTACTGTATCATGTTAGCACTTTAACATGAATGGCAACCCACATTAATCGTATTCTTTTGTCCCAATAAAGGTAATTCTTTTTTTAATTAAAGATAAGCACTACAATAACATAATGTACAAGTCACATTAGGAAATAAATTGATATTTTACTGAAGAAAAACTCACATTATCCTTAAGATAATCATTGAAGAATGTCAATTCGCTAAGCAGTGCTTGCTCCGTGCCATCACTTGGATCATTGCTCTTCAGGAAGCCGATAAAAGTTGAAAATATCTTTGATCCTCTATAAAATTAAATAAATATTATTGTCAGCTATCTGACTGATTTTTTTTATTAATAGAAAAATAAAATAAAAAATATTGACAATAGGGAACGTTTCTGACGAAATTCGAAATCTAAGAAAACCGTTATGGTTTATAACGTCCAAATAATTCACATTAATTACCACCTAACTAATGCAACAAAAAAAAAAAAAAAAACCAATGACGTTTTCAAATTTTGTCAGAATCATTCCTTATTATTGATATTTTTTATTTTATTTTTCTATTAATAAAAAAATCGGGCTATCTGAGGACATTAATTAATATTTAACAGAGACCAAGCAAAAAATTAAACCCACACTGAAGCCTTCTCAGATGGAGTTGCCAGAGGTGGTTCTGGGTATTTTTCTTCTAAAGCTTGGGTAATGACGTCTGAATCAGCAATCCACTTCTCTTCAAGCTTTATAAGCGGGACCTTACCTTCAGGATTAATTTTCAAAAACCTGAAGCAGCACACAAATTCAATAAACAAAGAGCCTCGATAATTTATAACTGAGTCTAATTCATGGGATTAACAATTTAACAGCAATCCACTTTTCTTCAAGCTTTAAAAGCGGGACCTTACCTTCAGGATTAATTTTCAAAAACCTGAAGCAGCACACAAATTCAAATAAACAAACAGCCTCGATAATTTATAACTAAGTCTAATTTATGGGATTAATAATTTAACATACTGTACTTTTTCTTGTTCCTTAATCAGATCTTTCAGCTGTATGTAGGTAGCAACCGGTGTGGTATATGTACAGTTTATTGAGGGTTAATTGGCTTGGAGTATCAAATCTAAATATAAAATACACACCTTTGGTATAGCACTAGCATGGAAGGGTACTATGGTACAGCGTAACACGTCTATGTTGCTATGGTTTGGTACTGGTACTGGTGCTGGTATTTCTACTGATACTCTTAATAAGGTAACCTTTCGTTTGATTTGTGTTATATTAAGAGAAGATTTTACCAGTCAGGCTTGTTGGAAAGGTCTACAAATTTCATGTCATAAGGCAGGTGTTTCTCCTCCAGTGTAAGCAGAACTCTCTGTGTGAAGGGACCTGAAACAATAATAATTTGCACATTTAATCATCCAGTCTATGCAGTTACATATCATAAGAAAATCAAATCTCAAGTAAGATTACACTCAGAAGCTTATACTGAGAAGTGAGAAACTAGTGGAAATTTCGATCTACATTCTCCATTGACCGGACGCAATGGAGAAGAGAACTTACAATCGCCGAGTTTATCGGGGACAGTGATTGAGGCCTTGACGCACACCTCCAGCGCACCGTCAGATGCTGCTCGTACGGTGGTCAGGCGGTACTTACGGGAGATCTGCGCAGCTCGGCAGGGGTGGAGAAACGCGGAAGGAAACCGTACACCGGCGGTGACTGTAGCGGACATCTGACCAGTGACACCTGTCCCTGCTCGCTCGGTACCAGTGTACGGATACGGACAGCAGTTGGCTGTGGCTCGGAAGAAATTGGAAGCTTCGAGCGTTATGCTGAACTGGTGGTGCTTGCGCGGGTTTATCGAATCAGGTATTGGACAATGGGAGGGCGTTGTTGCACGTGATGAGCACGGGCTTTGATTTAATCTGTGACCCCTTCAGTAACGCAACAGAGCCCAATACAATCTCATTTTTATATTTTTGAATATTTTTTGTTGGATCAGAAGATTTGAGATTTTGGGCTTTTGGGCTTTAGTGTCCAGAGTGTAATAAATTATTGTCGCTATTTGTACTTTACAGTTTCGTTTTATCTCCTAGCGCAAGCCCAAGCGGGGGGGGCGGCCGGGCGGTCCATTTTAAGTTGTTTTTTTATATTCATTTATCAATTCAGAAGAGAAAAAAAAAATAGCATGATTCGTTCATTATATCGTCAAACATTTTTCAAATTTTTGTTGCATTTATTATTGTCTCGGCAGGGTGAACCAGATTTTCAAACTATGGAGATCAAACATGAATCAGAGTCAATCATATAAATTTTTATTCTATGAATGGTGTCAATTTACATATCTATAATATTTTATTATGAATTATATAAAAAGTAATATATAAATATAAAAATTTCAAAAAAAAATAGAGATCAATTGACATATAAATTATATATGGCCTTACTCCCTCTGTCTTGTGTCTAGGTGAACATAGTAGCTAAATAATATCATCATGTTATATGAGACAAATATTATATAATTGTTCTGTCTTCTGCTATTTTTTTCTCTCTTTTTTTTCCATTATTATGTGTAAATAACCCAGTATAAGTTCACAATAAATAACTATACAATATTTTTGAATTTCTCAGAAATCGTAATATTTGCCTAATTCGTTTGCTATTTCACATGACAAGATTTAGAAAAAAAAAATGAGATGTTATTACTTAATACTTATCTTCGAAATTTGTTTTGAATGAAATCAGAACATATCATCTAAACAACAATGAGCCATGCTATCTTAATAATAAAAAAAAAATGAAGTCACGAAAAATAAAAAAAAACCAGTTGCGCCGTGTGTTTTTGTCTTACTTAATTCCTTTGATGTTTGATCTATAATCTACTTATTCCGGTCTAATGCAATTCCTACAAGAATTCTGTCTGTCGTGAAAAAAAATGTTGTTTTGACTTTTGAGCGATCTTACAAAAGAATTTCTTGCATGGCGGCAGATACGACCGGGTCAACGAATGCAGCTCCTGTTTTTCAGAATTGGTTGCAAGGAATCTTTTCGCATCAAATGGGCATGGAATCGCTTTATGACCCGTTACACGCTTTCTTACCTTATTACCTTTCAAGAAACTTATGATGGGATGGAGATGGAACACACAAACAAAGTTTTAAAAACACGAATTAGACGCTGATGTTTGGATTTATCTATTGATTATTTGATTACTTGTACCGTGCCACTTATCTAGAACAACTTTGGAGCTTTCCCTTTTACGAATAATTTAACATATCTCGCATGGTTTGTCCGGATTCAAATTTAGATATATTTTATTATTTTATTATTTATGCTGTGGAACAATTTTTGAGTAAAGGTTGGAGGTCAAGCCACCCAACTATTTAATACGTTTGTTATTATAACAAAAAATTTCTCCTATCTAGATTTCTAACCCGTGACCTCTCACATAGAGATCATGTGTCTTAGCCACTAGACCAGAGGCTAGTTCACAATGCTGTGGAACAATTAATGAAAACAAATTTAGATTTAAATTCAGGAAGTATGAAACCACAGATTGAACAATTAAATCAGTAGACTATATCTCTGTGAAGAAAAATATCAAAAATATTGGTGTTATTCTTTATCTTGTAGAATACATATAGCTACTCCACTAAATAAAAAAAATCAAAATATAATTGTGAGATCGACAGATAATATTTTTAAATAAATATTCAAGCCCATATAATGCAGTATATTTACGACGAATTTCTTTCAAGCTATTTCAATTTCTTCTTCCATTCAAACAGTTCATTCCGTTGATGGAGCGATCTTGAATATGTTTATAAAGATAAACTTATGAAACTACAAAGTCTTGTATTTAACTTGTATAGACATAAACTTATGAAATTACAAAGTCTTGTATTTAACTTGTATAAACATAAACTTATGAAATTACAAAGTCTTGTATTTAACTTGTTTTTTCTGTTTCCATTTCAAAACTTGGGGGGGAAATATGATTAATATTCTCTTTAAATTTTGGGGGAATTTTATGTATATCCCAAAAATAATTTAAAAATTACGTATGTATCCCTCTAAAATTAATAATTACATATTTATTCTTGAAAATTATAAAAACTCACATATTTGTCCAATCTAACTCAATAATATATCAAACTCCAAAATAATTAAATTATATTTTTTAAAACTTTTGAAACATTAAGATTTATTTTACAGTATTAATTAGTAATACGTTGACCACTATATCTTTCCTTCATTGCACTCTCTTTTAGTCTGCTGAGTTCTCTATCTGAGTTCTCTTCAAGGCACCAAACCTCTCGTCTCTCTTTTGAAAATATTGCAATGATTTTTTTGGAAAAGAACATGTTTTTTTTGTTGTCTTATGGTGATCGATTATGATTATGGTGTCAGAGATTTATTTTTATATCTAAAAGCTTGCTGGTACAATACAATATTGCAATGACATTGGTTCTCTTTTTTTCTTTTTGCACTTTAACTGGTACCAAGATTGATTCTCAGTCCATTATTTTTTCAACTCAGTAATTTTTTTTCTTTCCTTGTATTTGATCTAGATGATGTACAACTTATGAAATCAGATTTAAGCATTAAAATAAGTATACGATTAATTAAAAAAATAAGCTAAGATGCAGGTATCTTCCTTGAAGTGTTTATTTAACTATATATGTAAATGTGCATTATCCGTACCAATAATAGATAATTTGGGTTGAGGCTTTGAGTTTGATCGTGTTCGTTTATATGCTTAGCATATTACATCTTGCGTATGCTTCTTTATTCTGATTCCTCCCTTCTTTTCTTTCTGACTGGTTTTGATCTGGTCACTTCCTCACGATAAACTCTTTCTTTACCTATATCTACCTTGCTCAGGGTATAGTGTATTGTTTTATCAATTAAAAGGGTTATTTTTATGTTCATTATTTTTTACCGAAAACAAATTGGTTCTTGTAAATATTAGAACTGTGTTTTAATACGAGTATATATATGAGACAGAATGGTTCATGACTGTAAGAATGAGTTCAGTCAGGACTGCATGTATAATACCGGTACGATGAACAGTACTGGTATATGGTAAGGAGAACAGTGCAGTATTGGGCGTGATGTGCCGGTATTGTGTTTACTGGTACAGTTTGGTTTGTGAGTGAAATGCTGGTATGGTTTTGGTTTTAGTTATTCCAGCTTCTCTTTTTGGCCACGAGTCATTGTAATAACGTTTTTAATTTTCCTTTAATATATTCATTGACAGCTGTTGTCAATTTTTCAAAAAAAAAAAAATAGAAGAAGGGACCAACACAATAACGGAACCGACTACGCTGCTTGCCAAATGGGCAAGCAAGATTCTGCTTTTCCAAATCAAACTATTCATTTGTGTTGAGATTCGTGCATGAAAAATTCAATTGTTAGATTTGGAAAAGCAGCGGATTTGGATCCCACAATAACAGTGTTAAAATGGACCTTTCAATTGAGGATTCTTTTTAATAACATTATGGGTAAAATGGTTCCACACCAATTTTAAAGGCAAAATAGAAGAAGGTAAAATGAGAATAAATAAAAAATTAATGTTAAATATGATGGATTGAATAAATATGTGAGTTCTTACAAATTTTAAGAGTAAATATGTAATTACTGTTTTTAGAGCAATAAATATGTAATATTGAAACTTTTAGGATATACATGAAATGCCCCCTTAAATTGGCAGTAACGGTCCTTTTATCCGTTGACAAACTTGTTGAGTAACGGTCTAATTACATTTATTAGGCCATGAATAAAGAGATCTTCTTAATAAAGTTCACTAACGGTTCGCAAATTATCTATTTAAAATGCATCCAATGGTACTTTGCCCATTTAGCAAAACCAAACAATACTGTTCAATTAAAATTAGTATGAATAGAGTAATCTAAAAACTAATTCATATTATATTTTATAATAAATGTATAAATTTTTTTTTAAGTCAGTGACTTCAAATGTCTACTAATAATTTCATTGATAAAAATCCGTATTTACAACGAATCAAATAATCATAATTCTAAATCAACTCTTTTATTCTCACGAAATACTCTAAACTACTATAATATTCTTAATTACTCTATTGTCTTAATTCTCATCTCTCTTCTTCGTCTATCGCCGCGCTTCGACAACTGGTTTTTAACCAATTGTTTTTTTTTTTCAAATAGCTGCCGATTTAAATATATGATAATTCTTTTTGTTGATTATATATTTCGAAAAATTCTACTGGATTAAGACGACTACAACTGCTATCATTCTGACATTAAGCAAAACTTGTGTTGTTATTAAAGAACAACCAAAAGTTTATATATATTTTTTTAAAGTATATATACTTGCATACAAATTAATCATTTAACAATCTGGACTTGATTATTTAACGAATGAATTTACATTTTCCATTGTGTCATAATGATTTTTTTTTTTTGTTAGTCCGCCATTTGCTGCATTCTTTTCAACTTTTGAAATGCATACGACGAATGTACATTTACCAAAATTGCAATTTAATTCAAGTCCGGCGAATGTAGGACCCGAAATTTGTTAACAAGTAAAAAACAAATGTTACCTGAAATCTGGGCAATGTGGGACCCTAAAAATAATTTATATTTCAACTTTAATTTATCTCAATGTAAGAAGTAGAACTAGGGTGATTTTAAACTCTTCAGTGTTCTGAGTGAACTTAGGTTTAAAATCTATCAAAGTGGTTTCAAATGACGAATTTAAATTATCCAAATCGAGATCTATTTACGAGTGATGCACTTACAAAATTTACAAATTTCAAGTTATTTTAATATAAAATCAAACAATAAAAAAAATAAAAAATGCATTACATTAACCTATAAACCTTAATGTTTTTGAAAGAAATAAATACATTAAAATTAACATATCAATATTTTTTAACCGTTTGACTTTACACTAAATTAGTTCAAAATTTACTAATTTTGTATGTGAATGCCTCGCTCGTGAAGTTGACTAGCATTGACAATTTTAATTCATTATTTAAAATCAATTTTATAAGTTTTTGATTCAAGCTCTTCAACTATGTGCACTAAAGAGTAATAGGGGTATGGGAATCATCGACCTATCAAGGCAAAATGTTACGCTATTGACCAAGTGTGATAGGACCATGTACCAAAGGTCCTCACGAAACATGCTTTGGACTAAGAATGGACTGAGGCTCGGTATCATGCTATCGACATACACAACTAGTTACAGTGAGCAGGGACGAATCAAGGCAGGGGCCAACCTAGGTCCCGGCCCCTCTTTGGCCCAGAAAATATACATAACTTTTTTTTACTTATCGGCCCTGGCACCTCCTAAATTTTTTAGAATCACATCCTCTGCGGAGCTTTTACTTGCGGGGGTCGTGCGGTTCTTTTAATATGTTTTGTTCATTTTGATCGGACAGACCAAATAAGATTATGGCATGAACATCAAGCAAAATTAATACTGCCCCCTCTATCATCTCGAGCACTCACCAGTTGAGAGTAAATCTGGACCGTCCGATCAGCTCCACACCACAAACCTCCGTAGAGAATACTGATCCATTTTTTTTTCTTATGGGCCCTAAATTATTTATGGCCTCGCTAGTTTTCATTCCTGATTCTGCCACTGACAATGAGGATAGGATTCAGAAAGGGGAATGGGATGATGCGAGCATCTTGCTCCATACTAGCTGTACTTTTTGCGAATTGATGATTGTAATAAAGTGTGCAATAAAATGAAGTGTAATATAGACATTGTAAATATTTTCCTTTATTAATAAAATTGTTAGCGCCATCAAGTTAATTAACCTTAAAAAAATACACTGGTTATACTCCAATATATGTAACAATACAAATTGTTGTTCATGTTACAGTTCTGACCATCGTTGTTTCCCCTATTAACAGTGTTACCAAATAATCGGTATTCTTTTTTTATTTCTCCCTCGTCTATACACAAAACCAAGACACGTAAATCAGCAGCAGCGATTATCCCTTTTTCTTAATTGAATTCTTTACTATTACAGATTGGGACTAAAAAAAAAAAAAGTCGCCATCTAACTTGACAATATAAGTAGAAAAATAAATTGTCCGATTTTAAAGAGAGGGATAGATGTTGAACTTAGTCGGCACAAATCTGACATCTCAAAAGCGAGATGTATAATCGACATATAAACTAATTGAGGGGAACGCAAAATTTGAAAAAGGGAGAGATCAAAATTGAATTAAAATAGTTGAAACTTATTAACTAATTGAATATTAGATAAAAAAAAAATCAACATAATAAGAATCAATAAAAATAGTATATTCTTACATAATAAAAAAACAACAAAATAATATTATTTTGCATATTAAAAAATAGCGAAGTTGGTCCGGACCCGTGAATTTTTAGAAACCTTCCACACGGACAGCATTGTCTTTGCCATTGGAGTACTGGACCAAGAGTTGATTCTCTCATTCATTTTTTTTTTGTTCCCAAAAATATGTTATATATAATACTAGTATCGTGCCCGTACTTTGCAAACTTGCAACGGAAATATATTATAAGAGAACAAAAAAATTCATACAAAATAACATATTTTCATAAATAATGTTCCTTAAATGACATAATATGTTTTTTTTAATCCTTTAGACGTATTTTCATACAAAAAACTCTCATACAAAATGACATATTAAATAACAAATAACATTCTTTAAATGATATAAAAAATAGATAGAAATGAATATGTGATCAATTAATTACAAAATTCTTTAAATGACATTTAAAAAATAAAAATAAATCACGACAAATTAGAAAAATAATACAATTTGCATGTGGCAAGTACGTGTCTAATTAAGTTTGGAATTCTACACGTAAAATAAATAAAAAAAGATGTATACAATCAGATAAAGACATATTATTTGATCGAAAAACTGATATTCAATCTAAATTTATTTTAATCATAATCGTTAACGGATTAGGAGACCTAAATACTTAACATAACATAAGAATGAAAATACGTCAACAATAATTCCATATTCCATCATTGAAATCAGCCAACGATGTTTTAAATTATATTTTTTTCGGCCCTCTTTTGTAATGGAAAAGCCCGATGCATACTTCACATGGTGTCGCATGGATTATCAAGAAATATTTAAAATGAATTAGTTTGACAACTTTGATATTAGTAAAATATAATTTATATTTTTAAAATTTACAAAAAAAAATACAATCTATATTTTGAAATTTTAATTAGTTTCATCAGTCATCAAAATAATATTAAAATTTGCAACAATATAGATTTAACAATATTTGTTGAAATATCAAATAATATTTAATTGCATAAACTTTTTTCCAAGCAAACAATCTAAAAAAAGAATGTTTATAAAATGTTTTAGATATGATGTTATGTATCTACTATGGAAATGATTTAAAAAGGCTTTATTAAATTTTCCTAGGCAACAAATTCTCATATTTCTACTATGAAAACTACCTAAATATTTTTGTTAACAATTATAAGTATTTTCCCAACAAAATATTTATATTTTTGGATACATGTTACAGAAATAATTTAGAGATTTGAATTTCTCACCGTTTCATATTATAAAAGTAACATAGTGTGATATTATTATGCGATATACAATTTTTTTTTTCTGATTTATAATCCCATAAACGTACGCCAGTAAAATAAAATGCATACACGCGTCCATTTTGGTTCCGTTACAGTCTGCATAGAAAATGAATTATTTATTTTTCCTTTTTGGTTTGAATCCCGCACAGAGTTGGGAGTTATACATAAAATAAATTTGCATGTGCTGTCACAAAAAAAATAATAATAATAATATTTGCATGCAATATAGCACGACCACTAATCCAGAAAAGGCGCAAGGTACCATACCAGCTCGCCGCACCTCTGTTTCCCCACTGGCAACTGCCGCCGTTCGTCTCTCTTCTCTCGCCAAACCCCAAAATCAAAATCATTGGGGACGCGCTGTCGTTGGGCCCCACGAACCATTCGACCAATCAGCAGGCTCTCAACAAATCCATTTTGTTCTGTACCCCCGGATCATAACGTTCGTTATACACCGAGACAGTTACTAGTGGGATCCAGCTTCGTTCCAGCTGGATTTGGTGAAACGGCTCTCTCCTCTCATCCACCAACCCAATAGCATCTCGCCACGTCATCTCCCGTTGACGACTTGATGCCACTAATGACTAATTAATATCCTCGATCAATCAATCAGGTATTTCAGCCTCCCTCGAATATATACATATATACAATCCTAGAATGAACCCCTTTCCCTGTCAATTGTCAATATGTCATCGTTGCTAAGGCGTGTCTAAGAAACTTTTAATTTATTCCAATTCCAGCTTTTATTTCTTCCTATTCTAACCTAAACCTAAACCTAAACATATGGAGAGAGACTCGCAGCCAGGCCCACCGGATGACCCCTCGCCGGAGTCCATGGCCGCGGCGGAGGGCTTCTTCGAAGGCCGTCGATGCTGCTGCTTCCCATGGCCGAAATCCAGCTGGGAGCGCATCCAGCTCAGCTCCGACCGCGCCCCAGCGTCCCCGACCCCGACCGCCTGGTGGTCCCGCGGTTTCAGAGCCTTCATGAAGATCCGCGAGTGGTCTGAGCTCGTCGCAGGCCCCCGCTGGAAGACTTTTATACGTCGGTTCAATCGAAATGCTCGGTTTCAGGGTGGGGGTGGGGGTGCGGGTGCGGGTGCCCGTGCCGGTTCAACCAGGTTCCAGTATGACCCGTTAAGCTACGCCATGAATTTCGATGAGGGGCATGGGGCCAGCCCTGAGGAAGATTACGCAGGTTATCGGGATTTCTCGACCCGGTTTGCTATCCTGCCCGGATCCGCTAAGAGCTCGATGGATTTAGGCGGCCGGGATGCGCCGCCGCTGTTTGATGTGCCGATTAGGTGATGATAGCTTGCGCGTGAAGGTGCTTGGGAGGCATGCATGTATGAGCATGACATGTTAATGGTCTGTAAGGAAATAAATATGTTCCTTTCTTTCCTTGCTGGTATTGATAGAGATTTGTTGCTGTGTAATTTAAAAAAGAATTCTGATCATTTAATCTTTTCTATACTTGATGATCGTGCTATGTAAATTTGTTTATTTCGTTCATTGTTTTAGGAGGTCTGGAGGGGGGGTTGGGTGATTGTAATGTCAATTAGAATCGAAGTAGGTTATTTTAGTCAATCATGAATGGCGTAATTTTTTTTTATATCTCAATTTTCGTGCTTGCTGATCGCAGCAAGCTGTGATTACTTGTGACCCAAATGTTTGTGGTGTGGTAATCCGGGTGACGGGTCACTAACTCGTACCCAAATGCCTTTATGGGATGCATTCATTGTTGGTACTTTGGTAGTGGCAGAGATAAGATCACGAGTAATGATGAAAGAAAAAGATATATAGAGAGCAATTGAGAAGTGTTGCCCAGGCACTAAGCCTCCGCCTCCGCCTCCGTCTCCTCAAGTGGTGCGTTATTAATTATTACAGAGATATCATATCATGCTTTATCCTTTACAATTAATTTTCATATTTAAATAAATTGAGTTTCCACTCATCTACTGTGTAGTTACTATTACCACACAGGCAAAGATACAGTAATATAGATTTTGAATCCTTTTGAATTGTTATGGCCACTTATTATAAGCCTACTGTAGGGTCTACAAAGAAGTGGAATTATGCATACGTTACATGGTCTAAAAAATCATCAATTATTTTCCCTTTTTTTGTGTTTTAATTTGTTGCCAATTAAATTCATCAATTCGTTGTGAGCTGTTTAAGATGATTTGCAGTCTTCTCCGACACCAACTGTCCAGGACAAATCCTGAACCGAAAGTGTCTTTTACCTAATTTGATGGAAAGATTATGACAACTTTTACTGAGGATTGTCTCATACAGATACAGTGCGCTGGATAAATTAATTGAAGTTTCGGACTTTTGGTGACAAACAAACTGTCACTTGGTAATTTTGAGTCTCCACTGATACAGCATAATCACAAGTATGTTTCACAGCGTTTTAATGAGATTTAATTTATTGTATTCTTTGCTTTCAGACAAAATTGACCACAGGCCCAATAAAATGACAAAGAGAAAGGAAGGTAATGGATTGGCATTTGGCAATCAGTTAAAAGGAAATCAAAGTGTTTGAAAACGAAATTTCATTTGAACAAAATGTAAAAAGGAGAATTAAAAAGTTAAGATTAATTTGGTGTAAAGTGGTATAGAAAATGATACCACACACATATATTTTATATGCTGATGTAACTTATAACGGCCATGCCCAACAAATATCCTTGCCAAGATTTGAGAATGACAAAGGCAAACACTAATAAATTGGTTGAGAATTGAGATGCTGCTCAACCAACCGCAGTGCCAAATTTCCAATCACCCCAAACCAAAGAGCTTTCTTGTCATAAATTCAAGCTAAACCAGAAAGTTTTGTCATGGACTTGACCATGTATTTTAAATTTTTAATAACTAGCTGATAAAATGGGAGTTAAGTAGTTAACATGGAAGAAAATGGCTTTAAATAAAAAAAATTCTGACAGAACTGTATTGCAGAATTTAAAAAACGGTGCTCAGTAAAACATGGATAAGACCGTGTAATTCTTTTTTTTCATCAGGACAGATTTCAGCACTGTTATTTTATTTTGTTGATTTATGCTGTTATTTTAACAAAAAAAATTGTTTTTAAAAACCTCATTCTAAGCCCCTTTCCGATTTATAAAGTCCAAAGAACTGGAATATAATGACTGAAAACAAAGAATTAATCAGAATAATGAATAAATGTAGGGCCAAAATGTAAAATACCGGCCTTTGCGTTTGCGAGGTAGGGGTGGGGTGTTATACACTTATACCAATGGGATTGGGATCTCTCAAAGCAAAGCAAAGCAAAGCAAATCTATGAGGTAAAACTTTACAATGTAAGTTGGTCAGAAAGACTAATCCTTTGTAAGGAACACAAACACATGAGATGCAATTGCCTAAAAGAACCCACCCAAACAGAGAGAGGGCCACAAATTTTGAAATTTGATATCTACGCAACCGGTTCTGAAAGCTTCACTCAATAATACAGGATAGATAGGATATGGGGCTCCGCTAACTGCTATAGTCAGCTTTGATTTTAAAGAAACATCCAATGAAAAATTTCAAGCATTTAATGCCCTGCTCTTGGCATGTAGGGTCACCTTCACATGAGTCATTGACTCATGACTATATGATAAATCTTTTTTTTTTTTTTCCTTTTCAAGGCATTGATTTGTGACTCTGTTAAAGAATTCAGTCATATTCTTTTACAGGAATTAAGGTGAGATTGCATTTAAATTAAGCCATGTGAGTTGAGTTTGAATTCAGACTGCACCTTAAGATTTTTGATACCTTCATGGTTAAAGTGGTACAATAAGATAGGTCCAGGATAATTAGACAAAATCCAACTAGTATACCGAGTTCATATCCAATGAGGTGACAGAATATTTATGTTTAGATCCGGACCGTCCGATCAGAATCTGGGCCTATCCGGCCTGAGGTGGAATGTACATGGTTCCTTTAACATTCGTGTGGATATTGATTGGACGGTCAGTATCTAACTAGAAATATTATGTTGCCTCAGGTAATACGAATTCCTAGTATACCTACCTCAGGTACCATGTTTAATCAGATATCCATCAATCATTCATCAGTGATGTGAAGTAAAAAAAAAAAAATCTTCTAATATTTTTCCATCTTTCCATAAACATGTTTCCAACCCAAGGCACAATACTCAAAAAACAAACAAAGAAAAATAACAAAGGAAATCCAAATAGGCGACATTGTCTTTGTTCAAACCAACGATTGTTGATTTGTTGTACCATAATATACCAGTATAATGCTGCTAGTGCTGGCCACTGGGCCAAGCACTTAGCGCTGTCTAATGGAAACAATTTGGTATTCTTTAATGAAACTCGGGAAACTTAGCACTGTATTGGCAGAACCCTAATTTGAAATAAAAGAGCAAAACATATACTTCATAACAATTAAACAATAAATAGTTACAATAACCTGGAAATAAACGTGTTTTCATGCCCATTGTACCTTTTTAGACCATCAATTGGAATTAAGGTCCTAATTTCGCTCAATTCTAAGAGAACAGCATTGGTTCTTGTCATTCACTAGCTACAAAAATGGACATAAATAAAATAAAGGAGAATAAATTAGTCACACCAAGATGCATCAACCACCAAAATTAAATTGGACATTTCACAAATCGCCGCCTTTTTCCTCCATCACTGGTAATCTAACCAAAATAGAGTTACCTTGTGATGAAGCATTTCCCCGAAAATCACTGGTTTGACCCGACCGTTGCCATATTTTAGACACTGACAAACTCTCTCCTCTCGTACCGGCACTGATCTTCCTTCCATCTGGCGTCTCATTTCTAGTAACACTACCTACAAACCTCATACTGCTTCCCCTCGCACTGGTACAAGCAACTTGTAAACTTGAATTAGCGAGAATGTATTGGTACGACCCCATGGAGACGCATCTCCTTGCATCTAAATTACTACTGCTAGTCTCACCTATCTCTTTACATACATTCCCATTTTCCCCTTTTCCATCATTCGCATTTTTAACTTTGCTCACATTTCTAAACTTACCAAGCCTTATACTATAAACAATCTTCTCCTCTTCTAATTTTCTGTCATCACGATCATCTCTGCACCTTTCCTCTTCAATTGAGTTCCCAAATTGAAAGTTTGAGTTTTCAATCATGACACCAAGAGAACCTCTACACAAGGGGCAAGTTGAATTGGAGAGCAACCAAGTATCGATACAATGGATGTGAAATGCATGACCGCAACCCGGTAAAAGCCGGAGCTTGTCATCTTTGAGAAACTCGGACAAACAGACCGAACAATCGAAAGGTTCCTTTGGGCCAAGAATCTCTTCATAGAGAAAAACAGGTAGTGAATCAATTATTGTCTCGTCTAATCCCGAGTCCTGGAGATGGAACAGCTGCTGTAA
Organism: Carex cristatella; assembly: GCA_024447775.1. Taxonomy (NCBI): domain Eukaryota; kingdom Viridiplantae; phylum Streptophyta; class Magnoliopsida; order Poales; family Cyperaceae; genus Carex; species Carex cristatella. The sequence goes on from JAJHPF010000016.1 coordinate 624,260, forward strand.
TTGCCGTTGGATTGTCTCAGAACCTGCTTCCCCGGCATGATTTCGGTTTGAGTCGGGTTGCTTCTTGATTAAGAGCCTGACCAAGAGATGGAGAAGGCCAGAGATGAAGAAAATAATGGCGAGTATCACTATTATGAACAGCACTGCTGGGCTGATTTTGTTGGGTTGCGGTTGTTGGTTCGGCGGAGGTGGCGAGGCTTGAACTGAATCTCTCTGAGAGAAGGCAGTTTTAGCCATTGAATCTCTCATCCTCTCTGATTTGGGAACAAACCCAAGTCATTGGCCAGAGATTCTTTTTTTGGGTGGGAAGCAAAGATTGTATCTTTGCGGTTTAGCAGAGAAAAGGTAGACGAACCGACCGAAAATAGATTTAAGAGGAGGTTTTCATTTCATTTAAAAGGAAAGGGATATGATGCAGATCGGTGAGGAGAGAAGAGAGAAGAGAGAAGGTGGGTAATTGGTGAAAAGGTGAGCTAGAAAACAACAGAGAAATTTAGGTTTTAGTTGAGGTACAGATCAAAGGAGGAGAAAATGCCAAGGAAATGGAAAGAGGCTGAGAGGGGGTGTGGACTGTGGAGTTTCAATTCAAACCCTTTTGGAGATGGCAACCATGTGATTCTCTTTTTTATTTTGTGATGTGACTGCTAACTTGCTAAGTACTCAGGCCATTCATGCAATGCAACTGCGTTCAGCGTTTTCTTCTCAAAATCAACCAACCAAATTACATTATTTTTCTTCCATTTCTTTTTTCTTTCCTCTCTGAATTTCTTCCCCCTTTTTTAGGGTCCAGATCCCTAAAGTAACCCAATTTTGGGATTTTGGATTTTGGATCGAGAGTGTCCGATTTGAATCCGTTACTCGGAATTATCGCAGAATTTGAATTTGTTCTCGAGATGTGTGCGTCTCAGATATTGTTTCAGATTCGAATCGGATGGTCCGATTTAAAACTCAAAGATTGGATTACTTCACTGGATCTGATTCCCTTTTTTTAGGCGTCCGGTGAGCAATGCCAGGCCTGTACTTAAAAAAAAAAAAAAAAAAAAAAAAAAAAAAAAAAACAGATATAGAACTGTGGCTGTCATACTTCTGCTGTGTTGTTTATTTTTGAAGTGAGATAGCCTTTTTTGGGCCCAAACTAAAACCGGATTTGTCGGATTTGTTGGTGCTCTCTTTGTGATAGTAGGATGTGACTTTTGATCCACTGGGCTTATCCTCGCCAGATTTAGCTAGGATTACCCCTTCTTAAAAATAATTCCTTTGTATAATGATGATGATGATTTGGTTAAAAAACTTTAAAATAGCCCCGTCTCATTTATATAAATTCTTTATCTAGTTCTAAATCTGAAAATTAATAGTAAATGAGTAAAAATATCGAATTTTTTTAGAATTCGTTTCTTACTGAACCACAATATATGTATTTTAGAGTTCAGGTCATTTTAATTTTAATTTTAAATGAGGATTCTTTTATATTTCACCATCAGTTTTTTTTCAGATATCTCCATTCTCAGTTACAAATTGCATATATATTTGCATGTCTCTGTGTAGACACTCATCGCTATCTCTGTTAACTTACGATTCTTAGAATTCATCTTGATAGAGTTACGGTTCAATTAAATGCTGAAGTATTCAACTAATTTTGAATGAATTATTACGGACCAATTTAGTTCAACAATATAATATCAACGGAGATGGACCCCTAAATTCAATTCAAATTAAGGCTATAATCTTAACTCGATTTACTTGATCATTCCAACCTATACGACTTCAAATATTACGGATTTAGAAATAGATTGTATGCTGGTTAATTAAGCCAATTAATAAATTTCAGATACAAATTTTAAAACGGTCCAGTAAAGTCCGACCTGACCGTTGTATATTTCTTTTAAGAAAATTTGTGACTATGCATAGCGCGAATTGATCCATATTATGAATTAATATTTTCTTTTTTTAAACAGTGCAATTTGAACTAACACGATAACTATATATACTTGTAGATCAGATTTTACATTTTTTTTTTACTATTGGTTTTGATAGGTAGACGATCACTTGACCTGGAAATTTTAGACCATTCAAAAGTAACAATTTTCTACTTATTTTAGACAATTCAAAAGTAATGATTTTCTACTTATCTAATAAATAGTAAAAATTCCATAAAAAATATATAAATTTTAGCCTGCAAGTATAATTTCATATGGAGATCACATTGAGCAGTTTAGATAGACTGTTTGAACTTTAAAACAAAAACAAAAATTTATTACGGACCGATCCGTGCTATGCGTAATACCGTAGCCTCACTCGAGATTTGTTTATGTATAATATAACAGTATCATTATAGAAATAATACGGTATATTATTAATTTATTTATTTTCCATTAAAAACTTTCTTCGAGTCGCTGTTAGTTAGGGAATGTGATTTTTTTTTTTGTTCAACTTAGTATTACTTATGTTTTTATAATAAGTTTTCCAATCTATTTGAACATGTAAAATACGACCGTCTAACATAAAATTTGAATTGAATGATTTTTTTATCTTAATTTATAAGACAAGGATGGAAAAAAATTACAACGGGCTATAATAAATTGTGACAATAAAACAGGGGGCTAATATGCTGATTCAAATTGCCTCTCTTTTTTTGAAATACTGATAGAGACTATCAGTTGATTACATCCTTATTATTATTACATCACAGTAAAACAAAAGAACTTCTAACTCTCCGATTATTACATTTGAAAGTTCTGCAACCACTTAATTTGTATAAGAGCTTCAACGTACCTGCTTCTGGATGTTCGTAAGTCGTTATTTTGTCTCCTATAAATGTTAATCACATCGGTAATTTAGTTATAGAAGTAAGATGATGTAATTACGTGATGGCTAATTTTAGTTTTTATTTTTTGTTTTCACTCGTGCAAGTGCGTTATTAGGGAATCAGAATTGTTTTCAAATATTTTTCTTTGAGCGAGGTTACGGTGATATGAATATTACAAAGCTGTCCATCAGTTCATGCTATGATCTTATATATGAACTTATATATTTTGAATAGTAGTGGAGGATTCGCTGATTTCATATTGCAACCAAGAGTAGTGTTCTAATAATGTCCGTGCGGGCGTGCCCTGCTCGCGCCCGCGCCCGTCCTGCCCCGTGCCCGTGCCGTGCCGCGGGCACGCGGGCACGGGCGTTAAACGGGCCGAACTCGTTTTTTTTTTCCCCGCCCGCGAGTGCCCGGCCCACCGCGCGCCCGCGCCCGCCCGCGACCCCGATTTTTTTTTTTTTTGAAACTTTGAATTAAAATTCAAATCCCCCCCCCCAATCCCCCATTCCCCCTCCCCCTCCCCTCCAGCCGGACCCGACCCCACCTCTCCATTTTTTTTTTAATTTTTTTTTTTTAAAATTCAAATTTTAATCTCTCCAAACAAAATTCTATAAATATACACCCATTCCTCTCAATATTTTCACATCTCTCTCAATATTTTCATCTCTCATTCTCTCAATCTCAATCTCAATATTTTTATTATTCTCCAATTTTTTAAAATAATAAAAAATGAGATATATTTTTTTAAAACTTTAAACGGCCATAACTTTTGCTAGGAAAGTCGGATTGACGTGTATGACGTCAATTTGGAAAGGGGAGGAGGAGACGGTCGCCACCGTCATCCCGGGGTAAACCCCGGGTAGCCGAAAAATCAAAATCGCCAAAAAATGTCGTTTAGTGCCTCAAAAATTAAGTTTAAGGTTTTTAGTGCCAAAAAACGTTGTTTAGTGCCAAAAAACGTCGTTTATTTTTTAATCTATTGTTTTAAAATAAGAGCTTAATTATTTTTAAAGTAATTGATTTAAGAAATTTTTAATTTATATTTTATTATAACAAAAATTATCGAGTTACAACCATGTCAAATGAATTTAAATTGGCATGAATTTAGATTTATAATTTATTGGTTTTCAAAGAAAAAAATACAGAAAAAAAACCGAAAAAAAAGAAAACAAAAAAACAAAAAAAAAAAAAAAAAAAACAGAAAAAAAAAAATGCCCGGCCTTGCCCGTCCTGCCCGCGCGCCCTTGGCGGGCACGGGCATTACACGGGCAGGGCGTGATTTTTGAAATTTTTGCCCGTGATACCCGCGCCCGCGTGCCCGCGACGCCCATGCCCGCATCCGCCCGTGCCCGCACACCGCTAGCGCCCGTGGGGCCCTGCCCGGCCCGCCTGTAGAACTCTAACCAAGAGTTAAAGTGTGGTACCCAAAATAGGTACCAAACGTTCTTACTACCAAAAGAATAACAAGAGAACTAAAAAACATACAGCACCACAAAATCAACTAAATTGCATAAACCTAGGCACTAAAGTTTGTCAATATGGACTAGCTAATTATTCTAAGTCCTCCTAGTTAATTGGATTATCTTCATTCATTCCTTCTCCAGATATTGGATTTCCAGCACCAGAATCATGATTGGTGGTGTTGCTGGACTCCTCTTGTGCCATGGACATCAACACAGCCACAACCTGGACCGTGTCCATACTACTGCCCGGTTCTCCCGTAAGCTGATATGGGAGATCCTTAACATTCTATGAACTTATATATTACTCTGAACCGCTCAATTCTCAATGTGATATGTACAAAATTTTATAATTTTTAAACTTCTTTTAATAGACAGTTAGAAAACTACCTGATCTAAATTTTTTGGATCTTTTGAAAGTAGGAATGTAAAAAGGTCATGTCGTAACCGATACGTCACGACACAATATGTGTGCCAGTTATGGCCGCAATCATTTGCATGATTTGGCCGTTCTTTGAAAAATTTGACACAACACGGGAAGTGAACTGGTTTGGTCACGACACAACAAGGCATGTAGTCACGTGTGTCACGTGTGATTAGGATTGTTATATCTTGACGAAATAGTAAATCCCGAATACACTAATTTAATTACGAAAAAGATAGTTAAATGTGTTCAGTTGTGTGTAGAATACCTAACAACATCTAGAGGGAGGTGAATAGGAAGTCTTAAAGACTTAGACGTTTTTTTGTTAAACCTCTAAACTAACAAATCAAATAAACAAGCATGTACAAGGAAAGTAAACAGAGTGAAGTTAGAGAAATTTGACACGCAAGATGATAACAAAGTTAGGCATAAAAAACCTGCTTCTCCGGGGTAGAGCAATCTCGTCGGCGCTCCTTTTCTAGTACTAAAAAGGAAAGATACAACTCGGGACACGTGAGCCCAACAACGGTTGAAAGTCACGGCCTAACTCGTGTACAAAGTGAGACTAGAAGCTTGAGCTAGAGAGTCCCAATTGGATCGTCACACAGCTATGGACATATGTGAGCGGAAACACTCGAGCTAATGAATTCCTTCAACGTCCAACAAGCAGGAAGCACTAGCTAGAATAGAAAGACTCTAGAACTAAATGCTAGAAACTACGTCGAGTGAACTTGAAAGTGTTGACAGGATTTTGAAGTTTAAGCTTACTCAACAATGAAAGCTTTTAAGAATGCACAATAAATATTTTTTGAATGTGGGATGCGACTAGCTTGGTCAAATCTGAGGTATGGTAACTCCTTTTATAGTAGGGCTCCATATTTGCCAAATCAATTCGGACGGAAGTGATCCGTTCCGAATGGATTGTAAAATTATTGCAATTAGGGTTTCTGCAATAATTAATTTAATATTAGCTGTTCTAAACATTTGTGTCGTTCAAGATGGTTAGTGCAATTTATCCCACAAAACTTGATAAGTGTTCCTATGGATCACAACCATCCTAGATGGAACAAAAACTGGAACTCTCTGTAATTTTATGATTTGATCTGTTCCATACGTATTGGTCCGTTCAAAATAGTTGTTCCAGAAAATCAACAATTCTCAAATATATTTTTACTTAACTATATGATTATTATAAATCTATAGCTTCGTAATTAAATTGTTGATTTCAAACCTGCACATATCTCAAATAGAGAATCTGTAAAATTCAATGATTATATGTTTTGCAAATTAGTCAAACAGCACAGAAAATTGTTTACAACAACATATACAATATCTTAGAATTTAAATGCACTAGAAGGCCACAATATTTTTTTTATTTACTCAGAAGTGGCTTTCGAACCGGGATCAACAACTCAGATTCAAATTTTTTTATTTTTTCAATTATACATAAAGAAATATTTTAATTTTTATTACAGCCGCAAAAAAATTCAGCTTGAAATTTTTTTTATTCGGATTATTTGTCGCAGTCTTTCTAATAAATTAAATTATACAGTATTTCATCTATTTTCAAAGAAATATATAAAATATATAAAATATTTAATACAATAAATAAATAAATTATAACATTTTCTATTTAATTAAAGAAAAATAAAAAAAACCCTAAAACTGCAATTTTTTTCCGGTTTTCCGAAACCGTGGATTTAATTTGCGAAAAGTCTGTCCAAAACCGTGAAATAAAATTGCAGTTTGGGTATTTTTTGAAATCTTGTCAAACATGATGTAGAATTTAAAATTTATTATTAATTTTGGATATTAATAAAAATTTCGGTCCCGCGGTCACGGGTTGCTTTGCAATATGCGTAACGGAATATTGCTAGAAGAGTTGTGATGGGAACATCCGAACATTGATAATTGGTAGAGTGACGGAATGATAATTGTTAAAAATGGTGTTCAGTGGTTGAAAACGAAAATCGAATAGCACCTGAAATCTTCTCCCCCCTCTTCTCTCTTTTAGTATTATTTTGCGTAAAATAACACCAAATTAAAAATAGTGATAGAATTAAAAGTTACCTCACGACCTTTTCAGAAATTTGAATTCCACAGACACAAAAGATGAGTGCACAAATTTTGAGCCTTTTATAATAATTATAAAATAGCAACAACAAAAAATCACTGAAATAACAATGAGTGACGATACAACTAAACATTTACTGATAAACTACGAATCAGTGTTGTAAATAACAGTGTGCGCTCGTAGAATAGATATATGTATATTCAAACGATTAGTCAGAAATAATAAAAAATAATCAGTCAATTTATCGGAAAAATCAATATTGATTTAATCGCCGCCAACAACTAATCCCGTTTTTTACAATAATGCTATGTATAGTAAAAGCAACATAGAAGAAGATAAATAAAACACAACATAATGTGCAACAACAATTCATATATCAAAATATAACATACTATAAAATTACAAAGGCAGCTGGACTAGATTAGCAACAAATTTTGAAATTAACACAATTCATAACTAAAAATATAAAATCCACAGTTAAATGTAAAAAAGACTGCGACTTCTTTGGACTGCTTGACTTGGCAAAGGGCACATAAGTCATTTTGTTGATTTGAATTCAAATCCGCAACGGATAACAGACAGAACAAGAAAATTCAAAACCACAAAAATAATACTTTTGGCTGGGTATTAATAACCACGTGGCCCCATTTTTATTTCATCAAAGATTCATCGTCTTTTAGAATAGATTGGATTCTCATCAAGACAAAAATTAAAAACTATAATAAATGTATAGACCAGGAACCGGTCCACCAGTAAATTTAACGTAAAATTTCCGAGTTTAGTAACCAAAATTTAAAAATAGTTATGTAAAATTGATTTGTTAATTTTGTTAAATTATTAAAATAAAAAGTTCCATTAAAATTTGTATATTGACTAGTTATGCATGATATTTTTTTAATAAATAAAAAACAAAAACAAAAATACCATGCAAAATCTCTGATAGGTTACTTATTTTTTTGACAAGTAAATTCGAAAGTAACTCATGCTTTTCATATTTTGCCCGGGATAATTTAGTATAATAATAATATTCGAAAGATATTTTGTTATATTATCATTGCAATTTTATATATTAATTAATTGGTTTTTGTCTGTTCAAAATCAGAAAAATTAGTCTGTTATCTACAAGTTTGATGAATAATTATCAGGGTTCTAAATAGCGTGCAATAATTTTTTCGGACCATAAAAGCTATGGTGCTATCGGCGCTAATAGCGGTGTAATATAAGCATAGCGTTATTTTTTAGCCATTCTGCTATGACGTGATAAACGTTATTTAAACATTTGATAATTATGATTTTTTAGTCTATACCATTGGTTAAAATTAAGTTTTATTTATGTATATTGTTTGATTCGATGAGAATCAGTTCAAGACTTCTTTACTATTACTTTATTTTTTATTCAATATTTGATCAAGTCTTATTCAAATAAACAAATGGTAAATTCTTTAAAGTGAATAATAATGTTATTAAGCTGTTAAGAAATTTAAAAAATGATAGTAATTTATTAATTTAATAATATTTTTTTTGCGTTGCTACTTGCTAAGAATTTGGTGCTCTCTTGCGTAGCACTAAGCACAGCTCACAGCCCACACACTAAATAGTGCACCAAGACCACCTAATTCTTCAAATTTCAAAGGACGGGTCGCTGTATCACATGACTCTCACGTGACCCCTAATTCCAAATTCGAAATCGCGAAGAGCGGTCTGGGAACTCTTAACCTCTCTCATTCGCCACCAGTCCCTCAATCTCGACCTCTCCAAATCCAAATCATTCCCTTTTTGTCATCAGCCTTGATTTCTGAACGATAGAGGTAAACCAAAACCTAATAATCCCTAGGTTTCCCGATCTTATCCTGTGCCTCCTCTCTTTCTTATTACGATTTGCTTCCATTTCGCTGAAATCCGAGTTTTCTTGAGGTTAGTAGGTATATCTTAATGGATATCAATACTATTTTGTTTCTTTTAATCTGAGCTGCTTTTTTTTTTGGTAGATTTAAGGAGATAAAGCAGGCATCGGAGCTATGGAGGGCTCAGATGACTCTGTGAAGGTCGCTGTGAATATTCGACCGCTGATCACCTCAGAGCTTCTCAATGGGTGCACCGATTGTGTGACTGTCACCCCTGGCGAACCTCAGGTCAGATCCCTGCACATTTCTCCTATTTCTTCTTTCCTATTTGTCAATTTTGTGAGACTATGTGTAAAAGCGGTGCAAATTACAAAATAAGAATAGTCCTGTGTTGTATTTATTGTGCTTTTCCAAGCCATAGTCAAACAAAAACGGAGTTTTCACCTTTAAATTAAGTTTGGAAATGAAACTAGAAGGTTTCTTCTCAATCTTGTTGCAAGGAAACAAATGATCAATTGATCTTGTCACTGTGTATTTTCCTAATTGAAAACTGTACATGTTGTTTGAACAATACCCTTGAACAAAACTTCCTTTTGAAATAACCATCTAGTCTGTACTTTAATTAATATAATTCAACATGCAAGTTGCAATTGTCACACACACTTTTTGTTAGTATCGATCAATTGCATAGCAGCACAATTCACTTTTTGTGAGAAACTATCATTCTTTTCTTGTACAGCAGCTGTGAACCTCCTTTCCTTTTGAAAATTGTGCAGGTCCAAATTGGATCGCACGTGTTTACGTATGACCATGTGTATGGGTCATCAGGTGCACAATCATGTAGAATTTTTGAGGAATGCGTACTGCCCCTTGTTGACGCACTATTCCGTGGTTACAATGCCACTGTGCTGGCATATGGACAGGTTTGTAATATGAGCCATCTTGTTCCACTTTTTACTCAAATGGTGAACTAAGCCTTCTTAGACACAGTTATCCCTTAGTTGAGTGATCAATCTTCACTTGTTCCAGTTTTTGCCCCATTTAACCCTCAATTTTTGAAATAAGCACCAATTTGTACTAGTTCCATAATACCTGAATCAACCTGGTATATTAATCCCTTTAAAATGTATATACATGGTTTGTGCATACATAACTGGGTTGTTTTCTCACAAATATTGTTGCTATTTTAAAAAATTATAGACTGGCTCTGGGAAGACATATACCATGGGCACTAATTATCCCGGAGAAACTAATGCTGGCGGGATCATACCCAAAGTCATGGAGGAGATTTTTGAAAAAGTAAACAAACATAGGGACAACATAGAATTTCTCATCAGAGTTTCATTCATTGAGGTATGATAATTGTACTGGTGTGGTATGTTCTCACTATCAACACTGTAGCTTGCGATTACTATCACTCATTCTTATATTCTAATCTTTTTGAATATCCCATGCTTACAAAAATTGAGTTTCTGTTGATAGTAATCTATGTCCATCTTCCAAACTAAATTCCAACCAAGTGTTTTTTAATTGTTTAAATCAATACTATTCTTTTCTGCTAAATCTTCATGGCAGATTTTTAAAGAGGAGGTATTTGATCTCTTAGACTCACAAACCCAGACAGCAAAATCTGAGACATGTCAAGTGATGAGAACGGGGCCTGGTCCTAACCGAGTGCCGATTCAGATCAGAGAAACAGCACTTGGTGGCATCACCCTTGCTGGTGTCAGTGAACCGGCAGTGAAATCAAAAGAAGAAATGGCTTCTTTCCTGGCTCGAGGGTCTTTGAACCGTGCCACTGCTAGCACACATATGAATAGCCAGTCGAGGTATTATTTCTCAGTTCTTTTATTTGATTATTATGTACATTCAGCACGCATAGGTGTCAAATGTTGAAGATCTCATTTTCCTTTTAGTAAAAAATGTGAGTACTTATTATAATCTCTCCAGAATTGTGGATAACTTCTGTTAGTTATATTACTGTTACCTTGCTCATTGTATTATCAAAAGTTGTATGATTTAATGTGTACACATTGCAAGTTTTTCATGTTGTCTGATAGTATCTAAAACCAAGACAAGAAATGATATTGATTCTTATAGGCAAAGTTACCTTTATAAAAGTGCCATAACACCTTTTCAGTCTTTATTTTAGTTTCTAAAAGATCCCTTGTTTCCCTTCACAGCCGGTCTCACGCTATCTTCACCATTTGCATTGAGCAAAAGCGGACTGCTAGTTCATCCCAAAGTGATGCTGGAGATGATATCCTAATCTCCAAACTTCATTTGGTTGATTTAGCCGGCTCAGAGCGTGCCAAGCGTACCGGGGCCGATGGCTTGAGGCTTAAAGAAGGTTGGGACCATATAACTGTTCTGTATGTTAGCTAGGACCTAGGTTTAAAGTAACTACGGTATGAACAAACAGTAACAAAAGAAGAAAGTCAGTGTTGGTTGTTTCCTTGTCATTAAAAAAGAAATATATCATTATATGTCCAAAATTGATTGCAATAGGGAACAGAGAAACAAGAATAAGAAAATTGTCCAAAAAAGAATTACACAATCGACAATGTCTAACCTTCTTCTCACTTGAAGGGAGAAACTGGAACTTTGTTTACATAATATTTTTCATATTTATCCAGGGATACATATAAATAAAGGCCTTCTATCTCTTGGAAATGTCATCAGTGCGTTGGGTGATGAGAAGAAGCGCAAAGAGGGAGCTTTTGTTCCCTATCGGGACAGCAAGCTGACTAGACTGCTGCAGGTATATGGCATAGAAATTTTACTTTTCAAGGGGACAAAAAAATTGACTGCTGGTTCATTTTTCTGTTTTTTTTTGTGATATTTGGCTGCTGATTTTTTAATAGTAACATTACTGAACTTGCAATTTACATCTTGCAGTACAACTGTCGTTGCTGATTTGAGTTGTTACTTGGTAGTCTTAGTTCATAATTGTAGAACATCATTACTGCTGGAGCAATTGGTTTCTTTAATTTATGTTGGAAGTATTGCATTTAAAATTTCGTGCTCTGTATGTTTGATTGATTTATATATGAAAAAAAATCCTTTTGTAGGATTCTCTTGGAGGCAATAGCAAGACTGTTATGATCGGTGTGTTTTGTTCTCTTTGTCTCTCTCTCTCTCTCTCTTTTCTTGTAGTGGTATAATTAAAACATGCTGTTCAGTGCTTATTCGATATGTACATCTTGTCTACAGCTTGCATTAGTCCTGCTGACTCAAACGCTGAGGAGACAATAAACACTCTCAAGTACGCAAACCGGGCCCGTAACATTCAGAACAAAGCAGTTGTAAGATAAGCTATCATTTACAAACTTGAGTTGTTTCTTCTTCTGTTGTGGTTATTAATTTCCATTGTTTATGCATATATTTAGATCAATCGCGACCCAGTGGCAGCTGAAATGCAAAGGCTGCGAAGCCAGCTGGAGCAGTTGCAGGGTGAACTTCATTTTGCGCGTAGCGGCGGTGCTTCACTTGAAGAGATTCAGGTACAAACATACCTTTTCTAAGCTCTTTGTTGTATTAAGCATAGTATTAGGTAAATGTTAATTTATCTTGGGTAGTGCAAGTGCATGCTTGCTGCTCTACTAACATTACATGATTGTCTTTGAATTCTTTTGGAACTACATTGATTGAATGTGTGTGGTTATGAAGACAAAACTTTAATTGGTGTAAAAAAAATGCAGATCCTACAAGAGAAGGTTTCACTATTAGAGTTGAAAAATCAAGAACTTCTACATCGATTGAAGGAGACTCGACGAATATGCGATGATTTGGCCCAGAAAGCCACAGCCGTTCAGGTATACTTGTACACCTTGACAAAATTTAAGCATAGTCTTGTGCATTTTTTCGTCATCATTATAATTATAGTCAAGTTTTAGCGCTTTAGTCTGTATTTGATTAGTGAATTCTGTGGTTAGGTGGAGAAGGATCAACTTATTTTGAAGATCGAAGCAGCTCGTGGTGGGAAACCTTGGGATGAAATTGATGACTTGGATAATGAAAAGGTTGCAACCTGAAAAATTAAAATCATTTCAATGATTTTTTTTATTCATCTCCTGAGGAGGAGCATGTGTTTTTGTGCCAATTATTTTTTCATTTGATTCATGTGTTAAAAACGTGTAGGATGTCGACCTAATTAAGAGCTACTTATCAAGGATCCAACAGCTTGAAGCAGAATTAAGAAAGAATAAAAGCATTTCCTCCTGTCCCAGAAATGCTTTTTATGAGAGGCTGGAGTTAGACAAGGATGAAATTTCTGAAGACTTGGGCTCAGTTGGTGAAGTAGAATCTTCTAATGCATCAAGTAATCTAACCTAATGACATCCTGTATTTGTATTTATGCTTATATCAATTGGACCTATCAACTTGTTCATCTTTGAACTGAAACAGTCTTATTATGCACAAGTTTTCTATTTTATAGCAAGAAAGTGAAGAAGCTGATATTATTGATGGATTTTTTAATGCTTAGTTGAGGGTGAAGATGAGGAAAAGGAGATGGAGCATTCTTCCTTGCAAGACAGGCTTGATAAAGAACTGAAGGATCTTGATATGCGACTCCAACAAAAAGAGGTAATAATTTAAGGCAAAGTTATTTCCAAGGAATTTTCAGGAAAAAAAGGTATATTTTTTGCTTGTGGCTAATACAAATATATGCATGTTCTGTCGTATGAAAAAGGCTGAGATGAAGCAATTTGCAAGGGGAGACACTGCTGTGCTCAAGCAACACTATGAGAAGAAGCTTATGGATATGGAACAAGAGAAGAAATCTCTTCAGGTCTAACACCTTTTGTTTGATTTGTTCTTGGGTGCTAATAGAGTTCCAAGCATAAGAAAATATATCAATTTTGGTTGTCGATTTTACAGAAAGAGATCGAAGATCTTCGCTGCAAATTATCAAACATATCCTCTCTTCCTGATGAGGGTGCTAAGAAGTTAAAGGAAGATTATTTGCACAAGTTGAACACTCTCGAGGCACAGGTAACACCTTGCAAGTATTTCAGTTTGGCAGTTCCATGTACGGGTGTATCATATTAATATACTTTTTGTACAGGTATCTGAGCTGAAGAAGAAGCAAGAGACACAAGCCCAGATGCTCAGACAAAAACAAAAGAGCGATGAAGCGGCCAGGCGGCTACAGGATGAAATCCAGAGAATAAAGTCTCAGAAGGTAAGCTTTTAACTTCCTCTCCATCTGACTATATTTCGAATGAGTTTGTTGCCCCCAAATTAAATCTTTTGTTTGATTGTTGTGTGATTATAGGTTCAACTTCAACAAAAAATTAAGCATGAATCTGAGCAATTCAGGGCTTGGAAGGCTTCCCGGGAAAAAGAGGTCTTACAGGTATGATGCATTTCATCCTTCCGTTATATTAATCGGGCACACATTTTACTGTATTTAAACAGTTCTCAACTTGTTACGTAGAGTTTTCCATGTTGTCAACACAGGTTATACTATGACGAGTCACATGGGTCCATTAAAATCACAAAGATTAACATAATATTTTTTAGTTTTGCAATAATTTGCCCTAACGACATTGTTTTCTGTTATTAGCTAAAGAAAGAAGGGCGAAGAAATGAATATGAGATGCACAAACTTCTAGCTTTGAACCAGAGGCAAAAAATGGTATAATTTCCGAACCCTTTTGCATAACAATTTCCTAATAAAGAGCAAGTTTTCATGTAGACAAAAACTTTTTGATTTTGTAGGTGTTACAAAGGAAAACTGAAGAAGCTGCTTTGGCCACAAAACGCCTGAAGGAGCTACTAGAGGCAAAGAAGGCTTCTTCACGTGAGTTGGCAAATGGTCCCGGCATCCAGGTAGTAGCTAGAATTCACCTATTTTGACACTGTTACCTTTTTTCATTTTATTTACCCTGTATTTTCTAATTTTGAAGGCCTTGATGCATACTGTGGAGCATGAACTTGAGGTTACAGTGCGGGTACATGAAGTACGGTCGCAGTATGAGCGGCAAATGCAAGAGTAAGTCTCTTTTATATTTATTGTTATATTGTTCAGTGTCATTGCTTCGTTATATTCATGTAGTAAGGTTACTGCTATCGTAATTTGTACCTTTTATTTTCTTCTATGTATATTTGGGTAAACAGACGAGCTGCAATGTCTAAAGAGATCGCAAGGCTCAAGGAAGAGACTGAAATGCTCCGTAAGAAAATAATGAGGTTGTTGTTTCTCTGTTTTCTTCATTCCTTTTCTCAGCTCTAGTGGTGCTTCTCTCTCTTGATTCTTTTTGCCTGTTGCCTAAATGACAGTGACCGCCCACAAACAATGTCACCTAGTGCACGGAGTTCGAGAATTTCAGCGCTAGAGAATATGCTGGCAGCGTCTTCTAGCACTATGGTGTCAATGGCGTCCCAGCTGTCAGAGGCTGAGGAAAGGGAGCGGGGCTTCAATAGCAAAGGGAGATGGAATCAAATCCGGTCCCTCCCCGAGGCTAAGAACATGTTGAACTTCCTCTTTAATCTTGCCTCTTCATCCAGGTATTGCTCCAATTAAACGTATTAAGTTTCATGTTGCAAGATGTTAACATGCAGCATGAGTATAATGTCTGTTTTTTCTTCAGATGTCAGGTAAGAGACAAGGAAACTGAGTGCAGAGAAAAGGACTTGCTCATCAGTGAGCTAAAGGCAAAAGTTGTTCGCCTGACAAGTGCTGTTAGACAGCTTGAAGCACAGTCTGGAGAGCTTCAGGTTGAGAACATGCATCTCAATGAGGTCAGAACCCCAATTCTTGCTTTAGTGTGTGAATGTGCGCTTTTCTTTTGTGTAGTTTAAACTTTCATTGCTAGCTTTCGAAGTAGAAATGCCTGCTGACTTTCTCTATTTTCTCTTTCCTTGTTGTAGGTTCTCTCTGCTAGGAACAATGAAATAAGTTATGTTAAGTCTAAGGTGAGTTTCCTTGATTTTTTTCTGTTTGATTTGATAGTGCTTTCAAAGTGATTCATCTTTCTTGTTTAGAAGTAGAACCCAAGAACATTTTTTCGGAAGACCATAGAGCATATACCTTTGCAAAATCCTCAGCAATGTGGTAATTGCAATCTTTTTGAGATGTTACATTTTTACTTGGTTTTGTTGTTTATTATTTTCTCCATAGATTTATGTGGAAAAAAGTGGCGATGTACACACTGAAGCAAATGATGGTGCAGAATCTGAAAATGACATGGAAATCTCTGATGTGGATTCCGATGACTCAGACTTTGTTGCTTGTGATCAAGCAGCTGAAGAGTCAGATTGGGTCAGCACCATTAAAAAAACACGTAAAAAGAATAGAAAAGTAACTGCTGTACCCTCTCGATATCTCTTCTCGGGCACTACAAGCAGAGGCGTGAAGTCAGAGATTCCATCTGATGGGGCTGAAGAAACTGCATCTGGCCAGTGTTGTACTTGCAGCAAGTCGTCTTTCTGTAAGACAAAGAAGTGTGAGTGCCGCTTTGCCGGTGCTGAGTGTGGTTCCTCGTGCGGTTGCTTAGCTTTGAAATGTGCCAATCGTGGGTTTAATAATAACGATGAGGAGGAGAGCTGTTCCTTTTCTGACAAAGCTGATGAGGAGAAGAAGAATGTCAATATGGCATCGCAAGCAGCCCTTTTGCTTGAGAGTGCAATGGAGAGTGGGCTTGAAGCAAAAGAAGAAGAGGAAAAGGGCTCTAAGTCGAGAAAGCCACTCGGTGATATTGGAAATGTGAAGGTATGTCTCTGTAGATACAAATAATTCCTGAATATAAATCACTGATCTTGTGTACTTTTTTTAAAGTTCAGAAATAATAACATGTACCTTTTTTTGTAGGCATATGATAAATTTAGTTGTTGGTAAACTTGGAATTACTCACCAGAGTTAACTCATAGCTTGAGTTTAGATCCGGGCTGTCCGATCTGCTTTAGTACAAATGTTAGGGGCCCGTGCATTCCACTTCAGGCCGGATTGGATCGGATTCTGATTGGATGGTCTGGATCTATACTCAAAATTTGAGTTCCAAGGATCCCCACTTGGTAAACTTGTGCGTACCCCTTGCTTTAGGGCTCTGAATGCAGAAAGTTGTGCCAGTTTTAAGAATATAAATATGAATCATACTTAATGCTTTTGGGTTATGGTGTAACAGACCGATGAGCCCGGTGAAAAGATGAAACAGCGGAAGACCTGGCATAAATCTAAAGTTCAGATCATTCCCACTGTAGTGGGACCGACCATAACTCCAGAATCTGTATCTGTAAATAATGATGCACCTCCTAGGAGCCACGAGAATATTTCCTTGAGATTGCCGAGGGCCATGTCGTCTGCAACACTTCCAAGTGAAAATGCCACCAACCCTCCCCTTGCTGATAGAAATGCTGTCAGATCTGACGATATGACTAGTATTAACAAAGACAATGGTGGCGCTGTAGTTGCACCAAGGTCACCTGCTCGGCTTAGGAAGAATGCAAATGAGAAAGAGAATGAGTTGAGATGAGGTCAGGTGACATGAGGTAACTTGGGGTTATTGTGGGACAATTAGATATTAGGGCGGTTCTGTTATAATCGCAACAATCTTTGTTGTGCGTTTGTTAATAGGATATGAAATCTGCCTTAGTAATTGGATACTCTTATTTGTTTCTCTAGGAGCTAACTTTTGGATGATAATATTAGCATGGGAATACTCTTATTTGAACGGTTGGCCTCTGTGCAGACGAGCGTTTTCATTCTTTTCTTCTTTTTGTAAGATGATGAATGCCTTTAGACATTTACTGTTCAATAAAGGATTATCAATGTCTTGTAAGATTCTAACAAGTATGGGTTTTGGATAAAAAGAAATGAAAAGAGTGTAAAAAGGAGAAATGTAGGCCATTAAGATGGCTATAATAATTATCATATTGAAACTTGCGCTGTATCGGAGCCAAAACATTGCTGTCAGAACCTTCTAAGCAATTCTTCTTTCTGGACAAAAGAAGCTGATAAGCATCCTTAATGCGAATATATTGTTACATGTTTTATGCTTTTCCTGGCTAGTTGTGACTTGTGAATTTACGAGATTTGTCGGACATGCTGACACATATATTGTTATGCAATTTTAGTCTGATTGGGTAACCTACGGAAGGTGGTCAAATGCACAAATTTTACTAATTAAAAGCTGCAAATATCAATTTTTTCATGTCAGATTTTAATATATATTTTTTCGAAATGACAGCCGACAATTAACCGTGAAGTAATTAAGTGGCAGCCTTCTAAGGAGGACATAAAGCTAAATGATGTATTTCATATTTCTCAAAATCACAACCTCAAACTAGGGGTGTCAATGGCACCCTTTTAACCATTTAATTGTATTCGATGAGGCTCAAACTATCAACCTTCATGCTATCAACATTTCTAGAACAAGGTAAAAAAAACAAAAAAAATTGACCCACTGACGCATAAAAAATATCTTCCAAATGATATATACTTAATTTTAGAAGCGTGAGAAATCTTTCTAGGCATAGTTGTTACTTAAGACCTAGCAACAAATTAGATTGGGGAAAATTTGATGCAAGTCTTTCTTTTATTTAACATTATCCAAGCAAGAGATAACCCACCCCATGCATAGACATGCACACAAGACAGTTGAGAAAAGATAAGGTCTATCAACTTAAAAAACATATTGCGTGCAAAAGAACAACTTGGTTTTAGCAGGAAACAAATTGAAGTGCCACAGAGCAAGAGATCATTTTCTTCCTGACAAATCCATTTTCGATCCAACAATGTCTAATATGAGTTCTGACGTAGGGTTGATCCCAAGTTGAATTGCATACAGCAATCATGCAAGCATAATAAATAGATGTACTTAAACCCTATGTTCATTTTCTACTAGGAACAACCCCATTCTCAGTAAGGTACTCCACAAATTCATCTATTAAGTACGGCCATGCTCCCTCTTCATCATAGTTAGATAACTGTGGGTCTATGTTCTGACAAGGAAACAAAGTAAAAAAGTAAATCATTGAGGTGATTTGGCGAAACCAAAATGAATTGTAACAAAGTTGTCTTTTTTCTTTTGGGTTGGAGGGGTGAAAACTGTCTACACATGTACCTTGACAAATTCCAATAGCTGAGACCAAGTGTCCCTTGAGATAGCTTTGTTATGCCGAACCTGATATATTAATCCGATTAGAAAACGAATATTCCTGATTGGAGTATAATATAAAACACCAACAATTTATCTCAAACCCAGGAACTGAAGTATACACTAATAAATAAATAAAATCCTAAAATAGGACTAATATCCCCATTCACAAACCAATACTGAAATACACATGCATTACCTAGCCACCAAAGAAACAAGAGTAACAACTAACCACCCTTCTGTATTATTTGACTGCAATTTTATACAAATTTTAGCCTTACCCATATAAATCCCATATTGAAGCAATCAGAAGACACATAAGAGTAAATTGAAAAATAAAAGGGGAAAGAAATAATAACCTGAAGAAATTGGCACCAGTGCTCAACCAATGGCCAGTGTTTCTCAGAAAACAGTAGCCGCCACATACCAAGTGCTGTGTCCAGTGCTAGCGATTTTTGACCCTACAAAGTAGCCAAATTCACAATCAAGTCTCCAGCAAATTACAAAAACAACGCAACAAAGGTGAATAAGAATATAATGCTGCAAAATCTGGGTAAAGAAATGGAGTAATTCCTTCAGAATGAAAAGTAACAAATCAAGTCAATTTAACCATTAAGTCACTAGCATGATAAAATGGTATACAAAAAGGTTTTTGATGATTAAGCCAGGAATGGTTCAACAAATTTTACTTCAATTCTTCCGACCTGACATAACTAAAACTCCATATGCTTGAGAACATTCATCGAATATCTACTGCATGCTAACACTAAAAATTCATATAAATAATATTACCTTCTCTCGTGCCCAGCTGAAGGCGAAGTTGTATATCTCATGAAACTTGTCTGGCAATTCAGAAGAACACATACATTTAAACAAAACAAAAACCAACCAATGAAACTTTCCAATTTATTCTCTTTCAATTAAGTCGCCAGGAAGAGAAACAAGTATAACTTACGCTCGTCCCTGAGTTCATTGCGCAATGATGGGAGCTTTTCACGGAGCTTAGGAATTGAATCCACACTGTTTTTATTTGGCAAGTAGTGTTTAGAAAAGTTAATTGCTCTATCATCATAGGTTGAAATTTAAAAAAGGAAACAAACAAAATGAGTTCAGAGCAAAACTTTTACCCAAGAGATTGCAATCCACCAATGAATTCTTGACGAGAAAATTCACACATTGTAGCAGCTTTCATATGCCAAGATAAAACCAACTAGTACAAAACAAGCAAAGTAGTTGGATAGGACCAGTACTTGTTAATAAATATTATTTACTTGTAGTAAAAAACAAACGTAATCACTGTCTTTCAACACAAGGGCAATACGCACCATGACAATGTCTTGAGGATCAACCTGCACAATTCAACAAAAAATGAATCACTTCATCTGTTTCGTAATTGCAAATAAATCCAAAGGAAGGTTATTTAAGTTGTTAAAATATATTTCAGATTTGGTTTTGCCCAAACTCAAATTGAGACTTTCAACTATGTAAATGATAAATTTCTAGGGTGATATGACCTGACTTTCTACTTACCAATTATGGAGACCTTGATTTCAATTAACTTCCAGTCTCTTAGAACAAAATTGAAATATGGCAACTGCTACTGGGAAAAATATTATCCAATAATAGTTCAATAAAGTTTAAACCTATTTGAAGAGCACTAACCATGGTTGAAATCATCTTTAACAAACACTATTATTATACAATTTGCAAACTAAACTTCTTACTAGAAGGATTCAAGGAATGCAACATACATAGCACAGCATGGAATTACAATGGACTGTATCTGCATTGGAAATAACGTACCTGTAAATCATTACAAAGAAGAGATATCCCCTCTACGAAGACCATATCAACATCGGGATCTGCATAGAAATGAGCGCATTAATGATTAAGGAATTCAGACAAAAAAGAAATATCAAATGGAAAATTATATGAAGGTAATACCGACAGAACACATGACACGTAGCAGAACCTACACTAGTATACTACACTAAATTCAATGCAGTCAGAGGCAAAAAGGCACAAATGACTCAAATTCCCTGAGTTATACAAGGTGTGTGATTTAGATTTTGAACATTTTGTATGCTAAAAACTTCTCATACACTACATATTATTATTTTGAGGAAAAGTAATAATGATGTAATGACGACGATGGCGACTTATTTTCAAATAAAGTGCAAAAAATGTGCTTATCTGGATACAAGACGAATGACTTAATTGGATAGATCAAGTTTAATTCCAATATTTGAGAAATACATACACTGAACTTCGATGAAAAATAAACAAATTTTATATTTAGTGTTATTATATTCATTTGGACGTAATTGTTACTGTTTTTCCTGTAATTTATATCAAACCTTGGAGGATGTGTTAAACATAATGCAATAGAACAAACACACACACACACACATGTATATGTATATGTATAGAGAGAACTAGGGTGTTATTAAGCTCACCATGTCATCAATTATTTATAATGCTCACCATGTACTTGTAGGCCGGTAGGTTGTGAATAAAGGAAAATAACAGTTTAATACATCTTTCGCCTCAAAAACAAAGACATACTATATTATGCAAAGTAGAGATAAATCTACAGATAGAACTAGCAGCAGAGTTAAAAAATATTATACAGCAAAGAAAAGTGCGGCGTGTGTTAATTGGACTTCATGATTTTGATTTGTTGAAAAATTATATGAGCACCCTTTGCAGTTTAATCTCTCACGCAGAGTCAGAAACTTTAACACTTATTTAATCTCCACTTAACCACAAGAAGCGCCAAAAGTGTCTCACCCTGTGCTTAAGCACATAAGGTGCTTGCCTTTAACGGCACTGAGTACACTACACAATACTGTAGAATTTATGTTTACAACTTTTCAAATGACCATTATCCCTACATCAAAAGGTCAGAAATACTTTTCAAATGACTATACATGTCTGCCAATTCTTCCGAGTTATTTTCTGCAAAATTGTTTGTATTTTCCTACTTCTGGTGACAAAATTTTGGTCCAAAATATCTTCCTTTTTACATACAAAATGTTTGTTGTTTTTGATCTGCCTACAAAAACAACTAATTTATTGAGTTGCCCACAATGAATATTGTTAAAAACCTCAATATTCCGACAAATTTGTATATGTCGACTGACATCGAGAGCCAAAAAAATAAAGGTACTACATGAGAATGATATTTTTTGTATGATAAACTGATAATCACGGAAATGTGCAATGGGCAGGCTTCATACTAGTAATACCTAAAGAAGATCCCATTGTTGAAATTTGTAGAAGCATATTATTTGAAGTATCTTTGGTACCTTTATATCTCTTAAAAAGCTCTTCCAGGTGCCTTGTGTCAGTAAAAGCTCTAATCTGAGGTTGGCTATAAAATATATCAAATGCTCCTTCTAGGTGCCATTCGCTAGCTTTCAAGGCCTGCAGAGCAACCTTCTCACTACACCAAGACCCAACCAAATTAAACTTATAAATATTCATTGTAACACAAATGCTTTACATTTATTTTCTGTTAGATCTACAGGAATTAACATATTTTGCAGCCCTATGTTGAAAATGTGCTCATTACTAATTGGTTGTCATAAATTCTTTGTATGTACAGGATCAACAAAACTTAATAAAGATTTTAAGGAGCAATGAGAAGCTAACCTGGCACCTGTAATGGCCATGAACTGCTGAACCTTGTCTTTTTGACCTCTTCCCAGCTTGCTCTGAGATAAATTCAACAACAAAATAATCAAGTAGTTAACTAAATCACTTATACAAGGAAGAATTGTTTAAACAACTAGAAAAAGAAAGAGTGTGTTCGAGTGAAAATGGATCTCTAAGAACTGGGCTCTTCTCCAGTCCAACATCTTACAAAAACCCTAGGAACAACTACAGTACTTTTAGCAAATTACATTCTAGAACTTGTGTACCTTTTGCGAGTAATCTCCAACTCTAAGTTCGGTGTGCAATTCTAAACAGAACTAGATTGATCAATCAGGCTTGCCTTTAAACTTGAAGTATAAAATAAAAGAATGAAATGCAAAAATCAAAAGCAGATAGGTATTGAGTACTAACCATCATCGATCCGTTCAGGAAACCTATCTTTTCCTTTGAGAGTAATTTCAAGAGAGGAGGAGAATATTTGGTTTATTATCGATTTTCTTTTTCAAAATTTGACGGTGCGAGAAAGTTTCGATTTTCTCCCCTCGCAGTCTCGCACTTTTTTGCAGCTCGCCTCTCTTCTCTGCTCTTGGCCTCTGTCACTCGCTTTCGTTTCAAGCCTTATTTTCTACTTGTCTCGAACGATTTATTTCATGAACCGACTGGGGGTCCAACATTTCAGTGATGGTAATTTCATGGGCCGGGAGCAGACGATGTCTAGCTGTGCGGGGTTTTTCTCTCTCGAGCCAATCTTGCAGAGATGCGATGCCGCCTCGTCTAGTCATCTCCCGTCCCTTTTCTGCAACAAGACAAGAAATATTACGATAAGACTCTTCTGTCCTTGTAATAATTCCATTCGCCCGTGAAAGGTCCAGGCCTTTTTGTAAGACCTGCCTTTTCCAGATGATCGTTATTCGTTAGTTCTGAACGAAATAGCAGGCCCAAAACTAGTCTGAAGAAAATAAGTACGAGTTAAATAAAGCCCATTATTATATCCAGGTCTCAGGTCCAGGAACAGTTCATATATCATATATCAGTCCAAAATTTGATTTATGATTAATTTCCTGGTTTGTACATAGGGTTGCTCATGAGCCGAGTTGAGTCCGAGCTGAGGGTGACTTGGATTCAACTCACAAACACATGAGCCGAGTTGAGTTCGAGTCGATAATTCAGTTTCGAATCAGAAACCCCGATTTGGAATCAACTTGCAAAAAACTCGAGTCGAAGTGAGTCGACTCATGACTCATAATATAGTACATAGTGAGACAATCTAATTTAATTCTAACAAAAGAAATAGTACATAGTTCACCAAATTACTGAATATTACCAAGTCTAATAAATTTATCAAATTACCAAACATAATTACAAAAAAAAGTCTAACAAAACAGTGCACAATTCTTTTCTCTACTTCTCTTCCTCTTTCTTCTCTACTTCTCTTCATCTATTGCAAATTGCTCAAAATTTAACAAATTTAAATAATTTCAAAATTTAAATAACTTAACAGTATCGAGAAGATGCATGCAGGAAATGAGATTATTGAGCAAGTTTTGATAAATTGCTAATATTTTAATAATTGAGTAGTTAATATTTTGATAAGGTTTTGCAGCTCTAGTGGGAAAGATTATATGTAGGAAAATTAGGAATATATGAATTAGGGTTTGGCGAGTCCAACCGAGTCAATTTCGAATTGAGTTGGAGGTGACTTGGAATCGACTCATAAATTAACCAAGTCAGTAAACTCGAGTCAGTTTTGACTCGAGTCAGTTCCGAACCGAGTTATTAGCGAGTTGAATCCGAATTGATTCCGAACCGAGTTTCGAGTCGTGAGCTTTTTGTGCACCCTTAATTGTACATAACACTAAGGGCCTATTTGACCTACGAGACGGAAACGAGAACGGCAATGAGTATTAAACTGAATTTTTACTGTGCGCATGGAGAAAAAATATTCAGTTTAATTGAATTTTTTTCCCACGCGCATAGTAATGTTGCCAAACAGGGTCTAATAGAGCCAATGTTTTCTAAATTAGTGATAGCTTACCAGAAAGGGGAATGTGTGAAGTTATGAGTGATGTATGTGTATATAACAATGTCTGGAATGTGTGAAGTTATGGGTGATGTATTTGTATATAACAATGTATTTCATGTGCCAGTATATTCAAAGTTTTTAAATTTCCACTACTATTTTAACAGTAATGCATTGTTCATTTTCTGGAGATTCAACACTCCCATACCTCTAAACTGTTTGACAATACAAATAGTTTCCCAAGGAACCATGGCATATTTCTGTTTTTTTTTTTCTCTATCCCTTGTCACAAAAATCTTCTTCTAATCTTATCTATAGTCATAATAACTACAGTTGGAATTTTAAAAATTGATAATGCATAAAGTGGAATAGAAAAGAGCACTGAGTTAACAAGTGTTATCCTACTTTCTATTGATAATAATTGACTTTGCCAGCTAGATAATATAATTTATAATTTATCAACTAAGAAGAACCAATCACTTACTGTAAGTTTTTTATTATGTGAAGGTAAATCTAAATATTTGATGGGAAATACTCCCACTGGCATCTAAACAATTGATTAAAGTTGGAACTAGTAGAATCAACATAGAGAGGATTATCTTATTCCAGAGAGAGCTTAAAAGGCAAGCATTGCCCACCATGCTGATTCAATATTCTCTTCCTGGGCAGTCAGGAAAAGACTAGTATCATCAGCATAGTGGCAATTTGCAAGAGTTGTATTTTCTGCACAAGGTGGACCTAACCCTTGAATAACTTGGGCCCTCCTTCCTTTATTAATTTTTTTACTCAAGTTGTCTGCAGCCAGGATATAAAGGAAATAAGAGAGAGGGGTGGGGGTGGGTCCCCTTGTCTAACCCCTCTCTTACAATAAAAGTACTCAGTTAGCTCCTCATTAATTGTCAAACCAGATTGAGAACTGTATAGCCAGTGAGTAATCTATTCTATCCACTTTTGTCCAAAATTTCTACTGTGTAATACTTCCAATAGATATTCTAGTGAATTTTGTCATAAGTCTTCTCAAAATCCATTTTTATTATTACCCCTTGCGGTTGATAAGACTGACAAGAGTAAATAATCTCTTGACTAACTATCATACCATCTAGTATATATCTATTCTTAAGAAAAGTTGTCTGACAACTATCTATAAGTCTGGGCATGTCTTTTTCTAATCCAATAGTGAGTAGCTTAGACAACATCTTAAAACTACAATTAACTAAGCTAATAGATCTGAATTTATTAATCAGTATAATATGTATATATATATATATGTAGAGTGGGGTTAAAATGAACTATTGGTTTTGTGCCCTGACCATACTCCATGTCTTTATTTTTGTTCTCGAAGTTCAAATAGTCGATCCGGACCGCTCAACATGTTCTCCATATTAAAATATGCTTAGAAACCAAATTTCATATTTTTTTGGAATTTTTTTACTAATTTTTTTAGATAGTTACAAAATCGTTGTTTTTTTATGGTCCAGATGCAGTGATTTTGTAACTATCTAAATAAATAGTAAAAAAATTTCAAAAAATATAAAATTTGGTCTCTAAGCATATTTTAATATGGAGAACATGTTGAGCGGTTCGGATCGACTATTTGAATTTCGAGAACAAAGATAAAGACATGAGATATGGTTGTGATACAAAACCAATGGTGCATTTTAACCCCACTTATATATATATATATATATATATATAATTTTATTTTCAATTTTGTATAACTTTTTTGCGGTGTTATCTTGGTACAGATTGTTGGTAGCAGTGGAAAAGGGATGCTAGGTAGGTGTTAGTTGTTTGTTGATAATGAAGGTGTTATTTAGTTAATTAATTAATTATTGACATACAGTACAATTATCTCACTGGATCTGAATTCACAATTTCACATGCCTAGACCTAGTAGTATACATCCTATTCCTCCATTTATGTTAGTCACTGTGATGTGAAGTAATGGCAATGGTAAAAGCAATTAGCGCACCGGTGCAGCTGGCAGCAGCTTTTTTTTTTTTGGGGTACCATGACATGGGGGTGGGCACAGATGCGAGGAACATGCCTAACCACTGTCACAGTAAGTAATAAATGAATGAATGCGGCGGGACCCACCTGCAGTCATGACTCATAAGTCATGATTGATTCTGCATCTAATGTAAAGTTTGCTTATGTATCATTGCTCCGCTTGACTTAATGACCCATGACTTCCCAAATCCAATTAACACCAAGGAATTCTCCAGTCAGAAACCGAATTGGAGGGGTTGGGGTTCCTTCAACCGCATTCAAACAAATCATAGTTAGTCAAGAGAATCCATATCCATTCCGATCCGGTAGTGGTACAATATCAAATTGTGATGTATCATGTATATATATGTCAGATCAGGTACATGCTGCTCTTTCATTATTACAGTGATGCTTGCAATCACTATCAATATCATCCCTGATTGTGTGCATTTTAATATAATGCAACACAAACTTTCATGGTATGCCACAGAGAGCATTATTACTACTGTTTATGACACAGATGACTTTGCTTTGGAAATATTCAAGCTATCAACACGTAGACATAATTACCTAGGCCGTATCCGGTATATATATTCATATAAAGTTGGTTGTCATAGATAGCATATTTTATGATTTAGCTCTTTTGTATTTTTGCATGACTTTTTCGACCAACTCTCATAAATCATTATTCCTGTTACTGTGTATCAATCAATGCGCTTTCAGTTGTCATCAATTGCAATAATATGCCAAACCAAATTGTTTTAATTTGTCATGATGATGTTCAATTTGGACAAGAATTTGATGCTCATTTCATCCGTTATCATTGACATTAGATTCCGAGACAACAACAACAGTGGGCTACACAGCCTACACTACACTTAAGACATTATTCTTGAATATGTTTGACTCAATTAAAACTGGCATCATTACCGTTCAAGTTTGTTTACCTTTCATAAAGTATTATGGTTGAAAAATATCATGTTTAGAAAAATACCAAGTACATATTTTTTTTTTTGTTTATTTAACTATGTAATGCATTATTAATTGTACGGACAAGCAAGAAATTATTCAATACAATTATTATTATTATTATTATTATTATTATTATTTATCAATTAAACAACATTCCATCAGTTCCGGATGTGATAGCTCGATCCCCACAATTACACATTCATTACCTGTAAAATTATTGCTATTACTATAAAGTATAGAAGAAGATCATGAGTTGAGATGCAGGAGAAAGTACATATATGGACATTTTCAAATATTCTAATAAGGGAAAGGTTTTGCTCGTGGGACTTGTCCAAAGAAATGATAAATAATAGAAAGTAGAAACAATAAAAGTGTTAATAATGAGTGCGGTTAGCATAACATTCGTGTTACATGATACTATATAACTTCAAAATTTATTGGATGAACTTTAAACAACTAATCTAAACTGATTTACTTTATGAGTGATGTGTTTACATGCAAATTTTTTATTTTTTTCAAGTTATTTCAGTTTAAAGTCAAGTGGTCAAAAATGTTAAAAAAAGTAAAAAAAATGAATACATTAAATTTACTTAATAACTCTCACATTTGACCGCTTGATTTGTAAATAAATTTAAAAAATTATAAATTTTGTATGTAAAACACAACTAATGAAATAGATTGGTTTGAACAGTTTGAATTTATCGTTTGAAACTGATTCGATAGGTTTTGAAGTTGGCGCTATTAGATGAAAATGACACTGATGTCATACTAGCTAGACTTGTTAATACTTATTAATTCGTCTAAATATCAATTATCAATTATCAACGATCAATTAATTTTAAGTATAAAATTATAAGCAAATTGTATTAATAAGTATTAGCAAGTGCAAACTGTAAAAGTGTTACTTTAAATTTAAGTTGCATAGGTGGTAATTTTCACTGCCAACATATATATATAGTGAGCCATGTAAAGAATAATTATAAGTAACACTGACGAAATATTTTATTTTATGGCATTGAAAGTACAACACTGAATGATTAATTTGTATCAGCCGAAAAAGGTCAAGACTCAAGAGAGCTAGGAAATGATAAATTAAATATACAATTTTAGGCCAGGTAGACAGACATTCTCATATCTATTTTATATTAATAATATATAATTAATCACACCAAATGGACCTACAATGTACTTCCTCAGGTGTGAGAAAAGGAAGAAAAAAAGAGAGATTATACCTACCTGCAACTACACTTAATTAATACATTAAATTATTACTGGATTAATTAATACATTAAATTAAACTAACTGTTTTCTCTGACAGCTCTTAGCATTAGCAACTACTGCATGTTATATATCATAACAATATATAAGCAAGTACATAAAATTAAACTAATTGCTAGCTTTGACTGACAGCTGATCTTAGTACTAGCAACAACTGCGTATTAATTAATTAATTATATATCATAGCAATAAGCAATTGCTACAGTACTAAAACCCTTCACTATGCTTGGCCAGATCCACATAATATGACATGGAACTACTATTCTCTCCTCCTATATTTACCACCCTTTCATGTCCATATTCATCCTCTATCTCCTCCTTCGCCACCACTGGTACCGATCTCTGTCCCGGTACAAACACTGGGATGTCGTACTGTCCCTGAGATGATGAGGAGCCTGTCGGTGATGGCCCCACAGATGGGAGTTTAGAGAGAAGTGCTTCCAAGCTACTCATTGAAGGCATGATGCGAACAGGGTTGTTAAATGGATCGTACAACTCCATGGGCGGGACTAGACCTGCTGGCCCCACGGGCCAAGATTCAGGTCCGCTTGCGCATGCCGGGAATGCGGAGGAAGACGGGTGCGGCAAAAGCACTCCTGGAATGCTTTCAAGGTAGCTGAATTTACGGCGAAGTAGAACCACATAACTCAAATCCTCCACAACCTATATATATAATATGAGTATTAATTTTGTTTTATGGAACAAATAATTATAACATGCATGCTATTAAATCTGATATATTTCAATTTAACATAGTAAGGTATGAACTGTTACTCTATTATATAATAAAAGGTGGTATCTGTCACGTTTGGTGTCAGGTTCAAACACTGGCGCAACAGCTAGCGAATAAAAGTTTTTAATTGGGGAAATTAATTATGAATTTGAAAAAGGAGAAATATTTGTAGAATGAATTGGCATGGTCTCAAGTCTCAACTGGGGGCCACTAATTTCTACCTACTCTTAAAAAGGATTTTATGATTTATAAACCTTTATATATAGTACACTTAACAAAACGTGTCACAAGAAAATAAAAGAAGAAGAAGAAGCATATATGTCGTTGATCACGCGCATGATTGCACAGAGGGAAATGCATGCATGATGAGGTAATGAGAATATTTGATGATGAATTAATGAGACCAGTTGATCAGATGTCAATGAAGTTTGGTTTGGTAGGAGGAGAAAATGTAAAGAGAGAGAGAGAGAGAGAGAGACCTTTTTCATGGATCCTAATTGTACCACACCTTCCCTCACTGCTATGAGAGCAATAGTCTGCCAGAAAAAGGAAAAAAAAAACAGAGAGAATCAAAACAAAGCAAGTCAGCTATTTAAAGGATGTGATTGCAAAGGAAATAAAAAAAAAGGAAAAGAAAAACATAGTACTAAAAAGAGTGGTACTATCTGTGGACCTTGATACCGGACTGAAACTGAGCCTCCCATGTCCTTGGTTGCTGAAAAAGAAAAAGGGTTGTACCATAACAATTTATTAATAATTAAACTTATGATTTTTTGCAATAATAAAATAATAATAATAACAAATGAAAATCATGCATAGCGTAGAAAATTACTTGATCTAAAGATTCTCTAGATATTTTAAAAATAATGATTTTGCAATTTGTACCCGTCTAAACAAATTCTAAAAAAATATAAAATTTGATCTACAAGGTATCATATTAGACGGTTTAGATTGATTTTCTGGACTTTGAAAAATAATATATTAAATTGTTCATATTGATTCTACATCTTTTAAAATAATAATTTTATACTAATCTAAAATAATTCTATAAAATATAAAAGTTGATCTACCAGTACATTTTCAAATGAAATCTTATATATTGAATGGTTCAGATTGATTGTCTAAACTTTGAAAAATAAAATATGAGAGAGTCTATGGTACTATGCATAACACAATTTGGTATGTAATACATATCAATATTTTCAATTTTAAAATCCTAACGATCGATCCGAACCGTTCAACATGATTTTCATATGAATATGTACTTGCAAATTGAATTATATATTTTTTTAGAGTAATTTTTACTATTTTTAAAGGTAGATAATCATTGTTTTTGGATGGTCATGAATTTTCAAATTAAGTGATTTTTCTACCTATCTTAAAAAATAGTAAAAAAATTCGAAAAAAATATAAAATTCGGTCTGCATGTACATATTTATATGGGGATCATATTGAACGGTTCGGATTGACCATTAGAATTAAAAAATAAAATATTAATCCGTATTACGGACCAACCCGTAATATACATAGTACCATAAACTCACTCGTAAAATATTAATCCATAATACATACTAATATGTCTTGTGCATAGTACCGTAGCCTCATGATCACTATGCAAATTAATATGTATATATAAGGTGTGTATTTAATCGAGAAAATCTTAACTCCATCATCATTACATATCTATTAACTGATAAATATATGCCGCGTAAATTTAGTAGTGTTAACACACTCTCTCTCTGTTTTTTTTTTTAGAATGACACTCTCTCTCTCTCTCTCTCCATATCTGATACTGTAACGTGGCACGGTCACTGGTGGCAAGAGAGAGAGAGAGTATGAAGGAAGAAAGAAAGAAAGGCAGGTAGTAGTAATAAGTACATCTCAGAAAAAAAGGAAGCAATAATAATTGGAAAATAAAAGAGAGGAGATAGATACAGAATCAGCAGGGTTGTTCCAGGAGGAAAGGAGATTGGCTTCTTGCTCTTGTGCCTCTTTCAAAACCCATTTGTGGCTATGATCAGCTGCCACTTTCCCAATCATGCTAACCAAATAATTAACAAATTAATACATTATTAAATACTTCACAAAGATACTGATTCTGTTATATATACTTGTGCTCGAATGGTAACATATATACTATTTAATTTGCTACACTCAACAATCTCGTCTATTATACCGTTTTCAATATATATCATTTTTTTTGTTGTAAAACTATATATAAGTTATAACATTGCAAATGGTTTGCTGCACTGATACAAGTATATAGCAGTACCTGCGTGGGAGCATATATATTTCTCTCTTACAATGCAAATTATTACATATTTCCAATAAAAATTTAATGCAAATATTTATTTTAAGAAAACCTTAATTTCCTAACATATTGAAATGAAATGTACTAAGTACTAACCCTTCGCCGTAGTTGTAAATGTCATGCGACATCTTGAAGAAAAGCTCCGGCTGGAGACCTCCCGTCTCACATTCTCCATAGCCCTGGTCACATGCCGATGCCGCGAAATTGCAAAACCCGTCTTCCCATGCCAAAATCCTATATGCAAAATAGCACATTTATTAATAAAAGAAGAAGAAGATATATAAAAGACTTTATAATAAATATCAATATATAGCAAACATTAGAAATGAAGAGACAAAAAAGAAATTAAGTACCAGTTCCTTCTGTTTCCTCTGGTTCTATCAAAAGCTCCTCCTTGGAGATCCCACCTATATACATATATAGAACAAAACAAAAATTACAAAAAAAAAAAAAAAATACTAATTTCGATCAAGCAGCAGGCACATACATATTTTATATGAACCATTTATATATATATATTATTAACTACTAGTAAAAGAGCTTATAAACTTTGGTGGGGGGTAATTTCTTGGCAGGATCCTCCAAAAGACAGCATAGACCCATTGTGAACTCTCAGCGGTACAAAGGCTTCTTAGTGTGTGTTGTAGGAGATGCGTAACAGCCAATGGATTGAGCTGCTCTTCCATTAATTCAATCCCTACCGTTTATTTCTCTCTTTTATATATATATATATATATATATATTTTTCAAATTTAAGATCTCCTCCCCTAGCTCCCCTCTAAATCTTTGCTTCTCTATTCTATACTCTATCCTTTCCTTCCTTTTTCTTTTTATATCTATCTCTCTCTCTGCTTTTCTTTGTTTGTGAATTGTGAGGCTACCACGCACAGAGGGAACCAACACTTGGCCCCAAATATATACCCCCCCCTCTCTGCTCTCTCTCCTTTCTTTCTCTCTCTGTGTGATGATCTGATCTCTTTTATTTATATCTGTGCTGTGGGCGCACTGCTACTATAATAAATCACGATCAACCAATTAAACATAATTTATTTTCGCCTTACTTTAGCAATTTGACATGAAGAGCCCCCACAATATATCTGTTGCCAACGGTCTCCTCTATCGCCACCTCCAAGGTTTCTGTGACGCCCCTGGTGTTTATTATCTTATGCAATGAGTCACTGCCGTATTAATTTATTATTGGATAATGACCTGTAACACAAGTTATATATGTATACCATTACGTTAATTCTGACATTGAATTAATGCGTAGGAGATTAAGATCCTCCTTTAATTAGTTTGCCCCACTGATTAATTGTACTACCTTTTATATATCGATCTGTACGCTCAATAATTTGAGTTCAAGATATGGACCCCGATCGTTTAATATTACAATTAATCGGAATAAGTCACATTATTTTTTTACTTTGTATATATATGTGTGTGTGTGTTTTTATGTTTAAAAATTGATCAGTTTTACTAAAACAATAATGGGTGTGATGCACGATTATGCATTGATGCACGGATGCACCGATCGATCGATTATCTACAGAATCTGTTGATCGATCTAACGCAGCCTTTTAATTAAATTGAAATATAGTAATGTTCCCGATCGAACAGTGGTGGTACAGACTACAGAGTGGGAAGTATAGACCTCTGTTTGTGGGTCCTCAACTCGATCCTGATGCAATGCAAAATTATGCAATGTAGGTGGTCAAGGTTTGACCTGCCGAGGCCATTTCCAAGTTCCATCTCACATCCGCACAGAATGATTCTGATCCAAGGATGCACACCTAAAGCAACACAAAAGCATCCACAAGACAAGTGGTAAGAGATCTGGGGATATGTGGCATTGCGTGATGGTGCAACATTAATTTAAGTGCCAAAACGAATCAGTTACGGACCTGTAGCGCGGTCAAATCGGATCGGAGTGCGAATATAATTTAATTAAATTTGAAAATAAAACTTTCTTTGGATCAAATTTATTATAGAGTAGATTTTTTCGATATTAATATCTATTAATAAATACAAATATTATAATAAAACTGACATTCATATTTATGTATCCAACTATAATAGTGTATTACATAAACTTTTATAATAAGTTTCAAATAACAAAGTATATTTGGAGTGAAAACGGATCAAATACTGAGTGGATAATGATAAAATCATATCTATATATATATATTTTTTGGATACGAATATAGATTAGATATTTATTAAAAAAAACTAAATTCATAATATTTATCTAATTATAATAGTAAAGAAGATAATTGTTTTATAATATATATTAAACTATATAGTATATATCTATTTTTCGAATACAGATTAATTTAAACTTAAAACCATTTATGTATCCGTATCCATACAGATATTCATATAAGGATATTTATATCTAATTTTTCAAATACAAATTGGATATTATTCACTTCGTTTTCACCCGTAAATATATACCTTGCTAAATAAACATTTGCATTTTCGAAATATGCATATACACATAATTATTCGTATCCGTATCATACTCTCTTTCGTGTCCTTTATTGTAAATTAAAAAATCATACACATATTTGTATCCACTTGAGGTAATAATTTGGACATCTTAATTATCTAGATTTACGGTACGGATACAAATCAGATCGATACGTCCAAATATATATGTTTTCATCCCTAGCAATATTTCGCTTGCAAGGCATGCCATTAGCTCTAGAGGGTTTCTTAATTAGTGTCTGATTTTAACAACACGTACAGTAAAAGATAATTTTACCACTGTATATATGTGTACACCATCTATAGAATTCTCGTAATTCAACTCACAACGTACACAGCGTATAAAGATGTATATATTGTTCGTTTCTTAAAAAACTAATCAGTTACAAATTGATAGTAAAGTAATTTAATTATATGGATTGTCCAATTTTAAACTAGCACAAATCTTTAACACATCTAACGGCTACTTGTGTGCATCACCTAAAATAATTATGCTAAATAATTGTTATTTTCTGAACTTGATATATATATATATACACATGCTAGCTTGTAGCTAGGATCTTAGGTATTGTGTGTTATTTCTTCTCAAGTTGTAATTAAAATGTTAGGTAATAATTATGTGTTATTTCTTTACAAGTTAGAAACTTAGGTATTGAGTGTTTTTTCTTTTTCGTTGGTAAGGTGAAAGCTTCAAGCCTCCCGATTTCAGGTGGCACACCCCCCAAAGAAGCACCACTCGACGAGGGGAAGACGGGGAAAGCTACAGGCCCCAAACCATCGACCCTTCTTTCCATATTAATAAACTCGTTGAGCCCTTGCTCATTCTCTTCCGGCCGAAGTGTTAGTGCATATATTTATCAAGTCAATTAATATATATAATTCCTCAAAACCTTCTCTCGTGATATATACGCACGTATATATATAATTAATTAACTATGCAATTTCGAAGAAGTTGCATTCTTTAGCATGAAAGTCACGTGCCTTGTTGGGCAACGTTCGTTTACTTGTAAAAGTTTGTCTTGACTTTGAAAAAATAGAACACAAGCAGCAGTTCCAGCACATTGTATAGATCTAACTTAGACCGGTGAAAGTGGGCCCCATAGGCCAGCACATATTCTAAAATTATATATACGATTTTATTTTTAAAACATCAAATTCATTTTGCCAGCCGCTAGTACAAATCTGCTTGAAATAACAGGAAATCTGCTCTTTCGATCTCAACCATTCAATTTTTTTAAACACGAATCTCAATGATGAAATTTTTTTCATGCGGGAATCTTAACAAAATTCAACGGTTAAGATCAGAATAACAGGTACGAGTATATACTATACGGTTCAGGTGGAAGCATTTTCATACCACCCAATAAGAATTGATTTTATTCATATTCTATTCTTATGCATTATAAATTCGACTTATTCTATCGTACCTTTATATGTTAAAATGTAGCCGACAAAAGATAATTAGTTTTTTTTTTCAAAACTCATTCATTTTATACATATACAATCACATTACTAATATAAAAAAGTATAATACAAATGCCCAATCAATTTTAACTAAATTGTTTTTTTTTATATCAAAGTAAGAAAATTCATGATATGATACAAAACATGCCTAAAAATAAAATCAAATATCTTCAAAAAATCGCTCGCCACATATTTTTAAGTCCAAATTTCAATAATTTCAAATTGTAAACATTTCTTTAACATGCGATAGGAATCAAAACTTTATATATATACTAATATCGTGTGCGTTGCAATGGAGACATATTATAAGATTGAATAAAATATGAAGAGACCTTTTTGTTTGACATTCACACAAAATTCAGAAAAAAAATATTTAAATGAAAATAAAAGACACAATTGAAAAAAAAAACAAAAATTTAAATAATAAATAACAATAAAAGAAACAACAACAAATAAAAAAATAGATCAAATATAACATGAAAAAAATTCTTGAAGTATCATTGCCAGTGTGATTCTCTTTGATGTAGTTCAACATTTATGAAAATGAAGAAAAATAATATAAAAGTAGATTATAATTGCTCAAATTGAAAATATATAATAAAATAATAAAATTAGAAATGTTAAATTAAAATATTAAAAATGTGATTCTCACATCAGTACAATAATATAAATGTTTGTTCACAAAATTACTAAGCATAACTATCAACTAGGGGATAATGTTTGGTCCAAATGGCTTTGGACAGGACACCGTCCAAAGCCTCTAAAAATCGTACGATTAAAGTCCGAACAGTCGATCTGAACCGCCCAATATAATTTTCATATTAAAATGTGCTCAGAGACCAAATTTTATATTTTTTTAGAAATTGTTTAGTATTTTTTAGATACGTATAAAATCACTAGTTTTGGACCATTCAGGAATAGTGATGTTGTACGTATCTAAAACAATAGTAAATAATTTCCAAAAAAATATAAAATTTGGTCTCTGAGCACATTTTAATATGAAAATCATGTTGAGCGGTTCGGATCGATTGTTCGGACTTTAATTATACAATTTTTAGAGGCTTTGGATGGTGTCCGGTGCAAAGCCATTTGGACCGAATCTTATTCCATCACGTAAAAAGTAAATGTATTATAACTCTAGAGTAAAATTTAACTGACATCTTCCAAACCGGGTCAAGACTCCGAATTTAAATTAATTTTCAAATCAGCTCCTCTCACATTAAAAATCTGTACCAGTAAGCAATGAAGCAAATAGTACCACTCCAAAACAAAAATTACTAAATTGAACCTATAAGTTTCACTGCACAATACTTCTCGTCTTGTGTTGGCCGTGAAGTTGGGAAATTTAACACAAAACACAATACAATTTAATATCTAATTTTCTCCACATTCCAAACATGTCATTAAATGATTCAAATATTTAGATGAAAAATGATCTATAAAGAAACAAAATTGAGAAAAATATGATTAAATGTTTCAAATAAGAATTTTCTCTACAAACATATTTTTAATTTTTGACAGGAAATTATGAGCGTGGGTAATAATTTAAGAAATATTATATTACGAGATGGAATTACGATATCTGTCTAAAATATTAGGAAATAAAATTTCTTTCTATATTTAAGATCTTGATATTGTTCCTGATATTTGTAAGCGTGGGTAATGGTTTAATGGTTTAAAGAATTAGTTTTATAAGCATACAATTAAGAGATGATATTACCATATTTCTTTGTCGATTCATTTATATATCTAACTTCATTTACTTATGATTATTTGTAATAAATTTCAGCAACATAAAATAAGAAATTTCTTTGTTAAATGTAAGATGGATGTTAAATAAATAAAGGCTCATTTATTTTAATTCAATTATTTTATATGATTTTAAAAAAATAATAGCAAATATAAAAGTGGTTTCTTTCTTTTGTTTCATATGCTTATTTTAGTTTATTCGTATTATTAATAGTAAAAATTCAGCTATAGGAAATTATGATATTTCTTTGCTTTTCTTATTCGTATTCCTATTTTTTAGATTATAACTAAATATCAGCAAATATAAAGTGTTGGCATTTTCTTATTAAATTTGGCATAAATATTCAATTTCCTTATTGGTACACTATTTTTTTGCATATATATTAGAATTAAATTCCAGCAAATATAATTAAAGATTGGGAATTTCCTTAATAAATTTGGTAATAGATATTCAGTTTCCTTAAACATACATTAAAATAAATTCCAGTAAACATAAAATTAAGGATATTCTTTGTTAAATTTAGTATTAGATGACCAATATATAATAATTTTTGACATTATTTCCTTACGTGCATACATTCAAATATTAGATGTTACAAATAAGATTTCTTCATAGATTTATTGTTACTACAACACAACCATTGTTTTTAAAGAGAGAAAATTCTTGACACCCCTGGTGTCTTTTTAATGAAATATAGGAGCTAGACTCCTACATTTTAATCAAAAAAAGAAGAAGAGAAAATTCTGCTGGTTTAAAAGCATATATTTCTTTTTCTTTATAACTATCTAACTCTATGAATATCATGTCTAGTCTACCACTTTGCACATTTTTACTATTAATAATACAAATAAATTAAAATAAATAAATGAAACAAAAGATAAAAAGAAATTATTCTCTTGACATAATGAATATAGCATATAAAAAAAAATTCTCTACAGATTCGGAAAGTTTGAATAATTTTCATTTTTATTGTCGAAAATATAGAGAAGATGAGAAATGAAACAGAGAAAACGAACAAAATAAGGAAATAATTTAATTATAAGAATCACAAATATCTTTAAGGAGAAATAAGGAAACAGATTGCTAGGAATTATTTGTGACAGACTATATAATATTATGTATGGCGAGTATGTTTTTAACTAAATTTAGATTTTTATACATAAAACATATGTATTTAACCAAAAGAAAACAGATTATGTAATTGAAGGGCTGATATTAGATCTGAAAATTAATATTTCAATTTCAGTCATTGGTCAATCTGAACAACTACGAGAATATATGTCTTTATTTAAAGTTATATGAGAGTAATAATGGCTGACATAATTATCAAATTACAAACGAAAAACGTTGCTTTCTTGACTGCTATATATAAATTTATATGAATAAGTAGCTAGGTCAGGTGGTTGTTTGGATGTGACAAATCAATCCATTGAGTAGTTCCAATTTAATTAACACTCGCTTTTGCAGATTTTAGGTTATAGAAATTATAAAGGAAGCGATGATCCGTACATTACAAGAAAGAAACAAAGTTTGTTAGTTACCAATGAGTGGTCTGCTCATTAGAAAATAACCTCTTATCATATATAATTGTATATATATATCGTGAAATTTCAAGAAATGCTGCTTCGAGTAGTCATGGCTTCTCCACCAGCATTTAATGAATTGGAGGGTCCCCAGCAGCAGCTTTATTCAAAGAATATGTACCACTATATATAACAGGCCCATGCATGGAAATTTTTAGTGGTTCAGTTCACACGCCATCTCACTTGACCAACACTTTCAAAATGAGTAAGATTATGCATGGTAATATGCATATTAATTATGGATCTTCCTCGTGTTTTAAATTTACATTTCTATTTTTAAATAATATATTAGATCCGAACAGTAGTTAAATATGATCTCCACATGTTCATAGAGATTTAATATTAGAAGTTTTTTTACTATTTTTTTTAGATAGATAGAAAATTCTTGACATACAAGTTTTGGACCATTTGAAAGTAATAATTTTCTACATATCTAAAAGTTCATTTTTAAATGCAATTTGGTATGTAAATATATTTTCATATAAAGATTATTTTTAACAGGATCAACTGTTTGAAGATACACAGGGTGAGCGCCACATAGAAGCATATGGTGGATTTGAGAGTGTGTAAAATGGGGCAGTGTACTGTTCCCTGAGATTGCATGATGACCAAAGAGTGATTTTTTTTCTTTCCTTTTCTTTTCCTCTCTTTCAGAATTCTGAGAGATTGAGATAGTGAAATGTCAAAGTAAATATATATATATATATATAAAAACTAGTTACTAGTGCAGTGCAGCCTTTTCATCTCCACTTTTTCTACTTTTTCCCACTTTTTTCCTCTCCTTTTCCCTGACACTGAAAGCAAAACCTCAGCCTCCACCATCGGGCCTAATTAATTAACCTCTTTTTAGTTTTCCAGTCTTTTGACCCACACATTATCTTTCAAAATTATCACCTCAACCTCCAATCCTCCACTGATCTTCTGTGGTGCTTCATATACATCCTATATATACTCTTCTATCCTAACTCACTCACATTTTTTTTGTGGTGGGACATTATATAACTTTATTATACTTGATTATTTTTTTTAATGCTGTTCTTATTACTATGATTTAATTTGGTAACACACAAAATCTTTATTATTTACTGTTCCATTTTGGCATTTTTGTAGCTCCTTTGTCACATATATACCGTATCGATCAGTGCAGTAAGCCTCTACTTCAATAGTTGTAATTAATGGCATGCACCACGACTCACGTCGTGATATTGTGATTATAATAACAAATG
The DNA here is from genome assembly GCA_024447775.1 of Carex cristatella. NCBI lineage: Eukaryota > Viridiplantae > Streptophyta > Magnoliopsida > Poales > Cyperaceae > Carex > Carex cristatella. Next base: position 664,438 of record JAJHPF010000016.1, read on the forward strand.
TGAACATAGATCAATGATGAATGCTATGATTACGTTTCAAATTCCCACTCTTAATTTTGAGTCAAGGTATTATAGCAAGTTTGTATATCCTAAGTTCTTTCAAGGTGTGTGTGTGTGTATTCTGACCCGACACACTAACGTCACCACCACTGTCAAATTTGAGTCTATAGACTATATATATGATAACCAAGCCTGAGCTAGCTAGCTTGTGCCTTGACCGCACCTATATATATAAACATTAGCTAGTGCACTTGTACGTTGGTACAATTATTGGTACCGTGGCAGAACTGGTATGAGTTGAGGTAGTGCTCCGTTCATCAATATTAGACCCTAAGATACACACCAAGCTATGTTAAAATAATTTCTAATTAAGTTATAACCATTCACTTTCAAAGCATCTCTCAGCCTTTTTGCACTGACAAGGACATGCACTATTCCTTGCTATAATTCCACCTCCCTTCTTACTTCGAGCTATAGCTAGCTAGGGTTCTCACCCTAGAATCTTACTTGTTTTCTTTCTTTAATTTGAAACCTTGGCAGGAGATACCAAGGCCCAAGGGATAGAATCTTACTTGTTAGTAATGTTAAATTATATATTCCTTAGGTGAAAAAAAAATTAGTCCTACTCCTACATCTTTCATGTTAAAGATAGTGGCAAATTAATGCCGAAAACAATTTTGATATATACAACTAGCATATATATATATATATAATAACCAAATCCAGTACGTGGTTGTGTTGTAGAGGAATTATTGTAGAGAAGCTGCACCCCTTAGAGAGTACTGAAGGAGAGAGAGAGAGAGAGAGAGAGAGAGTAAAATTTTCATGTATGTTGTGTATATGCACCAATAAATGTGAAGTGCATCTGCATGGCTAGAAACGATGAGAGTGACATATGCTAGAGGGAGGCAATTAACTTTGGCAAGCATGGGGGTCTTTATTTGCAAATGGCATCTTATATATCATTATATAATTTTTATCTGATTTCTCAAGCTCTCTTTCACTGCACCAGATGATAAACCAGCAAAGATTTTAATAACATGGATGTGGATTCACAAATGTCATGAGACTTGATGTGTACTTTATTTGTGTGTTTGGGTGGTGGGAGTATGGGCATATGTGTTTTAGTGGTATGGCAGATCATGACAATATATATAATTAGGGCTCGATATATATGATGAGGAATCAAGTTATAACAATTTTGAGTTACAACAAAGTTACAATAACGGTTTTTTTTTTTTTCAAAGTCTAAATCGTTGATCCAAACCGTTCAACATGATTATCTAAATAAAATATGCTTTTAGATCAAATATTACATTTTTTTAAATTTTTTTTACTATTTATTAAGATTTAGCCCATATCAATATTTTTCAGACTGGACTTTTTGTGGCTGTACAAAAAATTGAAATATTTATTTGTGTTATTAAAAAAATAAAAATACTTTGAATTTTAGTTATTAGAATCAAAATTCACTTCTAAGTAAATATAGAAAATAATTGAATTTTTATATTTTTGAAAAAAAAAATTCAATGGTGTCAGAAAATGTGTCATACAATTGTGTGGAAGATCGGAAATTTTTACTATTTTCTCGAAAATAGAAGAATTTAATAATTTTCTATATTTATCTCGAAGTGGCTTTTGAGTCTAGATTAATAACTCAGATTCAAAGTATTTTTATTTTTTTTCAATAACACAAAGGAATATTTCAATTTTTCTTACAGCTGCGAAAAGTCCGACCTGAAAAATATTGATCAGGGCTATCTGTTGCAGTCTTTCTAATAAATTAAATTATATATTATTCTATCCAATTTCAAAGAAACATATAAAAAATTTCTAAAATTTTAATAAAAAATAAAAAATAATCTCAATTTCCAAAAAAAAAAAAGAATTAAGATAACATAGTTTAAAAAAAAGGATCCGTCTAATTGTACCCAAGAATTTGTACCCACTTTTTACTCAAACCAACTGTCATTTGACTGACGGAAATACTGTAACAATAACATATAATAATGTAACAGACAATATCTAATACTGTAAAAGATGGGATCAATTTTTAAAAAAATAACAACTTGCAACTCCAACATCTTTGTACTTATACTTTCAAACTTGTTGTACTTTGACAGTTAATAACAGTTAACTGTACTTATACAGTTAACTGTCATTTCCCCTTTTAGAAATTTTTATTTTTTTTCAAAGTTTTTCGTATCGTTATAGAAGTTTTCAATATTATTTTATTTCGTATTTTTTTTATTTCGTATTTTTTAATTTTTTTTAAATAATCTCTAAAAATTACAGTTTCAAACTATCAAAATTGAATATGATAAAAAATAGCTACGTAAACTGCAAAAATGATGACAAAATATATATAAAATTATTACTGTAACAATGAATTATGAAAACTGTAACAATAACAATTAAAACTATAAGACATCAAAACTATCACAAATATTATAAACAAGGGAAAATTGTGAAAATGTCACTCCAAAACCTTCAAATTGTGAAAATGCCACTCCAAACTTTAAAATTATCAAAATGCCACTCCAAACTTCATTAATTTATAAAAATACCACTCCAAATAATTAATGACTAAAATACCCTTCTTCTCCTCTTCTTTCTCTTCCTCTCCTGTTCCGAATGGCGGCTGAGCTTGGCAGAGGAGGGTTTGATGGTGCTAATGCTTGTCGGAGGAGGAGGGGTTGCGAAGAATGCATAGGCGGAGATGGACGGACGAGGGTATTTTAGTCATTAATTATTTGGAGTGGCATTTTTACATATTTATGAAGTTTAGAGTGACATTTTGACAATTTCAAAGTTTGGAGTGGCATTTTCACAATTTGAATATTTTAGAGTGGCATTTTCACAATTTCCCCTATAAACAAATATAACTTTGTCCAAACCACAGTCATATTCACAGTGATAAACTAACTAGATGAACAATATTTTGTCCAATAAATATTCTCTAGCAAACAACATTACAAACTTTGTCCAAATAATAAACTTTCTCCAGCAAATAACAAATACAAATTTTAAAATAAAATCCTTAGATTGAACTAATTTGATTTTCATTGTTCAGATGCGTAAGAAGTTTCATTGCTAGAATAAGACGCTCCTTTGATATATTTTCCTGCAATACAAAATAGTATGAATCTTATAATTAAAACTACAAATATTGCAAAAAATAATAATACTGTAAAATACAATACTGTAACAAATGCAGACAACTACTGTAACAAATGAAAACCAATATTGTAACAAAACTGTGAGCTAAAACTGAACATCAATCAGTGTCCAATTATAGGCCGGTTTCTATTAAAAATTAAGGACCGGTCAATAATTGTCCGGTTTAGGTACGTATTTTTTTTATAAATATCCAACTTCTTTGGGCATATTTAACAATTTTTGTATTTAATTTTGAATAAAAAAATAAAAATCACCGCCAAATGAGATGCATGTATATAGTATATATTTTTTTTTGGCAAATATGCTGTACACGTAAACACTTTAATTGATACTGGTTGTTCTTCACAATATGCTAGTTGCTTTAAAGTTTCAACATATAAAATAATAAAAATATTATGACTATGTTTATTTAACGTTAAATTAATTACTTCTAGCAAACATATATATAATTCTTTTAAATGCTTAGCTACATTTTAACATATATATCTTCATTTCGCAATTAACAATTTTCAGGGCGTGCCTGATGATGATACAGAAAATGTAATAATTAATGACTACTCATGTTAGCAAAAACTTGTTAAGTTGGCATTCTGCAATTAACATTTATCCATTTTAATTAACTATGTTTTTTGTTTTTCTTTTAAGTTGCGCAATTATACAAATCCAATCCGTGATCCTTGGTGAATATATAGAAAAGCAGCAAGCAAAGTGGGGCCTGGTGTCAGTAGGTGGTAACTGTCTGTCAGAGCTGAACAAAAGATTAGGGATGGGACGGAGATGATGACGAAGACGGAGAGAGCAAAAGGTTTCCGTCATTCCAAACAATTAACAGTTCTTCTTCTGACAATTTTTTTTTCTTTTTCAGTTATATATGTCTCAGTTTTTTATACTGTACAATAATATATCATATATTACTGATAATAAAACTAAATTAAAAAAAGAAGACTTTCAATTGATGTAACAGCGCTCTCTATGTATCCAACATAGATTGATTCTGCATAATTTTTATTGAGGTTGTGTTTGATTGTCACGGAATTATGCTGATAAAAGTTTGTGTACATAAATTAAAAATTAATTTATGAAAAATCATACGTATGATTATGATTATGTATGAGATTGATTATGAATATGTGTTAAAATAAATGTTTGGTTGTATTATGAAATTAGTTGCAAAAAATAATACATTTTTATTGTAAAAAGTATATTTTAAATACAACAACAGTGTCCGGAATAACAAATTATTAATGAAGATTTTTTTTATGAATTGGAATATAAAGACATTCTTATGTTAAAAGAGAAAAATTTTAATTGGTAAAAAGCCCGTAGGCTGATGTACCGAAAACAGTAATGCATAAAGTTTCAGTATAGTAGATTTCACTTTCGACTCAGATTGTATGTATACAATCATATCACGTAGTATAATTAGAGTATCGATCCACAAAGATATTGTATTAAGCTATAACAATTTTTATTAGTCTGGGTCGGATTTTTGTTAATTAGAGTTTTTTGTAATCTTAAAGTGATTATTAATATATGTAAATTAAAATACAATCAGAGTTGTAGCAAGGTTTAATGTGGTGGCGCTATAGGTGATTGGCAGAGTAACGGGAATTCTCTAGGGTTCAGGTCTACCTGTGAGTCTAATATAATGATCTATTCAGACACCAGTATTACTCGCATACAACACTGTCACTACCGCATGCGACATAAACTTTACCCACAGACAACCCCGTATGCGGCACAGTCAGTACCCGCAGGGAGCTGGTGTTCTGTTATGTGTTTTGTTTAGATTTTTTAATCTTTTAATTGGCTTTTGGGTTATCAAGACTAAAGTATTTTAAGTACATAATTATATTCTTTCCTTATACTACCCCGTAGTTGAAATATCTCAAATTCCTATGTAATTTTTATTGTGATTCTGGCTATGTAAAGCTAACCTAAAATGCTTTCTTGTCCTATCCCGCCAAGGGAGCCCCCTGGGTTCTAACCCTAATCTTTGAACCGCTGCCAAGTCTCGTTAACCGAAGTTCAACCACTTACATACTATCCTTCTCACACAAGGATCTATTGGATCTCCCTTATTGGATGTGGATGATTATTGGCATATAGTAGATAAAACTATGTATGCTCGAATAGGATTCAAAAGAAATTAAAGTGCAATAGAAATTCACACAACAAAACATAAACAAAATCAAAATATTATTAAATAACTCATAGTTCAACCCTCACTCTAGAGATAAGAAGTTCAGCTCCTTGGAGTAATGGAAAAAAAAAAGAAAAATAAGATAACATAGATTACAACCATCTTGCAGAAGAACATCATCTCCTTAGATGATGCCTCTTTGCCTCTCTCTCTAGAACTCTAACATAGTCTATCTATCCTAATTTGTGAGGAATTCGTGGCTATAGTACTGAACTTAATCACATGTAAACACGCACACCGAAACACATACAAGAGGGGGGGGGGGGGTATTTATAGAGTTTCATAAAGTAGTGAGAGTAGTGAGGATCATGGGTCTCTTGATCCTAGGGCCGAAAATAACACTAAAAAATAGCAAACTTGGACTCCACTCTTTCTAGAAGGAATGTGGATGACCTGGGAGTCGAATCTTCTAGAAGGTTTCGATGAAGGGCTGAGATCTATCGATTTAACAGTGCAGAATAATAGTCCATGAATTGAATCCACGACACGTGCGACCTACTGGGCTATGCTACATGCGGCATAGACTGAACCTGCATGGCTTCCAGACTTAGCGTATTTCCATAGAATTTCTCCATCTTGGTTGTTGTGTACTTCGTATAGACTGTTGCATACGCTATGTAATGTCCTGATTTGAGGCTATCTTCAATAATCACCTAAATTGGACATATTTGCTCTGTTTTAGGCCTAAATACGCTACTTTGCATTCGCTTTTTTATCATTTTACATCATAAAAGGTAGTGATTTTTGCTATATGTTTTGGCGTCATCATAGACATACAAAAGAAATTGTTAGATATTTATAAGGATGAAGAAGTATATTGACATCAAAGAGCTAAATCATTTTGGTTACAAGAAAGAAATATAAACACATCTTTTCTTCATAGAGTGGCCTCTAATAACTTAATTACATCATTGGTATCCAATCTAAGGTTTTGTCTCATGAGGAATAAAGGATATTAAAGATGAAAACTTGAGTCTTACACTCTTACTAAACCTTCTACTAAAATTATATCAGTACAGCTGGAGGAAGATAGTTGCCTCCTCCCCTAATTTTTTTCTTCAAAAATATGCTTTTATTTATATTACTATAAAATTTATAAAACTATACTTAAGATATTAAAAATTATAAAGTTATGTCTCATTCTATTTTTTTATCCAAAATATACTTCTATTTCTCTGTTTTCTCGGAAAAAATAGGAAATAGTTCTAAATAATTAGATGTGTTTCAAATTTAATAGATCCTGAATTAAATTAGATGTGTTTCAATTTTTTTTTTCAATTTGCCTTTTTGAACTGTAATTATAAAATATTCGATAAAGTTTTGCCTAATAGAATTGATCCCTATCTTTAGATAAATTTATAGGTGACATTAAAAAGTGTTTTCCTTAGAAACAGATTTATATTGGATGGTGCAATTAATTATTGTATATATAAGGTCATGCACTCTGTGAAAAATGAAAACAAAATTTTGAAAAAGCTTCTGACTATTTTAATTGCAGATAATTATTGCAAACTCTAAAATAAATGGGCTTTTCTGAAAAATATGTAAATTTGATTGCTAAATTTTTATATATATATAAAAAAAAAAACAAATGGGGGGGGGGGAGCGGGGTTTGTTGGAGGAGGATCGGACTCTACTGCTTTTCTCTAAGAAAAGCAGGTTCCCAACCATTCAAATTTGTTGATATTTGTGTATGGAAAAGTTTTTTATTGAGATACGGGAATGAAAAATTTTGAATGATTGGAATCGGAAAAGCAAGACTATGCTTTTCTTAAAAAAAAAATAGCAGAGTCGGATCTGTTGGAGGAGGGAGAGCCCGGAGAAGAGAGGGTTTCAATCTTGATTATAATATAGATAAAATGCTGAATGTTTTACTTGTAAAAATGACTTAAGGCAGCCAGATCCATTTTGGAAAGAGTATGTAGATGGGCTATTTTTCTATTAAAGGAAAGATGGAAAACTTTATATAGGTTCTGATTGCTTCAATTTTTGTTTCTTTAGAGAAAGATGAAGATCTACTCATTCATATTTTAAACCTACAACCTCTCACATGAATAATACTGTCTTTTAACTAGATTAAAAAATAATTTTAAAAAAGATCGATTTGAACATCAATTTTGCTGATACAAGAAATTGTGTATCAAAATTTTTAAAGCATGAAATTGAGCTTTAATTCTTAATCATGAAATTGGCGTCTTTCCAATTAAACATCCCATTGTGTTTGGAAAAAGCTCGCCCTTATAAAAGGGACTGCTCTTTGCTAATTAGAAAAATACAAAACAAAATTATCAGCATAAAAGGACAAACACTTATTCTTATAGGTATGATAGATATTTTGAATTAATGTCTTGTCATCCTGATCCCTTTATTATGTATCTTTTTTAGTTTTCTCATGATCTCTGCTCATCAATATATTTGTCAAAGAATCATTTGGTCAGAAAATATATTATCAACACAATGAGCTTTCTCTCACTAAATTATTGTGACCTCTCAGGCTGAATAGATGTAAGATTGAGACATGATTCAGATGATTTGGATATGACATATATACACATCCTATATATATCCCACATCTACTGTGCTTTCTTCTCAACCAATTTGTTTATAACTACAGACAAAAGTGCTTATATATATTATGAACAAAGGTTTTATACAATATATTAAAAGAGCATGCTTCAAATACTTTTATTTTTTTGCCTCTATTATGCCTTTATTTTTTAAAAACTTTAATAACTCAAAACTCAAAACTTAAAACTTAAAAGTCAAAATAAAACAGTTAGATATGATCTACATCATTTTATCTATGCACATATAAAAAATTATGATATTTCAATTTTATTGTGTTTGTCATCAAGAGTTTGTAAAAATGCACTGATGTGGATAATGTCTAAACGTTCATTTTTCAACTTATTAATTTACATAAAAACAAAATCGAAATGCGATCATTTGTTATGAGCACGTAGTGAAAATTATATAGATCACATCAAACGATTGTTTTTATATGTTTATTTTTAAATTTTAAGTTATTAACATTCTAAAAATAAAGATATAGTGAAGGCAAAAAAAAATAGAGGGATATATTGTAAAATTTATTTTCATTTTATAATGAACTATATTATAAATATAGTTGCTATAACGCTAATGCAATTCATTCATAACAAATACACAGGCCATGCATACAAGTATTTTGAGACATTTGGAGGAGCATGCATTAACAAATAGCACATTGGAGACATTAATTACAAAAATGTTTACACTAAAGATAGATAGAACATGTATTAATAATAGAAGGTTCCAAATTGATTTCGTCAGTTAGATTGTTGCAATATGTACTTGAAAATAATTTTTTTTGAGGAAAATATGTACTTGCAAATATTTATACATGAAAATTTGAGAATTTATCCTTAAATGTATTTTTCCAGAGATAGAAGGGGACACACTTGTATTTCTACACGCATGTAGGAATTATTTTGCCTTTCATGTTTTCAAAAGTTGTAGTAATTTGTGGAGGTGGAGCCAAAAAGGTTTGAAAAGAGGCTACATTGTCACGAGCTGCCCACTTGATAATGCTGGAAACATTTTTAAATAAATTTGAATTTGAATAGATACCGGATTTATCTATCCATCACACAAGTTCAGAACCTACCAAATCCCACATTATAAAAATAATACTACAAAAATTATACATCTTATGCAAAACAAAAATAAGATAAAAAAATACATCTACGAGAAATTTTCCCATTCGGATTTCAAACCTGCAATTCCACACAGTGAACATTACCTGAATTGAAAAGTATTCTGTATTTTAAAGTTGATCCCCACCCTTGATGCAATTTAAAATGTATGGCAAATCAACAAATTAGAAAATCATACGTCTGAAGGAAATCAACTTTATTTTTTCCACTGATTTGTGTATAAAAAAAGAAATTTGAACGTGGTGATGATATAATGTTTCCCCCTTTAATTTTTTTTTGTAGAAATAGTTGATGATGTGCATGCATTAATTAATTGTATAGTTTGATGGCCGGATTTACTTCCCATATATATGCCTTCTTCTTGTAAGGCTCAAACATAAAGAATGCTTTTCATGTGTTTTGTATTTTATTTCTTATCCGATCTATCTGAATATATATACCCAGTCTTGTACTTCTCCATATATTACTTTGTATCTAGTTCTGTAATTGATATGAGGAAAGCAATAATGTACTCTAAGAAGGGTGTTGACGGTCAACGGTTTTTACGTTTGAATTATCCATCAATTACAGAGTGTTTTGTTAACTTTTAATTGCTTATAACTTATATATGGCTTTGAATAATAATCGCGGCGAGGAGCTTGATTTGCTGCTGACAAAGGAAATGAGTTGTGCTTTTTTTTATCCTGTGTACTTACTACTTCCTACTTGCCAGTGGGTCATCCTTTTAACATATTTGGCTAATTTTATATTTATGCATACTTTTAATTAACAATTGAACATAGGAACTAGGTAGAAGATTTATTGATTCAGAAGATTATGAGCTATAAAAAAAAAAAAAGGATTCAAATATCTTTTTTTGGCTCATAATGTTTTTATTTTTAAAAACTTTAATAACTCAAACTTTAAAACTAAAAGTCAAAATAAAACTGTTGAATATGATCTACATCATTTATTTTATTCACGTGTAAAAAAATATGATATTACAACTTTGTTTTAGTTCATCAAGTGCTTATAAAAATGTACTAATGTAGATAATTTCCAGACGTTGAATTTTCAACTTATTGATTCACATAAAAACAAAACCGAAATGTGATAAGTTTTTATGAGCACATAGAGAAAATAACATATATCACATCTAACGGTTTTATTTTGATGTTTATGATTTAAATTTTGAGTTATTAACGTTTTAAAAATTGAGTCATGGTGGAGATACAAAATATGAAGTCATTTGAATCCTCATAAAAAATAGTGATTTTTTACTTATTCAAAAATATAATAAAATGTTTCTAAAAATTAATATTTAAAAAAGTGATTATTAACAATGGTGATTCATAATCAAACACTTAAAGTCTAAAGATAAATATTGTATAAATACCATCACATTATATACACATGATTGTGCATATATACACCTCTATTTATGAATCGTACCTTCTAGAAAATACATTGATTTAGACTCTAAGTGTTAAAATATAACGACTAGTTACAATTTTGAATTGTAAGAAAATAGTGTCTTATAATTAATTAGTGGTCAGTAATATGTTAAAAAATAGTGCAACAACTAGTAATTTTTATTTCTTTTATAAATAGAGACACATGTAAAGTTAAAAATAAGATTGCAATAATAATTTGTTTTCTTACATCTCTTTTCTCTTACAAATATTAACATGGTATAAGAGCATAAAACTCTGTGACCGAAAAATAAAAAGAAATCGCAACAAATTTTAGCAAAAGAAAATGACTCAAGAAGAAGCACTGAACTTCTCGAAGCTAACAAATACTTTGCTCAATGGTAAAAACTACGTGTTATGGGCAAGAACAGCATTCAGGGCCTGAGTAGTTAAGAGATGTTAGAATACATTACTAGTGAAAAGAAAAAAAATCAGAAATTGCAGTGCAAACAAGATAACTCATGACGAAACAACGTTAACAAAACAATGGAGAACAACAAACGATAGAATCATCACCTCACTACTAAACTCCATGGAGCCGGCTGTATCTGACCTCTTTATGATGGCCGAAACAACACATGATTTGTGGAAAGCGGTAAAAGCTATGTACAGTCAGCAAAATAATTTCTCATATATTTATCAACTTATGCAAGAGATTCAACAAGAAAAACAAGGGTCAAGAAGCCATACTGAGTATCTTAGTGCTCTTGAGAAAAAAAAACACAATGAGCTCCGATCCTACCGGCTAATAACAACAGATCTGGCCACACTTCAAAGGTGAGCTGAAGAAAAAACATATTTTTCAGTACCTCACGGGTCTAAACCCGAGCTATGAAGACGTAAGATCACAAATTATGACCACGGTACATCTTCCCTCTTATTCTCAAATTAAAAGTTTAATTCAACAAGAGGAAAGTATGAGACTCGCCATGAATGATTCACAGATCGCAAGCCATGAGGGACATGAGAACCATGGCTTAACGGTAAAAAAAAAACCCAATTTTAATTAAAAGCCTAGCTGTCAAAATCGCCCAAATCAATCAAAAAATGAGAAGTGTAATCACTGTAAAAAAGATAGTCACACTTAAGATCGGTGTTGGCATCTTTATCCACATCTCAAACCAAAAAAAATCAAAGGCAATGATCAGAATCAAAATTGGGAGAAAACAATGAAAACAACAAAACTTATGCTATTTCTAACGAAGATAAAGGGATTAATTGGCTAGTGGGTTCATCTGGAAGTGAATTTGGACCCAATAACACTACCTAAACCACCATTGGGAGTGGTTTTTTTGCTAATGGATTTGTTTACCACACTGGCAGACCCAATAACTCATATTTCACACCCATTAACTCTAGTAAGTCACTCTGGACCGGGTCAGGCGCTGGCAGGTCACTCTGGAACGGGTCAGGCGGCGGGTCATGCTGGAACGGGTCAGAGAGTAATTTTGGTGCAAATGGGTCATTTTCAAGTGGGTTAATGATGATGCCAAAATATATAGCAAAAATCACTATCTTTTATGATGGAAAATGACAAAAAGTGAACGCAAAGTAGTCATTTTTCCGAAACATTTACCGTAAATGTATTTTTGAGTCATTTTGGAAGGTTTTGGAGAAAGTTGCGTATTTAGACCAAAATCAGAGCAAATGTGTCCAATTTAGGCGATTATTGAAAATGGTCTCAAAGGAAGAATTGGTTTTAGAGAGAAGATAAAAATTTACTGTTTTTTTATTAATAACCCAAAAAAATTAATAAAAATAAGCAGACTCTTAAAATATTTTTAAAACTAACCAAACCATCCCACTCAGGAATGATCCACCCTTCACACCAACCCCCCCCCCCCTCGGGGGCAGTCTAGTCAGCACAATAAATCGCCCCCAGTGGGGCGGTTCACTATTTGCCCCGTCAAGAGAGCCCCCCTGGGTTCTAACCCTAGTCTTTGAACTGCTGTCAAGCCTCGTTAGCCAAGAGTTCAACCTACATACATATTATCATTCTTACACAATGATCTATCGAATCACCCCCATTGATGTGTAGAAGTCATTGACATATAGTAGACATAACTATGTATACTTGAATATGATTAAAAATAAATTAAAGTGCAATAGAAATTCACACAACAAAACGTAAACTAAAATCAAAATATTATTAAACGACTCATAGTTCAATCCCTCACCCTAGAGATGAGAGGTTTAGCTCCTTGGAGCCACGGCAAAAGAAAAGAAAAATAAAGAGAACATAAATTACAACTCTATTGAAGAAGAAGAAGAACCTTGACTCATTAGATGACGTCTCCTCCCTAGACCTCTAACCTAGCCTATCTATCATAATTAGTGAGGAATTTGTGACTATAGTGCTGGACTTAATCACATATAAACACGCACACCGAATTCCATACAAGAGGGGGGTATTTATAGGGTTTCCTAATCTAGTGGGAGTAGTGGGAATTATGGTCTCTTGACCCTAGGGCCAAAAATAACACTTCAAAAATAACAAACTTAGACTCCATTCCATCTAGAAACAACGTGAATGACCTGGAGATCCATCCTTCTATAAGGCTTCAATTAAGGGGACTGAGATCCGTCGATCTAACGGTGCAGAATAACAGTCCACAGATTGAATCTGTGTCTCGTGCAACCACTGGGGCTATGCTGCATGCAGTAAAGGTTGAACCCGCACGGCTTCCAAACTTAGCGGATTTCCATCCGATTTCGCCATCTTAAATGTTGTGCTCTTTGTGTAGACTGTTGCATAAAATGCACGAATGATTCAGATCTAACTCTACAAGTTACGATATATATCTTATTGAATCCAAACTCTATACAAGTGTTCCATTGACAACTAATTTGACTAACCTATAAACTATCACGGACAAGCCACACAAGGACTAGGATGCCTAGCGGCAATAACCAGTTGTACATTACACAACTAATTTTATTCCTCTAACGTAGTCAACATAAGATAGTTCATCACCCAAAAATCCTGCTGAGCTTTTGCCTCTTTACAGAGGGGATCTCACATGCATACTAGAAACTGTGTTTCCTAGGGAATTATTAGGGACCCATCAATGATGGGACTTTTTGTTTTTAAATACAATTTTACATTATGATTTGATGTCCATTTTTATATATATACACCATTCTTTTTAAATATTGAGGCTTGATTGCCACATGGGAATATAGGATTGGAATTCTTAATTCCCAGGTGCTTGTCTTTCTCCTCTTGATTTGATGGATTCCTCAACAAACAGCAAAGATGCTGCATATTAGTATTTGGGTTTTGGTAATGGATAGTAGAAAGAAATATTAATTATTATACAAGATAATTGTTGAATATTTCCTTGTGAGTAGAGTAGAACTGGGGGTTCTAAGTTCACCGAGACTCTTAGTCAGCTCAACCTCAAAACTTATTGAATAAGTTTCAAACTATAAATTTAAACTGTTGAAACTGATCTAATTCAAGTGTGATGCATTTATGTACAAAATTTTTAAAATTTTAAATTAATTTAGTACAAAGTAAAACGGTCAAAAGTAAAAAACTTTATAAATTAATTTAACGCATTCATTTTTTTAATATTTTTCCGCTTGACAATATATTAAAAAAATGGAAAAATTTGCATGCAAATTCATCACTTGTGAAGTAACTCGGTTTCAACGGTTTAGATGCGTCATTTGAAGCCTATACAATACATTTTGGGGTTAAGCTCACCAAGAGGCTTGGTGAGCACCTCAAAACCTATTGAATATGCTTCAAACCACAAACCAAAACCGTTAAAACTGACTAATTCACATGCGATGCATTTACGTACAAAGTTTTTAAATTTTCAAATTAATTTAGTATAAAGACAAGCAGTCAAAATTAGAAGGTTTATAAATTAATTTTAATGTATTTTTTTTAACATTTTTTACCGTTTGACTATATATTAAAAAAATTAAAAATTAAAATTTTTGCATGTAAAATTCATCACTTGTGAAGTAGCTTGGTTTCAAAAGTTTAGATGCATCATTTAAAGCCTATCCAATATATTTTGGAGTTAAGCTCTTTAAGAGGATTGATGAGCTCAATCTCAAAACCTATTGAATAGGTTGCAAACAACAAATCCAAACTGTTAAAACCGATCTAATTAATGTGTGATGCATTTACATACGAAGTTTTAAAATTTCAAATTAATCTAGTATAAAGTCATGCGGTGAAAATTAAAAAAGTTATAAATTAATTTTACAAAGTAAGGAAGCAAAGGCCCATGGAATGAGCAGAGTTTCTTTGATGGATCATCATTGCTCCCTGGCCCACTATTATTTAAGTTCAGGTCCTATGAAGGGAAAATCATTGTTCACCTATGCTTGATCTTGTGTCATATTCAAGTTCATTGGTTGTAAATTTATCCTAAACCTTAGGGGCAAAGGATCATATTCAAGCTCATTGGTTGAAAATTCTTTATCATTGGTTGTATCATATCATTGATGGATGAAGCCCTATTTTGAAGCTAATTCAAATATCAAAATAAAGTGAAAGGAGGTATTCAACTCTAAAATTCCAAAATTCAACAAATAATATTATAAAGATTTGATAAAAGAAGAACCTTTATGAAAAGTGAACTTTCTTCCAAGTAACATGATGCCATCCATATAAAATTAAATAATAAATGTATAGATCTTATTTCAATAATGTATCATTAGCTGGCCTTAAATAAATGAAAATAAATGTATAGATATTATTAAAATTAAATAACATTGACGACATCCATATAAAATTAAAAACAAATCTTATATTCGGATGATTATTAGCTGGCCTTAAATAAAATAATGGCTTTAGAAGGTAGTTCCACTATGCAAAAGCAAGGTCAAGATCTAATTGACAACTGGTGTCCTTTCAGAGGCAGTTTTGTTCGGAAAAGTCCATGCACAACACAGGCAACCAAATTTGGTTTAACAGAAAAATCAGGACTCAAAAACGAAAAGTAAAAAAAAGAGAGGTAATGATGATCCCAGCAGTTGCAGTTGGCTGAGTGGAAGTGTTTCCAATTATTAGGCACAGATGATGCTTGTCAGGTGGCCCCAGAATTATGGGTCCATCTCCAATCCAAGCAAATTTCACTATTTCAGTGAGAGATCAGAAAACCAAATTAAATTACCAAAGAGAAAAAGGGGCTCAAATATAAATGGTTAGAATTTTTATTTTTTATACGGGTAAAGAGGACAGAATTGGTATATTTATATATAATGTAAATTAGTGTTATTTGCCGATCAGTTTGGCTATGTAGAAATAAACAAATATTTCTGGTGGTTTATCAACTTTATATATAGTTTGCTTTATTTCACTACTGGACTGGAACTCTGTGTGAAGAACATCTGTATGGGAAATAATGATGCAATCAGATGATAATAATAATGAAGACTTGCTTGGGATTAAAAGGGCTTTATATTTTACTGTTTTGTCATGGGATGATGAATTTGGCACACAAAAAAATGTTGATGTACTTTTGATTTGGACCACAAGATTAAGTAATAGTTGTATCAATTCGAGCTTGCACTAAATAATATTTCTGCATATATTAGTTTCTTATTTTGAGTACAATGGTTAGTTTTGATGATTTCATATATGGAATGACACACTAATTAATGAAACAAATCAAAATATGCACACCATATCTAACTTGTATCTTGCCTACAGTGGGAAAAATAGTACGGTGGATCCGGTTCCGCCACATAATGGCATGGCACGTGTGACTATTCCGTGCTGTGACTCGCGTGTCTCGTGCCATGACTATCTTTTGAAATTTTGGCACGGCACGACACGACACATCAAGCAAAAGATCCGGTCATGACACGGCACGGCACGGCACGTGGTCACGCGAGTCATATGTAATTAGGACTATTAGCTAGGTCTTGATAAAAAATGGTGAATCTTAAATAAACTAACTTCAATTATGGAAAAAAATAGTTAAACGCAATACACATAATTAGTTACGTTTGAACACGGCACGCGAATGGTCACGGTGTGACTCGTGTGCCATGACCATTCGAGTGCCGTGACCACCCCTCAACATTTTTTATCACGACACAGCACATGTGACTATTCACTTGGTCACGGCACAACACGTTTTTCCCACTCTAGTGCATTGCAACGAGAACATATTACAAGAAATAAAAAAAATTATCATATAAAATGGCATATTATTATTAAAAAAAAATTGACCAATGAAAAGAATAATTATTCAACAATAAAAAAAATAGACTAACATATTCTCACACATATGTTAGACTTATTCTTTAATGATATACCTGTGAGTTTTCTTTTTACTTGTACAAACCAGTTTTTTTTTTTATGTCGTTTAACGGGAAAACAAGAGAGGAAAAAAATCATCAAAATAAATTGTATTATTTGTTGTTGTTGTTGTATTATGATACATTATGTTGTCATATTATGATTTTTGTTATTGTTATAAGGATTATTCTTATCTCTCTATGATTTATATGCATTTGTGTACTTTCAATGAAGACTATAATCATGTTTATTTAATGAGATCATTAGATAACAAATTGTTTTCCTTACATGATATAATAAAAAGGAAAGAAATGAAGAAATGATCAATCAATTATCAATCAATCTAAAAAATTCTTTAAATGACATTTAAAAAATAAAAAGAAATTAGGACTAAAAGATTACATACTAAATAGATATTTAGCTAGTATGTATCTAAATAAATTTAGACTTCTACATATATAAAAATATAAAAAAAGATGCATATAATCAAAAGAAAAGAAGTAATCAACTTGAAGTATTAAGTCTTGCACGTAGTACATTACATCCGGTGTATAAATTTAAATTTTGGTGATTTTACGATATGAAATGTGGTCTTAATCGATATAAAAAAAAAATATAACATTCACACAGTGTGCAGCAAATACATTCTAATATTTTTGTTCACACAAAATTTTCTATATACATTGAAACTTGCACAATTAATATTTCAGTGATTTTTTTATTTTTAATTAAGACTTTACAAACGAAATGTGGTCTTGATGTTGTTTCTTCTTTTTGACAGAAACAGGCTTATCCTCTATCAGTAAGCTTCTAGTAAAATGTATCAGCTTATTTGGGCCCCAATCGATGTCGCAATCCAGCCCAACAAAGCCCGTAGTTTTACCTGGCTTCTGAAATCTGAACAGCTGGAACAATGGCCGAAAGAATCGGTCGGACTGGACAGCTTTAACGGGTTAATAGATCCTCTCCGCTCTCCCTCCCTATCACCGCCCGTACTCCCTCCCCGCCTCCTCTTCCGCTTTCCCTCCCTCTCTCTCTGACTGAAACCCTAACCACAGCCCTCAACTCTCCATGGGCGACGACAAGCCCGGTCGGAAGAGAAGTCGCAAGGCGGCAAAAGCATCGTCGGAGACTACTGACCTCTCTACGTCGCCTATCGTTCCTTCCCCATCCCCCGCCGCCAACGACTCCGCCGACCCGCAATCGACTCGTCCCAAGCGCAACCGTCGGAAGAAGCCCGTGCACCAACATCCCGCTCCTTCCTCTCCCCGCCGCACGCGGTCAAGCGAGTTCAAATCCGCTAACGGTGGCGCTGCGGACGTGCCGGTTCCAGAGGCCGTCCCGCCTCCAGCTAAGTGGGATGATGTGGTGAAGGTAGTCCCCTCCATGGATGCGGTGGTGAAGGTGTTCTGTGTCCACACCGAGCCTAATTTCTCTCTGCCATGGCAGAGGAAGAGACAGTACAGCTCGAGCAGCAGCGGGTTTGTAATTAGTGGGAGGAGGGTTCTGACAAATGCACATTCGGTTGAGCACCACACTCAGGTCAAGCTCAAGAAGCGTGGTTCTGATACCAAGTATCTTGCCACTGTTCTGGCCATCGGGACCGAGTGTGATATTGGTAGGAGATAAAATGTTTCAATTCCTTAATACCATCAATATAGTTTGCTTTTATTATCTTATGTGCTTGCTTCTCTGAGCTGCATTGCATATAGTTACTGTAATTAGCTATCATGTTACTCTAATTATTTATTATCAAAGATTGTTTCTTGTTTCAAGAGTCATAAAGTGGTCAATAAGCACATAAAACTGTTACTACATGCAGAATGCATATTACAATCCAGTGAGCAATCTATAATAGAATTAGCTAATAAACCTTACAAAAATATGAATCAATCTTAGACACAGAATACTGCAAGGTATAATCCCTTGAGTAATCCATAATAGACATGGTTATCATGTCCTTGATAACCTACTGATGAAATGTTAATGTATTGGTGTATATTTCACTGAAAATTGATGAAAGCTTTGTTAGTTGTCCTTCAATAACTCATATTGTCCTAATCCATCTGATGAGATGAATATTTAAACAAAATTGTCATTGTATTGAGATCAAAGTGAAAGCCTCAGATTGTTCATTCAGAGTAGGAAATGCGAAATGTGCAGCATTGCATCAATGGATTGGTGCTAACGCTTGTATCATAGCCATACTTGAGTATAGATATGTTAATATTTGTCATATCTTAAGTGTAGGATTGAACCATGACCTACAACTGATGAAATTCTATATTTTTTTTACAAGTTGTAGATCATCTCATTGTTTATAAATTCTCACATTACCATGTTAGTTTACTAACGCAACTTGTATCCCGTTATCAAGAATAACTGCTACCAACACTTACATTGATTTTTATTCAATAGCCATGTTAACAGTCAGTGATGATGAATTTTGGGAAGACGTTTGCCCGGTAGAGTTTGGTTCATTACCTGCTTTACAAGATGCCGTAACAGTTGTTGGGTACCCAATAGGCGGGGATACTATTTCAGTGACTAGTGGAGTTGTCTCTAGGATTGAGATTCTCTCTTATGTCCATGGCTCCACTGAGCTTCTAGGCTTACAGGTCTTTAACTTAGACTCCTTGCATGGTTTTGTCTCTCTCTTTTTTAAATTTTGTAAATGGCCTTTGATGTTTTCAGTTTTCTCCCAAATTAGTTTTGGAAAAAAAAAAACATTCATGAACGATATGAAAGTTCTCAATAAATGATTTTTAGACTGGTTAATGCAGGAGGTGCTACCTTTATTTTATATATATATATTTTTTATGTATAGCCTTTACAAATGGTTTCAACAGATAGATGCAGCAATAAACTCTGGAAATTCAGGGGGACCTGCTTTCAATGACAAGGGGCAGTGTGTGGGAATAGCATTTCAATCTCTTAAACATGAAGATGTTGAGAATATAGGATATGTCATTCCTACTCCTGTGATTACGCACTTCATTACCGATTATGAAAAATCTGGACAATATACTGGTACTTCTTTTATTATATTTCTTTCATGGGTAGTTTGATAATATCTCTTTCCATAGCATTGCCTTTGATCAGATGATATATTTACCTGTTGGAAATCATCAAATACGAGTAAATCTGAAAAACAAATTACAAGTAAAATAAAATAGAAATATAAGGAAAGATATTTTGTTATATGAAAGCTTTGATAAGCAAGAATAGCAACTAAAATTGTCAAAATATGTCTTGTAATGTGTTGCTTTTCCTCTTTGTTTGTTGTTTAGGGTTTCCGATACTAGGTGTAGAATGGCAAAAAATGGAGAACCCGGATCTGCGGAAGTCTATGGGAATGAAGCCAGACCAGAAAGGGGTCCGTGTCAGGCGAGTGGAGCCCACCGCTCCAGAGTCTGGTTGTCTCCACCCATCAGATATTATTCTCAGCTTTGATGGTGTCGATATTGCTAATGATGGAACAGGTATGTTTCTTCTTTACATAATTCTATTATACTTGCAAGTTTTACTTTCTTCTTTATTCCAACTTGCACAAATTTGTTGTAAAAAAAGTCACATGTCGTAGATTTATTCTGTCACCAAAATTTCGAGATTTTGTAGATGACATCCTTACATTAAAAGTGAGATAACTCAAAGAAAAGCTGAGCGGATGGCCCATGATTTTTTTTTTAACTCAGTAAATTGTATGCTAACTTGTTCAAAAGGAAAAAAAAAATTACCTTGCAAGCAGCAGTATAACACTTGATTTAATTTCTACTTGGGATTCCAGAAGGAATTAGGCTTGTTATGGGCAAGGGCAAGTGACAATCTCTCGTTATCACTTCAATGTAATGAAAATTGTTTTTTTTTTTAAGTCAGAATTTAAAGAAACCTTTTGTAAAACCCCAGTCTCATGGATGTCGGTCTCAAATACTCCGTAACTGTTTGGCCACAAACAAAGTATAATACTTGTATATTAAAAACCAAAGGAGTCGTGCACTTGCTTCAAATTTTTTGTTTCATTCCGTTTCAGTTCCATTTAGGCATGGAGAGAGAATAGGGTTCAGCTACCTCGTCTCTCAGAAATATACTGGTGAGAAGGCAGTGGTCAGAGTGTTCCGTGATTCAACAGTTCTGGAGTTCAGTATAAAGCTTGCCACTCACAAAAGACTAGTCCCCGCACACATAAAGGGAACGCCTCCATCTTATTACATTGTTGCTGGATTTGTGTTTACAGCTGTCTCTGTCCCGTATCTTCGATCTGAGGTACTTTTTGCCGATTCTTCTAGTTCTTCTTACCTTTTGACTCCAGCTCTGCAAGGCTTCTTTGAGTCTGAAGCAGTTACAATTTTGGTCACTTGTGTTTCAGTTGCATCAGATATATCCTTAAAAGCCAATTGTCAAATTCAGTCGTTGTAGTAAATGAGCGCCGTCAAGTTAGATTTTTGAGATGTATACAAAATATTTTGGCAATAAGATTTGCTGATTTCATCAGTATATCCAGAAATGTTTTTAATTGAATATGAAAATAATTTCTCATATAAATTATGAATTTATGTAAATCCTGCTAATGATTTGAATTTTTGATATACACAATCCTTTAGGGCCTGTACAGTATCAAAATCCATGGGCTTTCGTGGGTTTTACAGTCAATTGGATTTATTTCCCACCAAAAATCCCATTGCAAGTCAAAACATCAGGAAAAAAAAATAAGTCCCAACCAAAGAAATTTTTTCCACGGACTAAACCTCATTTCTCTTTGACAAAATAATATCAAGTAATGAGATAAAAAATTAAGTATATACTTCATAGTTAGACAATATAAACATATTCTTATGTGATAGAACCCATAACAAATACAATAAAATTTAAAAGTTAAACTAATACTTTACACTAATATTGGTATTAATGTTTTACCTTCATAAATTCCACCATTTTTACTGTTTAATTTTTTTCCAAGATTTTTTATTTATTTGAACCATTTTTTATGAACAATATATATATATATAGAGAGAGAGAGAGAGATGGGCTAACTTGCTTGGGAAGTAAAGAGGGTGTTTTACTTCCCGCTCATATCTCCATTTTCAAAGTTCAAATAGTCGATTCGAACTTTCCAACATGTTCTTCATATTGAAATGTGCTTGGAAACCAAATTTTACATTTTTTGAAATTTTTTTACTATTTTTTCAGAATTTTTGAAAATCACAACTTTTCATTAAATAAAAAAATAATAAAAAATTCAGCAAAGCAATGATTTTCAAAAATTCTGAAAAAATAGTAAATTTTTTTTTCAAAAAATGTAAAATTTGGTCGCCAAGCACATTTCAATATGAAGAACACGTTGGAAGGTTCGAATCGACTATTTGAACTTTGAAAATGGAGATACGAGTGGGAAGTAAAACACCCTCTTTACTTCCCAAAGCAAGTTAGCCCACCTCTCTCTCTCTCTCTCTCTCTCTCTCTATATATATATATAATTTTGATTCTAGTCAATTTAATGGTAAAATAAATATGAAAACTTGAATAGATATACATATTTCAAGATGAATCAGAATTTCCCATAACTATTCCCATGGTATAAGTTAACCAAACATTAATTTCAGTATTTTCCCATAACTATTCGATTCCATACCCATGAGTATGGGTTCCTGTAAATTAATTTGTGGGTTCCAAGCCCGTAAAATTCCATCCCACATAATCCTGTGATAACCAAACATGCCTTTATAGTGAGACCTAAAGGAAGAACATTACAATAATATAGACCTTAAGGACCAAATTGATCATGCTTAGAGAAAACCAATCGGAAACTTCTTTGAATTTTACGAATTAAAATATGATGCTGATTGTTTTGCTTTTTTAATTACAGTATGGGAAGGATTATGAGTATGATGCACCAGTTAAGTTGTTAGACAAGCACTTGCATGCAATGGCACAGTCTGAAGGGGAACAACTTGTAGTTGTTTCTCAGGTTATAATCTTTTTATACAAGAAATTAGAGTTGTCATATTTCTAATTATGTTACAATGAATTGTTTTGAACTCTTTTGCTTTTTAATCAGGTGCTTGTTGCTGACATCAACATTGGTTACGAAGATATTGTGAACACTCAGGTTATTCAAACTTCTTGATTAATGTAAAAGAGTGCTCGGTATTATTTCTAGTGTTGGTTTGTTTACGTAAGATTTTGTATGTAGGTGCTTTCTTTCAATGGAAAGCCAGTGAAGAATCTGAAAAGCTTGGTGCAAATGGTGGAGAAGTGCAAAGAGGGATTTCTTAAATTCGATTTGGAGTACCAGCAGGTATATACTTGCATTCATTTTGAATAAATATGTTTTTTGATGGTTTGTTGGATATTTGTGAAGCCCATTGAGAGGATAAAGAAAAACAATACTCCTTGATTGAGAACTCAATAATCAGCTTGCAAATAATTACCTGTGGAGTTGTATGTTGGAGTATTTAATTAAACAGGAATTTTTTGGGAACCGGCAAGCAGAGCTGCAGAGACAATTTTTTATTTTTTTTTGCAAACAAAAGCTGATAAGAGTGCTCAAATGCTCCATTAGGACGATAATGTCTGGAATGATGGCTGACCTATGTTTTATCAGAGTATGTTGAAATTTTGTGATGCGGCATTTTGTATTTTTAAGACTTGTATTTTAACTTTAAAGACAGTTTGCAAACAAAAGCAGAGACAGATCCCTTTGAAGAAATGCAATTTATCATTCATTATATAAATTAAGGGCGTGCTCCAGAGAAGGGGAGAACCCCTTCGTTAAAGGGAAGGGAGGGGAAATCCGCAGAGCGACGGGCTGCTTACATCATTCACCTGCTCCATAAGAGGAGAAACGGAAAGGGTGCAGAGGGGAGGAGTTACTGTTTGGAGGGGAGGAGAGAGGAGCATGCTGTGGATTTTTGACGAAAGCTGTCACCCCCGATTTGGGGTGTAGAAGTTACTATTCGTAGGGAGAGAACATGCGTTTCTCTTCCTCTCCGTCCCTTCCCCTTCCTCTATGGCCTCCGGTTCTGGAGCACACCCTAAGGCTTGAAATATGCTCTCTCTTTTTTCTTTTGAAGAAAAATGTGGACAAATGTTCAAAGAGACCTATTGCCAAGTGTTTTTCTCTCTCTGAAACTGCACTCATTTATTCGATTACAATTAGAAAAATTAAGATTAAATTCCCTGATTTTAGATTTAGAGAAAAAAAAAACATAGGAGTTGTGTTTGCTTGTATACTGGTGTTTTTTCTCATATTACCATGGGTTTTAAAAGTAACTTTTTTTAACTTTTTTCTAATAGAAACAATCCTTAGTTATACTATTATATAATTTTCTTTTGACAGATTGTTGTGTTGGAAACAAAGAGTGCTAAGGCAGCAACGCACGACATTTTGACGACACATTGCATACCTTCTGCCATGTCAGAAGATCTAAAGACATGAATAATTGCTATTTGAAGAACAGTAGCATTTAGGGCTTACATATGCTGAGGTGGAAGCAGATAGTAAGCTTTTATTTTTGCCTCATATGTTGTATGTCTATTAGATGTGCAGTAGCAAATTATTTTAGTTCACCAACTTTTGAGGTACTTAATTTCCGGATACTAGTGGTTAGTTTGTGCTCTATATCAAATATAGAAGATCAATATTTTGACTTGGAAACATGATTGTATTTTATGATAAGGCTTCATAGTAACTGTTTTGTAATATGACCTCCCTCTGAAAGGTGAGATTATTGTCTACTCAAATGTGATTATTAGATTGCGGATACTATTCATGTATTTTTGTCTATTGTATGATTTGCTGCAACGAACCTCCACAATGCTAAACTGCTTGATTTAGTTTGCTTCTGGTGTATGCTCAAATTTTGTGGGTTGAAAAAAACCGGACGCAGCTACCAATCCGGTTTGTTTCTTTACAGTGATAACTTGGGTTTAACCGAATCGGATGAATCCGGATAAACTAGCCGTTTTCTTTAGGACCAGGATAACTATCCCCATCCCCTCATATTTCCGCACTAAAAAACAAAAATGTCTGGTTCCGACAGTTTGGGTATTTAATATCTATCTATAGTGTATTTATAGTGCATCGAATAAGTATTTAACTTTATTCATTGGAGTATTAACTGTCTGTCCAATATCGAAATAATCTGTCTCCGCAAAAAATTAACATATTTGTTCCTGCGTCCCTGCACTAAAAGACAAAAAAAAATTAATTTTCGATATTTGATAGTTTAATTTTTTTGCAGTATTTAACTTCAATCTTTAGTGTATTAATAATGCATCGAACAAATATTTAACTCTATTTATTGGAGTATTAACTGTCCGTGTCCAACAGCGACACAATCTTTGTCCCCGTAAAAAATGACAAAATAATTTGGTATTGTTCCCACACATCAATATTTAACTTTAGAAATGTTAATATTTAATATTGTAAACGTTTATTTATCTGTAAAGTCAAAAATATTAATCTCTAAAATTATAAATAAGTTGCATGGATTCTATTTAGCATCATATATCTTAGTATTTAACTTTATACACCTCAGTATTTAACTTCAGAAACGTTAGTATTAAACTTTAGGAACATTGGTATTTAACATTATGAAAGGTAGTATTTATCTTCAAAGTCAAAATATTAATATCTAAAATTATAAATAAGTTGTATGGATTATATTTAGCATCTTATATCTTAATATTTAACTTTATGCACACCAGTATTTAACTTTATTGTAAATATTGAAGTTAAGAATTTAGCCTTAAGGCTGAAGTATTTAACAATTTAGTTAGAAGTATTTATTCCTAAGAATTGGAGTATTGAATAATTAGTTATAATAGTATTAATGTGTGAAATATAATTAGAAGTATTTATTCCTAAAAATTGGAGTATTTAACATTTTTAGTAATAAGTATGTATCCCTTCAAATATGAGTATTTAACAATTAGAGATAGTGGTAATAATATCTAACATATAGTAATATCAATTTGTAAATATTGTCCCCGCACCATCATCCCCCCATATCCCCCACTAAAAAAAATAGTTATCGACAATTTGATGATTTAAATTTCCTGAATTATTTAATTTCAGTTTTTCGTGTATTTACTGTGCATCGATCTAGTATTTAACTTTGTTCATTGTAGTATTAACCATTGACGTCCAATAGCGAAAAATATTGTCCCCTCATATCTCCCACTAAAAGACAAAAAAATTAAATTAGTTAGCGACTTTTCTTTTATAAAACTGTAGAGATGAAAGGAGAATGAGAATGGGGTTCTATATAATTATTCTTTCTTTCAATAACCGCTGAACCATCTAGCTGAATAACTCGTTTCCTGTGACTTATTCTGTCTTTCCTCGTATTCTCCAAGTCCCAATTCCCGAGATATCTTCCGCTCGCTATTTCTCCCATAAAAACAAATGCAAATGAGGTTGATAAGCACAATATCAAAGACAAATAATGTTGCAAAGCACAATAACAACGACAAATGAGCTCGTTAACCACAATAACAAGGACAAAGAGATTGCTAAGCAAAAGAACAAGAGCAAATCAGGTTTATAAGAACAAGAACAAAGACTAACGGGGTTGTTATGCACCAAAACAACTGCAAATGACGTTGCTTAGTACGAGAACAAGGAAAAATGTGGTTGCTAACCACTAGAACAAGGGCAAAAAGGGTTGATAAGTATATCAACGACGACAAATGAGGTTGCTAAGTATAACAACAACGACAAAAGGGATTGATAAGCATATGAAAAACGACAATTGAGGTTGTTAAGAACAAGAACGAGGGAAAATGAGGTTCCTAAGCACAATAACAAATGCAAATAAGGATGATAAGCACAAGATCATAGGCAAATGATGTTGCAAAGCACAAAAACAATGACAAATGAGATTGCTAAGCATAACAACAAGGGCAAAAGTGGTTGATAAACATATGAACAACGATAAGTGAGGTTGCTAAGCACAAGAACAAGGGCAAATGAGATTCCTATGCAAAGAACAAGGGCAAGTGAGGTTTCCAAAAACAAGAACAAATGCAAATGATGTTGGTAAGTACAAGTACAAGTACAATTGCAAATGATGTTACTAAGCACAAGAACAAGGGCAAACGTAGTTGCTAAATCTAAGAAGAATGACAAATGACGTTTCAACGGACAAGAACATATGCAACTAAGAACAAGAACAATGAAAAAAGTGGTTGATAAGCAGAAGAACAAATGCAAACGATGTTGCTAAGAGCAAGAAAAATGGCAAAAGTGGTTGATAAGCATATGAACAACGACAATTCAGGATTGTTAAGCACAAAAACAAGCTCAAATGAGGTTCATAAGCACAAGAACAAATGCAAATAAGGTTGATAAAAACAAGATCAATGACAAATGATGTTAGAAAATACAAGAAAATCGACAAATGAGGTTTTTAAGAACAAGAACAAGGGCAAATTAGGTTGCTAAGCTCAAGAATAAGGGCAAATTAGTTTTCTAAGAACATTGCTATGCACCAGAACAACTGCAAATGACGTTGCTTATCACAAGAACAAGGGCAAATGCGGTTGCTGAGCACTACAACAAGGGCAAAAAGGGTTTATAAGTATATCAATGACGACAAATGAGGTTGCTAAGCATAACAACAATGACAAAAAGGGTTAATAAGCATATGAAAAACGACAATTGGTTGTTAAGAACAAGAATATGGGAAAATGAGGTTCCTAAGCACAAAACCAAATACAAATAAGATTGGTAAGCACAAGATCATAGGCAAATGATGTTGCAAAGCATAAGAACAACGACAAATGAGGTTGCTAAGCACAACAACAAGGGCAAAAGGGGTTTATAAGCATAGGAACAGCCACAAATGAGGTTGCTAAGCACAAGAACAAGGGCAAATAGGTTGATAAGCATATCAACAACAACAAATGAGGTTGCTAAGCATAACAACAACAGCAAAAGGGGTTGATAAGCATATGAACAACAACAATTGACGTTGTTAAGAACAAGAATAAGGAAAAAATGAGGTTCTTAAGCACAAAAAAATACAAATAAGGTTAATAAGCACAATATCAAGGGCAAATGATGTTGCAAAGCACAAGAATAATGACAAATAGGTTGTTAAGCACAAGAATTAGGACAAATGAGATTGCCAAGCTCAAGAACATGGGTAAATCAGGTTCTTATATAAAAAAAAACTAATGAGGTTGTTAAGCACCAGTACAAATGCAAAAGATGTATTGAGCTCCACAGAACAAATGCAAATGATGTTGCTAAGTACAAGAACAAGGGCAAAAGGGGTTGATAAGCATATCATCAACGATAAATGAGGTTGTTATGCACAACAACAAGAACAAAAGAGGTTGATAAACATATAAACAACAACAAATGAGGTTGCTAAGCACAAGAACAAGGACAAATGAGATTCCTAAGCACAAGAACAAGTGCAAGTGAGATTCCCATAAACAAGAACAAACACAAATGGTTGGTAAGCACAAAAACAATTGCAAATGATGTTGCTAAGCACAAGAATAAAGACAAATGAGGTTGCTAAGTTTAAGAACAAGGGTAAATGATGTTTCTAAGCAAGAGAACAAATGCAATGACGTTGATAATAAAAAAAATATTGGCAAAAGATGTTGATAAGCATAAAAACAAATGCAAATGATGTTGCTAAGAACAAGAACAAGGGCAAAAGAGGTTGATAAATATATGAACAATGGCAATTGAGATTGTTAAGCATAAGAACATGGGCAAATGAGGTTCTTAAGTACAAGAACAAATACAAATAAGGTTGATAAGCACAAGATCAAGGGCAAATGATATTGCAAAGTACAAGAACAACGACAAATGATATTGTTAAGCACAAGAGCAAGGGCAAATAAGGTTGCCAAGCTCAAGAACAATGGCAAATCAGGTTCCTATAAACAAAAAGAAAGACTAATGAGGTTGTTAAGCACCAGAACAAATATAAATGATGTGCTGAGAAGCAAAACAAATGCAAATGAAGTTGCTAAGCACAAGAACAAGGACAAAAGGAGTTGATAAGCAAATTATCAACGATTAATGAGGTTGCTAAGCACAACAACAAGGACAAAAGGGGTTGATAAGAATATCCACAACGAGAAATGAGGTTGCTATGCATAAGAACAAGGGTAAATGAGATTCATAAGCACAAGAACAATGGCAACTGAGGTTCCCAAAATTAAAAACAAATGCAGATGATATTGGCCAGCACAAGAACATATGCAATGGCGTTGCTAAGAACAAGAACAATGGCAAAAGCGGTTGCTAAGCATAAGAGCAAATGCAAATGATATTGCTAAGAACAAGAACATGGACAAAAGAAGTTGATAAGCATATGAATAACGATAATTAAGGTTGTTAAGCACAAGAAGAAGGTCAAATGAAGTTCCTACACACAAGAACAAATGCAAATGAGGTGGATAAGTACAAGATCAAAGGCAAATGATGTTGGAAAGCACAAGAACAATGACAAATGAGCTTGTTAGCCACAAGAACAAGGGTAAAAGAAGTCGCTAAGAACAAGAACAAGGGAAATCAGGTTTATAAGAACAAGAACAAAGACTAACGGGGATGTTATGCACGAGAATAACTGCAAATGACATTGCTTAGCACAAGAACAAGGGGAAATGTAGTTGCTAAGCACAAGAACAAGGGCAAAACATGTTGATAAGCATATCAATGACGATAAATGAGGTTGCTAAGTATAACAACCACGACACAAGGGGTTGTTAACCATATGAAAAGCAACAATTGAGGTTGTTAAGGACAAGAACAAAGGAAAATGGGGTTTCTAAGCACAAGAACAAATGAAAATAAGGTTGATAAGCAGAAGATCAAGGGCAAATGATATCGCAAAGCACAAGGACAACGACAAATAAGATTGTTAAGCACAAGAACTAGGGCAAATGAGATTGCTAAGCTCAAGAACAATGTCAAATCAGGTTCATATAAACAAAAACAAAGACAAATGATGTGCTGAGCACCAGAACAAATGGAAATCATGTTGATAACCATATGATGAACTACAAATGAAGTTGCTAAGCACAACAACAAAGCCAAAATGGGATGATAAGCACATGAACAACAACAAATGAGGTTGCTAAGCACAAGAACAAGGGCAAATGAGGTTCCTAAGATTAAGCAAATGTAAATGAGGTTGATAATCACAAGATTAAAGGCAAATAATGTTGCAAAGCACAATAACAACGACAAATGATCTTGTTAACCATAATAACAAGGGCAAATCAGGTTTATAAGAACTAGAACAAAGACTATCGGGGTTGTTATGCACCAGAACAACTGCAAATGACATTGCTTAGCACGAGAACAACGACAAATGAGCTTGTTAACCACAATAACAAGGTTAAAGGAGGTTGCTAAGCAAAAGAACAAGGGCAAATAATGTTGATAAGAACAAGAACAAAGACTAACGGGGATATTATGCACCAGAACAATTGCAAAAAGAGTTGATAAACATATCAACGATAACAAATGAGGTTACTATGCATAACAACAACGACAAAAGGGATTGATAAGCATATGAAAAACGACAATTGAGGTTGTTAAGAACAATCACAAGGGAAAATGAGGTTCCTAAGCACAAAAACAAATGCAAATAAGGATGATAAGCACAAGATCATAGGCAAATGATGTTGCAAAGCACAAGAACAATGACAAATGAGGTTGCTAAGCACAACAACAAGGGCAAAATGGGTTGATAAGCA
The DNA here is from genome assembly GCA_024447775.1 of Carex cristatella. Classification (NCBI taxonomy): domain Eukaryota; kingdom Viridiplantae; phylum Streptophyta; class Magnoliopsida; order Poales; family Cyperaceae; genus Carex; species Carex cristatella. The sequence goes on from JAJHPF010000016.1 coordinate 694,963, forward strand.
TACGAACAACGACAATGAGGTTGCTAAGCACAAGAACAAGGGCAAATGAGATTCCTAAGCAAATGATGTTGGTAAGTACCAGAACAATTGCAAATGATATTACTAAGCACAAGAACAACGGCAAACGTGGTTGCTAAATCTAAGAACAACGGCAAATAATGTTTCTAAGCACAAGAACATATGCAACTAAGAACAAGAACAATGGGAAAAGTGGTTGACAAGTAGAAAAAGAAATGCAAATGATGTTGCTAAGAACAAGAAAAAGGATAAAAGTGGTTAAGCATATGAACAACGACAATTAAGGATGTTAAGCACAAGAACAAGCCCAAATGCGGTTCTCAAGTACAACAACAAATGCAAATAAGGTTGATAAGTACAAGATCGAGGGCAAATAATGTTGGAAAACACAACAAAAATGACAAATGAGGTCGTTAAGCACAAGAATAAGGGCAAATTAAGTTGCTAAGCTCAAGAACAAGGGCAAATCAGTTTTCTAAGAACAAAAACTAAAACTAACGGGGTTGTTCTGCACCGGAACAACTGCAAACGACGTTGCTTAGCACAAGAACAAGGACAACTGTGGTTGCTGAGCACTACAACAAGGGCAAAAGGGATTGATAAGTATATCAACGACAAGAAATGAGGTTGCTAAGCATAACAACAATGACAAAAGTGGTTCATAAGTATATGAAGTACGACAATTCAGGTTGTTAAGAATAAGAACAAGGAAAAATAGGGTTCCTAAGCACAAGAACAAATGCAAATAAGATTGGTAAGCACAAGATCATAGGCAAGTGATGTTGCAAAGCACAAGAACAACGACAAATGAGGTTGCTAAGCATAACAACAAGGGCAAAATGAGTTGATAAGCATATGAACAGCGACAAATGAGGTTGCTAAGCACAAGAACAAGGACAAATGGGTTGATAAGCATATCAACAACGAAAAATAAGGTTGCCAAGCATAACAACAACAACAAAAGAGGTTGATAAGCATATGAATAACAACAATTGACGTTGTTAAGAACAAGAATAAGGAAAAATGAGGTTCCTAAGCATAAAAATAAGGTTGATAAGCACAATATCAAGGGTAAATGATGTTGCAAAGCACAAGAACAATGACAAATAGGTTGTTAAGCACAAGAATTAGGACAAATGAGGTAGCTAAGCTCAAGAACAAGGGCAAGTCAGGTTCCAATAAACAAAAGCAAAGACTAATGAGGTTGTTAAGTACCAGAACAAATGCAAATGATGTTGCAAAAGACAAGAACAATGACAAATGAGCTTGTTCGCCATAAGAACAAGGGTAAAAGAGGTTGCTAAGAACTAGAACAAAGACTAACGGGGTTGTTATGCACCATAATAACTGCAAATGACATTGCTTAGCACAAGAATAAGGGGAAATGTTGTTGCTAACTACAAGAACAAGGGCAAAAAAAATTGATAAGCATATCAACGACGACAAATGAGGTTGCTAAGTATTAACAACAACGACAAAAGGGATTGATAAGCACATGAAAAACGACAATTGAGGTTGTTAAGAATAAGAATAAGGGAAAATGGTGTTCCTAAGCACAAGAACAAATGCAAACAAGGATGATAAGCACAAGATCATAAGAAAATGATATTGCAAATCACAAGAACAGTGACAAATGAGGTTGCTAAGCACAACAACAAGGGCAAAAGAGGTTGATAAGCATATGAATAGTGACAAATAAGGTTGCTAAACACAAGAATAAGGACAAATGCGATTCCTAAGGAAAGAACAAGGGCAAGTGAGGTTCCCAAAACCAAGAACAAATACAAATGATGTTGGTAAGCACAAGAACAATTGCAAATGATGTTACTAAGCACAAGAACAAGGGCAAACGTGGTTGCTAAGTCCAAGAACAATGGTAAATGATGTTTCAAAGCACAAGAACACGGGATCAAGGGCAAATGATGTTGAAAAGAACAAGAAAAACGACAAATGAGGTTGTTAAGCACAAGAACAAGGGTAAATCAGGTTGGTAAGCTCAAGAACAAGGGCAAATCAGTTTTCTAAGAACAAAAACAAATACTAACGAGGTTGTTATGCACCAGAACAACTGAAAATGACGTTGCTTAGCACAAGAATAAGGGAAAAATGTGATTGCTAAGCACTAGAACAAGGGCAAAAAAGATAGATAAGCATATCAACGATGAAAAATGAGGTTGCTAAGCATAACAACAACGAAAAAAGGGGTTGATAAGCATATGAACAACGACAAATGAGGTTGCTAAGCACAAGAATAAGGGCAAAAAGGTTGATAAGCATATGAACAACGACAAATGAGGTTGCTAAGCATAACAATAACAACAAAAAAGGATTGATAAGCATATGAATAACGACAATTGACGTTGTTAAGAACAAGAATAAGGAAAAATGAGGTTCCTAAGCACAAGAAAAATACAAATAAGATTGATAAGCACAATATCAAGGGCAAATGATGTTACAAAGCACAAGAACAATGACAAATAAGGTTGTTAAGAACAAGAACAAGGAAAAATGGGGTTCCTAAGCACAAGAACAAATGCAAATAGGGATGACAATCACAAGATCATAGGCAAATGATGTTGCAAAGCACAAGAACAATGACAAATGAGGTTGCTAAGCACAACAACAAGGGCAAAAGGGGTTGATAAGCATATGAACAACGACAAATAAGGTTGCTAAGCACAAGAACAAGGACAAATGAGATTCCTAAGCAAATAATAAGGGCAACTGAGGTTCCAAAAAATAAGAACAAATGCAAATGATATTGGTAAACACAAGAACAATTGCAAATGATGTTACTAAGCACAAGAACAAGGGCAAACGTGGTAGCCAAGTCCAAGAACAACGTCAAATGACGTTTCTAAGCACAATAACATATGCAACTAAGAACAAGAACAATGGAAAAGGTGGTTGATAAGAAGAAGAACAAATGCAAATGATGTTGCTAAGAACAATAAAAAAAGACAAAATTGATTGATAAGCATATGAACAACGACAATTAAAGATGTTAAGCACAAGAACAAATCCAAATGAGGTTTCCAAGAAGAAGAACAAATGCAAATAAGGTTGATAAGCACATGATCCAGGGCAAATGATGCTGGAAAGAACAAGAAAAACGACAAATGAGGTTGTTAAACACAAGAACAAGGGTAAATCAGGTTGCGAAGCTCAAGAACAAGGTCAAATCAGTTTTCTAAGAACAAAAACAAAGACTAACGGGATTGTTATGCACCAGAACAACTGCAAATGGCATTGCTTAGCACAAGAACAAGTGAAAATGTGGTTGCTGAGCACTAGAACAAGGGCAAAATATTGATAAGCATATCAACGATGACAAATTAGGTTGCTAAGCATAACAACAATGACAAAAGGGATTGATAAGCATATGAACAGCGACAAATGAGGTTGATAAGCATAAGAACAATGACAAAAAGGTTGATAAGCATATCCACAACGACAAATGAGGTTGCTAACCATAACAAAAACAACAAAAGGGGTTGATAAGCATATGAACAACGACAATTGACGTTGTTAAGAACAAGAATAAGGAAAAATGAGGTTCCTAAGCACAAGAAAAATGCAAATAAGGTTGATAAACACAATATCAAGGGCAAATGATGTTGCAAAGCACAAGAACAACGACAAATAGGTTGTTAAGCACAAGAATTAGATTAAATGAGGTTGCCAAGCTCAAAACCAAGGGAAAATCAGGTTTCTATAAATAAAAACAAAGACTAATGAGGTTGTTAAGCACCATAACAAATGCAAAAGATGTGTTGAGCGGAAGTACAAATGCAAATGATGTTGCTAAGCACAAGAACGATGGGAAAAGGGGTTGATAAGCATATCATCAACGACAAATGAGGTTGGTATGCACAACAACAATGACAAAAGAGGTTGATAAGTATATGAACAACAACAATGACAAAAGAGGTTGATAAGTATATGAACAACAACAATGACAAAAGAGGTTGATAAGTATATAAACAACAACAAATGAGGTTGCTAAGCACATGAGCAAGGGCAAAATGAGGTTCCTAAGCACAAGAACAATGGCAAGTGAGACTCCCAAAAACAAGAATAAATACAAATGGTCGGTAAGCACAAAAATAATTGCAAATGATGTTGGTAAGCACAAGAACAAAGGCAAATTAGATTGCTAAGATTAAGAACAAGAGCAAATGACGTTTCTTAGAAATAGAACAAATGCAATGACGTTGCTAAGAACAAGAATATTGGCAAAAGAGGTTGTTAAGCATATGAACAACGACAATTGAGGTTGTTAAGCACAAAAACATGGGCAAATGAGGTTCTTAAGCACAAGAACAAATACAAATGAGGTTGATAATCACAAGATCAAGGGCAAATGATATTGCAAAACACAATAACAACGACAAATGAGGTTGTTAAGCACAAGAGCAAGTGAGGTTGCCAAGCTCAAGCACAAGGGAAAATCAGTTTTCTATAAACAAAAACAAAGACTATTGTTGAGCACCAGAACAAGTGCAAATGATGTGTTGAGCAGCAAAACAAATGCAAATGAAGTTGCTAAGGACAAAAACAAGGGCAAAAGAGGTTGATAAGAATATCAATAACGAGAAATGAGGTTGTTATGCACAAGAACAAGGGTAAATGAGATTTCTAAGTACATGACAAGGGCAATTGAGGTTCCAAAAAATAAAAACAAATTCAAATGATATTGGTCAGCACAAGAACAAGAGCAAATGAGGTTGCTAAGTCTAAGAACAAGGGCAAATGACGTGTCTAAGCACAAGAACATACGCAATGACGTTGCTAAGAACAAGAACAATGGCAAACGTGTTTCCTAAGCATAAGAACAAATGCAAATGATGTTGCTTAGAACATGAACGGGCAAAAGAGGTTGATAAGCATATGAACAACGATAAATGAGGTTGGTATGCACAAGAACAATGTCAAATGAGGTTCCTACGTACAAGAATAAATGCAAATGAGGTTGATAAACACAATATCAAAGGCATATGATGTTGCAAAACACAAGAACAATGACAAATGAGCTTGTTAGCCACAATAACAAAGGTAAAAGAGGTTGCTAAGAACAAGAACAAAGACTAACGGGGTTGTTATGTACGAGAATAACTGCAAATGACATTGCTTGGCACAAGAACAAGGGGAAATGTTGTTGCTAAGCATAAAGAACAAGGGCAAAAAGTGTTGATAAGCATATCAACGACGACAAATGAGGTTTTAACAACCACGACAAAAGGGGTTGATAACCATATGAAAAACAATAATTGAGGTTGTTAAGAACAAGAACAAGGGAAAATGAGGTTCCTAAGTGCATGAACAAATGCAAATAAGGTTGATAAGCACAAGATCAAAGACAAATGATGTTGCAAAGCACAAGAACAACAAATAAGGTTGTTAAGCACAAGAACTTGGGCAAATGAGATTTCTAAGGTCAATAACAAGGTCAAATCAGGTTCCTATAAACAAAAACAAAGACAAATGATGTGCTGAGCACCAGAACAAATGCAAATGATGTGTTGAGCACCAGAACAAATACAAATGATGTTGATAAGCACAACAACAAAGGCAAAATGGGATGATAAGCATATGAACAACGACAAATGAGGTTGCTTACCACATGAACAAGGGCAAATAAGGTTCCTAAGCACAAGCAAATACAAATGAGGTTGATAAACACAAGATCAAAGGCAAATAATGTTGCAAAGCACAAGAACAATGACAAATTAGCTTATTAACCACAATAACAAGGGAAAAAGATGTTGCTAAGCAAAAGAACAAGGGCAAATAATATTTATAAGAACAAGAACAAAGACTAACGGGGTTGTTATGCACCAGAACAACTGCAAAAAGAGTTGATAAGTATATCAACGACGACAAATGAGGTTGCTAAGCATAAGAACAATGACAAAAGAGATTGATAAGTATATGAAAAACGACAATTGAGGTTGTTAAGAAAAAGAGCAAGGGAAAATGGGGTTCCCAAGCACAAGAACAAATGCAAATAAGGATGATAAGCTCAAGATCATAGGCAAATGATGTTGCAAAGCACAAGAACAATGACAAATGAGGTTGCTAAGCACAACAACACGTGCAAAAGGAGTTGATAAGCATATGAAAAGCGATAAATGAGTTTGGCAAGCACAAGAACAAGGGCAAATGAGATTCCAAAGCAAAGAACAAGGGCAAGTGAGGTTCCCAAAAACAAGAACAAATGCAAATGATGTTGGTAACTACAAGAACAATTGCAAATGAACAAGGGCAAATGTAATTGCTGAATTTAAGAAGAACGGCAAATAACGTTTCTAAGCACAAGAACATATGCAACTAAGAACAAGAATAATGGAATAAGTGGTTGAGAAACAGAAGAACAATTGCAAATGTTGATGGTAAGAACAAGAAAAAGGGCAAAAGTGGTTGATAAGCATATGAACAACGACAATTAAGGATGTTAAGTACAAGAAGAAGCCCAAATGTGGTTCTCAAGCACAAGGACAAATGCAAATAAGGTTGATAAGTACAAGATCAAGGGCAAATGATGTTTGAAAAGCACAAGAAAAACGACAAATGAGGTTGTTAAGCACAAGAACAATGGCAAATCAGGTTGCTAAGCTCAAGAACAAGGGCAAATCAGTTTTCTAAGAACAAAAACAAAAACTAACGAGGTTGTTATTCTCCAGAACAACTGTAAATGATGTTGCTTAGCACAAGAACAAGGACAAATGTGGTTGCTGAGCACTACAACAAGGGCAAAAAGGATTCATAAGTATATCAACGACGACAAATGAGGTTCCTAAGCATAACAACAACGTCAAAAGTGTTCATAAGTACATGAAGTACGACAATTCAGGTTGTTAAGAACAAGAACAAGGGAAAATAGAGTTCCTAAGTACAAGAACAAATGCAAATAAGATTGGTAAGCACAAGATCATACGCAAATGATTTTGCCCTTGTTCTTGTGCTTAGCAACATCATTTACACTTGTTCTTGTGCTTAGAAACCTCATTTGCTCTTGTTCGTGTTCTTAACAACCTCAATTGTCATTGTTCATATGATTCATAACCTCTTTTGTCCTTGTTCATGTGCTTAGCAACATCATTTGTACTTTTTCTTGTGCTCAACAACCTCATTTGCCGTTGTTCTTGCGCTTTCAACATAATTTTCCCTTGATCTTATGCTTTTGAACCTCATTTGTATTTGTTCTTGTGCTTAGGAACCTCAAATGCCCTTGTTTGTGTGCTTAACAACCTCAATTAGCGTTGTTCGTGTGCTTCTTAACCTCTTTTGCCCTTGTTCTTGTGCTTAGCAACCTCATTTACACTTGTTCTTGTGCTTAGCAACCTCATTTGTCGATGTTCTTGCACTTTAGAACATAATTTTCCCCTGATCTTGTGCTTATGAACCTCATTTGCATGTGTTCATGTGCTTAGGAACCTCATTTTCTCTGGTTTGTGAGCTTAACAACCTCAATTGGCGTTGTTCGTGTTGTTAACAGCCTCCTTTGCCCTTGATCTTGTGCTTATGAACCTTATTTGTATTTGTTGTTGTGCTTAGGAACCTCATTTGCCCATGTTTGTGTGCTTAACAACCTCAATTGGCGTTGTTCGTGTGCTTCTTAACCTCCTTTGCCCTTGTTCTTGTGCTTAGCAAAATCATTTGCACTTTTTCTTGTGCTTAACAACCTCATTTATCGTTATTCTTGCGCTTTGCAACACAATTTGCCCTTGATCTTGTGCTTATGAACCTCATTTGCATTTGTTATTGTGCTTAGGATCCTCCTTTGCCCTTGTTTGTCTGCTTAACAACCTCAGTTGTTGTTGTTCATATGCTTCTTAATCTCTTTTGCCCTTGTTCTTGTGCTTAGCAACATCATTTAGACATGTTATTGTGCTTAACAACCTCATTTGTCGTTGTTTTTGCGCTTTGCAACATAATTTGTCCTTGATATTGTGCTTATGAACCTCATTTGCATTTGTTTGTGTGCTAAACATCCTTAATTGTCATTGTTCATATGCTTCTTAACCTCTTTTGCCATGTTCTTGTGCTTAGCAACATCATTTACACTTGTTCCTGTGATTAACAACCTCATTTCTCGTTGTTCTTGTACTTTGCAACATAATTGGCCCTTGATCTTGTGCTTATGAACCTCATTTGCATTTCTTTTTGTGCATAGGAACCTCATTTTCCCTTGTTTGTGTGCTTAACAACCTCAATTGGCTTTGTTCTTGTTTTTAACAGCCTCTTTTGTCCTTAATTTAGTGCTGATGAACCTCATTTGCATTTGTTCTTGTGCTTAGAAATCTCATTTGTCATTGTTTGTGTGCTTAACAACCTCAATTGTAATTATTCATGTGCTTCTTAACCTCTTTTGCCTTTGTTCTTGTGCTTAGCAAAATCATTTGCACTTTTTCTTGTGCTGAACAACCTCAGTTATCGTTGTTCTTGCGCTTTGCAACATAATTTACCCTTGATCTTGTGCTTATGAACCTCATTTCCATTTTTTACTATACTTAGGATCCTCATTTGCCCTTGTTTATCTGCTTAACAACCTAAGTTATCGTTCTTCATATGCTTCTTAATCTCTTTTGTCCTTGTTCTTGTGCTTAGCAACATCATTTAGACATATTATTGTGCTTAACAACCTCATTTGTCGTTGTTCTTGCGCTTTACAACATAATTTGCCCTTGATATTGTGCTGATAAACCGCATTTGCATTTGTTTGTGTGCATAACAACCTCAATTGTCGTTGTTCATATGCATCTTAACCTCTTTTGCCATGTTCTTGTGCTTAGCAACATCATTTACACTTGTTCTTGTGATTAACAACCTCATTTCTCGTGGTTCTTGCACTTTGCAACATAATTGGCCCTTGATCTTGTGCTTATGAACATCATTTGCATTTGTTCATGTGCTTAGGAACCTCATTTTCCCTTGTTTGTGAGCTTAACAACCTCTATTGACGTTGTTCGTGTTGTTAACAGCCTCATTTGTCCATGATCTTGTGCTTATGAACCTCATTTGCATTTGTTGTTGTGCTTAGCAACCTCGTTTACCCTTGTTCGTGTGCTTAACAACCTCAATTGGCGCTGTTCATATACTTATTAACCTCTTTTGACCTTGTTCTTGTGCTTAACAGCCTCATTTATCGTTGTTCTTGCGCTTTACAACATAATTTGTCCTTGATTTTGTGCTTATGAACCTCATTTGCATTTGTTATTGTGCTTGGGATCCTCATTTGCCCTTGTTTATGTGCTTAACAACCTCAATTGGCGTTGTTCGTGTGCTTACCAACTTCTTTTGCCCTTGTTGCTGTGCTTATGAACCTCATTTGTATTTGTTCTTGTGCTTAGGAATCTCATTTACCCTTGTTTGTGTGCTTAACAACCTCAATTGGCGTTGTTCGTGTGCTTAACAACCTGTTTTGCCCTTGATCATGTGATTATGAACCTCATTTGCATTTGTTTTTGTTCTTAGGAACATCATTAGCCCTTGTTCGTGTGCTTAACAACATCAATTGTCATTGTTCATATGATTCTTAACCTCTTTTGTCCTTGTTCTTGTGCTTACCGACATCATTTGTACTTTTTCTTGTGTGTAACAACCTTATTTGTCATTGTTCTTGCGCTTTGCAACATAATTTGTTCTTGATCTTATGCTTATGAACCTCAATTGCAATTGTTCTTGTGCTTAGGAACCTCAATTGGCGTTCTACGTGTGCTTAACAACCTCTTTTTCCCTTGATCTTGTTCTTATGTACCTCATTTGCATTTGTTCTTTTGCTTAGCAACATCATTTGCACATTTTATTGTGCTTAACAAGCTCATTTGTCGTTGTTCTTGCACTTTGCAACATAATTTGCCCTTCATATTGTGCTTATGAACCTCATTTGCATTTGTTTGTGTACTTAACATTCTCAATTGTCATTGTTCATATGCTTGTTAACCTCTTTTGCCCATGTTCTTGTGCTTAGCAATATCACTTATACTTTTTCTTGTGATTATCAATCTCATTTCTCGTTGTTCTTGCACTTTGCAACATAATTTGCCCTTGATATTTTACTTTTGAACCTCATTTGCATTTGTTATTGTGCTTAGGATCCTCATTTTGCCCTTGTTTGTGTGCTTAACAACCTCAATTGGCATTGTTCGTGTTGTTCATAACCTCTTTTGCCCTTGATATTGAGCTTATGAACCTCATTTGCATTTGTTCTTGTGCTTAGGAACCTCAATTGCCCTTGTTTGTGAGCTTAACAACCTCTTTTGCCCTTGATCTTGTGCTTATGTACCACATTTGCATTTGTTCTTGTGCTTAGGAACCTCATTTGCCCTTGTTCGTGTGCATAACAACCTCATTTTGCCCTTGCTCTCATGCTTAGTGACATCATTTATATTTGTTCTTGTACTTAGCAACCTCATTTGTCGTTGTTCTTGTACTTTGCAACATAATTTTTCGATGATCTTGAGCTTATGAACTTCATTTGCATTTGTTATTGTCCTTAGGAACCTCATTTGCCCTTGTTTATGTGCTTAACAACATCAATTGTCATTGTTCATATGATTCTTAACCTCTTTTGTCCTTGTTCTTGTGCTTAGCAACATCATTTGTAATTTTTCTTGTGTGTAACAACCTTATTTGTCATTGTTCTTTCGCTTTGCAACATAATTTGTCCTTGATCTTATGCTTATGAATCTCGTTTGCTTAGGAACCTCAATTGGCGTTGTTCGTGTGCTTAACAACCTCTTTTGCCCTTGATCTTGTTCTTATGTACCTCATTTGCATTTGTTCTTGTGCTTAGCAACATTATTTACACTTCTTATTGTGCTTAACAACCTCATTTGTCGTTATTCTTGCACTTTGCAACATAATTTACCCTTCATATTGTGCTTATGAATCTCATTTGCATTTGTTTGTGTACTTAACATTCTCAATTGAAATTGTTCATATGCTTGTTAACCTCTTTTGCCCATGTTCTTGTGCTTAGCAATACCATTTACACTTGTTCTTGTGATTATCAACCTCATTTCTCGTTGTTCTTGCACTTTGCAACATAATTTGCTCTTGGTCTGGTACTTATGAACCTCATTTGCATTTGTTATTGTGCTTAGGATCCTCATTTTGCCCTTGTTTGTGTGCTTAACAACCTCAATTGGCGTTGTTCGTGTTGTTAACAACCTCTTTTGCCCTTGATATTGAGCTTATGAACCTGATTTTTCATTTCTTCTTATGCTTAGCAACATCATCTACACTTGTTCTTGTGCTTAACAACCTCATTTGTCGATGTTCTTGCACATTGCAACATAATTTTTTCGTCATCTTGTGCTTATGAACCTCATTTGCATTTGTTCATGTGCTTAGGAACCTCATTTTCCCTTATTTGTAAGCTTAACAACCTCTATTGTCGTAGTTTGTGTTGTTAACAGCCTCATTTGCCCATGATCTTGTGCTTATGAATCTCATTTGCATTTGTTATTGTGCTTAGGATCTTCATTTGCCCTTGTTTATGTGCTTAACAACCTCAATTGGCGTTGTACGTGTGCTTACCAACTTATTTTGCCCTTGATAATGTGCTTATGAACCTCATTTGTATTTGTTCTTGTGCTTAAGAACCTCATTTGCCCTTGTTTGTGTGATTAACAACCTCAATTCGCGTTGTTCGTGTGCTTAACAACCTCTTTTGCCCTTGATCATGTGATTATGAACCTTATTTGTATTTGTTCTTGTTCTTAGGAACCTCACTAGTAGCCCTTGTTCGTGTGCTTAACAACATCAACTGTCATTGTTCATATGATTCTTAACCTCTTTTGTCCTTGTTATTGTGCTTAGCAACATCATTTGTACTTTTTCTTGTGTGTAACAACCTTATTTGTCGTTGTTATTGCGCTTTGCAACATAATTTGCCCTTGATCTTATGCTTATGAACCTCATTTGCATTTGTTCTTGTGCTTAGAAACCTCAATTGCCCTTGTTTGTGTGCTTAACAACGTCAATTGGCGTTGTTCGGGTGCTTAACAACCTCTTTTGCCCTTGATCTTGTGCTTAACAACCTCATTTGCATTTGTTATTGTGCTTAGGATCCTCCTTTGCCCTTGTTTGTCTGCTTAACCACCTCAGTTGACGTTGTTCATATGCTTCTTAATCTCTTTTGCCCTTGTTCTTGTGCTTAGCAACATCATTTAGACATGTTATTGTGCTTAACAACCTCATTTGTCGTTGTTTTTGCGCTTTGCAACATAATTTGTCCTTGATACTGTGCTTATGAACCTCATTTGCATTTGTTCGTGTGCTTAACATCCTCAATTGTCGTTGTTCATATGCTTCTTAACCTCTTTTGCCATGTTCTTGTGCTTGGCAACATCATTTACACTTTTTCTTGTGTTTAACAACCTCATTTCTCGTTGTTCTTGCACTTTGCAACATAATTGGCCCTTGATCTTGTGCTTATGAACCTCATTTGCATTTCTTCTTGTGCATAGGACCCTCATTTTCCCTTGTTTGTGTGCTTAAAAACCTCAATTGGCGTTGTTCTTGTTGTTAACAACATCTTTCGCCCTTCATCTTGTGCTTATGAACCTCATTTGCATTTGTTCTTGTGCTTAGGAATCAAATTTGCTATTGTTCGTGTGCTTAACAATCTCAATTGTCGTTGTTCATACACTTCTTAACTTCTTTTGCCCTTCTTCTTGTGCTTAGCAACATTATTTACACTTGTTCTTGTGCTTAACAACCTCATTTGTCGATGTTCTTGCACTTTGCAACAGAATTTTCCCCTGGTCGTGTACTTATGAACCTCATTTACATGTGTTCAGGTGCTTGTGAACCTCATTTGCATTTGTTGTTGTTCTTAATAACCTCAATTGGCGTTGTACGTGTGCTTAACAACCTCTTTTGTCCTTGATGTTGTGCTTATGTATCTCATTTGCATTTGTTCTTGTGCTTAGGAACCTCATTTACCCTTGTTCGTGTGCTTTAACAACCTCAATTGCCATTGTTCATATGCTTCTTAACATCTTTTGTCCTTGTTCTTGTGCTTAGCAAAATCATTTGCACTTTTTCTTGCGCTTAACAACCTCATTTATCGTTGTTCTTGCGCTTTGCAACAGAATTTTCCCCTGATCATGTGCTTCTGAACCTCATTTGCAAGTGTTCAGGTGCTTAGGAACCCCATTTTCTCTTGTTTGTCAGCTTAACAACCTCAATTAGCGTTGTTCGTGTTGTCAACAACCTCCTTTGCCCTTGATCTTGTGCTTATGAACCTCATTTGCATTTGTTGTTGTGCCTAGGAACAATTGACCTTGTTCGTGTGCTTAACAACCTCAATTGGTGTTGTTCGTGTGCTTAACAACCTCTTTTGCCCTTGATGTTGTGCTTATGTACCTCATTTGCATTTCTTCTTGTGCTTAGGAACCCCATTTGCCCTTGTTCGTGTGCTTTAACAACATCAATTGTCATTGTTCATATGCTTCTTAACCTCTTTTGCCCTTGTTCTTGTGCTTAGCAAAATCATTTGCACTTTTTCTTGTGCTTAACAACCTCATTTATCGTTGTTCTTGCGCTTTGCAACATAATTTTCCCTTGATCTTGTGCTTATGAACCTCATTTGCATTTGTTATTGTACTTAGGATCCTACTTTGCCCTTGTTTGTCAGCTTAACAACCTAAGTTGCCGTTGTTCATATGTTTCTTCATCTCTTTTGCCCTTGTTCTTGTGCTTAGCAACATCATTTAGACATGTTATTGCGCTTAAAAACCTCATTTGTCGTTGTTCTCGCGCCTTGCAACATAATTTGCCCTTGATATTGTGCTGATGAACCGCATTTGCATTTGTTTGTGTGCTTAAGATCCTCAATTGTCGTTGTTCATATGCTTCTTAACCTCTTTTTCCATGTTCCTGTGCTTAGCAACATCATTTACACTTATTCTTGTGATTAACAACCTCATTTCTCGTGGTTCTTGCACTTTGCAACATAATTGGCCCTTGATCTTGTGCTTATCAACCTCATTTGCATTTCTTCTTGCACATAGGAACCTCATTTTCCCTTGTTTGTGTGCTTAACAACCTCAATTGTCGATGTTCATATGTTTCTTAACTTCTTTTACCCTTGTTCTTGTGGTTAGCAACATCATTTACAATTGTTCTTGTGCTTAACAACCTCATTTGTCGATGTTCTTGCACTTCGCAACATAATTTTTCTGTCATCTTGTGCTTATGAACCTCATTTGCATTTGTTCATGTGCTTAGGAACCTCATTTTCCCTTGTTTGTAAACTTAACAACCTCTATTGGCGTTGTTCGTGTTGTTAACAGCCTCATTTGCCCATGATCTTTGTGCTTATGAACCTCATTTGCATTTGTTATTGTGCTTAGGATCTTCATCTGCCATTGTTTATGTGCTTAACAACCTCAATTGGCGTCGTACGTGTGCTTACCAACTTATTTTGCCCTTGATCATGTGCTTATGAACCTCATTTGTATTTATTCTTGTGCCTAGGAACCTCATTTGCCCTTGTTTGTGTGCTTAACAACCTCAATTGGCGTTGTTCGTGTTGTTAACAACCTCTTTTACCCTTGATCTTGACCTTATGAACCTCATTTGCATTTGTTCTTGTGCTTAGGAACCTCAATTGCCCTTGTTTGTGTGCTTAACAACCTCAATTGGCGTTGTTCGTGTGCTTAACAACCTCTTTTGCCCTTGATCTTGTGCTTATGTACCACATTTGCATTTGTTCTTGTGCTTAGGAACCTCATCTGCCCTTGTTCTCATGCTTAGTAGCATCATTTATACTTGTTCTTGTACTTAGTAACCTCTTTTATCGTTGTTCTTGTACTTTGACACATAATTTTCCCTTGATCTTGAGCTTATGAACTTCATTTGCATTTTGTTCTTGTGGTTAGGACCCTCATTTGCCCTTGTTTATGTGCTTAACAACCTCAATTGACGTTGTTCGTGTGCTTAACAAAACTTCTTTCCCCATTCATGTTGTGCTTATGAACCTCATTTGTATTTGTTATTTTACTTAGGAACCTCATTTGCCCTTGTTTCTGTGCTTAACAATCTCAATTCGCGTTGTTCGTGTGCAACAACCTCTTTTGCCCTTGATCATGTGTTTATGAACCTCATTTGCATTTGTTCTTGTGCTTAGGAACTTCATTAGCCCTTGTCCGTCTGCTTAACAACCTCAATTGTCATTGCTCATATGATTTTGTCATTGTTGTTGTGCTTAGCAACATCATTTGTATTTTTTCTTGTGCTTAAAAACCTCATTTGTCGTTGTTCTTGCACTTTGGAACATAATTTTCCCTTGACATTATGCTTATGAACCTTATTTGCATTTGTTGTGCTTAGGAACCTCAATTGAGCATGTTTGTGAGCTTAACAGCCTCAATTGGCGTTTTTCGTGTGCTTAACAACCTCTTTTGCCCTTGATCATGTGGCTTATGAGCCTCATTGGCATTTGTTCTTGTCCTTAGGAACCACATTAGCCCTTGTTCGTATGGTTAACAACCTCAATTGTCATTGTTCATATGATTTTGTCCTTGTTGTTGTGCTTAGCAACATCATTTGTATTTTTTCTTGTGCTTAGAAACCTCATTTGTCGTTGTTCTTGCACTTTGCAACATAATTTGCCCTTGACATTATGCTTATGAACCTCATTTGCATTTGGTGTGCTTAGGAACCTCAATTGAGCATGTTTGTGTGCTTAACAGCCTCAATTGGCGTTGTTCGTGTGCTTAACAACCTCTTTTGCCCTAGATCTTGTGCTTATGTACCTAATTTGCATTTGTCCATGTGTTTAGGAACCTCATTTTCCCTTGTCCGTGTGCCTAACAACCTCAATTGTCGTTGTTCATATGCTTCTTATCCTCTTTTGCCCTTGATCTTGTGCTTATGAATCTCATTTACATTTGTTCTTGTGCTTAGGAACCTCATTTGTCCGTGTTCATATGCTTCTTAACCACTTTTGCCCCAGTTCTTATGCTTAGCAACATCATTTACACTTGTTCTTGTGATTAACAACCTCATTTCTCGTTTCTCTTGCACTTTCCAACATAATTTGCCCTTGATCTTGTGCTTATGAACCTCATTTGCTTTTGTTCTTGTGCGTAGGAACCTCATTTGCCCTTGTTTGTGTGCTTAACAACCTCAATTGGCGTTGTTCGTATGTTAACAACCTCTTTTGCCCTTGATCTTGTGCTTATGAACTTCATTTGCATTTGTTCTTGTGCTTAGGAACCTCATTTGCCTTTATTTGTGTGCTTAACAACCTCAATTGTCGTTGTTCATATGCTTCTTAACCTCTTTTGCCCTTATTCTTGTGCTTAGCAGCATCATTTGCCCTTGTTCTTGTTCTTTTGCCCCTGATCTTGTTCTTATGAACCTCATTTGCATTTGTTCTGTTGCTTAGGAACCTCATTTGCCCTTGTTTTTGTGGTTAACAACATCAATTGGCGTTGTTCGTGTTGTTAACAACCTCTTTTGCCATTGATCCTGTGCTTATGAACCTCATTTGCATTTGTTCTTGTGCTTAGGAACTTCATTTGCCCTTGTTCGTGTGCTTATAACCTGAATTGTCGTTGTTCATATTCTTCTTAACTTCTTTTGCCCATGTTCTTGTGCTTAGCAACATCATTTTTATTTTTTTTCTTGTGCTTAACAACCTCATTTGTCGTTCTGCTTGCGCTTAACAACCTCATTATGTAACTCATTTGCATTTGTTCTTGTGCTTAGCAACCTCATTTGCCCTCGTTCGTGTGCTTAACAACCTCGATTTTCACAGTTCATATGCTTCTTAACCTCTTTTGCCCTTGTTCTTGTGCTTAGTAACATCATTTATACTTGTTCTTGTGCTGAACAACATCATTTGTCGTTGTTCTTGTACTTTGCAACATAATTTTTCCTTGACCTTGAGCTTATGAACCTCATTTGCATTTGTGCTTGTGCTTAGGATCCTCATTTGCCCTTGTTGTTGTGCTTAAGAACCTCAATTGGTGTTGTTCGTGTGCTTACAAACCTCAATTGGCGTTGTTCGTGTGCTAAACAACTTCTTTTGCCCTTGACCTTGTGATTATGAACCCCATTTGTATTTGTTCTTGTGCTGTGGAACCTCATTTGCCCTTGTTTGTGAGCTTAACAACCTCAATTGGCGTTGTTCGTGTACTTAAAAACCTCCTTTGCCCTTGATCATGTGATTATGAACCTCGTTTGCGTTTGTTCTTGTGCTTAGGAACCTCATTGGCCCTTGTTCGGGTGCTTAACAACATCAATTGTCTGTTCATAAGATTCT
Organism: Carex cristatella; assembly: GCA_024447775.1. Classification (NCBI taxonomy): domain Eukaryota; kingdom Viridiplantae; phylum Streptophyta; class Magnoliopsida; order Poales; family Cyperaceae; genus Carex; species Carex cristatella. The sequence continues at coordinate 712,265 of JAJHPF010000016.1, forward strand.
TAACCTCTTCCTTGTTCCTGTGCTTAGCAACATCATTTGTACTTTTTCTTGTGCTTAACAACCTCATTTGTTGTTGTTCCTGCGCTTTCCAACATAATTTGTCCTTGATCTTATGCTTGTGAACCTCATTTACATTTGTTCTTGTGCTTAGGTGGAACCTCAATTGCCGTTGTTTGTGTCCTTAACAACCTCAATTGGCGCTGTTCGTGTGCTTAACAACCTCTTTTGCCCTTGATGTTGTTCTTATGTACCTTATTTGCATCTGTTCTTGTGCTTAGCAACATCATTTACACTTTTTATTGTGCTTAACAACCTCACTTGTCGTTGTTCTTGCACTTTGCAACATAATTTGCCCTTGATATTGTGCTTATGAATCTCATTTGCATTTGTTTGTGTGCTTAACATCCTCAATTGTCATTGTTCATAATCTTCTAAACCTCTTTTTCCCATGTTCTTCTGCTTAGCAATATCATTTACACTTGTTGTTGTGATTAACAACCTCATTTCTCATTGTTCTTGCACTTTGGAACATAATTTGCCCTTTATCTTCTGCTTATGAACCTCATTTGAATTTTTTTCTTGTGCTTAGGATCCTCATTTACCCTTGTTTGTATGCTTAACAACCTCAATTAACGTTGTTCGTGTACTTAACAACCTCTTTGCCCTTGATATTGTGCTTATGTACCTCATTTGCATTTGTTCTTGTGCTTAGGAATCTCATTTGCCATTGTTCGTGTGCTTAACAACATCGATTTTCGTTGTTCATATGCTTCTTAACCTCTTTTGCCCTTGTTCTTGGGCTTAGGAACATCATTTATACTTGTTCTTATGCTTAACAACCTCATTTTTCATAGTTCTTGTACTTTGTAACATAATTTGCCCTTGATATTGTGCTTATGAACCTCATTTGCATTTGTTTTTGTGCTTAGGAACCTCGTTTGCCCTTGTTTATGTGCTTAACAACCTCAATTGGTGTTGTTCGTGTGCTTAACAACTTCTTTTCCTATTCATCTTGTGCTTATGAACCTCATTTGTATTTGTTCTTTTGTTTAGGAACCTCATTTGCCCTTGTTTGTGTGCTTAACAACCTCAATTGGCGTTGTTCGTGTGCTTAACAACCTCTTTTGCCCTTGATGATGTGCTTATGAACCTCATTTGCATTTGTTCTTGTGCTTAGGAACCTCATTTGCCCTTATTAGTGTTCTTAGCAACCTCAATTGGCGTTGTTCGTGTTGTTAACAATCTCTTTTGCCCTTGATCTTGTGCTTATGAACCTCATTTGCATTTGTTCTTGAGCTTAGAAACCTCAATTGCCCTCGTTTATGTGCTTAACAACCTCAATTGGCGTTGTTCGTGTGCTTAACAACCTCGATTTTCGCTGTTCAAATGCTTCTTAACCTTTTTTGCCCTTGTTCTTGTGCTTGGTAACATCATTTATATTTGTTCTTGTACTTAACAATCTCATTTGTTGTTGTTCTTGTACATTACAATATAATTTTCCCTTGATCTTGAGATTATGAACCTCATTGCATTTGTTCTTGTACTTACGAACCTCATTTTCTCTTGTTTATGTGCTTAACAACCTCAATTGGCGTTGTTCGTGTGCTTAACAATTTCTTTTGCCATTGACCATGTGCTTATGAACCTCATTTGTATTTGTCCTTGTGCTTAGGAACCTCATTTGCCCATTTTTATGTGCTTAACAACTTCAACTGTCATTGCTCATATGCTTCTTAACCTCTTTTGTCTTTGTTCTTGTGCTTAACAACCTCATTTGTCGTTGTTCTTCCTCTTTGCAACATAATTTGCCCTTGATCTTATGCTTATGAACCTCATTTGCATTTGGTCTTGTGCTTAGGAACCTCAATTACCCTTGTTTGTATGCTTAACAACCTCAATTGGCGTTGTTTGTGTGCTTAAGAACCTTTTTTCCCTTGATCTTGTGCTTATGTACCTTATTTTCCTTTATTCTTGTGCTTAGGAACCTCATTTTCCCTAGTTCGTGTGCTTCACAACCTCAATTGTCGTTGTTCAAATGCTTCTTAACCTGTTTTTTACCTTGTTCTTGTGCTTAGCTACATCATTTATACTTTTTCTTGTACTTAACAACCTCATATATCATTGTTGTTGAGCTTTGCAAGATAGTTTGGCTTTGATCTTATGCTTATGAACCTCATTTGCATTTTTTTGTTGTGCTTAGGAACCTCATTTGCCCTTGTTTGTGTGCTTAACAACCTCAATTAGCGTTGTTTGTGTACTTAACAACCTCTTTTGCCCTTGATCTTGTGCTTATGTTCCTCATTTGCATTTGTTCTTGTGCTTAGGAAGCTCATTTTCCCATGTTCTTGTGCTTAACAACCTCAATTGTCATTGTTCATATGCTTCTTAACCACTTTTGTCCTTGTTATTGTGCTTAGTAGTATCATTTGTACTTTTTCTTGTGCTTAACAACCTCATTTGTCGTTGTTCTTGCGCTTTGCAACATAATTTGCCCATGATCTTATGCTTATGAACCTCATTTGAATTTGTTACAGTGCTTAGGAACCTCAATTGCCATTGTTTGTGTGCTTAACAACCTCAATTGGAGTTGTTGGTGTGCTTAACAACCTCTTTTGCCCTTGATCTTGTGTTTATGTACCTCATTTGCATTTGTTCTTGTGCTTAGGAAGCTCATTTTCCCTTGTTCTTGTGCTTAGCAACTTCATTTTCCCTTGTTCGTGTGCTTGACAACCTCAATTGTCATTGTTCATATGCTTCTTAACCTCATATGCTTCTTGTGCCTAGTAACATCATTTGTACATTTTCTTGTGCTTAACAACCTCATTTGTCGTTGTTCTTACACTTTGCAACATAATTTGCCCTTGATGTTATGCTTATGAACCTCATTTGTATTTGTTCCTGTGCTTAGGAACCTCAATTGCCCTTGTTTGTGTGCATAACAACCTCAATTGGCGTTGTTCGTGTGCTTAACAACCTCTTTTGTCCTTGATCTTGTACTTATGTACCTCATTTGCATTTGTTCTTGCGCTTAGGAAGCTCATTTTCCCTTGTCTGTGTGCTTAACAACCTCAATTGTCATTGTTCATATGCTTCTTAACTTGTTTTGTGTTTTTTCTTGTGCTTAGCAACTTCATTTACATTTTTTCTTGTGCTTAACAACCTCATATATCGTTGTTCTTGTGCTTTGCAACATAATATGCCCTTGATCTTGTGCTTATGAACCTCATTTCCATTTGTTCTTGTGCTTAGGAACCTCATTTATCATTTTTTGTGTGCTTAACATCCTCTATTGGTGTTGTTCGTGTGCTTATCAACATCTTTTTCCCTTGATCTTGTGCTTGTGAACCTCATTTATATTTGTTCTTGTGCTTAGGATCCTCCTTTGATCTTGTTTGTCTACTTAATAACCTCAATTGTCGTTGTTCAAATGCTTCTTAACCACTTTTTCCCTTGTTCTTGCGCTTAGCAACATCATTGACACTTTTTCTTGTGCTAAACAACCTCATTTGTCGTTGTTGTTTTGCTTTGCAACATAATTTGCCCTTGATGTTATGCTTATGAACCTCATTTCCATTTGTTCTTTTGCTTAGGAACCTCAATTGTCCTTGTTTGTGTGCTTAACTACCTCAATTGGCGTTGTTTGTGTGCTTATCAACCTCTTTGGCCCTTGATCATGTGCTTATGTACCTCATTTGCATTTGTTCTTGTGCTTCCGAACCTCATTTGACCTTGTTCGTGTGCTTAACTTTGCCCATGTTCTTGTGCTTAATAACACCATTTATAGTTCTTCTTGTGCTTAACAACCTCATTTGTCGTTGTCCTTGTAATTTGCAACATAATTTTACATTGATCTTGAACTTACGAACCTCATTTGCATTTGTTCTTGTGCTTAGGAACCTCATCTGCCCTTTTTTGTGTGCTTAACAACCTCAATTGGCATTGTTTGTGTGCCTAACGACCTCTTTTGCCTTTGATCTTGTGCTTATGTACCTCATTTGTATTTGTTCTTGTACGTAGGAATCTCATTTGCCCCTGTTCGCGTGCTTAACAACCTTGTTTGTCGATGTTCATATTCTTTTTAACCTCTTTTGCCCTTGTTCTTGTGCTTAGTAAAATCATTTATACTTGTTCTTGTGCTTAACAACCTCATTTGTTGTTCTTGTAATTTGCAACATAATTTTCCCTTGATCTTGAGCTTATGAACCTCATTTCCATTTGTTCTTGTGCTTAGGAACCTCATTTGCCCTTGTTTATGTGCTTAACGACCTTAATTGGCAATGTTCGTCTGCTTAACTACTTTTGCCGTTGATCTTGTGCTTATGAACCTCATTTGTTTTTGTTGCTTTGCTTATGAACCTCATTTGTCCTTGTTTGTGTGCATAACTATCTTAATTGGCGTTGTTCGTGTGCTTAACAACCTCTTTTTCCTTTGATCATGTGCTTATGAACCTCATTTGCATTTGTTCTTGTGCTTAGGATACTCATTAGCCCTTGTCCGTGTGCTTAACAACCTCAATCATCATTGTTCATATGCTTCTTAACCTCTTTTGTCCTTGTTCTTGTGCTTAGTAACATCATTTGTACTTTTTCTTGTGCTTATGAACCTCATTTGCATTTGGTCTTGTGCTTAGCAACCTCAATTGCCCATGTTTGTGTGCTTAACAACCACAATTAACGCTGTTCATGTGCTTAACAACCTCTTTTGCCCTTGATCTTGTGCTTATGTACCTCATTTGCATTTCTTCTTCTGCTTAGGAAGCTCATTTTCCCTTGTTCGTGTGCTTAACAACCTCAATTGTCATTGTTCATATGCTTCTTAACTTGTTTTGCCCTTGTTCTTGTGCTTAACAATCTCATATATCGTTGTTCTTACGCTTTGCAACATAATATGCCCTTGATCTTGTGCTTATGAACCTCATTTGCATTTGTTCTTGTGCTTAGCAACCTCATTTGCCCTTTTTTGTGTGCTTAACATCCTTTATTGGTGTTGTTCTTGTGCTTAACAATATCTTTTGCCCTTGATCCTGTGCTTGTGAACCTCACTTGTATTTATTCTTGTGCTTAGGATCCTCCTTTGCCCTTAGTTGTCTGCTTAACAACCTCAATTGTCGTTGTTCATATGCTTTCCTCTTTTGCCCTTGTTCTTGTGCTTAGCAATATCATTTACACTTGTTATTGTGCTTAACAACCTCATATATTGTTGTTCTTGCGCTTTGCAACATAATTTGCTCTTGATCTTGTGCTTATGAACCATATTTGCATTTGTTCTTGTGCTTAGGAACCTCAATTGCCCTTGCTTGTGTACTTAACAACCTCAATTGGTGTTGTTCGTGTGCTTAACAATCTCTTTTGCCCTTGATCTTGTGCGTATGTACCTCATTTGCATTTGTTCTTGTGCTTAGGAATCTCATTTGCCCTTGTTCGTGTGCCTAACAAAATCGATTTTCGCTGATCATATGCTTCCTAACCTCTTTTGCCCTTATTCTTGTGCTTAGTAACATCATTTATAATTGTTCTTGTGCTTAGCAACATCATTTACCCTTGTTATTGTGCTTAACAACCTCATTTGTCGTTGTTCTTGCGCTTTGCAACATAATTTGCCCTTTATCTTATGCTTATGAACCTCATTTGCATTGTCCATGTGCTTAGGAACCTCAATTGCCCTTGTTTTTGAGCTTAACAACCTCAATTAGCATTGTTCGTGTGCTTAACAACTTCTTTTGCTCTTGATCTTGTGCTTATGAACCTCATTTGTATTAGTTCTTTTGCTTAGGAACCTAATTTCTCGTTGTTCTTGCACTTTGCAACATAATTTGCCCTTGATATTGTGCTTATGAACCTCATTTGCATTTATTCTTGTGCTTAGGAACCTAATTTGCCCATGTTTGTTTTCTTAGCAACCTCAATTGGCGTTGCTCGTGTTGTTAACATCCTCTTTTGCCCTTGATCTTGTGCTTATGAACCTAATTTGCATTTGTTCTTGTGCTTACGAACCTCAATTACCCTTGTTTATGTGCTAAACAACCTCAATTGGCGTTGTTCATTTGCCTAACAACCTCTTTTGCCCTTGATCTTGTGCTTATGTACCTCATTTCCATTTGTTCTTGTGCTTAGGTACCTCATTTGCCGTTGTTCCTGGGCTTAATAACCTCAATTTTTGCTGTACATATGCTTCTTAACCTCTTTTGCCCTTGTTCTTGTGCTTAACAACCTAATTTGCCGTTGTTCTTGTACTTTGCAACAAACTTTTCCCTTGATCTTGAGCTTATGAAACTCATTTGCATTTGTTCTGGTGCTGAGGAACCTCATTTGCCCTTGTTATGTGCCGACCTCAATTGGCATTGTTCGTGTGCTTAACAACTTATTTTGCCCTTGATCTTGTACTTATGAACCTCATTTGTATTTTTTCATGTACTTAGGAACCTCATTTGCCCTTGTTTGTACTTAGGAACCTCATTTGTCATTGCTCATATGCTTTTTAATATCTTTTGTCATTTGTCTTGTGCTTAGCAACATCATTTACACTTGTTCTTGTGATTAACAACAACATTTCTCGTTGTTCTTGCGCTTTGCAACATAATTTGCCTTTGATCTTATGCTTATGAACCTCATTTGCATTTGTTCCAGTGCATAGGAACCTCAATTGCCCTTGTTTGTGTGCTTAACAACCTCAATTGGCGTTGTTTGTGTGCTTAACAACTTCTTTTGCCCTTGATCTTGTGCTTACGAACCTCATTTATATTTGTTCTTTTGCTTAGGAACCTCATTTGCTCTTGTTTGTGTGCTTAATAATCTCAATTGGCGTTATTCGTGTGCTTAACAACCTCTTTTGCCCTTCATCATATTCTTATCAACCTCATTTGCATTTGTTCTTGTGCTTAGGAACCTCATTAGCCCTTGTTTGTGTGCTTAACTACCTCAATTGTCATTCTTCATATGCTTCTTAACCACTTTTGTCCTAGTTCTTATGCTTAGTAATATCATTTGTACATTTTCTTGTGCTTAACAACCTTATTTGTCGCTGTTCTTGTGCTTTGCAACATTATTTGCCCTTGATCTGATGCTTATGAACCTCATTTGCATTTGTTCCTGTGCTTAGGAACCTCAATTGCCCTTGTTTGTGTACTTAACAACCTCAATTGGCGTCGTTCGTGTGCTTAACAACCTCTTTTGCCCTTGAACTTGTGTTTATGTTCCTCATTTGCATTTGTTCTTCTGCTTAGGAAGCTCATTTTCCCTTGTTCGTGATCTTAACAACCTCAATTGTCATTGTTCATATGCTTCTTCACTTGTTTTGCGTTTGTTCTTGTGCTTAACAACTTCATTTACACTTTTTCTTTTGCTTAAAACGTCATATATCGTTGTTCTTGTGCTTTGAAACATAATATGCCCTTGATCTTGTGCTTATTAACATCATTTGCATTTGTTTTTGTGCTTAGGAAACTCATTTGTCCTTTTTTGTGTGCTTAACATCCTCTATTGGCGTTGTTCGTCTGCTTAAAAATATCTTTTGCCCTTTATCTTGTGCTCGTGAACCTCATTTGTATTTGTTCTTGTGCTAAGGATCCTCATTTGCCCTTGTTTGTCTGCTTAATAACCTCAATTGTCGTTGTTCATATGATTCTTAACATCTTTTGCCATTGTTCTTGTGATAGCTACATCATTTACACTTGTTATTGTTCTTAACAACCTCATTAATCATTGTTCTTGCGCTTTACAACATAATTTGCCCTTGATCTTATGCTTAGGAACCTCATTTGCCTTTGTTCTTGAGCTGAGGAATCTCAATTGCCCTTGTGTGTGTGCTTAACAACCTCAAATGATGTTGTTCGTGTGCTTACTAACCTCTTTTGCCCATGATCTTGTGCTTATGAGCCTCATTTGTATTTGTTCTTATTCTTGGGAACTTCATTAGCCCTTGTTCGTGTGCTTAAGAACCTCAATTGTCATTGTTCATATGCTTCTTAACCTCTTTTGTCCTTGTTCTTGTACTTAGTAACATCATTTGTACTTTTTCTTGTGCTTAACAACCTCATTTGTCGTTGTTCTTGCGCTTTGCAACATAATTTGCACTTGATCGTATACTGATGAACCTCATTTGCATTTGTTCTTGTGCTTAGGAACCTCAATTGCCCTTGTTTGTGTGCTTAACAACCTCAATTGCCCTTGTTTGTGTGCTTAACAACCACTTTTGCCCTTGATCATGTGCTTATAAGCCTCATTTGCATTTGTTCTTGTACTTACGAACCTCATTAGCCCTTGATCTTATGCTTAGGAACCTCATTTGCCTTTGTTCTTGAGCTGAGGAACCTCAATTGCCCTTGTGTGTGTGCTTAACAACCTCAATTGATGTTGTTCGTGTGCTTACTAACATCTTTTGCCCTTGATCTTGTGCTTATGAGCCTCATTTGCATTTGTTCTTATTCTTGGGAACTTCATTTGTCCTTGTTCTTGTACTTAGCAACATCATTTGTACTTTTTTCTTGTGCTTAACAACTTCGTTTGTCGTTGTTTTTGCGCTTTGCAACATAATTTGCAATTGATCTTGTATTTATGAACCTCATTAGCATTTGTTCTTGTGCTTAGGAACCTTAATTGCCCTTATTTGTGTGCTTAACAGCGTCAATTGGCGTTGTCCATGTGGTTAACAACCTCTTTTGCCCTTGATCTTGTACTTATGTACCTCATTTGCATTTGTTCTTGTTGTTAGGAAGCTCATTTTTTCTTGTTCGTGTGCTTAACAACCTCAATTGTCATTGTTCATATGCTTCTTAACTTGTTTTGCGTTTGTTCTTGTGCTTAGCACCTTCATTTACACCTTTTCTTGTGCTTAACAACCTCATATATAGTTGTTCCTACGCTTTGCAACATAATATGCCCTTGATCTTGTGCTTATGAACCTCATTTGAATTTGTTCTTGTGCTTACGAACCTCATTTGTCCTTTTTTGTGTGCTTAACATCCTCTATTGGCATTGTTCGTGTGCTTAAAACATATTCTGCCCTTTTTCTTGTGCTTATGAAACTCATTTGTATTTGTTCTTGTGCTTTGGATCCTCCTTTGCCCTTGTTTGTCTGCTTCATAACCTCAATTGTCGTTGTTTCTATGCTTCTTAACCTCTTTTGCCATTGTTCTTGTGCATAGCAACACCATTTACACTTGTTATTGTGCTTAACAACCTCATTTATCGTTGTTCTTGTGCTTTGCAACATAATTTGCCCATGATCTTATGCTTAGGAACCTCATTTGCATTTGTCCATGTGCTTAGGAACCTCAATTGCCCTTGTTTGTGTGCTTAACAAACTCAATTGGCGTTATTCGTGTGCTTAACAACCTCTTTTGCCCTTAATCATGTATTTATGAGCCTCATTTGCATTTGTTCTTGTGCTTAGGACCTCATTAGCCCTTCTTCGTGTGCTTCACAGCCTCAATTGTCATTGTTCATATGCTTCTTAACCACTTTTGTCCTTGTTCTTGTACTTACTACCATCATTTGTACTTTTTCTTGTGCTTAACAACCTTATTTGTCGTTGCTCTTTCGCTTTGCAACATAATTTGCCCATGATCTTATAGTTGTGAACCTCATTTGAATTTGTTCTTGTACTTAGGAACCTCAGTTACCCTTGTTTGTGTGCTTAACAACTTCAATTGGCGTTGTTCGTGTACTTAACCTCCTTTGCTGTTGATCATATGCTTATAAGCCTCATTTGCATTTGTTCTTGTGCTTAGGAACCTCATTAGCCCTTGTTCGTGTGTTTAACAACTTCACTTGTCATTGTTCATATGCTTCTTAACCTCTTTTGTCCTTGTTCTTGTATTTAGCAACATCATTTGTACTTTTTCTTGTGCTTAACAATCTAATTTGTTGTTGTTCTTGTACTTTGCAGCATAATTTGTCTTTGATCTTATGCTTAGGAACCTCTTTTGCATTTGTTCTTGTGCTTAGGAACCTCAATTGCCCTTTTTTGTCTACTTAACATCCTCTATTTGCGTTGTTCGTGTGTTTAACAACATCTTTTACCCATAATCTTGTGCTTGTCAACATCATTTGTATTTGTTCTTGTACTTAGGATCCTCCTTTGCTCTTGTTTGTCTGCTTAATAACCTCAATTGTCGTTGTTCATTTGCTTCTCAAACTCTTTTGCCATTGTTCTTGTGCATAGCAACATCATTTACACTTCTTATTGTGCTTAAGAACCTCATTTATCTTTTTTTTTGTACTTTGAAACATAATTTGATCTTGATCTTGTGCTTATGAACCTCATTTGTATTTGTTCTTGTGCTTTGGAACCTCAATTGCCCTTGTTTGTGTGCTTAACAACCTAAATTGGCATTGTTCGTGTGCTTAACAACCTCTTTTGCCCTTGATCTTGTGCTTATGTACCTCATTTGCATTTCTTCTTGTGCTTAGGAACCTCATTTTTCCTTGTTCCTGTGCTTAACAACCTCAATTGTCATTGCTAATATGCTTTTTAAACTCTTTTGTCATTGTTCTTGTGCTTAGCAACATCATTTGCACTTTTTCTTGTGCTTAACAACCTCATTTGTCGTTCTTCTTGCGCTTTGCAACATAATTTGCCCTTGATCTTAAACTTATGAACCTAATTTGCACTTGTTCTTGCGCTTACGAACCTCAATTTCCCTTGTTTGTGTGCCTAACAACCTCAATTGGCGTTGTTTGTCTGCTTAACAACCTCTTTTGCCCTTGATCCTGAGCTTATGTACCTCATTTGCATTTGTTCTTCTGCTTAGGAACCTCATTTTCCCTTGTTCGTGTGCTTAACAACCTCAATTGTCATTGTTCATATGTTTCTTAACCTGTTTTTCCCTTGTTCATGTATTTAGCAACATCATTTACACTTTTTCTTGTGCTTAACAACCACATATATCGTTGTTCTTGCGCTTTGCAACATAATTTGCCCTTGATCTTGTGCTTATGAACCTCATTTGCGTTTGTTCTTGTGCTTAGGAACCTCATTTGTCCTTGTTTGTGTGTTAAACATCCACTATTGGCGTTGTTCGTGTGCTTAACAACATCTTTTGCCCTTGATCTTGTGCTTATTAACCTCATTTGTATTTGTTCTTGTGCTCTTTGCCCTTGTTCTTCTGCTTAACAACCTCAATTGTCGTTCTTCATATGCTTCTTAACATCTTTTGCCCATGTTCTTGTGCTTAGCAACATCATTTACACTTGTTATTGTGCTTAACAACCTCATTTGTCGTTGTTCTTGCGCTTTGCAACATAATTTGCCCTTGATCTTATGCTTATGAACCACAGTTGCATTTGTTGTTGTGCTTAGGAACCTCAATTGTCCTTATTTGTGTGCTTAACAATCTCAATTGGCGTTGTTCGTGTGCTTATCAACTTGTTTTGCCCTTGATCAAGTGCTTATGAGCCTCATTTGCATTTGTTCTTGTGCTTAGGAACCTCATTCGCCCTTGTTCATGTGCTTAACTACCTTAATTGTCATTACTCATATGCATTTTAAACTCTTTTGTTGTTGTTCTTGTGCTTTGCAATATAATTTGCCCTTGATCTTATGCTTATGAACCTCATTTGCATTTCTTCTTGTGCTTAGGAACCTCAACTGCCCTTATTTGTGTGCTTAGCAACCTCTTTTGCCCTTGATCTTGTGCTTATGTACCTCATTTGTATTTGTTCTTGTGCTTATGAACCTCATTTTCCCTTGTTCGTGTGCTTAACAACCTCAATTGTCGTTGTTCATATGCTTCTTAACCTCTTTTGCCCTTGTTCTTGTGCTTAGCAACATCATTTACACTTGTTCTAGTGATTAAAAACCTCATTTGTCGTTGTTCTTGCACTTTGCAACATAATTTGCCCTTGATCTTGTGCTTATGAACTTCATTTGCATTTGTTCTTGTGCTTAGGAACCTCATTTGCCCTTGTTTGTGTGCTTAACAACCTCAGTTGGCGTTGTTCGTGTGCCTAACAACCTGTTTTGCCCTTGATCTTGTGCTTATGTTCCTCATTTGCATTTGTTCTTGTGCTTAGGAACCTCATTTGCCCTTGTTTCTGTACTTAACCTCTTTTGTCCTTCTTCTTGTGCTTAGCAACATCATTTACACTTGTTCTTGTGATTAGCAACCACATTTCTCGTTGTTCTTACAATTTGCCACATAATTTGCCTTTGATCTTGTGCTTATGAACCTTATTTGCATTTGTTCTTATGCTTAGAAACCTCATTTGCCCTTGTTTGTGTGCTTAACAATCTCAATTTTCGTTGTTTGTGTGTTTAACAACCTCTTTTGCCCTTGTGCTTAGTAACATCATTTACACTTGTTCTTGTGATTAGCAACCACATTTCTCGTTGTTCTTACACTTTGCCACATAATTTGCCTTTGATCTTGTGTTTATGAACCTCATTTGCATTTGTTCTTATGCTTAGAAACCTCATTTGCCCTTGTTTGTGTGCCAAACAACCTCAATTGGCGTTGTTTGTGTGCTTAACAACCTCTTTTGCCCTTGATCTTGTGCTTATGTACCTCATTTGCATTAGTTCTTATGCTTAGGAACCTCATTTGCCCTTGTTTGTGTGCTTAACAACCTCGATTTTCGCTGTTCATATGCTTCTTCACATCTTTTGCCCTTGTTCTTGTGCTTAGTAACATCATTTAAACTTGTTATTGTGCTTAACAACCTCATTTGTCGTTGTTCTTGTACTTTGCAACATAATTTTCCCTTGATCTTGAGCTTATGAATCTCATTTGCATTTGTTTTTGTGCTTAGAAACCTCATTTTCCCTTGTTTGTATGCATAACATCCTCGATTGGCGTCGTTCATGTGCTTAACAACATACTTTCCCGTTGATTTTGTACTTCTGAACCTCATTTGTAGTTGTTCATGTGCTTAGGATCCTCTGTTGCCCTTGTTTGTCTACTGAACATCCTCAATTGTCGTTGTTCATACGCTTCTTAACCTATTTTGCCCTTGTTCTTGTACTTAGCAACTTTATTTACACTTTTTCTTGTGCGTAACAACGTCATATATCGTTGTTCTTGCGCTTTGCAACATAATTTGCCCTTGATCTTGTGCTTATGAACCTTATTTGTATTTGTTCTTGTGCTTATAACCTCATTTTCCCTTGTTTGTATGCATAACATTCTCGATTGGCGTTGTTCATGTGCTTAACAACATCCTTTCCCGTTGACCTTTTACTTATGAACCTCATTTGTAGTTGTTCATGTGCTTAGGGTCCTCCGTTGCCCTTGTTTGTCTACTAAACAACCTTAATTGTCGTTGTTCATATGTTTCTTAACCTCTTTTGCCCTTGTTCTTGTGATAGCTACATCATTTACACTTGTTATTGTTCTTCACAACCTCATTTATCGTTGCTCTTGCGCTTTACAACATAATTTGCCCTTGACCTTATTGTCATTGTTCATTGTTCATTGTTCAATGAACAACCTCAATTGTCAATTGTCATTGTTCATATGCTTCTTAACTTGTTTTGCGTTTGTTCTTGTGCCTAGCACCTTCATTTACACTTTTTCTTGTGCTTAACAACCTCATATATCGTTGTTCTTACGCTTTGCAACATAATATGCCCTTGATCTTGTGCTTATGAACCTCATTTGAATTTGTTCTTATCCTTACGAACCTCATTTGTCCTTTTTTGTGTGCTTAACATCCTCTATTTGCGTTGTTCGTGTGCTTAAAACATATTTTGCCCTTTATCTTGTTCTTGTGAAACTCATTTGTATTTGTTCTTGTGCTTTGGATCCTCCTTTGCCCTTGTCTGTCTGCTTAATAAGCTTAATTGTCGTTGTTCCTATGCTTCTTAACCTCTTTTGCCATTGTTCTTGTGCATATCAACATCATTTACACTTGTTATTGTGCTTAACAACCTCATTTATCGTTGTTCTTTTGCTTTGCAACATAATTTGTCCATGATCTTATAGTTGTGAACCTCATTTGAATTTGTTCTTGTACTTAGGAACCTCAGTTGCCCTTGTTTGTGTGCTTAACAACTTCAATTGGCGTTCTTCGTGTACTTAACCTCCTTTGCTGTTGATCATATGCTTATAAGCCTCATTTGCATTTGTTCTTGTGCTTAGGAACCTCATTAGCCCTTGTTCGTGTGTTTAACAACTTCACTTGTCATTGTTCATATGCTTCTTAAGCTCTTTTGTCCTTGTTCTTGTACTTAGCAACATCATTGGTACTTTTTCTTCTGCTTAACAATCTAATTTGTTGTTGTTCTTGTACTTTGCAACATAATTTGTCCTTGATCTTATGCTTAGGAACCTCTTTTGCATTTGTTCTTGTGGTTAGGAACCTCAATTGCCTTTTTTTGTCTGCTTAACATCCTCTATTTGCGTTCTTCGTGTGTTTAACAACATCTTTTACCCTTTATCTTGAGCTTGCCAACCTCATTTGTATTTGTTCTTGTGCTTAGGATCCTCCATTGCCCTTGTTTGTCTGCTTAATAACCTCAATTGTCGTTGTTCATATGCTTCTTAAACTCTTTTGCCATTGTTCTTGTGCATAGCAACATCATTTACACTTGTTATTGTGCTTAACAACCTCATTTATCGTTTTTTTTTGCACTTTCAAACATAATTTGATCTTGATCTTGTGCTTATGAACGTCATTTACATTTGTTCTTGTGCTTTGGAACCTCAATTGCCCTTGTTTGTGTGCTTAACAACCTCAATTGGCATTGTTCGTGTGCTTAACAACCTCTTTTGCCCTTGATCTTGTGCTTATGTGCCTCATTTGCATTTCTTCTTGTGCTTAGGAACCTCATTTTCCCTTGTTCGTGTGCTTAACAACCTCAATTGTCATTGCTAATATGCTTCTTGACCTCTTTTGTCATTGTTCTTGTGCTTAGCAACATCATTTGCACTTTTTCTTGTGCTTAACAACCTCATTTGTCGTTCTTCTTGCGCTTTGCAACATAATTTGCCCTTGATCTTATACTTATGAACCTAATTTGCATTTGTTCTTGTGCTTACGAACCTCAATTGCCCTTGTTTGTGTGCCTAACAACCTCAATTGGCGTTGTTTGTGTGCTTAACAACCTCTTTTGCCCTTGATCTTGAGCTGATGTACCTCATTTGCATTTGTTCTTCTTCTTAGGAACCTCATTTTTCCTTGTTCGTGTGCTTAACAACCTCAGTTGTCATTGTTCATATGCTTCTTAACATGTTTTTCCCTTGTTCATGTATTTAGCAACATCATTTAAACTTAACAACCTCATATATCGTTGTTCTTGCGCTTTGCAACATAATTTAACCTTGATCTTGTGCTTATGAACCTCATTTGCCCTTGTTTGTGTGTTAAACATCCACTATTGGCGTTGTTCGTGTGCTTAACAACATCTTTGCCCTTGATCTTGTGCTTATTAACCTCATTTGTATTTGTTCTTATGCATAGGATCCTCCTTTGCCCTTGTTTGTATGCTTAACAACCTCAATTGTCGTTATTCATATGCTTCTTAACCTATTTTGTCTTTGTTCTTGTGCTTAGCAACATCATTTACACTTGTTATTGTGCTTAACAACCTCATTTGTTGTTGTTCTTGCGCTTTGCAATATAATTTGCCCTTGATCTTGTGCTTATGAACCTCATTTTCCCTTGTTCGTGTGCTTAACAACCTCAATTGTCATTGTTCATATGTTTCTTAACCTGTGTTTCCCTTGTTCATGTATTTAGCAACATCATTTACACTTTTTCTTGTGCTTAACAACCTCATATATCGTTGTTCTTGCGCTTTGCAACATAATTTGCCCTTGATCTTGTGCTTATGAACCTCATTTGCGTTTGTTCTTGTGCTTAGGAACCTCATTTGCCCTTGTTTGTGTGTTAAACATCCACTATTAGCGTTGTTCGTGTGCTTAACAACATCTTTTGCCCTTGATCTTGTGCTTATTAACCTCATTTGTATTTGTTCTTGTGCTCTTTGCCCTTGTTCTTCTGCTTAACAACCTCAATTGTCGTTCTTCATATGCTTCTTAACATCTTTTGCCCATGTTCTTGTGCTTAGCAACATCATTTACACTTGTTATTGTGCTTAACAACCTCATTTGTCGTTGTTCTTGCGCTTTGCAACATAATTTGCCCTTGATCTTATGCTTATGAACCACAGTTGCATTTGTTCCTGTGCTTAGGAACCTCAATTGTCCTTATTTGTGTGCTTAACAATCTCAATTGGCGTTGTTCGTGTGCTTATCAACTTGTTTTGCCCTTGATCAAGTGCTTATGAGCCTCATTTGCATTTGTTCTTGTGCTTAGGAACCTCATTCGCCCTTGTTCATGTGCTTAACTACCTCAATTGTCATTACTCATATGCATTTTAAACTCTTTTGTTGTTGTTCTTGTGCTTTGCAATATAATTTGCCCTTGATCCTATGCTTATGAACCTCATTTGCATTTCTTCTTGTGCTTAGGAACCTCAACTGCCCTTATTTGTGTGCTTAGCAACCTCTTTTGCCCTTGATCTTGTGCTTATGTACCTCATTTGCATTTGTTCTTGTGCTTAGGAACCTCATTTTCCCTTGTTCGTGTGCTTAACAACCTCAATTGTCGTTGTTCATATGCTTCTTAACCTCTTTTGCTCTTGTTCTTGTGCTTAGCAACATCATTTACACTTGTTCTAGTGATTAAAAACCTCATTTGTCGTTGTTCTTGCACTTTGCAACATAATTTATCCTTGATCTTGTGCTTATGAACTTTATTTGCATTTGTTCTTGTGCTTAGGAACCTCATTTGCCCTTGTTTGTGTGCTTAACAACCTCAGTTGGCGTTGTTCGTGTGCCTAACAACCTGTTTTGCCCTTGATCTTGTGCTTATGTTCCTCATTTGCATTTGTTCTTGTGCTTAGGAACCTCATTTGCCCTTGTTTCTGTGCTTAACCTCTTTTGTCCTTCTTCTTGTACTTAGCAACATCATTTACACTTGTTCTTGTGATTAGCAACCACATTTCTCGTTGTTCTTAGACTTTGCCACATAATTTTACATTGATCTTAAGCTTATGAACCTCATTTTCAATTGTTTTTGTGCTTAGGAAACTCATTTGCTCTTGTTTGTGTGCTTAACAACCTCAATTGGCGTTGTTTGTGTGTTTAACAACCTCTTCTGCCCTTTATCATGTACTTTTGTACCTCATTAGCATTTGTTCTTGTGCTTAGGAACCTCATTTCCCCTTGTTTGTGTGCTTAACAAACTCAATTTTCGCTGTTCATAGTGATTCTTAACCTCTTTTGCCCTTGTGCTTAGTAACGTCATTTATACCTATTCTTGTGCTTAACAACCTCAATTGTCATTGTTCTTGTACTTTGCAACATAATTTTACATTGATCTTAAGCTTATGAACCTCATTTTTAATTGTTTTTGTGCTTAGGAAACTCATTTGCCCTTGTTTGTGTGCTTAACAACCTCAATTAGCGTTGTTTGTGTGTTTAACAACCTCTTTTGCCCTTGATCTAGTGCTTACGTATTGGGTTATGGACGGTCCAAACCGTTGATTAACTTAAGATGCGGAAAGAACGTAAAACAAAAATTTTATTTCTATCTTAAGTCAAGGATTAAACGAGGTATGTCAGAATACTTTCCAAGGCGATCCACCTTCAGTATTCTTTGGCATCAAAACCCGATTTAATCCTATTTACAGATCTACTCCATAATTGATTTCTAAACTTTAATCTACTTACAAATTAAATAGATTAATATAACATATTTATACCTTAATCCAAATTCCAATTGGATTGCAGCAGACTGAGAAGATCGAATCTGAGGAACGGTTTGCTTCGGAGTATCAGACTTCACGTCCGCCAGATACTTTGGGCAATTCCTCTTCCAATGACCCTTTACGTTGCAGTAAAAGCAGTCAGAGGCAACAACAACCTTTGCTTTGGGAGGATTTGGTTTAGCAATCTTTTTGCCTTTGCCCTTGCACTTAGTAGCCACTTTCTTTGGAGCCTTTTTAATCTTCCTCTCACTAGCTTGGATCATGAGAACAGAAGTACTCTTCTTCATGTCATCATCTGCTATCCTAAGCATCCCCTGTAGCTCTTGCAGACTCTTGTCCATCCCAAGCATGTGGTAGTTCATGATGAACCCCGAAAAGCTGGACGGGAGTGAGTGCAAGATAATGTCCGTAGCAAACTCTTTGCTCAACGGAGCGTTTAGCTTCTCCAGCTGCTCAACATCGCTCGTCATACGGAGCATGTGAGTGCGGACAGAGCCGCCTTCAGTCAACTTGTGACTTAATAGGGATTTGGTCACTTTAAATCTTTCAACACGTGCTTGCTCTTGAAACATGTTCTTGAGCTGTTGGCACATGTCATAGGTTTTAGTGTCCATGAATCGGCACTGCAATTCAGGACCCATAATACCTACCATAAGACTTTGTACATCAAGCTCATCATTCTTGTGCTTGTTGTACAGAGCGACCTCATCTGCTTTGCCATCTGCTTTAGGCGCAGCAGGGATCGGTGAGTTAAGGACATATTCTTTCTTCTCTCGCCTTAATACGATAGTGAGGGTACGGAGCCAATCAGTGAAATTGGATCCGTCCGCTTTCAGTGTTTGTTTCTCGAGCAGGGAACGCAAAGAGAAAGACGATTCTTTAGCCATATTTCTACAACGTTAAAAGTAAAGATTTTAGCTTTGTTCATGTAATGTTTTATTCAAATAATAAAACTCCCACTGCAAATTTGTTCTATTCCCTTTTGCAGTAGGTCCAAGATCCCTATTTTCACCAATGTACAAGCCAGTTTTTACGCATGACTCAGCCATTAGTTATTTTAGGTAAGCAACCTTGCTAATCACACCTTGCTTTGTGATTCTTGGTTTCGTTAAAACATCACGTGTTTTTAACGAAGACTTTGCCCCAAGCCCAAAACTTTTTTGGAAATCATTGGTAAGTAACCTCACTCTATTTGGTTTGTTATGTCGTACATAACCCTTGACCACCAAAGGTAAAAGGCGACGCCTACTGAGTAGAGAACCGTCAACCAATGAACAATAGTGTGAGAAGGATAGAGTAGGAAGGGCATACTACTTAATTCGTATGGGTTTGTGTTAATGCTTAACAGTGCAAGCAGACTTTAAAAGAGGTATGTCAGATAAACAACCGAGGGTGTCCACCTCCAGTCTATCTTTGGCATCATAATCTCTTTCACATGCTTGCGTTTGTTAAGCAGTCAGTTCTTTAAACTAACTGTAAGACATTCTTACGGATACGTGAAATTCGTCTGCCAGAAAGATTAACGTGAGTTCCTTCACAAATCTATCTTTGACATCACGTTCTTTCACGTTTCCTTGAAAGCGATAAATCTAATTTATACATTTCATATCAAATCAGTAAATCTAATTTTACTTATATACGGGACCTAGTCAGGTATATCGTTTATCAGTTTCTAATTCTTTATTTTGCAGTAATGCTCAGTTCTTATTTATACCGTTAAAAGCACATAAACAGTTTATATGTTTTTCAAAACAGATATTCTTTTCGGTCCATAAAGCAATTTGGTAACGTGACAAAGTTCCTTTTGGGCCAGCCATTAGGACACGTAAAAAGGGGCTCCCAGGAAAGAGGGGGGTCACGATGTGGACCACTTTAAAAACTCTTTCCTAGACAGAACCATCTCTTTCACGGTGTGGAAATGACAGTTCTTACTAAGGTACTTTATTGCTTCATCACATTCTTCGATGAACTCTACTTATCCGAAGGTTTTTTTTTGAAAAGGCGAAAACTTACACTAAATTTTGCCATTTCAAAAGCGTAAAAGTAATTTGGTAACGTGACAAAGTCCCCTTTGGGCCAGTCATCAGGACACGTAAGAAGGAGGGTTAAGTCGAAAAATCGGTTAAGAGTTTTTCTTGACATTTAACCTTATCCTTTTACGGATGGAGATTAACAGCTCTTACTCAGGTACTTTATTGCTTCATCACATTCTTAGATATACTTAAACGCAGTTGAAAGTTTTTGAAACCAAAAACATAAAGAAAGCAGTAAGAAAGCTTAAATCTAATTTAACTTTCTCAGTCGGTAAAACCGATCCAAGAAAATCTCATTTCTAATTGGTTTTGGACTTAAGCTGCAAATCTAAGAATTAAACTGATATGCGGTATAAGTTATAACTTTTAGAAAATCAATTAGCGGGAGAGCCTTGTGCTCTGATACCACTGTTGGATTATGGACGGTCCAAACCGTTGATTAACTTAAGATGCGGAAAGAACGTAAAACAAAAATTTTACTTCTATCTTAAGTCAAGGATTAAACGAGGTATGTCAGAATACTTTCCAAGGCGATCCACCTTCAGTATTCTTTGGCATCAAAACCCGATTTAATCCTATTTACAGATCTACTCCATAATTGATTTCTAAACTTTAATCTACTTACAAATTAAATAGATTAATATAACATATTTATACCTTGATCCAAATTCCAATTGGATTGCAGCAGACCGAGAAGATCGAATCTGAGGAACGGTTTGCTTCGGAGTATCAGACGTCTGATACCTCTATCGGTCGTCCACCAGGAACCACCAGAGTGCTGGCTTTCTACTGCCAGAAATACTGACCAGCGAGATTCGCAAAAACACTATTCACGGGGGGCGTGAAAACACTATTCACGAGGATCGTAAAAACTGACTGCGTCTCGCGCAAAATCAGATTCACGAAACTTCGCGAAAACACTATTCACGACAACCGTAACCGAGAAAGAGAGAAAATAGATTTATCGATTCGATCAGACTGATCAGATTCGATACAAGTGGAATTAGTAATTTTCTCTCTACCCCTACTCCTCTATTTATAGAAAAATTAAGCAGGTTGGCCGATTACCGAAATACCCTTAATTTTTGAGCTATTTACAAAAATGCCATTAGAATGGCGGTTCCAAAATAAATATCAAAGTTTGATATTTTACTTAGCCGACATGGTTTTAATAATATCTTCATTTGATTAATATATTTGATTAATATATATATTTGATATTTTAATCCCATGCCGACATGATTTGGAATATATTATATTTGATTTGATTTTATATATATATATATATATATATATATATATATATATATATATATATATTTAATTTATTTAATTAAGGTTTTAATTTGATAATGGTTATTATCCCAAATTCAAAACCATAATTAATATTTAAAATCTAAATCAAATATATATGATTGTTCTAAACAATTATATTTCTCAGGGTTCGGTTTCGGTTCGGTTTTATACAACGTATCGAATACGCTTATAAATTGACTGTTGTTTCTGCTTGTCATCTTATATGACATTTATAATTTAATTATATCACGTATAATTAATTATAGCCATCTTAATATTAATTATAATCAATTTATAATTAATCAGTAAGATTCTACGATAAGTCTCCTTTGCGGTGTGACCCAATAGGATCGTGTTATGTTGGTAAATAGAATTTAAAACCATTTTAACTTCTATAATCATAGGAGGCATCCGACATCTACGCTATGACCATCCAATTACACGGATGATCTTTGTGCTATACAATACCACGATCCAGTAAACTATTTTAGTCGTGTTAATTCTTATGTCTCGCAGTATCAGATCAGTTTCAAGGTAGGTGTGTGTCATCCTTGCAAACTTAATCTTTTCCCGATCTTGAGCAGATTATCAAATATAATTACTCTTGTAATTATACTGCATGCAAATAATCCTACTCTATCAAGGGGCCCAGTGATACCGTAACTCGTATAGAGATACGAGGGACAATAGTACTTTTGGTAAACCATCACTACCTCAGCTAAGCTATGTATACCGAAAAGCTACTGTTATGACTGCGTTTTACCGACAGCGTTAGGTAACAATCACACATACACATCTCTCAGCAAGAAAGATGAATACCTCATACTTTAGAACTTAACACTGAATGAAAACATTAATGACACGTACACAATTCCATTTAATGTTCCATTCGAGGTCTGTCAAATACCATGTTCCTAGAACATGTATCTATGTGATTAAAATGACATCTCATGTCAATGGTCTGTAAAACTTGACCATCTTTTAATCCACATTCTAACCTTGTAACGATAAATTAGTGTTCCTGCCAATTACCTCGGTTAGAGACTTTTAAGAGTATTTATCATCTATATTATGAAGCTCTACAATTTCAAGTCATGAACCCGAAATGATTCATAAATTCAATAATACTCAAGGAACAAAATGACAGTTTATTAATCACTCAATTCATGAACAAAGCTTTATGATAATTTATCGTATTATTGACTTCTAGATTATTACAAACTAACATTACGTACCTTATTTGCATTAGTTCTTATGCTTAGGAACCTCATTTGTCCTTGTTTGTGTGCTTAACAACCTCGATTTTCGCTGTTCATATGTTTCTTCACATCTTTTGCCCTTGTTCTTGTGCTTAGTAACATCATTTATACTTGTTATTGTGTTTAACAACCTCATTTGTCGTTGTTCTTGTACTTTGCAACATAATTTTCCCTTGATCTTGAGCTTATGAATCTCATTTGCATTTGTTTTTGTGCTTAGAAACCTCATTTGCTCTTGTTTATGTGCTTAACAACCTCAATTGGAGTTGTTCGTGTGCTTAACAACTTCTTTTGCCCATGATCTTGTGCTTATGAACCTCATTTGTATTTGTTCTTTTGCTTAGTAACCTCATTTGTCATTGTTTGTGTGCTTAACAACCTCAATTGGCGTTGTTCGTGTACTTAACAACCTCTTTTGTCTTTGATCTTGTGCTTATGAACCTCATTTGTATTTGTTCTTGTGCTTAGGATCCTCCTTTGCCCTTGTTTGTCTGCTTAACAACCGCAATTGTCGTTCTTCATATGCTTCTTAATCTCTTTTGCCCTTGTTCTTGTGCTTAGAAAATCATTTACACTTGTTATTGTGCTTAACAACCTCATTTGTCGTTGGTCTTGCACTTTGCAACATAATTTGCCCTTGATATTGTGCTTATTAACCTCATTTGCATTTGTTTGTGTAGTTAACATTCTCAATTGTCATTGTTCATATGCTTCTTAACCTCTTTTGCCCATGTTCATGTGCTTGGCAACATCATTTACACTTGTTCTTGTGATTAACAACCTCATTTCTCGTTGTTCTTGCACTTTGCAACATAATTTGCCCTTGATCTTGTGCTTATGATCTTCATTTGCATTTGTTCTTGTGCTTACGAACCTCATTTGCCCTTGTTTGTGTACTTAACAATCTCAATTGTCATTGCTCATATGCTTCTTAACCTCTTTTGTCCTTCTTCTTGTGCTTAGCAACATAATTTACACTTGTTCTTGTAATTAACAACCACATTTCTCGTTATTCTTGCACTTTGCCACATAATTTGCTTTTGATCTTGTGCTGATGAACCTCATTTGCATTTGTTCTTATGCTTAGAAACCTCATTTGCCCTTGTTTGTGTGCTTAACAACCTCAAATGGCGTTGTTTGTGTGCTTAACAACCTCTTTTACCCTTTATCATGTGCTTTTGTACCTCATTTGCATTTGTTCTTGTGCTTAGGAACCTCATTTGCCCTTGTTCGTGTGCTTAACAAATTCGATTTTCGCTGTTCATAATGCTTCTTAACCTCTTTTGCCCTTGTGCTTGGTAAAATCATTTATACCTATTCTTGTGCTTAACAACCTTATTTGTCATTGTTCTTGTACTTTGCAACATAATTTTACCTTGATCTTGAGCTTATGAACCTCATTCTCATTTGTTCTTGTGCTTAGGAACCTCATTTGCCCTTGTTTGTGTGCTTAACAATCTCAATTGGCATTGTTTGTGTGCTTAACAACCTCTTTTGCCCTTGATCTTGTGCTTATGTACCTCATTTGCATTTGTTCTTGTGCTTAGGAACCTCATTTGCTCTTGTTTGTGTGCTTAACAACCTTGATTTTCGCTGTTTATATGCTTCTTCACATCTTTTGCCTTTGTTCTTGTGCTTAGTAACATCATTTATACTTGTTATTGTGCTTAACAACCTCATTTGTCGTTGTTCTTATACTTTGCAACATAATTTTCCCTTGATCTTGAGCTTATGAACCTTATTTGTTTTTGTTCTTGTGCTTAGAAACCTCATTTGCCCTTGTTTGTATGGTTAACAGCCTTAATTGGCGTTGTTCGTGTGCTTAACAACTTCTTTTGCCCTCGATCTTGTGCTTATGAACATCTCATTTGTATTTGTTCTTTTGCTTCCCTCGTTTGTGTGCTTAACAACTTCAATTAGCGTTGTTCATATGCTTCTTAACTTGTTTTGCCCTGGTTTTTGTGCTTAGCAACATTATTTACACTTTTTCTTGTGCTTGACAACCTCATATATTGTTGTTCTTGCGCTTTGCAATATAATTTGCTCTTGATCTTGTGCTTATGAACCTCATTTGCATTTGTTCTTGTGCTTAGGAACCTCAATTGCTAATTTATAATCTCCTATGTTTTGTTTGTATCTGAGAAAGAAATTTCAATTCACTCGCACAAAACATTTTCAATTTAATTTCTATTGATCAAATTCTATCTATCCTGGATATTACGGAGTTATCGTCAATTGCTTCCATAGCGTGCCTAAGGAGCAACAAATCCGGATTATCTTGGTTGGGTTCCATCTTGCACGATGAGACGGAATACGCTTAAGGACAGTGTTCCGCACGATCCGGATAACTCTATTTCAATTTGATTTATTTTAATTAATTATAACTAACTGAATATTATTATGAAAATTTATACCAACAGATTCTAGTGCAAAGTAGTTCAATCGAACTAATTTTACATTTTGCATAGTTAATCAAAGAGATTTGGGACAGCAAACAGATGTCACCAGGCTCAAAAAGAACGAAGAAGCAGCAGCAGCAGCTTTAAGTATTATAAAATTAGATATGATGTAGGAGTGGTTTATTGTTTTGCTTTGAGAATATAACTTGATTCTTCGTGAACTGTCCATACAAGTTATCGACAAGGATATCACCTACGCTGCGCCGATATTACTTGTTTTTTTATTTGGCTAAGAACATTTCCCAAACGAAATTTTAATTAGCAAAGAAAAAGTATATCAATCGATTTTATGGTTATACAAGTAAAATAATTTAGTATCTCTGAAATATTTTATATTATTTTCTTATCATCATTTACATCTATTTCAATAATTCTAAGATTTAATTTAATATTTTATATTATTTTCTTGTCACCATTTACATCTATTTCAGTAATTCTAAGATTTAATTATGCACTATATTTTTTTAATACATTATCAATAAAAATAATTTATTTTTACATTAATGTTTTAATATAACTTTTTACCTTCTTTTTTTCCTATTTTGTACACAAAATAAAATTCAGCAAAAAAAATTGAGTTTTCTATCCGATTTAGTCGATTCCGACCAACTTATCCAATCTCAATTCCACGATCAAGTGTCCGATTCCGATATTCAGAGCCCTGTTTTATATTATCTGGACTTGTTTATTTTGATTGATGTTGTAATTTTTGTTATGTTGAATTTCAACTATATATGTTCGTCTACTCCTGACAAAATTTCTAGCTTTGTCATTGGAGAGGAGGCAGAGGGGTGCCCAAGAGATACGTCGCGACTTATATTTTTCTCTTTTCTTTTGGTAAGAGGGGGTGGGCTTAGAGTGGTCAGAGCGGCGATGGCTCGAGCAATCTGAGAGGTAGCGACGAGAGAGAGAAAGAGGAAGGCAGAGGGTGGAGATATGCACAAGAGAGAGGGTTTAATTGTTTCCAAGCAAATAAGTAGTGTTGACGACCATGGCTTAGAGCTCCTTAGTGCTCCTTAGTGCTCTAAGGAGTCTTAAGCTCACCGAACAGATGTTCGTTTATCAAGCTTAATACTACCTCCTTAGTGTTCTTTTTGCCCACCTTTCTTAAGCTTACCCAAGTTTTTAAGCTATGGTTTCACATAGCTTTAGCATTTTGTCAAGTTTAAAACTTTCTTAAGAAAGTTACTTTTTAATTTTGTTGTCGAACGGGTGCTCCTTAATGCAGCTTAAAATTTAAGCTTCACATGATTGCCGAACACTACCATACAGCTTCTAGAGGGAGAAGAAAGAACTGGTCAGCTTGGACAGTGCTATTAAAGAGGAGAACAATTCTGATCCGTTGGATTTATTGAATGATAAGGATTAAGTCACGCAAAATATGAGATATATATCTCAGAGGATACGGATTCAGCATCAGGTGCACATGTACTACGGTTCGTTGGTTGTTCCTTTTAAGCATTTGATATACCATC
Source organism: Carex cristatella (assembly GCA_024447775.1). NCBI lineage: Eukaryota > Viridiplantae > Streptophyta > Magnoliopsida > Poales > Cyperaceae > Carex > Carex cristatella. The sequence continues at coordinate 738,497 of JAJHPF010000016.1, forward strand.
AAACTGACCTATAATGACAAAATACTTCGCATGCACTCCACGGATGCAACATAGACTACATCAATTAGTTATTATTATAAATAAATTTGTTTAGATATATTTGCATTTCACCATTGCCTTAAAAGAACACGTATACGTTTTATCAGTTTTACTCTATTGCAGCAAACCTATTACTTTCTCATACATATATCTAGTTCACATGCACCTGATACTAGTTAGCCTATTAGTTACATGTTCAAATAATAAAAGAACAGATAAAACCACAATAAAAAAAAATAAAAAAAAAATAAAAAAATAAAAATTGGTCTTAAATTTTGAAAGAAAAAAAATCTGAAAAAACCAGACATCAGAGTCTATGTTAAACCACAAGATCAAAATAAAACAATAAAAGCGGAAAAGAATTTAAAACGATGTTTCAAAACTTTTAAATAACAAGAAAAGTAAACTCAACAACAATAACTAATGAATTCATTAATTTACACAGCAATTAAGAAAATAATGAACCAAAATAGCATAAACAAGCAAGGCAGTTCCATTACGTTTTCAATTAGTTTCACGTTACTTGCACAACCCGCCTATTTTTAAGAGGACATCTGGCTTAACAAAGGCCTTTAGAATGTTATATGTCACCTCATCCGGCTCAAGCCCTTTAGAAATCATGTCATATACAAAATCTATTGCCTTCTCAATTTCACCTTTCTTGCCCAGCCCATCAATAAGTGCGCTATAGGTTACGACATCAGGCTCATGCCCTTTAGAAATCATGTCATCTAGAATATCCATTGCCTTCTCAATTTCACCGTTTTTACCCAACCCATCTATAAGAGTGTTGTAGGTCACCACATTAGGAGAACACCCTATAGAAATCATATCACCTAAAATATCCATCGCCTGCTCAATTTCACTTTTTTTACACAACCCATCTATAAGGGAGCTGTAGGTCACCACATCAGGACGACACCCTTTAGAAATCATGTCTTGTACAAATTCCATTGCTTTCTCAATTTCACCTTTTTTACACAACCCATCTATAAGAGTGTTGAAAGTTACCACATTAGGAGCACACCCTTTAGAAATCATGTCATTTAGAAAATCCAGTGCCAAAACCATTTCACCATTCTTGCAAAGCCCATCAATAAAAATGTTGTAGGTTGCAACATTAGGCTCATTCCTAGAAATCATGTTACTAAAAAAATCAAATGCATTATCAATTTCACCTTTATTGCACATCCCATCAATAAGAGAGTTATAGGTGAAGACATCAGGCTCAAGCCCTTTAGAAATCATGTCTTGTACAAAATGCATTGCCTTCTCAATTTCACCTTTCTTGCACATCCCGTCAATAAGAGTGTTATAGGTCACGACATCAGGCTGATGCCCTTTAGAAATCATGTCTTCTACAAAATGCATTGCCTTCTCAATTTCATCTTTCTTGCACATCCCATCAATAAGAGTGTTATAGGTCACGACATCAGGCTGATGCCCTTCAGAAATCATGTCATCTAGAATATCCATTGCCTTCTCAATTTCACCTTTCTTGCACAGCCCATCAATAAGAGTGTTATAGGACACGACATCAGGTTGATACCCTTTAGAAATCATGTCATCTAGAATATCCTTTGCCTTATCAATTTCACCTTTCTTGCATGTCCCATCAATAAGAGAGTTATAGGTGACGACATTAGGCCCAAGCCCTTTAGCAATCATGTCATGTACAAAAACCATTGCCTTCTCAATTTCACCTTTCTTGCCCAGCCCATCAATAAGTGTGCTATAGGTTACGACATCAGGCTCATGCCCTTTAGAAATCATGTCATCTAGAATATCCATTGCCTTCTTAATTTCACCTTTTTTACCCAACCCATCTATAAGAGTGTTGTAGGTCACCACATTAGGAGCACACTTAGAAATCATATCACGTAAAATATCCATCGCCTTCTCAATTTCACCTTTTTTACACAACCCATTTATAAGGGTGCTATAGGTCACCACATTAGGACAACACCCTTTAGAAATCATGTCATTTAGAAAAGCCAGTGCCAAATCCATTTCACTGTTCTTGCACAGCCCATCAATAAAAATGTTGTAGGTCACAACATTAGGCTCCCGCCCTTTAGAAATCATGCTACTTAAAAAATCAAATGCATTATCAATTTCACCTTTATTGCACATCCCATCAATAAGAGAGTTATAGGTGATGACATCAGGCTCAAGCCCTTTAGAAATCATGTCTTGTACAAAATGCATTGCCTTCTCAATTTCACCTTTCTTGCACATCCCATCAATAAGAGTGTTATAGGTCACAACATCAGGCCGATGCCTTTTAGAAATCATGTCATCTAGAATATCCATTGCCTTCTCAATTTCACCTTTTTTACACAACCCATTTATAAGAGTGCTGTAGGTCACCACATCAGGAGCACGCCGTTTAGAAATCATATGACGTAAAACATCCATCGCCTTCTCAATTTCACCTTTTTTACACCACACATCTATAAGACTATTGTAGGTCACCACATTAGGAGTATAACCTTTGGAAATCATATACTGTAGAAAATCCATTGCCTTCTCAATTTCACCTTTCTTGCACATCCTATTGATAACAATCGAGTAGGTCACAGCATTGGGTCGGCATCCAAGCTTTGGCATTTTCTCAAGCACCATAATCTCAGCCTCACCAATCCTATTATCGTGACAGAGGCCTTTGAGTATTGAACTAAATATAGGAGCATCAGCTCTGCGGCCCTCTTTGAGAAATCGTCCCAGAAAACCAAACATTAATTTGACCCGATTCGTTTGCACACAGCATTCCATCAAGATAGAATAGGTATAGTCATTAGGATAGATTCCTTTATCTTGGGTTGTTAAGCGGGTGAAGAGGGAAAAGACAAGGTTGCTGGAAGTTTTTGTGCGAAATAAGGCAGCAAAGATCTTATTGAATTCACGGATATCAGCTAGAGGATTCAATAGCCGATTGAACTGGCGACGTGCCCCTTTGGCAGTAATGACATCCACCTTCTGTTGCTTCCCTTTCTGCCTTTTCCCCGCCTTCCGCTTCTTCCCCTCCCTATGCTGCTGAGGTGGCATCTCAATCTTTCCAAAAAGATCGTCAAAATTGATGTTAATGGGGGAATTAGTAGTAGCAGGTGGTGGATTTGGTTTTCTAATTATTATGTGGGGTTGAGAATTGGATTGGGGGAATGCATAGCAGACAAGGAAGATACCTCGATGAGCAGCAAATTTGAATGAGGATTGGGATTTGGAAGCGGATAGTGAAAGCGAAGAGGAGGGGACAAGTGATAAAGCACACACCATTTTATTCTTACTAATTCTTAAGTAGTTCGGTTCTAGTCTCTTTCTCCCTGCCTCTTTCAAAAATTCTATCTAACAAGGTTGAGCTTCGCTTCCAAATAACAAATTGTGCTTCTTATTTTATACTGCTGCATTAAAAGAAAACAGCATATGATTAATTGACAGATGACAAGCAATAATGCAATTTGGTTATCAAAATTGTCCAGTCGTACCATATACTGAAGGAATATGGATTTAACAAGCAATTAGAAGGAGAAGCTTTATAAAGAAGATTAAAACTGTTCTAGATGTTGAGGCTAATTCTAGAGCTGTTCACATCACATCCTACCTCGTGGCATATGTATATCTGAAGTCTAAAGCATCCAAATTGAACTAAAACTGATCAAGCAAAAAAAACCTCAGGTGAAGTACAGCATCAAGGGATCGGTCTAGCAAGCCGTAGCACTAAAATTGAGAGAGAGAGAAGAAGAAGAAGCTCCAAACCAGAATAACAAGAGTATGCGAATTATTCTCCTGCGGCGACTATCTGCTGGGTGCTGGACGAACGGAGATGGCTCCCTGCTGATGCTTATCGTCTTATGGAGAGATCTGGAGTTCTGGACGAACGAAGATATCAACTGGAATTAAGTAAAGAGGGGATACAATTTAGAATTGCGGGCTGTTCTTTACTACTTTCTTCTGGGCCGAGGGAATAAAAATTGGGCTAGAGACTAAGGAGAGGAGAGATTTCTTTTTCGTTTTCTGCCCAATTCAAGGGAGGGAGTAGGGTGGGCTGGCGAATTGGGGCCTACGGTTCAGATAGGGTCCCATTGGCATAGAGAAGCGGAGAGGTGGAATCCTGTTAGTCAGTTTAAATGAGAAACATAACAATGGATTAATGATTATTGTAAATGGACGTGGAGTATGTGAACTGTAATACTTGAAGGTGGGCCTTACTTGTTCAGTTCCTTGAGACCAGGCCCAAACCATTTTTTTTCTTTTTAGTGTTAGCACAATTCCTCTTCTTTATTTCTTTCACTGATAGAGGGGGTTCATTGTCAGGCTGAGCTGGAGCTCCATCTACTTCATCTCTTTCGTCCACTGAAAACCAGTGTTGTAATTTATAAACAAGGATATGCACTCGTCGGAATGGATATAGTACCATCAAGTAATTAATAAAAAATAATTAATCAAAATTGGAAATAATTAGCTGATTAGTCGAGAAAATCCGTAAAGATTTGATTGCCACCAATAACTAATCGGTTGATTAATCAATTTAAATGACTATTTTTTATAACACTGCTGAAAACTAGAGCAATATGGCCAGCTCTTACTCGCACCTCCCACTTCGTCAACCCCATAATATTTAGCCTCTTTTAATCTTGTTCATTGAGCTTCCTTTTGAATTTTTCGCTTGTTCTTTTAATCAAAATTTACGATTTGAAATGTATATCTTTATTGTGAATTTTATTTCATGAAAACTATAACCTGTTTTTTTCAGTTTCCAATAAATAAATTATCTCATGTGCTTTCTTCACCAAATTTCATAAAAATAATTTAGTAAATTGACTAAATTCCAAGAGTCTCTTTTCAACTTTTTAGAGTCCAACAATAATACAACGTAAACATACAAAACTAAACTTATAACTTTAACAAATATTTCTTGACACGTCCAAGATTTACTATGTAATTTTTAATCCGCTTTAAGTTGGAATTTGTGTTATGATTTAAAATTGTCATGAAATAAAGTCTTCAGATATTCTTACCTACCACAAAGAAATATTACCGAAATTTTTCTTAATGACATAAAAATAAAATAAAAAAAGACACTAGTTTCTGAAAAATTCCAAATATCATATTAAAATAAAAATGCAATTTAATTCAACACCGTCTTTTTTAAATATTTTAAGGAATAAAAACAAAAGGTCATGATCACTTTTATATTAAAATATAAATTTTATATTAAAAAGGTGGAACTTTGAAAATATAAAAACCGAAGCATTTTTCTTTCTAGTATAACATAGATGGAGTGACAAACAATATACGGGACAAATTTAACAATAGGAATGGTACACATTAAAAAATTCATGAAAACATTATAAATAACAAGAAAATTAAAATTATATTTCGTCTCATTTTTCTTTCGCAATTATCTCAAACTCCAACTAATTTTGCTAATTAATTTCAACCTATCACTAAATTTCCTAACAATCATAAGTCATCCAAAGAACAATCATAAGAAATAGATAATAGCGGGTAACATTTGGCACCACAACATCTGTTAATTTCATATTATGGTTCAATATATAATCTGAGTCTTATTGCAAAAAGATGCATTTAGTGTATTACAGAGTAAAAAAAAAATATTACATGAAATACGGAGACAAAAAAATTTATAATAGAAAAATGAAAAATAATATTAATTTTCCACATTTTTATCAAAGAAAATAGAAACGCATTCATTAATGACAAATTAATGGAACAACTTCTACATATAGGAGTGTGATCAATGAAAGAAAAGTGATTATTATGCTAAAAAAAATAATTGTAATGCGGCGCCCGCTTAGGATAAGACAAATCGTTCATGGCGATTTAGTTTTCCTCACCTCTTGCTCTTCTCTCCACTTCACCACCATTTCGTCACTCTTACCATTCTGGAGGAGTTTTCTTCTTCAAGACAAGCGTTCGTTTTTTCTCTTCTTTTCATGTGCTCCTTTGTGCAGTGATTGTCATGTCCGGTTGATTTAGTTTCCGGTCCAGTTTAATTCAATGCCTTCTTGATCGTGCAAAAAGAAGAGTTTGATACGGTATAGTCTACTAGAAGGAAAAAGACAAATATACGCACTGTGGAAACAATCAACAGGCTCCTATCATTACAACCAAGCAAGAATAATCAAATTGGTATTCACATGATATGTGTATCATGTGTGTATTTATTTATTTACAGCTGAATGCTTTCAAAGACACTTATTGTTTAATATCATGTAACATCTAATTTGTTTTTTTAATTAATGCAATTGCTTACGGACTTTCAACTAAAATTAAAAAAAAAAGTAATTGGTTTATACACTATTTATATATGAGAAGGGTTCAAATGCACCATTTTTTTTGTGCTCCAATATGCTTTACATCATTTATCTTTGTTTTCAAAGTCTGAACAGTCGATCCGAACTGCTCAATATGATCTTCATAATAAAATATACTTGGAGACCAAATTTTATATTTTTTAGAATTTTTTACTATTTTTTTAGATAGGTACAAAATCACTATTTTAAATAGATTCTGGACCATCCAATAAAGTGATATTGTACCTATAAAAAAAATAGTAAAAAAGTTCTAAAAAGTATAAAATTTGGTCTCCAAACATATTTTATTATGAAGATCATGTTGAGCAGTTCGAATCGACTGCTCAGACTTTAAAAATAAAGATAAATAATGTGGAGTATATTAGAGTACAAAATGATAGTGCATTTGAATCCTCCTCTTTATACATATAGTTGTAATTGTGTTGACACAGTCAGTTGCTTTAAATCTAAGCAGCAACTTGCGCACCATGTCATGTGCTGCCCATTCCCCTGATCCTTCTCAGATTTCGTTTTTTTTTTTTATTGGGTTACTAGAAATTAACCCCACTATAAAATTACAACTTACTTACTTGTCTTGGTGATTTCTTCAGAGGCAAGATAACTTATTAACCTTCAAATGCAAGAGAGACTTGTTTGTCATCTTTCACGCTTCCTTTTTCCTCACAGGATATATATATTTTTTTTATAAAGTATCTTCAATTTATCGTCCCAGTTATCCATAATTTGATTGAATATAAAGTAAGGAGAAAAAACAGAGCAAAGCGCTTGCCTAGCTAATGAGGTGCTTAATTTTTTTATGGGATGTTTGCATGAGTGAATTGTAAATGGAAAACATAACTTCACAGATTATTCAATTAGTTAAAGATAATTCCAGCACTTTGGTCATATTCCCACTGATGCACTGATCACAAGAGAGAGAATGTTTTACTTGGCAGCCTATGTCAAAATTTTACAAAAGGAGAGGGTGGTGAAGGAAGGAGAGTTGTGGCTCAAGTACTGCAATTTCGGGCAATAGATGTTTGATTGGCGACAACTTACTACCGGATTCAAATTAGGCTTAACGGGCGAAAGGGTAATGGATAGTGGAGCCTGGTACAATACTGGTACGGGGCAGGGTAACTGTTCGGCATTTTTTATTTTTTCAAAATCCACTCTTCTGTTGTTCTTTCTTTTTCTCATTTTTGAAGTTGGATGTGGGTTAAATTATTTTGGCTTTTGTGTTCACACAACATAAATGCTGGAATCTATTTAGCAGTCGCGTGGTACCGGTCTTTCATAGATACTGGTACATTGAGGAGAGTGGGTGCTAGATTTGATAGATGTGGGATCACCGGGTGCTGTTACTGGTAGATGGTAAGGCATAAGGGGTGTCTCAATTTGTATTGTTGTAATTTACTTTTATGTTCTTTAATATATTTTTGGCAGCTACTGACCAATCATTCAAAAAAAAAAAAATTACAAAAGGAGAGAAAAATACTACAAGAATCTTATTTATCTATGAGGATAAGTATCTTCACAAATAATTTATTCTCCTGAATATTTTCGTCAGAAATAGTGATACCATTAAAAATAGTCATTTTTTTGTCATTGCAAATAAAATAAATTACTTGTAATCGAGAGAGAGAGAGAATTTTATGTTTACTCTTTATATAATATATACGAGTAACTGATTTGGATTTATTGAACGAAGAAAATATTGGATTCCAAGTTTACACATGCACTCTGATTTGGATTAATTTGAGATATATTGTTTCTTCTACTAAATGTAATGAGCTAATTATCTCCAATGACTGGGTCGGTGAGTTAGATAATTTGAAAATATATAACTGGTGCAAATAAAATTATCCTCGGCTATTGAGAGTTACGTGGTAATAAAAATTTATTTTCGAGTAATCCATCTTTCAAATACATCTCAACCTCACCTATCCTTATTACTTAATATAAAATTGCATACTGTGAATAGAGATCAATTTTACATTGTTCATAACATTTTACTCTAAATTATAATTTAGAAAATAAGACCTAAATACAAATCTTTTAAAAATAAATGAGAGTCAATTTGGTGGCTCCACCCTTAAACAGAGAGATTTGGCACATCTTGGATAATGCTTTTATTATGGGTTTTTTAAGCATATTTTTTTTTGCATATGTACGTATATTTGTTTCATATCTTCAAAGGTATTATTCGATTAGAAAATAAAAATAAAAATGTGTTTTTCATTTGTTAAAAACACGGTCTGGACCGATTTGAATGTCATTTATTCCATCAAACATTCATAAAAAAAATTAACAATAAAGTTTTAAATTTTTTGCGATGGATTAATTGCCATCAAAATTCTAAAATGATTTAAATTTGATACACGTCATACATAAATTATTGCAATGCATCTACAACTGTACCTTTTTTTTATTTTGAACAATATTTTTTCAAAATGCTGAATAAGTGCACCACACAAATTAGACATACGCTAGAATGAGAGATTTGTGCATTCTATTACGGATCGGATTGGTTTAGATTCTGATAGACAGTCCGAAGCTAAACTCAAAATTTGTGGTACTTGAGAGGATCGGCATTGACTACTCCAAGGGCATGTTTGGCTTAAAGGGAACAAGGGAATTAGCTGAAATTAGCTGTATATTTCTCCCGAATGCATCTGGAATTGATTGGAATTAGAGAGTACTCTTTCAAGTTTTTTTAATTCCAACAGAGACATGGAATTATATTTTGGAGGGGAATAAGGAATTAGATGATACTATTTTATTATTTTTTGGTTGACGTGATATTATTTTTTGCACGCTTCTGTAGGAGAGAAAGATTAATTCCACTATTTCAGTTCACTAAACACATATGAAAGTGACCAGAAGAGAGATCAATTCTTTATTCTATAATTTTCTTTTTTTCTCCTATTTCCTGTCTTGCCGAATAGGTCCCAATAGTTTTTTTTTTTTTTTTTTTTGGGGGGGGGGTGGCGGATTTCTTCTACCCCTTAAAAAACTTGTAAATCACGTATTATTTCTCTTAAAATTCTTAATATCATATTAATCCTTCTAAATTTCAAAAACTCACAAATTTATTCAATCAATTTATTAACATTTTTCTTAAATATGCTATATTTTCTATTTTTAATAAAGAACAAAATAAATACTTCATAAATTTAAAATAAGTTTTAATAGAAGAGACATTAAAATGAGTATATGTGAGTTCTTGAAGTTGAAAAGAGTAAATATAATATAATGAATTTTAGAGAGGGAATGCATGTTTGGAAATTTTTTATCAATAGAAATTATAAAATTCGGATCAACACAAATAGAAAGAGTACCTTGATTGCAACAAATATAGTAAGATCGGAGTCAGTGATTCCGATCCATGAATTTTTTTTAAAAATTTTTTTAACTTCATAGAGAATTTGCAAAAAAAAAATTCATGGACCGGGATCACTGACTCCGATCCATAAATGAGTTGATTTTCTGCGGCACAAAATATACGTAACTATTGTTTTTTTATGGATACAAGAGTTTTGTGCCACAGAAAATCAAGTTTTTTATGGATCGGAGTCATTGATCCCGATCCTTTTTTTTTTTGCAAAGTCCCTATGCAGTTAAGAAATTAAAAAAAAAAAATCATAGATCAGGATCAGTGACTCCGATCTTAATATATTTATTACAATCAAGATACTCTTTCTATTTATGTTGATTATAATTTTATAATTTCTATAGATAAAAAATTTCCAGCATAGTTTCCAGGTTTTTGGAGATCTACATGAAACTCCCCTTAAGTTTGTAACGGGAGGTGTGAGACAAAAGTCTAGAGACATTGAACTCTGTAGCTAAGATTGATTAATTGTTATTGGATACGGTACAAATTGAACCGGGATATTTTCATATATGTATAAGTTTAAATTAGATTTATCCGTATTTTAATTTTTATTCACTAAATATTAGTCTTTCGTCAAAATTAACAAATAACAAACAATAATTAATAGTTAAATATTACTTTAAACATCATGTACATAATTTCATAAAATAAAAAAAGTTTACAATCATTGATCCTATTATTTAAAAAAAAATTACTAACTAACTAAAATTATATAAATGCTGTAAAGATCAATCTTATCGTAATTTACCGATTAGAAAGCTATATTAAATACTATATAAATCTATCTAATCATAATAATAAATACTATATTGTTGTATGTAAGAAAGAAAATATCATTTTTTTTATATTTATCAGTTACCATATAAGGTAACGAATATAAAAGTATCCTTAATTGATAAGCTCATAATTTTTTTTTTATATCTGTATCCTCATCAGTTATGCTAATATTTTTTTTATCAATATTTGCTTTATCGAATACGATATAGGTAAAATAATTCTTGTAAGACATCTTTATATAGCATTCTGAGGATTGTCCTATTCTCCCTAAATTTCATTACAATTGTTATATTAATATTTTTTTTAAATCATGGGTTGGAATTCTGTTACATTAAAATTTAAATATAACTAAGACCTAGCTACTCATTTCGAAGCTTACGGTCCAAGCGTAACTAATAAGCGACTAAGTAACTGATCGATCACAAGTTTCTCAATATTAGTCCCTCCAAATAAATTGTATAATCGATTAGAAAAGGAAGAATTTAATACTTGTCGTATCATAGATTTTTTAATATTGTCATAGGAAATTTATGACAAATGAAGAGTTTTTGTAATAAATAGGACTAGGACTGCGAGTAAGTGATTACTCTTGTAAGTATTTTTTTTTTATCGACATGTTTTTTTAGTAAATATTTTCCACCAAATTTAAAAAAAAAAAAAAACACACACACACAGGAGAAAACACATCAAATTGTGGTAACACGAAACATAAATTTGATAGAATAAAATGACTGATGTTTTTTTTTTACTGTAAAACGCAAAATATGTGATCGGTGTTAATTTTGAGAAATTCAATGTTCGTTCGGCTCACAGCACGGATCTGAAAGCGCTGAATTAATGCTGCATTTTACTGCGACCGTCGATTCACCAACACGAAGGCAAAATTGAAAGTATAAACGCAAGTCACGTGCATCATTTCCTGTGCTCACCATCACTAACGCCTAATCTGCGCTAGTCCTGGTGCACCGTGCGCCGTGTTTGAAAGTGCATTAGACAAGTCAAGCAAGGTGAATATACAAAAAGTTCGTAGGAGAGTATGAGACTATGAGATCCACCTCGAAAAAGCAACAGGTGTCGGTTTTCTTCAATCAATCTAGACCGTCGAATCGTCAGTCATTCTTTCCCTCTCGTGAATCGTGATCTATCGGTTCCTAGGTGGCCAGGTGGGGACCAACCAAAGGACTAGGAAGTGTGTCGCCAATTTAGCACGGCGGGACCCACACCGACACGGGTCTTCTGTGGTAGAGGTGCATTCACTTCCCCCGTAAGATGTCAACAAAATTCCAGCTAATTAAAAGTTGGCTCCCCGATACCATTTATTTTAATTTTTAATACTAATTTATGCTTACATCACATTCACAAGCCTCAATCTACCACATGTCTCCATTTCATCCTTGTTCCTCTCCTCTCCATTTCCGTTTCTAACAATATTTTAAATTCTTTTTTAGTTTAAATTCTTTCACAAGTCAAAGAGACTTGTGAAACGGCTTTTGATTGAATCTTATTTAATACAACGTACGGTCATAAATTATCATGCTTATATAGAATAAGGTCAACTTTAATTAATTGAAACGAAGAAAAACCTATTAGAGCATCCACAATGGTGATTGTTTTTTGATTGCTAATATGATGTGTCAATTGCTAATAGAATTGTTGGGATGTGGCACAATTTCTAAATTAGCAAATTTGCTTTAAAAGAAAACTATTGTTTAATGACACATGGCTAATTAATTGGCTGAAATTAATTATAGCACTCTCCCTCTCTTCACAAAATTAATTGTTGGGATGGAGTGATTTAGAAATTATGAATATCTAATTGCTAAATTCAGTGACGTGACAAAATTACAATTTTTAAATTTTTTTAGTTTAACTTCACGAAATATATGTTACAATATCTGTCGGATGGAAACCATAATAAAAGTCATCGATGCTAATACATGTTGTTGATAACTGATAAGACAATAATTATAGTCATACGGTTGGTCAAGATATATCTTCAGCACATATGAGGCCCCTTGCTTGAAATTTAGCACAAGTAGTGTTTAATGAAAAAAATTCTGAACCCTCTCTATATTAAAATAAAAAATTTGACCCAGAATATTATTTCCAAAAATTAAAAAGAAAGAAATCGATCCCGTATTGACTAGATCCACTATTCTATGTTTGATTCTTCTGATTTAAATATGACTTATTACGTAGAAATCACTTATAATATAAGAGTCGTAGGATGATTTGAGAAGTAAAGAATATTTTTTATTGTCCGTTCATATCTTTATTTTTAAAATTCAAACAATCGACTCAAATTTCTTAACATGATCTTCATATTGATATGTGTTTAGAGACCAAATTTTATATTTTTTATAAAAAAAAATTTACTATTTTTAGAATTTTTTAAAATCATTATTTTTTCTGAATTTTCTCTTATTTATTTATTTATTTAATAAAAAGCCGTGATTTTCAAAAAAAATTCAAAAAATAGTATTTTTTTTCAAAACAAATATAAAATTTGTTCTTTGAGTACATATCAATACGAAGATCGTATTGAAAAGTTAGAATCGACTATTTAAACTTTAAAAATAGAGATATAAACAGAAAGTAAAACATACTCTTTGCACACGACCTATCTCTATAATACAATGTATTATTAAAAGTTATTTTCCCGTGTAGAATGAATCATGTCTGAAGTATAATAACATTCAAATGAAATTAAAGTTTGATTTAAAATGAACAGATGAGTTCAATATCACCAATAAGGGTTAATTCATTTCTTTTAACTTTTTTAGTCACTTAATCTTGCTGAACACCAGTTCTTTAGAGCGGATTAAGATCAACTCCTTTAGACTTCTTTTGTCTGGATCTCAATTCTCTGTCCGGACTTTAAGGCATCTCTAGTTCTTCTTTTAGTTTCCTTAGCTTTTATTCACAAATTAAAACAACCCAACATTAATTTCTTAGCGTTCCTTAAGCTCTTAATCCTCTACTCTTAATCTTTGTTGCCGAACAATCCCATAGCATATAAGAATGTTTTTTTTAATCTGGACCGTTCAGAAATTTTGATCGGAACAATTATAAGATTGAAATGGGTTGGCAAAAAATTTCTTGCTATTTCTATTTTTTATGGACGAATAACACAAGGATCCGAACAATTATAACATTATACATATTCATGTATGTATATAAGTATGTATAATGCTTTTTTAATGAAAAATTGGGTATATGTCCGTGAAACTTTTTAATTTGGATATTTATCCATCTAAATATTCGATTGTCTTGAGACTTCCCCTTTTTAACCTACATATATTCAAGATGAGGGATCCAATTATATCATTTTCATGGCGGCACATCTTGACACCATATTATTATCGGCTATTTTTTTTATTTCAAATTCCAAATAGTCGATCAAAATTGTTTAATACGATCTCTATATTAAAATGTGCTTGGAGATCAAATTTTACATTTTTGAAATTTTTGAAATTTGTTGTTTTTCAAAAATTGTTTGAAAACAATAATTTTGCACACATCTTAATAAATACTAAAAAAATCCAAAAAAAATATAAATTTTGATATGAAGATCATGTTAAACGGTTCGGAGTAACTATTTAGACTTTGAAATCACAAAAAAAAACTTAGATGTATTACCATAAAATAGTATGATTAGATCCTTCTCTAAATACAAAATGTGTTATAGTAAATATGAAGATGACAATATTACGCTTCCTTATCTTCATCTCTCCCCTCTAGCAAGCATATGAGTATTAAAAACAATAGAATTCCTACGAAACTTGTAGTTGGTTTTTTCTGTTTAGTTTTGTCTTTGAATTCCCACATGTTATATGCCATTGGAAGAGAGATTGATCTGTAAATTCTTCATGTCCCCCTAAAAGAGGAGGAGATTAAGATCAGGGATGGTAAATTTTTTACCATGTCATATTATAATGGAAATATCAACACAACCTAAAATATTCATATTATGTTTTTTTTATGTACTCAATTTTTATTTTTTGCATAGCATATCTTCTGATAAAATATGCCAACCCCCGTTTTCGACATTATATTTGATGTACTACCGTATATATTGTTGATGTACTGATAGTCTGATAGTACTATATATATTTTGACGCTGAATTTTACAATTTTACAATTTGGTTTTCTGACTAGTTGGTAAAATTGAGAGGTAGTCTCACCTCCCTGACATAAATACCCTTCACGCATCAAAAGGTGGTATCTTTACTCTCACTCGTCTCTCTCCTCATCCTTTTCTTCTCCCCAAAACATAGAATCAACACGACCCCTTTTTATTTTCTCTCTCAGTAAACAAAAAAGAAAAAATGCTAATTGTCAATCCAACCACCCCAAATATCTGAAAACGAAAGCTAGTTCCTTTCCTTTTCCCCCCTTTTTCTTTTTACTGACGATTATTAGTTCAACTGCTACAACACAACACAACACAACAGTATCTTCCTAAAGCTGCTCCGTTCCCAGATCTCTCTCTCTCCACCTTTCTTTACAAAAAGCTGAGGCAATTCCATTGAAATATGGCATCAACTGCTTCCAAATTCATCAAATGTGTTACTGTTGGCGATGGCGCTGTGGGGAAAACTTGCATGCTCATTAGCTACACCAGCAACAAATTCCCAACCGTAAAGCACCCTTTTCCTCAATTTGAAAGTTTTGTTCACCAAATCTCTATTACTTTCTGATGATTTTGGCGCTTGCTATAATTTCACCGAATTAATGTAGGATTACATACCAACTGTGTTCGACAACTTCAGTGCGAATGTCGTCGTCGATGGCACAACAGTAAATCTGGGCCTCTGGGATACTGCTGGTATTTATTTTGTGCTATAAAATGTTCTTGAATTCTTTCAATTTCTGTGCCTTTTTTTTTTCTGAGTAAGGCAATATTTTGATTAACCGGGGTAATATTTGCAAAACAGGGCAAGAAGATTACAATAGATTGAGGCCTCTAAGTTATCGCGGTGCCGATGTATTTGTTCTCGCCTTCTCTCTTGTCAGCCGTGCAAGTTATGAAAATGTTTTCAAAAAGGTCTAATTTCATATTTCTCTACTAGTCTTTACTACCTTTTTATTTTATTTTTCAAATGTTTCTAATTTTGTTCCTTCTTTTTTCAGTGGATACCTGAGCTCCATCACTATGCTCCTGGGGTTCCAATAGTGTTGGTTGGCACTAAATTTGGTAAGTTATTATCTGACAATTTATTAATAATTAAACTTATTTGGTATAATTAGCATCCACTTTAAAATTGTTCTTACATTTTTTCTTTCTTTTTAGTTGTTGCTGGTGGGTACCACATCTCTTTGTTTTATTTTTCTGAAGAGTTTCTTTTAATTGCAGTATATATAGACTTAAACCTACATTCTCAGCAATAATTGGGGAAAGTAATGAATTGTCTTGAATTAATAGAATTTTGGCATATTTGGGCCCCATTATTTAATAACACCTTGTCTTCTATATTAATTCAAGTTAAATGCTCTTAATGTTCCATAAGTTTGTTTGATGGCAAGCTCATGTTCCCTTTTCAGTTCAATCTAAGTTAGGCATCCAAATATTTTTTGCTTTTTTAACTCTCTATTATAAGATGTCTTAACTATGTTAATTATACAGCTAGTATTTGTTTGTTTTGTTACATTTTTGGAAATTACCTTGTTCTACTTTGGTGTCATTATAACACTCAGTACATTCGATTTGGTTTAAGCATATGTGCTAATTTGGGTTTTTGAATTTGCTGTTTGCTTTCGGAGCACTGTGGTCTTAAACACGAAATGCATTTATCATTTATAAATTTTGATACCATTGGCTTTGTATCTCGTTATTAGTGTTTGCTTATCCATTTCTAAGAATGAGAGGAGGCTGTGGGGTTAATTTTTGTACTTAAATCTAGGGTTGCATTTTCATAGCGTATTGTTGTGTCACTGACCTATGTTGTAAATACCGTTTTAGATCCTATTTTAATGATTTGTGAAATATGTTTAGGTTATGCTAGCTGAGACAGATAAACAAAACAATTAGGTTAAATAATGTTATATCCTAGTCGTTGATGTGTCAGTGCCACATGCTGTCATTTGAAAAAAATATTTTTTTAGTTCAGTTGAATGATGTGTCAACTCTTTTGGATTTTGTACCTGAGATTCCGAGATGAGATTATATCAAGTGTAAAATAAAATATAACAGTATACAGCAACCTTGTTAAATTTATAATTAGGGAGGTGGAGAGACAAACTATCCATTAACTGTTGACCTGTTAACTTATGATTGGTTATTTTGTACAGATTTGCGGGAGGATAAACATTATCTAATGGACCATCCTGGCATGTTACCTGTAACTACTGCTCAGGTAAAAATTGACAGCTGCAACCGCAGAAATTACAAATAGCTTTCAATAAATATTTTTTTACAAAATTTCTGTAAGCTTGGTGTTTTCACAAGTATTATCAGTGAGGAAAGTCATAGGTAATGCAATTTTTGTTTGCGACTGATCTCTTTCGTTGACAGTTTGCGGAAAGTTCCACATAAGTTAATAGTTCACAAAAGATGCTATGATTTCAAGATTTTCTGGAAGCTCAGTAAACTGAAAAGTCACATAAATGTTGTATCAATAGTACTAATACCTTACCTTTTATTAATTAAGGGGGAGGAACTACGCAGGCAAATTGGTGCTGCTTATTACATTGAATGTAGCTCAAAGACTCAGCAGGTTAATCCTATACACCGACTCTAGCAGAAAATGTTATATTAATTAGAAAAATATATAATAGAAAGTAATAAATACAATGCTATGTTTTCATACATGTGTCGCCACCTACATTGTCTCCTGGATGAACAACTTTTTTTTTTCTTTTTGAATTTGTATCCCGAGGAAAGAAAATTAATCTAAAAGAAAAAGAATGTAGATATTTAATATGAATCTAAATGGAGATTCAGACCTTAGCAATAATGTGTAGAATGTGAAAGTACAAATGCGGTGATCAGGTCATAGGGTCATTTTTTTTTTCTGATATGTGAAATTTATGTGTAGAATGTGAAAGCTGTTTTTGATGCGGCGATCAAGGTTGTCATCCAGCCGCCACAAAAACTAAAGGAAAAGAAGAAAAAGAAGCAACAGCGTGGATGTTCTCCTTTGTAAGTTCCCATTTATTTCAATTAATTAAACATATGATTTCAAATGTTTCATATGGAATGTTTGTTCACACTTGTATCAAATTGAAATCTTAACATTGGCGGAGATAGGGATCAATATATTGACATAGTAGTTTTTCTCCATGCAGCGCATGAACAATAGAACCAAAACAACACTGCATATGACTCATGCACTGCATTAAGCATAAATTGCTCTGTCAATATATTTACCCGGAGTTGGAGAGGTTACATGTATAAACTCTTAACTGGCATTATGTTGAATTGCAGGATGACCTGTGCTAGGGGCTTTACATGTTTCAAATGAAGACGGTGAATGCAATACACCATTCAATTTTCCCAAATCAGAGTTTTGGGTTAACTATCGGGGTAATGGGTCAGGGGATATGTATATTTTTTTTTTCAGTTTCTCAATTGGGTAGTAGATAATTTAGTCTGTTAATGTCAAAAAGTGTTAGACGAACCTTTTTGTTGACGATATTTGTTGTATTCTCTCAAATTTCTAAATTCTTCAACTTCATTTCTAGTGGAAGTTTAAGATCAGTGTCACTTTTTAATGATGTTTAATCTTTAATAGTTTGGGTATAAAATGGAAGATGATTAAAAATCAAGCCTTATCTTGGTTTTTCCAAATCTACAGCTTGACACACTTGTTTGGTTTAAACTTCAAATTTTCTAAAAACTATACTATAGCAAGCAAATGCCCCTAAAATTTCAAACTAACATTTCTTTTGCAGATAAAATTTATTTTAATATACTATTTTATTGGTTTTATAATAAAATTTTGAAATCGTACTTTGGAATTCGTAAAAATAATTATAAAAATAATATTTTCAAATTCATGAAGGTGACCATAAAAATGTAATTGTGAAATTCATATGGCCTTAATTTATTAAAACATTAACAAATCTACACAATGCGCTTTAAATACATTTTGGAAAAAAATTATGCTTAATTTTATATGTATTTCTACGACTTTTGGATGCTGTAAATGCATTTTAGAAATCGGCAAAGCTACTCTTCGAAAAGAAAGAAAAACATTTTGGACTGAATGTAAACAAAATTTGTACTAACTGCTTTGTAAGTTTCTTTGACATGACTTCACTTTTATCCCTAAAGTGGCTTAACGAACCCAACAAACTCAGTCGTGATTTTGTCAACATAAAAAAATCAAACCTTTTATAAGAGAGTCCAGCACTTCAACTAATTTGCAAATTTTACAGATTCTAATAAATAATAGATTATTTTACAATACTTTAGTTTAACAATTTTAGCAATCTTTAAAAAAATATAGCTTTAATTTGATATTATAAGTATAATTTACGTCATCTACATATCATGTAACTTAAAAAATATGAAATTTTTTGTACATTTTATTGTACATCAAGTAACTTAAAATTTTAATGAATCTTGATACAACATCAAATAATATTTAAATTACATCAAATTTAATTATTAGACTATCTATATATCCAATAAATTATCTTTAAATTTACTTTTCGGTTTTATTTAAAAATAATTATTATCAAGTTAGTGATCCTAACAAATCATCTCCTTTTCTTATTCTTTGCATAACAGGCCAGTATCTTAGGTCCATACACAGTTGAATTAAATATGAGTTTCATTCACCTAATTTCACCTATCTCAAATTAAAATTACACGTATAATAAATTAATCTCCCTTTCTTAATTATTCCAAGTTTGGAAGTCTTGGGTTAGGCGATCTACGCAGTACACCACAAATTCTCTGATAAAATATTACCTTAAACAAGAGAATTTCAAATTATGAAGCATTAGCAACTTAGCAAGTCTCCAAAGTACCAGGACAGTTCAACAAACAGACTTAGGTGTATATCATGATTAGTTATTTTAGAATTTCACAAACATTTATATAGTGACTGACTTGGTGCTTTCTCTGGTACCAGAAAAGAGAGAAAAGACATATATGGCATCACCTGTCTCTCCTTGTACACCTAAATTTCAGAATGGCACTGAATGGATCAGTGTATTGCAAAAGAAAGTAGCTTCTTTCTTGTTTCTGTTACTGGTGCTTTCGACACTGTTTCTTTTCTCGGTATGGCACTCTTCTCATAATTTCACATTTGGAGGTAAAGAAGCTCTGAGAAAGAGTGCTCTACTTACTGATCACGTCCTTCAAATAAATTCAACTCTCCAAGTAACACATGACAAGGCCATTTCGCCAATTATTATTTCATTTCGTGAGAATTCCTCTATTGAAGCCTCTTCTGAAATCTCAGACACCAATCCACTCTTTGCAAGTAAGTTGACTTTTATAAACTCTCAAGAATTTTTACCAGTATTATTGTTTAATTTTGAAATGCATTGACACAGTTGAGTCGTGTGATGTCGCAAAGGGCAAGTGGGTAAGAGAAACAAGAGAGCCGGTATATTCGAACCTGACATGCCCGTTTCTACCGGAAACAAAGAACTGCCAGAAATACGGTAAACCTCCCGGTTATTTGTACTGGAGATGGAAGCCAGACGAGTGTGATTTGCCGAGATTTGAACCTGAAAGGTTTCTTGACCTAGTAAGAGGAAAGAAGCTGGCTTTTGTCGGCGACTCACTTGCTCGCAATCAGTTTGACTCCCTGTTATGTCTCTTATCTCAGGTACATATTTAATAACATGTGCACATTTCTGAGAAATTTGCAATTCAAATTCTAACAAATAATGGTGCATAGATTTGCTTGCAAGGGCTTGTGACTTGTAATATGCTTGAAAGCTTGTAACTTGCTATGTTTAGATGTGCCTAACAAGGAAATCGGGAAATAAAAGACATCTATATGAGTGAGGCTATGGTACTATGCATAGCGCAGATTGGTCCGTACTATGGTTCAGTGTCTTTGTTTTCAAAGTTCAAATAGTCGATTTGAATTGTTCAACATGATATTCGTATGAAAATGCACTTGCAGACTTAATTTAATATTATTTTAGATAGGTAGAAAATCACCATTTTTGAATGGTGCATAGAAAATGTGCCACCTATCTAAAAAATAGTCAAATAATTTATAAAAACCGTAAAATTTGATATACAAATACATTTTCATTTGGAGATCATGTTGAATGGTTCAGATTGACTCTTTGAATTTTTGAAAATAAAGATATTGATCCATGGTATGGAATAATGCGCACTATGCAGTACCATAGCCTCACCCTATATATATATATATATATATGCTAAATTGCTAATGTCATGTAGTAATTTCAGGCAGAGACTCCAGTTGACGTATACCGTGATCCTTTTGACAAATTTCGGACTATGCATTTTCCGTCGAGTAACTTCACGCTTATGGTAATGTGGTCGGAGTTTTATGTGCAAGGCATACCAATCATAATAAACGGTACTGCCACATCTGCTTTCGACGTACATTTAGACAAAATCAACACGAAGTGGACGTCTCAACTCCCGGGCTTAGATTTTCTCGTTATATCTGGCGGTAACTGGTTTTTCAGGGTAAATTACTTGCATGAAAATGGCAGCCGTATTGGATGTGTCATTTGTAGAGAAGATAACCTAAAAGACTATGGCATAGCATATGCAATCAGAAGTGTTGTGAGAAAGGCTTTGGAGAGCATAAATTCATGCCAAAATTGTGATAAATTGGTAACATTTCTGAGGACTTACACAACATCACATTTCGAAAACGGTTCATGGTTCAACGGAGGCGATTGCAATAGAACACAACCGTTGGATGAAACTGAGATAAATTTAGAGGGGATTGAATGGGAGATAAGAAAAATTCAAAATGAAGAAATAGAGAGAATAAAGGGGTTGAATAATGAAAATAAGAAGATTTATGGGGTTATGGATGTAACTAAGGCTATGATGATAAGAGCTGATGGGCATCCTGGTGCATATTATAACAAAAAATGGTTTAATAATGCAAATGATTGCCTCCATTGGTGCTTGCCAGGGCCAGTAGATATGTGGAATGAGATGTTGATGCATAATCTCATGACTAGTTCTTCATTTAATTGATTTAATTTGTTATATATCACACATGTATATTAATTTGCTCTCTGTTATTTTTTTCTTCTAAACTTCATTGATCAGGATATATATATAATTATAAATTTATAGTGTTTTTCTTCTTTGAACATCCAATGGCGCATCACATAATTTATATTCTGTAATATTATTCCTACATCTCTATACTTCTCAAATTCAAATCCGGGCCCATTTATTTCCTTCAAGTAGAAGTCCAGGCCTCTTATTGAACCCAAAACACAAATAAGATTTTATATAAGAGGACCTGGTTTAACTGACCCAACCCAAGACGCAATTAATATTTTCATTACAATACAAAGTGCTAGTAAAAAAAAAATCCGACGTAAATGGAGTACTTATGCAGCACAAAAATCTAGATAGGCCTCATTTGGAAATAACTACAGCATTAAAAAATTTAAAGGAATTTGACGAAGTTAAGCCAATCAAATGACATTTACCATTAGTTAGGTAAGTGAGATAAAAAAAAAGAGTCATCTAGTCCCTTCCAATTTACACTTCTAAACATTTCCTCATATTTTGGTTAACTGCTAGTACAAAACTATTATTGAAATTTAAAAGTTTAAAACAATACTCAAGAACTAACCCAGACGAAGCTCTAAGTTTCTAATGGAAAATAAATTAATAAAATAAAATAATTAAATTACTAGCGAACTAAAATGTGGCACAAAAATAGGATTATTTTCTTTCCTTTTTTTTTTTTTGAAAATGTTACAAATATCGTTAATTAACGGATCTGCAACAATAGCATTCGGATCTAGCCATCTAGGAAAAAAGACCCGGTTGCGCTATCAGCTGCCACAGGATCTCGTTGAAGGTGTCAACTGGACCGGGCATGCACCAATGCACACAGTCATTCTGCACTCTATCCCCAGCCTTGCCATTTCCAAACGGATCCGGATACATATACGGACCCGGATGCCCGTCAGGCCGCAGCATCGCCAATCGGGTGACATCAACTGCCTCGAATTGCAGCCCGTTAACCCTCGACCCGTCGCCGTTTCCTCTCAAGCTCTGCAGTGCATCCACCACGGTTCTCCGCATTTCCTCCGCCGTGTACTCCATCTTCACCTCCCCTTCTTTGTACGGCTCTTTCTTGGCGCAGGATCCTGCCTTGTCCCATTCCCCCTCAAAATGCGCCTGTGTGAAGGTCGTAACAGCCACCAGCCTCTTCCGCCGATCACCACCCTCCACGTGTCTCCTCCGAACCTCCTCCAGGGTTCTCCTCACCGCCTTGCGGAACACGTCAAAGAAGCCGATCTCGGTGTGGTTGAACTCGGAGCACACGTGGCAGCCGATTATTTGCTCGTTCTCATAGTAGATCCCAGGGATTAGAAACCAGTGGCCGAGCGAAAAGACGATTACGTCCATTGATTCGAACTCGCTAATCCATCTCTCGTCAAAAGAATCCAAGAAAACTCTATTGTGCCGAATCCCCTCTTTCTCAGATTTTTCAATCCGTTTTACCAGAAACGGCGACCAGTAGATCGAGACGGTGGCATTATGGGACCCAAAGATCCATCTTCGGTAGCGGTTCTCAGTGCTATCCTGGTACACTAACTCGGGATGGGATCCGCTAGCGAGCAGGCACATGAGAGATTCAGCCTGGTTGCGCGACAGCGAGTCACCGATGAAAGCCAGGTGGCGATTCCTGATTAACTGGAGAAATGACAAGGGGTCAAAGCGGGGGAGGCTGCATTCGGTGGGCTGCCATCGCCAGTAGAGATAGCCGGTATCAGGCCGGCCATGAGCCATGCAATTCTGATTTTCTTTGATTGTGTTGCAACTTGTGCCGTTGTACAGTGGGCCCCGCCCGTCGTGTATCCATGTACCAGCAGAGTAGTCACACTGCGGCAGTGTCTGATTTTGAAGCTTGAATTCTACAGAAATGGAAATTGTGATTTATACACCAAAATTTAAAAGGTGATGAAGTTTTTGTTTGAATTGAGAGAGCCGTGTTGAGTTGTTGCAATTACCTTTTTCTGGGGGTTGCACAAAATCATTATCATCATCGTCATGGGGATGAATGTGAGAGGAGGGGTCAAGAGAGGTGTGGATCTGGGGAGAAGATCTGGCTGGGGCTGGATAGGGTTTAAGGAGATAGTAATGGAGAAGAGCTAATGGGATCAAAATGAAGAGAGTGTATGTGAAAAGCTTTCTGGGATTGAGATGGTTTTGTTGGTGTGGCGCTTTCATTGGTGCGAACTAAGAACTAAGAACTAAGAACTAAGAACTAAGAGCTAGGAAGTAACTAAAAGTAAAGGGCAGGAAATGGGGAAAGAGCCAAATTGGAAAGAAATTGATTGATATGGTGCGCATGAGAGGAAAGAGATGAAGTGAGTGAGATTCAGAAAATTGGATATAATAATAATAAAAGAAAAATTATGTGAAAAAACAAACTCTGTGCAGCTGTGGAGATTCCCTGTTGGTTATAAACTTAACAATTAATATAAATAGATAAGGAGATGGTTAGTTGAGTCTAGTAATGTGGGATTGGAATTTGGGATAAGGAATAATTAATGTTGGTTTGCTTTTTATAAATTTCAACAGGCATTGTCACTTGTCGGTCAAGTATACATTTTGGATTGGGATTTTCTGTTGCAGGCTTCCTGGCACAGCTCTGTTACCACAGCTGTTCAGTCTTAAATACTTGTTCGCTTGCATGACCATATCATCTTTTCCTTGTACAGCTGTTTATGTTTTAATCTATATTGAATATTTTAAAATTATAACTTAGCTCCAAAATGCAATTGGTAATTTGATCGTGCACGTGTATGACAGCTTAAGATGGATTCTTTTAAATCAAATTATTTTTTCACATATTATTGTTATTGTTATAACTATAATAGATATCTTATTGTATGAGGCCAGTATATTCTATTCAACTAATTATTTATATTATATAAAAATCAGCATGAACGCATAATTGTCTGTAAAATATTATTTAATCATCCGTATTGCGATTAGTACATTTTGTGACTCTATTTATAGCCCAGAGGACCTGAAATTCACTCTGAATTTATGTAACATGTCGTTCGGTAATAGGCCCAAAATATGAAGCTCAATTAAGAATATAGCCCAGAGCCCCAGACCAGGAAATATGCAATTGGGTCCAGTAAACAGCATCACCAAATCAGATGACTTGATAGCATAGCATGGATCAGATTAAAATTAAAGTGTTGTTTATGTACATACATAGAATGCTGGAAAATAATAATAATAAGTCCCTGTTCCTGAGTGAGAAAAGAATATCTCAATTTTATTTATTTTCTTGTAAAAAATTGAAATATAATTAGTGCGACTAAAAATTGAAATATAATTAGTCCCGGTTCCCGAAGGGTTTAGGTTCTCTTCGCAACCCTTCACAACTCGTCCAATTTTACCCTTTTAAAACAAGCAAGAAATCACACGATTGCATATATTTAAAACCATTGCCAAAAAAAAAAATTCCTAAAAAGAAGAAGAAAAAAATACCATTGCAATTGGTATAGATATGCATACTGTGATAGTGACTCCCTTTATAAGTGTGAGTGAGCGAGCTAGGAGAAGGGTTATGGGTTTTGAGCAGAAGCATGTTCATCTCTTTCCTGCAAATGGCAAACATTGTACATTTGTACTGATGATGATTTTGTGAGAGAAACCTTTTTTTCTTTCCAAAATAGATACAAAATTTTAGAAATTAATTGTAATAGAAAAATCATAATATTTTCTGTATTTAACTAGAAGTGATTTTTGAATCGGAATCAATAACCCATTCAAAGTATTTTTATTTTCCAATAACACACAAAAAAATATTTTAATGTTCTACAGCCTCGAAAATTCGGCCTGGAAAATATTGATCCGAGTTATTTGTTGCAGTCCTTCTAATAAATCAAATTATATAGCATTATATCTATTGTCAAAGAAATATAAACAATAATTATAATATTTCAATACAAAAAATAAATAAATCATAACATTTAAAAAAAAAGTTCTCAACTGACCAAAAATGAGAGATTGAGAAAAAAAAATTAGCCAGTCTGGACATTTTTTATAAATAACCAACTTTTGTGGGTATATTTGAATTTTTTTTATTTAATATGATATTAATAAAAAAAATCGGCTTTGACAAAAATCTGAATTTAATTGAATTATAAATTGGATATTTTAAATTGGACTGAAAATGAAATTTATGAAGGAGAGTTTACTTTGGATTGGACATTTTCTATTATGACTAGGCTGTGCAAGCCCAAAACAGAAATTATAAATAAAATAAATGAAGATAACAAGAGCAATTTGGGCCTACCGAAAAATGACTAATGAATTGGCATTTGACTTTAAGGATTTGAATTCGAAATTTTGAATTTAATTAGTTAAACAAATTAAATGAAATTGAAGGATATATCTTAATATAATGTCATAAATAAAATAAAATGTGAATATTAATATTAAATGCGTAATTACTTTTACATATATTAGTATATATCTAACTTATTATGATTTCAAAATGAAAAAGGTTCAAATGCTTCCATTTTTTGTGCCTCCAGTTTAAAAAAACTAAAATAACTAAAAATTAAAAACTTAAAATTTAAAATAAAACGTTGGATGTGATATACATTATTTTATCTATGCACAAGTAAAAAATTACGGCGTTTCAATTTCGTTTTGGTTGACATCAAGAGTTTATAAAAAAATGTACTAATGTGGATAATTTATAGACATTGATTTTTCAACTTATTGATTCACATAAAAACAAAATTGAAATGTGATATTTTTTTCCTAGCACATAGAAAAAATAACATAGATCACATCTAATGGTTTTATTTTGATATATATGATTTATATTTTGAGTTATTGTAATTTTTAAAAATAGAGGCATTTGAACCCTCCCCTTTCAAAATAGATTATCTTATATACTTAACTAGTATTAAATCATCACATAAATATTACAAACATAATTTAAACATAATATGTAGTCTAAGCATATGTATAAACAATTTCTAATTAAATTAAACAAGTAATGCATCATAAATTATCACTAAAGCATCCTAACTTAGATGTAAATAAAGGAACTCATCTAAATATAGATATCATTTCTCACATAGTTGAATATTGTGTGTGTCTTTTAACATGTATATATTGATATCGATACCATTATTAAAATTGGTTATTATATTGTAAATAAATAAATTATGACCATTTGTAGAAAACAAAACACACCCGTAACTTAATAAAATAGCAAAACAGTATGTATATTATAACTTTAGATTATAATTAGCTAATATATTACTTAAATAAAGTAATTAATTAGCAAATATAATTATTATAAATAAATATAATTAGCATAATTAGTTTATTTCTAATATAAATTTGTAGGTTAGTATATATTTTAATGACACGTAAAGTAAGTGACATAAAAATAATAGATTAAATTTTAAACCTGATTCAAAGTGATCACAGATTAAATTCAAATTGATTAGCATTTGAAATTATAACAAGCAGTTTATTTTCAAATTAAAATAAACAGTTTATCTACAAATTAAATTAATATATATTAAATACGATTAGTCCGGACCACGTCAGACTGACTGAACCGAACAAGGTCAGACTAACTGAATCAATTGAGTATTATAAACCGTAGTTAATCAAATAAATTTGAACACGTAAATAAAAGTAATAAAATGGAGAGAGTGTTACGGGAATTTAGTGTAGATTTTAATCTATTTACGTTATGAATTTCAGGTCATCAGGCCTATCTTAATTCTAGTCCGTGAACCGATCCCGCAGATGACTATATCGGAGTAGGCGAAAATCCCACAGGATACACTTGTTATTACCTCTACTCACGATTCCAGATATTATTCATGTGTAGGATATTTGAATTATTCTTTTCGTGGCGCACTCTCACAGGTCGACCCACCTGACCTGTCATATTTAATTAAATTAAATAGTTGAATTAAAAACTGTAGAGCATATTTGTCCTTTCTACACTGTAGATAGGACTTGCATGATCCCTAAAAATTTATATTTACTGTATTTTAGGAGTAGGGTAACTTAAAAATATAATATATAAATATTATAGTATATTAAATTATTAGTTTGTCTTCTTCTTGTATTAGGTAGTTGCACGCATGCATCGGTGAGTGCTGAGGAAAGACCGAGTGACTTCATTCCGTCTCGTAAGATGGGGTACGAGCTGGCCCAATAGCCACTGAACTGAGTGATCACTTGATCCCTCAGGAGGTCTTCTAGGATTATTATAGGTATAACTTTGATTTATATACTTTTCTCGTTTCATTTTACATTTATGTGCACCGGTTCAAGTCCGATATACAAATCGATTCGGGACTTTTCCCTAATATTATGAGCTACTCGCCATACACGGATGTTTTTGGATACGAGATTGCATAGAACCTGATTTCGATCATGACTCATGAGTCTGTGGCAGGTCTGATTTACGCTGCACGGTTCAAGGCCGTGGCTTATGAGTGCACAGTTCGAGTCTGTGGCACTGGTTACTATGCCCCATTAGTTTGGTTGGACGAATGGAGTTCTCTTCTGCTCATGAGGGATGAGATTAACTATATTTTTACGTCATGCTTGTCGTTTTCTCATATTTTATATATTTCGATGAAGAATCGATTTAGTGTACGAAACCAATAATTTAGATATGTCTATCTGCCGGCGTGCTATGTTACTTTGGGGCAATGCTCGTTGTCACTAGGCAACGTGTATTATTGCACCTGCTGAACACGCTACATGGACAATATCTTTTTGGATCTATCGATCTGATTGGCACGACACGGGGTGATGGGTGATTAATTTTTCGTATTATTATATTAACTTCTACACACGATATTTAGTTACTGGACTCCGATTTGGATATAAATATAGTATTCTCCTTGTGTTTTATTTTGAGAATCTTTTGCATGTTGGCATAATAAGTTAATCGCATCATTGGATAGTTGCACCTACTATATGTATTTTATTTTTAATAGTTAATAAGCTATGTGATATTTGTATATAACTAAATAACTTCTTCTTTTTTGAAAATCTTCACAGAAACTGTGAAGTCGTGAGGGGGAATCGAACTCTCGACCTTTGGATAACCAACAATCCTAGGACTTCTCTCCTAGCCAACTGTGCTACCTCCCCTTTCTCATAACTAAATAACTTACATATGAATTTTCGTTACAAAATCATACGTATATTTATAATTAAAAGCACTTTGACTATAGTGGATCATTGAATGGATAATTCTGGATCACATACTGAGTGATTAGTCGCTCAACCACAAGTTGTTTCGTGGATTTTTAGGTACAGAAACTGGTGATCGACAACATCATTTGCTAGGAGCTGTTCCCGATGATCACGTAGTTTGATTGACTCTTTATAGGGCTTTTGGTTAGAATTTACGGAGTCTGATGCTTTTCCTTCGTATATCAGACTCATTAGATCATGTATTTCCTTCCTTAGATTATGTTTTACTTTATTATGAGCGGGTTGTATGGACACTATATGTGTATGTATGTTTATTTAATGATATTATGACTTGTATTTTTGTTACGATTATTCACGCTTCCGTACTTGTGTATTATTTGTATTTATTTAGGCTTGCGTGTTTATTGAGTTAATGAATACGAGGCAAGGATAAATTTGGAATTTCAGATTTGAGGTGTGACATTTTATGTGAACAAAATTTGAATGAATCTCATGTTTGAAGAGAAAAAATTAGTTACCGAAGTTTGTACTAAATATGCGAGTTCATATTAATTCTTTTTGTGAACTTTAAAAAAAAAAAAAAAGGCAATTCTCAGTGACAAACGAAATTATCATCATAATCCTAATTAATAGGCTAAAAAAATATATATGAAATTTATTGAGATGGAGCTTGCTGTACAAAAGCTAGAGAGAGAGAAAAAAAACGAAGGATATAGATAGCTGATCGAGTCAAGCATAACATCTCGTTTAATCATTTAGATCTGAAGATTATCAACCCTACAAATTTTGATCGATTATTAATTACGTCATATCATACACTAAGGTGTACGTACGAAATCATTTTACGACCAATTAAAGAAAAAGGGGAAAATTTGTTGTATGAACTATGAAGCATGAACAACAGAAGATCCCTATGTGAAGAAGAAAGAAAGAAAGAAAGACAAGGCTTGGTTGTGTTCTGCTCTGTATTTCCTTTGTGTTTCTTTCTTCATGCTTGAACCTCAATAGAGCCTGAATGTTTCATTTATTGATCAGGTGTAAGATGAGGTGTTCTTGTGGGTCCCAAACTCACTCCCAGTCCTGGAGGACACGCAACAACGCATATTAATGCTGGTGACTTGAGTCCTATGCAAAGTATTTATATGGGTCAGAAATTGCAATAATGACCCTATATTCCTTTGTCTTTTGATAATTGGTCACAAAACTCTAAACTGAGGAGGGTTCCCATGTTTATCTCTTCATACCTCATTCATGTTTCATATCTTATATCTTTATTTTTAAAGTCCAAACAGTCGATATGAACTACTCAACATGATCTCCATGTTAAAATATGCATGGAAACTAAATTTTACATTTTTTTTTTTGAAATTTTTTACTATTTTTTTAGATTTATTGAAAATCATTGTTTTTTCTATGGTTTAGATTTGTTTGAAAAACAGTGATTTCAATAAATCTAAAAAAAGAGTACATTTTTTTTCAAAAAATATAAAATTTAGTCTCCAAGCATATTTTAATATGGAGATTATGTTGAGTGGTTCGGATCGACTGTTTAGACTTTAAAAACGAAAATATAGGATACGAGACATGGGTAAGGTATGAGGAGATGAGGCATTGGAACCCTCCTCCTCTTTTATTTTCTCCGTATATACTCCTGTTCTCTAATATTTCTTATGTGCAGCTTGTCGAATGACGGACAGAGATCACCTGCCCCCCAGTGAGACTGACAGGTGGGTCTAGACAGGTTTATAAATTTAAATATTGGTTTTTAATTTTGGTGTGGCCCACGTGTCAATGACTCAGGAGCAGGAAATCCTGCCCCCTGGGAGGCAGAGAATTCGGTCTCTCGAATGACATGCAAACCTTTAAATTTTTACATATAAATCTTACAATATATATTATAATCACAATATCATCACGAGTAAAAATTATTAACGAAACTTAACAAATGTAAATAAATTACCATACAAATAAATAGTTTTCATAGTCAGCTTTTTACAATAATTAGTGTTAACGAGATATACTATTAGTTTGCATTATTTACAAGAGTAATTTTATAAAAGAAATATAATATATAATTAAATACACACAATTTGATAAAAAAAAAATAAAAATAAAAATACACACTGAAATACATCTAATACAATTACTGTAATTTTATATTACATAAGAAGACCTCTATCAGAAAATTCTAGTACTTAACGAAGAGTTGTACTGTAAGGAATAAAAATTTTAAGAGGGTACCGGTGTAAAATGTTCGTTCAGAATTAAAAAAAAAAAAAGAGAAATAAATGATTATTTTACATGACTGGCAAATCAATGAAGAGTGAAGAGTACCCATCAAATGATAGAAGAGTTGCGTTAGATCTTTTAATAGTAGTTGATTGAGTGCGAAATTTGATGCAAGGAAGGTTGAGTCAGTGAGTAAGAAAGAGACTTTGAAAGTGACAACATGGGAAAGATGGAGAAAACGGGAATTATATGATCTCCTTTGTTTACTTGAATTTGATAAGAAATATAATATAAAAAAGGAGGGAAAGAGACAGAGACAGTGATGGAGAGTGACAGAGAGTGACAGAGAGAGCCATTCACGGGCTGTCCCTTTTCTTTCATGAACTGTCGCTATCATTCTGCCCTTTTCTATTTTTTGTTTTCTATCTGTGGACTCCACATTACTTTTTACTATTTAAATCTTGTAATTATATATCTACGGGAGTACAACTATGGCTTAGTTGCTCCTAAATACACCAATTCTCTTTTCTCTTTGTAAACTTAACTCTAAAATTTATTGAATTAATTTCAAATAACGTAACTAAATTGTTAAAATTCTTCTACTTTACGAGTGATGCATCTGAATATATAAAAAAAAAAAATTTGAAATAAAATTTGTATAGAGTCATATAGTCAAAAGGTTTTCAAAAAATAAATGCATTAAAATTAATTCATAAACCTTCTAATTTTGACAACTTGACTTTATATTAAATTAATTTGAAAATTTAAAATTTTTTTATGTAGACGTATCACTCGTAAGGTAGAAAGATTTTAACAGTTTAGATTTGTTGTTGAAGTTAGTCTGATAGGTTTTAGAGTTGAGTTCACAAAGAGGCATAGTGAACTTAGGAGCACCCTAGTTCGGATTCACATCGGCTGCGATCCTAAAAGGTTGGACAGTAACTCTAAAATCCCTGTTTTTTCAAATCTGACCGTCCAATAATTTCGTGCACGTATCTCAAAGCAGTTGATTTTTCCTTGCACGAATCTCGAAACAATTGAACGGTTGGATTTGGAAAAGCAGGGATCGCAGGGGCTAATCGCAGCAGATGCGAATCCCCCTAGTTCTACTCTATCTACGACCATTTTTTTTAGGTGCAAAATAGGTACAAAATAGGAGTAAGATGTAGTAAGAAGTGAGCTAATTCGGATTAAATTACTTCATTTCTTTTTAGGTGGATTAACTTACTTCACACTTAATTCATATGCAGGATCCACTATCATAAACTTGGATTCATTTTTCAATATCTTACTCCTTCATGTGAATTAATTGAATCCATAATAAAAACTATCAAATAAAATGTAAAATATGAAAAATAAGATAAAGTAAATAATTTAATTATTATTAACTTTACTTCACAATCAAACATGACCTATATAATAAAATATTATATGATTCTCATGTGCATTAATTTATTTCAAAATTTTCAAACTTACAAAATAAATCCTTAGTCAAATATTTTGTTAAATAAACCATTATACTGATGATTATTTATCAGTTGCGTCATGAAAAACATTGGAAATGTGATGTCGGGGAATTAAACCGATAACGAAACTGAAAAGTTGAAATTGTGCAGGGACCAAAATGGAAACTAAATAAACAATCAATATTTAAGGGACCACCACCACCACCAGCTGCGTAACAAAATCTAATTTATTTAACAGAATGCTAACTTTTTAATGATGAGGCGGTTGCCTGAGCAAACTAGGGGTCAGGCAGACACGCAGAAGTCGGTCTACGGGGAACATGCTTCTTTCTTTTCTCCTCGTTCTTTTTTTCCTTTCTAGAATGATATTAAATTAAATTAAATTACGCACTCCATTTATTTTATGAAAGTCTTTATATATTCCGAAGTACACATTCTGTAAAATTTATTTCTACATTAGTAAAAAAAAAATAGTAGACATAAATATGATATATTTTTGCCAAGGCATAAATATTATTCAAAATAAAGTATACTTTTTTAAAGGCGGCGTTGGTGTTGGTCCCTTTCTCTCTCCGTTTTATATGTTAATATATTTTTTTTCTTTTTACTTTTATCTTCCATGTTTTCTGTTAACCCAAAAGGCAAGTAGACAACATGTAATTTCCATCACAATTCACAACAAATGAAGCGAGAATGCAAAGGATCCGTATCTCCTCAGGCTCAGGCACCTGAGCGTACAATTATAAATGAACGGTCTATATTTAGTCTCAACCGGACCAAAAAAAATTACAGTAACCAGTACAGATAGAGTAGAATTAAGAACATCAAATCTCTTTGTAAACTCAAACTATCATATTGACTTTTAACGATGAAAACAAAAAGAAATAAGCAAAGGGTAAAGAAAAGAGAAAAGGAAAAACGAATGAATCCAAACTATTGAAATTATTCTATCTTACGAATAATGCATTTACATGAAAAAAATTAAAATTAAAATTAATTTTATATAGAGTCAAGTGGTCAAAAGTCGTCCAAAAAATGAATACATTAAATTAATTTATAAACCTTCTAAGTTTCACCACTTGACTTTATACTAAACTAATTCAAAATTTTAAAATTTTCACATATAGACACATCACTTGTAAAGTTGAAATTTATCGTTTGAAGTCCATTCAAAAGATTTTAGAATTGAATTCACAAAGAGACTTGGTGAACTTATGAACACCCTAGTTCTACTATTTACAGATATAAAAGATTTGTGCCAGAATTAAAGGGAACTTGAGAGGATACTGGATACGGATTCGAATGGAAGAGCAAGGCACAACCAGCAATCCCCCACTGTTATATCTGCATATTCATCCATTTTTTTTTTGTTATAAGCTTTCTATTCTGATTACTCATTGGTTTGATGAGTCCAAGACAGAAATTATGATAATAATTTCCAATTTGGAGCAAACGATACAATTTACCAAAATTCAAAACGATGATTTTGGACAACTGTAATGCCGTCTAAACAAGCTAGGAGTATATTCCTCAGCAAGTAAAAGTTTTCGAGGCTAACACCTTAGTAATGGGTTTTTTTTAAATAGAACTCATAAAAAAAAAAATTAATCAAAGGAGACTCGTTCTTACGGAAGTTTCAAAAATAGCATCCACCGGTTCTCTAAACGGGTGGAGACATTTTTCCACCCGGATGACTCGTTTTCCCACTAGACTATGGCATGGCCACAGAAGATCTGCAAACAAAGCTCCACCGGTTTGGAGAACCGGTTGAGATGGGAATTATTTTTTCTCCGCGCGAATATGATTAGCTCCACCTTGTTGGGAGACCGGTGGAGGCATTTTTTAGAGCTCCACCGATTTTGTGGTCCGGTGTAGAGTATTTTTTGGTGTAACCGTGTGTGTAGCCGCTTCCGGATGAGAAAAATACTTCCACTGGTTTGGAAAACCAGTGTAGCTATACCCTTTCAGCCTACGCCAGTTTGGAGAACCGGTGGAGACTATTTTTGAAACTTCTGTAGACACGAGACTCCTTTGATTAATTTTGTTTTTACGAGTTCTATTTTAAAAAAAAATCTTAGCAATGAATATGATAATTCAAAGGATAAATCTCAAAGGTAACTGACAAAGAAAAGTAAAACTTCTCATGAAATTATTTGCTTCCATTCAAAGAGAAAAATACAAGCATAATAACAGCTTAACAAAAGCAGGTTTTCTCAAGTCACATCTTCTAAGGTGGATTATTTATTTTTAGTACGACTAGAAATTAGAAACCACAACAACAACAGCAATATATGTATCTTACAGAAACTATGGCACCAACGAGGGTATTTAGGTAAGAAGAGACTTTTGTTTCATCAGATAGTTCCCTATATAGTACATCAAATTAACCTAAACCCTCCACAACAACAGCACCAGATTGCCGCGCCTCTTGACATCCCCACCTTTATCTAGCACTACAGTCGGACATAAACTGACCCTATTATTTAAACAACAGTAAAAAAAAAAAAAAAAAAAAACTATGGTAAAACATCTTAGTTACAACAGGCTCGCCATGAATTTAGTTCATTAATTAGCCGTCCAACCTCCACAGCTATCCTTTCTCCAAGTTACACCTAGAAAAGCACGCCGCTTTCCCAACACACAACACAATTAACTAACCTTAACGCAAGCAGCCATGCAAAATTGTTTAACAGAGCAAGAGAGAGAGAAGAGAGAGAAACAGCATGAAAATCTGAAGATCATTTACAACAGAATACATGTTTTTTTCTTAAAAAAAGTTTCGGTTTTTCATCCCCCGAAAGAAAGTTACACATCATCCCCTTCTCAAGGTCAAGCACCGGGATGACCACAGGGCCTGTGCAAATAAAAAACATAACTTAATTATTTCCAATGCCAGCACCAGTGTCCCATCGCACACGTGCCTGAAAAATATCATGACACATCACCCATATGCCATAATCCTGCCAAAGGCACATAATTCAACATATTAATTTATAACTAGAACTGTTATACAAACATACCAGGCCCTGAAGAAGTAACCGGGAGCGTTGCAGGGCCCACCTCACTGCCACGAGTACTTGTATGCAGATCTTTCTGGGTCCCACCCACCTTCAGGCTCCTTACGCTTCAAAGCTGCACCAGGTGCCATCTGAAACATCCTCGCCTGCTCCTCTGCAAACACCTGTGGTGAAACACCACCCAGAATCTGCCTTGGAATCTGGCCCATTTTGTCATCCTTGGCTTCCGCATCAGCACCGCCTGGGCCGGAATTCAGATCGAGACCGCCGCCGCTGCTTCCGCCTTGCCGGACCCACCTCCGGCTGCTGTCATGACCACCTCCTCCACCACTGCTGCTACTGCTCTCTGGGAGGTTGATTAAGTATGGCCTGGGAGGGGGATAATGCGATGACATGCCCGATGCACCCGTAGGCCCCATGAACTGCGAAGGCATTGCAGGAAACATCGACGGGATCGCTGATGATGACTCAGCATAATTTGGGGCAGATCCACCGGCAAAGGATGCAGATCCTAGAGGGAAGGCGGAGCCAAAGGGGAAACTGCTGTATGGAAATGCTGCTGTAGAAAAGGCCATGGGGGCTGGAGATGACGAAAGGACAGGTGGACCCCTGTAAGCTTCAGCTCCAAAAGGATGGGGCCCACCGCCAGGCACAGGTCCCAGGATCCTCTGTGCCCCTTGCTGTGCGGCAACAATTGGATAAGACGGTGGCTGCTCCCCAGGTCGATCTGGCAGGAATGAGGGAATTGCTACTGCTGAATAAGAGTTGCCTGGAGAAAACCATGATGACATGTTCCCGATTTCAGCATTATTCATCCTCAGCCCTGCAGCGGGATGCAAAAACGGCACATTGTTGTTTACATTACTCCTTGTGATCTGGGCCCTTGGAACAGGTTCAGAAACAGCTTCATCGAGACCAGGCCCATTATTCAAATCGAAGTCTCTCAACCCGTTCGCCTCAGTGTCACTGTTATTGTTGAATCCACTTGAAGAAGGTCTCAGGGGTATTAAAGGAACTTCTATTCTGCGGACAGGGATATTATTGTTGTTACTATTGTTATTATTACTAGACATGAAAAGACCATTTTCCTGTCCCTCAAAAACATCAGCCCGGTTCAGGTCCAGGTCAAACCCACGAGCTGAAGAACCCGTTGTCTGAGCAGAGCTCTGAGAGACCTCTTCATCAATAACCCTCTCATCAGCTACATTCAAATCAAACTCAAGAGGGGGGCGCGAATGCCTGGAAGCATTATCAGAGGAAGCTCTGGCAGTATCTGATGCACAGCCAAGCTGCATTTCCAAGACCTTCCTGGGTTCGGCAGGACGGAAAGCACTGGTGGCTGCTGAGCCTTTCCATCCCGTCTCTCCCTTGTTGGATCTTGACAAGAGAGTCTCAGGTGGTACAAAAGGACCCTTTGCCGGAGCAGCCACTACTGTTATAGGAGCATGTATGGAACTAGCAGATGCAGGGGGGAGGAAAGGAGAAGGAGATAAACCAGGCATGTGCCCCGCAGCTGGGAATGCTCGAGCAGTTGTTGAGGTGACTGGCTCACATTGCTGCACATCCTCTGACGGAACCCCTTCATTTAGGTCAAAATCAAGCATAGTTGCGACATCTGGCCCAGATTTAGCCACAGAACTGCTCTCTTTCCTTCTACCAGAAATATCAGGCTCTGCCTTACTTGTTGTCTCCTGATTAATTTGTTCACTGGAGCATTCTTTTATTCTTGCTTCTATAGCTCCCTGTGCAGTACCAATTCCATCTTTATTCTCTGCGTCCTTAGTCTCAGCCCTGCTACCTTCCAAACTAGAGGCAGTCTTGTTCTCAGTTTTCAGTACAGGGAGATTCTCTTCACCTGCTGTTTCCTTCTTGGTTGTTACCTTCTCAGTTTTTTCTTTCCTGTCCTGATCAGTATCAGCTGAATTTCCCTCAATTTTCTCACTGGCAGCAAATTTGTTCTTATTATCCTCCTTTGCCACTGGACTTGTATTTCGTTTCTCACACTCCTGTTTAACTGTCACAGTCCCTCCTTGTTTTCTAACCGAGTCAGCATCCTTAGGTGCATTCACGGAAGCAATAGGAGTTTTATCACCATCCTCTGGTTTCACCTTAGTCTGATGCATAGGTGACCCGGTTTTACTCTCTTCATTTGGAGTAGAGGCACTTTCATCGCATTTTCCTGTTGCTTTGCCCTTATTATGACCACCCTCACACTGCAATTCAGGTGAAACCACGGGAGATCTAGATGAAGCAATCAGTTCAGATTTTGAAATTTCCCCAGCAGCCACACTTGCCAGTAAATTCATCCCCATATCGTCCCCAGCCTGAGGGGGTGTGCTCGCCTCAGAGTACTTGACACAGCTCTCTACCAAGGCATTCATAGAACTGAAGGAGTTTCTGGCCGCCTTTTCAGTCCCGGAAGATGAGCAACCAGTTATCAAGCCTTGTGCAGCCTTACCCGTCTCCTCCTCAACCACAGCAGACGACCTGTCACCTTCATCAACAGCGGCAGCCCCTTCTTTGGCATCAGTACTCTGCCACAAACCTCTCTTAGTTTTATTGACAATATTATTAGAAAGAGAAGATAAGTTGGTTTTTGGCCTTACCTTGCGGTCATTCTCATGTTTATCGGTGACAGCAGCGGGTGAATCTTCTGACGTAGCACCACTACTACCTGTGCCGCCGCGTGCAGGGCTGCGGCCAGGGTTAATTATTCTGAGTATCAACCTGTTGTGGCTATTCCCATGGTCTGGCGCAGTAGTTGGCGCGTCAACAGGTTTCTCATTTGCTTGGCCTGATTGTGAAGTGTTATCTAAAGCACCAGTTCTGTCAAGAGACCCAGACTTCCCTAGGCCAGTGTTAGACTCCTTGTGTGAACCCGAACTGGGACCATTGGCTGACCTTCTATGCCGAGAAGAATTGCCAGATGTCTTGCCTGTGTGCATTGAACCGGCAGTTGAAGTCCTTGCATCCTCCTTCCATAAAGAACCGCCACCAACAGCTTTTGCATGATCGCTGGAACATGAGTGGCTGTTATTCTGTGATTGACTGGAGCTCGTGCTTTTCTCCTCCCCAGCAACAGGTGGTGGTTCTGAACTGCTGTTTCCTGCTCCAGTTTGCTTGTAAACAGGTGCCCCAGAAAGAGGTGACTGAGGCTTTGAAGGTACCGATGCAACAGGAGTGAGCATTGCCTTGGCAGGGAGAGACTTTGAACCAACAAGATGGGAAGCAGGACTCCTAATAGCCGGCTCAGTAGATCCTGATCGTCTGTTTCCGGCATGTGGGCCCTCCAAAAAACCCTGCTTTCCCTGCCAACTAACAGTCTGGCCAGAGCCAGCCATTTTTCCCTCATTATTCTTCATCTCAGCATCAACCCGTTTCTTCCAAGTATCAACAAGGTTCCTTGCCTTTCTCTGGATCTCGAAGTTCTTATGGTTCTTCATGTGATTCACGGATTTACCAATATTGCAAGTGCGGAGAGCATTTAGATTCACTGGCAACTTATCAAGTGCACGGAGCAAAGCTAAAAGCAGGTCTTCGATCAGCTTATTGCCATTACTATCCCCTTCTTTCGGGCTGCCACTGTCACCGCTTTGCTTCCCTGCTTTTTGTGCCTCCTGGAGCCAGTCATCTAACACTGGTACACCCTTAAGCTGCACAAACCTGTCAAGACACTCATCCCGGTTTGTAGCCGCGATCACACCTGCAAGCATCACTCGAGCAGCCATGTCAAGCTTCCGCTCAGTTCGGTCCATCTGGATTAAACTGACGAGCTTATCAACGGCGTCTGTATCTACCAGCCCACCTTTCTCTGTCATTTTGGTAATCTCGGCCTTCATGCTGTCAAACTT
This sequence comes from Carex cristatella, assembly GCA_024447775.1. Taxonomy (NCBI): domain Eukaryota; kingdom Viridiplantae; phylum Streptophyta; class Magnoliopsida; order Poales; family Cyperaceae; genus Carex; species Carex cristatella. The sequence continues at coordinate 777,972 of JAJHPF010000016.1, forward strand.
AAAGCTAGCAGGATCAGCATCATCAGATTTAGCATTCATAGAGGTGGAGCGTTCTCGCAACTCGCGTTTATTTGCAGGTTCGGTAATTTGGTCATTTCTTTCCCTCTTTTTGCCCTTGAGCTGGGAGGAAGGGAAGGAGGGGCTTCCAGTACCCATGTTTTGTGAACTGTCCGACCCGGATTTTAGCTGCTGTGAGGAAGGTCCGTTGAGTGGCTTAGGTGACCTGCCACCTGATTGTACTGCTGCATGCATTTCTTTTCCTGATCTTTCCAAGAGCCAATCTACTTCCTCTTGTCGTTCCTAAATAATAATAAAAGGCATGTTATAACCCGTTGGAGACATGCATAGTTCTATATTATTTTCAATTAATAATACACATAATGTTGAAATGAGAAGTGGAGCTTACATTGATATAATCTTTATCAGTTAGCCACCATAAACACTTATTCTCGATATCGTACACACGCCGGCACACGAACGAAGATATCCCAGTGGGAAGCTCGATTCCCTTTCTCAAGAAGGCAACTTTGCAAGGGTGGAGAATAGAGGCCGAAGATATCACGTCAGTATGGAATGAGTAGAAGACTTCGTTGGGTGCTGCGTTGAGCTGTGCTCCCTTGGAGAGTTTGATGTCAGAAGGCCGGTACAGCCAACTCACGCATAACTTGGGAAATTGTTCTTTTTCGCCAGGCTTGAACCACCGCACAAGTCCGATGAAAGGAGGCGCGTTGCCGGCTTGGAAAAGAGCACAGTCACCACTTCGGATCTCGCGCCCGTCCTAGCATAGTTAAAAGAATTTTCAGAAATTAAATAAAGTTAAAGAGATAAAAATGTTATGGAAATGGCAACATAGTAAAAATTAAATGATAGCTCGTTAATATCCCTTACACATGACTTGAAGCATCCAAAAGCATGTGTTAACAAAATGCACACAACGTGAACAAGAAGTTCGATTCAGAAAGCATTTGCCGTTAAAAGTGGAGCCTTTTGTCGAATTTAATTAGAGAAATTTATTGCATAATCATTATGTGAATTAACCAATCAACTCACACAACGAGAAAAAAGGCAAACCAGATGGCTAAATTATGTGAATCAACCAATCAACTCACAAAACGCTTGATCGACCTATTTCTCCTCAACAACAGAAGAGGGCTTCTGCATGTAAACCGCTTCATGACGAAGCTACTAAATATGGTAATAGTGACTATAACAGGTTTTTTGCACTTAATAAATTCTGAGCCCACCGAGATAACAAATTAAGATTTTACTAACACCAAATGATGATCAAAACTGCATAGAAAGGGGCGACAGTCTTGTTAGTGTGCTTTCAACTCAAAAAGTCGAAATTTCAGCGGCCTTTATCCGCAAAAGACCAAAACCACGAGATGTCTTCACAAAAAAAAATTAATTTTATGGGGGAAATTACTCACGGTGATTGGCTAACCTGACAGAGGGGGCAATCCTATGAGGCATATCTAACATACAAAAGAGCTACCAAATAAGCTAAGTTAGAAAAAAAAAAAAAAATCCTAGGAGAAGTAATCTAATTTCCATAGAAGCTGAGGAAAATACCAAAATTAATAAGAGCTAAATACACAATCCAACAATTGCAAAATATCCACCTTCAAGAAATAATCAGCGGAGGGGGTAAGGGAGCGGCTTCTATCGGACGGTATAGAGGAGCTGGCAAGAGAAGGAAAAACTCTCTCAGTCGTCGATTTATCGGAATCTATTCCGACAGGACACATGTGCTGACGCGGAAGACTCTTGCTCTCCTCACCTTCTCGCCTTCCATGCATAAAGCTCCCATCCAACAATAATCCTTTACTCCAGCTAGAAAAACCAACCCTAGAATCAAGAAGCACCTCCAAACCCTAGATCCGCCATCGATTTCACCTTCCCAACGAATTGAGTCGCTATTTCGCGCAAAAATCAGAAACCCTAGATTTCCGAAGGGCCCGCACGTATCAGTGGCTTCGAATTGGAGGTAATTGGATAGGAATTCGGTAAATCGAGGTGTTAATTGAACAAATTGTAGAGAGAGACGGAGAGATGGATTTGGTCGCGGGGCCTCGGCGATCTGGTAGAGAGAGAAAGAGAAAGAGAAGAGAGGGGAGAGAGAAAATCGGAAAGGAGTTCTTGGTAAGAGAAAAAGGGGCGGTTCGGTCAGGTCGGAAAGGGGTCGGGTGCACAGAGAGTTTATTATATCAATCCATATTATCTAAAGTAACTCAAATTTTGGAGTTTGGATCCGGACCGTCAGACTCAGATCTGTTTCGATACCCCGTACGTCCATCCCATCTCAGACCGGTTTTGTCAGGATTATGATCGGACGGTCCGGATCTGAACTCAAAATTTTAGTTACTTCAGAGGTCAGAGGTCAGGACTCTTTAATTCGTTTGTTTCTTTTCTTTCTCCCCCTTCCTTCAAATTTGTTGCCTTGGAATTTTTATTTTTATTTTTTGAAGGTTTCCAATTCTCCTCTCTTTGTTTTGTTTGTTCGTGTGAAGTGTGATTTGTGGTGGCGATGTAATGTAACATGACGCAGGTTGTACAATTGTACATACAGAGTTACAGACCACACCGCCCCATTCTCATCCTCTCCATTTCTCACACAATGGACAATCACTGTTTTACCAGTTCCAGTTGATCGAGCTGCTCGACATGTTTGTGACTGTTTCTTTCTACAAGTTAAATGAGTCCATGTGGAGAGTCAAAGTTGTAAGTAATTATAAACGGATGTAAAGGAGAATTCAGAATTAAATTTGAAATTATGAACGGAGGTTACACAATTGGTTACTCGATCGTATAATTAAAGGATGTTATTTTTCTCAAATAAGAAAATTAATTTGAATAATAAATTTAAGCATTTGCAAATAAATATACATGTGATAATTTGAATTAAAGAATTAATGTCGCCAAAAGAGAGCCATCATATTGCACACATGCATGTCACTAATTGATGAGCAAAAAAGGAAAACGGTAACACATGCATTAATTTTATTTCAAGCATATATAACTTTTGTTTTGCTTTTAAAAAGATTAACCTAGCTAGCTCTAGATTTAATTAGGCACGAACGACTTGAAATTATAATTAACTTCAATTAAATATCCTCTTATCTTAATATGGATTATGCATGCTAGTCATTTTAAAATCATATATTCAAATTAAGTACAATAATTGAAAGTAAGCAAAACATAACAAATTAAGACAGAGAGGGAATTATAAGAGAAATTAATTAAACCTCAAGCTTAAAGAAGTGAAGTATCCTTTGACGTCGAGAAGATTTACGAATCATGTTTTCTTCTCATAATTAAATCAAACCAGGACATAATTAATTAAAAGATTGGAATGAGATTGTGAGGCGAGGGGGATGATCAAGAGGGATATATACCGGATAAAATTAAGATGAAGGTTAAAATATATAGTTGGCGGTTGCCTATATACACACACATCATATATATCTGATGTTACTAATTAAAAGACGATATATAGCCATATAGGCAGGGGCAGATCTACTGTAGCACGCAACTGCTCTATTTTGGAAATTCAAAACTAATTTATAAAGACGAGTTTTGGGTCTTTGCTCTACTCGGGAATTGATATTGTCCTACTCTGAATAATTAATTATCTAAAAATTATGAAGTAAATTATGTTAGAATACTATTTTGTTATTTTTGTTATCATTTTTTATCTAATACCCGATTATCTAATGATTTGGATCTAATTATCTATTTAAATCCGATTCAATAATTTATTGCCCTACTATGATCAAAATCTTACATCCGCCCCTGCATATAGGGTTTGATTCTAGGGTTTAACGCTGCCGGAAGAAAATCTAAAAAAGGGAGTGACAAAGTTGAAGTATATCATTTATAATTTTATGTCAAAGATTTTAATTTGATGTTTGAAAATATGCACAGCGCTAGCCGCACAGGATCATATATATGAGGATGTATAAGATGAATTCGCATCCTCTGAGATATCTCAAACTTTGCGTGATTTTTTGGAATATTTCAATCGTTTATATACATTCTGCACGAATCTCAAAGCTCAAATAATACTGCCCCCATGGTTCCCCAAATAGACACCGGACATGTCGGTCACGCAAAAATTGAGATATCTCAGAGGATACGCACCCTGTATATGATTGTATTGCTACCCTTAGAGGAGTGCGTATCCTCTCCGGTACCTATCCGAAAATAGCGCAGGGCCAGTATTATTTGAGCATTGAGATTAGTGCAGAACTTATTTCAACGGTTGTGACATTCCAAAAAGTCACGCAAAATATGAGATATCTCAGAGGATGTGAATTGCCCTTAGAGCATGTGTGCGAGTGCGTGCGCAATAATATAACTTTTATTTTTAATACGAGGAGAGTTCAAATGCTTTCATTTTGTGTGCTCCCATCATGCCTCTATTTTTAAAATGTTAATAACTTCAATTCTAAAACTCAAATATCAAAATAAAACTGTTAGATTTGACCTTTATTATTTTCTCTAAGTGTACATGAAAAAATTTCTTACATTTCGGTTTTGTTTTTATAAGAATAAATAATTTGAACAACATTCATAATTTATCCATATGAATGTATTTTTAACAGGGGCGGATTTTTATTTTCGTCAAGGGCAAGAAAATAGATAATTGAATATCAGATAAAAAAGATGTTCTTACTTTTAATCCTAATTATCAATCAGAATTCAAAAGAATATTCTAATTTTAACTCTAAATTTAACTCAAATTCTAAATCAGAAAATCTAGAGGGCAGATAAAATTATAGGAAAAAGAAAAATTAATATGAATTTATAGATCTCCATAAAAATTGAAAATCCTGAGGGGCCAATTTTCCCCTCCTTTGGCCCTTATTGGGTTCGCCTCTGCTTGTTACCGTTAGTGTTCTAGGGTTCGCCTCTGCTTGTTACCGACCTGTTAGTGTTCTACCCTTTACTCTCGTATAGTTAGTTAATCATTTTTCATCATTTATTCTAAATATTAATCATTTTTAATCATTTTATGTTCAAAAAGTTCATAAGATATGACCATGATCTATACCATTAATAAAAATTGTGAAAGTTCTTTTCAAATAAATTAAATCAAGAAAAAATGGTAGTCATAAATACTTTAATTAGTTGCCATTTCTAAGTAGATGATATTCAATTAATGTTCACAGTGCTAGTTATATTCAATGAACCTATTTAATGACAAAAGATTTGCTCCTGTGAAAGTTAAAAATTACTAAATTATTGGTCAAGTATAAATCTTCCAACATGCAGAGTCAGCTAGTTTTTTTTTTTCTTAAATATGTCACTTGAAATTATCATATAACATGTGTCATAAAACAATAACAATAATCTGCACAGCAACTCTTTTACTCTACACTAAAAATTCTATACATCTCTCTCACTAGGGTGATCAGTTGTTACCAGTCTCATTTTTTACGTACTGGTATCACTTGAAAGTATCATATAACATGTGTATCTGTTTTCACTTACTAGGTGCAACCATGTATTCTGATCTAACAAGAGTTAAGGCTAACAAATGAAGAAACTTTGAGTTGCACTAAATCCATGCATCAACCTCGTTGAGACGCTTACCAATCGAAGCAGTGTTGAGCAAACGAGTGAGAACTGAGAAATTTTAGATTGGTTTGTGCATTAAGAAATATGTTCAAATATCCAAGAATATTGATCTATATATGTGTGTGTGCTTTATCAAAATTCAACATATAATTAATTCTAGAGCAAGGTTACAAACCTAAACGCGATGTCGCTTTCATTCTGACAGAGCAAGCATGGCCATGTTATTCTAGTGAGTCTGTTCTCTACCTCTGCAATTACCAGTACATATGAAGTACTGACAGATTTTGTCAAAGAAACAAGTATTGCTTACAGAGACACCAGCACCTCTCTCTCTATGTATATACCTGACATCGCCGCCTTTCTTACATCTACTTGGGATATTTTAGGTTTTCGTTTGAGAATATGAGGATACGCACGAGCATTTATACGCCAGCGGGCTATCCGTTGGTTCACTCAATAGAAAAAGAGCGAGTTGGATCGATGCAATTTTTCTAATTTGTGAAGTACATTGTTTGGATCGATGCTGCTGTATTTGGCATAATATATCTAGCAGATTTCATATTATCACGATCAATATCGCGCTAAAAGTTTTGCACCTTCTCTTTTTTCCTGAAATTTATGTTTTATTTTCCAAATAAGCATCAACATTTTAAAATTTTCTTTCCTTCTGGACATCCAACATTTACATGTTTCTATGTCATACAACAAGAATTCTCCCAGTCGGAACAACTTTTTGTTTGAAAAGAAAAAAAAAATACAAAATGCCAATTTCAACAAATTACCAGTATCCAAATCTTAGATGAGATTGTCCGGACAAGATGATAATTGACAAGTACTTGCAACTTCAAATTTAGGTTTCCTCCAAAACAAATTTTAACATCAAATATTGAGTGGCCCATGGGCCCAAATGAGCCCAGATGTTACTATTCAATAAATTTCCTTTTTATTTTTTATTTCTAGTAGGCTGCTGGGAAGATGGGATAGTTCGATTGATTAATGCATTCCAAACTTTTTGGAGGTAAGCTGGTAAGTAGCTCGGTATAATTGGATATTCGGTTCTATGCACTATTTTGTATGAATCGGTGCTATGCACTATTTTGTATGAATTATGTTTGGTAATGAAACAGGTGAAATTTCACTTTTTGCAAAAAAAAATACTGGTAAGTAGTTTGGCAATATGAATTAAAGAGTGAATCAAGAATTTAAGAAGCGCTAAAGAATTGTATTCAGCAAATAATAAGATCTTCCTTTAGCATCCCACACTCAAGCAACTTAATCTAGATCATGCGTGAAGGAAGTAGTACTTATAATATGCATTAATTGGTGCCATTCTACCAACAGGACTCCACTGAGAATACGTCTGAATTGAATGTATTGTGTGGCATCAGGATCCAATAATAAAAGACTAAAACTACGTAGTATTTATTGCATGGATGTAATTCACGTAATAATGCATAAGTACTAGAACATCTGAGATTCAGAGGAAAAAAAATGAACTTTATTGCATAATTCATTTGAAACTTTTACACATGATTTGCATCCTTGACTAGCTCCCTATTCAACTATTCAAGTAGATTTTTTAATTGGATTTGGAGAAAACCTTATCAGAATCAACCGAAATTTTGACTGCTAAACAAAATATTTTCGTCTTCATGTATCAAAGTGCTAAACAATATTATGCGTTAGATGCATTAGACTGGTCTTCATCATTTTTCAGCATACAAAGCAAGCAAAAAACCTGAATTACAATAAGAATCTGTGTCATTAATTTTTTTAATACATATGTAACAAAAAAAGGAGAATTAATCATAATCTAGCGTAAAAAAACAGGAAATTTATTTCCCGGAAAGAGACCCTTTGAATTCAGAGAATTATTTTCCGAAAAGAGATGTTGGATCTAGAAAATAATTCTCCGATTTGAGAAGATTTGTAAATAAATTGAAAATAGGTGCAAATTTTGAAATATTTTTAGATATTAATAAATTTTTTGATCCCAATTACTATTCTATTTAGCGTTTGGATGGGTGGAGAATAGTCACTAATTCGGGTTAGCACTATTCCGAGCTACTATTCTTCGTTTGGGTTTGTTTGAATTAGCAAATATGGATTATTCTTTATTTGTCTTTTGTGGTTTTTCTCATTATTTTTCTAACCCAACGAAATATTTAGTTACTATTCTTAATCTCAAAGTTAGCTTTATTCTTACTATATTCCTTGATTCCAAACATTGCATAGTGAATTCAGCAAATGCACTTACAGTAAGCATTTATCAATTGGCTTATTCATTACAAATTCTCTTTCTTCACTGTAAAAAGAGAGAACATTATTTGAAAATGATAATGCCCCTCAAAAGCAACGAGAGTAATAGAGGAAGTGGTGTAACTCATTAATCTGGAAATAAATCTTCTGCGATTCAAAAGGATCGCAGGTTCATGTGATGTTTATTTATTATAACACACGAATATCAAAAGAAGTTGACTTTTGTGGACGAATCTCAAAATACATGAACAGTTGAAATTAGAATCGCAGGAGATTTACATCCAATTAATCTAACAAACTTTGACCAATAAATTCCTAGCTAGCTTTGACTGGCGCCTCACAGTAGGTTTTTTTTCTTTCAGATGATGAGAAAATTGAAATTTAATCTATTTGGGGCTGTTCAGTAAGCATGGCTTAAGACTTAATATGTTTTCTTTAACTTCCTTAGCCACTTAATTATGCCGAACATCAATTCCTCGGCACGGATTAAGAGCATCTCCTCCAGCCTTCTTTTGTCCGATTTTTAATTCTCTACTCAGACCTTAAGGCATCTATACCTCCTCCTTGAGCTCTTAATCTTTCAACCACGGATTAAGACAACCGAACATCAGTTCCTTAGCGTTCTTTAAACTCTTAATTCTTTGTTGGCGAACGGTCCTTTTAGGTTGAATTGACTATTGAGGCAAAATGGGATTAATTGAGGTCTAGATGCATGAAGGATTAACACTACAGTACAAGGGTTCCCTCTCTCGTTTTCATTTTTATTGCCGATAGAATAGAGAATTGGTCATGCTGCCATGCTGGTCAGCTCATTAATTTTATTAAGAGGAAATAACAACGAAGGCTCAGAGATAAGATCCTCGCCGTTAAATTAAATGAAGGGCTGAGATTTAATCATTCAGGTAGTCTCAGGACTAGCAGGATATGGATTGTTTCGCGATCCCATTCTTTCTCTTCTCTTCTCTTTCTTCTTTTTCCTATTTCTTCTCCCGTGCCGATCGCATCACCTCCTCCTCCCTCTTCTTCCGTCTACCTTCGTTCCGATCGCATCCTTTCGCGATCGCATCACCTCCTCCTCACTCTAAGATCTACTAGATCTGCTGATCGCGCCTACAGCCGACGCGCCATGGATGACATGTCGGGCATTTTAGCCCGAGATTTCGGCATCCGCCCTCAAGGCAAGGCAGCCCCCATGGCGGCGTCCAAGACCGCGTCTACCCACAGATCTACTTCTTCCACTTGGACCGGCAACGCATCCCCCTCCTACGACGACTTCTTCAATCCCACCGCTTCTTCAGCCACAGCCAACTCCAACTCCAAGTCCACCGTAAACCAGCCCCACGATCCGATCCTAGACACCTTCAACAAAGGCCCGGTCTTTGATACGCCGGTCTATGATGATGACATATTTGACGGCGTCCCCGGTGTCAAGAGTTCCTCCACTATGAGATTTGATGATGTGTTTGGCTCTGGGCCGTCAGATCGGAGCCACGTCGACTCACCCCCAACATATGATGATTTGTTGGGCAGTCTTGGCAGTGCATCGGGTAGAGTTGATCGTAGCCATGCTGCATCACCGCCACCGTACGATGATTTCTTGGGTGGCTTGGGGACAGGAGAGAGAAAGGATGACAAGGTTCAGGGATCAGCGAAGACAAAGGGCCCTGACCTTTCGGGATTTGATGACTTGCTTCCCGGTTTTGGTTCTAGTGTCCGACCTCCTCAGCCCAAAAGGTTTGGATCTAGTTGTTAGTAATTTTTGTTTACCCGCATACTGATAGGTTGCAATACACTGAAAACGGGCCTCTGGCTCTTGTCGTTTAGTTCATCTTTGGCAGACCTACATTGTATTTCACTGTAAGCAGCTTTTAGGAATGTATTTCTGAGACATGATGGGTCTAATGAGAAATTATGTTGAAGAGTAGTTGTAGGAGGTTGTAAAATTTAAAGTACTTACTGTTTTGCTACTTTAACTACACCTAGAATCGGACTTCTCCAGAATGATGTTTTAATATATGAACTTAAGAAATGAACCATTTGATATGGTGAGAAAAATAAAATATAGCTCAATATTGGCAAGAGCTAAATTACTGTCAGTTTTTACGGATCTTGTATAGATCTATGCTTTTAGCTAATTTTTTATAAACATTATTCCCTCTTGTGAAGCTTTATTTGAGATATATTATAGTTCATTGTTAGATAGTTTAATCAGTTACCTGCTTTGGTTAAAAGCACCACAATTTCTACTATGAAATTATTACTAAACGACCTTCTGTATTGTCAATTTAACTCATTTTTAGTGTCATTTCATCTTGATGTTCCTAAGCCCTAGTTATACCGAGAAATCAGCTTCAAATTTGGTCTGCCTGGTTGAGGTAAAAGGGGCCTATACCTTACTGTGCCAATATGACTGATATGATCCGATATCAATGGTATAGCAGCGGGACAAACAAAGAAGCATGTGTTTTACTGTGCCCATGGTTATTCATTCAATTACTTTATATGATATGACCAATCCTTATGGTATGGTGTCACCACTTTATAATCAGTTTGAAACTACAGATTAAAATCCTATTTTAAAAGACCTGCAAATTCATACGAACTGTACTTCATTTTCCCAAAATCTAAATGCTAGAGCTTACAATAGGAGAAGAGAAAAGTCAAAATTAGCATTCCTTGCTCTTTTACAGGGAGGCCCATGAGACTGATCTTCCGAAGCCACCAAAGGCAGCCCCGAGTGTTCAAGATGACCCTTTTTCTGTTTTTGAAACAGTCACATCAACCCCCTCAGTCCCTTCAACCGGCTTATTCTCTGACCCACTAGACGAGTTTGCCGCTTCTGCATCTGGGCCCACCAAAGTTGATTCTTCACCAACTGCTGACAATTTGTTTTCTGAGAACCGTAATTCATTTGAATCCGGTCCAAACCATAATGGAAGGGAAAAGAGTGCTGATTTGAACGGCTCTTTCAGAGAGAAGGATAACCCAAAAATAATTGCTCGGGACACTAGTCCAATGGGTAGTTTTCATAAGAAAGGTACAAACGAGAGATCTCCTTTGGACGATTTTGAAATGCCTAGGAGTCAGGCAGGTCATAGATCTGTGGGGTCTGATTCCTCTTCTAGAAATAAAAGGCTGGTGGAGGATCAATCACCAGATTCAAGTGAGAACTCTGAGACTGGAGAAGATATATGGCTAACAGTTTCAGAGATTCCTCTCTTCACTCGGCCAACTAGTGCTCCACCTCCTTCCAGGCCACCACCTCCTCTCGCTATAAAACCAAAATCTAGACAGAATTACAGCTTTAACAATGATTCTTCATCTCCCGTGGATGATCTAGAAGATTTTGCAATGGGGAAGCCACATCCCCAGAAATTTGAATTTGATGAAGGAGGAGAGATGGAAAGAAGCTCTGCAGCAATGAAGGATGCCATGAACAAGGCCGAGGCAAAGTTTAGGCATGCCAAGGGGGTTAGAGAAAAGATGAGGAGCAAGGAGGCTGAGCAGCAGGAGAGAGACGATGCTGACAGAGAGATAGCAGAGAAGGAACGTGAAGTGAGAGATAGGGAGGAGAGGGAAAGGAGAAGAATCGCAAGAGAGGAGGAAGAAAGGAGAAGAAAGGAGAAGGAGGAGAGAGATAAGGCCAGGCTGGCAGTTGAGCGTGCCACAAGAGAGGCAAGAGAAAGAGCGGCCACTGAGGCCAAGCTGAGGGCAGAGAGAGCGGCAGTCCTGAGGGCCCAACAGGAGGCCCGTGAGCGAGCTTCAGTAGATGCCCGTGAGCGGGCTGCAGTAGATAGGGAAGCAAGAGAGAAGGCAGCTGCTGAAGCAGCAATGGAGAGAGAGAGGGAGAGGGAGAGGGAAGCTAGAGAGAAGGCAGCAGCTGAGAGGCTGGAGAGAGAAAAGGCTGAGGCTGAGAAAGACAAACAGAGGAGGGATCAGAGGGCTGCAGTAGAGAGAGCTGCAGCAGAAGCTAGAGAGAGACTGGCCCAGGCTGCAAAGGAGAGGCACCAGCAGAAAAGTCAGGCCCAACAGAGAAGGCCCGACCCAGTTCAACAGAGAAGGCCTGACCCGCCACAGCAACAGCCACAGAGAGCGCCAGAAGATGACCTTGAGTCATTCTTTGGCTCCCGTGCGAACAGTGCTCCCAGGCCAGCAAGACCCCCTCCTGCTGCAGTAAGTGAACACAATAGATGAACTTGGTCTACATGACCCCTCCTAAACCAAAAACACTTTTTCTCAATTGCTAAAGGATAAATTAAAAAGACTGCCGGTCATTTAATCGTTGCACTATGTACCTAACGGCTACATTCCAATTGTTGCTTCTTTTCAAACTGCTTAGTTGTGCTATTGATAAAAAGTCAATGTAACTATTATTGTTGTACTGATGTGGTTCATGATTTTCAGGAATCATTGTTTGAGACCCAGACTCCATCCAGGAATCCATTTGACACGTCGAGAAGAGCAGCTTCTGTTTCTGGTGCTAGCATCCCCAAACCCCCTTCGTCAGTTAATATGATGGATGATCTGAGTGCTATTTTCGGAGGTACATCTTCTTCTTCTTCTTTTTCTTCTTTTTTTAACATTCCTTTCAACACTGAAAATGGAGGAATCATGCCTCTTTAAGTATATTCTTACCATATGGAGTCACTATCACATTTGTTCACTCCTTATCTAGATGGATCATGTGTATGCTGGTACTTATATCTCTCTGTTAGATTAGGATTACTTGTGTAGGTTTTTTGTCTAGGTTTTTGTTTTAGGCATCTATTATTATTTTCACTTTGTGCTTTAGGCCCTTCATCATCTGGAGGAGAATTTCAAGAAATTGATGGCGAGTCTGAAGAAAGAAGGAAGGCCAGGTGGGATCGTGAACAGAGGACTAAGGAGCGTACGGTAATTCTCTTTTTCATTATATATTTTTCTTATCTGGTATATTTAATTATCCTATCTCCTGGTCCTATGCCATGAATATGAATTTGGGTGCAAACTAGATATAAGTGACAGATGGTTACTACAGACTCCTTTGCTTTATTGATATCAGAAGTCTGTTGCATTAATTCTTTGAAATTTGTTTTAATGATGCAAAATGCAGCAAAAGGCTCTTCAAGAGAAGAATGAGCGTGACATGCAAGTCCAAAGGGAACAGGCTGAGAGAGATGTAAGTGCTCTTTAAATCCTTTCAAATATCTTTTGCACCCATAGTATATAGGAACCTTATTCATATATACTGATCAGAATATTTTATTGTTTTAAAATTAGAATTTTCTCATGTACTCAAATTTCAGAAGAACATCCATTAAGGATAACCAGAAATTTCCATCTCCTAAGAGGGAGCAAGCTTAAAATGTTTTTCATAGGTTTAGACGTTAGTCCCTATGCGTTGTTGAGATCTGGATACTTTTATTAAAATTATGTGATAATTTAAAGCTTCTAAAGGATAACAGTTGAAGTAGCCCATGTTAATATATTTATTAACTAATTATTGCATGAAGCATACATGTGCTTTCCTCTAATTTATGCTATTATTGCTCTTTGTAATTTCAGAGGATCGGTGAATCCCTCGATTTTGAGATTAAGCGGTGGGCTGCTGGCAAAGAAGGCAACTTGCGTGCCTTGCTATCAAGCATGCATTATGTAAGAGTAGTATTGTGTATAATTTATTTTGGTCAGTAGGTAGAATTTCAGGATTGCTGGTGACACCAATCGGTTGTTTTCGGTTCAGACCGTAAACTCTGATAATATTTGATCAAATTTCAATAATAATTTAACTGAGATGGTTGTATCTTAAATAAGAGTAAAGCTAGTGTGTCTATGATCACAAAGAGGGCTTGGTGAGCATAACTCCAAAATCTATCGTCTGGCTTCAAATGACAAATCCATACTAATGAAACCAGTCTACATCATGAGTGATGCATCTGCATGCAAAATTTTGAAATTTTCGAATTCATTTAGGACAAAGTCAAGAAATAAAAAAATGATGAAAAATGAATGCATTAACAGAACTTATAAACCTTCATTTTTTTTTACTGTTTGACTTTATATTAAATAAATTTCAAAATTTTGCATGTACATGCATCACTCGTGAATTTGATCGGTTCTGAAGCCAACTCAATAGATTTTGTAGTTATACTCACCAAGCCTCTTGGTGAGCATAGCACACGCTAGCTTTACTCAAATAATAGTCTGATTGGACCAAAAGCATAGTACAGTGAAATCTGGTTGAGGTTTCTTGAGCAGAGTTGCACTTGAGCAGTGTCGAGTCAGCTCATTACGATTGGCTAACTAATTCTTAAAAACTTCTCTCTAATCCTTTTCTTATGCTGTTAAACGGAAACAGATATTGTGGCAAGAATCTGGGTGGCAGCCTGTGTCGATGTCTGACCTGATCACTGCTGCAGCTGTGAAAAAGGTATACAGAAAAGCAACTCTTTGCATCCATCCAGATAAGGTGCAACAGAAAGGCGCTACTCTCCAGCAAAAGTATATAGCTGAAAAAGTTTTTGATATCCTCAAGGTACGTCATGTGTACTCTCCTCTTTAATGTACAATTTTACTCAGGCGGTATGATCTTTTTGGCTAAAATATGCCTTTTTAACAAGATAATGTTATCTTTTTGGTACTGCAAATGATAAATATTTTTAGAACATATAGATTTTGAAGAGCTCACCAGTAAGTTAATAATATTCTTGCACCTATTGTAGTAATTTTATATAATTTTCTCTTATGTTGAAATAGGAAGCATGGAACAAATTCAACTCGGAGGAGCTATTCTAGACTGTTTCCTCTCTTTTGAATCCGATTGCTGTATCAGCACGAGAAGTATTAAAACGGTTGCAATCTTGTAGCCTTATTTCACTTGCTCTATTCTTTTTTTGGTTTCCAAGGTTCTTTTTGTTTTCCTTTAATATTTTATAGTATGTATTGGTTTACCAGTGCTGAGGAACTGCGTGCTGTTTTGCTCCAAGAGACTATCTGTTTCGGTGTATATTTTAATGCAGACTCTTGGTTCTTTGATTGAGGTCAGTGAAACATAAAGTGGGCTCCATTGTTGTTATTTTTGGGGTATGCCCCTCTTGCTTGCCTCTTTTTTCTTTTTATGTTTTTTAAGCTCGGGACTGATCTGAATTCAGCTTGTTCGTTTGTATTGGTATAGAAGCGTTACGTTGTGTTACTGTGCAGAGCAATATTGTAATTTACAAAATGTGGCAATTGAACAATATTTTTCTTTGAAATTGCAACTTCTTTTGTGCACCTAAGCATCAAACTTAGTTTGTGATCGACTAATTACGTGCAAATGATAATATTTTGTTCGTTGGGTCCTTGTGCATCTCGCACCTCAGGCTCTCGTCTTGACCCCAATTCATTAAATTCGGACGGGTAGGTCCAGCTGTTGTTGATCTCTGATTAATTGCTTGGCAAACCCTCTCGTTCCTGACCAAGTCAAACTCGGTTTTAATCGAGCGTCAAAACTGATTCTTCTGACAAATCACGGCTGACCAAGTTATTTAGGCAGCGAGCAACTAATTATCAACACACAACGAGTCTATTCTTTTCTGCCTGAAATTTTTATCCTTTATTTTCCAAAAAAAATCTGACTTGTAAAATTTTCTTTTCTTCTAGACATCCAACATTTACATGTTTCTACACTTCTCCCCGTCGGAACTACTGTTCACTCAAAAAAGAAAAAAGAAAATGTCAATTTCAGCAAATTACCAGTATCCAAATCTTAGATAAGATGATTAATTCTTGCAACTTCAAATATAGGCTTCCTCCGAAACAAATTAAACATCTCTAAGTGTCCAGTGGGCCCATAAGGCCCAGTGTTACTTTAAAAAATTTCGAGAACCCGATCCAAATTAGCCCAAATTAATACCAGGGGGCTTAACCCAGGCCCGAATTATTTTCTTTCGAGTCCACGACTGTGACAGCACAGCAGTTCTCCTCTCCTCTCCTCTCTTCTTTCCCTGTTCCTCCTCTCCTCTCTTTTGGCGGTGGTAGGAAAGGAAACCCCAAAGCCAAAGGCGATTGATGGCTCTAGAAGCTGGAACGAACGGCGAGGATTTGGCGGTTGGATGCATCCTCTCCCTCCGTACTACCCTCGGCGATGAAGTGGAAGGCCAGATCATCGCCTTCGATCGCCTCACCAACCTCCTCGTCCTTCATATCCTTTGTTATCAATTCCTTGTGGCTAATTATTTTAATTCGGTATCCGGTTTTTTTAAGCTCAGGAGCACGACATAGATACTGTCTTGATGCAATTTTCTTTGTTTGTTTGAGCTGTTGGGATAGGGATGAATAAAGTGTAAGGTGGAATTTGAAAAGTTATCTTTAATTGTAATAAGAGATCACAAGAAGGAGGTGCATCTAAAGAAACAGTTCAAAATCGAAGAAATGTGAGGTTGATTAAGGCCAATTACATAAAAGATTTCACCGTGATTGGCAAGGGGGAAGACCCGCTGGATCTGAAGAAGTGCTACATAGATCTTGGTCTCATACATGCCAGAGAGGAGGCTGCATTGAGGTGAATTTTTAAATTTCATTTCTTTTGTTACTGGTACACCTTTCTCTTGCTTATTTGCTACTATAGCTCCCTTTTGTGTGTGCGTGTGTGTGTACACCATGCCTGTAGGCAGCTATCATAGTAGTGCGACGTAAGCATTACTATATAACCTGTGAAAGAGCTACGCACCGGGTTATCTGAAGTTTTCTTTTATTAGCTGGAGACCTCGATTGGTTATAATAGTTGGAACTGTTTTTTGTATTATGCAGCAAACGTGTATAGTGTTTTCTCCATGCACTATACAGTCAGTGCATGTACTTTCTAAATATCAGACAAATTATTCTTTTACTAAATGGGTCAGACTCAGATATTGATTCAATAAGGTTATTTTGATAGCACAATTTAGGGGGACATATTATGAAGCATCAAATCCTGAATTAGAAACCCACAGTATCAGGGGCTGATCCATCTAGGGTTTTCGTCAGGGGGCAAAAAAATAGCGAATCGGGTTTAAACCCATTAACTAATTGGGTACTAAAAAACAATGTTTTAACTTATATTTTTCAATGATCTGACTTATAATTCTAATGTTCTAACTTATAATTTGAATTACCAATCATAATTCAAGAAATTTATATTAATTTTAACCCGAATTACAAATCAGAAATCCAGAGGGGGGCAAAATAAATTTGGGGGGGGGCAAAGTCGGTCAGGACCAATAGATCTTCGTTTAAAACTCAAAATCCAGGGGGCGACTGACCCCCCTGGTTACATGTGGGTCCGCCCCTGGACAGTATGCGATGTATTTAATTTTGAGGTGAACTAAAATGAATGGCAGACAAGCAGAGATTGAAGCGGAGAGGATTGGTGTAGGAGTCACTGCTGAGGCTCAGAACATTTTTGATGCACTATCCAAGACGTATGCATCTTTGTTCTTACTCTCATGATTATTTTTTATTTACTTTGTCATAGTTGTGTTGTTCACATAAGTGCATCATTTTTGTTAAGCGTGCTATATGCTATAAGTTCTCAGGATTAACGGTTTGTACATCTTAAGCTGGAGATTAAGATAACTGCTGCTAACCATAAAAAACCCATTGAAAACTATATACTGGTTCATGTGATTTGATTTTTGTGTTTATATTTATTGAATTTTCATCTTAGGGCTTGAGACATTAGCGGATATCTAATATTTGTATTGCCTTGAGCCCACGAAAGCCAAGAGAAAATAAATGAGGGAAAAATGCTCACATTGAATACATTTCCTCTGCTATCTTGTTGATACATGTTTTGGCACAGTTATGGTATATGGTATTTTTATATGAAAGCTAGTAAATTATTTTTGTGATGGTTACATCATTTTTTTTTTCTTTAAATAGGCTTCCAGTACACTGGGACAAGACTGACATAGTGGTGATGAATGAGATACGTGTATGCAGTCCCTACCTCCCTGAAAACGTCAGTGGTGGGGCCTCCGCTGCCAATGAACGTGTCAAGAAAGTGGTGGGTTTCAAAAAAAAAATCTTAATTAGAGGAGAGTTTCTGGTATTTCCCTGCAAAAACTGGAAATATATAAAATGTCATACTGAAAGATCATGCATTCTCCCTTAAAACAAAATGAAACTGCACATACTTCAATAGGAAATTTTGTTTCTTTGTTTTGTTTCTATGCTGAAGCTTTGGTATTTCGATGAATGAGAAAGGAGATTTCTTGGATAATTTTGAACCTATGAGATTTGATGGAAGTGTTCAGCGAGAAATCAGGGAAGAGATTTTAAAAATTATATCGTGCATGCTTTATAAACTGGCAGAAATTTCTTTTTTTTCTATGAATGGATGCGGGGTTTTAAGGCTTTTGGTTCCAAGGGAAACATTTTTTTGTGTTGGTACAATATATAAAAATTAAAGATAAGCCGATTGAAGAAATTACACTTTGAGCCTTCTCCATTTATAAACTCATTTGTACTTTTTCTTTCCAATGTGTATAGCTTGATTCAGAAAGGAAGAGGCTGCAAGCACGTGGGCCTGGTCAACTCTGATTAGTGCTAATGTTATTAGGTAATAAAAATTATGTAGTAATTTTGCCTGGGAGCTGGGTTGATCTTTTATTTAGACACTTAGGATGATGTACTTTGGGTTTGCTTATTATTTGGACACTCAACGCTGCACAAGGTGCGCATTTTATGGACCTTGCATGACAATATTTATATTCTTGTTGGTGTCCAGTGTAACAATTAGAGGGTGTAGAATTTTTATATTTCAGATTTCATGTAAACTTTTGTACTGTTTACCAGAACCAACTGGTTTACTGTTCTGATTGGGTTCTGGTAAAGGATTGGGCCTTGGATTGATCAGGTGTGCTTACATGAAATGTTGGAGGGTAAAGATGATTATAATAAAAAAAAATTGTTAGAAAAATACACCAAAGTAGTTAATGCCTTTTTGGGTCGAAACTTTAATGTATCTGACAACATTTTTGGACTGGAAAATGTTGAGTGGTATTCACTGGCGTCCTATATGAGTTGCATTAATTAATTAATTATTAATGTAATTTAATGGCCTCTGGCTAGGAAGAGGCAGCAGTTCTTGAAATGGGTTAATTGCTGGTGCACCCATCAAAACTTTTAGAATTTCTAATATACCCAACAAAATATCAAAATATCATATCTACCCATTAAAACTAAACATCTCATTTACCCATCAACTGAAATGTTGGTGATTCCGCATCAAAAATAGTTTTTATTTTTATTTTTTGTTACAATGTCCCTTGTGTTACTTGCAGAGTTTGGAGTACTGTGATATCAAAATGAAATTCATTGAATTGATCAATATATCCTTCATTTCAAACTCTCATCTGTCTCCTGATAACACAATACTTCAATTCATAGTCTACTTAAAACGTTGAGTAATGGACAAGGCCAGAGGCAAAGTTATGTTTCACTTTGAAAAATAAAAACAAAAATTGAAGCAGGCCTGACTCCTGAGGCCCGGCTGAAGACTACTCCCTAATAGCATTGAGTTCTTCTCTCCATTGCTTGTCTCCAGTACTTTGCATTAAGAAAAATGTCCCAAAATCGAGAGTGAACTGAGCACAATCCCCTTTTGAATTGAGTCAATGCAGTACCGTTCCATCCCTCTTCTCTCATTCACAACCCTTCTGTGTACTCTCTGGCATGCCAATCGGTGTAGTGCATCCAGCTGATGTTTAAACTCGAACATCTACATACTCTTGTCATGACAATTGACAATGATGGTGGGGCTATGAGAAACTCCTCGAGCTCCTCCGTGCGTCTGATGTCTGACAATGCTATGGCTGAATCGACATTGTGTCAGTGGTGGTAGCATGGATCTAGGTTCCAGCAACGACATGGAAGTAGAGACCTTACAAACGGTGGTGGTTGTAGGGATTATTGGGATCTTTGATAAGAGAATTTGATGTGGTGGCAAATCATTGCAGCTTGAAAAATCGAGAAACCATTTCACTCGATAATGAATTTCATACCCGCATTGAAATTCCCAATTCCATCACCAGTGTCAGTGTGCATCAAATCAAATGGGGACCCAAGTTGATTCTTCTAATGAGAAAGCATCCACCTTTATGTAAAGAACGCCAGAAGCATCAAGCTCCTTTCTTTTGATTTATGGAAAGAACGGTGTTCCGCCAGAACACCGGAAGCATCGGGTGCGTATCCTCTGAGATATCTCAATTTTTGCGTGACCGACGTGTCCGGTGCCTATTCGAGAGAACGTTGGGGGCAGTATTATTTGAGCTTTGAGATTCGTGTAGAACGTATTTGAACGATTGAGATATTCCAAAAAGTCACGCAAAATTTGAGCTATCTTAGAGGATGCGAATTCGGAAGCATCCACCTCATTTTTATTTTCAAGAAATCAGGACGTTGTACAAACCAACGTCCGTAACTCTTTTTTTTTTTAACGTCTGGATGTGGTAGACCAAATCAGTCAGTATTGCAAAAAACTTCCGTTCATTAGTGGTTAATGTGATTTCACTAATTTAGATGTTTTGATCTATAATGTTCTTTGGACATTACATACAATCACATTTTTTCTTAGGTTGTGCTCCACAAATTTAAATAGAAAGAGAAGGGAGGGGAGGGAAGGGGACGGGAGGTACAGATTTGGAACATAGTCTAAATCGGACGGTACAGTGGTTATCTCTGTTTTTTTTTTTTTATTAGCTTCTCATCTCATCAATTTTGTAGCCCCATTCAAATGATCAGTATCCTCTGCGGAGTTTACCCCCCGGAGCTGATCGGACGGTCCAGATTTAATCTCAACCGGTGAGTGCTCGGATGATGGAGAGGGCAGTATTAATTTTATTTTAAAATTCGTGCCAAAATCTTACTTGGTCTGTCCGATAAAAAATAAACAGACCAGATTAAAATAACCGCACAGCTCCGCATGTAAAAACTCCGCAGAAGATGCGATTTCCCATTCAATTAGAAAGATTTCTGAAACTTTTTCCCGCCAGCTGCAAAGTTCGAAAGCAAAGATGCATGATTGTGTGATTGTGTGCAATCAATCCTACACCTGATTAGTTATCATTTTGATTTTTCTATCATATCAATTTTGACTATCATGACATGACACCTACACAGTCGCCCAATGAAATAAATTATGCTCAGCAGACAGCAGCCCGCAGGCCGCAGCAATCAGATAAGGAACATTATTTTTTTTTTCAAATCAAAAGGTTCCAAAAGGAAATTCTGTCAAACATGTGTCCCCGTGACAGATTGAATTAAATAATTTCATGAAGCGTGCCTTTTTCTGATCGTAGCCTACGTACGCAACAAAACACCGGGGACCAGAATTTACGCGCGATTTGAGAAGAGAGCAAAAAAAATATGTATAATGTATTTATGTCGGATCTGAAATAAATTGCGAAACTAATAACTGCAAATATCTTCAATTTCTAAATACAAACACAATCCGTAAGAGCATCTCCAACGCCTTTCATTTAGAATTGCAAAGTCCTACGTGTCTTCTTCTCTCTCCTACGTGTCAATTTAATTCTCATTTTCATGAATACGGAGCGCTTCTAAAATATGAAAGCTTTCATCCGACTTTCATTTCGCTTCAATCAAGTTCGGTCTCTCAATGCGCTCTCTCATCAGATCTTCATCGTTGCCCGTAATCAAACTAAAATTTCCTCTCCCCTTCTTCTCCTTCCCGTCCCCGTTCCTCCGCTATCACCATTTTCGTCGCTATTGTAGTTCCATCACAGATTTCTTGAGAGGAGCAACCCAAATCTCTCTCTTTCGCTCGGTCTCTCCAGTTCGTATTTTGTCGCCCCGTCGCCTCTCCTCTACACACTCGTACTCTCAAATTACAATCACAAGGTTAGTTTTCTCCTTTCAAATCAACCTAGATATGATTTATATTTAGTACGATGAAGTATTGAACTTTCAATTTTAAAAACCAACTCCATTGCAATTTGCCCCAAATTAATAAAATATGGTCTTACTTTTGACACCATAGCAATAGCATTGCATGGATGCTTCTGGAATCAAGCCTGGTATTCCTGTAATTTTACGAGAATTGGAGCACTCTTCTCTATTTTTCAAACACAGTCAACCCCTTAGAGTTACAGGAAGGTGAGTTACAACACTCATCTCCTTTATTCTTTCTTCATTTCATTTCTTTTTTCAAACAGTACACGAGTTTCTCTGGTAATTTGTACCATTACTGGTATTGTATGTTGGTACCATACTGACCAGGCGATGTGGCACTGAAATACTATACCAGATTGGTGTATTATTTTAAGATAATGATACTGATAGTTGTTTGAATATTTTATCCAGCCTTGAATCTTATCAAGCAAAGACTGGAGTTGCTGTGATCAGCCATAGAAATGTAAGATTAAAAATTGAGCATATCTCATTTTACTATTGCGACCACAAATTATTGGTCTGTATTGTTAAAATTACATTGCATGGTGCAGTGAATTGCCAGAGTTTATTGGGGATCCATGTACGTGCTCTGACAAGGGCGGTTGCCTCGGATCAAGGTAAGCATTGAAGAAATGAGTTTGATTTTTTGTTTTGTTTTTTCATTGCTGGTATAATGTGATTTAAGTTGATGAACTGTATTAAATTCATGACATTATTAAAGCTTGAATTTTGTAATTTATCATGGGTGTAGACTGCTACTGTGTACAACAGAGGAAATGTTGTAGGTGAATTTTTGTGGGCCGTCATCAGAGATTTTAACTTGGAAATACAATCGAGATATGCAACTGTCAGCAGCTGCCGCTAGTACTATTTTCTCTGGGTTTTCATGTAAATATGACCCTGCCTAAACGTAATTTGCCTCCAAATGCACTTTGCTTTGTACCGTTGTTGGAATTATTTGTAGCAGTGATATGAAACTAATGAACAAATTAGATATCCGTTGTATGTTAAGATGACTTACAAAATTGGACATGTAGTAATTCAATGTGTGTAAATTCTTTGAAAAGTCAAAACTTGCCTTGAAATGTAATAAGAAATGAAAAGGTTAGGGCAAAATGATTCTTTGTTTGTGTTTGCATGATTGTTAATGACTTTAATCTATAATAAAAAATAACAGTGCGGAAAATTAAACATGGGCAAAGAGATAGAGAAAGGGAGGAATGGAGACAGGCGGAGGAGAAAATAAGAATGGAGATATTGGAAGAAGAAGAGAAAAAAAATGAAGATATCGGAAGAAGAAAGAGAAAAAGAAAAGGTCAGCAAAAAATAAAACGCTCTTGTCGCTGACGTGGTGTTAAAATGCAATTGAAAATTCTTTCATTGATGCAGTAGTTTTGAAATTGAAGCCTCCGAAATTTATTTTTGTTTTTGACAGCTGTATGCAATTGCATATCAAAAAAATGGATGGAGATGCTCTAAGTGCACTCTACTTTCATTTGATTAATCATGCATGCATGTCTCGTAATCACTTTCAATCCTCGTTAATTCTCTTCTAAAATATTTTCATAAATTTTTCAGAACATATATGTCTATTGATGTACATTTATTTATAAGAGTAGAACTAGGAACAAAATGATCCATCTAAATGCGAAAATTTAAAATTTTTAAATTATTTTTGTATAGAGTCAAGTGATAATTTTTTTTTCACAAAATGAATGCATTAAAATTAATTTATAAACTTTCTAATTTTGACCACTAGACTTTATACTACATTAATTCGAAATTTTAAATTTCTTGTATATAGACGCATCACGCATCACTTATAAAGTATATGGATTTCAATAGTTTGAATTTGTTGTTTGATTCTAATTAGTATATGAATTTCAATAGTTTGAATTTGTTGTTTGATTCTAATTCAATAGATTTTAGAGCTGAATTCATAGGAGGGCTTGATGAAACGCTAATTCTAGATCCTAATTAATGACTAGATCCTAATTCTAAATGTAGTTTTTTCACTTGCTCTTCTATCGTCGGAGAGGAGGTAAAGAGTTTAATCCCTAAACAGAAACGCTAAAGAGGCAAAACAAAAAAACTTTGAGATAGAACGAAAAAGCGACAATCAGATCTGAATCCTAAGCGTAAGGATAAGGAGTGACTAATTCGTTAAGGCCTGTTCGGCAGGTCATTGGGAATGGGAATGGGCATGGGCACGAGAATTGAACTAAAAATTACTGTTTACGTGGAAAAAAAAAATTCAGTTGAACTGAATTTTTCTTTTCCCGCGGAAACAGTAAAGCGGCCGAAAAGAACCTAAAGCTGTATGGTAACCCAAGCTATAATTCATTTAAAAAAGATTCGTTAAAATTACAAAAAAGATAAGGACACAATTTTTACTAGATCATTATATTTTTAAAAGTACAAATATCACAAAAAGTAACAGCGATATGTAAATTATTTTCACATACTTTAAATTATTATTTTTATATACAAAATTTTTTAATTAAAAAATAAAGATATTTAAATGATTTTTCTAGTTTTCTTATATGTTTGCGCGTTGTATACTGCACGGGGGTCTGAGTCTGAATGTCTGATCGCTTGTTCTGTTGTACAAATTCTTTTCAACTAGTTTACAGTTTATAGTTATACTCCTGTGCTGTGGTCTTGTTTTTTCAAACTCGATTAAAAATTTGGAATCTGAAGCGAACTGCGCACGCAACAGGAGACGGCGACAGAGGGTTTGGTTAAAACAAGTGGCAAAGGATCCCCGCATGTCATTTTCAGATATGACCCGATCTAATCTACTTACATTTCTCTCTCTCTCAGATTTCTGAACCCGACCGACGAACCATTTCCAGTACTTTCCCTCTCTCTCTCTCTCTCTCTCATTTTGTTTCAATTTTTTTATTTGTTTTATAGATAAATGCAATGACGAACATAATTTTTTTTTTTTGCTCATTTATGATTTATCCTTAACCTGTGCACTTTTATTCTACCCTTGCAGTTTGTCTCCATGCATATAATAATATTTCAAATTCTATCTCCCAATAGATTGTGACGCTTTTCCGATAATATTAATGTAACGGGTCGTTTCACTACAAATGTGCATGACCCGCTACAACAATGAAAATTTGCCAAAGGCACAGGGAAATATGTACTCTCTCTATGTCTCTGGTGAGTGCCAGCAGGATGGGGAATTTGTCGGTTACATCCCTGCTTTTTCTCTCTCTCTCCTCCAGCACCCCCCACCCTCCTGTACTTTAAATAATTATTAAACTAGTAATTAGATTCTCAATTAAGGTATTATTACTTTTTACCTATCATTAGGTTTTCCAGAAGAGAATCATTCATTCATTAAAAAGGGACGATATACGAAAATATAATAGGATAATACCGAATCGCATCCTCTGAGATATCTCAAACTTTGCGTGACTTTTCGGAGTATCTCAATCGTTTAAATACGTTATGCACGAATCTCAAAGCTAAAATAATACTGCCCCCTACGTTCCTCCGAATAGTCACCGGACACGTCGGTCACGCAAAAATTGAGATATCTCAGTGAATACGACCCCGATAATACCTGGATCATAGCATAAGATGGGAATAGGTCCGATGTTTTTAGGTTCAATTAGTTCTAACACCAACACCATACAATTAGCATTAAGATTGGTTTGCACGGAAATTGAGACAGACATACACGGATTTTAATGCACTTAGCACTGATCTTGATGCAATCAAATAGTCAATTTACCTATAGAACCAAAGTAGGTCCGATGGGCATCGGACCTACTCTGAATTCTCATAGCATAGGGTTCGTTTTGTATTAAAAAAGCGCCAACTTTGTAAACTGTACGGCGCTCTTATTCACTACTTAACAGTTAACACTCTCTTTAGAGAGAGAGCGCGCAAACAATTTGAGGTTTCATTAAATATTATTCGAGGAAGGAGGTGTCGATTGTGTGAACTACGAAACACTAGTACTGATGTAATCAGTACCATTAATTACGAAGTGCACCCACACACAAACACACACACACTGCACCGTTTTGTACTAGTACAGCACCTTTTTGACTGATGCTTTTTGTTTGTTGCTATTTTTTCTCTTTCTAACCCCTCTCCCTTTCCCTCCCCTGTTTCGCTAAAACCTAGCCCCCCTTATCTCTCTTTCTCGTTTCTTCTTTCTTCGTTAGAGGTTTTCGAAGAAAGAGAGTTCTCTAATGGCTGGGGGTGGAGCGCCAGCTCCTAAGCAAGACGAGTTACAGCCGCATCCAGTCAAAGATCAGTTACCTGGCGTCTCTTACTGCATCACTAGTCCTCCTCCATGGCGTGAGTTCTCTAATTTCGTTTCCTTTTATTTGTCGAATTTTCTCTGTTATTTGCGGGAATATTAAAAAAAAAAAGGTGATTTGAAATTCCGCTCTCTTTCACGGGAGTCTTTGGGTTTTTTTTTTTTTGGAGGTGTTTGTTTAGTGCAGAAATTAACAAAATGCGTTCGTTAACTAATTAATTTACTTTAGTGGGGGTAATGTGTAATTTGTTTGCATTTGTCAGAAATATATTATCAAGTAATTTTATTTGTTCTCCTTGTTGCAATTTTTTAGCGGAAGCGATTCTATTGGGATTCCAGCACTTTCTGGTAATGCTGGGTACAACTGTAATTATCCCAACCGCACTTGTTCCTCAAATGGGGGGTGGAAATGTAAGATTTAATGCTCTTTTTTTCTTTTACTTGTTTTTATTTCTTTCTCTTTGAAATTCAATTCCTTGATTGGTACAATGTAGGTCGCAACTTATATTTTTGTAAGTTGAATAGTCCAAACTTCATGGCAAAATACACCAGTAAAGTAATTGCTCAGCAATGAGTGCATGCAAACTTTGGTTACTAAAAATGGCATTATTTACCATAATAATAATAATAGCATCTGTCTGACTTTTTGAAATAGCATATTTTCCCTTTTGTGGGGTCGATTTCTTACATGTCTTTGGAAAACCCCACAGTGGTCTGTATTCATTGCACAACAAAAGATATCTTATACCCGTTCTTCCCCTGATTTTATCAGTAATGTGTGACTGGTGGGGATGGGGACGGGGGCGGGACCGGGTTGTTTTAAAAAGGAACAAATGATGTTTTATATTGGAGTAATGTATATATTTCCTTTAATTTTACAAAGTTTTACTTTCTTTTTTCTTATTTTAGGATGAGAAAGCAAGGGTTGTCCAGACCTTGCTCTTTGTTGCCGGCATAAACACTCTTCTTCAAACCTTCCTCGGGACCCGTTTGCCTGCTGTCATTGGTGGGTCCTACACCTTTATCATGCCGACAATCTCTATCATCTTAGCCGGTCGTTATAGCAATGAAGCTGACCCACGGGAGGTTAGTCACAAATTGATACCTAATATTCTTATCTTATTTACATTCTTGGATATCTATGCTGATAATGGCTTTATTATTTTGGGAACTAAAGAGGTTTCGAAGAATCATGCGTGGGACCCAAGGCGCACTTATAGTTGCATCAGCACTTCAGATAATAGTTGGCTTCAGTGGCCTTTGGAGGAATGTCACCAGGTTAGTATATATTATTTCAATTTTTGTTCTCTTTTCCAAATAACTGTTCTCTCCTTGTAAAAGAGTTATCCATTTAAAATGCAAATCTCTCTGTTGGTAAGAATTTAGTGAGAAGGATTTTTTTCACATAAGACACTGTAATCTTGTTATTTCTCTGTTTGATCCCAAATAAATAGCTTATCTGATGCAATTTTGAGCTACGAAAGTTAAATTTACAATGTGCTTTGTGGGGTTTTAAACCTTTTTGACGGGTTCGTGGAAAGTTCGATTTTTTTTTGCAATAACTTCTAAATTTTGCATGCAGATATTTAAGCCCGTTATCGGCAGTTCCACTTGTTACACTTGTGGGCGTTGGCCTTTACGAGCTTGGTTTTCCTGGGGTATGCCTTATTTGCTCTGTACTGGTTTAAATATCTCAACAGTTTATATTTTTTGTGACAAACTGGGAATTTTAAATCCTAAAAAATTCAGGTTGCAAAATGCGTTGAAATTGGTCTCCCCCAACTCATCCTGCTAGTAATGTTCTCACAGGTGCGTGTTTAATTCAAGTGATATGGTACTGAATTTTGTATCAGTTTCACTCTGGTCCAGTCCCTGTATGGGTCCTTGGTCTGATCCAGTACCAGTATCAGTACAATATCACCAGTAGCTTTTAGGTATGGTCATTTTTCTGACTCACTAGTTGGGTACCTTCCGTTGTACGGTGACACAGTTTTTGTTTATGAAGGTTCTTTTAGTCTTAACTCATAAAAGAGGTAAGTTTTAAATTTTACCATTAATTGGGGCCACTCGAAAACTAGCCGAATTTGTGCAATTTGGTATCTCATTAATGCCTTTTCTGCAGTAACTGCTTCCTGGAAAGTGTGGTCCAAAAACAAAATCTTGGTTGTTATCACCACGCAAGTGGTTTAAATTTACGTCTTCGGACGTCTTTAAAATCAATCTTCATTTCTTTTGCATTCAGTTCATACCTCATGTCATGCAACATGTTCGTCACGTCTTTGATCGCTTTGCTGTCATATTTACGGTGCCAATCGTATGGCTTTATGCATACTTACTTACTGTTGGTGGTGCCTACCGGCATGCCCCACCCAAGACACAATTCCACTGCCGCACTGACCGTTCTGGGCTGGTTGGCGGGGCCCCTTGGTAAGTTACCAAATCTTATGACTCAATTGGATATAAGATTCATTTAGATCTTTTGCAAGCAGTACCAAATGCTATTTTGCATTTGCAATAACATGTTTTTCTCATTTGAATCTCAGGCATGAAGTATTTTAGTAAAGTGCAAGAAAAGTACCTTTCCATTGGGTGCTTTTTCCAATGAAAAATATTTTCCTTCATCCATAGTGAACTAAAAAGTTATTCAGATTTGTGTTGAAAAATACATGAGCTCATGTGAGATTTCGGTGAGGTCTTTTAAAACTGATTCATGCTAATTGAAAATCTGAGAAATTGTTGGTGTATAGTTATAACAGGGTAAATTTTTGGAATGACCACAATCGTATTTTATACAAGGAAATGAATCTGCTTGTTTAAATATTTAATTCTGTAGGATAAGAGTTCCGTATCCATTCCAATGGGGAGCACCAACTTTTGATGCTGGTGAAGCGTTTGCTATGATGGCGGCTTCCTTCGTGGCTCTTGTTGAGGTTTATCTATGTCTCTCCAATTTTGTTAACCAAATGATAACAATTTGTTGCTACCAGAGGGTATATATAGTACATGGATGTCTCGATTAAGGCTGAATGAAAAGAAAAAAGGTCATAATGTTGTCAAAAAGCCCAGAACTTCACTAGACTGCACTTGTAACATAGTTTGGTTCCGACTGGAATATTGAATGCTTTTAATGCTTTATTTGGCAGTCAACTGGTGCTTTTATCATTGTTGCGAGATATTCCAGCGCAACACCTGTCCCTTCTTCTGTTCTAAGCCGTGGTATAGGTTGGCAGGTATACTTGCTATTATAATTCGCCTCAAAACTTTAGTTGTTGTTAGAAGCAACTTTGCTCTCGTCTCTAACATTTTATGTAATAGGGAATAGGTATTCTTCTCGATGGATTGTTTGGGACGGGAAATGGATCATCTGTTTCCGTGTAAGTGTGTTATGACTAAATTTGCATTGGCTAAAAATCATGTTATAAAACTTGATCTTTGAGGGATATTATAATAATCTGTTAGTACACTGGCTTTATCATTTCTCCTCGTGTATTTATACTATTAGTTCCTGATACTTCCATAGTGAAAATGCTGGGCTGTTAGCGCTGACACGTGTCGGGAGCCGGAGGGTTGTGCAAATAGCAGCTGGTTTCATGATCTTCTTCTCTATCCTAGGTAAGTCGATTATTGTTTTTTGTTGCCATTTAAGTTGGGGGATGGAGGTAGTAATACAATGTATCAAATATGCAAATATACACAACAGCCCAGATTTTATTCTGGCTCATTTTAAAAAAATGACCATTATTAATTGAAATGTGGATTTTTATGTTTTGCGACTTTCTGAATTAATTTGCAATGTGTTAATTTAGTAAAATTACTATTTCCAAACATAATTTGTTCTGAGAATTACTTCATGTTATACTCGGAATATCATGTATTATGCAAATAGTACTGAATTTATATCTGATTTGTCTATTAGTTATAATTGAGCAGCGCTGTGCAAATTGCAGGGAAGTTTGGAGCTGTTTTTGCATCAATTCCATTGCCAATATTCGCAGCCCTCTATTGCATCTTCTTTGCATATGTTGGTACGTGATAATATCAGGACGGTTATATTATTTATTATATACAATCTGGTACTTTGCTAAATTTTCTTATCATCTGTTTACAGGTGCTGGTGGTCTAACCTTTCTTCAATTTTGCAATCTAAATAGCTTCCGAACCATGTTCATACTAGGGTTTTCTTTATTCATGGGTTTATCTGTGCCTCAGTACTTCAATGAGTACACATCTGTTGCTGGTTACGGGCCTGTTCACACCCGTGCACGCTGGGTACGTCAATCCTACCAATCATTTTACATTACACACCTTCCTTTTATCCATATTGGCATTATGAAATTAAAATGAACTGTAAAGAACACAAAAGATATGCAAGGAAAATGCTACTGGTATATAATCTGCACCTGCTGTTATATTGTAGTACCAGCTTTGCAAGTAGTATTGGTAGAAATAATTGAGTAAAATTTATTGATAATTGAGCTTTTATCTTTGCAGTTTAATGATATCGTAAATGTGATGTTTTCATCAAAGCCCTTTGTGGCGGGAATTGTGGCCTATTTTTTAGACAACACACTCTATCGGCATGATTCTGCTGCAAGGAAAGACAGAGGGTACCACTGGTGGGACAAGTTTAGGTCTTTCCGTACCGACATACGAAGTGAAGAATTTTATTCTTTACCGTTTAACCTCAACAGGTTCTTCCCTTCGGTTTGAAATGTTTCTGAAATTAGTCATATATAGAACGCAAGGTGGTTTTTGTGCAATGTACTGGGGATTTTTGAGATGTTAGATCAAAGGAGATTACTGCTTCAGTATATTTATGTGAATTGTTCTTTTGTTCTCTGTTTTGTATGTAGTTTGCTGGATAGGTGACATTATTATGGATCAAAGCTAGAATTATTTCAGTTTTATGAGTAGTAGTCAAAGTCGAATTATAATATGGCGAAGTGTAATTGTCTAATTGAAAATCAGAAGTAAACTTCATTTTTCATGGGCCTGATGGGCCTTTAGAGAACAAAGGTTATAACTTGATCTTATTAGTACGAGCTTCTATTATTCCGATTTTAATTAAATTAAAAAAGGCCCATGGCCTATGGTCCTATGGGCTAGTTCGCATATAATAAATTTAATTAAAAAGGCATAAGAAACTTGTAATTGCTTAATGGGTTCTACAGTGCTATCTATATATTGCACTTTCTCCAGATTGGCTTTATAAGAGCAAATTTACCCTCATATTTAATACGCCAAGTGCATTCAACTTTTGGAATTTATTATACATTTAGTGTTCAGGTAAATAGTGTGCTAGATTGTTCATTTTGTGTGGTTTATTAATTAATTATTTAGCGAAAGTTCGCCGGATATTCATATGGTTAAGTTTTAAAATCTCTAAAACATGTCATAAACTACCTTTTCAAATTATTGGATAAATGACTACTCATTATCAAATTTAATTATTTAATTGTTTCTCAAAATTATTGTATATGTTTTGATATTATATTATATTTGACGGTATTTGCATTGATATAAAATAAAATCAAAAGTTTTTAACTACTTTTGTAAACAATTCAAAAGAGAATTCTAATAATAATAGAAGGCAAAGGCACATGGTAATGGTTGCTGAAGATTTCTCTAATCTTTTTGCACGGAGGTCCCGGAAAGTTTATTAATTAGTAGTGAAAGTTGAGCCCCCATATTTCCAGGTGATGTATCTGAAGTTTTTTTGTCGTGGTGTATTTAGTTTGAGTCGGCATGGAGGATACAATTGAATGAGATAGATCAGACATCAATTAATGCTCCTTGAAATTAATGTGCGGTTACCACAATTATTCATTCTCCTCTCTGGATATCACTCGTAACAGTTTGAGTCTATTTTATTTATTTATACAGTTCAAGTTCGAAACAACCTTGTCATACATAATGAATCAAATAGAAAAGAAACCTAAAAGTACCTAAATCAATGTAGTCGTCTGATAGCATGAAAATGCAACACCGCTAATCAATAATTAGTTTCAGGTTACTTTGGGCTTCTCTCTTGTCATTTTTCTGCGATTCTGAATCTGATGTTCATGTGTACTTGTTTCAGATTTAAATAGGCTTAATTCACTATTTATTTATTAGGTATAAAGATTTCTAGGGGTAAATGATTGTTATCTTCCAATTATTCTTTTCGACGTTGCTTTTCGTTTAAACAAAACACAGTTTGCACATTATACCTAACCACCAACCAGGGGTGTTCAAACGGTTCAGTTAGTTCGGTTTTTAACCGAACCGAAAAATTTCATTTTAAATGGATCAGTTTGGTTTAGACTTTTCAAAACCGACTAAACTGAACCGATTGAATTATATTGGTTTAAGCATGATTTATATTGTTCGGTTCAATTATTGTTTCATTTCTTTCATTTTAGTTTAAATATTTTAGAGCATCTACATATTTTGTATAGAATTGAACAATTTGTGTATGAATATGTGTAATTTTCGTTAATAATGACACCAACAGGTTTACTTCGGATTGAACCGAATAAACTGAAGTTTACTTCGGTTTGTTCGGTTCGGTTCTTAACCAGTTTATAAGTTTAATCGGTTCAGTTCGGTTCTATTTTTGAAAACCGAACAAAAATTTGGTTTGATTATTTTAGTTCGGTTTCGACCGAACCAACCATTTGAACACCCCTACCACCAACTAGTTATATAAAGGTGGAATTACAATAATTATTTTGACAATAATTTTTTTAAAATTTTAAATAAAAGTAAAAAATTAAAATGTAAATTTATAGGTGGATCATTAGTAGGGGTGTAAACGGAGCGGATAATGCTGATATCATATCCACATCCACATTTTAATGAGCAGATACGGATACAAATAGCAAACAGATGTCTAAATGTAAAACCAAATTCACCTTAAACGGATAGGGATACAGAGCGGATACGAATAAAGATTCGGAACGAATAATTGTCTGATAATTGAGTTATATGAATTTTAAGATATAATAATAATTAATAAAATTTAAATATGAAAAAAATGAATATTGATGGAGATATTTATAATCAAAATATATTATTTTTATAGTAATGAAAAAAACAAAAAAAACAAAAGAAAACAGCTCAACTGGGTTGTGCTATGTGTTATGCTATTGGTCAAAGAAAAGAAGACTAGAAGTACCTGCGTAGGTTCGAATCCTGCTTTTGATGCTGAAAAAAAACTTTTATCGGAAGACCAGAACTCATTTCGTATCCGGTCCGGAGCTCTGCTCAGTCCCACAATAAAAATAGAAATACAAAGTGAATCAAGATCAAAATGTATGATACAGTGAGTTGCGAAGTAAGATTCTTGTTTTACTTCACGCTTATATTTTCGTTTTCAAAGTCTAAATAACCGATCCATATCGTTCAACATGATCTCCATATTGAAATGTGTTTGGAGATCAAAATTTACATTTTTTGGGATATTTTTATTATTTTTTTAGATGGGTAGAAAATCGTTGTTTTTGGATGGATTATGGACCAACAAAAAACAACGATTTAAAAAATCCTGAACAAATAGTAATAAATTTCCGAAAAATGTAAAATTTGGTGACCTAGAAAATTTTAATATGTAAATCTTGTTGAGTAGTTTGGATTGACTTTTTGAACTTTCAAAAGTAGAAAATATGAATGTAGAATAAAACAAATATCTTATTCGCAAGTCACCATAGTCCATCTCTCTTTCTATATACATAACACTTATAATATACGGTTTTAAATAGAAACTTTATTTTTATAAATTGTTAAAATTATGATAATAAAAAATGATAAGGAACGAATATATGCTTCCGTATCATTCCCAAATATATTTTTAAATGAAATTCCTCTTTTGTATGCAAATATTTTAGTTGGTATGATTGCTTTCCTATTTTAGTTGGTTAAAAAAAAAATACATTTATATTTTTAACTTGTGTTCAGCTTTGTCATCCTATAGTTATAGCTATAGCATTGTAAATGAGCCGGTATCTCCATATATTAATTACAGGATGTAAGAAATTGAATATGAAATTGAAAGTATATTAATTAATTTGCAGCGGAAGTCGCTTTTGAATGAGCTTTCCTTTCATAAGTTGCTCTTACACCAAAAAGTTTCTTTTTTCTTTCTTTTATTTTTTTTATTTTATTTTTTATTTTATTTTATTACAAACTCGTAGGGCAACACACCACACAAAAAAAAAAAAAATTTTTAAAAAGAAAGATCAAGGTGAAGCCTCCAAATTTTATATTCTTGTTATTACAACAGATAATTTTTTCTTTCTATTCAGGTTTCGAATCCATGACAGTCTAGAAAATTCTTCCTTTATATGATCGATCCAAGAAAGATTTGAACTTTTAAACTATTAAAAACATGAACTATCAAGACTATTTTTCAACAATAATTTTGAACATTTTTTTTTTGTAGATGTTAGGAAATGATTCAAATATCTCACAGTCACCTCAGCAATTGATTTACTTACTTTATAATTCCAACACAGGAGAATTAAGAACATCACTTGTTGGTGCTAAATTATAAAAAAAAAAAATTGGGTTTTTTTAAGACGAAAATCTGACTTCCAAATTATGATTCAAAACTGAAATATAGTATTTCTTCTCGTTTGGAAAACTTTGCGTTCACTGTCTAAAATATTTTAGTTGTTATCTACCCCAAAATTTTTATTTATACCATATTAAAAAAAACTACTTTTTGTTAGAGAATTCAAAATCTACTACGACCGTCAAGCCAATCTGCGGCCTAAAAAATAGAGAGCCACCAAATGCCCCTGCAGATCCGCCACAACACAAAAAAAAAAACGCCAAAATTTGATCAGGTTCCTTTGATTTTATAATAATTGTTTATAATTTTCGAAAAATAGAAAGAATAAGTAATAATTTAAATATGTTAGAAATAAAATTAAATAAAATAGATAAAACATCTTATAATTTAGATGTACTAGAAAGACTCCGAAATATTTTTCATGCAAAATTTTTCTCAGTTATAAACAAATTAAACTATTTCTTGGTGTTTTACTGAAAAAAAAATAAAAATACTTTGTATTTGAATTATTGATCACGGTTGAAAAGTCACTTCGAGTAAAATAAATATTATTGTGTTCTTTCTATTTCTGAAAATTATTAAACAATTGTTATAAAATAAATGAATCAATCAAACTTTTGGGTTTTTTTGTGTGTTATGGTGGGTCCGCAGGAGCATTTGGTGGCCCTCCATTTTTAGAGCCGCAGATTGGCTTGGCAGCCCTCGCAGTGAATTTTGAATTCTCCAAAAAACATGGTTTTTTAGTTTATTTATTTTTAATATAGTATAAATAAAAATTTCGGTAATCTACCTTATCTTTTTGTTAACTTGAGATTAGTTCAAGTGTCATTTTAGCAATGTAGTTATCATATACACGGAGATATTGTAGTCATCATTTAGTTGTTATCCAAGGAAGTATTCTTTCCACTGACACAATTTTTAGTCAAATTTTATGAATAGTGAAAGGATGTATATATATATATATATATATTAAACACAGATAATGAATACAAATTAAGTGCAAATAAATTAATCAGGGTTAATTATTACTCGTGCAATTCTTAATTTGTCTCTGTAGCTGCCATCTAATTAATAGTGAAAGGATGTATATATATATTCAACTCGTTTCATTTCTCTTTAATTCTTGGCTCAACACAAATTAATTAATTTCTCTTTAAACCCCAAATCTTTTCTATTGAAAGTTGCAGATTTGAAACTTAATATTCATATTAAAAATATTGGTCCTGATAATATACTAAAAGAATTTAATTAGACTGTGCTTCAGAAAGCGGTACGCAGAGGGAGAGGAAGAGAGAATTACTGTGCGGAGGTAGGATTTCGTCAGACTGCGTCTGACCGTGTCGTTCACTTGCTCAAAAAGAGGAGAAATCAAAGAGGTAGCGACACTGTACGGAGGGAAACTTACGCGATGTTTTGGCGAAATCCGTCATCTCCAAATCGGGGTGGAGATGAGATGAAATGGCAAGATTCTCTTCCCTTCTCTTTCCTTTAATGGCGATTTCACCTCGCGTTCTTGGAGCACAACCTTAATGTAGTGTCGCTTTATTCCGACATAACTCCGCAATAAACACTAATTAAGATCTCAAGCCTTTTTAATTAACCATGTGCTAGCTGTGAAAATTAATAAGTCTAACTAACTAATATCTGAATTATTAAGTGGGAAGTGATCATATGAGTTGACCTAAAAGCAATAACTAACCTAATTAAAGGGTCTATATATAAATTGGGGGGCTTAATTATGCCTCCTAGATATATAACAGCATGCAGCATCTTTGATGACACTAGCTATCTGCTGACAAGAAGAATTTAATTAAATGATCAAGAAATTAATGATACTCATCATCATTTGCAATTGAGAATCTCAACTACCAAAAGGTAAGATCAAATCCAGTTCTTTTGTGGCGCACAATGGTGTGGTCTCATATGTATAATTTAGATGAGTCGAACACAGATAAAAATTAAGTTAATAAGATGCTGACGGACTAACAGCCTATATATGCTAAATGTTGTTATCAAATATTCAAATAAAAAAGAAAGATGATAAGGTCACCCGGCCCTAAAATGGTATATATTTAGAGGTGTATAATTGCTGGGGCCGGAATCTTTCTTTCATAATAGAGAATTTGAGTGGCCTCCAAATTTACAATCATTAATTTCGTACTATTATCATTCGTGCATATGGAGGAATTAAGGAGAATTAATAAAAAAAAATATCCAACTAATAATAAAATCGAATATACTCCATTGCTAACGAAAAAAAAACTTTATTTCCTATACTTTCACTTGTAGCTAGTTAGACATAGACCATTACGAATAGAGTCATAAACGAGCTGGATCTTAACTCAGCTTGTTAATTCTGGACCGAGCGAGCTGGATTTAGGACTTTCGAGTTAAAACCTC
Source organism: Carex cristatella (assembly GCA_024447775.1). Taxonomy (NCBI): domain Eukaryota; kingdom Viridiplantae; phylum Streptophyta; class Magnoliopsida; order Poales; family Cyperaceae; genus Carex; species Carex cristatella. Next base: position 814,958 of record JAJHPF010000016.1, read on the forward strand.
AGCTCAAACTCGTGACGAGTTAGCTCTCGAGCTGACGAGCTGACTCATTGGGTCTGGCTGGACCTTGTTTTAAGAAGAAAATAAATTTTACAATTTTTTTTTACCGAGTTGGACCGAGCTGACCGAGCTTGACAATACATAATGCACACAAATTTATACAAATTCACAAATTGATGCCTAGTCGAGCTGGCGAGCAAACTACGCCCTAACTCAAACTCGTTAATTCTAGACCGAACTAATAGCGAGCTGGCTCGTTAACAGCTCGATCCAGTAACGAGCGAGACAGATACAAGTCACAATCGAACCACGAGGTACAAACTTTTTTTTGCCACCCCTGATTACGAATATGCTCATTGGAAACATGTGAATTCGATTCTTGTTTATTTTTGATGGAATTGGCCTCATAAGTTTCCTTCCCATACCATCAACTCATCAAAGTATACTGATTTAGGGTGAAGAGAATACAGACCCTTTTGTTTCTGGCGTTCAGCTGGTGTTTGATTAGTATAATACTATGTAGAGCAAGAGAAGTGACATGAGATAAAATTTAACTTAATCTCGAGCAGGTTATTTTGCCTGTTCGGACGGATTAACTTGAAACTAATCCTACTTTTGTAGAGTTTATTATCATATACAAGAGTTTATTTCTCAACATCTTATTTTTTTTCATATGGATTAATTTAAACTATGACTTAAAGTTGTCAAATTAACAAGATGTTAAATATTAAGAGTGCGATAGAGCTCGTAAGCGTTAGTGTGTGTGCTATCCTTACCAAGAGAATTTGGTGAACATAATTTCAAAAATTTATTAGATTAAGTTCGAATGATTAGTTTAAATTTACGAACAATTTGTAATTTATTTTTTACACAAATCTCAAAACAAACGAAACAATTCTAATCAACCCTCCGCTCCCTCAAAAGACAGTACATAATCGCATGAAAATATTTAAATTTGTGGACGGACGGTCCTTTATGGAGAATGTATAATTAATTTATAATGTATAATGTATGTTGGTTGATTAATTGATAGTCCGTACCTACTTTTGATTTCTAGTATTACAATACTAAACCACTTTAGGGCTTCGAATAACAAACCACTTTAATTAGTCACAATATATAATACGACATTATTCCTGTTTAATAATTAAAGCCACTACACTATGCCTGACCAATCCGTATTTAATCTGCAACTTTTCATGCCATGAGTTGGTGCATAAAATTACTAATATATAAAGTTCGTGTATTCAGGACTCATATGTCACATCGAGCATGTTTCTTTTTACATAATTAATTTTCTTTTCACTTATTTCAATCGAACAATTTGCGTATTTTCATACTTTTTTCCTTATTTAAAAAAATATGCACTACCTATGGTATAAAGAGTTTAGGCTTCAGTTAAGTTTTACCAAATATTATTTAATTGAACTGAGATGGCATAAACTGATTTTTAAACTGGCCTAAAACGTAAAAACTTAAGTCATCTATTAAGGTGGTTTAACATTTAGTCCACACTTGTGGCTTAATCTAAGATGGGTTCAAACGTAATTACTAAATAAACTGCTAAATTATTTCAAATTACCTAATTAAGATAATTTAATTCATTAAATATATCTCCATGGTACACTTGTGTAAAAAAAAATTAATTTATAAAATAATTGTGAAATTATGTTCTATCTTAAATTAATAAAAACTTTTTTTTTTCAATTTTTATCGTTGGTGTGTAACATTAATCAGGGAGAGACTAACATGTAGAAGAATTTCAACTTCATTTCTTTAGATATACTGAATTACTTATTTTATTTTAGTTTGTAGTTGTTTATAAATTTTCATACTAGGTAAATCTAAAAAATAGTAAAAAATTTCAAAAAAAATGTAAAATTTGGTCTCCAAGTATATTTTAACATGGAGATCATGTTGAGCGGTTCGGATCGACTGTTTGAATTTTAAAAACGAAAATATAAAATATGAGGCATGAATAAAGTATGAGGAGATGAGAAATTGAAACCCTCCTCAATAACTTTTGGCCTCCACTAAATATGAATAAATTAGACCGGTCTTAGTTAGAATAACTAACTTAGACCTAGAGTTATATTTGGTTGAGGACTAAATTATGAAATAAAGAGTTTTTAACTTTTAATAAAAAATATTTTATTTAAATTTATCGAATGCAAAATATTTAATACAATTGTTTTATTTTAATTTCTTTTATTAAGAAATATCTCTTCTTGGAAGAAGTCCGAAAAATAATTGTTTTTATAATAGAATAGAGCTAGAGTGTTCTTAAGTTCACCAACACTCTTTGTGAACTCAACTCTAAAACTTATCGGATTGACTTTAAATGACGAATCCGAACCATTGAAACTCATCTATCTTATGAGTGACGCATCTACGAACAAGAATATTAAAATTTTGAATCAATTTTTTATAGAGTAAAGTGGGAAAAAAAATTCAAAAAATGAATGTACTAAAATTAATTTATAAATCATTTAATTTTGACCATTTGATTCTATACAAAATTAATTTAAAATATAAATTTTTTGTATTTATATGCATCACTCGATATGTTTTAGAGTTAAGTTAACACGGAGAGCTGGTGAATTTAAGAAGACCCTAGTTACTCGTTTATATAATTATATTGAACAATCCTTTTCCGTGTGAAGTGACAGAGAGTGATGTAGAGATGGATAGCATTGTTTTTCTCTTTTCTCCCTCACGAGAAATAAACAAGTGTGGTGCTTTTCTCCTCTCTTTTTTCACCCCCTAGTCTAGTGAAAAAGCTACCAGGTTATTTCTCCATCAATTAGGTTGGGCCCCACTGCCCCACGCATCCCGGTAAAGCGAAGGACATTTCCATGTAAAATTGCGTAATCTTTCCCGTGCATCAATCAAATGATAAATCAATCCCTTTTTCTTTTCAGAAGCTCATCATTTTCATATTCCGCGCTGACGTCATTCCACGCGGCACATTACAATTGACCTATAAAACTAAAGATTTTTTTTTGAATTGATATAAAACTAAAGATGCTAATTAATGGCAACAGTGAAATTAAGAGTACAGCAAAGTGGTCAATAAATCTTTTTTTTTTTTTTCAAACAGCTGTAGGGTTTCATCAAAGAGATAGGAGTGTCCATCGGACCTGCTTTTAGATTCAATTAGCTCTACTGCCGTATAATTAGCATTAACATTAAGATTAGTGTGCATGAAAATTAAAATAGACCTACACAGATTTTAATGTAATTAGCACGGATCTTGATGCAATTGAATGGTCATTTCACCCATCGAATCAAAGTAGATCCGATGGGCATCGGACCTACTCTAAATTCTTCATCAAAAAGAAAAACAATCTCATTCTTAGAGTATCTACATCTCTGAAATTTTTGGAGTTTTTAAATAATTGTTAACTGCTTTTTAAAAAAATTAGTCTCTCTGAATTTTTAAACCTTTACGTTTCTGAAACTAAAATTAGAATTTCTTAATTGTCACATCAGTAAATAATTCAAAATCAACTTATTTCTTCCCGTTGCATACTTTGTTGCTAAATAAGAAATCCATCTATATCTCTGAAACTAGTTTAGAAATTGCCAAATCAGTTTAAAAACTCCAAGAATTAAAAAATTTAGATGCTATAATAGCTTCCATAAGTTTTCTATAAAAAATGATAATTACACTCTATTCCATCTTTTTATTTATTTTTTATTTCATAGTATTTACACTCTTATTCCGTCATCTAAGCATAATTCGGCAGCTATTTAATATATTTTTGTTCACTTTATTCCACCAATGCCCCACTTATTAATAATATATTTTTTTTGTTAAAGTTTTTACACATTTCCTTCTAACTTATTTATTAGTTTTTTTTTTTACATATGAAAAAGATTATATATTTTACATGTATATTATACTGAAAATCTTGATTATATTATTATTATTATAATAAAAGTACTACATTACAAAAAAAAATTCTGCTTATCAATCAAATGTGATAAATCAAACCGAACTGAACTCGAATGAAACTGTTGCGACACATATTAGACTTGAATTATTAGACATAATTCCTTTGGATCGAACTGGACGAACTGTAAGTTTTAAAATAAGGAATCGTTTTGTGCTATACCTGACCGGTACAATGAGATATGAGTCGTCAATTTTAACTCGACACGAAACTCAAAGCGGACCTCTTATATCTACAATAGACACCACATTTTTTTTACTTGGCTGGAAATATTGTATTGAGTCAGGTACATGAGGGGATACATACTCGCCGTGTAACCCCAGTTACGGATTCAAATCCACTGCTTGCTACTCTGTTTTTCTAAATCTAACTATTGAATTTTTTTCATGCACAAATTTCAATACAGATGAATGGTTTGATTTGAAAAAGCAGGATCCTGTTTGCCCATTTGGCAAGCAGAGGAGTCGGTTCCGTCATATGATATACATCCTTTTATGTCCGGATCACCATCATGATTCATGGCATAGTAGCATTACCTTTATTTTTTTTTATAATACTTAAAAATATAAACAATGAAATTAGATAGGTAATCAATATTCCTTGATCACATGGTATTTTTTTATTGTGCATGCAAAAAGATTTTGGAAAAGTTTAATCCCCTCAAGTTTTCGAAACTAATCAACTTCCTTAAACATCTAAATTCTCAATTTTCAGTCTTTTCAATAAGTATTGCAATATCCTTTTGACATTATTACTGTCAGCAAGTCATACGGAGTACATATTCGTTACTTTTTGTTAAATGAAAAAATTATACCTTTTCAACGGTTTTATTTAATATTTAAAGGATTTTTCATTTTATATATAATTAAATTTAATTTGTTGGTTTAGTGGTACGGTCCAATCCGAAATGATAACACATTGTAATTGCTTTATAGGTAAATAGTTTAATATCAATCCAATCACAACTTGGATGGCGCCAAGTACAAATTTGGTGCTAAAAAAAAAAACTGAAAATGAAAAACTTGGATGGTGCCAAGTACAAATTTGGCGGTAAAAAAAAAAACTGAAAATGAAAGCTACTTCTTCGGAGAGCAGCTTAGGTCCGATGTCCATCGGACTCAAACTGAATCCGATGAGTTCTATCACTGTCTGATCCGCTTTAAGATTCATACAATCTCTTTAATATCCATGTACATTCGTTTTAATATACATCGGATCTTAATTTGAATCGTACCCAAACTCGTCCCACTTCTTCACGCATTTATTAACAACTATCATCCAAAAAAGATTAGTTATCATACACTGCATTGGTTCGCCGTAAAATCCAGATGCATCAGGGCATCAGGCTCCTTTCACTAACATTTGTCACACTTTTGTTGTTTCTTTATGTAACTTGTGACATAGAAATCTACCAAATGTACAAAATGTCAAACAGAAAACCGGGTGGTGGTTACCCACTGACAGCGACCAACCTTACTATAATAAGAAATTTTATTACACTCCTAAAAAAAAAAAATCTCAAAATTATATATTTATCCTTCTAAGAGCCACGCATGATGCATCATATAATACTTTTAAATTTCAAATACCTACATTTGGTCTGAGGGACGGACCAAGTGTATCCAGGGAAGCAGCTGTCTCTCATGGATTTTGCATTTTAGTGGAAGTTAGAATGTTTTGATCGACTCTGTCCCTCTTTGAAATTTGTTTTGCCCTCCATTGGACGTTTAATTTGTAGTTCGGGTTAAATTTAGGGTTAAAATTAAAATAAATTTCTTCAATTATGATTAATAATTAGAATTATATATTAAAATATCATAAATTACAATGTGAGAGCATTGAAAAATATAAAAATAAAGCATTATTTTTTTTATTAAGTACTTAATTAGTTAATGAATTTGAACCCGATTCGATATTGTTCCCCCCCGCCCGCCCCCTCCGACGAAAATCCTGAGTCCACCCCTATTTGGTCTAGTGGCTAAGATACACAGTCTCTATGTAAGAGGACATGAGTTCGAAATAGGGAAAATCATTTATTGTAATAACAGAGATATTAAATTAAATAGTTGGGTGGCTTGACCTCCAACCTTTACTAAATTTTTTTTTGCCAATTTATCAATTTACATATCTCATACATATTTGTTATTCTTTAATAAAGAGTTTGGCTAGTATAACATCAGTGTCATTTCAACCTATATAATACTAACTTCAAAACCTATCGAATCGACTTCGAACGGTGAATCCAAACCGTTCAAACCGATCTAATTTATTAGTTGTGCGTTTACATGCAAAATTTGATATTTTTTTAATTTATTTAATATAAAGTCAAGCGGTCAAATGTGTGAGTTTTTAAATTAATTTTAGTACATTGATTTTTCAACATTTTTACCGCTTGCTTTGGTACTAAAATAACTCGAAAATATAAAAAAAATTGCATATAAACACATCACTCATAAAGTAAATCAGTTTGAACGGTTTGGATTAGTCGTTTGAAGTCTAATCAATCAATTTTGAAGTTAGTGTCATATGACACAGATGTCATATTAGTCGGACTCTTTAATAAGAGATAAAATGGATTTATTTGTAAATTTAAACAAGTTTTAATTTTAAAATTCAATAAATAGATAAAATTTTGAATTTTTGATATTTAGAAGGTTAAACACGTATATTATGAATTTGAGAAGAAAAATACTTAATTTTGAAATTTACGAGGGATGTACCTGAAATCGCTCCTAATATAATTAATTAATTATATAAGCATTAGCCAGCATACTTTTTAAATAAATAAAAGCAGCATTATTAAACGGTAACATATATAGGCCCCCCTTTGTTCTCTAATTAATCAAATCCCTTCTCCCCATTTAAGCCTTCTCTCTCTCTCTTCTTCCATCTCAATCATTTTCATTTCTATTTTGCCTCATTGAAAGAAAAAAAAAGAAAAAAAAAAAGGGAGGAATAGGAGAAGCGGAAATGGGAAATTGTCAAGCGGCAGAGGCGGCGACAGTAGTGGTACAGCATCCGGGAGGGAAGGTGGAGAGGCTGTACTGGTCAACGAGCGTTGCCGAGGTCATGAGAAACAACCCCGGCCACTACGTCGCTCTCGTGACGCTGCGTGTGGTCGAGAGTGATGGATCGGGAGGGAAACAGGTTAGGTTAACTAGGGTTAAGTTGCTCAAACCAAAGGACACTCTCTTGCTTGGCCAAGTCTACCGCCTCATCACCTCTCAAGGTAACAACAACTTGAATTTTGCTTGAATTTTGATCAACAGAGCTTCAATTTTGCTTTTTCTAATTGTGCTCTTACATCTGTGGATTATAAAAATTAATGTAGAGGTGACAAAGGCTCTTCGAGAGAGGAAGCATGAAAAGTTGAAGAAGCTGGATACTGTAAATAACAAAGAAGGATGGACCGATTCAGGAAATTGTAATCAGGTAATTTAAATCAATAGCTTAATAATAGTGTTAATTAGTCACAAAGTTCTTTTTTATTAACAATATAATGCAAGCAATTAATGCCATGTTAATATATTAGTTGGCACACAACAAGTGCATGTTATTGGAATAGTATATATAGTGCATTAAATAATAATCTAATGATCTTATGCTAAATATAATTTCTATAGTACACACACAAAAGGATAGTTTATCATTCTGTTTAGGGTATTTTGTGCATAATTTGATTAGCTGGTGTAGCACTATGATCCCAACTTAAAGAAAAATAATGGTAGATTCCTTAGGTGTGGCAGTGAATATCTTGCTTTCTAAATTTTTTTAGTAGACCATGATTAGCAGCTTTTAATAAATAAAAAAAAATCAAAATTTCCTTTGACTGACTTTCTAAATTCAGTTATTTAGTCATTACTGTCTTAGATTGTTAATTTACAATGTTTGTTGTATTCAAATCTGTTACTAAATTATTTTATACAGTACCAAACCGGTACACCAAGACCGTCAAGCCAATGGGATTGCAAAATCCTTTGAAATTGACTGTCCTATAAATAGAAATAAAAGATCAGTGTTTCGTTTGAATTACTTATCTGGATTAACATTTTATTAAATACTTTTTGTTGTAGGAAGAAAGACTTGGGCAGACAAGTACTGGTACCGGTACCAGTACACAGAGAAGCAGACAGAATTGGCGGCCATCGTTGCAAAGCATCGATGAAGTGGGAACTTAAGAACCTAATTCAGCAATCAACTATTTTTTTTCCTTTCCCCCCTTCTTTATGTTTTGTTTTGTTTCTGGTATGGATATCAGACTATCGGGCATGGGTATTTGAGCCGGGTCCAAGGAGTGCTCATGAATACAACTGGTATAGCATGGGTAAGGTGTTCCATAGGAAATTAGTCTTGATTAGCTTGTACATTTTCTTCCTTATGTTGTTTTTTAATTGTATTTTAGAATTTTTTTTTTTCGGAGTGAACCAGCTGACCCATGATTGGAGTAGTGAGTTCGCAATAATTTAAGGCCACTGACAGTGTATTAATAAATAGCCTAAAAAAACATATACATACCATTTTTCTTTCTTTCTTTTATCACATCCTTAGGTAATCTAATGGGACATTAGGAATCAGTGAAAACAAAATTAGTTAATCAGCAAAGATAAAATAAAGAGACATGCATGCAATCACAACAATACACTGCAAAATATGTATAACAGATTTTGTACTAAGGTACTCTCCTGATACCATGCTGAATATTATGTTTCCCAAATAAAAAATTGATTATTGTTCTTAATGTAAAATGGAAACTTGAAATTAGGACCAGAAAAGGATAGGAAAAAGAGGAATATTTCTCTTTTCATCTCAAAAAAAAAAAGAAAAAAAAAAAAAGGAATATATGAGCACGCAAACGTGGGAGGTTTCCCATAGAAAGAAGCGCCTGGAAACATGCCAAATCTGGTTGTGGCTCAAATCCAAAGAGACAAATAGGGAGTTGAAGTGGACCTTTCAAGGTGACAGACTACATATAATTTGGTACTATATATATTTATGATACTGAGTCCAAGTTCAAAACGGATTAGCTGGGATTAGGTGGTCCGAGACAATATTTTTGGTTTCATAATTAGGCCTTAATGAGCTCATGTGAACTCTGTCGTTTTCTTCTTAATTACCTCTACAATTCTCATCCATAAAATTAATAACCTTGACTCTACTCTCTAGCGTAGGGGTGCAAATGGATTGGATACGGATCGGATAGTGGTAAAACCATATTTGTATCCGCTTTTATTTTTCGGATACGGATATCTGCCTTTTATAATAGTGAATAACATAAAATTTTCAATAATATATATTAAACTATATATTATATATCTACTATTCGGATACGGATAATTAAAATTAAAAACCATATCTGTATCCGCATCCGCACGGATATTTGGATATTGGATATCCGTATCTAATTTTTGAATACGGAGTCGGATATGGTCGGATAATATCTGATATGTTTGCACCCCTACTCTAGCTACATATGAAAACCATGGCGTATTAAAATTGAGATAAATTAGATAAATCGTTTTGGGTGGGATTTATTAATTTGGATATTTTCTATAATTCTATTTAAAAATGACGAAATTTGATATAAGTTTTATAATTTATCAAATTACCTTAAAGTTGCAACGATTTATATTTCACAGTATCTGAATATCACTGAAACTCAAATGGCAAGAAATTTGATACATATTCAATTAATAAAAATATCCCTTATTTTTACAATTTTTTCAATTTGATTTGAAAATAATTGTCAGATTATTAAGTTGTTGTTTGGGATCCCAACCAGTTATTTGATAATGATTGCCATTTGATTTGAAACTCAAATGGCATTATCAGGTTTCATCATTCATTTTATGGTTACAGGCCCAAATCAGGCTTTTACTTGGGCCATACATACTTCTTGCGTAACATTGGGCTGGATTTCTTGTTCCAAATTGCAGCGGTTGGTAATATCTTTCTCGCAGTATGTAATGTAATGAAGGTTTTTTTTATTTGATTTGATTGTGGAGTAGGAGGCTGGAGGCAGCAGCGAAGGTACCGTATAATGATGGCTGTGTTGAGTGTTCCCTGTTCTGAGTGGATTATACAATAATGACATATGATATGCGCATAGGTCCCCAAGCTATGAAATAATTCTTTTGTCCAGCTTTCTGACAGCAAATGAGTACTGCATTGCATTTTATTTCACTTGTCAGAGCAGCTGATTTATAGCATCATTTGTTCATCACCTCCAAAAATACACCATCATCATATGAATCATACCATAGTAGATTGAAATTCCTGAGAGCTATGATTATGGATTTGAATAAGAATAAATATTGGATTATTGCATGTTGAGTTGGCATAGTAAGTACCGGGACCCAGTAATTAATCAAATGCAATGTGGGTAATAGCTTTTTAGCAGGAAATCATGTTTCATTGCACATGCTTGGTTTACTGATTACCAAAACAGCAACACATTTTTGCTACCCTTTACTGCCTTTGAAAGGGAAAAAAAATCTTAAAATGAGAAACAAAAAAAGGAGAGAATTTTTTTGGAGGCCAGTGTCAGACATGCTGCTACAAAGTTGACCCTAAAAGGAGAAAAGATACATGGCAGGGGAAGTGGGGAACTGTACCAACCAGGGATTGGGAAGGTATGAGTGATACTGGTACAGTCTGGTCTCAGAGCAACAAAAAGAGAACACCGTCCAGCCCCAATATTCCTCCCCATCATTTCTAGCTTTTGACTCAACTCACTCACTCACTCACTCACTCACTCACTCCATTATTTCGTATCATTTCATATCATACGTTCTTCATGCCCACGCCTAGCACCCCCCTCCTTCCTTTTTTACTATGCAACTACTACTCTGCGACAAATTTTATAGCGAGCTATCGATCAAATTATGATTCTCATATATGGATGGCAACATATATATATCAGTTCGGATGATTCTCATATATTCACAGCAATATGCCAATATATATCAATCTTTGGTCTGACAATAATTCTCATATATATATATATTCATGGCAATACATATCAATTCAGATGAGAACCAGCTGTCTTTGGTCTAGTAACAAATTTAATGCTCTTCGTATGAAAGGTCATTCCACATAAAAAGTCTCCTAAATAGTAAACATTTGGGTGGATTTAAACTCCAAGCTCATTCAAAAATATATGCCCCAGTTCGGATGAATTGGTACAGCAGAAATCAGACACAACAATTAAAAGAGCAGCATGTATATTTGCACAGTGGTTATGATCACTTGCTGCCACTGTGTGTGTGTATATATATATATATATATTAAAAATAGACAATAGGCCAATAGCCACGAAATTGTGCAAGGTTCGAGAGAAAAGAGAGGCGCCTCTTTCTCAGGCCGTGGGGTTGTTTTGAAATTTGAAGTGCTTTTTTTCTGAAAGATACAGATACGCACTACTCATTTTTTGGACTGATGATGATAAAAAGTGTTTCTGTCTTTTTTTTGTGCTTGCTCATTCATTGGATTCCATTACTGGATGCGGACTGAGAAGAAAAACAATGGAGAGGAGCTAGTACAATTTAAAAGAATGCAATCTGTGCACAAATTTTTGTGATATTTGAGACAATCATTGTCGATGTCTTACCCTATTTTGTTAGTGTTTTTAAATGCAGTTTATTCATACATGTAAAAGGTCACTACATTATGCACGTAGTATGTGGCTGTATATATGGATTTAATGGAGAAGTATATGTGCAATTTACAATTAGTCGTTAAATACATACATATATATGAGTTGGACTATGATAAGTTGCGAATTAAGAGCTTTGTTTTACTTCACGCTCATATTTTCTATTTTTAAAAGTTTAAAACGTCGATCTGAACATCTCAACATGATCTACATATTGAAATGTGCTAGGAGACCAAATTTTACATTTTTTGAAAATTTATTACTATTGTTTAGTATATTTTAAATCATTATTTTTCGAGGGTCCATAATCCATCCAAAATCAATGATTTTCTATCCATCTAAAAAATAGTAAAAAAATCTCGAAAAATGTAAAATTTGATCTCCAAGCACATTTCAATATGGAGATCATGTTGAGTGGTTTGAATATGCTTTTAAACTTTGAAAACGGAGATATAAGCGTTAAGTAAAACAATAATATTACTTCGCAACTCACCATAGCCCATCTCTCTTTCTCTATATATATAGAGAGAGAGAGAGGGGGGGAGGGGGCGGTTGGCTAATATCAAAATATTTGTTTCTAGACTGTGGAACAAATGCTTTGATTTTTACATTTTTAAAGTCTGAGCATTTGATCCAAATTGTTCAACATTCAATCTATAATAAAATTTGCTTGGAGACCAAATTTCACATTTTTCGGAAATTTTTTACTATTTATTAAACCAGTTTTAAAATAACTGTTTTCAATGATCCAATTTTTTTTCATTGTTTATTAAAATAAACGATTTTAAAACTACTTAAATATATAGTAAAAAAAATTTAAAAAAATATATAAAATTTGGTCTTTACGCACATTTTAATATATATATCACATCTAACGGTTAGGATCGATCATTTGAACTTTGAAAATCAGAAAAATAATTGGTTACACCACGGCACCAGAACAAACATTTTGATATTAGCCAACCTATATATATAGCGTTGTCCCTAACAACACCTAGAGGGGGGGAATAGGTAGTCTTAAATACTTTTTGTCGTTTTTTGGTTTAACCCTCTAAATTAACAAATCAATCAATCAACAAGTAAGCATGTGCAAATAAAGTAAATACAGTAGAGTTTAGAGAAATTTGACAAGCGGGATAATAACGAAGCTCGACGTAAAATGCCTACGTCTCTGGAGTAAAGCAACCTCGTCAGCGCCCCTTTTCTATTATTCAAAAGAAATGATACAACTCGTGATGCATGTGCCCAACAAAGATGGAAAGTCACGGCCTAACTCGTGTACAAAGTTGAGTCTAGAAGCTCAAGCTGGAGAGTTCTACGCAAAGGATCGTTACATAGCTATATTTATATGTGCGCAGAAATGCTCGAGCCGGCGAGCCCCTTACCTACAAGAGGAGAAGTCGCTCGACTATAGAAATGGAGCACTAAAGTAGATCTCCACTCTATTGAATTAGAACAAGCACTCTAACTAAACTTTGAGAATATTAGTTAAACGGATTTGAGATTATCAATGAAATATTAAAGTTTTTGCTCTCTCAAAGAAAGAAGCTCTTAATAACACATAATTTCTATTTTTTAAAATTAGAGGTGACTTTCTTGAAACTGGAGAAGGAGGTATTCATTCTATTTATATAAAGAGCTCCAGATTTAGGTATTTGAACTATTCTGTTCGAACAATAAAACTTCCGTACCGATCAGATAGTTCAAATGTATCGTAGTTTAGACTTAGCCTTTGGATTTTACATTATCCGTTCAATATACTTAGTTTCGTACAAAAAGGATAGTGTATTTTCCCTAATTACGTGTTCTTCAATTAGCGTACAGTACGGATGGGTATCGTTCAGAACGAAACAACAAAGGGGGTCCTCTGACTTTTTACGGAACATTTTGTTCCGAATAACAGTCATACGGAATAATTCTTCCATACCGCACGGCTTATAACCGTATCCATCCGGTACCATTTCAATACATCCTGTATCGAACAGTTTGCTTCTGTACCGAACGGATAGGTACATGAATCAACAATCTCAAATTTACTTTACTTATCTATTTAATATTACAATCTATATTTCTTCAATCTTCGTTGATTCTATTGGTTCTTCAACTATAATTTTTCAATTATATTGTTCTTGAACCTGCAAACTCACTCATACAATGAAATCATTAAATTCAATCATTATATGTTTTGGAAAATAGTGAAACACGTAATTTGAGAAATTGCATAGAACAACATATAGATGAGAGTTCTAATACCTCATGTCTTTCATACCTCATTATACCTCATATTTTATATCTTCATTTTCAAAGTCTAAACTATCGATCCAAACCGCTCAACATGATATCTATATTAAAATAAGGTTGGAGATGAAATTTTATTTTTTTTGGAATTTTTTACTATTTTTTAAGATAGGTGGAAAATCAATGTTTTTTAACGGTCCAGTAATAATGATTTTGTACTTATCTTAAAAATAGTAAAAAAAAATTCCAAAAATTATAAAATTTCATCCCCAGATATATTTTAGTACTAATATCATGTTGAGTGAATCGGATCAACAATTTGAATTTCGGAAATAAAAATATAAAATGTAAGGTATGATGAGATATTGGATCCCTCCTCATATATATATACACAAACACACACACGTGTGTGTAATAGGGGGGAATCTCACATATACCTATAAAAAAAACTTAAAAACTACGCATTTCTCCCTCTAAATTTCAAAATTACGTGTTCTCCTCTAATTTCAAAAACTCACAAATTTACCCAGTTATATTCTTTTATATTAAAACTCATTTTAAATTTATAAAATACCCATTTTACCCTTTATTAAAAGCATAAAACGTCATCGGACTCAAATTTGAATCCAATGAATTCATCTACCATCTCATTCGCTTTAATATACGTGCGCACTAGATCATTACAATTCTTAAAAGATTCGCACGGATATTAAAGCAATATGCACGGATCTTAAAGCAGACTAGACGGTAGAGGAACCCATCATACTCAAATTTGAGTCCAATGGGCGTCGGACGCAACCAAACCGTTCAACATGATTCTCATATGAATATGTACTTGCATACCAACTTTTATTTTTATTATAATTTTTTTACTATTTTTTAAGATAGATAGAAAATCGTTTGATTTGAAAATAATAAGAAATAAACAAATTAGTTCCACTCAAAATAGCAGCCATATCAATTATTACGCCTATATATACTATTTTTCTTGCTTGATTTCTTTCACAGTTTCACCATCTGATCATGTATCATTTTTCTAATGGTGATTGCGTTTGTATCATAATATTATTATTTTTTTAAATTTGTGACGAGAGACATAGCTCATAAAATCGTCTCTGATAATTTGTATTGAATTTAGAACTTACGTCGATCATGACAGCATGTTATTATCACCCGTACTAACTAATTTTTCCTTGCCATCACATTATCATTTGAATGAAAATTAAGTGATGTCTCTACTTAATTACCACGGAATCCATCCGAAGGTTATCTTAGCTTCTTAGGTGAATCCTGTCCATCCATTTTAGAGACTTTACTTTTGAACATAATGTCAACGGTAATGATGAGTCGTGAGATTTCAATATAATTATTTTTTAATGAGTATTTATAATCTATAATTTAAGATGAATTCGTATGAATAAATATATATATATATTTTAATAACATAATTAATCTATTATTGGTTTCGAGTGTCGTCTGAAAAGAATATATATATATCTATCTAATTTAATTATTACATTAGCATTAGATTTTGTAGGATTGGGATCGATCAGAATTTTTATAGTGAAGTTGATAAATAATTAATATTGATGAAAGAATATTCTTTTCTCAAATTTTCAAATAGTAAGATAATTATTGCAATCCTAATTTATGAATTTCGTCTAACTTCTTATAGATTGATATGTCATATAATAGAGTTAAAAAATTAAAGTTATATTCTGAATCTGTCCTTTTACCCAATCAAAAATGTTTGACCTAGCAGAGAATGCAGAGGGACCAATTAAGATGCGACTGAGTTGGCTTCTGAGCACAGCCTGACACTGGGTAACTAAGGGTTGCTTTAGTTTAGTTTAGTTTATAGTTTAGTTTTTCTGATAACCATTTTTATTTATTCTATCCTGCTCACTTCTCACTTTCTCAGAGGAATTTACTATTCACATATTCTCTTACATGTGTTATTCTGTACCACTTTTCAGCCTTTTAATATATATATATATATATATATATATATTATATAATTGATGAGATGTTGAATAAAGATCTGTTTTATCTGGTTTTGTTCATATATAGGTTTATCCGTTTATGTATAATTTGGGTTGAAAAATTGATTCTTAGTCAATAAAGACAAACAATCTTCTTTACATTAAGGCAACATATAGGACAAGATATAAGGAAAAAATGATATAATATGATGTAACAGAATTTCATTATTAGTGATACATAAACAATATAAAGAGGCTCTCCAAAAGCCTCTTTTGTGCAAAAGATACAATATATAGTCTTTATTTAACCTGCCATCATCACCCAACCAAGGATAAAGGATAAAAGCACCAATCCAAGTCTCTTTAGCATAATGCATGCTTTCATACAACATGCTTAATGCTTATAAACACTTCACCTAAAATACAATTAATTAATATATGTAACAAAGTTCAAACAAAAAGATGAAAAAGAAGAAGAAGACCGCTACACCATCTTCACAGTCTATCTCTGACTTCAGTTCTACTAAATGGAATTTGCAAATTCCCCCACCTTTGAGGAACTGCATCTCTGATGAAATGCATCATTTTCCAAAAAAAAAAAAATAAAGATCATTTTTTTTTAGGTAAGAGGGCAGTTGAAATTCCTACACCTCTCAGTAAAAATAAAAGAACTTAGCAAAACAAATGAAAAAAAATAAGATCAAACTCAGAACTCCTCTCATGAAAAATCTGAGGAATCAGCCAAAGCAATATAAAAAAATCTGCTCTGTAGCACACACCATATGTAATTTTGTGATTACAAAATTTGCACCATGACCTTGTTATGTTTGATGAAGCTTTCTTCTTTTGGACGGAGGCGAAGGAGAGGAGGAGATGTTGGCATCCAATTCAGAGGTTGGAGCCGTTGTAAGATGGGAGACGATTATCGGATGTTTTCTTTTCACGCTTCTGACAGCCTTCTGTTGCATCAATTTGTAGCATTTTGATATTCCGTTCTGTAGAAAAATTAATCTTAAGAAATTACTTTGATATTTTTTAACAACAAAAAGATACAATTAATGACAATATATAGGTTGCATGAAATTTTACTTAAATAATTAAGGTTAATATTTTCATAATATATCTTTGTTATTGATATGTTTGACAAATTTCCAAATCTCAGGGAAGCTAATTGTTTGTCAAAAATCCATTGCAAATTTTCAATTTTTTTTCCAAAAGACAAAATACACTGCCTGTCACTGAATGGCCAAGCCCTGAAATTACAGTAATTTTCACAAGGTTCATTTTCCTAAATTTATGGTTTTATTTTGTTTCATAATTATTCTTCCTTTTGTTAATTGTTGGACTAACCTCAGAAAGGCCAATGCACCATGAAGAAGCAATCTGAGGAGTAATAAATTGAAGCAGTGGAAAGTGGTGATGAGATGCAGAGGTCAAAATGGCAGCAGCAGCCATTGAAGAGGGGCAGTGATCCAAGAAGTCTATATCTGTATTGCATTGCGGTTCCAATCAGATTCAACAAGTAATTATTACTCTTACTTTCATTAATTGTTTTGACATATATATATGTATAGATGTTGCTGCACTAGCTAGCTATATCTAGCAGAGAAATTAAATGTTCCTGATTTATTTATTTATTGCAAAGCATGCAGGGTACATCTAAGGCATGGCAAACAACTATATAGATACAGGAGAATCTGACCCAAGGACTTAATTATGTCTGGTACCAGTATGTACCGGTACTGAACACCCATAGTTATGAAATGCTTCAATGGAGGGTTCTGCAAGGAATTAATTAAATTGGCAAGACCTAAACCATGATATATGTATTCTGCATCTGGTATAAAATATACCCATTTTTTTATTTAAAAATTGGACCAGTAAGGTATTGGAATGAAGTATGTATATGTGCACACCACAGTTTTATATTTAAAACAAATTAATAAAAGGTAATTAGTAGTATATTAATGGAGCAATACCGTGGATTAAGTCTAAGATAATTTGTGAAGCATGAGAAACCAGATTTCTTATGTGTTTCCCTGATGAATCAGCCTTGTAAGCAAAAAAATCGATAAATGTGAAAGGCGTTATCGATCGAAGCCTCCATTTCAGTGCTGTAAGCACAAGGAACTCCATTCTTCTAATAGTTTTTGGCTCAAAAATAAATCTGGTACCCTCCACCTGCCCAAATTAAAAATATTAACATTTTTTTTGTGTATGAAACAAAAATTAATTAAACTATTTAGAAATAAAGGACCCAACATTTTTTTTTCTTTAATTTTTGCAAGACATTTATAATTAAGTGAAACCTGGAGGTCAAGAAGGGAAGGAACAAGGGTCTCCTCCATTTTAGCAGCTAGAGACAAGCAAGCAACAGAGAGCAGCTGTAGGGCCCACTTGTCTGCCTGGTCAAATTTATTAGATTCATTGATTAGCTACATTATCATTCAACATACTGTTGCCTACATCAACATTAATTAACTGTTCTTTCTATTGAGATCCATTAATTGTGTTCTAAACAATTTCAAATTCTTTCAATCATATTCCCTCCTGTTACTGTTTGCTCCTGTACTTTGGAAAATAAGCAATTCTTTGTACTAGTTGATTATATATTTAAGCAATGATAAACTAATTATATTGGGAGAAATATATTTTCTGAAAAAAAATCTATGATTTAAAAAAAAATATATAGGTGCCGTGATCCAACTTACCGGCAAGTCATGCGAGGAGAGAAAACGATCCATGTAGTTCACCGCCAGGTAGGCCGTCACTGCCTGGAAACGGTAATAATTATTGACCTGAAAAAATACGAAAAATGTCAGTTAAATCTGAACAAAAAGTAACTACAAACAGGAAATTAAAGGAATGAAAATACCAAAAAATAATGCATTAAACCGAACGTTTCATATATATACCTTAAGGATCCAAGACACCGAATCAGACCGAGTGGTCAGGTCGACAGACCGTCGGGTCCGCAAACGTTCTGGGTAATCTAACCCCGGTAAATAAATGGATTCAGATACTAGGAAGCCGGCAATCGATTCATCAGACTCGATAGGAAATTCGACATGAGCAATGCAACCGATGGAATCATCATCCTGGGATTCAAAATCTTCTCCACAAAGGAGCTCAGCACAGTCGGATCCTGTTTCAGCGAATAAACCGACCCGCATAGTAATGGTATGGGCACAGGCCGCCATGTATTTCATCGCTGGGCTGTCATTTTATCACCGCGCGCGCGCGAGAACTGAAACCCGGTAGAAATTAATGTACCTGGTTTAATCCTTGGTTTGTTGGTGGGAGAAAGAAACAATAAAGAGAGAGGTGGTAGTGGATGTGAGAGTGGAAGTGTGAGTGTGCGTGGGTCTAACTGAGAGAGAGATTTCTCTCAAGTGTAGTGGATAGATAAATAGAGGAGACGTGTAGATGTGAGAGCTTTAAGAGAGCCATACACATACACATACACATACACGTACGTACACATACTACCCTGAATCTGGATGCCTGAACATATATACAGACTACTGCGTATAAGTACGTGCCGTAAGTATATTTTTTTAATTCAAATAAAAAAAAAGAAGTAAGAACTAGACTTTGGTCTAGTGACAGTGGAAAGTCATGAGTTCGAAACTCGATAGAAAAAATTATTTCTTATAATAACAAGGCTATTAAATAGTTAGATGACTTGACCTCCATCTTTACGGAGAAAAAAAGTATAACTTTTAATTTCTTCTATCTCTCTGTTGAGGTGGGTAGTTCTTTTAAAATATAATAAGAATAAAACATAAAACAATAAAATAATAATAAGTTAAGACTCAGAGAAGCTTATTGTCATGCTTAATTAATTAGTCATTTTCATGATTTTAACTTTTTTAGTAATGTATATTCAAAATTAATTAATTTTGTGTCTTATTATATAATTAAGTTTAGCCCTCTCATAAAATGTCAAGCGTGTGTTTGTTTCATAGTGATTAAAATTGCACCTTGTGGTAATGGAGTTTTGAATTCAAATTTCATGACCACATATTTATATTATTATATATATTATTCAATTTTATGTTTTAGCTTTGCTATTTAAATTTTCTAGTTCGGGCTATCCTTAAGAGGCACATGCATGTATATATAATTAATGTTAAATTAACTTATTAGATGCAAAAATAAGATTACAATTACTAATATATATTGGTCTCTCTCTCTCTATCTATCTATATATATATATATATATATATAATGTTGAGGTTGACAGGTGAGAAACAGAAATTAAGAGATGAAAATTATTGTGTTGTGGTGGATGTGGGTGGAAGGGCGTGGTTAGGGAGCAAATGGGTTGGAATGGTGCAGTTGGCAAAGGCATGAGGATGCTTCATCTGCTTTGGCGTTGGCTACCTATTGTGTATGCATGAGCATGAGCTGATGAGCCCACTTCCTCATCGTCTGGTCTGGTCCTATCTATAATCTACTTACTATACTCACTGGTCAGTGGTCACTAGTCAAGTCATGATCAGGCGCCTCGGCCACAACTCTACCGGATATTCTGTGCCCACTCTCCGTCGTCCAACGTACACACTATCTATGTACACTTTCCCTGACATGACAATTAATTAACTATGGTCATGCATGCTTAATTGCAAAGGTAGAAATTCCTCCTTTTTATTTTTACTGAGACTTGCAAGTTACTTTCTATGGATTAATTGTGTGGATGTGATGTTTTTTTTTTTATTGATGGATAATTAAATTGAAAGCGAGCTAATTTTGAAAATAAAAAATATAAACTTTTTTGTTACGTCTCAGCAAGATGAGTGCATTGAAGATTGACAAATTATGAATTCATATTAGTCAAATGGGATTAAATATAACTGCAAAACTAAAATAAAAATAGAATTCAGATGAAATTAATGTCAAATCTTTTTCATTTAGCACTTGCAAGTTTAAACACTTCCTCATCCACTCTTGAGGGAGTCAAGGGGAGAGAGGGGGAGATTTTAATTTATGTTAAGCTTGGTAGCTATTATTAAGTATTCTTTTCTTTATTTAAAAAAAATAGCTTCTCAAAAGCTGTAAAGTTGAGAGCAAGATTCGAATTCTCGACTTTTGAATAACCATAGTCTAAAGATTTATCTAGCTTTCACTCTTTTAAAAAAGCAATACATAAGCAAGCACTAGAGGAGCCACCACCCCCTCCTCTCTACACCCCTTCATTCCAATCCTCCCATTTTTTTGAGACCTCAACCTTCAATAACAATATCTTCCCTTCTCTCTCAGCTCTATTTTCTCAAGTGGAGATAAGGATAATGAGGGAGAGGGGAAGGAATGGAGTCGATTGGAGTCGAGAGTACGTATTATCGGCAATAGCGGAGCCATATGTGTTGAATGGGGGTCAATTGACCCCCATTAATTTTCAATTTTTTTTGTATTTCTGTATGATTTTTCATATAGTTTATAGTAATATTCTACGGATACTGTAAAATTGATCCTCATTCAGCATGAGAAAAATTATATAATTGACCCTCAATTGAACCCAATCTGTGTTTGATCTCCATAGCTTGAAAGTCTGGCTCCTCCCCTGATTATCGAAGCTCGGTCTGTAATTAAAGTTTCTATCTCGATTGGAGCGCGGTATTATCGGAGCTCAGAGCTCGATGCGTAAAGTTTTTATCTCGATCGGAGTGCAACAGTGAGTAGATCCGATCGTTGTCAATGGTTGAAGAAGCAGATCCTGTCATGGAGCGAGATGGAAATTAAGGTATTAGGGTGATTATGCGAGTATATAAGTAGAATTAGAAGGATCTAGTAAAAGAGTAGACCTATCAATTTAGAGGGTGATTAAGGGTGGTTAGAGTCGCTTGATTTGTTGTAAATATATTTATATCAATCGAATTGTTAGTAAGTATTAAAGCCACTAATCTTGAAAAATAAAAATAAAAACTTTAATGATATTTTAGAAGGATAAATGTAAGAGTTCTGTTTTTAAAAAATAAATATGATGTGTGTCATTTTAGAAGACAGATACATAATTATTAAAATTTAGAAGGACATATATAAAATTTCGCCTTTAATGATTCTTTCATTCATGATCCTTGATTAAAAAAAAAAGGTTATTCCTTTACTCTTATTTTCATGTAAAGTAAACCGTATATTCTTGGTATTTGTGTTAAATGATGCATCTATGGTAGTGCTATTGTGAAAAAATCAGTTTGGATTAGATCAACAACTATATCATCATGTGGTTATGTGGCTTAATTAAATTTTTACTATTAATTTAATGCTCTTGTATGCACAAATATTCATAACACTTGCAAAAAATAATTTATTCGGGGCGGATTAGAAAATTTAAATAAAATAAGTTAAAATACACCATCAGAGTTTGAACTCAAATCACCGCAATAAATAATTGAAATTATAAGCACACATGTGATAATTTATAACGAGAAGTAAACTATATAAAAACTTATAAAAAATACAAATTAAATTAATATTTCAATATACATGATTAATGTCTTTGAAACCCTGAGTTGTTTACTTTTTTCAGGCTTGAATATGTTCCTTTTTTCAGGCTTGCATCAGAAAAAGAATATCCATTAAAGAAAAAAAAAATTAAATGAAGCAATTTTCATAGCAAAATGTTTTTTTGGAAAATTTTGAGCACAACTAAATATCTTCTGGAAAGGCTAAAACAGAAAATTAAACGTGCATTATCAACTTGAATGAACCAACACAAAATAAAATGGTGTTGGATCCTGATCCGACGCAAATTAAACCCGGTCCATTACCTATATATTATTCCATATCCATAGCGACAGGACAGTATATATACCCGGTCAAATTAGGCAATACGGGTATGGTCTGACACGGATCTAGTCAAATAGCAGTGCATGGCAGTGCCTCGTAAAGACCCAATTAAGTTCCTAGTATTTACTAACGGATACGGACTTATCTAATTAATTTCCCGATTTCCAAAAAACACCCTCTTTCTTATTACTCTCTCTATCATTGATTCATTTTACTGTTGGGATCTGAGTCCGATTTGTCTCCAGTTTTTCATAATGGACCCATCCAACAATTTTACTGCACGGCTCACCAGGCGTCACTAGAGGAGAGCACTTTGGGTCCGGTCCCCCATCCGACTCAAATTTGGGTCTCCATAACCGTCCGATCCGTTTTAAGATCCGTACTCACAGATATTAAAACAAATATGCACTGCTATTAAAGTAAAGTGCACAGATCTTAAAGCCAATCAAACGATTATAGAGCCCATCAAACTCACTTTGAGTCCGATGGGCATTGGACCCAAAGTGTCATGTCATTTGTTGAACAAAATTGTAATAAATAATTGCGGTGTATGTAGTCACAATATGATTGGTTATATTTGACCACGTTTGATAATATTTTGTAATTTGTAGTTATGTTCGGTCATATTTAACTATTTTTAATTGTGAATTTATTTTATAAAAGATAAAATGACAAAAATATGAAAAATTGTAAAATAAAGACACAATGTTATAAAAAAAATTAGAGTAAAAGAATTATCATGTGCAATATAAATTATTATTTGACAAAAATATAAAAGAATTATCATGTGCACACATCTAGCATTTTATGAGGGGAGGGAGATGAACTATATAAAAACTTAAAAAAAATAAAAAAAATTAATTAAATTTCAACATACGTAATTAAAATTTTCAAAATCATAGAGTGACTTAAATCCGCCCTTACTAAGTCACCACAAATGATAAATTAGCAAATCACATGAAATAGCTAGGTGAAAAATGTACAAATTACAACAACAGTAGAAGTTCTATATGATATTAATTATTTGAAGAAATGCCAGCATTAATTGGTCCATCAAGATTCCCATATCATACCTGGTCCAAGTTGCATGCAACAACGGTCCTTGGAAATTTGTTGGCTTATTCAGCAAATGACTCCAATACAAATTATGAATATATACACAGTTTTTTTTTGCAGAAATCTGGTCTTTATCTCTCTTGCATCCCTGCCAACCATTGTCCTCTTTTGGTATGGGGCCTAAGTAAAATTACCAATCAAAAGTCTGCAACACATACATACTTCAAAAATAATAAAAGTGGAGTTTATTGGCATCACCAATGTTTTATCCATCGAACACTTCCAGATGATATATACAACGCTAACATAATGGTTTAGTGCGGGATTTTTTTTTTTTTTTAAGGTTGGCGGCATAGTTGGCCACCAACAATATTAGTATCTTGCACTAATTATATTGAACCTTTTTGTTAAATACAAAAGCAATAAAAATATTACGTTTCTCCTAATATTTTTTAACAACCATACAAAAATAGCACAAACTATTATTATACCTCTTCAAAACATCAAAACTTTTAAAGCTTTTAAAAATTTAATTTTATTCCTTCCAATTAACATCAAAACTTTTAAAATTGAATCACTTCTGAAAAAAATACAAAGTATTATACATTAGATTTTTCTTTTATTATTTTGAATTACTTACTAGAACGCCAAAATTGTTGTATATCGCTGCGAATCAGACTCTACTGCTTTTCCGATCCCAACCATTCAAATTCGTTGAGATTTGTGCACGAAAAAGTTTCTTTATCGACACACGCAAATGAAAAATTTTGAATAGTTGGGATCGGAAAAGCAGGATCCTACTTTTCTTAGAAGAAAAAAAAACAGCAAAGTCGGATCCACCAGCAGCCTGCAGGGTCGCTATTGGGAGACTTGTAACAAATCCATGAGAAAATGAACTTGTGCGTTGTGGGGGTAATCTAAATTAAAGGGAAGCACGGGGATTAAAAAACCTAGTGGTTCTGTCCACCTCGTGAATTCCCCGTTTGCGCCATTCTCTTGTATTTTATTGAAAAGGCTAGTACGGTTTTTGATACAAGGCTATAAATTTCTTGTAACTTCCTCTGTTGTTTCCGAGCTAGTGACAGCATAAAAAAACAAGATATTATAAATTAAGCAAAGTTGCACAGGTATCCATCCAATTACCTCAAATAAATCAGGACATAAAGTAATTTACTTGTACCATAACTAAGTTCAATATATAATTTTGGTAAACAGGGGCGGACCCAAGTGCAACCGGAGGGGTAGCTGTCTTCTCTGGATTTTGTTTTTTAGTGAAAGTCCGGACGTTTCGATCGATTTTGTCCCTCCCTGGAAAATTTTTTGCTCCCCGCTGGATGATTTATTTGTAGTTCGGATTAAATTTTAGGGTTAAAATTAAAATAAATTTCCTTAATTATGATTCATAATTAGAATTATAAATTAAAATATCAGAACTTATTCTGAAAAGTATAAATTAAAGCATTATTTTTTATTAAGTACTTAATTAGTTAATGGATTTGAACCTGATTAGCTATTTAAACCCGATTCGATATCCCCCTCTCCCCCACGAAAATCTTGGGTCCGCCCTGGTTAGTAGATATGTTTAAGTAGGTCTTCACAATAATAAAATAACTTTTTTTCTATTTTGTTGGTAATATTCTACTATTTAGTGTAATTTTAAATAATATTATCTGGTCATTTTACAGTTGTGCTAATTCTTGTATGAACAGGGTATGCATGTAAAAAGGCCATTTTTAACAGTGGTCAAACAAACAGAGCTTGAATTGAAGAGCCAGAGGTAGAGGTGGAGGTTCTTTTGGTGATATCAAGGAGAGATAAATTAATGAGTCCAGTTGTTGCCTTTTTAATTATGTAGTTTAGTTAAGATGAGAAAAAAAATAAGCAAGTTATCCGCTCTAATAGCTGACATGAGTTAGGTCATAAACTCATAAGATATAGCTAATGAGTTGTTGTCTCAATAATATATCTAATTGTGGATTCTAAAATTCAAGCTAGCCTACCTATAGCTAAGTCTTCAATGCTTCAATTGTAAACTTTGGCCAAAATTAAGATGTACACATGATTTACGCACACATGCTCATCTGTATTACAATTTACACCGTTCAAATTTTCAAAAGGTTCCCCTGACGTAATTTGGATGGCGTAGCTTGTTTCTCTGCCGTAGGGACACTAAATTATTAGCCAGCATCTATTTAGAAATTTTGAGTACTCAAATTTTAAATAAATAAGGACGGCCGGTAGGTTTAACTCGGACGAACTTAATCACTTAACAGCTCTTGATCCGAAAGTTGTTGAGTCTGATGATCTTAACACATTCCTATCTTAACCTTGTGGTCGTGAGTTCGAGCTTTACGGTGGTTGATACGTGCTATTGGAGTGGATAGTCCATATATCGGAAGTAGAAAGGGTTTGACTTTATCTCGCCTTATCTCGGTCGATAAGTCGAGATGGAATAGTTGAAAGGAATCGATTTACTGCAGGATAGCCAGTCGATCAAAGGGGGTAGGAAGAGGATATGAGATATTCTGACTCTTTCCTATCAATATCTCTCTTGGTATATGTTAGTTGCTGAAAATTCGATCCCCTCCTTCAGAAAATCTAAGTCATTTTATACCAGATCTCTAACCGTTACTCCGCGGATCAAGCGGGGAACGTGGGTGTAGTTATGAGATCGTGGGTATAATTAGGGAGGTCGTGAGAGCAGTTATCCCACATATGGCAGCACACGTTCCATGTTGGTGTAACCGTTTGCATGCCGTGCTCATCAAGTATGGGCTTCTGCTTTATTATTTGTTGGACTTTTCTTTCATGCTTTAGACTGGCCTTAAAAACAAAGTTCAAGTTCCGGTTTTTATTTAGTCCAAGTAAAAATTAATATCTTGGTAACATGACCCTATCAATCTTAATTTTTAAGATAATGAAAAAACTGTCCAAAAACTGAAACCATACATGTTCAGAAGCGTCTGGTGAACGGATGCGTTGAAATAAGATACTTATCTGAAACGCAGATCGGGCCAGTCTGTTGGGCCGGGCTGGGCTCTGAACAGCTAAACCAAAATACAATTTAATGTAAGTACACAGCCCAGAAACAGCAGTCCCGAGTCCCGACACTTCTCTTCGTTCGCCTCGTCTCACTCTCGCGCAAATCAAAGTCAAGTGTATTACCGGGGAGGCGGTGCCATGTCGTCGGCGCGGCTTCCGAGAAAGCGGTTCTACAGAGCGAGAGCACACAGCAATCCTCTCAGCGACTCCCACTTCCCCGTTCCCATCTGCCCCTCCGAAGTAGATTACTCTTTTCACTATCCACACTTCTTCCCCAAAGATGCACCGTCCGTTCCAAAGCCCAAGGTTCGATTTGCGGATGTCGGTTGCGGATTTGGCGGGATGCTCGTCTCCTTGTCTCCATTGTTCCCTGACACTCTCATGATCGGCATGGAGCTCAGAGACAAGGCATTCTTTCTTCTTCTTCTTCATCTTCTCTCTCTCTCACTCTTTCTATCATTAATTAACTTACGCCGAATGTTTCATATTTTTTACAAGATGGCTAACGATTCTTTGTTTTTTCAATTGACAACGAGTATATAAATAGTCAGTACTAAACTCTGCTAATTCCGCTAGCAAATAATTGCCACTCAATTTTTTAGTTGTGTTAAACCCTAAACTCTTCAAAGATGGTTAATTCAAGCAAAACTAACCTGCCTGATTTGTCCGTGTGATCTCAGCCAATGTTAAACCCTAAACACATGGAGTTCAACTCGTGATCCCTCTTGCTTTAGTTTTTTTTTCCCCCAATTTTATCTTGCAAAATGAAGCAGCTCATCAGGTCCAGGGGCAATTTTATTTCTTTTTACAAAAATGTTATTGTTATTTCTCATCACACAACCCTAACTGTTACAGAGTTACATGCAATTTGCAATCATCTCTCAAAAAATTTGGTGTTACTTGCAACTATAGAAAATGTGGGACATATTTTAATTTTCAGAATTTGATGAAATATAGGTGACAGAGTATGTCAAAGACAGGATACAAGGGCTGAGAGCCACAAACCCAGGTCAATACAACAACATCTCTGTTGTGCGTACCAACTCCATGAAATACATACCGAACTACTTCGAGAAGGGCCAACTTTCGAAAATGTTCTTTTTGTTTCCTGATCCGCATTTCAAGGAGAAGAACCACCGCCGGCGCGTGGTAAGCGTTCAGCTTCTCGACGAATACGCATACGTGATGGAAGTGGGGGGGATTATATACACGGTGACTGATGTGGAGGAGTTAGGGGACTGGATGAAATCCTGCTTGGAAAAGCACCCCTTGTTCGAGGCAATTGGAGAAGAGGAGATCAAGAATGATCCTGTTGTGAAATTGCTGACTTCAGCTACTGAGGAGGGGCAGAAGGTGGTGAGGAATGAAGGCCAGACTTTCATGGCAATTTATCGGCGTATTGCGTCCAAGGAAGATTAGCTTGTGACATGTTGAATGGGCATCTCTTTGAATTAGATTTTATTGTTTGTTGTTAAAGGAGTGCCTGCTGATGTAGGTTTGTTTTAGTGTTAATTCTTTTCTTGTGTTTTGAGTTTGTAGTTGAATAGCTGGCTTGAATTTCGAGTCTGGAAATGTGGCTAGCTGCACATCCAACTTTGTTGATGTCAATTTGCAAATACAATTTGTTTTATACTTTAATATGATAATCACCTGATATGGGTAATAATCTTTTTGGCAACTGGTAGTATATATCAGCACCAAATACAGGGAAGCATAAATTGCCCTTCCATTTTCTTGATGTAAATTTTTGCTATCAAGTAATGGACCGATGCTTTAACCAAATTTCTTAGCATTCGTGAAATTTGTTAAAAGCAAAATAATGTATACAAACAAAAAGAACTTTGGGCTAAAATATTTTTCTTTATACAAAGTAAAAAGAACGAGAAAAATCACAGCTGTACTAGAGTTTACCAGAAGCTTGCATAATTAGGCTTCAACTACAGTCTACAGGAGCAGAGAGCAGATTATTGAGGAAATAATGTTACTATATCTCACAATTATATTGCATCACATTAATCATTTTGCTATCTGCCAGAGTAAAATGTCATTCTCAATACCAATTTAGATATAATTTATACCCGTCATGACTTCACTAGAATGTACT
Organism: Carex cristatella; assembly: GCA_024447775.1. Classification (NCBI taxonomy): domain Eukaryota; kingdom Viridiplantae; phylum Streptophyta; class Magnoliopsida; order Poales; family Cyperaceae; genus Carex; species Carex cristatella. Next base: position 843,773 of record JAJHPF010000016.1, read on the forward strand.
TCAAGACCATGATAGCAGCATTGCAATATCATTTGGTTATAATTCTTGCTGCTCAGCTTATTTTTCTTGCAGTAGCAGTATTGCAATATCCACTTATGCATAAGGGTAAGGAGCTGCAAAAGTACTGACATGCCTCGAACAAAATTTTCACTTCTTTGTCTCTATACAGTTAAATCATGGATCCCTGTTTGCTGGAACAAGCTTTAGAAGGCTTGTTAGATCATACGACTTGAAATCTTTACCATAACATAAGCTCAGATCTAATGGTGTCTTGCCATCCTGTTATTATATAGCATATTTTATAAAATTATCGCCCATTCCAAATATAGGTAGTATTTGTATATTAAAAAAAAATAGAAAAATAAGAGTTCTGAAGTAAACCTCATTCCTTCTCGTGCTATCGGCGCCATTGACTAGCAAAACTTTCACTATATCTCGATTTCTGCCTTGAATGGCTAGATGTAGCGGTGTCCATCCCTCCTGTGTTAAACAAAGTTTAAAAAAAAATATCCAAAGCTTATGAGAAACAAAACCTAGGTGTCTATTACATATCGAACTCACTTTATCGGCAACATTGACATCAACTTTATACTTGATCAGCAACTTAACAGTTTGCAAGGCGCCGACTTGAACAGCATAATGCAGTGGTGTGGCACCATCCTGAACTCATGATAAACATTCATAAATTTTATACACAAAGAGTGCCGAAATATAATTCCGAGAAACTGTAAGAAATTTGGTTTGTTCTCACTCTATCTCTGACATGGGGGTTTGCACGCTTTCTTAGAAGATGGCTAATTACAGCCTCCTTTTTGCCCATCACTGCCTTGTGTAAAGGAGTGACACCATCCTGTGTATAATGAATGTCGTGTGACCATAAGGACTAGATATAATTTTTGATTTGTTAATTATAAGGAAAAGACAGAAAAGATTACCTTGTCAACAGAATTAATGTCAATGCCACTCTCGAGTAGTTTATCCATTAGCGGTATTTGGATTGCTAATGCAAAAGTGTGTAGTGGGTTCCACTTTGTCTGTACTAGAAGAAAATGAACAATATAAATTAAATGTTGCGGTGATTCAATTTAGAATGCACAAAAACTTTTAGCCTTTCATTTGGGCATTGTAATACAAGAGTTAGAACAGTATTGGATCTGGTTAAAAGTACTTTACCGTTGAGATTTTATTTAGATTGGGGGTTTTATTCATTTCCAAAATAGCCCTCTCTTCTGGCGTCAAAAGCTGCTTAACTTCTGCACAATCACACCGAAAGACATTGGTATTTATATTGAATTTAAAAAAAATTCTAGACCGTACTTAACTAACAACTCCTCTATTTTGTTTATATTCCCGAACACTGAACCCCTTTAACAGTCCATTTTCAACTGTATTACAATTTTTAGATTTAAATACAGAAAACTCTAAAAAAACATATCAACCCAGTAATATAGTTAAATTATGAAATCAATTTGAATCCAATTGCACTATTGGATGACAAATTAAGAATACTAATGTGCCTAAATGAAGCTTGCCACAAAGAAGATTACACAAAAGCTAGCACTGAAGCAGGTAAACATTGCTACAGCAAATCAACGGGATAAAACCTGAACCATAACACTGTATTGCTTAAAAATAAAATTGTAAAAGAAGAATTAAAGAAAGAAAACCTCTAATAAGATCCTCTTCGTATGATGAACCAGCAGCACCGGTCTCAGAGCATCTATTATCGTGCTCCTTCTCTTCCTCTTCCTTTTCCCCTTGATCTTCAATCTCATCCTCTTCAGACTCGCTATCAAATCCATCATTTGGCTCTTCCCATGTAGAATTGGCACAGAAGATCCTTTCAGAGGAATTACGCAAGGTCGGCAGGGGAGATGGAGAAGAATAGAGCGAAGAGGAGGGTTGAGGTAGGAAAGGAAGTGTGCGCCGGGAGAGAATGCAAGGTTGGAGAAGAAATGGAAATGTATTGGTAAGAGAAAGCACCATCTTGTAAGAAAAGGAGGGAGAGGCGAGATTGAGGCGAAAGGAGCGGATGAAGTTCTCTGTACCCCGTTAACTCCAGAGAAAACTAACCACTAGGGCCTAGGGGTTGGGTTGGGCCGTTGGGCCTCCGCTCCGAACTGTTCGATTCTTACTACTATATTGGGGTAACTAAAATTTATAAACTTATTTAAGGCCCAATTCATTGACTTACAACCAAAAAACTATTTCCATATATAAGAACCCACAAACTGTATTATATGATTTATATCTAGGGGTGTAAACGGAGCGGATTCGGAGCGGATAATACTAATACCGTATCCGGATCTGTTTTTTAACGAGCGGATACGAATACGAATACGGATAGTAAACGGATATCAAAATTTAAAATCATAGCCTCTTAAATGAATACGGATACGGAACGGATAATCCACGGATCCGGATTTGAATACAAATATGGAGCGGATAATTGTGGGATATTGAATAATTCTACTAAATTTCATAATTTTAAATTACCTAATTTGATTAGACTTTTTAAGTTTGCACAGTAACAATTATGCATGACTAATTGCTTATTGATTCAGAGAACCAATCCATTATCCTAATATATTATATGATTTTCCTACCAAAATTATTAGACTTAAACGAATATGTATGTTTTTTTTGGAACTTCGCAACGGTGAAACGAATTGAAGGCTACTGAAAGATTAAATTTCAGATTATGATATATACGGATATCCGCTCCATTTATATCCTCACGGAATTATCCGTATCTCTATCCGGATTGTTTTTTCATACACTAAAAATATATGTATCCGTATCCATAAGTATCGGTATCCATTTAATCTGAATATGGATAATAAGCGGATTATCTGCGAATTATCTGAATCCGTTTACACCCCTAATTATATCAAGTTATCAACTTAGTATATGAAAAAAGAAAGGACAAAAAAAGCTCTCTCATTTATTAATTTCTCTCTACTGCTCTCATTCCATTTACTTATTTTTTCGATTCTTGTGTGTAACCTTGTATTGTTCAACGTTTTCCTGAACAATATCCGGAACAATTATTTTCAAACTAATCGAAACACAAATAGAGGTCAAGCACGCAAATGTCAAACAAATAAAAAAGATAGTTAATCTCAGTGGTAATGACAAAAAAAAACATACTCAGGACTTGAGTCTTATGTCATCCAAGACGATATTTATTTTTTGTTCGTATTTCTTTCAAAATCTACAAAATAAATCAATGCGGCATGTGCAATCTCTTTGCACTGAACTTCATCTTCCAATGATTTTTTTTTTCCCAACCTATGAAAAAGAAGTGAAAATTTCAGAATACTACAATGGTGAACAACGTACAGCCATAAGCAAAATTATAGTGCCTACCCTCTGACTTGTACGCCTCATGGACAGACTCAATTTGCTTCAATGCGGCTTCATTTGTTTGTGCAATCTCTTTGTAAAAGACTATGGATTCATAGTTTAATACGAATATTAAAGGATTTTGGGACGGTCCAGATCTAAACATTTGTTTTTTTTAAAAGAGGTCAAAGACTCATTCCATTGCTGAAACAATAATTACACAAGAGCCAGTTTAGTCAAAGCAGATCTCAGACTATCTGTGTCAACAAAAAATGTTGCTACAATATCCTAACAAGCAACATAATAACCAAGTCATAGATGTGTTCAAAGACCAAAAGTAAAGTAAGTATGCTAGTACTAATCTATAAAGCAGTAAACTAAGGATTAATCTAGATACAAAATAATCATGCTAGTAAATCTTCATTCAACTTCAACATCATCATGGGCTCTATATAAAACTATCTCCCTGTCAGGGAGAATGGAGTCTAGGAGAATGACATTTTCAATTATGGGCATCCATCCAGCTGCAGCATTCTTAAATTTCTTCTTCACTGGACATGTCCAATATAAAACAGTAGATTTAATAGTCAGGATGATATTCCTAGCATTTTTTGGAGCACAGTTATTGAAACAAATATTATTTCTAGGTTTACATAAAGTCCAACACACTACACTAAGTACTATAAGAAATCTAGATCTAAACATAATATTATGTTACCTCAGAAAAGTCCCTTCCCTTTACATCATCTTCCTGAAAAACCTGATAATAAAAAAAAGTTAGAATTTTTCTAAGAATCTCAAAATAAATGGTATATTTTTATTTAAAATAATAAATATCATATTTATCTTTTTAATTTTTTTTAATAAAAGTTGGAGATCAAGCCACCTAACTATTTAGTATCCATTATTACAACAAAATATTTTCTCCATTTTATCTTTTTAAATCTTATAGGCTAAATAACAGCGCCGGACGGAGACCGGGCATAATATGCAATTATTTTGTTCAACTCTTTTACTGGATCTTCATGTTGCAGTAGATTTAACCTTTAATTTCTGTAGAACAGAAACCTTTATTTTGTTCAACTAAGTCATTTAATTTAATTCTTTAGGAAACAAATGATTTAATCCTTAATGCACGAGCTCAAGTATTCCATACTTCATAATTTTGTCCCAACTAAATGTTAATTTTTTGAGTAAAAAGATGGAGGTCAAGCCATCCAACTATTTAATATCTTTATTACAACAAATGATTTCATCTATTCGAATTTCAAACTCAAAACCACAAGTTAAAACAACTGATTTGGAAACTAAAAGAAATAAGAAAAATACAAACCAATTTGCATCCTAGCGAATATTAACACATCATGACTCTATATATATACCTCATTAATTCAACATGGAAGTAAAACATCTCCACAGAATACAAGTATCGCAATTATTAAGCATCCGGAGCAATATGAAAAATAAACAACAAAAATAAATAATAACAAGAGGAGGGATCAGATCATACCCTTTTTTTTTTTATATATTTTGACACCTACCATTTTCGAAGTCCAAATAGTCAATCTAAACCGTTCAACATAATTGATATATTAAATATGCTTGGAGATAAAATTTTACATTCTTTTGAATTTTTTTAATATTTATTAAGATGGTTACAAAATCGTTGTTTTCGGACCATTGAAAAACAGCGATTTTGTAACCATCTTAATATATAGTAAAAAAATTCAAAAAAATGTAAAATTTGATCTCCAAGAATATTTTAATATGGTTATCATGTTGAACGGTTCAGATTGAATGTTTGAATTTCGAAATTGCAAAATTGACCTATAAAAAAAACAATGACAAGATGTGTCAAAAAAAAAGTGTAATTTGATCCCTCCTCTAATAACAAGATGATTTCCTAATTGCCTTGGACCTGAAATATCGAAACAAGACAATGAAGGAATGAGCCTATGAATTCATACCTCTATTTTAAGTCAATCTGAACCGCTCAAAATAATCTCCATATGAAAATGTACATAGAGATCAAATTTTATATTTGTAGAATTTATTACTACTTTTTAGATAAGTAAAAAATCATCTTTACTTAAAATTTGAGGACCATTTAAAAGTGTGATTTTTTATTTTAAGTTGATTCGAATCGTTCAACATGATCTGTGTACTTAGAGATCAAATTTAAATAGGTAGAAAATGACCTGATCTGATTTAAATTTCTGGGCCATTCAAATGTGTGATTTTCTACCCAGCGGGCGACATTTGGATTTTCTTCAACAACAGGCCACAGTGGGCTTTCGTTCGTTAACCAGGCCGTATTTTACTGATTTCTCGGTAGGCCCGTTAACAATGTTGCTTGCTCAGAAAGAGAGAACCCGCGGGAACCGTATCCTCTGCTACAAATTTAATTAACACTATCCTACTGCACTTTCGGACGGCTAAGATTTAATCTCAGCCGGTGAGTGCTCGGATAATAAAGAGAACAGTATTAATTTTGCTTTAAAATTAGTGTAAAATCTTATTTAGTCCGTCCGATCAAAAACGAACGGACCAGATTAAATTTGCAGCCGAGCATACGGTTCTGGGCAAAAGAGACCCTGAGAGAGAGAGAGAAAGACTGAGCGCAGTCCACCGACTGCGCTTCTCTTTTCTTCTCTTTATCATTTCTCCAACCGTGATCCTATGAGATGCGCCATGATTCGTCGAGCTCTGCACCGAAGCTGCCTCCAGGAGGTGAGCGCGAGAGCCATCTCACCTCGTCTCTCTCGCACAACCTTCGCCTCCAGCTCCCGGAGTTCCGGCGCTCCTGACGAGGCGGAGTCCGACGAGGATCTCTCGCTTCCGAATCCAGCGATGCCCGTGTCCAGTTCTACCGGCGCTTCTATGCCCAATCTCCTGCAGCCACGTGTCCTCATCTATGACGGTGTCTGCCATCTCTGCCACCGTGGTTTGTTCCGATCCCTAAGCTGATAAATCTTAATCTCTGATAATGTCTGCTAACTTGCTATATTGTTACTTTTCTGTAATGTAATAGATGTGTCATATTTTATGTGCATTACAGGGGTAAAATGGGTAATAAAAACTGACAAGTATGAGAAGATCAAGTTTTGCTGTCTCCAGTCAAAGGCTGCTGAGCCGTACCTGCGTCTGCTCGGTCTTGACCGAGAAGACGTACTTCGACGGGTTCTCTTTGTTGAAGGGCTTGGTGCATATTACCAAGGTTCGGCAGGTTGGTTAGCAATACTACATAATATTAATCAATTTTTTAAGGTTTAATGTTAATCAAATTTAATCAGATGATGATCGGCATGAGTTTTATTCAATTGCTGAGTATTTTGTAATACCTTCTTAATTTGGCGAAGGAAAGAACTATGTATGTATAAAGAAGAAACATCTGCAGTTTAGAAAAAGCAAAGGAGTCCAGATAATTTTCTCTTTTTTAGGAAGCATGACTGCTACACAATAGATACTGGGCAGGTTCAAGCTGGGACGGATTTACACTATGTCCAGGGGTGCTAAGCCACCCTATGATTTCAAAAAATTTAATCACGTACGTTGAAATTTAATTGATTTTTTATTATTTTGAAGTTTTTATATAGTTCAGTCCCCTTCATAAATTGTTAGATGTATTTTAAATTTTAGCTTCCCTAACTAAATTTTCTAGTTCAGGGTTCAGGTAGAGTAAACTGTGGTGCCTGTTTTGTTTTCTTGCGCCATTCATATCCCTTTGGTCCTACTTTATTCAGTATTGCTGATTGTCTATAGATATAGATGAACTTGGAGGAATTTTTTTTTTTTTTTTTATATTTGGTAATTCATTACTATGGTATTATACCAGTTCAATCTCCTACATGTATGAATTAGCTTGGTTCAGATAATATTTCTTTTATCAACATGGTGCAGCTGCGCTTAAGGTAGCTTCATACTTACCGTTTCCATACTCGGCATTGAGCTCTCTCCTAATCATTCCTGCCCCATTAAGAGATGCTGTCTATGACTACATAGCAAAGAACCGGTATGACTGGTTTGGGAAGGAGGATGAGTGCATTGTCATGCGAGAGAAGGAATTGCTTGAACGGTTTATTGACAGGGATGAGATGTTTGGTACCGGCAGCGCCAGGAAATCCTTTTGATACCGCCTTTCTTTATCATACTCAGGAATGCAATGCAGTGTTTTGTCTTTCCTTTTACCATATATGCAAAGAAGAATGCATAATATTTCTTTTCTTCTGCATGTTAAAAGCAGTTCAATTTTGTATAGATTTTAATTTCTTTTGGCACTACAAGGTTTTTATTTTTATTTTTTATTTTTTTTGAAAAAGTGGGTATAATTCCACCGATTTCATTAGAAATCAGATAGTCTTACTGTTCCCTACTCCAAACAACTAGAGTAGAGTACAGGTACAGTATCACAAAAATGAGCAAAATAAATGCCCAAAGGAACAACACAATCAGCAGCCAACCAGGCATAGACTAACTACGACATTCATAAACTAAAAAAACCCAAGCAACAAACCTAAGCCAATAACATGAGACAGAACACACAACGAAAAACTCAAGCATTCCAATCAGCCAGGGATCCGTTACACTTGAGCCAGGGATCCGAACCCAAGTGTAACATTGAAACGCCTTGTGCCAGCAATGCTAGTACTGCCCCAACTCCGTCCTCGAATCCATTGCCCTGTTGTACCCCTTGAGGCCCTACCTGAATCAGATCTTGACAAGGTATTCCATTAGTATTCATAAGAAAAATTAAAGACAAATGTTGGAAAGAACCATCATTTAAAGATTGACACCAAAAAGTCGATAATGAAATAATCCTAGAACCCACAGCCTGCAAAGTAGGAATATTAGTGTGTCGGAAACACAACTTATTTCGTGCAAGCCAAATACACCATAAAACAGCCACCTCGAACAAGCTCCACCAATGGCCTGTCTTTGAGAGGGATAGAAGCATTGAGTAACCATAAGTCATTCATAGTATGTCTCTCAAAATTAAAATTATTATAACTTGCTATCCAAACCCATAATTGAAAAGTAAATGGGCAATGCACAAAAAGATGATTAATATATTCAAAAGCACCACAAAAAGGGCATGAAGGGTTCCTAACCAACCTTTAGCAACAAGATTTTCTTTGGTAAGCAATTTATTTCTTTTGAGTAAATAAAGAAAAAATTTCACTTTGAGGGGAATTTTTGAGGACCATATAACTGTGAACTCATTATTCGGTATCCCACCACATTCAAGCCAAACATAGTATGAATGAACAGAAAATTTGCCCACTGTGGACCATCTCCACAAGAGTGTATCATGCAAACTTTGAGTTGGATAATAATCAATTAATTGAGTGTGCAGGCTATGCCACTCAATCAATAAAACACCAGTCAGTTACCTTGTAAAGGGAATATTGAGGCCATCCTCCGGAAAAGCCTCAATAACCAATAAATGTGGATCAGATGTAATATGAAAAAGATTAGGGTATAAAGTAGATAAAGTAAGGTCAGAACACCACCAATCTGTCCAAAATTGAATAGTGGCACCATTGCCCAATTTTTTAACAAAACCAACATCTACCACAGCAGCTAAGGATACCCCTCCTAAAAGGGGAGCAGGTAGAAGAATAGCCTGTCGGACCATACTTTGATAAAACAATAGATTTCCATCGGCAAGAAATAGTTGAATCTTGGAATCTAACTCACCATTTAGCCAATAATGCTTGATTAAGTCTCTTCAAATCGATTAGACCTAATCCTCCCTGGGATTTACTTTTGCAAACGGTGGGCCAAGAAACCAAGCAATATTTTTTTCGTACCGTGTTACCCCCAAACCAAAGGTTTTATAGATTGATGAATGTATTCTTCGATCTGAAATTATTGAGTGGCTAATATTTGCTGCAATTCTTTAACAGATGGGCTATATTTGAGTACTGTTTTGCTTTTGATAATACAATTAAATAATATTTTTAATCCACTCGCGTGCTTCGTTGCAACTGAAAGCTTGCTTGTGTCTAAAAATAAAATTGCATACTTACCATGCTGAAGCGACCCCAAAAATTATGAATATAAAACATTCGGTAATAATTAAACAAGCTTAATCAGATTGGATGTACTTCTAATCTATTGTTAGTTACCAATCACCTATTATGGAAGTGTTGCCTCGTGGGTCGAGGTTATTAGGGTTACATTCGATTCAAACAGTTGGAATCAATCAAAACAATGGTCGTACCTTCTAAATTTTTTTCCCCCTTTGGATGTGTTGTTCCACTGCCCTATAGCCCTTTCACTTTTCATTACTGAGCCACTTACCTGACCTGTTTCCTTGCGCCGCCTCACAACCATTATTTTTTTTTTGCTTGTTTCATGCCCGTAGGTTGCATTACATCATTGCATTCTTACATTTCCTACTACAATCCCTGTGCATTAGATAAAATTAAAAAACGCCCACAGCACAACATAAGCTGAAAAACAACACTTCCTATTCCTATTCTAATAATTCATCAAGGTGGCATAATTGGGTAAGTGCATCCTTGAATATCCCATCCTTGTGTTCTTCCTCTCCTCACAACTCAGAATGTAAGATATTAGATATGAACTGTCAATAAGAAACAATATGACACTTGAGTGATGTTTTACTCTGTGTACCTTCTCATTCCAACTAACCAGTGAAACTTGGTATTTGCCATTGGCAATGTTTATGAACAAAAGGTTAGCATGTAGCTCCCCTTCTTTTTTTCCCCTAGTCATGATAAAAAATCTTTTACTAACACTTCCCCAATACCACAGTACTGTACAAGGCTAGAGGCATACAAAAGCTATACAAAAATGCTAGCTATATCTGAGCAGCACATACTGTCATATCTAACAAAGCTATGATACAGGGTTAATTTCATAGATTCCTTTCATGGGGTTCCAGCCATGGAAACCCAAGCACGTCAAAAACCTCCTTCTCTGTGTGGCAGTGTACTAATTTACCCGACTTGAAACCCTGTAAAGAAAATTTTAATTTAATAAGATATATCACAAGGAGAACATGAGAGAGAGAGAGAGAGAGAGTTTAATACCCGCTTTGTAGAACTACCCGGAGTTGCAAGATAGAGGCCTGTATCATCAAGTCCGTATCCTTTAGAATCCGCTAGCAATCTTAACCTACAGTTTATATTGCTCAGTATATTTTGATTGCACAGTAATCTATGTAGCTTAAATGTATCAAGTACCAGAAAGATTGCAACTTGGGATATTTGATCATTTTTGGGAAGTAGAGACATTTTATTCCCCTGTAAGGCTGTAACAACTTCGAGTGCGTATCCTCTGAGATATCTCAATTTTTGCGTGACCTACGTGTTTGGTACCTATTCGGGGATAGCGTAGGGGGCCAGTATTATTTGTACTCTGAGATTCGTGCAAAACTATTTAAACGGTTAAGATTTTCCTTAAAGTCACGCAAAGTTTGAGAGATCTCAGGGGTGAGATATCTCAGGGGATGCGAATTCAACAACTTCCCCCTTTTTTTTGCTTTATCAAACATAAATTACTATGATTTGAAGTACCTTCTATTTAGTACATCATTTCCTGTCCATGCTATCAACCCAAAGGCATACCTTTGCCTTGGATACACCTGTTAGAGTACAAATAGAATCACATATTGTCAATTCTTAACGAGGATTCAAAAATGTTGGAATTGAAACCTTGGATTGAAATGAAATATTGGGTCTTACCTTTAAGTCAATACGATGGCGTAGCTCGCGACCAGGGTAGGTGCAGAGACCAAAGTATGTATCAACACCGGAATCTGTTCCCTGCAATATTTATGCAATAACTAAAGATTCTATTGTGGCAAAAGAAGCTCACGGAATCTGGTTCATTTAAGACCTAAGTTTTCTTGTCAGCATACAGGTTTATCGCCACAATTCAAAATTTCAGTATTAAATTATGGCCCCTAAAAGTTTGAAGTAAAATTGAGCCTACTCTTACCTCAATGCTATGAACACTGAACACAAGATCTTCTCTCACAAAATGTATATCTTTCAGAGCTTGAACAAACTTCGGTAAAAAGCCAACATGACTGATCAAGAAATGGCCAACAATAAAAAGTCAAAAAAAAAAAAAAATACAGCTTGGCACACCCAGAGAAGAGAAGGTATTAAATGTTTGGGCTAAAGAGGATAAGTGACAACTTTGGGATTTTTATACTTTTGCTTATTAGGGATATCAAGAGTCCATAAAATTGAACTTTTGCAACAGTCGGAAATGAAAAATAAAAATGGAAGTAAATTAAAAAGAACTTGTACAGCAGATTACCTTGCTCCATCTGGATGAGTAATGACAATATCCATATCACCACATGAAGCCTTTCCACGCCTATATGATCCTCCACAAACAATAAATACCTTCACATCAATCAAACCCATCAATATATCTTAAAATATTGCACACTTGTCTGAAATAAATAACAAAGTAGTCATAGTCATCTAGATTCTAGATACATACTCCCGGTAAAATAGACTCGCCGACATCTTGTAAAAGCTTCTCCATATCCCTAACCTAAAAGAACACAACAATACCAGTTAAAAGATTCTTTAATAGCTCCCTTTCTTTCATGAAAAATATAGAAATTGAGAAGAAAACTAACTGCAGAGTCCCTTATTTAAAAAAATAAAATAAAATTCACGTGTCGTGTTGTCAAAATAAAAAATAAAGGGGGCTCTTTGCAAAAAAAAGGAATAATAATACATGATACACACCTCATCACGTGGGATCCTCTTCTGAATATCATTGAAGTACTGTAATCCAACCCGTTGAGCATGACTTAGTGAATCGTCATTTTTCAGATCATCAAGCGTGCGATGTCCCTTTTCGTACAATTTCAGAGCTGTTGCCGGGCCAATACCCCACACTTCGCCAAAGAGACTCACAGTACGCACCTTCAAACAAAGTTCAATAGTTAAACTTAATTTAGCCTCAACTAGACATCAAATTTGCTAGAATAAACAAGCACAACAAAGAAATCTGGAGAAGAGAAGGGTTATTGAGTCAAAGTGGTAGTCCTATTGTAACTAAAAAGCAATAATACAACCCATAATGGTACTTATTTTAGTGAATAAAGTACCCTTTCATCATTCTCAAAGTATTCTAACTTGGATAGCTTTCCAGTGTTCACTATTTCGTCTATCTGCAACCAAACTCAGTAAATTAGTCCATCATATGGCTTTTTCTCTAGTATTAGTTATTTCAGAGGCGTGACATGATGTTGAATCTAATCACTGACATGATCTTGTAATGATTTCCCGATGGCAGGAAGGTGTTTGACTTGATCAACACTTTCAATTTTGAAGGGTAACTTCTCAATCACTGGGATTGCCTTGTAGTAACTGAACGACCTACGATCATCTCCAAGAGCTTCAAACAGTAAAATATCAACAATTATGTTCAGTGCGAAGAAGTTTAACTTGTTATGGTAGAAAATAAGGAACTTACCTCGGTAAATATTAATAAGCTTTCCGAATATTTCAGCAATGTTCCTGTTAAGATCCGGCGGACTATACGGGGAGGAGCACTCAGATGTATCCACCTTGTCATAAACAGAGATGGATGGTAATATCAGCAAATAAAATTAATGCTATAAAAGGGTGAAGAAGAAAAAATATATCATAAAAGATATACATATAAAGATCATACTTGTGCCTCTTCAGATGTAGGTGGGGTGCTGATATGGTTGTGAGGTCCCTTTTCAATATTTGAACCTTTATCCTCGTAAGCACACGAATCTTGACGCCCCTTAGCAATTAATTCATCACGTCTGACTTCTCCATCGCAGTCAATTTCACTTTTTAAATCCTTTGGTGAGGTTTTGGTTCGTTTTACATTCCGTCGATCGTCATTGGTACTATCTCCAGCTTTTAATTGGTCCATGCATAAGTTGTCTGGGCCTTCGTGATCGTTTTGTGTCTCATTTAAATTCAGTAAAAATTGATTCTCTGGTAACCTCTCACCTGATATTAGGCAATTCTGAAGCCACTGGAAACAAAGCACGCTCTACAGCAACCAGGTAAACGAGTAAACAAAATAACGTTAATATCTTTTTTGAAGAAAAAGTGTATGGATCAACCGAGTTGAGACAAAACAAACACTGTCAATTATCAACTAACCCCTTTGAAACGGTTGAGTTGGTTGCGATCAGAGTACTGTAGCAGAGAAGTAGAGTTCATAGCCAGAATATGAGTGACCCGTTTTGAGATATTGTCGTCAATTTTAGCGCCCATTTGAATCAGCTTCTGCTTCCACACCTGGAAATGCAATTATTTAAATACAAATGAAAAGAGACGTTATGAAATGTTAAATAGAGAGAACCATGGAGTACCAGGAGGCGGCGAGGTTGGACGCCCGTTGGGACGAGGAAGACAACCATGGAGGAGAACATTCCGTTGGGATCCGGCGAGGGAGACCGCCGCTTCCTCGGCGCCATTTTACTCTACTAGCCCCTACCGTCTTTCTCTTTCTCTCTCTTTCTCAAGTACGGACGAGACGGAGAATCACCTAAAGTAAAAGAATATTTGTGTTTAGTTCGCAACCGTCCGATCAGAATCCACACGAATATTAAAGGGCCCTGTGATTCCACGGCCGGATTGGCCTGGATTCTGATCGGACAGTATCCAGTGTTTTAAAATTCGGTCTATTTGGCCGAATATTTTTATTCAGTCGTGATCTGAATAGAAAATATTTATTCGATCCGAATATGAAGTTTAGAGCATATTATTAGTTTAAAGTATATTAATAGTGAAAAATATCGGTTTAAAATATATTAGCAGTGATTTATACTACATATTACCTGTTTAGAGTATATTAATAGTGATAAAAATACCGATTTAGAGTATATTAACAGTGAGTCATATCACACATTACCGTATGCTTGTTTATATATACGAATTCTCATTTAAAATCCACATATATAAATTCAAATAAAAATTTGCATATGCGACCGCTAGGGCTGCTAATGATTAAGGTTCGGCTCAAACTCGGCTCGGCTTAATGAGAGAAGCAAAGTGATTTGGCTCTAACTCGACTCGTTTTTGAAAGAAAAAGCTCGAGTCGGCTCAGCTCATGTAAACACTTGGCTCGCGAGCCGAGCTTTTTTCATGTTTAAAGGGATTACAATATAAAAAAAATTATCCAATATTTTATTAGATTATATATGTATTTGGAAAATTATATATCTTAATTACTGGATTCATATATATAAATCATGTATGTTTCTATTTTATTATCTTAGAATTTGTTAGAATTTGTTATAACAGTACAATACAATTCGGCTCGGCTCGTAGGCCGGTTCATGTAATAAAAATTTCAAATTTCAAAGTTTTTCAAATTTGAAATTTGAAAAAAAATTAAAATTTGGAAAATTTTGAAATTTGAAAAAAAAAATTGGATCTTGTATGCACGATTTTTAAAGTGCATCGGATGGACCAAATTGAGAGGGGAGGTTGGGGTTTTTGAAATTTGCAAAAAATTGAAATTTGAAAAAACTTGAAATTTGAAAAAATTTGAAATTTGAAATCGGTGAAATTTTTTTTATTATATTATATGTTTAATATGAATGTTATTTACATGATAGTTAGTTTATTACTCTATTTTTTTTTTATATTGTAATTTCTTTAAACATGAAAAAAGGTCGGCTCACGAGCTGAGCCGAGTCAAGTCAAGTTTTACATGGGCCGAGCCGAGTCGAGTCAAGTTTTACATGAGCTGAACCGAGACGAGCTTTTTTCTTCAAAAGCGAGCTGAGCTGAATTTGAGTTTTTTTAGTTTCGAATTCGATTCGTTATGAAATATGGAGCTGCTCAACTCATAGATTCGCGAGCCGACTCTACTCATTAGCAGCCCTAGCATACAGTATGCAGTAGCCTTCTACATATCAAATGACAACTAAATTTCAAAACACTGACAGTATCTAAAAAGAAATATTTACCTCAGAGTTATGAACTCCGGGGACGGCACCCTTGGTGTTGGTACCTTGCACGAGGGGTAATTTAATAATATAGCATTTTAAGCATAGAACAATCAGTAATTTAACAATTTATATTTGGTTTGCACCGACAATTGTGCATGCATGTAAATTTCACATGTTAAAAGCTTTCCAATGTTAATAAAAACTGCAATTTAATATAATATGGATTGTGAAATTTTATTGTATGCGAAGTTTGACAAAGGCTAAATGACATTTCAAGAGATTAGATGAATCTTGACTTATATAATTAAATTCATGCAAGCAATTCAAGTCATTTTCTCAATATTTAATGCATCGAAAACATATATAGCAATTAATGACGCTCAAACATACAGTGAAAATCACTATTTTTTTTACAAAAAAATCAAAACTCATACACAATTGTATTAAATAGTTATAAAAATAAATAGAAATATGTGTGTGTTGTTGATATTCGACGCAGTTCTATTTTATTGAAAATATGTGAATATTTTAAAATATTCAAATTAAAGTTGCTTTTCTCCGAGTTTAAAAGAAGTTAACAAATTGAAGAGAGATAGTGAAAAGAGAGATGAGAAATTACCTGTATTGCTAGACTCTAGACTCTGGAGTCTAGCGATTGGATAAGTAACTGGCAAGTAGAGGTGAAGACGTGAAGCTACAACAAGTTGCGTGCATAAGCATCTTCGACAAAAATAATACAACATCTTCAACGAAAATACAACAGTGAAATAAAAAGAAGCAAATCATTGACCACACTAAAACATGACACCTTTTGACAAAAAAAAGAAGCATCAAATTATTGATCACACTAAAGTAATACAGTATCTAATGTTGGATCTTGAATACACCTCCTACAATTGGAGTGTTTATGTGGTCAGTGCATAGAGATGGAATTATGACCAGAGATAACCTGCGTATTAGAGGTTGGCTTGGTAACCAGCAATGTCATTTTTGTTCGAAGGATGAATCGGTTGACCACCTCATCTTATTGTGCCCTAAAGATAGACATGTCCTATAATAGCCGTCGTCAACATTTCTTACTGGATTGGCATAGATTTATTTAGTTTTGGATTTGCTCTACCATCTGGTATCAAACAATTCTTTTGCTTGGACACTGAGGAATTTACGTAATTATATTTGCTCTAACCATTCTGCTCCAGATTATGTCAGAACAATTGCAATTAATATCACTAATTTGGTGATGTATTGGGCAGGGAATGACGCAGGTATCCAGCAGGAGATAGGAGTAGGTCTGGGCATCAGACTTACTTTTAGGTTTAATTAGCTCTACAATCATACGATTAGCATTAAAATTAGTGTGCATGAAAATTGAAACAAATTTGTACGGATTTTGGTATACTTAGCACGGATCTTGATACAATCGAATGGTCATTTTATCTATCGAACCAAAGTATGTCATGGGCATCGGACCTACTCTAAATTCATCCAGCAGACTAGGGCGGGTTGCCTTAATTTCTGGAGAACATTCCGTTACATGATTCCATTACATGAGTGGAATTCTTACACGAAAGGACAAGTGGTGACCAATTCTGAAAAAGAAAGACAAAGTAACAGTAGTATAACTGAGGATCCGAACCATTTAATCCAAAACCAATATTTGTTATTTGTTCTGTTTAAGACTTTAAGTTGGAAAAAATCAAATAAACCGGACCAATGAATACCCTGCTGAGCCAAAGAGAAGCCAGGCAAAGGCAACCCCTCTGAAATCTGAGAATCCGAATAAAACCTCTTCTTCCCGTTCCATCCCTCCCTCTTCCACCCCCCGTTTGTAAAACCCTAACCCTAAACACCATCGAACCATCCGCCTCTCCTCTCGCATTATACTCGCGCTGACGCGTCAGAAGACATGCCGCTGTTCCTCTCGGAGGAGGAGTTCCGAGAGCTCTCGCATGACGCCGGCGCGGTGGCCGAGCGGGCGGACGCGGTGATACGGGACCTCCGAAGACAACTCGAAACGGTGAAAGCGGAGGCTGACGCTGCCTCCATCTCATCTGAACAGACGTGCGCGATACTTGAGCAGCGATACGACGCTCTCTCAGCTGATCTCGATCTTTTGCGATCTGAGAATGCGCACCTGGCAGCATCATCGGAGCGACACTCGTCGGTGCTTGCTGAGGCTCAGGCCGAGAAGCATCAGCTCCATCTCAAGGCTGTAAGCACGCTATGCTCCTCTGCCCATACCCACCTACCTTATTTTCATTCCTCTAAGATTTATTTGTGCTGTATATACCATCTAACACCTCTTGTATTCAAAATACCGCGACCCTCTCTCTTTAACAATCTTAAAATGCATGCACACTTGAAAGGAATATTCATTGTTTTTTTCCGAAAGGGCTTGCATTTGTACTCGTAGCTAAGCACATGATGGTTTCTACGGTTTCTGTATACCTGTTTCTTTTATTGCTGAAGTGCTCATGTGCGTGCTTGCTGCTTGAAATTACAGATCGGGAAAGACGGAGAGATTGAAAGACTTATAGTGGAGTTGAAGGAATTGCAAAAATCTAAACGACAGTCGCTGGAGCTTCTAGAGCAAAAAGATGCTGAAATTCAAGAGAAGAATTCCACAATTCAGAGTTATCTTGATAAGATAGTAAGTTTAACCATTTTTTTGTACGATAAGATAGTAGTTTGAAGTTGTATGAATGCTAATAATACCTTTCAACTTCTAATTCTGTTTCTTTGTTGTGACAGGTGGTTTTGACAGACAATGCGTCTGCCAAGGAGGCGAGGTTGCAAGAAATCGAAAGAGAGTTGTCGCGATGCCATTCTACATGCAACCGCATTAGTCTGGTATAGACTTGAAGTTTTCTCATATGGAGTTGTTGTCCTATATAAATATTAACTTCTAGCATTTTCTGATAAAGTAGTTTGAAACCATGAAAGTAACATTTATCCTTTATATGCGAATGAAATGGAATTTAATATTGTAGTAGTAGATCATAGTCATGAAAGTAATATGTCATTCTGGCGTTACAACTTTTTCCTTTTTTTTTGTGTGTATAGTATCTGACCAATCGAGAGGTCTAAATAAACAACAACAACAACCACCAAACCTTTAGTCCCAAACAAGTTGGTGTCGGCTAGAAATGAAACCCAATCGTAGTCACAAGGTGAAGTAGATAATCATAAAATAGTAATAGTGGTACCACTAATAGTAATAATGGTACCTCGAATAATACTAATACTAATAACAATGTAACTACATCATTCCTACACTATAGATTGTAGATGTCAGAGTCCTAAGCTCTACATCCTAGACTCCAAGTCTCTAGTCATATGGTCTAAAGCCTATAATACTACCCATAAACACGCTTAAAACACTATCTTCTAAGTCACAGTTCTAGTACGTATATCGCTAACTTCCACGCATTCCTATCCGAAGCCTGCTCTTTTGATATATTCCAATCCTTCAAGTTCCTTTTTAGATTCCTTCCAGGTTAATCTTAGTTGACCTCTGTCTATTTCCTTGTGTTTTCGATACAACGTATGATTCCAGTATGCACTGGTGCCCCTGGAGGTCTTTTTTGGAGATGCCCAAACCATCGCAAGCAGTGTTAGATGAACTTCTTTTCAATCGGTGTCACTCCAAGTCTGTCACGTATATCATCGTGTCTAATTCGGTCACGTCTTGTATGCCCACATATCCATCGCAACATACGCATCTCTGCTACGCTTATCTTCTAGACATGTTGTTTTTTAGTAGCCCAACATTCTGCACCATACAACATCACATGTCTGATTGCCATTTTGTAGAACTTGCCTTTGAGTTTTTGTGGGATTTTTCTGTCACATAGGATACTAGATGTCTAACGCCATTTTTATCCAACCCGCTCGTATCCAATGACTAACAGCTTCATCAATCTCGCCATCACTTTGCAATATCGACCCCAAATATCGAAAGGTGTCCTTCTTGGGTATTATCTGTCTGTCCAAAGTGACATTTTCATCCTCTGACCTGATGCCGCTGAACCTGCACCTCATATACTCGGTTTTAGTCCTACTAAGTTTAAAACCCTTCGATTCTAAAGTCTATCTCCACAGCTTCAATTGTCTATCAACTCCTGTCCTACTCTCGTCAATTAGAACCACATCATCAGCAAAGAGTATGCACTAAGGGATTTCTCCTTGTATGTCCTTATAACCTCATCCACCACTAGGGCAAAATGTAGGGGCTCAAAGCTAACCTTGATGTAATCCTATCTTAAGAGGAAAGTCACTGGTTTCGCTATTGCATGCTCTGACACTAGTCACAACATCATCGTACATATCCTTGATGAGGGTAACGTACTTTTTTGGGACTTTTTTCTTTTCAAGAGCCAACCACACGACCTTTCTCGGTACTTTGTCATATGCTTTCTCCAAGTTGATAAATACCATGTGTAGATCTTTTTTCTGCTCCCTATATCTATTCATAAGCTGTCTTGTTAAGAAAATCTCCTCTGTGGTTGACCTCCCAGGCTTAAAACCAAATTGGTTCTTCGTCACGCTTGTCATTCTTTTTAAGTGATGCTCAATGACTCTCTCCCAAAGCTTCATTGTATAACTCATAAGCTTGATTTCTCTGTAATTTGTGCAACTTTGAACATCTCCTTTATTCTTGAAGATTGGTACTAATATGCTTCTCTTCCACTTATCATGCATCTTGTTTGATCATGCTATTGAATAGCTTAGTTAGCCAAGCTATCCCCACGTCTTTAAGGCATCTGCTTGATGGGGACGTTATCAGGCCCTAACGCCTTTCCAGTTTTCATCCTTTTTAATCCCTCCTTCATCTCAGACTCTTAAATTCTCCGAACAAATTGCCTGTTGGCGTCATCAAAAGAGTCATCCAGCTCGATGTTGGTGCTATCGTTCTCCCCATTGAATAGTTTGTCGAAATATTCTCTTCATCTGTTCTTTATCTCATTGTCCTTCACCAAAAGTCTATTATTCTCGTCCTTCGTCTTTCTTTCGCGAAGCGTCGCTATCTTGTAGACGTTCTTTTCGCCTTCCTTTGTGCTTAGCTTCTGGTATAGATCTTCATACGCCCGACCCCTCGCTTCACTCACAGCTCTCTTGGCGTCTTTTTGGCCACTTTGTACTTTTGGATGTTGTCCTCGCTCCTGTGATGATGCAAGCATTTGTAGCATTCCTTCTTCTCTTTGATCGCCTTTTGCATGTCCTCGTTCCACCACCAAGTATTTTTAGGTTCCGTCAATTTTCTCTTGTCACTCCAAACACCTCCGTAGCCACCTTCCGAATGTGAGTTGCCATCTCCTCCCACATGCTATTTGCTTTTCCTCCTACGTTCCATGTCCCTTCTTCAATCATCCTATCTCTAAACACTCGTGAGACATCCCCTTTGAGCTTCCACCACCTTGTCCTCGTAATTTTAGAGCCTTTAGCTTGTCGAATGCGTATCCGATGACGAAAATCGAAGACCACCAGCTGATGTTGTGAGCTTCCACCACCCTGTCCTCGTAATTTTGTTGCAGTAGCCAGCGGGTTACTAAATTATGCAAAGATTGCTAAGTTTTTGTGATTGTACGTAATAATTTACATATGGCCAGTCTTAAGATATTGTGTTGTGATATATGCAATTAAATAAGATACATGTAATAAAGATATTGTATGTTGTGATACATGTAATAATTTACCCAAGAGGATGCAGCAGAGTAACTGACTGTTGCTGCCAATTTTTGAGTAGGAGAAAGAACTTCTTGAGAAGCATAACAGCTGGCTTGATGAAGAGCTTAGAGCGAAAAGCAACACTCTTGCTGAAATGCGCAAATCAAATATGGATTCGGAGTCTCAAATGTCAGTGAGAATAGCTGATGTAAGTATTCATGTGTTTTTATCTGCGGAGACCCTAGTGGCAAAGATTGGATGAGATTATGAAAATTTGACCTCCTTTCTCTCTCTTTTTTTCTTTCAACTTTTCAGCTTGAAAGAGAACTCAGCGAATCGTCTGTTTCTTTGAAGCGGAGGAAAGAGAGAGTGGCTGAACTGGAGCAAAGAGTTACCTATTTGGAGAAGGTAATTTTGCACTATGTTTCTAATATATCACTCAACCTTCCCAATAAAAGCTACAAAATGACGAACTATTTTTGTTTCTTCACTTGACTATTTTAGGAGCTGTTAAAATCAAAAGAAACTGCTGCCACTAATGAACAACGTCTCAGTGCTGAGCTGGCAACGGTACGTCTCATCCCTTTCACTGGTATACCCTATTTACAGTATATGTCACTGCGAATCATGCAGTATTGTCACATTGCTCATCCTTCTTATTTGGTTTCCTTCTACAGGTTTCAAAACTTGTAGGACTCTACAAAGAAAGCTCAGGCGAGTGGTCCAAAAAGGCAGGAGAACTCGATGGGGTAATTAAAGCTTTAGAGGTGATATCTCAACTCAAGATAAATTTTTCTTTTTAACATGTGAACAGTTATTGTGATAGTTGCGTCAGTGAGGAAACCTTGTTTACTTATCTCACAACAGACTCATTTGACTCAAGTTGAAGATGATTACAAAGAGAAACTCGAGAAAGAAGTTTCAATCAGGAATAAACTTGAAAAGGTATGCAGTTACACCAAGTTTAATTTTTCTAACAAACTGTATTTTACTTGTATTAACCTGAATTTATGGTGTAATAATAGGAAGCTGCTGAAATGAGAGAGAAACTAGAGAAGCGTGAAATGGAGATTGAAAATGTCAGAAAGAGTTCTGAGCTGAGCCTTCTTCCAATGACCAGTCTTCAATCAGACTCCGTTGTGCAAGAACTGTAAGTTCATCTTTAACACCCCCCTTTTATGGCGGGCTATTCTTATTTCTTTATCTTTTATACTGTTGTAACCTATTATAGTTTCATGCTGTAGAGTTCTTTCTGATGGTGGTATCCACAGAGAAGACGGGGATGATCAAATGATTGTCCCAAAAGCTCCTGCTGGCATTTCAGGGACAGCATTAGCAGCTTCCCTCCTCCGCGAGGGTTGGAGTGTATGGCTTACTGCTTTCTTTTTCCATTTTCTATTGAAATTTATTTGGTCAGCTGCTTATGTTTATGTGCTTATGTCTCAGTCTGATTATTTCTTACTCAGCTTGCGAAAATGTATGAGCAATACCAAGATGCAGCTGATGCTCTGCGACATGAGAGATGGGGTAGGAGACATGCTGAGGCTGTACTTGAGAGGGTATTATTCAGCTTTTTTTAAAATTGTGCTTAGATTATGCTTTGTGGGTTCTTTTCATAAAAAAAGGCAAAAAATTGTGCTCCTTCGGTTCAGCTTTTTAATTTTTTTTTTGTGTCTTGTGCCTGATATGCTGTCAATACCAAGGCACTTCTTTGTACTGCTTTATTCCATTGCTAGGATTTTGTACTTATTAAATTGAAGTTGAATATTTGAAAAACTGTTATCAATAGTAATTAGTAAGTAACTAGTTTAGTTTGAACAATTTTGAGTTAAGTTCTGAGTTAATCCTCTTTATTTATGCAGGTTTTGCGTGAAATTGAACAAAAAGCTGAACTAATCTTAGATGAACGAGGTGCCTTTCCATTTTGTATCATCTCTTTGGTTATTGAAGAGCTTATTTAACTTTTTTTATTACCAATGTTTTTGTACTATTTTATTCCCAGTATTTTGATATTCTTAATTTTCATCTTGGGTTGTTAACTTGTCTCTAAGCTAAATTATTCATTTTTTTTTTGCTGTTATATTAGCTGAGCATGAGAGGATGGTTGAAGCATACACCTTGCTAAATCAAAAACTTGAGCAGGCACTGTTGGAGCATGAAAATTTTGACAACTCCATTAGGAGTTTGAAGGTAATCTCATATTCTTAGGCAAGGTTTAAATCCTGACATGTACAGTTCTGAGTGATTTAATGGGATGAAGCAAGTTCCAAGGGGAAGGAAAAGAGTATGTAGAAGAGCCCTTCTAAAAGAGCATGTTGAACCAGAAATCCCAAAACACTAACAAATATCCAAAGGTCTTGACCTGTATTCAGTAGCCATTACTCTCAGACAGTCTACTAGAAAGGTCAACGCTTCTTATTTTTCACTTTGTCTTTCTTATTATAATATTGCTTGTTTCAGTCTGAGTTGAAAAGGCGCGAACGTGATAACAATATTGCGCAAAAGGAGATAACTGATCTCACAAAGCAAGTAAGAATATATTTGTTTTTATCATGTTTTTGAATTTTGATTATGATATTTCTCACTATTGCAAAACAAATGTGTGCAAGTTTTATGTGAAGTTTTGACACTTGGCTCACTTCCACACATCATTATTTTCATCATGCTTTTTTAAATGTGATTTAATTGAGGCTTTTTGTCTGTCATTCTGTTGGTCCATTGTTTATTTTAATGTTTTCCTCTATTGAAAATGATAGGTAGCAGTGCTTTTGAAAGAATGTCAAGATATCCAAATTAGGTGCGGCAGTACTTCTCTTTCTGCAAGCATAATGGGTGTGGAAGATGACATTTATGTCAGTGATCCAAGTGGACAGGTTAGTAATCTGCTGCTTCAAGCAATTATTATTAATAATTCATTGCATCCTTATAAAGTTATTGATATAATGATGCAGATGACATTTAGAGACATTAATGGATTAGTTGAACAAAATGTGAAACTTCAAAGCCAGGTACAGAGACTCTCTGCTGAGCTGGAGAAAAGAGATGAAGAACTTAAGGTTAGTATTTGTGTTTTTCCCTTTCCTTTTTCCTGGGACTCTTCTGGCATGTCTTTTCAGGAAGTGCTTTTGACTTAAATATTCACTCTTGAGCTTTGTAGGAGGGTTTCGAAATTGAAATGCAAAAATTGAGCAACGAGGCAGCTTCTAAAATGGAAGCTGTGCTTAAGAGATCAGAGGAACAACGGTGCATGATAGAGTCTCTTCATACCTCTGTAATATAATTTGATACTAATGAATTACATGATTGGTCTTGCTTTTACTTTGGAACATAGCACATGCATTTCAACATATAAATGAGTCCTTTTTGTGTAGGTTGCAATGTACAAAAGATTGTACGAAGAAGAGCGCAAGAGTCGCAACAGTAGTGATGCATTGCCTAAGGGTCTTCCAGGTAGGTTTTCCTCGTTAATACTTGCATTGTTCTCTCTTGTTCTCAAGTATGTAGTTAATTTATACATTCTGTGTTAATAATGCTACAAATGTTTCTAATGATTTTTTTTTTCAGAAGGAAATGGAGGTATTGTGCTCCAAATTGAGAATTCCCAGGTCAGTTTACATTGCAATTCTAATGTAGTATTTTAATCATGGTCTTCGGTTGAATCTGTTCTTCATGTTTGGATTGGCTATATTTTCTCATTCATTACCCAGCCTGAAGTTTCAAAGAACGAACACAACCAACTTGTGGAACGTGCCAGAAAGCTTGAGGAGGACTTGACGGCATTAAGGTACTGCTTTCATGTTTCCTTTATTGAATTTTCTTCACATCTTATTTGTAATATTTTGGAAATCTAGTAGATATTTTCTTCTTAAACACCTGTTGTATTATTTCTGCATTAGGAGCGAGACTACAGCACTGAGGATAGATCGTGATAAAATTGCACTAGAAGCTGAGTTTTCCAAAGAGCGGCTTAACAGTTCCATGGCGGAGCTTGACAACCAGGTCCTTACTATTCCTTTATTCTTTTTTCATTGCACGAGGGACTTTGTTTTCAGTTGCACCTTTCTATTGAAATCAAGGTGCAATGATTTTAGTTGACGATCCATTTTGCATTTTTTTATGCTTTGTGGTCAAACTTTATATGGTGTAGAGGAAGGAGGCTAATGCGGCTTCAGCTAGAAATATGGAGCTGATGCATTTAATAGTTGATTACCAAAAGAGGCTTCGTGACAGTTCCGACTCTGTGCAAGCTGCTGAGGAGAATGCCAGGAAGTTTTCTATGGAGGTAATCTTTTCCTTTTCCTTCTTCGAATTGTTAAATCTTCACGGTGAAGTTCTTTTCTGTACTACCAGATAATAAATTTGTTACTGCATTGTTTCAAACTTTCTATTCTTTGTTCTATTCATATCCATTTGCCATGCAATCTAGTAATGTCTTAAATAACATTGAACCGCTTGTTGCACTCGCTAGATGATTGCTGATTCTCTAGGCTATTATATGCAGGTCTCCATTTTGAAGCATCAGAAGGAAATCCTGGTGAACTCTGAAAAACGAGCAATGGAAGAAGTTCACAATCTGTCAGATAAAGTGCACCGTCTTCAGGTTAGGATACTAATTATTAGTTATCTGACTTATCTCATTAATTGATTATATGCTCTCTGCTGTTTCTTGTACAATTGAACTTAGTATCCATTGTTCTAAATGCAGTCAACTCTTGACACTCTTCAGACCACCGAGGAAGTTCGCGAGGTATTGTATCTCTATGCATCTTTCATTTAATTCCTTTTATGTGTCACTCTACTGATTTATCTTTGTGTGGTTATGTCAGAGTGCAAGAGCTACAGAACGACAGAAACAAGCAGACTACATAAAACGACTGGAAGTAAGGCTTCTGTTTTGTTAATGCTTAAATGACGCTTGTCATTGATGAGTTATCCAATACTATAAGTCTTGAATCCAGTTGTTTAACTGACAAAATCCTTGTATGCTGGATTAATCCTATTAGCATTGAGTTATAATATTGTTATGCAAGTTAGTTCATGTCAATTATAGTTTTATTATACACAATCTGTTAGATAAACCCTTGCATTGCAGCATTCTTTTGGTTGCACCATTCACTTACGTACAGCACTCTGTTAAATCCTTCTTATTTCAGCAAGAATGGGCAGAAGCTAAAAAAGAGCTTCAAGAAGAGAAAGATCGTGTTCGCACTTTAACAGCTGAGAAGGAAAAGACTATTGAAACTTCAATGAAACAAGTTGAGGAAATGAGAAAGGAACTGTCTGATGCTTGGCGGTCTGTCTCTTTGGCCGAAACACGAGCTGCTGTTGCTGAGGTATGTGTATCTGGTGTCTTTTGTTTCCATGGATTAAATGTGGCTGGATTCTTACCTGCTATTGTCAGAACTCAGTACCTTGTTTAAGAAACCTATGCATTTTGATAATTGAATAAAAATGGCAAGGCCTTTTAAACATCGCAATTGGTAAAATTGACTCAAGATCATACACTAAACAATAAAGAGACCTAGAAGGATGCTAGTACTTGCTGGTCTGACCATTTCATGCTGTGGACTGCCTTGATTCTTTGAAAATTCCAGAATTTAATATTTTGTAGATCAAATTTGGATGATTATTTTGACTCTCTCTATTTTTTAACCTGGTTTCTGTTGTTTAACAGACCAAATGTACTGGCCTAGAGGGTAAATCTGGAGGAAAGGTATATATCTTTGTCTTGTTTTCTTTGTCTAATGTGAAGCTACTAATTGTTTCTTGCTAGGTCTGGCAGTTTCTATTTTAATATCATCCTCAGATATAACTGATCTTGAATTTATAGAATCACATGTATCAACATTTTTTTTATGTATCTTGTTGTAGATTGTGATTTTGGTATGTTTTATTGTTTATGACTTCTGTTAATAAGCACTGCTATTTCTGCAGAGTGGCAGGGGTAATAACTTTCTGGCGGCTGCTGATGTGGTAACTGATTATTTTAATTGTTTTAGACTGTCTAACTTGTATGTTGCCCAAGTCTGCTTTAACTTGTTTTAAGAGCCTCTATTCCAAGGGATCCGTGCACAGTATATTAATGGAGCCATACAGTGTTTTTTTCCTCCAAAGTGTGTTTTAATTCCATGCTATTTATTTTCATTTACAAGGATCTGTTTTTGCATGTGCAATGTGCACAGTCACATATAGTTGTACTTCTGTCACTTTCCATTTGCTTAATATACTGTAGTAGATACAATATCAAGTAGGAACTTGTGGCTTCTTAATTTACTATTTGTTGAGTGGATTCCATGAACACATGTGATCTGGGGATCACATTTTTGTACTGGTATTATTTTGAATGTTGCTCCGCAAAATAAGTCACCCAATATGAGTAATGTAAATAACATGACATTCTTGTCTATTTACAGATTGATGACGACCTTTGGAAAGTTAAAGAAGAGCTGGGAAAGGTGAGAGAGGAGGCCCAAGCTAACAAGAATTACATGCTACAGGTTCTTAAATTGTCCAAATGTTAATTTTTTTCCTCTGGTTTTTCTTCTCAATTTTTATCATATTTTTATTGTATTTGTCTTGCTTTTGACATTTTCTTGAAATCTTTTATTTCAGTACAAAGAGATTGCACAAACAAATGAAGCCGCATTGAAACAAATTGAGTCTGTGCATGAGGAGTACAAGTCAGAGGTGTGAAGGCACTATAATTTTGCTTACGGCTGTTGTGAACAATTGTAGTGATCTGAAATTTTCTTGTCTTTTTCATAGGCTGAGAAATCAAAGAAGTCTTTGGAGGATGAAGTGACTTCTTTGAGAAGCAAGTTGTCTGAATTAGAGAAGATCTACAATTCTAAGTGCCAGGAGGCTGCATCAGAAATGGAAGAGAAAGATAAACAGTTGTTTTCGCTTGGGCTTGAAATTTCAGTACTCAAGAATGAGATATCTGAGAAATTGTAAGCTATTTTGTTTTAAGGAACTTCAATTTTCTCAAGTAATAGACCACGTAATAATTTATTAGTCTTATAATCTTTATGTTGCAGAGTACAAATAGAGATGCTACAAACACAGGTATCCTCTATGAAGGATGACCTTGATAGGGAGCACAAACGCTGGCGTATTGCCCAGGACAACTATGAGAGACAGGTAAATCATACTTAGACTTGGCAATCTTGAGAATGCTTTTCTTGATATATAAAAATGTTCCCAGAAAAAAATAAGCATGTTGGTTTTTGGATCAAAATTGGACAGCTACAAAATATACCCCTAAGAATGGTGCAATCTAGGACTTCTGTTTTTAATCGGACAGTCCACAAGAACAATTACATAATATACCCTTGGTTTCGACTGATGATTTATAGTATCTCTGTTAATATCCATTTGCAGTTTGAGGATCTTTGGCTGCCAAAATTTGAAAAGGTTAAATAATTATGTTCTCTGATTATGCAGGTGATTATGCAAGCTGAGACGATCCAGGAGCTCACAAGCACCTCAAAAGAGCTGTCTGCTTTACAAAGTGAATTGGCAAAGCTTCGGGAGAATTTAGATGTCCAAAAGGCTGAAAATGTAAGCTCCACTTGCATGATTTCCATACTTTTGAGATACTAGTGTAGAAGTTTCTTATTGAAGTAGATTTTTTTTTGTTTGGGCTGGATTTGATTAGACAATTTTTGATGCTTTTAAATGGATTTTCAGGAAAATTTGAAAGCATCATGGGAGCATGAGAAACAAGAGTTGCAGAAGGAGAGGGACGAAAGTCTGAGAAAATATAACGAGACAAATGAACAGGTTTGCCATTTATTTTATTATTGACTTTCATGATAGTTTATGTTATCAATGATTTGATTTATTATTGATGCTGCGCTTTTATCTCTTACAGAAATGCTGTCATTATTACTATTTTTCTAAAATGGGTTAGATTGGTCGTGTATCAAATTTCATGCAATTTGAGTGTCATTTGATATTCCATCAACGTTTAAATATGGACAATTGCAAATAAATTAGTTCTTATTAGTCACAGCCTATCCTTATATATTCTTAGCAATCCTTATGCTAATAATTTATTTCATCTTCTATGGCTTTCAGAATAAGCTGTTACACAGTAGGCTTGAGTCTTTGCACATCAGATTGGCTGAGAAGGAGCAAACTTCTGCTGGCTATTCAGTTGACTCAAAAGGAGAGAGTGATTTGCAGAATGTTATCTCTTATTTACGCAGATCAAAGGAAATAGTAAGTGTGCTATAATTCTTCTTTTGGCTTTTTCATGGAGGTACTTCATTGTTGATGTATTAATCATTTTGATATATCTTCCTATTTTGTTGCCAGGCTGAAACAGAAATCTCATTGCTGAAACAAGAGAAGTTGCGGCTTCAATCTGAAGTGCGTTTTTTTTATTGTATTTGTCACTTGTTATGTTTTTAACATACTTATCTTGCTTCTATAAATTTTATTTGTTTTATTCTTTTATAACCTGAATCTTTCCCATCATCCAGCTGGATATTGCAGTCAGGGCATCACAGGATGCTCAAGCTTTGCTTCGTTCCCAATCTGAGAATGCAAAAGCTACTATGTTCAAGGATGATGAGTTTAAGTCCTTGCAGCATCAGGTATTTACTCATATTTCAATATTTGTCTTTTTCTCTATTGTGATTTGGGTATTTACTCATATGTTCAAAAGCTACTTGTTATAAATCGTTTATACTTTTTGAAACCTCATTAGTTGTACTTGCTAAAACCTGTATCTATTGTTTAGGTAAGAGAGATTAATTTGCTTCGGGAAAGCAACATTCAGCTTCGAGAAGAGAACAAACAAAACTTTGACGAATGCCAGGTTAGCTAAAGTTGGTGCTTATAGCTCTGTATTGAAAGAACCAAGCCCCAAACAATATGCAATATCATATAATCAGCTAAAGCTTTCTTTTCTTTCCTAGAAACTCCGTGAGGAGGCACAAAAGGCTAAAATTGAAGCTGAAAGTTCGCGGAATCTCCTATTGGAGAAGCAGGTAGAATTTGAAGCATGTCAAAAAGAGCTCGAGTTGAAAAGGATAGAAGCAGAGAATCTAGATAACAGGATAAAGGAGGTACATTTTTCAATCACTAGGTTTAAGTAAGTTGTTTTGTTTGATTTTGGCTCATCTTCATGAAGTATCTCATACTTCTCCTGCAGTTGGTTGAAAGTAACAAAAATATTGATCCCAAGGAACACGAGCACATAAAAGATGAACTTCATCGTATCAAGGTGCGTGGTTCTGTAGGACAAGATTAGGTACTCAATTGTCAGGTCTGAAACATGATACACCTACGTGTTTATTTAGAAAGTGAGCTACCAACTGAAAAGATCTTCACTTTATGAGAAAGTCATATCCTTGCGAAGGTGTTTTGTGTCAAAAATTTTTATACTGCATGAAAAAAGGACCGAGCCAAAGAAAATCTATATTTACAACTATTTTGAGATACAAGTTTGCCATAATGTCTCTTACGTGACCTATTTCTGCCTATAACACACCATGTTGGAAGTTTTATTACTTAAAATTGTCATTAAACACATCCTTGACAAAAAGGTGAAGGTTTCATAAACGAGCACTTCTGTTGCAAGAACAGATAGCCACTGCTTTTTTCCTTGGGTCAGCTCAATTTTATTTTTTATTTGCCATTGTTCATCAAAAACATATCTATCTGTGGGGTGTAGGCACTGTTGGCTGATAATTGCAAAGAGCTTGAGCAAGCCAAGAATAACATTTTGGAGAAGGAAGAAGTTGTATTGAAATTGGAAGAGAATCTTGCTAAATGTCAGGCAGATCTAGCTGAGCGTGAAAATAAGTTGAATGATGTTCTTCAAATGGAGGTGCAATATAACTTTATTATTCTAAAATATAATCTCTTTTACAAATATTCTATGTTCAATCATCACAACTCGTTGAATCTTGTACAAATTGTAGGTTAATCTAAGAGGAGAAAACGATAAGCATAAGAGGGTTGTAGCTATGTTTAAGGTTAGTTTTTTTTTTTCTTTGTTACGATCTTGTGTTGTTATGCACTTGGTGCCGTGCTGAACCACATTTATGTTTGCAGAAAAGGAACGAGGCACTGCTAAAGGAGAAAGAAGATATTAACAAAGAGAGAGAAGGCCTAATTAAAGAAAAAGAAGGCCTAATTAGAGAAAAGGAGGCTTTATGTAGAGAAAAGGAGGGCCTATTGAAGCAGATAGAAGAACTTAAATCAAGTACTGGCCTGTTACTTTTGCACTGTGCTTTCTTGTTCATTCTTATTTTTTGGGTTTAATTTTAACTTGATGAAGTTTTAACAGGCAAGAAATCCATGGGGGAAGCATCAACTGATCAAGCTGCAAGGGAGAAAGACACTAGGATCCAGGTCCATATTGCATCAAGACCTTTTTTTTTGTTTGCATTTATATTTTCATTTGGTACTTAATGAAATCTTATGAAGCAGATCCTGGAAAAAACTTTAGAACGGGAGCGACAAGACAAAGAAAAAGAGAAATCAAGGAGGAAAAGTAACGAGCAGATAGTTTCAAAGCTTTCTGAAAACGTTCAAACGGTTCTCTCGATCCTCTCTTTTTGCTATATAGTTTTTTCTTTTTTTAAAACATCTTTTGTAACAAGCGTTTCTCTATCCTCTCTTTTTGCTATATAGTTTTTATTTTTTTTAATATATTTTGTAACAAGGGTTTGTTTGGAGTAGCCTGTTATGTTTCTTAGATATCGTCGTATCGATTGAGTTTTACTTGATTATAATGGTTATACAGTAATAATCAAGTAAAATATAATGGTTATACAGTATGAGCATGTTTTGCCCTCCAGAATACAGATTAACAAATCACAGCAGAAAATATCCTTTTGAAGTTACTTTGTGGTACTTAATTGTTCTAATCATTCTCTTGAAGATTATCTTCCTTATGATTGGACCCAGCAATATCCTGTTTGCCCTAATTATGCGTGTTTGTGCTGTGTCTTATCTGTCAGAAGCATATACAAGGCATATCTCATCAATGTCCGTAGTTATTGTTGCTGTCATGTAATTTTGGCCAAAAAAAAAATAAGGGCCTCGTAAATGTTATTACTCAGAAAAGAGTAGAATTTTTCTACCATAGGTTTTTGGTCGAGTTGTCATAACTCATCTTTTGCATTAATATGTGGAGATCCAAAACTCAACAGAACTTTAGTCTGAAAAGATGATGCTGTTCTATGTCACCAGTAATGCACCCAGTTCGGAGTTTAGTATAATATTGCGAGGTTAAAAGAATGCTCTATAATTTATCAATGTAATTGAGTTGGTGTCTTCATCTTTTTTTGCCTCTTGATCTTCTAGAGAACAGTCTTGAAAATCTACAGATTTTGGATTTACTCACATCACTCTTGACATATAACCATCCCGGTGTATTGGGGCTACTTGGGCCCCCCCCCCCATGGCCCCATCGTGTGATTCTGTAGTGTTGGTCTGTTGGATGGAATTTTTAATTGCTATTTGACCTCTCTTTATTTTTTAATTTTTTAATTTTCTGATTCTGCAACTCCTTTTTTTGTTTGGTTTCTTTTGTTGTTTAAGTTAGCATGACTAGTGGACATGTTTCCCTTCAAACTTGACAGTCCGTATTGTTGCTTGCAGGAGAAGAAAAAGGTGGAAGAGGAACTTGCTAAGCACAAGCAGCATGTAGCTATGCTTTTGGAGGTACATTTTTACATTCTTAACCTTAAATTTTACCAACTTGTATCACCACAAATGGGGTCTGTAGCATGACATTCGTTCATTTTTAGTTCATACTGCATCTGTTGGGCATATTGACCTCCATATCTAAGAAGCCTATTTTTTTTACAAAAATACGGATTGTCATATGGCATCTATACAGGTGGTAGCTGTTATGCTTGGGTATATGATAATAATGAGTTCTGTGGTCTTTACTTTATCATCAAAACTGCTGGATGTTAGTACAAGTTGTAGTTGGGGTTTGAGAAATTTTGGGTCTCACATCACTTCTTTGTTTTTTGTTTTTTTAACCTCAGAGCACAGGATTTGCAGCATCCCAGATCCCATCTCAAGGCACACTTAATGAGCAGATCAATGCCTATTTCAACTCTGTGACTAGCCTTGAATCAAGTGCTGCCTCATCACTACAGGAGGGGCAAGGTGGTCCTTTGGGAACCCCTGAAATCTCTAATTCGGAGGCCCTTCAACCTCAAGGTTATTCTCCTGATCTTGCTTGAATATTTCCGAGTCTCAACAATTCTATGAAGTTCTATTTCAATGTTGCGATAGTTGAGGCACATGGCACTCTACTGTATAAACAACATCTGTAGTGTGTTTTGAAACCTATCTTTTTATCTGTTCCTCTTTGTTCGATTTTATAGCTTCTATAATGTTTGGGGTTTCTGTTTTGTTCTTTCATATGGTTTCTCCTTAAAAAATATTAAACTATTTGGGTATTTTCAATATTTGCCTAATTTCATAGGTTCAGCATATTTTTGTATTTGTTGAATAATGTAATATTCTCGTTTCTTGTGGAAGCTGATTTGTTTAAACCAATTTTTTTTTTATTTGTATCAGCTCGTCAAGCTACACCTGCTCCACTGGCAAGGACAGTAACTCCCCAAGCAAAATTGATGGAAAGAAGAACAACGACCGCCTCTACAAAAACTGAAGTGCGCAAGCCTGTAAGAAGGCTAGTTAGACCTGCTTTAGTGACTGAGGAGCCCCCTACTGATACCGAGATGCCAGTAGCCGAGTCATCATTGGCCGCAACCGAAGAGGTCAAGACCGGCACAACATCATCCAATGAGCCTCCAGCCCCTCCAGCCACTACATCCCTTTTGCGCAAGCGTGGGGCCTCTTCTGATCCAAGAGAAGAGCCTGCAACACAAGAAGCAGCTGTTGATATTTCCGAGGCTGCTCCTCCCCCTCAAAAGAAACAAAAAGAAGCAGCTGCTGTTTCTCAAGATACGGAACCAACTCCTGTGCCTGCTGTACCTACATCGCCTGAAATCCCAGAGGTTATAATACCTGAAGTACCAATGGTACCTTCAGACAATGTTGACGCACAAGTCAGTGCTGAAGAAATGGATGCTGATCTGCAAGGTGGAGAAGAGGCTATCGAGGCGACAGGGGAGGAGGATTCAACTAACAAGGATGAGATGGAGTTAGAAGGAAAGAACCAAGAAGAGGAGGAACAACCGTTAGAACCTGATGAGGGCGAAGCTGAGCAAAACTTACCATCAGAGGGGGAGGATGATAGGGAGGAAGGTGAACTGCCTGAGGAGCCGGATCAACTACAGGATGATATTCCCGGAGAAGGCGACAACAACCCTGAATCCACCCCTACTCGTGCGGATGACACGGAAGAAACCTTAGAACCGGCTTCCCCAGAACCAGCAGCTGAGCCAGGTGAGATTACAGATGAGAGAAGCGAGAGTGCTGAAATTGCAGATGAGGGTGCAAAGAGCAATGAAGAAACACCAGTCATTGCTCCTGTAGTTCAGAAAAGTCCTCGAAAAATAGTACGGCTGCCGCTGCGTGGAAGTTCATCTAGTAGTGTTCGCAAGAACACAGAAAGTTCTGTTGTGAGTGGTTCGGCTGCTAATGCTGCTGAGAGCCAGAGCTCTCGTGCTCCCTTGTCTGAGACGGAGGCTACAGATGGAGCTAGTCGTGCTGGCAGAACAATTCAGTTATCGCAGAGAGCACGGGAAAATGCTGCTTTAAGACAAGCCCGAATTTCACCCCAGCCCCCGCCTGCTGCCCGTGGCCGTGGCCGTGGTAGAGTACGAGTTCTTTTCCTCTCTTTGGACAAAATTCAAATGCGGTTTAATGAACATTTCTCTATTTTTTGAGAATTCTAACTTTATCTATTTGATATTGTTATGGCAGCAAACTAGATCGCGTGGTCGTGGTGGACACGGGTAGATAATACAAGCGGGCGGCGCCCTTACCTTCTCTATATGAGGCATTTCGTGTAACTGTGCAAATGTTCTTTTGGAACTTGGTGTTCTGTTGTTGGTGAACTAAGGATGATTTTCCTAATTGTTAAATATGCGTAGTTAAAAAAAGAAATTTTGTTGCTTCTCAAGTGCATTGAATTTTCTTCTTGTTCTCCCATGCAATTTAGAATGTTACGAAGTACAAAATTTCATAATATATTATGATCACAATTTAATCAGTAATACGAATCAATATTTTCGTTTTAAAAATTCTAACGGTCTATTCGAACTGTTCAAAATGATTTTTATATAAATATGTACTTGCAAACTAAATTATATTTTCAACATGATTTAGTCCATCTCTCTCTATATATGTTAAGATAGATAACAAATATAGATAGAAAATTATTGTTTTTGGATGGTTTTCAGATTAAGTATATTTCCGAAATTTTTATTAATCAAAATTAAAGCATCGAAAAAAAAGAAATTTTAAACCCGGACGGATCAATCTACCCCATCTGGAACCATATTACTTGTCCCGATCCTTTTCTTTCTTTCTTTTCTCTATCTCCCGTCCGACTTCCCGTTGTTTTCGCCTCACTGACCACGCCTTCGTTTTTTGGCCCCATGTCGCGTACGCCAACTCTAAACCCTAAACCTCCGACGGATTAGTTCATAGACTGTATTGATTATTGTATTACGTCTGAACAGGCGGTGACAACTCGTTCACATTAGAATAAGGATGCAGATAAATGTTTCGTCTCGGTGTTTGTTGTATCTGATGGGGTTGGAAGTGACTGGGACTTGTATTGTTAGCACTATATTTGATCTGTCGAGGTTCTGGTTGTGTCTCATGTACCATACTATCAGTAAATAACTGTGGTTGCATTTCATAGATGATTGTGACCAACTCAATGTATAAATCGACATAACAATACTGGGTGTGGGTAAGCTTACTTTGGTTATAAACACCTCTTCAACTTTGATCGCACATGATTTCTATGCTCTCATAATATATAACGTCGGGTTGTTGTACCAACATTAACCTGTGCATGTGCTTTAAGGTTGTACTCACTCTCGGAATATCTAAGTTGCCAATAAATTTCACCTTTCACATCGTACCAAGATTATTCACCAGTTACGCTCAATGCGAATGGAGAGCTAATACTATACTGTACTTCTCTTTTACCGTGTTGTATTTCACTACCAAAATGAATCCTCAATATTAACATGATTAATTTTTCTAATCAACTAACCTACAAAACAATAAATAAATACATATAATTTATTATTACAATAAATATTGATTAATTACTATATACAAAAATTTACCTGTTTGAGATTTTCGAACTAAGAAGTAAGAAATTTTGGGACGAAAAATCAACTTGCAGAGAAAACACACCGGATAATTATAATGATATGTATTTTAGATTTGTAGTTTATAAGAATTTGAATGAATTTTTTTTGTTAGGGAGAAAGCAGAGAGTTGGCAGAGAGCAGAGAGAACGAAAGAGAATTGAGAGAGACAGGAAAACACTGGGAATATATAGCCTCTGGGATGGAACAAAATATACCGTCCCAGTTTCTTTCTTTTTTTTTTGGGACTGGACAGGGTATATTATACCATCCCTGGTCTTTTTTTATCTGGGTCAGACGGGATGGATTGTACCGTTCCTCATCTAATTTTTTTTTACTGCTTAATTTGTTTAGTTAATTGAGTTTGTGGATTGGATTTTCATTAAGTGGGATGAGATAAATTGTCTTATCCAGTGGGACATGATAATTTAACTTGTTCTACTCATATTTCAAAATTTTCTAGAATCTCTCCTCTTTTACGATATATTTTTTATTTAATTTCGATTAATAAAAATTTCGGGTGATACCTATCTTAAAAGTAGTAAAAAAAAAATCTTATCTTAAAAAAATATAAGATTTTGTATGCAAGTAAATATTTATATGAGAATTATATTGAATGATTTGGATCAATTATTAAAATTTAAGAAACGGAAATATTAACTCATATTATGGATCAACCAGTAATATGTATAGTACCATATAATATTAGATGCATCTTCTGTTTTTGTAAATAATGTTGCAATTTACCATCGGATCATCAATCTGGCGATGTCTTGTGTTTGCAAAACATGTTTTAATTGTCTATATATATATATATTTTTCAAAAACATCTCTTTTTGGTGTTGCTTTTCATGTTGCTATGTATTTTTCTGGTTCTGGTTATTGGAGATTTTGCAGTTACGATAAGGTATTTCTTGTTGTTTGGGTCAGTAGTGTAATCGGATGAGGCAAAAGGTAATGTACGATATCCGAGTCATTTTTTGGTAAAACATATCAGGATGTAGGTTTTGTCGGCTAGCTATCTGCAATTAGGCCCCAAAATTTACGAATTGAGAGTAGGTCCGATGGGCATCGGACCTACTTTGGTTCGATGGTTGTAGTGACCTCAGATCTGCATCAAGATTCGTGCAAAATAATTAAAATCCGTGTAGATATTTTTATTTCCGTGTGCATAGATCTAGATGATAATCGTACGGTGCTAGAGCTCATTGAACCTAAAAGTATGTCCGACCTACTCCTATCTCAAAATTTACCTATTGTGTGCCCTATAGACATACAGCAGGGCTTTCTTGTCTGCGAAAGAATGGTTCACGAGGATTGCACTAATAAATATGCCCACAATTGGGGAATGGATTTCATTTTTTTGTAATTGCTTGATAAAATATTAAACATAATTCACGACAGAAATTGCTGCTACATGTTCATTCAAAACTATCAATTGGTAAGTGATAATTTTTTTTTAGAACTATCTTAAACCCCAAGGGGCCAAATTTTTGTCTTAGGACCATATTTTTCTTGCATTTAGAATGGAACTAATTTATTGGTTTAGTCTAGGAGACATTTTCCTCCGTCTTTGCTCGTCGACTTCATTCATCCAATCAGAGAGCCAAAAAATGCCTTTGTAACACCAATAAGCACAAGTAATGAATACTAAAATCATAAGCATTACCCACAAGCACCTCATGGAAATGGTCTTAATTGCCTGTGAAAGTCAGATGGAGCGTATAAGTAAAAAGCTCAAATATCATTCCCTCTTGACTTGAGCCTAGCAATTCATAACTAGATATCCTTTCTTACCTCAAATTTTGAAGTTTGTCTTGTCTCTTTCCCACGTTCACGTCTCCTCCTGCGCTTTGGTGCATTCACAGGTTCAACACCAGGTTCCTATTCAATCAAGTTTTTATGAAGCGATCAATCCAAATCTAACCAATTAACCCAAAAGCACCAAAACAGAAAGCAAAAGCAGAATGAAACGGACAACTTATTGGCAATAAAGGAAAAGGGATAAAACACATCACATACTTTGTTCTCATGAGTCTTACGGAGATGCAACTCCGACTCATCCTTCTGGACCTCCTTTTTGCAATTTGCGCCACAAGGAAGTAGACCAACTCCGAAATGGCTCTTAGATACATCTTTTGGATCTCGGCCCAAATTTTTGTATGCTTTCAGGACATCTTGGCATATCAACTCCTTTTTTAGGGTGTTGCAGGAGCACCGGACAGTAACCTTACAAAACAATTAAAATTTAAAATATTGGTTTGGTACTAAAACAACTTAAACCTTGTATATGCAGTAACAATTTGCAGCTGGCAGATATACAGGTTCTTTACCAACAGAACTCTTGTATTTCAGGTTGAGTCAATGGGTAAAGCCAGTAAACAAGAGTAAAATAAAAATAGTAAAGCAACCAAACCAACCTTTTTTATACACAGATCTATTGTTGGGCATTGACCAGGATGACAGATCTCCGAGCACAGATGTGGGCAATTTGGTAATTTCCTGAACACAAAAATTTAGGCTCAATGCATTTACTTGTCAACGGAACTGCCACAGACCATAGTGGGCCTAAAAATGCAAAGCATGCATCATTTCTAAATACATTGATGGAAGAAGGCAAGCAGTGGACCTTTTAGATAACGCTAACAATGCACACAAAAGGATTCTCACAAAATTTGTACTGTCAGATCATCACGGTTATGTTTCTTATATGAAGGTTTAATATTTGCTAATCCTAACCAACAGTCTTTTTTAAAATATAAAAGAGTGTGTGCCTATGATTCTGAAGTTTCAAAATCATGAGGTACTTATCGAGTCATGTAATAGTATGTTTTTCAGATGATGAGGAAGAAGCTTTAAAAATTGTGAAGAATTACCGATGGCACGGACCACTGCAGGTTCGCACCCTTAGTTGTTCCTCAGCAGTTAATGTGTTATAATACAGACATTCAAATACATGTTTCATGGATCCACAGTGACAAGATCTTTTTACAAGGGCCTTGCAGGGAGGGCAATTGCCAACATGACATGGTAACAGGCAAGAATGTGAACACCAAGTCGGCCTATCCTGATATTCCAAAACAAGTAATTTCCAATTAATTGTGCAATACTTAGAAAATAGGGTAAGATAGGTAAATTGATAAAATAAGAAAGCTTAACCTTCTGGCAACGAAGGGTACATTCCTCACAGGGCTCAGCATATGTGGATCCCATCTGAGTCTCCAATACATGGCATGATTTTGTACAGTAATGGTTTCCACAAGGAAGAGGATTTCCACAGAGATTTTCACAAGAAAATTGTCGCTTGCTAATACAGACCATCTAAAAATCGACCGATGAAAGATAAATTCTAATGTTAGCACCTTAAAGCTTATGATCAAACATGTAATAAGTTCAACGACACCTAATGCTACTTATAAATAAGTACTGAAACATGTTTTAATGGCCATACTGGTTTTTCTTGGCCAAGGTGTTGGCCAAAGCACGAGACTAAAACAATCTCTTTGCAAGGGGAACATGTTGATCCAGGAGTAGCCTCAATGACTCTTCCCATTTTCTTCTTCTTTGGTTTTAGAGTGAACTCCGGATTAGGAGGAGGAATGGGGCCATGACATCTGCACATCATAATTACATTCCAATTTAAATAGAGAAAAAAATACATGAAATAGAATAAATAATTACAAATAACAAAGAAAAACAACTTTGAGGTTGACTTGTTTTCTCCTGACCTTTCTTTGCAATTATGGCCACAAGAGAACTCCTCTCCACAAACAAGTCTGCAAGGTGGACAAGCTCCATAGTGGCATTTGTGAGGCTGGTTATAAAATGAATTATATAAATAAATAAATGTGGATCATGGTCATTGTTAGAAACAAATTACTATGTAATGTTTTAGCAGATTATTAGGAATACTAAAAATTTACCCGAGATTGAAGTTTGTGCCTGCAGAGGCGAGATATGGGGCATTTTTTGGAGCATTTTGGTGGCTTTTGATTCTTCTCAGTCCCACAAGGAACCTAGTTAATAGAAACCAATTTATTTTTAAGCTTATGGAAAACATAGTTAATTATTGTGAGATTTTAGCTGCTTATCACCCGGATATAAAAACAACAACAACCAAGCCTTTAGTCCCAAACAAGTTGGGGAGGCTAGAAATGAAACCCAACCTGGGTTATAACCATTATAAAATTATTGGCCACCAGGCCTACCACTCTCCTTGTTCTGAACAGTTATTTGCCTAGTCGAGTGAAGCATACACACAATAAAGAAATTTGCAAGGTAAATCTGGGAAATAAAGAACTGTTTACAGGATTATAGATAATGATTAATCCTACCACCAAGCAAACAAGTACTACTAAGTACTAAGAAGATTTATGCAAAAATAACAACACTCGAAAGAACTATTTCAGCTTCTTTGGAATAACACCTTGTTTGGATGTGAAGCAGAGGAAGGGAAAGAAGGGGAGCAAATTTTTTTTATAATTATTTCTTGTTTGGTCAAATATTTAATAGGAGGGTAAAGTTAATTGAGGTTATTTTTTTTATATATATTGTTACTCTTTGAATTGGAGTGTAAATGGAGGAAAACAAGACGAACAATGACCAGTAGTGGTCCCCCCCATATAACAAGAAAAAATAAAGTTACAGAAATTATGGTAATGATAAAAGAAAAGCATTGCCACATTTAACGGATGAGAGAGTACCGAATTCCACCTCAAAATGTGTCTCCCCACAAAGGCATGAAATTGACACCGTCAAAGGACACGGAGAGCAAGCACCTCTGCAAAGCAAACAAAGACAAATTGTAGTTTAGTATTAAGTGATGACATTGAAGAATAAAAACATTGCTTATGGAGTAGCATTATTGATTAAAGGCAGTGTGAATTTACTTGAAAATATACACGTGTGACGACTAATATATGAGGCACTTGTGACGGCCAATATATAAGGCACTCCAAGAAACTCATGAGAAACAAGGTCCGAGAATTCAGAAAAGTAGCAAGCATACTTGCATATAACAATAACAATTTGTGATTAACACCACTCACTATCAGTGGAAACTAATAAGGGTTAACTGGGGAGCACTTATTTGGTAAATGCGATTTTAGTTGGCATTTTTTTTTTTTTTTTGTTAATGTCAACACTGCCCATAAAAATCATAGACCATGAACAAGGAGAAAGAAAGTATTTAAGTTAAGAGTGTTGAGTACCGATGACATGGAGAAGGGCATTTGTGGTTGTTGCATTTTAGCCGCCTATCACAGATCTGAGTATTTCAAGTACTTTAGTAACACGCTAAAAAGAAAAAAAGAAAAAGAAAAAAAAAAAATATATATATATATATATATATATATATATATATATATATATATAGAAAAGTTGGATGATATGCCTCTGGACAAGATGGACAGCTGCCATCACAACACCGACGCCTACAAGCATGACGGCCACAATTGCGTAACTGCTGGCATTTTCTTTCACAAGTCAAATCTTGATAGCATGGAACCTGCATGTTGCGTTAAAAATTGAATTTCCACCCATCAGATGATGTTGCTAAAGGTGGTACCATGCAAAATAGGGTCTGGTCACAAGTGCTCCACCATATCTAGAACCTAAACTTACCCCATAAATGTGTTTCTATTTGTATTATGACCCACATACATTCATTGTCACAGCGGGTCAGGTCCAAATCCGGGTACTGCAAATAATACATAACAGATAATCCAGGTTCAATAGTTCCGAGTCCGTAATGCAGGATACTGAGGATACTGATCTGCTATGTATAAATGGCTTAACTACAGTGTGGGTCTGGGATGGATCCAGGGCTTAAATTGGGCATTACTTCCCAATAAAATTTGCAAGTTAATATTTTATAATTGCATACCACAGGCAACTAAAATTTGATAAAATATTAATTAATAGAAACATATTCCAACAAATTAGGGAACTTCAATATCCATGTACTAACAGTAGTTACATTAATTCATAAAATTAGAATTAACATAGAAGTCATAATGCATTTCAAAACAATAAGGGATAGCTATAATAACTTCTAATTTCCCTAATTGCAGATAGTGATCATATGTTTTCTATACTCTCATCTGCTAGAACTTAATTAATTGCATTTAGTAACAGGTGGGACCTGATATGGTTAGGGCTTGGAAATATTAAATATAAAGCCATACCCATAATTTAAACGAGCATATATTTGGAACCATGCCCAATCTACTTTTTATTGGGTCCAGGCGAAAAGGTAACAGTAGCACCTCTAGACATGCTATTTTAACCAACAATAATATGCTAACCTCAATGCATATAAAGTCACAAACTCGCATCTTCATATTTGCCAGGAACCAAAATCATATTAATTGTGCTCAATTTCAAGCCATCCTAGCAATGGAACAAACACTCTTATGTACAGCCAACTTAATTGTTTTCTTGGACAATAACAAAACTGAACAAGGGATGAAAATTAGTTTCTTTTACAAATTAATCAGCTGATTGTGTCACGTGTGGTGCCAAATGAATTTGAAAAACAAAATTTAAAAGCCTGACCTCTTTCTTTGACCCTCCACATCTGCAGAACTTGACCACCATATTCCTACAGGTCTCCACACATGGTCCCCGGTGGCACCTTTCCGGGCATTTGTGTCGGCCACACCTGAGCAACTTCCCACATGTAGCCCCACATGTTGGTGACTCCACATCACATCCCAATTCCTCGTGCTCCTGCTTCCCACAGGGACAAGTTCTCTTTCCCTGCCGGGGGCAGTCTCCACATGGGCCCGCATGACAGCCCCTTTCACACTTGTGCTTCGAGCATGCGTGAACCCCATTGCATGGGTTCTCACATCGGAATTTGCGCTCCGAGCACACCCGCTCCTCCTGAACCTTGCTGCACTCACACGTGTAATTTCCCTTCACCTTACATGGGGGACACACTCCTTGATGGCATGTTTCCTGGCACCGGTGCATCCCACATGTCAGTGGCTTGTTGCAACTCCTTCCACATGAGAAGTGCTTGTGAGCACAGCGCCTGGCCTCCTTGTGGGATCCACAGAAGCATCGAGCACCCAGGACCAGCTGGGGACAGGGAGGGCAGGGACCCGGGTGGCAGAGCAGGAGGCAGTTGTGACCGCATGTGCTGTCCGGGTGGGGCACACCCAGTGGTCGGTTGCAAATTTCTCCACAGGAATGTGGGAGGAGCCATGGATCTAACGGTGGATCTTCAAGCTTACCGCAAAAGCAGTGGTAGGATCTGGGGACGAGTGATCTGGGGTAGGCAAAGCGGCATTTGGGGCAGGACCAGGTGGAACCGGAGGGGATGGAGGAATTGGAGGAATGGAGGGGTTGGAGCGACCAGGACTGGATGCAGGGAAGGTGGAAGAGAGAGAAACACGAGGAGGTGCAGGACCAGACGGGATCAGAAAGGCGGATGCGGGAGAGGCAGATAAGGCAGGAAGAGTGGGCCCCGCCCCGGCCGGAGGCGGAGGAGAGGAAGGGGATGAGATTGGAGAGGGAGGCGGAGGAGAGGACTTCGCCAGAGGCGTTGAGGTAGGTGGAGAGAATGGAGAACTCGACGGCGGAGGAGCGGCCGCGGGGCTGGGAGAGAGCGACGGAGGTGTCGCTGTCGCTGGTGGTGGTGGAATTATTGTCGTCGTCGTCGGAGTGGGAG
Organism: Carex cristatella; assembly: GCA_024447775.1. Classification (NCBI taxonomy): domain Eukaryota; kingdom Viridiplantae; phylum Streptophyta; class Magnoliopsida; order Poales; family Cyperaceae; genus Carex; species Carex cristatella. The sequence continues at coordinate 887,676 of JAJHPF010000016.1, forward strand.
GAGGAGATGAGATCGGAGGGAGGGCGTGGAGTGGTGGAGGAAGCGGCGATCGCGGCCATCGAGGATTGATTTCTGTTGTAATGAATTAGGCACCAAAAAAATGAATTTTGAGGGTTCAGAGTTCAGACTGGTTCAGCGAGGAAGGAAAAGAAAAGGGCAGCAAGGGCAGTGAAATGGGCAGAAAAACTAACGCCTTGTTTGGATTGAGATTTGAGAGTACAGCAAGGTAGGGGAAATCACATCCTCTCCATTACAACACTAGGAATATTTTACAATTAGTGAATCCGGACTATTCATTTTAACTTGGCACGAATCTCAAAGTCCAATAATACTGTACCATATGTCCCTCGAATCTAAAATTGACTGATATTTAATCTCAAACAGTAAAGTGAGGCCATCCTATGTAGTAATGGAGAGGATATGGATCCATGGAAGAAGAGGTGAAGGATAGAAGGGAATTGAATGGAATAGAAAGAAAGATTAACATAATTAATTTTTTTGTGTTTGAATGATTAATGAGAAAAAATAAATTTAACTTTCATTTTTTTCTTATTTCTTGTTTGGTTGATTAAACTTTAGAAAGTTAATGAGAAATTCAATCGTTGTGTGTAGGTTTGTGACAAAAAATTTATATGAGAATTATATAAAAAGTAAGATGTAGGGATAGGTATTTGAGTTATTTTTTCTAAAAATATTTATAACAAAATTTATTTTAGTGCTCACACAGGAATTGATGTCGAGAAGGGGTTTCAATTGCCAGCTTAATTGTCAGGTATGTGATGGAGTGAAGGTCGAGTCAGCTTTTCATATATTCTTTACATGCTTCAAGGCAATACTGCTACGAAATAGGATGGCTGAGGTTGTGGGTGTGCAGCTAATGAGAGATGCTGGTACGGTATAGTTTCACTAAACAATGCTATTAGAGGGGGTTCGAGAAAGAGAGAGGAGTGTATCAACTTGCTGGAACATTTGGAAGCAGAGAAACATGAGGATTTTTGATGGAAAAGAGTTGCCACTCAAAGATTTGGAAGAAATAACGTGGCAGGATGCCAAGTTGTGGATGCAATTTTGCTAAGCAATGCTGCATATCAATTTTCTTTTTTAAACTTTTTGTTTTTTGATGTGCTTTTCTTTCGGTACTGAACCCGGCAGCCTCTGCTGGTATTTAAAAAAAAAAAAAAAAAACTTAATAACTGTACAACAGAGTGATTGGAGACGAATGTCGCAGAACAAAAGCATTAACAATTTTGGGAATAAAGGATAGAATTAAAAGTTTGACACTATGAGTCCGCATAGTCTACATTAATGGACCATCCGATCAGAATTCGAACTAATCAAGCCCATGCATGTAATGCCCGGTGTGACCTTTAAGATTCGTGCTAACATGTAACGAATGGATCGGATCTAAACTCAAGGGATGTGTTAATGCAGAGGATATGAATTCATATCACAGCTCGCACCAATGGTCTTTATAGGCCCGATGATAGAACAATGGAATTTGTTAAGCACAGACCCAAAATGATAATATGAGTAGACAGGGAAATAATACAGGTTAAATAACCAGAGCAGCCTCATATATCAACGATATAACTGTATATGATCAAACAAAAAAGCAAATGAGATCATTTTTATTATCAAGTTCAAAACTAGCAAATTTTCTGCATAACCAGACAACTAAAGGTTTGCCCCATTTACAAAGGGTAACAACAAAGCTTTTCAAACATATCCGGAGAAATGAAACAAATTTGACTGAATTTGCCAATTTATTTTTTTTATCCAGCCACAGCATATCAGATTCATTCGTCTTCTTTATCAATTTTTGGTCATTGCTCTGACAACTAACTGGTAGCTGCAAGCTGAAAGAGAAGTAACTAAAGGAATTAGAAAAATGGAGAAACTTTGCACTACAGGTTACAAAAATTTAAAATATGTAATGGGCAACACCTTTAAATCTTATTTCTTTTTAATTCTTTTAGCCAAAATTGTTGTATCAAATGCTTGATTGAGATGCAACAAAGCATAACATCTTCGAAAGCACATCCTTTATCAAGGCTATAATAACAGAGCTCATAAAACTACCAAATAATAACAAAAACTGGAGATAAAATTGTAGTTTGGTTTTGAGTATCAGAAAAAAGGAGGTACATTGATATATTTCATTTAGCTAACAATTTGAAACATGTAAAAAGCTATCTCTCGTGCGCAGGGGCGGATCTTAATGCAACCCAAAGGTGCTTAGCCACCCCCTATGGTTTTAAATTTTTTAATAATATATATTGAAATTGAATTGTATTTTTTTTTTTCACAAGTTTTTATATAGTTTAGCTCCCACATGAAATTTCAAATGTGTGCTTGTAGTCTAGTGGCTAGAGTTCCTCATTTTAGTTGTGGAGACTTGGGTTCAAATCCCACCTACCACACAATATTTTTTTTTTTTGCATTTTACGTTTCAGTTCCTCCTATCTAAATTTTCTAGTTCCACCCCTGCTGGTGCGGATAGTATGAACAGCAACATTGGACTTAGATACTTTTCAGATCGGCTTCATATTATATCTGGACAGGTAAGCTTAGTTAAATCACTCCTAAAAAAGAGCTATATGATACAGAAGATCATTCCTATTGGTTCCAGTTCTGAGTCATATGCAATTAGTTATAAAAAAAAAAGACAAAGCGGGAAGAAGACGAAATACCTGTAACAGTGACAACTGTCAGTACATTCCCTATTTTCGATGCTACCTTGACACTGTTTTTGTATGATTTGAATTTATTCAGAGCTGGATCCACTTCCAAGAGCTGTCAAAAACACACCAATTAATCAGATTTCTGTCACTACAAAGAATAAGAAGTACCTAATATTTATATGCAAAGGAAAGAAATCATGTGAGAAGTTTCTCTTATTGATAGGCAACCTGAAGAAGTCATGCGAGTTTTGTATAACATGTAGGTTGACAGAGGACAAGTTAGAAGTTTTACACACTAACATACAATAAATGTGCATTTTAATTTTTCGGAAATCTACATTTCTACCACTTGAGCGTACGGTAAATATTCATTTTAATCTTGGAAATGCAAAATTTCCTGGATTGCTTTTTTTAACTTTTGTAAACTTAAAGTTAAAATCTGGGGCATATCAGAATATCTCATATGAGATTGACTAAGTAATAAACAAAATATATGCAAAAAATAGAGAAAGAAAGAATAAGGCCTGTATAGTAAGTTAATTAATCACCTAAATACAACCAAAATTTTCAGATAAATGATAAAATTAGCATAGTATATGAGTCATATGACACAGTTTAAGAGTAAACGGGTAAATCATAGCATCTATAGTGTCCTAAAAGAGTCTGTATCCTCTGAGATATCTCAAATTTTCAGTTTATCCAATGCCGGGCCAAATTTTTTTCGGTACCAATTCTGCTATACAGAATGCAAGGAGGCAAGTATTATTGTGCTTTGAGATTCGTGCATAAAGGATTTGAACGGTCCGGGATTTCCACAGATCAACTCCAAAATTTGAGATTCTCAGGGGATGTGAATTCGTCCTAAAAGGGGATAACATAAATGGTGACAGATCATCAGAACTTATTCGTCAGAACACCAATTGTCAAAAACAGCGAGTTTAGAAAAGAGAAATTGTAAAATAGTGAAGAAAAGGAAAGAGTAAAATAGTGAAGAAAAGGAAAGAGGAAGGGTAAGTAAGGGACGAACCGCCTTCTCACGAGCTCCAAGTTCAACATGGTAATTGCGGCGTGGGAAATTGGGAAGAGGCCTCTCTACCTTTTGTGAAAAAAGAAATTCAGATCAACACTCGCTCAAAATAGAAATAGCGAAAGAGAAGGGAAGAGGAGCGTAAATAAATGAGATCGATAGTTGACCTGAGAGGAAGAGCGCAAGGCGGAGAAGAGAGGAGCAGCCATGTCGTGTCGTGTCGTGTCGTGTCGTCGGCGATTGAGAGAAGAGAAGAGAGAGCGCTTAGCTGATCGGAAATGGAGAGGAAGGGGGGTGTTGGTGGGACCGCACCAACTGGGTTGTGTTGTGTAGAAAAGATGACACAGGATTATTTACGAATTCTTTTATTCCTGTGGGCGGTTATGCTTATTACGTAATACGCAGGGTCCGGTTTGAGCAATTATTAGTCGGTTCGTTTCGGTTCAGTTCACATCTAATCAGAGAACAGTTTTATCCGGTTTACACAAAACAAGAATAACCGAACAGTTAGGATTAAAATGTTGAATAATTATATTGAATTCTCCTTTCCAGTCCTCCCTTTGTCTCAATAAAGAAAGTTTGCACTGTGATCTTCGTTTGTCACGGAATTTTACGGGATGGAATTTTACATGCATGGGAACCCACACTCATGGATACACATGAAAATATTTGTGAGAATGTGTTGGACCGTGAAATTAGTGGTGAGAAATTATATTTTTCTTTCTAAAATATTGGATATTATATAATTATTTTTATTAATAAAATTATTAATAATGCAATAAAATAAATAATAACATAACATTACTTTTATATACGTGTGTGTAACTAATTGGGCGTTATAGAACCAGGTTTATACATCTTATTTTGCATGTTATAGTTAATTATATATAATGTTAGATATAATAGCAACGCACATGTTTATTGAAGAATGTTCATAATCTTGCTCTAATCAGCAGCGTGCGATTGGGAAAAAAAATATTGAGTCAGACTTGATAAATTTTATTCCACAATTTTAGCTTAAATAGAATAGTGATGAGAAAAAACTATAGAAACTTCTGAGCAAAAAATGAGGGTGCCGAAGGGGTTAGGGAGCAAATACCTAAATCCCAAAAAAAATTCCCGTGGAATTGAGTCTGCCAAACGAAACCTAATTGTATGATTTTTTCATTTCTCAATTCTGCACTTGTTCTCGTGTCAACCTATAACTTCATAGGTTAAAATATTTTAACCCTGTTCTTAACCAATTAGTGTGATATAATTTATTCAATTAAATTGAGTTAGCTTCAATTGTAAATAACTCGCTCCATAAATTAATGAATGCTAATTAATATTATTAAGTTATAAACTGGAAATAGAGCAACGTCGGATGTTAATAGAAATTTAAGGAGAAAAATAATAATAGTGAAACCATAATATAAATACAAACTCATAACATGAATTACCAAAATTCCTCAGCATCTAAATTCAAATCCAATAAATTATTTGAATTTATTATAAACATTACAATTTCAAAAGCTGTATGGTTGATCGAATATATATTTTTCCTGTCTATTTGCATCATACACAAGCACAGGTAATACGAAATTGAGAAATAAGTTAACATACTAATAAATGTGTTTTCTTCCAATATAACATTACACATAAATAGAAAAAGAAAACCTAACGAGAATATTCAATCACAACAACAAACCAAGCCTATTTAAAAAAAGACCGAATTGATTATCCAAATTTAATCGGTCCGGTTCAAAACTATAAACCAACGGCTACTGCACTGTACTAATTTCTGACATTTAGTATTCCAATCTGCTCAATTCACACTAAATTAAGTTCAGTGTTTTCATTTTGCGAATTGTTGTCTAAATTTTGGCAATGCCCTTAATAATTGACTAAATTTATTTTTGTTGGTTTATCCTTTTGAGTGGTTATTTAGAATTTTAGATCAACCATAATATTGAGTCTATCTGACAACCTTGTAAACCCAAACATTTTCCAACAAAATTCATATATACCAGCAAAACCATAACCGTAAATTATGAGTTTGTGAGGACTGAGGAGTACACTTAGATCTTATAGAAAGTATATTACCATTTCCCTATAGATTCTATTAGCAGTTTGAAAGATACTCTCTCAGCAAAGCTCTCAAATATCTGTTCTCATATAAATGCACAGTTATTATCTAAATTAATAAGGAAAAATGCATACAGTGTATAGCAAGGTAGCAAAAGCTGAATCTAAAAGAAGCAGGGGCAAGATTTCTTTTAACCTTCGTTGCTGCGAAATTTACCATTGCATAAACGAAAGAGAGTTAAATATTCTGAACCCATAAAATCAGGTAATGAACATATTCCCAAAATCATACGTGCATGTACCTATCAATACTGAACCTGTAATGTCGGATACATGCCATGTCTTAGTTTCATTAGTTTCGGGGTCTTTTCAGTTTTTTGGTGCTCTAAATTCAACACAGTATATGCCAGGACCATGCCAGACCAATAAAACAAAAAAAAAAAAAACACAGCAGCCACAGTTCTTAATTGTTTATTCTCTAGTCTACATAATAATTTGGATGAAATTTAGCAAAAACCAAAAATAAATGAAATCTGTGGTCTGAGGATAACAAGTATATCCCTGGAGAAGCACCTATGAACAAACGGGATGATACCGGAGGCATTGTGTCGGTTAAATTGTAAAGTCCTGATGAAATTGTAATGTTTAAGGTAGATTTGTCTCTGTAAGTAATAAGTATGCATGAAATCAGAGATCTTTACGTATATCTCCTTTTGTGTGTTTACCAATAATCCATACATGAGCAGACACCATCACTGAAGTGATGAAACCGATTAACATCTCTGACAAGTATCTCTCTTTTCGCAAACTTGGAAACCAATTTTGTAAAAGAGTGGCAATCCTCGCATAACCTTAGATTTTTGGTTATCCTAATAACCTCGCCCTTTTTCCCATTAACCAACCCAAATGCAAGTGCTGATTTCTCGCTATGCCTTAACAACAACCTCTCCTTCTCCTCCTGCTCAAGATCATAAAGTACCACTTTGGTATTTGGTACATAACCATGCCTTTTCATGGCGGTCACAAGCTCTACAAGTAATGCATGGATTTCTTGTCTCTGTGGATTCATTTCATCTACAGTTACAAACAAATGGACTTTGTTGAAAACCTCAATCCAGCTACAACCGGCAAGTTTAGGCAATGATTGTTCTTCTAGAAGCTTCCTTACTCGAACAACTTCTTCTGGCATCTGTGCTTTTGTGTATACATCTGCTAAAAGCACATAATTCCCAGAGTTCTTGGGTTCGAGGTCAAAAAGATGAAAGCATGCCAACTCAGCATACTCTACATGGCCAAATTTTCTACATGCACCCAGGACAGAGCCCCACACCTGCGGACTAGGCTCCACAGGCATCTCTTCTATTATTTTCACAGCTTCATCCAACAGGCCAGCACGGCCAAGCAAGTCCACCATGCATGAGTAATGCTCTACATGTGGTACCACATTATATTTCTCAGTCATCAAATGAAAAATCCTCTTTCCTTCCTCTACTAACCCACAATGGCTGCAAGCTCCCAAAACACTAACAAAGGAGACAACACTTGGTGCAACTCCTGACTGCAGCATTTCATCGAACACCTGAATGGCTTCGTGATACAAGCCATACATTCCATAACCAGAGATCAATGAGTTCCACGAGACAACATCTCTTTTACACGAGTTTACGTAATCAAACATACGACGTCCCAAAACAATACTGCCAGCTTTCATATACATGGATACTAGAGCATTGTTAACAGAGAGAACTGATTCAAGCCCCCTTCGCAAAATATAACCATGTAATATTTTTCCTTGACTGAGTGCTGCTAGACCCGCACAAGCTAGTAAAACGGAGATGATAGTAACCGCATTGGGAGCGAGGTTCATGTCTCCACTCACCATCATCTCACGAAAGAGGTTCAATGCATCATACGGTCGTTCATTCCTTACATAGCAGCTAATCATGGCACTCCATGTCACCAAATTTCTAACAGGCATTTCATCAAACACTTGCTCACCATAGGATGTGAACCCAAGTTTTGCATAGCAATCGAGCAAGGTTGTTGCCACATTGATGTGAGAATCATACCGTCTCCTAACCGCATCACAGTGGATCTGTTTGACCCGGTTCGGGGCACTTGAAGAATCAGCTGAACACGCAATGCAAGATTTGAGAGCATAAGAGTAACTAAAACTGTCGAGCTCTACACCTGTCCAATTCATTTCACTGAAAAGTAACAGTGCTTCCTCTGCCTGGTCATTTGCTTGTAGCGCCTTTAGCATCGCATTCCATACAAATATAGTCTTAGTGGGAGTATTATCAAACACCTGCCAAGCAACAGAGAGCAAACCAAACCGACTGTACATATCAATCAGCCTGGTAGATAAAAATGGGTCTGTGTCAAAACCCGAATCTATTATACACCGATGAATCACCGAACCATAAGAGGGATTGTTCAACTGGCAACAAGCGAGAATCAGCGATTCAAATGTGCGTTGTGTCGGCTTAGGTTCAAGAGGGAGGACCTTGAGTGCACGTGAGAGGTTTCCTTGTTTGCAGAGGATCTGAATTTGGTGGTTCTGGTTGTGGGCAATTGGAGGAGGCGCTTTAATGGCGTTGGCGGAGGAGAATGATTTGAAGGGTTTATATTGAGGGGAGAAAAAGGGTCTTCTAGTTTCTGTGGATTTGTGGAGGAAGGGAGTGAGGCCTGTTAGATGGAGGTTCGCCATTGGAAGTGGTAGAGAGGTGGAGTTGCGCGCGCGCGAAGGAGCGGCGCTTGCTTTGGTTTGATTTCTTATCCTGATATGACCTCACGGTTATATTATTAAAACTTTTAATATATTCTTTAGTCCAAAAATAATAAAAGGGGATGTAGCTCAGATGGTAGAGCGCTCGCTTAGCATGCGAGAGGTACGGGGATCGATACCCCGCATCTCCATTTTTTTATTTTTTTACGACGTTCTACTTCTACACCAGTCTCCAATATTTTTGGGTAAAGATTTTAACAGAGCAGTTTGCTTTAATAAATTTTAAATGCTCCAAGTGATAATGTCTTGTTTTTTTTACTTCAATAAATTTTAATTGCAAATATCTGATCAAACTATCCACTCATTTTTTTGGGGGCTTCTCTTTATGTGAAAATAGCTTGTCAAATTTTTTGCTTAACCCATGTTGTGCTCACATGTAATGCGTAAATTTTGAAAGACAGAGAGAGCACCTTAAATTAAATTTTTTTTTTTGTCACTTTTAGCGCAAACCTGAATACAAACAAAACAAAAAGGAAAGTTACAAAAAAATAATCTAGACTCCATTCCTTTTAAATCACATCTTTCCAGAAGGTTGTAGAAATGACATTTAACATGTAAATCAAAATTTCTGATTCGTTTTTTAAAAAATAAAACAAAAATGAACTCGTGCATCCGACATAAGATTAAGAGCATTTTCATCGGCTTTCGTATAGAATTGCAAATCCACATTGACTCCGACGTGACAATTGCATTTCATCAATCACCAATGAAGAGGAATTTCATAAATTGGAAGCTTTCATTTGCCTCTCATTTTGCTGAATTCGCTTCTTCGTTGCTCCATCTAACTAAATTTCGCTCTATTCTATCCTCTCCCCTCTTCCTCTCACAGGCGAACAATATATTATTTGGTTGATCAATGGTGTTCTTCAGCTTAATTTTTTTGCCTATTTGATCTAAGATTTCTTTTGCAAACCCAACTTGTTTAATCGGATCCGTCTTAATTAAAATCAAGTTCTTAATATCCAAGATAAATTGATTTGAATATTTATAAAATTATTTAATGTTTTCCTGTTGGTTCATCCGTGAATAGCTTGTATTCTTTCATGATAAAAAAATATTACTTTTGGTTGTCTTGTTTTCGAAAGAAGCTAGTCAATTTATCTATAAAAGTTACTTTTGGTTGTCTTAGTTCTCTGTGAAATGTTTCAATAGAAGAAAAAACTTGATCATTTAATAATAGCAGGAGAAAAACGAACAAAAAAAAGGAGAATCACATCAATTGATGCCATCGCTGTGAGAAAGAAAAAAGAGCAGAGCGCTCTAACGGAGAAAGAAATATGTCAACGAAAATAAAAGAAGAAAATATCACTGACATGGCAGTCAAAAATAAATTCAATTTCAGCAATGCAGCCCTTCTGAAATTAGAAGCAACGTAATTTCAAAACAGCTGTAAACAGTTGTTTGCAAATGCAAATCAATTGTACCAATGAAGATGCTCTAATAAATGAAATGAAACCTCAGTAGTCAGTCCTAATAGAGCATTTGGACTAAGGATTTGGGAGAGATTCCATTATTACGGATTTACAATACTCATCATCAGATTTCAATTGTGTTGTCAAAATAATTTTATGTTGCTGTAGAATTCGACATCATAAATTAATTTTAGTATGGACTAGTAAATTTATTTTCAGTGCTGTAAAATATTATTATTAAACGAGGTGAACTTAACAGTTTTGTTATTTGAAAAATGTGTTATGGCTTTGTCAGACACTAATTTCAATTTGTTATGGGGTTGTTTGTTATTTGCAAATGTAATTTAATATGGATTCTTAATTTTTTTTCTTCTATATTGTACCTTTTAAATATTTAAAAATTTATTTCTGTAAATCAAAAAATATGTGTGTGTGTGTGTTTTAATAAAAAGTTTTGCTGGGTTTGTGTCATGCAAAGAAGTTTCTTATATGTAATTTAATTTCGTATGAGAATTGGAATTTCATTTGTTAATACACAATTACATATGCCAACAAAAATAAAATGTTTTGTTATAAATTAAAGATAAAAAATAAATAAGATATTGAGAATGTATAAAAGATGACTATTTTTTATGTGTTTTTTTTATATGTATAATTCAAGTTTACAAAACTTCTACTTATTTAATAGCGGAATCTTTATTTACCGTGAAATTGAAGTTCAATATAAACGGAGAGAAGAAAACCCAAAAAAATATCCCGTCCGGAGAGAAGTACGTACCCCCTCAAATACCCGAGGGATGCAATAAAAAATGGACGGACTAGATTAATCCCAGCGGGGTCAAATTCAATTCGATACTTATGGAACTATAGGGTCAGTTTTGAGAATCGTGCCAGGTTGAATGAACGGTGTAGATTTACTTTTTGCACCTCAGGTACCTGGGGCCTGGCCGCCTGGGGGCTACGAATTCGTCTGGAGAGTGGAATCGGATTTTTTTTTTTTACCATCCAGAAAAATCGAAATAAATTAAAAACCACTCGGTTCTGTTTTTCTACCAAAAGGTCACCCCCGCACAACCCTTGTGCGCACCCGAAATTTTTTTTTTTTTTTTTTTTGAAGATTGGTAAAAGCTACCAAAGTACCACCTGACAAAACTGGAAACGCACAGTGCTTGTGCGCACTCGACCGGATCCGCGCAATGGTTGTGCGCACCCACTGGTCTGCATAGGGGTTTGCGCGGGTGCGCAAGGGGGGTTTTATCACATTTGGCCGGGTGTAAACAAGGGTTGTGCGAACTCGTTTGAAACCGTAATTTCTTTGTGGACCGTCAGGTGCACGAATTCTTTGTGCAGATCTGTTTTCGGGTGCGCACAAGGATTGTGCGGGTGGCCTTTTGGTAGAAAAATGGAACCGGATGGTAAAAAAAAAAAAAATCCGGAGTGGAATTCCGGTGAGACGGTAATTATTGAATGCACTTTTAAATTTTACTACCTATATATACCGCGTCCATTAAAAATTGAGGACCCACTTCTCAGAAGGTATAACGGTGCACCAAATGGAATGCCATGTGTATAAAAGAAAATCAGGCTCTAAACAGAAATATTATGTTACGTCAGAGGATGAAATTCACGAACTCACATCCCCTCAGTTTACTCAGAGGATATGGACTTCTTCATTATAACTTACGGTAACATAATATTTCTGTTAATATGCGGACCATTCCACTTCGGACCGGATTGGCCCTGATTCTGATCGAACGGTTTCGATCTAGCATAAATATTCTGTTACCTCAGGGAAAACTCCACTGACATGATCCCAGACTCACTGTCTTTTTTTTGAGGGAACACAGACTCACTGTCACAGCCTCCTCAGGGAACCTAAAAAAGAATTCGGATCCCCTAAAAGCTAAAACCCCTCTTTCCTCCGCTCCGGATCCGTATTCTCTGCGGAGCTGATCGGACGGCCCAGATTTACTCTCAGCCAGTGATTACTCGGGATGATGGAGGGGCCGGTATTAATTTTTTCTTTGAGATTCGTGCCAATCTGATTTGGTCCGTCCGATCAAAACGAACGGACCAGATTAGGAGCTCCGCAGAGGATACCATTTCCTCCACTCTAATCGCCTGATCAGCGGCATCAGCCTACTTAAACCCTTAATGCCTGATCGGAAGCAAAGGGAGGGAGACAATTTCAGTGGGGGCGACCTTTCCCCACGATTCTCACCGCCAAACGCGAAATACTGTCGTTCATAAACTGGTGGTAGTATCAACGATTGTAGCTTCTGAGAACCTCCGATAACATTGTCTATTTCTTCTCCTCCTCCTTCCTAGTGATTTTGTTATCTGAATAGTCCTCATTAGATAAATACTGTGATCGGAATCTCAAATCCCCCAATAAAAACTGACGCTCATTTTTTTAATTTTTTATTTCTAGCGATACCCTTGCAACCTTTCGCTCTGTCGTGTGTTTTCTTCCCTTCTACTAGTGTCTGATTGCAGCAAGGAGAAAGAAGTTGGGAAGAATCCTACGAGCCTGACCAGCGAGAGACCCTTCTAAGCAGCTTGTGTGGTTTCTTAATCAGGTACGAACACCTCTTCTTATCCCTCATTATTTCTATTTGGTTAATCGATTATTGTATTTAATAATTATGTAATTAATTTGTTAAGTCAATCACTTATTGCAATTTTTGTTGAGATTCATTCAATTAACTTACTATGTACCCGATCTGGTGCCAGATTAGTAAATTTTGCTTTAGATATGTATCGTTTGTGTGAAAGAATTTTAGATTGATAGAACACTGTTGTTTGGACTACAAATCTGAGTGGAGAGGATCTAAATTCTTATATAGAAAGAGTTGGGATAGTACATTGTTGAACTTGGAAAAGGATATTTTACTATTTGGCTGAAAACCAGTTTTCTGGCAAATGGAAGAATGTACCAGTTTAGAGTATTATTGCAATTAAGACTTCAACTCTGAAGGAAATAATAATGAAAGATAAAAGTGTAGATGAAGGACAAAATTGATATCTTAGTTAGTTGTTAATTGATAAAGTATAGATGCTTAATTTTTATTTTCAGTTCTATTAGTCTACCTTTGGTTCTTGTTTCATACATGCAAAATTTTAGTTTCTGATGGATTATCCCACAACTATGAACAACTTTGGTGCATCTTAGTGGTATAAGTGTATAACTAGTTCTTAAACAAATGAGTGTTCCAAGCATCTTTAATGTAGCTTCTAATCAAATTAAGTCAATTTGAAGTAAACTACATTTTATTATATTTTATTTTAATGAAATCAATTCAATTCTGACAGATTTAGCTTCTGATTAGAGTCTAATCCGCCCCCCCTTCCCCCCAGGTCTTGTTCTCTCTAATCAGATGGCGCATAGTGACTCGGAAGAATCTGAGGTCAGTGAATCAGAGATCGACGACTATGCTGAGAAAGCATATTCTAACCTGAAGGAAGGAGGGTTTAAAGTGAAGTACGGGGACAGTGCTTACAAGTGCCCCTTCTGCATTGGCAAGAAGAAGCAGGCCTACAACTTCAAGGACCTCCTTCAACACGCCACTGGGATTGGTGCATCCAACAGGAAAGCAAAAGAGAAGGCCACACACCGAGCCCTTGCTAAATACATGAAGACTGATATTGTGGATTCCTCATTCTCTCTTGAGACGGTGGTGTTTGAACCGCCCGCTCCTCCTTCGAGAGACAGGGATGAGAAGTTTGTCTGGCCCTGGAAAGGTGTAGTTGTCAATGTGCCAACTGAATTCAAAGATGGTAGGCACGTTGGTGAGAGTGGAAACCGGCTCAAGGAGCAACTTTCCCGGTTTAACCCTCTCAGGGTTCATGCCCTTTGGAATTACAAAGGGCATACTGGGAATTGCATTGTTGAGTTCTCAAAGGACTGGAATGGTTTCAAGGACGCCATGTCCTTTGAGAACCATTTTGAGGCAGAGAGGCTCGGCAAGAGGGACTGGAAGGAGAGGAAGTCCAAGACAATTGAGCTTTATGCATGGGTTGCAAGGGAGGATGATTACAATGGTGTGGGCCCCATTGCTGATCACTTGAGGAAGAATGGAGATTTGAAAACGGTCAATGATCTGGCAATGGAGGAATCCCGCAAGACGGAAAAGCTGGTTTCCAACCTTGCAAACCAGATTCAGGCGAAGGACCGGCACTTACATGAGTTGGAGTGCAAGTACAATGAGACCACCTCGTCCCTCAGTACTATGATGGAGCAGAGAGAGCAGCTGTTTGTTGCTTATAATGAGGGTCAGCAGCTCTTTCATTTATCCTTTATGGCACTTGTGTGTTTACTATTTATTTTAAGCCAAAACTAGGGGATTAGGGGTTATTATGGTAGATGTTGAATGTTTCTCAGTTTTATCATACAAACCAGAAACCATTTGCTCTTTTATGCATGTCTAATCACATTCTATTTTTTTTTTGTAATGTGTAGAGATAAAGAAGATGCAGCAGCTGGCTCGGGACCATTCAAGAAGAATAATTGAGGAGAACGAGTCGTTGAGGTTAGAGGTGGACAACAAGAGAAAGGAGTTAGATGAGAGGTCTCGGCAGCTCAACAAAATGGCCAACCAAAATAATATTGACAAGAGAATGCTGGAGGATGAGAAAAACAAGGTATGGATTACTTTATTAAAGCATTATCTTGGTTAGGTTAAATTTTTAGTCAGCCGACACCTAGCATTATCTTGGTCTGGTGAAATTATTGAGTGAAATTACTAAAGCATTACTGGCCTCTTGACCCCTCTTATCATCATTGGTAGAAACTCCAGTAGCAGTCCTTTCTTAGCAAAACCCATGTGTTCTTTTGATTCTGTTAAATGAAGCTGTTTATATTCATTGGTTAACAACAAATTTGTAAATATCTCTAATTATTGCTTTTATTAATTTTGTAGAATGCAATGAAAAACAGTTCCCTTGATATGGCGGAGAAGGAGCAAAAGAAATCTGATGAAAATGTGCTCAGGCTAGTTGAGGAGCATAAGGTTAGTGTGTAAGGGACTTCGCAATTATGTTGCTTTTGGTAGAGAATGACAATGAACCTTAAATTGAAATCAGCCTTGCTGCAGTGTAAAAATTGAACCTTTGTTTTTTGCTACATCTCTGAAAATTGGTAATCTACTTGTTTCAGCATGTGTAGTCAGTATAAAATCTGTACTTGTTTAGTGAACAATTGGAGTCTAATTGTTGGGATGTACAGATGAGTAAATTCTTTCTGTAAGATCAGTAAATGGCCCTACAAATTGCCACTATGCCCACAATAGTACAAGTTCCGAGTCCGACTTTACCAGTTTTTACCATCATGGAATGACAGCATAGTCGATTGCAATCACTAATTATTTCATGCAATTTCACGAGTTGCAAGGCCAGAACAAAAATTTATTTTACCATTAAATTAAAAGCTGTCTATTGATTAAATTGCAGAGGGAGAAGGAGGATGCACTTAAGAAGATTCTTCAGCTGGAGAAGCAACTGGATGCAAAACAAAAGTTGGAGTTAGAGATCCAGCAACTGAAGGGACAACTCCAAGTCATGAAGCACATGGGAGGCGATGAGGATTCAACAGTCCAGGAGAAAATGGAGGAACTCACTAGTGAGTTGAATGAGAAGATTGAGGAGATGGAAGACATGGAGGCCTTGAACCAAACCCTTGTTGTCAAAGAGAGGAAAAGCAACGACGAGTTACAGGAAGCCAGAAAGGAGCTTATTTTAGTAAGAAGAAGGATCATTAAAGCTGAAAATATTACTCCTAACTACTTACCTAATAGTATCAGTTAAAAGTAAAACCTAAACAAACATAAATCCAGAATACCAAAAAACAGACAGTTATCAAAACACCATGCATCCCAAACCATACAGAGATCAGCCCTTTTTGTAGCAAGCTCCATTTTATTTTCTCCTTTTGTAATGGAAATTTTTGCTGATGCAGGGATTGGCTGACCTGCTGACTGGTCGGGCATTTATTGGCATCAAAAGGATGGGCGAGATTGATGAGAAGGCTATTCTTGAGGTGTGCAGGAGCAAGTTTCCCAAGAGAAATGCTGAGTTTCAAGCTGCCATGGTAAGCTCCAAATGGCAGGATGAGCTCAAGAACCCGGAGTGGCACCCCTTCAAGATTGTCACTGTTGGTGACAAAGCACAGGTTAATTTTTATTTAGGGGGAATTTCATGTGTACCCTTCAAAAACTTCAAAATTACGTATTCCCCCCCTCTAAAGTTTGAAATTACGTATTCCCCCCCTCTAAAGTTTGAAATTATGTATTCCCACCCTCTAAAGTTTGAAATTACGTATTTCTCCCACTTAAACTTCAAAAACTCACAAATCTACCCATTTTATTGTCTTTTATATTAAAACTCATTCGAAATTTATAGAATACCCATTTTACCCTTCATTAAAAGCATATAAATCCCATCGGACTCAAATTTGAATATGAACGGTTCCTCTACCGTCCAAGCTGCTTTTAAGATTTGTGCATGTAAGATCAGCACAAATCTTGATGCAAAAACGCATGCATATTTAAGCGACATGCACAAATCTTAATGTGATACACGCTGATCGGAATTGCTTTAAGATCTGTGCATGTTAGATCAGCACGAATATTGAAGCGATTCGCACAAATCTTATTGCAGGGTGCACAGATCGGACTGTAGAGGAACCCTTCAGATTCAAATTTGAGTCCGATGGGTTTTATAAACTTTTAATAAAGGGTAAAATGGGTATTTTATAAATTTAGAATGAGTTTTAATATTAAAAACAATAAAATGGATAAATTTGTGAGTTTTTAAAGTTTAGAGGGGGGGGGGGGTACATAATTTCAAACTTTAGAGGGGGAATACGTAATTTTGAAGTCTTTGAGGGGCATTCTCCCTTTTATTTATTTGTTTTTTTTGAGAAAGGCAACAAGCACAATTGCATTACCAGTAAAGTATGAGTCCACATCCTCTGCATTAACTCATCTTTGAGTTTATCTCCAGACCGTCCAATCAGAATCCGGGCCTATCTGGCCAACCCACATCTGTAATGCACAGTGCCTCTTTGAGATTTGTTCTAGTATGTAATGAACGGATCAGATCTAAAGTTCTAAACTCAAACGGTGTGTTAATGCAGAGGATATGAATTCGTTAAGTATTACATTAACAACTAATTTACTGCAAATTAAACCCAGTTAATAAACCCAATGGAACAACATTTTTGCAAAACCTCACTACACACACACACACACACAAACTAGCTACTGAACACATCTGGCTGAACAGATATGTAGTAGCAAGGTTATTAACTTTTTATCAAGTTTTGTTGCATCATTGGTAGTGGTGTCCCTCAAATTCAATTTCACAATATCTGTTTCATGCAGAATTTCAACAACTAAAGCATCAACACACAACAAAACAACAACTTCAACCCTTCAAATTATTACAAAAAACATTCATTCAATTACTGGTACCAGTAGTACCATCTCACTGACACCATTTGTTGCTAGCAAGCATTGACATCTGCACACTGTATCCAACTGGTTTGTTTTGCAGGAGGTGATTCAAGAGGATGATGAGAAACTGAGGGAACTGAGGGAGGAGCTCGGGGAGGAGGTGTACAAAACAGTGACAACTGCTCTACTGGAGATGAATGAATACAATCCAAGCGGCCGTTACACCATCTCAGAGCTGTGGAACTACAAGGAGGGGCGCAAGGCAACTCTCAAGGAGGTCATACAGTACATTCTCAAGCAATGGAAGGCTCTCAAGAGGAAGAGGGGCTCCTCTTGACCCTCTTATATATAACCTTTGATGATCACTCTCTCTAATTTTCACCTTCTTGGTTTCTAACGAGTGTCTTACTACGCTTGCTGTTCTCTTGCACTTTCGTTCATCTCCTTTGGGTTGATGAGTTGATTTGGATATTTAGGTGAATAACTAGTACTTGTTCATTCTGCATTAGTTTATGTAATTACTTGCTGACTTAGAAACTAGTGAAGTACTTTTGATCTGTCTAATTTCTGGTAGCCTTGCGCTAGATGTCATTGTGTCGCTTTTCATAAATGTGTTAACAAATTGTTGGATGCTGCTATTTGTGTGCTCTTATTGGAATATCCTTAATTGCAATATCGACTTGTTCTCAATTGTGTTCTAAAACTTGTTTGCACCATTAGTGATGTATTTTGTACATTCGTGCTTGATTTATTCAACAAGTTCTCGGGCATAATTAATACAAATGAAGTACAATATTTTTTCAATTCATGAGTTCCTGAAGGTAATCATGAGCATTGAATTAATGCGGAGTGCATTCAGGTGGCAGGGTAGGAAACCTTGCTTTGTCTGTACAGTAGTCATAGGTCATGTAATTTTTCTTCACATTCTCGTAAGCTGCAGTTTGAGCTGGGGTAAGTGCTTGATATTTGCCTGTATTCCACCAGTGGCTGGGAGATGCACATGAGTTGTCTTTGCTCGTGTAGGCCGAAGCGATGCAACCTGCTACATCGAACCCTTGAAAATGGGCCGTGAAGGGTGCATAGGACCAATTTGTCTTGGTTAGGCCTCCATCTGTGGCCCAACTATCTCCATTCCATAGACTTGCAATTATTTTCATCGGTTGGGATGGAAATTTAGCCCCTTTGCCTTTGCTTGTCAAGTTCCTCAGAACCCTGATAGGTGTTTCATCCACCCAAAACCTGTGATGCATTTGATTTGATTTCATCAGTATCATGTAGATAATTAAAAACTTGTCGGTGCATCACATGTATACACAAGTAGATGAAAGCAAGCAGGGACTTACACAACTTGATAGGGGTTCCAAAGGATTTTGTAGTCGTGGAAGTCAGCGGCGGGGTCAAACCAGAGAGAGAGCCTTTGCTCTCTGCCTCCCTGGCCATTCATGTAGATGTTGGTCTGAAGAGTGACGGGCTTCCCTTGTTTGTTTCCCAAGAACTCAAAATCCAGTTCGTCATGATTATTTGTGCTCGATGACAACTGAAATTTTATAAGAAAATTCAGTTTACTCTTCTTCTTTTTTTCCTTTTGGCAAAACTAATAATTGACTAATTATATAAAGTTGAGAAACTTGCATAATAGGCTGTGACAATTCCAGCAGTGTCTTTATTTGGCAGCTTTATTCTCATGTGGAAGAACCCAGAGCTATACGAAGAACTCGAGCTGAATCCTGCACCTGAGAAATGAGAATTTCAAATTCACAAACAGAGAAGGTAGCCAATGTAAATGTATCAAAAGAGTTTTTTTTTTATAAGGTGATGGAAGAACTCACCAATTCTAATGTAATCGGTCTTTTGTGGTACGTTCATTTGATGTATTAAAATTATTATTTAAACTAAGAATTAAAAAATTGTAGACGACAACTAGACGTGGTTTTTATTACATCTATATAAGACGCATATCAACTTTGGACTAATTTGAAAGGCTGTGAGGTTTCAATTAAATAATAAAAAATTCCTACAATTTATAAGTTCTAGTTATGAATTTATAATTGCCACCTAAATATTTTATTCAGAAATGATTTAGTTAATTAGTTTCTATCGATCCTTGTAATACGCGCGTGGCTACGTCACTAATTATTTCATAGTTTGTTCTGACTTGTTATTAATTAATTAATTTGAATTTGATATATAAACTAGTATCTTAATTACATGTGAAGGTTAATTACTTGCGAACTAGTAATATATCTTGACAAGAACATACTGCATATATATACATGCGTGGCTCTTACGCTTAAAAATATTTAACGAATTTGTTAGAGACAAAATACATGCACTCCAAGAGTGGTATAGATAGATATATACCTGAAGTTTGATCCATGTAGAGCTGAACTTCAGTACCTCCGTCGAGATACGCTACGTGTCCGCCACCCCATGTGACCACATAGTTCTCGTTGAATCTAATGCCGGCGCCGGTACCAGGACCTGATAATATTCTGCTCGTCGCACTTGCACTTGCACTTTCACCACACGTGAGGTTCACAATAAATGATGTGATGAGGCACAGCCAACAACTAAGAACAAAACCCATATATGATGTGTGTGTGTGTACAAAATTATATATGTCAAGCTAGCTTCTGCTCGCCTTTGTCCCACTAGCTAGTAAGCATGCACTGATCGATAATTAATCCACACGTACAGTGTGAGTCTCTCTCTCTCTCTCTCTCTAGTTATATATATATACAGAGAGAGAGAGAGAGAGAGAGGGAGGGAGAGATATATGCATGGTTTGGGTTTTGTTTGTAGAGGCGTCATGGTCACTAGCATGCAATTAGACACAGACTTAATTGGGCGTGAGCTGTATGACTAACATTTGATATCTACCTCCCATCCATGCACGCAACCAATTCCTTAATTTTCTCCTTTCGTTTCAGCTCCATCGATCGATATCCTTTTCTACGTAATTAATATAATTAATTGGTTCTTTTCGGTTGATCCACCAGTACTCTTAATTTGTAGTTTGTACACGCGCGGCTCTTTTTAATTATTATTTATATCGTTATATATTTTTGGTGAAAGAAATTAGCGAGACTACATGATGGTTGAATCCGATCGCCCATGCACGCAAGAAGCATCTCCAAATTAATAAAAATAAATGTATAGAGAAAGTTCTTAATTATATATATATATTAAAAAAGAAGTTATCCTAGCTAACAGAGCAACTTCATTAATTATTTTGATTGTTATATCTAAGTTTGTATTGTTTATGAGTGCAGAGAAGCCTTGTTGGTCGTCGTACTTGATTCAGACCGTGCGATAAAAATCGTGACAACTCGCGTGTAGATGTCAATCGATCCGGTACGAGTTGTTTTTGGTATTTGATCATAATTTGAAGTAATAATTAGTGATGCTACAGTAACAGTACTATAAATACCGCAGATCAATTTGCACTATGCCTTCATATCTCCGTATTTAAAATCTAAATGGTCGATTCAAACTGTTTAATATGATTGAAAATATAATTGAACACAAATTTTTATATTTTTCAAGTTTTTTTAAATATTTTTTTATAGATAGATAGAATTATAGAAAAATAATAATTTCGAATGCACATGATCTTCGAATTAAGTGATTTTTTTATTTATCTAAAAAATAGTAAAAAAAATTCTAAAAAAAATATAAAATTTGAGTTTCACATATATTTTTATATAGATATCATGTTAAGTGATTTGAATCAGCTGTTTAGCTGTTTGAAAATGGAGACCAGTGTGCTCTCTGCATAGTAACGTAGCCCCACTCGTTATAATTTTACTAATTTGGTTTGAATGAATATTGTTTTTTTTTACTAATAGTAATATATGAGGATGATGATGAAGAATGGGATTTATTTTATTTAGCTGGGGACACTGCATATATTGGCCCAAAGAAAACCTGAAGAACGGAAAAAAGCTCAACAAGACAAAAGACAAAGACAGCATAACTGTTAATCAATCTTTAATTATTTTTCGATAGGCGATAGGATAAGAGATGTATTGTAATATCTTATTCAGATGTGAAAGAACCTCAAATCTCTACTATAAATTATGTAGTTCCATATAGTAGTGATTAATTTGCACTGCTCTGCACCAACCTTTTCTCCTCTGTGGTCACTGCAACTATTAAACTTTCCAATGTAACAGTTCGTTGATCGTTAATATATAAGGTGCCGTTTGCGTTTTGGTCCATCAATTTTTGGAAAGAATTTATTCACTCTTATTTTTTTTTTGTAATGGTGTGATACCTCTGTTTTGAAAGGAAAAATGATTAATTCTTTAAAGAAATTAAAAAATATCATACTTTCCATTTAAATTTTTTCCTGTGGTTATTATTGTTAAATAACAAATAGCAATAACAACGACAATAATAATCGAGATAACTTAATAGTTATAATAATAATATTTTATATAATGACGACCATGATGATATGATTATTAAGATCATCATTAATATATATTTTTTCCAAATTTATTAATATGTAATGAAAATAAACTATAACGAATTATTACAATGCATTTAGATTATATTTATAATTATTTAAAAATCTCTATAAAAGTTTCTATATTTGTAACACCAGTAAACATATTCATATTCTTAAATCATATTTTGTTTTATGTATAAAATATTAATAATTAAATACATGCATGGAATGATATAAAATAGATCGTATCTTTATTATACGACCGTCTCTATATTGTATATCCGAAAAGATGCTCATATCTATGATGAAATGATGTAAAACAATTTTGTTACTTAGGAGCAGTGTTTTGAAATTCGGTTCTCATTCGGTATGCGGAAGGTCACCGCATACCGCATATACGATATGCGGCCGCATATGATTTTTATTCGGTTTATATATACGGATTTTAAAAGAGAATTCATATATATAAACAAGCATACGGTAATATGTGGTATGACTCACTGTTAACATACTCTAAACCGATATTTTTATCACTGTTAAATGTTAATATACTCTAAACCGGTAATATATGGTATAAATCACTGTTAATATACTTTAAACTGGTATTTTATCACTATTAATATACTCTAAAACAATAATATGCTATAAACTTCATATTCGGATCGAATATAGATTTTCTATTCCGATTGCAACCGAATAGGAATATTCAGCCGAACAGACTGAATTTTAAAACACTGCTTAGGAGTGACTACATGTATGGATTGCTTATGATCTATCATGATGAAATCAGGATATGTAGTTATTGACAATGACAGCTTAATTTGAAACGACACCCGACCGCCAGTCTTTATTAATTCTTCCACTTGTACAAGACAAAAATAAACAAATAAAAATAATTGATGAACAGAATTTCCATTTATTAATTCCAACCCTACATCATTGTTATTGTATCATTTTCCTAAACAAAACAAACAGCTGTTCATCCTTCACAATAGATATTCCTCATAAACAATCATTTATTATCGAGTTCGGCTAGTATGATATCAGTGTCATATGACACCAACTTAAAAATTGATTGGATAGACTTCAAACGACTAATCCAAACCGTTCAAACCGATTTACTTTATGAGTGATGTGTTTACATGCAATTTTTGTATATTTTCGAATTATTTTAGTATCAAATCAAGCGGTCAAAAATGTTGAAAAATGAATGCATTAAAATTAACTTAAAAACTCACACATTTGACCGTTTGACTTAATAATAAATAAATTCGAAAAATTATAAAATTTTCATGTAAACACAACTAATAAAGTAGATTGGTTTGAACGGTTTGGATTCACCATTTGAAGTCGATTTGATAGGTTTTAGAGTTAGAGTTAGTGTTATGTATGCTAAAATAACACTGATGTCATACTAGCCAGACTCTTTATTATCATATTTTTTGGTCTCATAATTTTAATTTTACATTATCCATTAAGGCCGAGAACGAAATACTACCAATTGTTTTCAATCTTTTAGTATGATGGCTTTTGTTGAGGGGTTACATCCGGACGCGCAAATTTGAGAGGGGTGATGCCAATACCTGTGGTGTGGCACTGCTACCTAATATATAGCCATCAATGCTAGAATTCGAATCCTCAGATATCTCAAAATTTTCAGTTAATCTATGAAAAATCCAGACCATTCAAATCTTTTCTACACGGATCTCAAAGCACAAAGAATACTAACCTCTGCATTCCAAATAAGCACCGAAAAAAATTTGGTCTGACTTCAGATAAAAATGAAAATTTGAGATGTCTCAAATTAAGGATACAGACGAGTCAATTTAATTTGGCAATCCCGTTACTTCTTATAGACGAAGTAAAATTATCTGAGATAAAATTAAAATCAGACATTCCAATTTTAAATATCCAAAAAAAATCTTTCAGTAGTTAGACATGACATATTCTATAATCTATATATATATATATATATATAGGTTGGCTAATATACTAATGTTGGTATAGAGTTATACCAAGTGAGTTTATGTGATTCTGAAGTTCAGATTATCTATTTGAAGTGCTCAACGTGTTTTCCATATTGAAATGTGCTTGGAGATCATATTTTATATGTTTTGAAAAAAAATTATTTTTTTTTCGGATTTTTGAAAATCACCATATAATATGGTAAAAAAATAATATGAAAACTGGGATTTTCAAAAATCTGAAAAAAAAAAATAGTAAATTTTTTTCAAAAAAATGTAAAATTTGGTTTCCAAGCACATTTCAATATGGAGAACACGTGGAGCACTTTAAATCGATAATTTGGACTTCAAAATCACAAAATCCACTTGATATAACAAATTGCGTTAGTATATTAGCTAACCCCTCTCTCTCTCTCTCTAGAGTGATGTTACCATGCTATGGGAATTAAAGTGAGTGTTTTAATTCCTGCTCATATCTTCATTTTCAAAGTCCAAATAGTCAATCCAAACTTTTCAACATGTTCTTCATATTAAAATGTGCGTGGAGACTAAATTTTATATTTTTTTGGAAATTTTTTACTATTTTTATAGAATTTTTGAAAATTAGTGTTTTTCATTAAATAAAATATTAATAAAAAATTCAGAAAAACATTAATTTTCAAAATTTCTAAAAATATTGTAATTTTTTTTCCAAAAAATGTAAAATTTGGTCTCCAAGCACATTTCAATATGAAGAACACCACATGACCTTTCTCGATACTTTTTTATAAGATTTCTCCAAGTCAATAAATACCATGTGTAAATCCTTCTCCTACTCTCTATATCTCTTCATAAGCTATCTTGTTAAAAAAAATTGCCTCTGTGATCGACCTCCCAAGCATAAAACCAAATTGGTTATTCGTAAGATTTGTCATCCTTCTTAAACGATGCTTAATGACTCTCTCTCTCAAAGCTTCATTGTATGACTCATAAGTTTAATTCCGCAATAATTTGTATAACTTTGAATATCTCTTTTATTCTTGAAGATTTGTACTAATATGCTTCTCCTCCACTTGTCAGACATCTTGTTTGATCAGAAAATACTATTAAACAGCTTAGTTAGCCAAGTTATCTCTACATCTCCAAGGCATCTCCACACCTCGATGGAATGTTATCAGGCCCCAACACCTAGTCTGTTTTCATCCTTTTTAATGCCTTATTTACCTCAAACTCTTGAATTCTCCAAACAAATCATCTGTTGGTTTCATCAAAAGAGCCATCCAGCTTGATCGTGGTGCTATCGTCCTCTCCATTGAATAACTTGTCGAAATATTCTCTTCACTTGTTCTTTATCTCATCGTCCTTCACCAAAAGTCCATTATTCTCGTCCTTGATGCATTTAACTTGGTTGAAGTCTCTCGTCTTCCTCTCGCAGAGTATAGCTATTTTATAGACGTTCTTTGCACCCTCCTTCGTACTTAGCTTTTGGTATAAATCTTCATACACACAACCCCTAGCTTTACTCACAGCTCTCTTGACATTCTTTTTTGCCGTTTTGTACTTTTAGAGGTTGTCCTCGCTCCTATGATGATGCAAGCATTTGTAACATTTCTCTTTCTTTTTGATCGCCTTTTGCACGTGCTTTTAACATCCATCGAGTAATTAAAAAAATTTAACACATAAATCAATGATTTGATGCATCATCAAAGGATAGTTTGCTAGTGAATACTTTACTCGCAATGTTATTATTATTTTATATATTGTTGAACATACACAAGTTATATCTTAGCTAATAATTACACCTCTATTTATTAATTAGAATAAGATTAGCCATTACTGGTAATTAAGGGAGCATCAATTAACAAAACTAAGTTACATTTTTTTTGGCAATGATATGCATTGCTTCGGGATGTACCATATTCGGCTAGTATCATTTGGACAACCAACTAGAAGCCTTAAATAGTGAGTTGCATGAATCATTTTACACTTGTTGATGTTATTGCAATTCTTTGCGCTGAAATAGTTTTTAATTGTGTTTAAAAACTACATAGGTTGGCCTCAGATGCATCGATTGAATCATATATCAGATCAATGAACACATGCATCAAGGTTCTAGTCTAAACTTCGTGGCTTGTAAGTACTTTGTTTTCATGTTAGGCCTATATTGGGTTTTAGTTGGGTTTTTACATAGTTTTCTTGGAAGTACTCAACCTAATTGCCTTGGGTTGGTGCTTTTATGGTGGGATTAAAATGCTGACGCAGGTCTGCACCTCTTTAGATAGGTATTCCAGTTACTGCTAAGCCACCATTTATATAGATATATAAAATAAAATTATAGTTACATACCAGAAAAAATAAGCTCCTACAGCAGATTACATCCCGGACGTTAATCCAGTAGGAAACCTGAACAAAATTTTCCTAACCATCCAAATACCAAGCTCTTGAGCCCCCCCAAATCCAAACTAAAATCTATCACTGAAAAGAAGTGTTTTGCTAGCTTGTACCTTGTGCCTGTGAAGCTAAAAGGCAAAAATGGTAATAAAACAAATGGAGGCTAGAAGGAAATATCGATTTCCCTGTCGTTCATTTCATACACATGATCTATAGCCTCTGTTAGAGCAACCTGCATTTATTCCGGAAAACATGTTTAACTCCACGATATCTATCATGAGAACAACAGTAAAAGGAAGGATTCTTTTGAAAATAGCCCCCAAAGCTGACCTGTCCGTATTTTGTGAAGAAATTATTCCCGAGGTCTAGAGAAGTGACCGCAATATCTTCATTAGCCTTGAGTGCTTGTGCCAAGGCGAATGCCCCTTTGTCCTGTAACGCATGAATAATACAAAGTTATATGTTTTTGTTCAATGGGTTTATTTTGGGACAAATAATAGTTTCCTTGCCATACCCTTATCTCATTAAATCCCAAATCAAGAGAGGTTAAAACCTCATTAACAACTTTTAAGCTCTGTGCTAAGCATATTGCTCCCTGCAAAGGAAAACAGGGAACAACAAGTTATACGAGAAAAACAATCAGATATCATAAAATAACTATGAGTGAGGCTATGGTAATATGCATATTACGGATCAACCCGTGCTATGAATCCATATCTCTATTTTCAAAGTTCAAATAGTCGATCCGAACCATTAAACATGGTCTCCATATGAAAATTGTACTTGGAGATCAAATTTTACATTTGTTAGATTTTTTTATTGTTTTTTTAGATAGGTAGAAAGTCACTGCTTTCTGATGGTCCAGAATTCTTGGAAAAATCATAAAATTTGGTCTCCAAGTACATTTATATATGGAGATCATATTTAACGGTTCAGATCGACCGTTTGAACTTTAAGAATTGAGTTATGGATCCATAGCATGGGTCGATCCATAATATGCATATTACCATAGCCTCACTCCACAACTATTTGATTAGGTATATCCCCAAGTATGTGTTTAGAAAATTACTTCATCTCCAAGGCCATTAGCCCGTAGATCCAATGTACAAATTGTTGTATTATACTTTAAACAATCGGCAACATACTGTGCACCTTGGGCACCTATCTGCAATTAGTTAGTACTAGTAATTCTGTACCACATTCAAAAAAGAGCTTTATTGTCTAAAGACAAGACAAAATAAAGAAATGAAATGGGAGGAATGAATACCTGACACCAGCTAAGTTTTAGGGTTTCTATCTTTCCATGAAACTTGAGAACATCGCATAGAGCTTTCACCCCGTCAGCTCCTATCGGGTTGTAACTCAACTCCAGCTGCATGCAATCCATTTCACATCAGTTTGGTAATTTAACTAGTGATTAAAAAAAGATGAAAACATTAGACAATTATTTAAACTCACTGATTTCAACATAGCGTTATCCTTCAAAACCTTAGCCAATGCAATAACACCGCTTGAGTGGATATTATTACCGCCCTAATAAAAAAAAAAATTAAAAAAAAAAAGACTTCAGTTTAGATGTATACTGGGGACAACAGAAATTCCTTTCTAACGTAGAGTGATGATTTTTTTTCACCAAATAACATTATTTTTCCCTTGTACAGTTTAACATTTTTCTATGACATGCTTACATTATACCTACTCTGGGTAGATATGTACTCAAAAAGAACATACAACAATTGGAAATAAGATTAAAAGCATTGCCAAAATACAACATTCTGAAAAAGTAGCTAGAAGTGGTAAATTTATTTTCCATGTGACCTAAAAATGGGCAAAGGCACTAATTACCAAATCAAGAGAAGTGATAGTTTGATTCTCCTTCAGGGCATCAGCTATCTTTTCAACTCCCTACTCAAGTTCAACAAGTATCAAATAAATCAATCAATACACGAACCTAGAACAATAAACAAAAAAGGACACATATTTATGTGCTTACCTCATCACCTATATCATTCATGTAAAGGTTCAGCCACATTAAATGCTTGGTCTTCCGTATATACTTAGCAATATAAAAGGCACCCTGCGAGCCAATATCATTGTTCCCAAAATCTAGAAGCTTCATATCTCCTACAGTAATTCCTCTTTAGAAAACAGTGAACTGTTGTAGCAGAAAAGAAAACCAATCTCCTAAAAAAATGCAAAAAAAAAGAAAAAAAAAACTGTAGAGGAGCTCACCTCTATGTGCCAGTCCTTTTGTGATCAATCGAATACCTTCATTTCCAATGCCATTCCCGTGCAGATGGAGTTGCTGTAAAAACAAAAAAAAATGCAACCTTACATGTGTTGTTCTGGAGTAGGGTTCAAATGCCTCGTGTCTTTCATGCCTAAATCGTGCCTCACATCCTTATCTCCGTTTTCAAAGTCCAAAAAGTATGTCCGAACCGCTCTACATGATCTCCATATTAAAATGTGCTTGGAGACCAATTTTTATATTTTTTGGAATTTTTTTACTATTCTTTTAGATGGGTACAAAATCACTGTTTTTGGATGGTCCAGTATTTCTGAAAAAAAAGTGATTTTGTACCCATCTATTACAATAGTAAGAATTTCCAAAAAAATATAAAATTTAATCTCCAAGCACATTTTAATATGGTGATCATGTTGAGCGGTTCGGATCGACTGTTTGGACTTTGAAAATGAAGATAAGGATGTGAGGCACGATTGAGGAATAAAAGACATGAGGCATTTAAACCCTTATCTTTGTTCTGAACTAATAAGCATGGAGTTTTAATATAAAACAGGACAATGACCCAGCATTTTATTAAAAGAAAATTAAAAAGCAAAAAATGAGAAATAAAAAGAATAACAAAAGATAAGACAGATACCCTCAAAGAAGTGTTTAATTCCAAAGCTGTCCCTATACTAGCAGCACCAAGCGGTCCCCCGTAGTTACCACTAAATAATTTTTCAAATCGTATCACTCAAGCATCCCAGCTATAACAGCAATGAGAAATAACATTATTTAACGAAAGAGGAACTAACTTGAGATGAATAGATTCAATTTTGTTATTCTCCAGCAGTGCTCCTGCTAGACTCGCAAAACCCTATTATAGTATTCAAAATCATGTCAGAAAATTTAACCAATTTTACTATTTCGAAAGGATAAGTAAGAATGCTGTACCGGGTAATCAATATTGTTGTTGTTAAGTTCTAAGACACGAATTGTTGCATTTTTCTTCAGCATTTCTGCAAGGGCCTTTGCTCCCTGCAAAAGGTATGATAAAATATCATTTCACTTAAAATTATGAAAATGTTTTCACCACATTTATGGATTCAATATAATAATTCAAACAAACCTCGTCTCCAATGCCAGTGGCATTCAGTTGCAGCTTTTGAATGCCTCCATTTAACATCAACATATCTGAAAGACACTGAGAGCATTATGAGTGTTATACTAAGGCTTGTTAACTTCGAATTAAGATTTCATTGAAGGAATAGGAAATAAGTTATAAAATATTTCCTCAACAGTTATTCTACTTCGAACAATCATTCTCATCATGATCACGGGCACATTTAATGATATTTCACTTTCTCTTCTAAAATACAGGCGCGCGCACACACAGAGCATGGTTTGAATTGTATATTATGGTTTTCATTAGAGGAATCAGAGGTAGGGTAAATTTCTTTGAGATGTAATGATGCAAGTTGTAATACTCTTTTTTCATTTAATATATCACTTGGCAGCATCTGCCAAGGTTTCAGAGAGAGAGAGAGAGAGAGAGAGAAGTTAGTGAGAGAGGAACCTTTGCTCCTTCATCACCAATAGGGTTGCCAGACAAATTCAGAGCTTTTAAGGAAGTGTTTCTTTGAAGAACACCTTCGAATGCTCTCAGTCCATTTGCCGTGATTCCATTCCCGGATAAGTTTACATCCTCAGCATTCTGATTTTTTTTTTAAATGTGAAAAATGAGAGCTCAGATGCACCAAACCCACAAAACATAATCAAATTTACTTTACAAAGTTCTTCCATCTCTATTTTTCCATCTTCAATTTTCTAACATGGACATTTATGAAACCTCCGCTAACTGTATTGCACACAATTTCAAAAGTTACTAGCTTTATGGCAGATGAGACCAAATAATGACCTGATTTTGAGCCAAGCTTTCAGCAAGGAAGAAAAAACCATCATCCCCAAAGTTATGTCCTGTACAAGTAATCCAATGTCAGAATCAAATTTATAACCCTTACCCCAAGAGGATCTTGGGTTTTGGGATAAGCCAATAGTATATTCTAATCAAGCATCACAGCAATTAAAAATGAAATTAAGTAAAAAAATCCACATTAGAAAGAGGTTGAAAAGGTCAAAATTGCCGGTGCTTGAAACAAATATCACATAAAAATAAAAAGTATCAACGGTGAGAATTGAGAGCTCAGTGCACATCTTTATACTATTTCATATAAAATGCATCAAAATGTTCCATAGCAATATAGCTAAATTAACTCACCTGACAAGTTAACTACTTGGAAGTATCTAAGCACTTGTGCAAACTCATTTAGCTTCTTCCTTGACTCCCCATCATACTTCATGGAAGGGCTAGGAGACAGGTTTGACCCTGGTGAAAATGAAAATGATATCCCTCGAGATACACTTTTTTTGGGAGCTGAAACTTTTGTCGTTGTCACGAGCAGATTACCGATCACCTTCCATGCCACTGTACTCTGGAAGAACAAATTAGTAGCTCTCCAGAATATTCAACTATTGAAATATACATGATTGCTGGTAGGGGTGTCAATGGCACACTTTTATCCACCCGACCCATACCGTATTCGATAAGATGGGTATGTTTAATTTTTTTTTTTTCGTTAGCTTATTGGCTGTGGGTAATCTTAAAGTTCTTTTCATTAACAATGGGTACGGGTATGAAAATACTTCCATCCGGCCCGTATTGTACCCATTGACACCCCTAATTTCTGGTTTCTCTGGTTGAGTTATGCACATTGGTTCAAAAGGGAATATAAATCATAAAAATGTACATTCTAGAGCTTGATAAGGCTAAAAAAAGAATTAACTGATGTAAGCTCCTATTCATGCAACTAATTTACTTAAACACAGAAGAAGAATAAAGAACAATTGACAGCGAGCAATCACCGTACCAAAAGAGAAAATGAGAATTGCTCCAGCAGGGAGAAGAGAGGTAGAGAAGTCCTGTAGGCGTGGAGACGGAGAAGGAGAAGTCGCCTGGCCTTGAGAAAAGACATAGACTCGACGGGAACCGCCTCCGTCGAGTGCAGCTCTGGACACGAGAGAGACGAAACCTTTCCTTCTGCTCCTCCAAAGAGAGAGCTGATTGCGAGAGGGATGACAAATCGAACGGCGGGATACTTGCAAAGAGGAAGAGGAAGAAGAAGAGGCGACGGGAGAGGCCATTCGAGGAGAGGGTTTGAAGTAGGAGAAGAGAAGGGATGATGATTCCATATTTCTTTTTGCAGAGAACACTCAGAACGGAGATGGAGCGGGGAGAGTAATCCAGAGTTTTGCTGAGAAGAGAGAGAGAGACGCATCAGATGCGTAGCGTGGGGTAGGGGAGAGCAGAGGTTTATAAACGAGCCGAAGGAATGGCCCATAAAATATTGGGCTTTTCTAACCCATAAAATTTTGGGTTTCAGGCAGAATTGTTACAATCTTTACCCAAGGAATCAGATGGGCTTTCAGCTGGATGATTTCTAAAATGAATATCAAATTCCCTAATCTGAATACAAAATTCAAAATGGAGATCAAACCTCTCAAGAGGTCAGTCTGACTTAAAACTGAATTCGAAAACACAATTTGTCTACTATTTTATATCATATGACGGTGTGGGGTTTTAATATTTAATTCATTTGTCTACTATTTTTTTTCAAATTGAAGAGTTCAAAACACAATTTTGCAAAAGCAAAGGGTATTAAACTTCTTATCAATTATGTTGTTAAAAAGGTTTGAAAATTTTCATAACTAAGTACTTCAAAAAAGCAATTTCAATATTTTATTTTTAGTTTTCTTTCTTACCTCGGCTAAGAGTTATTATTAGATATTTGGTTGCCAGTGTAATGAAGTAGAACTTCAAAGCAAAAGCAAACTCGTATGTTTGTTTTTGAAGTACCTGTATATACAATCTAAAAATTAGTCTTTTAATCACAGTTGTTGGTAGATCAGGATATCTACATGCTTAATATAAGAATGAAGATATATTATTGTTCCAGTGTGATCTTTTGCATTTTACTCCTGAATTTCAACAAATTTGCAACACGTGAAAAGGAATAAAAGGAATATACGTTGCATAGCATTCCCCGAAAAATATATATATATAAATTTCATCAAGAGATCAACAGAAGGTCGATAAAATTATAAAAATTAATATTGAAATTCATTAAAACCCCATAATCTTATAAAATATTCGTAAAAAGTGAAGTCCGTGTACTTGTAAACTTTTAAGGAAGATTTTTTAATGCTATGAATTTTGATAAAAAAAAAAATATGAACATCAGTAAAATATCATCGTTTTGATCCGATACCCATCAGACTCAAACTAAGTCTGATGGGTTTCACAACCGTCTGATCCGCTTTAAGTGTGTGCGCACGGATATTAAAACAAATTTGCACGGATATTAAAGCAATACACACAGATCTTAAAACAGATCAGACGGTTATGGAACTCAGTTTGAGTCCAATGGGCATCAGACCGAAGCTGCTCCCGTTAGAAAATAGTACATAGGTATTGACCATTTGGATTTGGAATTACGCTTGAAATTAAGGAAAAAAAAAAGTGCCCGGATCTTCTCTTTATTAATCATCTAATTATACAGAAAGAATTATTATGTAATTAAATAAAAGAAAACAAAATCATGTCCTAATATAAAGTATTATCAGTTTAGTGTACTAAGCGCCACAGGCCGCAATAGCCTGCTGCACTGCAAGTCCTTCTCCTACAGTTGGTTGAATCAATCCCGCACTCAGCATCGCCTGTGCATCTGTGGTTTACTCGCAGATCAGGCACATGACATGCACTCACAACTTTAGATCCGTACATCGTTTCTGGGCAAACTTGTGATTGTAGAGCGCTTACTCGAGTTGCCTTCTTGTCATCCTGTAGTCAGATATTACAAAATAACAAAGACAAATGTAATTTATCTTTTCAAAGAGAGGTTACAAAGAAGCACAATGTAATTGCATGGTACAAATAGAAGTACAAACAAAATGGTTCGGAGAGGGTTGTTAATTAGTCATATACCCTTCATTTCTGATATTAATCCCCCCCCCCAAACCCCCAGCAGTCCATATCCTCTGAGGTAAGAGAATATTTGAGTTTAGATCCGGCCCGTCCGATCACAATCCAGCCTGAGGTAAAATGCTCAGGGCCCCTTTCAATATTCGTGCCAAAACAGATCGAACAGTCCAGATCTGAACTCAAATTTCTTTGACCTCAAGTGATATGAATCCCCCACCTTTGCGCAGCATGCCGGTAAAACAGGGAACACGAACAACTGGATTTGATTTTTTTGTATAACAGCAAAACTACTTTCATGCAAAAACATTGACATATTTGTCCTAACAAGTCAACTAGGATTGTAAGCGCACATACAAGCAATGTTGAGTGTTACTTAGGTACAGAAAGAAGAGTTTCGAACTAGTACCTTAAACGATGATGTCCAGTTGCTTGGATTATATGTTACAGGAAGTCTCTCATGCCACAAGCTTCTCACCGGGAGAGGATGGCCTTCAGTAGTGAATACAAAATTTCGACCAGCCAAGAATGAATCATCATAAAGAAGATATAGATACTTGCATCTGAACCAAAAAATTTAAATTATATAAACAGAATTGCGAGTTTGTTTCAGTTTTAAGAAAATACATAAATCAATATAGCTCACGTCTCGGAGAGAAAGAAGCTGTGTTGATGGTCTTCGAGTTTCATTGTAGAAACATCTCTAACACTTGCAAAACCACCGTCTACTTTCGTGTGGTCGTTCAAAGAAGAGACGATCGATTCTCCGACCTCCAGGTACCATGGATCTGTTAAATAAATATACTATAGGTCATACGGGCACCCACAAATAGGGTAAAAAAAAATCAATAACAAATAATACGGACATAGTTAGCACTTAGTACCTTTTGTTGCTTGGTAAAGATAATATGTAGACTCAGCAAATTCTGGCCGCAATGGATAGTATTTCTCTGTCGGATGTAATGTAGCATGCTCCAAAAGATACCTATAAAATAAGTAAATTGTTTATAATCACATATTACTTCAGTACTTTCCAAACAAGAAATGGAATGGAATATTGGTGTCTGCATTCGCTGTCACAGTTGCAATGTGATGGCAGAGGAACTTTCACATACTATCTAGACTGTCCGATTGGATCAAAAGCAGACGGCTTGATGTGTTTTTTTTTTTTTTTTTTTTGCGTGTGGGGGGGATTTGTGCAAGATTCTGCCACAGTTAGTTCTATGACAGAGCCACTATGGCAGCAAATGTGAATTCATATTGTGGCAACTTAATTAATGACCAATTAGTAAATTCATTAAACAGACTTATCAAGATCATAGAGAATATATCCAAAAAAATTTATATCTTCATTTTGACAACCATTATTGCCAGCCGTTAATGTGGTCAGTATAGATATTAAATTACCTTTCAGGTAATACACCATACTTCTGCCATACATAGAAAAACTCTCGGTGTGACAAATTAGCTGCTGACACGTCTCCTACAAGAGTCTGATTATTTTTGAAATATATAAAATTAGGACAGAAATATGAAAATTATTAAATTTTTAATTCTAAGATAATTGATTTAACAACCTGAAGCCCAGGCCAGAATGCTTGAAGGCTAGTTAGTTGCCAATAAGTTGCTTTTCCAGACCGCATATCAGCCTCATGATACCTATAATATTGGTTTAAAAAAATAAAAAAAAATAAAAACATTCTCATCCGAAATAAGTATAATGACTTTTTAATCAAAAAGAGAAGTATATACCAAGGGCCATGCCGAAAGTACTTTTGAACAGCGAGATAAGCCGAATGGAACATATCCCAAAACTCATCGCTTCCAAAAAGGATGTATGCTTTCATCAGGTACTCATAAAATGAATCAACTCCTAAAAATCAAAATGCAAGAAAATAAATATAAAGTAGAATTATCGCTACAGAAACAAAATTACCAAATTAAACATAGAAAGAGAAATATACCAGCTCCAATGCCTGATGAGTACTCTATCCATTCACCCGTTAAAACATTGAGAGTTGTACCTAAGAGGTTCAAAGAACTTCTCATACTCCACAATTGACGCAAGGCACGAAGAGCTGCTCTTTCAAATCTAGTATCACCGGTTAGACGTGACAGTGCTCCCATTTCAAGGATCAGAGAGCCTACAAAAATAAGTTACCGTTTTCAAAATATCAAAAGAGATTTAAATGAAATTCATGTAATTATGTGTTTTAATCTTCTTACCGCATCCTGATGTGCTCGTTTCTGTTGTTTCATTCTCTATAACACCATGCTACATATAAACAAAGAAGAAGAAAAATATTTCTTATACTATGAAGGAAAAATAAATACAAGGCAAAATAAACAAAAGTACATAGATACTGTTCAAATATATTTGCCAACAGAAGGAACTATCCCCATATTGATATCTACTAGCTCAGTGACACCTTACTACTGACATTAGTCTAAAAGCCCAATGTGTAAAATACCTTTATAAATATGTATTTCATCATATATTTCATAAAATGAGATGTATTAATATTTCATAAAATCACCTTGAGATTAATCCATGCATATGGTAAACCAGTAGGAGTTTCAAACGCTGGTAGGAACCGCTGTCCTAAATCTTGAGCAAGATGGAGTAAGCGTTCATCATATGAACTATTAGTAAACAAACTTTTATTCTCAGAGGCAAGAATATGGGCTGAGATTAAGCCCCCAAGAACTCTTATGTTACACTGTTCATAAAAGAGAAAAGGAAAAGAAAAAACCAAAGAAATGTAATAAGAAAATATTTATTTATTTTTTTAGCTTGATTGGCAGCAAGGTCAGGTGAGATACCAAAAATCTACTACTGTTTTGGTCAGGTCACGTACCAGTGCGTACCAGTGCGAACTGTTACATATAGGCTTTCATGCTACAATATTTTCCCAGCTATATTTGTTAATCAAATTTAGGTTCCATTATGGTCTGTTTAACTGCACACTTAAAGATGTTGTACTGGTATTTACCAGTTTGTTACAACTGTGGTTCCAAACATTTAACAAGAAGTTGGAAATACATTGGTTCTCTGACAGCCAATTTAAGGTTCACTGACATATTTACCTCAAACAAATTTACACGAGCATCCACATCAAATGTAAGATTCTCTGACAGCCACATAACTCCTCTTTCGAACTCAGTAAAGTTACCTAATACAATAAGACTGCATAAGCCAAACAAAAGCTATATCACCTAAAGAAAGAAAAGTGTGGGGGACAAGCTGAAACACATATCACACAACTATAATATAAGATGAGTAGGGTTAAAATGCCCTATTGTTTTCGTGCTCCAATCATGCCTTACATTCTTATCTAAAGTTTCAAAGTCCAAACAGTCGATCCGAACCACTCAACATTATCTCCATATTAAAATGTGCTTGGAGACCAAAATTTATATTTTTTTTTGGAAATGTTTTACTATTTTTTTATATAGATACAAAATCACTGTTTTTCAGAAGATTTGGACCATCCAAAAACAATGATTTTGTACCTACCAAAAAAAATAATAATAAATTTCCAAAAAAATATAGAATTTGGTCTCCAAGTACATTTTAATATGCAGATCATGTTGAGCGGTTTGGATCAACTATTTGAACTTTGAAAACAGAGATAAGGATGTGAGGTGTGATTGGGGCACGAAAACAATGGGGTATTTTAACCCTACTCATATAAGATTAAGCAAATTAGTGTCATCTGAAAGTATACCTCGACAATGATTCAATTAAGGACAAGGCTGATCCATTGTAATTTTGTGGCAGGTACTCAAGCTGAGAAGAGGGAAAATAAGTTTTAAGCATCACAAAAATTCTCCTCAAGGCAGATTTAATTGGGAAATACACTGAGTCAGGTCTAGATTAGCCCTGGATTACCCTAATTTAATTGAGCAACTGTTCCAAAATTGGTGTTTTAGTTTATCTACCAAAGCTTTGAAGGGACTGCAACCACACAAATTTTTGGAAGAATTGCTCAAAAAGTTTGAATTTCAGTCTTTATTTGGAACTATCCTGTTTGAATCCCCATTCCTGTAGTAATTTATTTGTCTCTAAACAGGGAGATCATCAAACAACAACAGAAACAGAATCAAATGTAAGTATACTAGCATTACTATCATTCAACCCTTTTTACCAATTTGCCTATTCAGTTATTCCCCAGTAAAATCCGCCCACTTTAATTATGTTTGAAATGCAAAATCTTAACTGTGAATAGCTGATTACATTTAGATTTCCGAGCTCACTGAGGGAATCCGTGAAAGTCTTCGTAAGTGGTTTCAGCTCATCATGCTGTAACCAAAAAGAGAACTTAATTAGCACGAGATCAACTCATCAATCACAATTTTTTCGGCCCAATAGCTATAAAAGAATGATACAAACCGGAAAAGCATGTGTCATGTAGTTATCGTAAGCATGGTAAAACCTGAGAAAAGAAGAAATCGTGTCGTACTGACAATTAGAACCCATTTAAGGATTTTATTTTTTTGTTTTAGGAAAGAGAGAGAGAGAGAAGGAAAATGGAATAATAAACTTACATCTTTCGAACCTTCTCTCTCATCTGCACCTTCTTTTCATGGGTGAAGGCACTAGCCCTGCTATTTTCAAATGCAAAGAGAAGTAACACAAGCAACGCAACAACAGATCTCTTCTCGCATCGAGAAGACCCCATGGATCGCTGTAATTCGATCTCTCTCTCTCCTTTGATTAACCGACCGATCGCTGTTCGTTTGTTCTTCCTTAAACTTAATTGTGCCGGGAAGAAAGAAGAGAAGGTTTCGATTGCTTCGTTAAATTCGAATAGCTGATAGATAGATGGGGTTAAGATTTTAACAGAGCTGTTTTGGCTTCAAACAGAGCAAAGCCATATGCATCTCTGTTTTATTCTATTGTCTGTACGCTGCATGAAGCCAAAAATGCTATGTTAAAATCTTTGCCCGATAGATGTCCATGTCCGACCCTTTATTGGTCTTAACTGGTTACTGGCGGTAGGCATAGTCACAGACA
The DNA here is from genome assembly GCA_024447775.1 of Carex cristatella. Classification (NCBI taxonomy): domain Eukaryota; kingdom Viridiplantae; phylum Streptophyta; class Magnoliopsida; order Poales; family Cyperaceae; genus Carex; species Carex cristatella. The sequence goes on from JAJHPF010000016.1 coordinate 926,165, forward strand.
AGTGGACCCAGCCCAAGAACGAAGACAATTTCTAATCTGACTTGTCGAATTGATAATGAACACCGCGAGAGGGACCAAACGAGAGAGTCAGTGACGCCAACGCGGAGAGACAGCCAATGAGAATTTGAAAGGCTGCTGACGTGGGCACGCAAATTAGCTTTATACTAGAGTACAGTTTAAACAAGACTGTTAACCAGCTACCAATATAACGCATGCAACCATCACTCCGGGGAGTCACTTCCAGGCAGTGTTTTGAAATTCAGTTCTCATTCGGTATGCGGAAGGCCACCGCATACCGCATATATGGTATGTGGACGCATATGCGGATTTTTATTCGGATTGACATATGCAGATTTTAAATGAGAATTCGTATATATAAACAAGCATACGGTAATATGTGGTATGACTCACTATTAATATACTATAAACCGGTAATATATGATATAAATCACTATTAATATACTTTAAACTGGTATTTTATCACTATTAATATGCTCTAAACTTCATATTCGGAATAGATATAGATTTTCTATTCAGAGTGCAACCAAATAGGAATATTTGGCCAAATATTCGACTGAATAGACCGAATTTTAAAACACTGCTTCCAGGCTTCCAGATAGAGGTATCAACAGATACGGTAAGAGTTGGATGGTAGTATTTTCATACTTGTACCCATTGCAAATTATTTTTATCCACTACAAATTATCTTATTCGTCATGTTGGATAACGAAATTAACAGGTAATACTAATATAATAATTATTTGTATTATTTATTAAATAAAACATTAAAATATATACATTTATTTCACATATAGTACTTTGTTGCCTTCTAACTAATCGGTTTTTGAATACATATATTTCATTTCTCTATCTGTGATGCACAATTGTGTGTGGGTCGTAAATAAGAAAATGAACACTTTGTTCTCAAAACCGAACATTTAGTAGACTAAAAAGTTCTCTTAAACATGCTTCCATGTTTTTTGTTATATTAATAAATGATAAAATAGTTACTTTGTAATTTTAAAAATAAGTTTCAAAAGAAAGTTACTAAATTGTATAAAGTTGTGAATTTTTGAAATTTAGAAGTATTAATATGGTATTATGAATTTTCAAAAGGGAAATATGCAATTTTAAGATTTTCGAGAGATATACATGAAATTAATAAAGGATAATCAGCATTTTTTTTTAAATCATGGGTTGGAGGTCAAATAATCCAATACACTTTCAAACTCATATGTATATTATAGAATATTTTTCCAATTTATGGGTTTCGAACCCATGACTTCTCATATAAAAACCGTGTGCTTTTGGCACCAGTTCAAAGACAAGTTTTTAGTTGGATTAACATTAGTTCAATATAAACTTTGATTTTCTTAAAAGGAATTAGTTTGATATCGTCCAATCTGATCATATATTTCATGTACTTAATGACGCGTGTATTGTCAATTTCTATTATACCAGGTGTTTTTATCCATATACATAAAATAGTTGTTCTTTTATTCAACCTTCATTAATATCCAAAAATTTCTGTTGAAATGAATAATAACCTGAACGTTTTTATTTTTCTTCATTTTTGAATTTGAAACTGAAAATCACTATATTACCCTATGTAAACTTATTATTTTATAAGTTCTTTAATAATTATGGTAATTCAATTTTTCCTTAAAATATGAACAAACTCAACATGATTTGTATATGAACTGTGTGGCAGACCAAATTTCATAATTATTTTAAATATTTATACTATTTTTTAAGTACATAAATAATTATTTGATCTAAAAATTATGGACCATTCGAAAGTAAAGTTTTCTACTTATCTTAAAATATAGTGAAAGTATATTATAAAATTTGTAAAAGTTTGATTTTCATATACATTTTCATAATTAAAAAAATTGGATTCACTTTAACTTTAAAGATAGAAATATAAATCATTGTTTGATTGTGGAGTAAAGTTAATAAAATTTAAATTGCTTATTTCATATTAATATTTATATTTTATATCCTGTTTAGTAGTATGAATCATTATTTAAATTAATTCATCTCTAAAGTAAAATATTGGGAAATGAAAAAGTGGAGTAATTTACGTAAGATTAACTCATTTCTTACTACAATTTATTCCTATTTTACTTCTCGTTTGACGAATTAAATATGAAATAAGCAGTTTAATCCACCTCTTACTCCACAATCAAATATAATCATATATGTTTAATTATTAGCGGTAGTGACATATTGCAAGTGAAAGTGTTAAATTATTAACTTAGGGCCTGTTCGGTCTCCTAGCAGGAATGGGAATGGGCACAGGAACAGACCCAAAATGAACTGCGTTTTACTGTTTACGTGAGAATTTTTTTCCCACGTGAACGATAACAATTTGGGGAGCCGCCAAACAGGCTCTTAGAGTAAATATTTTAACTATTGTACATGTCTACATTTTTTATCTGGAGATGGCCATCACGCCCATAATTTTAGTTAATTTAATAATGTATATTAAAATTTAATTGGATTTTTCATTTTTAAAAGTTTGTATATATTCAGTTCCTTCACAAAATTTTAAATATATCCTTGCAATATAAGAAGTTGTTTATTTTGTAATTGTAGAATCTCGGATTCAAATCTCCTTATCCACAAATTATGTATTTTGTTCTAGAAAATATCATTGTATCATTGCATATGGTTCGTACATGTATGATAATTGTATGAAGTCAAAACTATTTTGTTAAATCACGGACTAGAGAATAAAAATAGTGTTGAATTGTATATAACTTGTGCGCTGCAGGAAGCCAAAATTGTTCTGTTAAATTTTTTACCGCTTAGCTTACTATTAAATTGCCAATTTGAGGAAAGAAAAACAGTTAGAAAGCATTGATGAAATGAAATGTGTGTGCTGTCGTCAAGAAGAGCTCTAAATTTAAACTTAAGCAGTGCAGTGCAGTTTGGTACCTCCTTAAACCACTCCGGGCCTTTGAATCCTCCTCTTTCTATTTCTCTCCTCACCTCCAAAACAGAATTCTCTCTGTCAATTCTCTAATCACACGCCTTTCTTCTCCCTTCCTCTCACCTCTTGAGAGGATACCCCCATCGATCAACCTAACACATATTCCCATCCACGCCGCTATCTCAAAAGGAAGAACCAATTAATAATGGCGCGGCGCCACTACGCCTTCACGACCTTGCTCGTTGTAGCCGTGGCTGTTGCTTGCCTCTCCTCCGCTGATGCCAAGCTCACGGTCAACTATTACAAGAAGACCTGCCCCAGCATGGAGAAGATCATATCTGAAGCTGTGACTAGCAAGCAATTGTCCAACCCGACAACCGCTGCCGGCACGCTCCGTGTCTTCTTCCACGACTGCTTTGTTTCCGGCTGTGATGCATCTACTCTCATTAGCAGCAACCGGTTCAACACGGCAGAGCGCGATGCTGATATCAACCTCTCCCTACCTGGCGATGCCTTTGATCTTGTCATCCGTGCCAAGACCACGCTAGAGCTCGAATGCCCGGGTACTTACTTACTTACTAAATTTGATCCTTAATTATCTGTTTGTCTATATTAACTTGTGATTTAATTATGTAATGTTTCAGGGATTGTCTCCTGCTCTGACATCCTTGCTCTGGCCACACGAGATCTCATCTCAATGGTAGGCGGGCCCTTCTACATGGTGCGTCTTGGCCGCAAAGATTCATTGACATCAACTGCCTCCTCTGCGAAAGGCCATCTTCCCATGATGAACCAATCCATGACCGAAATTATAGGTGTTTTTGAAAAGAACGGCTTTACAGTGCAAGAACTCGTCGCTCTCACCGGAGCACACACCATCGGTTTCTCTCATTGCAAGGAGTACATCAACCGCTTATACAACTACAAGCACGGAGGCCCCAAGGCCTTCGACCCCTCAATGGACCCAAGGTACGCGAAGGGGCTCCAAGCGGCATGCGCAAAGTGGAAGTCCGACCCAACCATTGCAACGTTTAATGACATCATGACACCCGGCAAGTTTGACAATTTCTACTTCAAAAATATAGAGAAGGGCCTGGGTCTTCTGACGATCGACGAGGCCTTGTTCCAAGACAAACGGACGAAGCCAATTGTGCAGCGGTATGCATCGAACCAGACAGCTTTCTTCAATGATTTTGCACATGCAATGGAGAAACTCAGTGCGTTCGGTATCAAGACAGGCCGGAAAGGTGAGGTCAGGCGCCGGTGCGATGCCTTCAACCACCTCTCTACATAAAGCATATCATATAAATTATCATGAAGAGAAACATTTGACAAAAAGAAAATATTTTTCTAACAATGTTTCAAATTGTTTATCGGGTTGTGAATTGTTGCGCGTAATGTCGTTATTATTATTAATTACATCGGAAGTGCAGCAAATAATCAATGATTTTTAGTTCAGAAGTTTTGTAGCAGAAATGCAGATTACCATTTTCGAGCTTGGATTACAATTTTATAATTCACAAGGTTTGTGTGTGTTTTAATGAAACACGAGCTTTTCTGTGTTATCTGTTTTTCTTCTTTGGTTTCATTATTCCTACAACAACGCCTCCTTCACAGAACGAATTGAAAATATTAATTTTTTAACTAGTTATATAAATGGACGCTTGATTAAAAAAAAAATGAATGCTCATTTGATCATGTAGTCAGCCACGATTAATTCGTACAAATAAATATAGCACTCGGAAATAAATATTTCTCAAATTGCAAAAAACAACTCTCTATACTTGATAGAGCGTGCATAATTAAATTTCTCCAGATCATAATCAGTAGTCAGTTGCCAGGATCTAAGAAACCCGCCAACACAATTAGAAAAAAAAAAAAGCCATGAATTATAAAATATTATAAAAACTCAAAGAACATCTTTGAAAACCACATCAGACACAAATTGCCAATCTCGTGTTACTTTTACTAAGACTTTTCTTCCATTAACCTCCGGTTTCCTTTTCTCTGTGGAAAACAAAATCATTCTTTTTTTATAATACTGTTCTGTTCAATTAAATTCTTTACCCTTCTTTTCTATATGATATCGTCGCTTTCCAATAACGAGACACATTGCAACAGAAGGATAATCAAATTGCAATTGAAAGCTTGCAAAAACTAACGCTACCATCTTTTAAATGAAAGGATCTGGTACAATACAAGGTAGGAGATGTAGGAGTCATCATATATCATATACATGCAATGAAAGCACTTCCTTAATTTAACGTGAGGCTAGCATATCTTAAAAAGCACACCCCACCCCTCCCTAACTTTCCTTTGCATCAATTCTTCATGCGCTAAACTCCCGATCGAGGAAACAAAATTCAGGTAGAAGGCCGAGAAACATCGGAATTCCAAAATGTGCCACTTGCGATGTAAAGAGCCTCTAAAAAGTAGAATAAAAAAATGAAAACAGATTAAAGTAAATATATACAACTTATAATACAAAAATTTTACTTATTAATCCTTCTGAAAATTTCAATTTACTTCTACATGTTTAAAATATAATGTATACTTCTGCAATATATATTCAATACAAAAGTGCAAAACTGTAGTATGGTTTGAAGTATATAACAAGGTCTGAAACCCCTTTCTCTAGGCTAAAGTCAACTATAAAAGGTCATTTGATGAATCTAAGGTGCTATGGATAGCATAAGACGTTCTGTGCTATTGCCTCGAAAACCTATCGGATTGACTTCAAACGACGAATCTAATCATTTAAAACTGATCTACTTCGTCATTGATGTGTTTACATACAAAATTTGTAAACTTTCGAATTCATTTAGTATAAAGTCAAGCAGTTAACAAAAATGATTTTTAAGTTAATTTTAGTGGATTTAAATCTGCTGAAATCCGAGATCCCAGTCGTTCAACTTTTTCTGTGCACACATCTCGAAACAACTGATTTTTCTGCGCACACATCTCGAAATAGTTTGACGGCTGGGATCTCGGAAAGTCAATCCGATATATTTTCGAGGCAATAGTACGAGACACCTTATGTTATCCATAGCACCTTAGCCAAACTCTCATTTGATATGTATCTAGCATGTAAGGAGGAACCAACAGACACTAACAGTCCTAGAAAATATGCTTTAGCTTCTACGGTTTTCTGAGGAAAACTGTAGAAGAAAAAACAAATAGGCTGAGTTTCTTGTTTAAACAATAGACAAGGATCAATTTAGAGTAGCAGGCTTAGCACAGTCGCACAAGTGCTATATCTCAACGGAGAGACACAGGCTCGACTCTCGCAAAAAGTATCTAAAGAAGATGCAGGCGTATACCGGGGCCTTTTATTTAAAAAAAAGGAAAACAAATGAAGCTAAGGGTCAACTTACAAAACATTTAATTTAATCAGCACGGCTTCTTCCTGTCCATTTTAACATGAATGTTGAACCATTTTTTCTTTCTCAGCCGATCCTTTACCCTCTCTTTGTCTTTGTCTTTGTCTCTGTCTTTCTCTTTTTTCTCCTTTATGCTGTTCTCCTCGTCCTCCTCTCCACCCTTCGGCCCCTTTGCAGAGTTCTTGACCTTGATACTACTTGAACTTCTTTTTAAACCAGGGTTCGTTGTGTAGGCAGCATGAATTGTGCTTCTTTCACCAAGAAGTTCATCTATCTGCACAATTCATGTAGTACACTTAGTACATTTCATCATAACAAGTATTAATATAGTATAATATCCACACGCAAGACCACATGGTCCCACAGAATGAAATTAAATAAAAGGGGGAATTTTATGTATACCCCTCAAAAAACTTTAAAATTACATATTCCCCCCTCTAGAATTCATAATATCATTACCCTTCTAAATTTCAAAAAGTCACAAATTGACCCAATTTATTTACTTTTCTATTAGAACTACCATATTTACCTTTTATTAAAAAAATATGATATTACCAATTTTAGAGGGGGAAATATGTAATTTTGAGGTTTTTGAGGGGTATACATGAAATTCCCCTAAATAAATTGTTCACAACTTCACACAAATTAGTGGTGGGAGAAGGGTTGAACATACTGCTTGCATTTCTTGTGCATATCTACTTGTCATCTCTGTAAATTTTGCCAATACTTCTCTATATTCAGACTCAAATTTGGAGAGCTCAGCTCGCTTAGTGATTATCTTAGCTTCTACATCTTTTAGCTTTCCCTTCTCCTCTGAAAAAGGTTCGGCACACATGACCTCTATCGTGTAGCTTGCACTTTTGAAAAAATTATCACCTGCATTAATAAAAAAATAAAAATTTAGAAACTGTCCAATGCACGTGCTAATATATACAACAATAATAGAAATGAAAGGGGATAGTATACCATAGACAGCAAATACATGAGTGCCAGCTTTTAGTTCATTTATCTCACAAGGCTGGAATCCATCCAATTTCTTGAAAAATGCTGAGTCGGGGTCTTTTGCAGCTGACATCTGAATTAAGAATTATAGAGAATGGTCATCATTACAATGTTTAAAGAAACTTTGAAGTAGAAAAAGGATAAGGCGGTCAGGTAGCAATCTTACCGAGTTATTTTGCTCGAAGCGGTAGACAGTGAAGCCCAGAAAGAACATGCCCGCTGACGTAACTTTTCCAGCTTTTATACTGTCCTCCTGTTGAGATAAATAAACAAATTACATCAATCATGGGGAGATTGGAATTTCTACAACAACATCAAAATCCTCAAATATTATATGGTAAAAATAATGAGAGTATTGTTTTGGAGTTGGGCTACGGTACTTCGTGAAGTAAAGCGAGTGTTTTACTTCACATCTATATCTTCAATTTCAAAGTTCAAAACGTCAATCTGAATCGTTCAAGTTGATCTCCATAATAAATTGTGCTTGGTGACCAAATTTTACAATTTATAGAATTTTTTTACTATTTTTTTGGAATATTTTAAAATCACTTATTTTGCTATAGTCCACGATTTTCTGAAAACAGTTATTTTAAAAAAATCCAAAAAAATAGTGAAAAATTTCTAAAAATTGTAAAATTTGGTCTCCAAGCACAATTTAATATGAAGATCAACTTGAACGGTTTGGATTGGCATTTTGTAGTTTGAAATTGAAAATATAGACATGAAGTAAAACGAGTGTTTTACTTCGCAAAGTACCATAGCCCAACTCTATTGTTTTGTTCCTTTTAATATTTTACATAGTACAAGGAAAATCAATATACCAGGTTCATTTCTTTTTACTAGACTCCATTACCTGTAATACAAGGCTCAATCCACCATTCTCTTCTTGCTCAAAGTATAGCAGCTAAAAAAAAATTAAAAATAGTAGTTACGAAAATGTACACATGATAGAACCACAAATAGCTATTATAAAACTCCACACCAAGCAGTAAATCCATAAAGAGAGCTAAAATATCATGTGCCTATTCCAGCTAAAGTATTTAAGCAGTGATTAGGAACAAAAGAATATATGCAATCAGCGGCATCCAGTGAATAATGTCAGTATAAACATAAACTTTGTTACAAAGCATCTAAAGCAAACATTAAGCACATGAAACATCCACTACATAGATTTCTTCAAAACAGATGATTACCGAGTATATATCTATATGTTTTTCAGGATAACAAAAAAATAAAATGAAATACCTTAAATTTACTTTTATTAGAAGAATGTACTCTGCAGACAAGTCCCAATCTAGCTTCCTTTTCTGTTATCTGAACCGAGTAGAAATCAGCAGTTTGCTTCTCCACCTATTGATATTCAAAGATTTTAGTTGTGATATATCCTTATGTGAAACATGGCAGATGTAACAAAAATAAATAGAGAGTTAATATGTCAAAAGAAAAGGGGGGAAGTATCTTGTGATGCATACACAACAGCATTTGAGCATATGCTTGTGTGTACGTCACAAGTAAGAAAACAAACCATTTGCTCTCAAAACCGACAAATTAAAAGACTAAATATTTCTCTTAAACATGTTCCATATTTTTATTTTTTAACAAAGGGTAAAATGAGTCCTTAATAAATTTAAAATTAATTTTAAAAAAAAGTCAATAAAATTGGAAAAACTTGTGAGTTTTTGAAATTTAGAAGGGTAAATATGACACTATGAATTTTAGAGGTGGGGTTACGTAATTTCGAGGTTTTTAGGGGGTATGCATGAAATTTCCCAAAGAAAAATAACCACAAAACGACCACCTATTCTAATATCTTGAGCTTTGAGACCAACTGGCAGATTAACAGATATAATCCTAACCTTTCTAACAAGAGACTGCCCCAGCTTAAGCTCATTAACAGTAACAGCTCCGTTTAATGCTTCCTCCAAAACAGTTGCTGAGACTGTTGTTTTTATTGGGACACCAAGTTTACTGACATCAAAAGAAAACCAGTAAACAACATTGTTAATGTGAAAGAAAGTAAAAAAAAAAATTAATTAGGGATAGTATCAAAGATTTACAGTGAGTTTACCTGAAAAGAGCAGCAAATACTGTATTAACTGTATTTAAGCTAGATAAATCAAGCTCCAATTCCTGATTATCTCCTTCTATAGCCTTGATCCAAAGGTAAGAAAAATAATCACTTCAGAACCAGTATTTCATGCAAACAGTAAAAATTATATTCAGATTTAGAAGTCAGATATGAGATTACCTCAAAACCAGAATTGTCAAACTGGCGTCGTTTATCCGGGTCTGAGAGAATGTTGTATGAAAATGTGACCTCCTTGAACATGTCAGCTGCTACCGGGTCATCTCCATTTTTGTCCGGATGGTACCTGGAAAAAGGTGGAACACTCAAATATCTACTTGGTATTCTTTTTCCTAGAAAAACTACAAAACACTCACTTTAACTAACATGCATTACAAATTGCTAAGCTAAGGAAAGTTGACAATAGAACACCAAACAATAATGCAGAACAACTAAGTTTTGCCACTGTTGAAATTCATAATTTTTAAAATTGGTCACAAAAAAGAAGTTTCTTTTCGTTTTTAAAATTTGTATTACAAACGGTTCAAACCTAAGCTTACTTAGAAGAAACAGGATACTGCATTTCACTGAAAACCAATTTAAAAATCAGAAAATTATAAAGTACCTTATTTCTTATTATTTTTCCAAACAAAGGGCTAATCCTATTTATTTTGTTTGTACAACCCAGCTTAAATTGCACAGAAGTATCTCAAATTACTCAAGAGCAACACACAGCCAACCAAGGTAAAAATTAGAAAAGTGAAAGAAAAGAGAAAATAATACTTGAGAGCCATTTTGCGATAGGCGCTCTTTATTTCTTGATCTGTGGCAGTACGACTGACAGCAAGGACCTCGTACGGATCTCTTCGCTCTTGCTGTTGCGTCCGAGGCTGCTTCTTCCCTCCGGCCGCCGCATCCCCCTTATCCGACTTGAAAGAAGTGGATTTCGAACCGGGCATTTTGTTTTCTCCCGGGTAAAAAAAAAAAAAACCCTCGAAACCCTAACCCTAGACTCTCAGTTTCCCGATTGAATCCTTCCCCGGAATCTCAAAACAACAAATGAACAAAATCACGATTAGAGATCAGAATTTGACGGTGGGAAAACCCTGCCCCCACCGCATCTTCGCATTTGAGCTGGAGGTGACGCAACGAATCAAAAGGAGATAAATTTAAATTCAAACCAGACAAAGGTAGTAAGTTATTCAAGAGCTCGATCTAATAATTATTTTTTGTAAAGAATTGAATTAAAAGGAAACTTTTGAGGTAAAAAAGGAAGAGGAGCCAAGAAGGCGAGGAGGCGAACGAGTGTGCTTGTGCTATGCTCCTAGAGCAGGGGAACACGATAGCTACACCTGTTTCATTACGTATTACCAACAACAGAGGTCGTAAATTACTACATTAGTCAAAAGTTACCAGGATATTGAATCATTGATATTTATTATTTATACATCTCTGATCCATGTGCAGTCAATATATTTTCTCAATAAGCGACTGTTTAACTGTCTCTATCGTAGAATATAGTCTGGATTTGTCTGATTAGGAGTTATTACTTATTAGACCGTGTCTGGAACTGTCCAAAGATCTCCCGTTGATTAACTCTTGTAATGGTAATCAGACGGTTAGAAGAAGCTTTGCATAAAGATCCACACTGTAGGTGGTTGTACGAGGGAAACGATATCCATCATTTTTTTTAGGAGAATATCCATCATTTTCTAGGCCAACAAAGCGGGGTCTCTCTGTCGTTGCGCGAGTTGGTGAAGATGCACTCCATTTCGACCGTCACCAAATTTCGGGTAAATATTTTAACAGAGCAACTTTAGCTTCATGCAGCACATAAACCTTATGCAAAGCTGTTTTAGTTCTATATTCTATGCGCTGAATGGAGTAAAAAATAGTCCGTTAAAATCTTTCCCGGAACTTCAGAGTGGCTGACGCCTGACGCCGTTCGATGAGATCTAACAATTAATTTTGTTGCTGTGTTGGTGGAGATCTATAGTTATTAATTATTATGGGTACGATATTATCGTTAAGTATAAAATCCGGTCGGATTGCTTCCCTTGGGAGCAAAACTATTCCACTTGAAGAAAAGAAAGAAAAATTAAGCATATCCAGTTTTAACTTTTAAGGTGATGATATTAACACACTATTTTTTTATTTGAACAAAACAGTTTCAGATTTTTTAATTTTATAGACATTTTTATCCTCCCATACATATATCTTTAAACTGCAATTTTGTTCTCATAGATTATTCAATTGTCTAGTACAAAAATTATTTATTAGTTACTATGTATTCTTTATTGTTAAATGAAAAAAATAATCCGTGTACTTTTAGAAATAAATCAGCTGTTACCTTGTTCATCAATATAAAGAAAGTGTATTTTAAATAAGATATGGTATTTAGAGAGTAATTAAGCAAGGACAAATTTGTCCATACAAATAAAATATTTAAATTTATTGTGTTAATAAAAATATTGATTGTGTTAGTATCATCATCTCCAGTTTTATGTTCGCTCATATTTCACTGCAACTCTTTGACTGTAAGTCAAAGAAGACTGGAAACGACTCAAAACCAGATAGTCTTTATGCACGAATCTCAAAACAAGTGAATGGGTGGATTTGAAATTACAGGCTCCTTGTTGTTTTTTGGAATCGCAGCAGATTTATTTCCCCAAGCTTCTCGTTAGGGATCAAAATATGTTTTCTTTTTTCTTTTTTTTTTCTGGAGTAAAGGAGCATTCTTTTTTTCTTCCATCTGGATCATTCAAAATTCATCGTACGGCTTCAATTAAATCTGAATTATTTTAATAGATTAAATTAATTTGAAAATAAAAAATAATTGAGACCGTACGATGAATTTTGAACGATCCAAATGAAAGAAAAAGGTCATTTTCTCAAGAAAAGGAGCAAAGTCGGTTCCCTCATTCAGTGCTGTTGCCTTGTGCCCAACTGCCCATTAGGCATTGGCCTTCCAAAACACACACACACACACACACAATAAAAAGGCAATTTATATATTTTTGAAAAAAAGGACAATTTTATCAAACAAAATAATTATTAATAAATTGACTGAACAGAAATCATTTTTTATAATATTCTCATGTTCATAAGCAACAATTTTCCATGCTAAGCCATGATAATGTTGATTAATATTATTTTGCAAAAGATTATTTTCAGTCTGGATTTGTCAAACTTTGAGATATTATTTGAATATAGACTATTTGAACAGTAATGCCAATTTAATTTGTTGTTCAACTTTACCCACTATCTAGTTGCTTCGTCTCACCCGGGTAGTGCCAGAGAAAAAGTTATTTTGTTTTGGTTTATGATATACTCATATTCATAGTTTACAAATAAAGGACTACCATCATAATTGAACGTTAACAAATAATAACAAAAAAAAAACAATTTGAATAAAATAATGCATCTCTATCTTTCCCATGTAAAAGACAGGACTGGAAAGAAAATAAAGAGGCTATATTTGAGTTTCACAAAAACATTTTGTTAATAAATTTTGCACAATCCGGACCTTTAAAATTGAATCAGACATTTTGATAGCTATGACAGCGGGCTGCCATAGCAGATGTGGTCCATGCCATGTGGAGTCCTCTACCATCACATCAAACGAGCAAACGAGAGAAAGAGGAGGTCAAACAGTTGGCTAAGAGGATTGTTATTTACTCAAAGGCCAACCTTTTGATAGATAGATATCCCTCACGACTTCACAGTCTCTGTGAATGTTTTAAAAAAAAAAAAAAAAGCAAACGAAACGGTTTGTCGTCTCAAAATATGAAAATATAATACAGAGTACACCCCAAGTTTATCATGATTTCAGCAGAACTTTTCTTTGAGGAGTGATTTCAGCAAAACTAACAAACACATCCTTCGTAAAAGCTAATGAGATGGAATGAAATGGCAGAATCAATCTTTCGCACCAAGAACTGAAATATATAATATTTTACTGGTAAAAAAAAATAGCCGCAATTGATATTCGAGAGATAGCAAATAAAACAGAAATTATATAATAATTATGTATCAACCCAGCCATTTTCCTTTCTTATCTCCTCCCATACCCTTCTTACCACCAAATGAAACAAGCTAGGAGTGGCGCAAGGATGAAGGCACACACCAAGGCCCATAGCATAAAGGGTCATACCGTACCACCATGGTACCGCAAAACTACACAAACAGCTCAAGGTTTAAACCAGCAGGTGCCTTTGTTGTTTGAACCTTGAACATCTTTTCTTCACCTCCCTTTTTTATGTGCATTTTGGTGCCCCCCAAGTTTGTGAACACCTTTCGACAGAACTGATATGCAAAGTGCTTTTCAACTGCCTTATTTTGTGATTGGAGTTTTCCTGGTAAGTAAGTGTTTTCAAGAATCCTTTGTTACATGCATCTGCATTTAAATATACCATTAGCTGAGGTTGATAAATTATTTTTTTTAAAATAAATCAAGGTGATCAGAAATATGACCTCACCAAAACAACCTATCAACAGGAAAAAAAACAGACAGAGAAACAAACGATGACACGGGTCCAAGAGTGCATAATGACACCTCAAATTGCTATCATAGTATCAAAGCATCTCTGATTAAGTATAGAACATACATAACATTGTGGCAGCTATTTTAAGTGCTTTTAGAATCTGTTGAGAGTGCTTCTTATTCGTTGTACTGTATCTTCCAAAGCTATCATCTTAAAAAAAATGGTTAAAGGATATTAAAAGGTGGGCACTATCTTAATCAACTTAATTCTATGCCATTAGTCAACAGTGGCAACACTTAAAATATAAACAAGCCTTATGTTCCATGATATGTTCGATTTTAGTTTTGAAGTACCCTCCAAACTACTGAAATATAAACAAGAAGAAATACAAAAAAGGCTTCTGATAACAAAAGAAAATGTTTGAGTTGGAATCAGAGAGTTGTACCTCCTGCCTATTTACATTAGTGTAATTAACAAGAGGGCATAAAGCACTAGAGTTGTCCATTGTTTTGTTATCTTGCTGTTTACATGATCGACAGAGCTTTCCATGTGTAACAAAAAGACAGTTCAAATCAAACTTCAGTTCATTTGGGATTCTCCTGTTTAAATGAAGATAAGCTGTTTCCCTGCTCGCTGTCGTTGGTATCCAGCCAATACCCTTTGTTATCTGAAAAACCTGAAGTAATACACCTATTTTAAAATTATAAATGCAATTTTTGCTAAAAATGAGGGGAATATAGTACTTACATGAGTGTCCACTGGGAAATCGTTTTTCTGAAGATAGAACATGAGCACACAGGCTACCTGCAATAACTTTCGTTAAAATTTGAGCTTTTCTGTTTTGTTCTCAGATATCATAAGAAATTGTTTGACCTTATCTTGATTGCCCCATGACCAAATATGCAATAAAATGAAAAGGTTAAGTTAATTATCTCTTGATAGAACTCAAAAGACATGATACAGTTTTGCAAAGTAATGTGCAACATTGGTTTGGGACTAAATTGTTAATCATATTAACATTTTTATTGAATTGAATACATACTGTTTTGGGGCCGATGCCTTTGAACTGGGATAGCTCGGTCTTGACCTCATCAATCGACAAGCCTCTCAAGTATTCCAAGCAGAAATCACCCTTTTTCTCCTTTAAAGTTTTCAAAATGCTCTTGATCCGACCTGCCTTTGTCCGGGCCAATCCACCACATCTAATGGCATCCTCTAGAACATCTGACTCTGCACCAAGTACCTCCAATCCAACAAAAAATTGGGAAATTAGGTTTTCGTCTGAATAAAAATGCGCCAAAAGGAGAACATGTAGTTATTAGTGTAGAGATTACTGTCGTATTTTGAATTATGTTCCCAATAGACTAAACTAACAGTTACAGCATGATCTATAACAAGATAAGCTAACAATCTAGTTGCACAAGATATAGAGATAATTAAAATGTAGCTCAAAAAGAGTATGGCTATGTTAATATGCATGTTATGGATGGCCATGGATCCATATCTCTATTTGTAAAGTTCAAACAATTGATCATAACCGTTAAACATAATTTCATATGAAAATGTACTTGGAGGCCTATATTTTTTAGAATTGTTTTACTATTTTTTAAGATAGGTAGAAAATTACTTGATTTAAAAAATATGGATTATCCGCAAGCAGCAATTTTCTTCCTATTTAAAAGACAGTAAAAAATTCTAAGAAATATAAAATTTGATCTCCAAGTATATTTCATATGGAGATCAAAAGTTCGGATCCACTGTTTGAACTTTAAAGCTAGAGATACAAATTCATAGCACTGGTCGATCCGTAAGCTTGAGAATTTTGTATGATTGACCCTGTATTGTGTTTTTGACCCCCAAAACTTGGCACTCCGCCCCTGTTCCCAATAGACATCAGGGTATGTTTGGAATAAGAATAGCTAGAATAGCAAGCTATTCAAGAACAGTTACTATTACAGATACAGTATGATCTAGAACAAGATAATCTAACAATATAGTTGCACAGGGAATAAAAGATAACTAAATGAAGATTAAAAAATTGTATATATACTTGATTCCAAGTGGGAAAAGCAGATTTGAGGCGCTCAAACGCCTTGCGTGAACTAGAATCGGTTGTGTTCTGCGACAGAAGAGTGATAACAAGGCCATCAAGTACGGATTCGGATTGCAGACCCGGTTCGTGGCGGATCCGGCGAAACTCAGCGAACTCCTTGGGGAAACCGTGGAGGGAGAGAAGGGAGTCTCGTACGGAGAGGCATTGGTCCGGAGTCGGGGCGTCGAACTGCGGGTACGGATCCTTGGATCCGCTTGTAGCAATTGCTTGGGTTTTAGTTTTGCTCTTGGGTTTTCGAGGCATTTTGATTTGGAGGAAAAAGGCAGCGGAGAGGGAGAGGGAGAGGGAGAGGGAGAGGGAGGCATTTTGATTTGAGGAGAGAATTAGATAGATCCACTCTAATTATTAATTAAAGGGCCGGATTTGGGAGGAAATCGCATCCTCTGCGGAGTTTTTACGCAAGCGGTTTTTTTAATCTGGTCGGACCAAATAAAATTTTGATACGAATTTTAAAATAAAATTAATACTGTCCTTTCATCATCTGAGCATTTACTGGCTGAGATTAAATCTGGACCGTCCGATCAGCTCCGCAGGAGGAAAACTCCGTAGAGGATACTGGTACAATTTGGGAGATGAGATTTTAAAGAAGGATTGGATGGGATTGGGTTAATTATCTGTGCATCGATGCAGCAAGGATTTGGCAGATTAGATTTGACAAGAAATCCAACCCCTCGTTAAGAGTGATTCAAACAGCAATTGCATCGATGCAGCAAGGTTAATTATCGTTGTCAATACATTCCAAGAGAAGAGAATTTCAAGGCCCGTCACCTTGCAAACTGGGCACGAAAGGGCAACCAACCTCTCGCATACTCGATTAATTTTTGAGAGTAAGGCAACCGATGCAAAGGTGATGACCTATTATTTATGGAGAGAGATCAAATTGTGGTTGAAATTTTGTTGATTTTGTAGTTATTTTAACTTGTTGTAGCAAGACGTTGTTTAGTTATAATTTTACTGATAGCAACTATCAGTTTTAAAAAAAAAAAAAAAGTTTTAATACTGTTTCTGTAATATTACAAAATGATAGCTATTATATCCATGTGATGTAAACATTGAGGTTGATGTGTTAATAAAATTGCCTACGGGCTTCAAAATAAAAACAAAAACTTAGCTACCCTTCACTTTAATTTCTTGATTTACCGGAAAATTTCACTTTTTTTTGCTGACCCGAACTTTTTACATTTATTTTAGCACTCTTCTCATTTTTATTCTTTTCCTACTTATTATATTGTCTTTAGCTCATTTTTTTTTTCTCATATTTCCCTGGTTTGTATTATTCTTTTAAAAAAAAATTCACGTGTAGATTTGGTAATCCGTTTTTTGGTATTAATTTCTTTCCATTAACCTTTTTTATTTAATTAATTATATGGCACATTATGAGCGAGTTAATATTAAAAAGTTCTAATATATTATAATATATAGTACGGATATTTAATATTTAATTATATTTTCTGATACTAAAAGCAATGGATTATATATGGACACGAGAGAGTTGTGCCGAACAATGCAATGCTGAATTGCTGACTGATATAGACGAGAGTACTTGCATTTAATTTTATTTTCTGGCCTCTCTAACTCTCATTTGCACCTTTATTATTTATGTAACAGCCCTTGATATTTTCTTGTTTGTGAGTACGTACAATTAAATTATATATATTATTTGTATTTAAGGTTTGGTTGCAGAAATCGAGCCAGAAGCTCAATTAAGGACTGACTAATCTTACAACAGAATGCTAATTGTGCATGGTACAATCGCATAATGTTTGCACTAATTAATTAATGGGGCTCAGATTTTATTGGTGTAAAGTTGGGTTGAGGGCTGAGTGCATTTAATTTATAAGGCTAATTTAAATATATTTTATGATTGATTTATAGATGAAAGGGTGTTAAATTGAGTTTGTTCTTAACAATTAATGATGTCTTGTTGAATTAGCAACTGCCAGGTTCTTTTCAAAAAGAAAAAAAAAAGATGTCTTGTTGAATTAGTTGGTTGGTTTCAATAGAGACCTCATTGCATTATTGACTGTCCGTCCGTCCGTTCGTTTGTAATTTGTCTGAGCCAGGGCCCAGGTGCTTGGCTTGGGTGATCCGACAACAGAACGGACGAACAAATTACTACTTACTACCAGTAACTTCTGGTACTTGTAGATAGCTTTAGACCCAAAATACGATAGATAGATTTAGCTTCATCTTAGGCCCATCTTCAGACGTATCACAGCTTGGAAATTTCTCTTAGGAGACTCAACTAGGAACTAGAGTTTGGAGTTTAGAGTTAAGGGTTTAGGGCATGGAGAGACGACCAAACTAGTGGGATATGGCCAAATGGTGGCTGAGGATCCACTACATGCTGAAAGCCTGGCACTGCTATACACCATCCGGCTATACAGAGTACTCCACATAGACAGAGGTCGTCGGAAGATACACATTTTCTCAGATTGCCAAACACTGGTACAAGCAGTCAATAACAATTCGGTACAGAACTTACCATCTTGGAAAGCGGCTGAAACAAATAAAATCTATGTAGATCAAATGATTATGAAACTATTTCTAAACTTCATGTATATCAAATGATTAGCTCAGATTAATTCTCTTTTTTAATTTGTTACTGACATGGCTTAATAGAAACTCCAAAATTAATTTCAAAAATGTGAAAATTAAAAACTTTAGAGACCTTAATTTCTAAAAAGTAGTTAAAAAATATTTAGAAACTCATTTGAATTGTAGGGATGTAGATACTTTTACAGTACCGAATACCGGCTACCGCTCAAAGAAGGACCAACACTGGAGGCACAGATAGACGTTCAATACTGGTGCGTGGAGAATTAAACTTGTAGAGCTAATGGTATACTGATCTTATTTGAGTAAGTACATGTTTGCTCAACTATAGCATCTCAACGCGCTCCAATCGGGCAAACAAAGCTAGTTAATTTACTTCTAAGTTCTATGTTATATTAATTTCATAATGTAGGATAGTTAGTGCTTGTTTAATTTTCAATTCAACGTGCCTGGGCCCTGGACATGTTATCCAGTAAACACTGATTGTTGTAATCTGTAACCCTTTTATTAATGATCAACGCCTAAGGGCTTTCTCCTCAAAAAAAAAAAAAAAAAAAAAAAAAAAGGAACTAGGGTTTGGGTTCCCTTTCGTTTTCTACTCTTCGCACCAGAACCAGATCGGAAGAATGGCGTCTCTTCTAAAACTATCATCTCCTCTACTGCGCTCCTCTCTCCTCCCTCCCCTCCTACGCATCCTCTCATCGCAATCCCATCACCTCCCATCCATATCCCCATTCCGCCTCTCCTCCTACTCCACTTCCTCCGACCTGCCTCCCATCAATCCCACCGCTCCTCCAACTACAGAATCTGCTCCTCCGATCAATCCCACTGCCTCCGCTCCCGATGGGTTTGGCTTGGGCTCGGGCTTCTCCCGAGGAAGAGGAAACTTCACTTCCAACGTGCCCCCCGCTCCCGATCGGTTTGGCTTAGGCTTAGGAAGCTTCACATCCAACATGGATTTTGTCCGGGACAGGCTCGCTGACGACGACGAGCTCCGTTCCCGCAGGAAGAAACATGATTTAGTGCATTTCTTGCTAACCAGAAAGAAAACCTTTGTCACTGTCACAGATGTGGCCGGGAATCGGAAAACTGGGGCCTCGGCTGGTTGTTTGGGCTCACAGGATAAGAAGGGAAGGGGTCGCAGTTCTAGATATGCAGCCGAGGCAACAGCTGAGCATGTGGGGAGAGCGGCAAAAAAGATGGGGATCCAATCAGTTGTGATGAAGGTGAAAGGCTCGGTTTTTTTCGGGAAGAAGAAGAGGGTGATCATGAGTTGGAGAGATGGTTATAGAGGCGAAGGGATCAGGGAGAGGACCCCCATTGTTGCAATCCATGATGTCACGCAACTGCCACACAATGGTTGCCGCCTGCCTAAGAGACGCCGTATCTAAATAAATGATTTTTGGTGAGTTTGGAATGTCTCAATTTGGTTTCCAATAATACTGAGGAATCTTTTATTATAATGTAATCTCTTTAGAAGCTTGTTCATTTTCTTTTCTTTTCTTTTTGGGATGAATTGCTGTTTAGTTGCTTTTAAATTGCAATATACAGAGGTTATTTTGATGTTCAATTGATTTTAAGCATCATCTTATGAGCAACTAATACAAAGATTATCCAATATTTATACTGTACTTGGCTGTTATTAGGCATGCACCAACAATTATGGCATTTGTTTAACAAATTGTGCTTTCCTATGTGTTGAATAAGAACATAGAAGGATCTTCAAGCTTTGATGAAAGGTGTCAGGTTCACTAGATGAGGGACTTTTGACATTATTAGCATAATGTTTGCTTCCTCTGTTTGGGATTTTACAGAAACTGTTGCATGAAGGTCATATAAAATGGATAATGTAAAGAAGAATTTTGGTTATGTTGGTTTCTGAAATTTCTATCTATAACAGGCTTGTTATTGGGAATTTAAAATCTACACCCATTTGGGGAAGAATTTAAAAAATACCGCTGGATTATTCCGTGGGCCATTTTGTGGGAGTTATAGGTATGTAAATGACCCGCTGGATAATCAGTTCTTCCAGTGGGCCAGACTGATTATCCAGCGGGCCTGATATTTTTGGAATTATTTCCCAAACGGGTGTAGGTTTTGAATTTCCAATTTTTGGGCCTCTAACCAGTTTCTCCATGCAACAATTTTGTATGTATATTATTGTATGTTCTTTTCAGAAAATCCAACTTTGACTATACAACAGAGTATCAGATAGTGACTCGGGTGGGTAGCATCCAGACTGTCCATCCGAATTCTCAAAGTCATTCACCTCCCCCCACCACCCTTGTAAAATAACTTCCTGTGTGTTGATTGCTGGTTGATGTGCTCTCAATGAGCACATAACTACTCATCAGATCGAGGAGCAAATTGTTGCCACATTTAGTGGAGTTTACCTTCTTCATGGCATTAACTCAGAGGTAATCCTTTGGAAATTATCCAAGTAGCATAGGTGGCAGTGGCAGGATTGGCAATCACTGTCATTGTGGCTAAGGGCACTACGCTATTATCCAATCCGGTCAGATGGGAATAAAAAAAAATCCACACGCATATTGTAAGGTGTAAAATCTTGGTGTCTAATTATACCTGCAACTATTTTATCTGATAGCTCAGATCAAATAAGTGGCTTAGTGATGTCATTCATTATAGTGGTACATGGTACCTGGCTGAGCTGTTAATTGAAAATATTAGAGGGGCAGAGCATACTTGATATAATTCAACAATGAGGGGGTTGTTACGGCATATCAAAGGGGCTTATGAAAGTATAAATCCTGTTCAAAAAAATATAAACAAAATTTGCACCTTTTTATATATTTTTACAATAATTGACACAAGTGAAGCACTCTATTGATGTCTGAGTCCGGACATAATTGCCTTAGCAGGTCTCAAATATATTTACTGAAAAAAGCAAATACTATTTTGGGCAGCTTCTAGGGCACACAAAAACATTTCAGAAACTTTATGACACAAATATTTTCTTCAAATAGTTTTCAATAAGCATGTTGCTTTCTTTTAATCAACCTTTGAATTTCAGGGAACAAATAGCTCAACTACTGAAACATAGTTTTTAAATTTAAAAAATGTAGATGGCTTGAAGCAATCGAATTTTTGTTCCAGTAAGCAAAGGCGCATGCAACCGAACAAATGGAAGAATTGTCTTATTAATATATTTGTATTCCATCTGTACCTGAGAAAATTCTCACTTTTTCTATTAAATTTTATTAGAATTGTGAGCTATATTTTTTATTCCTTAACATTTAACAAAATCTGCACCTTTTTATATATATTTTTTAACTATTGGCTTATTTCAAAAAAAATAGAAACCGGCCAACATTTGAAACATTTGAACGGTTTGGGCACTTTTATAAATGTCCAGCACTTCTGAATACATTTGACAATTTCAAATATTAATAAAAATCACGGAGTACACACCGTCCGAAAGAAAAATAAGGGATTATATAAATAAGAAAAAATGATTAATTTAAGATGGACTCGGCCTAATAAGAAACAGAGATGAAAAAAGAGGGACAAATAGAGAATGCAGTAACCTGTGATGGATTCAGAGAGTGCAAACCGAGAGCGGTTTGGGTCCGATGGGCTTTACAATCGTCCGATCCGCTTTAAGATCTGTAGGCACAGATATTAAAGCTACTCGCACGGAAATTAAAGCAGACCGGACGGTTATGGTGTCCATCGAACTCAGTTTGAGTCCGATGGGCATCGGACCCAAATTGCTCTTGTGCAAAACAGCTCAAATTTGAGTGTCAGGGTTTTTATTGTCTGGTTTGCTTCATTATTTCATTTTATTGAAATAATTAGGCCAGGCTGCCTGACATACGCAAGCAAACTGAAACGGAGCTATGTCATCAAAGCAGTTTCTATATGAAATAATCAAACAACAATAATACGCAAATCAAATATACCGAAATATTTATTTTTACCACCTAAAAAAACTGAATAACCCACGATTTTTTTAGATCTTTCATTTTTATCACGTGGGCATGTTCACAAATTGGGGTGTCCGCGGACACGTTTTTATTCTTTTATCAGCCCGATATCTAAATCAAAGTGCATCGTATTAATTTTTACCCAACGCTTCAAGAGTTAATACAGCGTAACAGCGAAGAGAACTAATTTTTGGTCTAGTGGTCAGGAGCAGATTCAAGATTTTTGTCAAAGGAGGACAAAAAAATATCAAATCAGGTTTAAATAGCTAATTGGATTTAAATTCATTAACTAATTAGATATTTGATAAAATATAATGCTTTAACTTGTACTTTATAATGCTCTGACTTGTAATTTATGATATTCTGACTTATAATTATAATTACCAATCATATTTCAAAAAAATTATTTTAATTTTAACTATAAATTTAACCTGAATTACCAATTAAACATTCAGAGGAGGGCAAAAAAATTTTCAGGGGAGGGCAAAACCAGTCGGAACCGATAAATCTTCACTAAAACTCAAAATTCAGGGGAGAGCTGCCCGCCTGCCCCCCCCGGAATACACTGGGTCCGCCCCCTACTAGTGGCTAAGGCACATGATCTTTATGTGAGAGGTCATGGGTTCGAAACTCAGATGAAGGAAATTATTTGTTATAATAACAATGTATTAAATAGTTTGGTGGCTTGACCTCCAACTTTACTAAAAAAGAGAGTTAATACAACGGACATAATAAAGGATGAGATAATCGGATTAAGCGGTGAAAAGAAAAAAAAAGTGTCCCCACTTTCAAAGTGCGGACGCAATGAAAATAAAAAAATTAATAAATCATAGTTGTTCAGTTTTCTTATTTTTTAGACGCTAGAAAAAAAATCGGACAAATATAATTTATTGGTTATATCTTGTAAATTATTAAATTTATTATGCATCTAATGCGATGTAATATTTGTTATAATCAATTACAAAATTTTCGCATATAATTTTAGAGTGCGCTCTAGAATGGAGAGATGAAATCACATTAAAGGAAAGAGAAGAAAGGTGAATGATATCTTGGTTCTCCTTTCTACGATGAATTTATACCCTGATTTGGAAGGAACATATATGAGCGTTTTTATACGTGGAATTCCCTTTGATTCTTCTTGCTACAATAGAGTTTCCCTTCCGTCTTTCTCCGATTTCTCCTCTTTTTGGAGCGGGTGAGCAACACCGGTTAGACACGGGGCAAAATTCTCCCCCAACACAGTGATTTCTTCTTCCCCTCCCTCCGCATACCTCTTTCTAGAGCGCAATCTTAAATTTAGGTAGCTAAAGCAGGAAATAATTATACTTTTTAACTGAGATTATTACAATATAGCATTCATGTTTTATGAAATTAAAAATTTCTAATTCCACCATTTATTGGTTTAATGAATTTAGTCGTCCATATTGTAATTAATTATCTTCTATTAAAAATAGTTAAGTTTAGGGGGGGAGAGAGAAATTAATTTTCAAATTTGAATAGAGAAATATCTAAATCATGTGATTATGACTGGTGTATATCTGAATTTCTCTTATATGAAATAATCAAACAAAAACAATTATCTAAGTGCTTTCCATCTTTCAATGCCAAGTCAGTTGCTGCTTTCACCTTAAATTACTACATAAAAAGACATCAATTAAGCAGTCCTTGGATTAGGAATTTAGGATCATACTTCAAAATATATCTGAATAAAAAATAATTATATAATTAACAATTTTCATATTACCTGAACAAGAAGCTGATTACAATCAGAAGGGAAATGTGCATCATACACACTTGATACATTGATTATTTATTTATTTGTTTGTTTTGCAAATAAACATTGGAAACAATGGTAACTTTTAGGAAAAAAGTAAAATAAACGAATTAATGAATAATTCCCCACCATGTTTGGGACTTGATCATGATCAGTCAATAGAAACAAAAAAAAAAGTATAACTAATTACAAAAATTTCATGTGTAGGATTAAATTTAATTAAGCAAGAAAATATTATTAATTGTACCTTGATAAGTGAGATTATAATAATATAGCATTGGTTTGTGAAATTGAATTTTTCTTTAATATTATAGTTATTGGGTAAATGATTTTTTATCCATGAATACTGTTAATTGACTGTCTTAATTAATTAAAATTTAAAAATAGCCATAGGTTGTACATAAAAGTGAATCTCATTGGTGTTATTAAATTTGACATAAAATTCTTAATTTTTTTTTTTTAAGTTTGTTAAGAATCAAACGACAAAGAACTTTATTTAGCTTGTCACATCTTATATATTTTTATCAACAGATTAAAAAAATTGTCAACATCTTATTTCATAAGTGACATTTAAATGTATTTAGCTTGAAGCAAATTCATTTGAAGAATTCCTATGTGACATCTGAACTAGAAGTATCTAGCTTGAAGCAATTCAACAAAGAGGTTGGATATCATATCATATCTGTCTTGCCTTGAAGCAACAGGCACAGAATTTTCCACTTCTGATCAATTTAAATAATTTTCTCTTCTCTGCTGAACTATACAAATCATTTTCAAATTCAGGATAAAAAAAATAAAAATACATTTTGTTTAGAAGAAGATTTGGATGAAGATGAAGACAATTTGTTTAATTTAATTTTCATTAAAAATATATGAGGAACTATATGGATGGCATTTACTTCAGCTACCGTTGAACTATGTAATTTAATACATGTTTAATTTAGTTATAGATGCCTAATAAACTGTGTGTTGTTCATATTTTAATTATGCGGAATGACAAAATAATTCCCTTTAAACTCAACTTGCATTAAAATAAAAAATAAGGGATCAAATAAAAGCAACCCAGTCCGTATCTGTTAACAAATATGATGTGCTGTTGACTAATTCAAAATTTTCAAAGTCAACATTTTAATCCACCAAAATGATTCTCATTTTAGTTGATAAATATCTCATCTTTGCCTCGTAAGTTGTAACAGTATACAAGTTTGACTTCTTATGAATTTAATGTACATCCCCCTAAAATCTCGAATTTATATATTTCTCCCTCTAACATTAACAATATCGATTTCAATTATTGACTTGACCTTTAAAAATCTATAACGATAAATATAATATTATGCAATTTTGAGGTTTTTGAAGGGTAAAAATGAAATTCCCCCTTGTATTTTATTTACGTGGATATTAATTCATCACTCATCATCATTATCATAACAAATTCAATATCCTACGCTGGATTCATCCAACTGCGTGCGTTCTCTCTCTCTCTCTGTCTCTCTCTGTCTCTCTGTCAAATTGTCAATCAAGAAAGAGTTGAATTGACTTGGCCTTTTTATCCCAAGTCACCCTCCAAAGTCTAAAGACTAAAACCAAACAAAACAGAGAAGCCTCCACCTTCTCAATTCATGGAAGGGAAGGGAAGCACGCAATTGCGACGATTGCAAGAATACTGAGAGAGAGAGAGAGAGGAAGAGGAAGAGGAAGAGCACTAGAGCAGGATGAATTCAATGGGAATCACGGCCGAGCCGCCGGCGGAGTTTATCTGCCCGATCTCGTGCTCCCTCATGGCTGACCCCGTCATCGTGCCCTCGGGACAGACCTTTGAGCGAGCCTGTATTCAAGCTTGTGCTGCCCTCTCCTTCACCCCTCCCAATCTTGAGTCCCTCGACCTCTCACGCTACTCCGCCTCCTCGCCTCTCCTCCTCATCCCCAATGTCAACCTCCGGAATGCCATCCTCAATTGGTGTGCTCGCATTCGCATCCCTGCTCCCGTTGCAATCTCCCCGGACACTGCTCACAGCATCGTCCGACGTCTCATGCGAATGCACACAGATGATAGTGCTGACCTTGATGGATCAAGGACCACTTCTTCTTCTTCTTCATTTTCCTCGCCTTATGATCAAAATCAGAATCAGTATCAGAATTATCAGCATGCACCGCAAGAAAACCCGACGAGGCCGCAAGCCCCACGAGTGATGCAACAGCCTTCCAGAAGCCCAATGAAAGGTGATTCCTTTGACGAACTCAGCCTTATCAGTCTCACCGATGCCGATCCGTCAGAGCAAGAGGCCGTAATGATTTCTCTCCGCCAAGCCACCAGGGAAAACCCAGCTCGCCGCAAGTCCCTCTGTACTCCCCGACTGCTTTCCATACTCCGACCGATGCTTCTGTCTGACAACCCTGGGATCCAGATCAATGCATCAGCGGCAATGGTAAATCTGTCTCTCGAAACTGAGAACAAGGTCAGAATTGTCAGGTCTGGTGCCGTCTCACCT
The DNA here is from genome assembly GCA_024447775.1 of Carex cristatella. Classification (NCBI taxonomy): domain Eukaryota; kingdom Viridiplantae; phylum Streptophyta; class Magnoliopsida; order Poales; family Cyperaceae; genus Carex; species Carex cristatella. The sequence continues at coordinate 952,910 of JAJHPF010000016.1, forward strand.
ATAGTCGAAGTGCTCAAAGTAGGTCACCCGGAGGCACGGGACCATGCCGCAGGAGCAATCTACAGTCTAGCATTGGAGGATGAAAATCGGGCCGCAATAGGTGTCTTAGGAGCAATACCTCCTCTGCTTGATCTTTTTGCTGACACCTCTGCAGATTACCGTGCACGTCGGGAGGCCGGGATGGCCCTGTACTATGTCTCGCTTGTCGACATGAACAGAAATAAGATTGCCCGGGCCAGCGGGGCAGTACGGTCTATTATTGGGTTAGCATCAATAAAAGATGGGGCGGCGCCGGCAGAGGCAGCCGCAATCAGGAAATTGGCATTGATGGTGCTAGCGAACCTGGCAGGATGTACCGATGGAAGAGCGGTGCTGATGGATTCTGGTGCTGTAGGAGTTGTAGTGGGGCTGATGACAGAAGGACTGGTGGGTCCCGGGTCACCCGAGGAGGAATACTGCCTTTCGACACTGTACGGGCTGAGCAGGGGGAGTCTCAGGTTTCGCGGGTTGGCGAGAGCGGCCGGTTTAGAAGCGGTGCTCATGAGGGTGGCAGAGGGAGGTGGCGAAGGCGCAATGAGACGGGAGATGGCGAAGCGCACATTGAGGGCCATGAGGGGAGAGGATGATGAGGCAGCGGCCGCCATGGCGGCTGCCGGGTTGGTGTTCGGGGGCGACTATGACGACGGTAACATCATGTCGGAAGGGATGATGTCATTCAAGCGCCGGCCAAAGGATTATGGATCAAACACAACCAAGTTCTGATTCTGATAAAGTGATCATTACAGAATGAATTGTTTCATTATATATTTTTTTTTGGTGTAATATGTAGTGTTGATTTCTTTTGCTCTTACTTGTTAAGAATCATGTATGACGTGATGAACAGGGCAATTGTAATGTAATTTTATGAATGAATGTTGTTGGCTTTTGTTTCCTATTTTTATTCATTCAGTTTTAAAATATTTACATCTTTTGAGAAAGATAAACAAGATTTTGGCACTAGAATTAAACGGAAATTTTTTTCCTACTTTTTAATTTAACTAATTAAACTGAGATATTAGGTTTTATTTATTGTAATTTGGTTAAGATGGATAAAAAATTCAATAGTCTGAATTTGACTAGTTTTTGTAAAATACTTAATAAATAGTAAAAAAATTCAAAAAATATATAAAATTTGATTTGGAAGCACATTTTATTTAGATAATCATGTTGAACGGTTTTTATCGACGATTTGGACTTTGAAAATGAAAAAAATCGTTGTTGTAATTTTGTGATCACTCAAATTTGTTGTAACTTGATCCCTCCTCATGTTTATATGTCATTTTTTTGCAATTTTAAAATCTAAATAGTCAATCCAAACCGTTCAACATGATCTCCATATAAAAATGTGCTTGGAGACAATTTTAAATTTTCTGAATTTTTTTAGTATTTATTAAGATGTGCATAAAATTATTTTTTTAGACAATTCTAAACCATTGAAAAGCAACGATTTTCAAAAAATTTAAATAAACACTAAAAAATTTCCAAAAAATGTAAAAATTGGTCTCCAAGTACATTTTTAATATGGATATCATGTTGAGCGATTCAAATCGACTGTTTGAATTTTAAAAATCGCAAAAATAACTTATAAAAATATGGTGTCAAGATGTGTCACCATAAAATGGTGTAATTGGATCCCTTCTCATATATGATTGCTAGTGATAAAATAATTTTCTACTATGCTTTTAATTTATTACAGTTTTTGTTTGCCAATTTTTTTTTTTTGCAAGTACTATTACTGGTAATAATGAATGGAAGAAGCAAAGGAAATAATGCGAGTGAGAAGCAAGGTGTATTGTTTACAAAAGTATCAAACTTGATTATGATAAACACATTATTTTGAATAAGGGACAAAACTAGCAATCTAAAGTATTTTTAAGTTATGGAATAAGAGGACCAAAATTTAATCTAGTAGCAAATACAAATATTTTCTGTGGGAGATCGCATGTTCAAAATATGAATGTGGGATTTCTCGTTAATATTAGTTGGTGGCTTTACTTCTAACCTTAACTAAAAAAAATATTGAATAATAAATAAATAGGGATATTAATTAACATTTGAGTTTAGATAAGGAAATAGCTAATTTTAATAAACATAATTTAAATCATATATTTATAATGAGTATATATCTAAAATTTTCATATTTTTATTATTAAATATTACTCGGTTACCACTTAATTTATTATCTTTGTCAGACTAGAAAACAATTACATCAAATCCCGCCCAATGTTTTTCAATAACAAGTACGGAAGTAGATCAAACCGGATTTTTTTTAAATAGAATTCATTTAAAAAAAATTAACCAAAGCAACACTATACTCTGGAAAGCTATAAAAATAACCTCCACCGGTTTCCTAAACTGGTGTAGCTTAAAAATTCGGATTTTTACCTTGTTAAAATCGTAGATCTGAAGAATTTCCAAACTACACCGGTTTGGGGGACCAGTGGAAGCTATTTTTAAGCTTCAATGGGTACAACAGTTTGTGGGATTTTCAAGCTACACAGGTTTGGGAGACCGGTGAAGAATTTCCAAGCTGAAACATAGTTTTTAAATTAAAAAATGTAGATGGCTTGAAGCAATCGAATTTTTGTTCCAGTAAGCAAAGACGCATGCAACCGAACAAATGGAAGAATTGTCTTATCAATATATTTGTATTCCATCTGTACCTGAGAAAATTCTCACTTTTTCTATTAAATTTGATTAGAATTGTGAGCTATATTTTTTATTCCGATGTTTGTGGGATACTCGCAATAACCAAAATGGTGTCTGTTTAAAAAATTATGAATCTCGCCGTCTCTTCTCTTCTTAATTTATTTTATTTAAAATGTAACAAAAGGATTCTACTACTGAAAATAATATAAAGCCTAACTACCAACATAACCACCTGATAATCGGTCAAGATTTGGAGAAGCTTTTAGATGATAAACTTGAAAAAGCCCATTATACCAAAACAAAGATTCCAGTTCATGGGCATAATTAGAAATTGATCAAATCTCCTTTCTCAGTACCAGGCCTGAAGCCTTGTACTGGTAAGTAACAGTAAATGCTATAAGGTGAAGTTAGCTGCTGCAATCCAAATTGAATTCGCCCGATCAAACCCAAACAACCATTGAATAGTCAAACAATAGGGGTTGGTTTCATTGGAACTGCCATACAGACACTGTCTGAATCTGAGCCATTGAATTTTTCTGTTATTCTGGGTTTGAACTCTTGAAGGGCAATAACATAAAAATCTGAATTATTATAAATATGATCAAGCATGCTTCATACATATGATGCACATGACGCATCATAGATATTTTCTATAAATATGATCAAACATGCTTCATACATATGATGCACATGACGCATCATAGATATTTTCTATAAATATGTAACACTGGCTTCTCATGACCATATATTTATTTATGGCAGTCACAGTTAAATAATATTCACAGATGAAATTTATGGACAAGGAAGCCAATATTTACACCTTAACAAGGGATGTTCAAGTTGTAACCTGAGCGCCCAACACAGAATAGGCCAAAGTCATAAAGCCTCAGATAGAAAAACGATTCCTGCATTGTAAAAAAACAATTATAATACTCCATGAAAGTTCAATGAAAAATACAAAGAAAATAGTTATGATGATACATACCACATCATACTTTCCAAGTACTCAGATGGAGAAAGAGGTTTGGGCCCACCAAACCAGTCGATGAGGAATATATGCTCTATATCCAGTTTGAAGATTCTGAACTTATGGCTCTTCGGCCAACCTACGAAGCACATTTACCAGAAATTTAATTAGAATAAGAAAAAAAATTATATTTTATAATTAAACCAAAAGCTCTTATAATTATAACCTATCATTTCAGGATGCTTGGAGAACAATGCTTTCTTAGCAAACTCGCCTTCTGTAGTATTAAATTCCACCAACTTTAACTGCAAAACTACCGTACCTCAGTTAAGAAAAAATGTTTCATTATGTTGCATATTGTTTTTTAAATAAAATCAGAGAACAATAAAGAATGGACATAGTTTATCTTCCAGGATCTCTAATTCACTATTGGCCTAATGCAACTGATGTAACTATTGTCAATATCTCAAACTGCTTTCGTTATACAATTAAGAAAAATTGAATTCGGCACCTTCCCCGTAAGAGTAAGCTTTGAACAAGTAGGATTTTCAGGGTCTATATCGCCACAAGTGCCGAGAGGAAATTCACTAAGAGTGAAAGAAGACCTCTGATCCTCTAATGCATCCCTTGCCGTAGGATCCAGTGCGGTCAGATAGAAGTAGGGAACTCCGCAGCCTTCCCCGGGTAATCCATCACTATATGAAACAACATTTCTATACAAAACAAAAGTAAAAAAAAAACTAATTATCCATTACATCTAAGAACACACCGGGTCAATTCTCCGGGCAAACTCGAATAAGGTGAGGTTTACTTACCCAAATGGAGATCCTCCTAAATTACTTGAGATTGTGCTGGAAAAATAGTATATGATTACAATCAGTATCGTACCACAATTATGAAATTAAATAAGAGTTCCTTGTCATTGATAAAGAGATTCCAATGTAATTCAGCACTTGTAGATTATAATCCTAGCAAAAGTAATATTTTAATCTATCTAATAAGCAGTGAGGTTTTCTAAACATACAATGATTCTACCAAATAATAGAAAGATTATGTAGCTACAGCCGATAGTATTATCAGATGGTTCACATACTGTGGGTGAATCTCTTTTGTTATTATGTAAACGTTTTACTTTGTTTCTATATGAAACGGGCTTTATGCCTTATTTCCAAAAAAAAAAAAAAAAATTATCAGATGCTTCCGATTTTGTCGAAATAAAACTCGATTTCAACGAATTTTTTTTTTGTACCTAAGAACGCCCCAGGAGTTCTGGGAGGCGAGCCATCGAGCGGTGGCCGCGGCGGCGGAGGGGTCGGGCTTGGCCAGACGGATAAGTCGGCCGGCGGTGGAGACGGAGGAGAAGAGGATAAGATGGAAGAAGAAGATACAGTAGCAGAGAGCTCGAAACATTGATTGAATCGGATTTTTTTGGGTTAAACAATCATTGGTTTTATATTTTCATTAGTTAAGAGAATTAAGACGGATAGATTGTTCCCATCCAACTAGAAATCTTGCGGCGCTCTCCAGTGTGTTCTTACCTGTAATAATACATCCCTTCTCTTTGTATCCGCCTGACCGGTCACGGCCACGGGCAGGCTGCTGAAACTTGAAACAGAGAACAATGTTACGACCAATGGAAAAATTAGCCCCCGCTTTTGTTTTATGTATTCATTTTGGTGTAGGACTCTTAAAATTAATATTTTAATAATAGTATACATCTGTTATTTTAATATTTATGTTTTAAACTTTGAGTTATTTTAAATTTTAAGAAATAGAGACATAGTAAAAGCAAAAAAAAAAAAAATAGAGGTATTTGAACCCTCCTCTATAAATACATTGTTGGACTTATAAATATATTGTTAGAAAAGTATTATAAATATATTATTAGACTTATAAATATATTGTATCACTTCTTTTACACATAACAAATTGTTCTGGAGATGAGGAGCATCAGGAAAGTTTACCACTCAATTTCTATATTAATTTCTGAATTGTAGATGAAAACTATCAATCTTACCACTGATGTTGTGGACTTTACCGGATTATAATATTTACGTGACTAACTCAGTACAATAAGATTCTCACAAGAGATATTCTAGCTACCAAGAGCTGGACTAAAACACAAAAATGTTTATTATGCACTGGTTGTCTGGTTCTGAATATGTTACTCATCTTTTTTTTAAATGCCCATTAGCTCAACAGATATGGTTCTAGTTAGGTAAAACTCAAGATATCATGCACAACTGGAACACTTTGGATGACATTATTAAATTTGCTTTATAATTACCTGCTATACATAGATCTGGTTTTCTAATAGTTTTCAGTGTCTTATATTGGATTGTCTGGAGACATAGAAATGACATATGTTTTAACAATACTCCTCTCAAAATAGCTAGATCTTTAATATTGTTAATCAAATTACCAGTGATGTATTGGACAGAAAATCTCAAGAAAAGAGCTGAGCTTTCTACTGAGGAATGGTTGACAGTGGTTGAAGATGCTATCACTTTGGATTAGTACATGTGCCTCTTAAGATTGTGGTATATCAGCCTCCTTCAGAGACTACAGCTCAGGAATGAAGAAGAACAAACACCAAACTTTGTCCTTAATTATTATATCCATCTCATTAAAGTGTGGCTTAGTTAGTTCCAATTTAGAGTACTTTTGAAAATTAGCTGTCTCAATATCCTGATATATTTTTTGGCTGTTATGCCTGTTATGTTGTTATGAACAACTTGTTGGAGATCTCAACTTTTGCTGGCTAACTGGTTTTTATAATTAACTATTTCAGCAATGAAATAGAATTTTGTCTTTTTAAAAAAAAAAAAATTAAGTTGTACGTGTACTGAGTTTCATGGACTCGGTAGTATTTTTGATATTTTTCACCGTAAGTTTTCAGCCACCTTATGAAACAGTAAAACTTGCGTTAATTTAATTATTTCAAGTGCGCAATATCAATAAATTTTGACCGACTTATAACAGCTATAGTACATGAGAAGTCATTTTTGTGTTCATTGAGATGATATCTATCTTAAATGATGAACTAATGGATTTTTATAAATTAATTATTACATATGTAAAAGAGCCACAAGCTAGTTATATTAATTCATCGTTTTTGCTCTTCATATGTGATACAATTCCTTCCAAACAGTATTGGACTAAAGCAGTCCAAAGCACGTCTTATCTCTAAATAGAGAGTAGTCCGAATTTGTATAAGTAGACAAATATATTGTATGAGTAAAATTTATTGTGGATTCGATAAGTACATAACTATGTTATCTTTTGTACTCAATATTGCTGGATTAATCGTCTCCTAGCTAAGTGAGCTTCTGAGTATATATATATTTATAGATCTTTACGTCTGTTTCAGTCTCGGATTGAGACGCTGCCGAACCTTTCTCATGAGTAAGTCGGTTTAGACCTCAAAGATGGTGCCTAACTTTTCTCATGAGTTTGCATCATTATCCCACAACTAACGGGAGTCAAATTTAGTGTCAATATCACGTTCACACAGCTCTAAAAAGTCAAATTGAAGACCGCTTAGGCTTAGGGGAATTTACCACAATTTATATATAAAAAAAAAGTACAGAGACCTATCTCTTCAAAGTGAGCTAAGTGCCCAAGCACCGGCTGAAAGTAAATCTGAACTGTCTGTTTCAATTTGTTTGAATCGGATCCGATAATTCATGTTTACTCTAGTGTTCTAATAAGGGGCGGGGCGGGGCGGGGCGGGGTGGGTTCAACCCGCACGGGTTCACGGATTGTGCGGGCGCGGGTCCTGCGGGTAGGCGGGTATGCGGGTACGCGGGTATGGGGTAGGATTTTTGAAAATGGACCCTTACCCGTCCATGGACCCTTACCCGTGGGTAGGCGGACCAGGCGGGGTGGGTTGGTGCGGATCGGGCGGGTTGGAGGGTTTTTTTTTTTTCCTCTTTTGATTTTTAAACCGAAAAAAAAGAAAAAACTAGAAAAAAAAAACAAAAAAAAAAAACAAAAAAGTAAAAGAAAAAAAAAAAAAAAAAAACTGAATTATTTGAAAAAATATTATTTGGGAACGGTTTTTTCTTTTTTTAAACCGAGTTATTTGAAATTATTTGAAATATTTAAAAACAAGTTAGATTTTTTTTAAAAAACAATTTATTATTTGGGGGGCCGGCGGGTAGGCGGGTGCGGGCATGCGGGTAGGCGGACCGGGCGGGCAGAATACGCGGGTTGCGGGTTCGGCGGATTTTGGTTTCAAAAACTCGACCCTTACCCGCATTTTTATCCGGTCCGCCTAACCCGCGGAACCGGCAAAACCCGTGTGCGGGACGGACTGGGCGGTACGCGGGTGGGGCGGGACGGGCGGCGAACGGCGGGTAATTGTTAGAACTCTAGTTTACTCCTCGAAAACTTCCAAATGATGTACTTTTCTCCTCTAAAATTTATAATATTGTATATGGTGTTCTACATTTAAGAACTCACAAATTTCCCTTAATTAATTTGATCTGGCCTTTTTATTTTAGTTAGGAAGAAAAAGTTTCCACGCCTTGATCTGGCAATCCATTGCTCCACTATACACAACATACGAATCGCCATCATCTCTCTTATCACTTAATAATTCAGACCTAGTACAATCCCGTTGGCCTATTGCCAAGCTCTTAACCGCTCCGGCATGGCCTTCGAACACGGCCAAACACAGATAGCAATACTCTCTCTCCGTCTCCCTTCTCCATACCCTAATCGTTTTATCTGCCGAACCACTACATACGACATCTCTCTTCACTGCCAAGCACAACACCGCCTTTTTGTGCCCTCTGATTGTCCCGACTGCCATCATCTGACCACGGCATCCTTCCCACACCACCACCGATCGGTCGCATGCGCCGGAATACAATACCAACCCGTCTTCGCTTAGAACCAATGCATTCACGGCTGATTTATGCCGCTCCATTGTTGCCACCAAAGAATGGTTCTTTTCATCGGGAAGTCGCCTCCAAGCTTTGAGTTTGGCATCTGCAGAGCCGGTGTAAACAAAACCATCTTTCGACACTACAATTGCGTTGATGGCGTCTTCATGTGCTCTGGATATGGATTCAATGCACTTGAAGTTGCATGTACGCCAGACCTTGAAAGTGCGGTCCCACGAGGTAGAGTAAAGAAACTTGCCATCATGCGAGAGAGCAAGTGCTGATACCACATCGGCGTGGTTCACCCTGGTGCAGTGCTTGTGCCGACGCAGCTGTATATACTTTTTGGGAGAGAGGATGCTGAAGAGTCGATCTTTGACCGTCGGTAAGACCGCAAGAAGCCGGAGCATTTTAGGATACTTCTCTTTTAGATGTGCTCCCCATGCTCGGATCTTCCCGTCTTGGTGGGAGGTGAAAATGATTTGATCTTTCGCGACAAGTACAGATTTTACGGGGCTTTTGCTAACAGCCGATGCAATAACAATATTTGAGAGCTCATGATTTTCATTTTGGTTATTACTAGTACACCACCAGAGCTTTATGTTTTGATCTGGAGAACAGCTGATGAGGGTTCCGGAGTCGTATACGGCGAGACCAGAGACATAGGAGGAATGAGCTGTGACGGTGGAGGCGCAATGGCAGAGAGGTTGAGGTGAGGCGGAGGCGGAGGTGTGGGAGTCGAGAGAAGGGAGAGATGGAAGGCTGGGTTGTGAAGACAGACAGGTGCATTTAGGGATGAGGGAATTATCAGATATTTGACATTGAACAGTGTGGTCGGTTGTTATCATCTTCTTCTTTTCTCAGTTGTCTCACAAGGAGAAATAGATAGAGAATGCTAGCTTTGATATGCAATTAATTGATGGAGGGGAGGGGCCGAGGGAGTATTAATTGGTCTACTGTATGAAAAAGAGAAGAGAGCAACTGATTAATTTATATATGGGATGAGGTTGGATACAAATGGCTTTGAACCGGATACTGTTTAAAGTTTTTAAAAATCGTATGATTAAAATTTGAAGAGTCAGTTTGAACTGTTTAACATGATTTTTATATTAAAATATGCTCATAGACCAAATTTTATATTTTTTTTGAAAAAAAATTACTATTTTTCTAAATACATACAAAATTAAAAATTAATGTTATTGGAAAAAAATTACTATTTTTTTAATTATTATTTTTTGTTGTATGTATTTAAAAAAATAGTAAATAATTTTTAAAAATATAAAATTTGATCTCTAAGTATTTTTTAATATGAAAATCATGTTGAACAGTTCGGATCGACTGTTCGGACTTAAATTGTATGATTTTTAGAGACTTTGGACGATATCTGGTCCAAATCTTATTCTTTTATATATATATAGTTGAGAATTCTTACGTTGCTGTACGTACGTAGACAGCATAACAGGGATGGAGCTTAATTATATATAGTTAGTAAATACCAATTTCAATTTTTAAAAAGGAAGCAGACTTTTCATTGCTGTTGATTATGCCAGTGAAGAATTTATTTAGCACGCATCTTTGGATAAATCATGCCTATCTATGCCTAGTTACTTGTTTGTTTTTTATTCCTCAAGGTCCCTTTATACACACATGTGTGTGTATTAGAACTAGAGTGTTCCTAAATTCATCAAGTCTTTTTTGAACTCAACTTTAAAACTTATCGAATTAGTTTCAAACAATAAATTTAAACCGTTAAAATCCTTCTATTCAAAATTAATTTCAAACGAGTGATGTGTCTACATGTAAAAATTTTAAAGTTTTGAATTAATTTAATATAAAATCAAGTGGTCAAAATTAGAAGGTTTATAAATTAATTTTTATGCATTCATTTTTTAAATGTCTTTAGACCACTTGACTCTATACAAAACTATTTTAAAATTTTCGCATGTAGACGCATCATTCGTAAGATAGAAAGATTTCAATGATTTGAATTCATCGTTTGAAGCCAATCCGATAGATTTTAGAGTTGAGTTTACAAAGTAACTTGGTAAACTTAGGAACACCCTTATTCTACTATATATAGAGAGTATGGTTAATATGCTTTCGGTTGTATTTCGGCCGAAATACAATCAATTCATTTTTCAATTTCTGAAGTCCAAAAAGTCGATCCAAACCGTTAGATGTGTTCTCCATATTGAAATGTGCTTGGAGACCAAATTTTACATTTTTTGGAATTTTTTTTACTATTTATTAAGCCACTTTGAAAATCGCTGATCCAACGGTTTCACTATTTAGTTAAGCCACCGTTGGATCAGCGATTTTCAAAGTGGCTTAATAAATAGTAAAAAAAATTCCAAAAAATGTAAAATTTGGTCTCCAAGCACATTTCAATATGGAGAACACATCTAATGTTTGGATCGACTTTTTGGACTTCGGAAATTGAAAAATAAATTGGTTGTATTTCGACCGAAATACAACCGAAAGCATATTAGCCATACTCTCTTTCTCTCTCTCTCTCTCTATATATATAAGAGGGATCCAATTACATCATTTTATGGTGACACATCTTGACACCATATGCTTATAAGTTATTTTTGCAATTTCAAAGTCCAAACAGTCGATCCGAGCTGTGTAACAAGATCTCAATATTAAAATGTGCTTGGAGACCACATTTTACAATTTATTGGAATTATTTTTAGTATTTATCAAGATGTGTACCAAATTGTTATTTTCAGACAATTCTGGACCATTAAAAAACAAAGATTTTCAAAAATTCTAAAAAGATAGTAAATAATTTACAAAAAATATAAAATTTGGTCCCAAGCACATTTTAATACTAGAGATTATGTTGAACGGTTCGAATCAATAGTTTGGATTTTAAAAGCACAAAAATAACTTATAAAAATATATGGTGTCAAGATGTGTCACCATAAAAGTAATGTAATTGGATCCCTCCTCTATTTATATATATAGAGAGAGAGAGACATTGGCTAATATCAAATCGATTGTTTCTGAGGTTCCGTGCAACTAAGTTGTTTTCAATTTTCAAAGTCCAAAAAGTCGATTCGAACCGCTAGATGTGATCTCTATATTAAAATCTGCTTAGAGACTAAATTTTATATTTTTTGGAATTTGTTTACTATTTATTAAGCCACTTTGAAAATCATTGATCCAATAGTCCAGACTGGTTTTATTGTATGATTAAGTCACCATTGGATCATCGGTTTTCAAAGTGCCTTAATAAATAGTAAAAAAATTAACAAATGTAAAATTTGGTCTGCAAGTAGATTTTAATGCAGAGATCACATCTAACGGTTAGAATCGATCTTTTGAACTTTGAAAATAAAAAACAACTTAGTTGTACAAGATCTCAGAAACAATCAATTTTATATTAGTCAACTCACCGCGCTCTCTCTCTCTATATAGCTGCTATTTAAGCTTAGATACCACATACGAGATTCGTTCAGCTATCCAATTAAAACTTGATCGTCTAATCTTAAATCAAAGGACTGGATGTGCATGATTTCATAGCATTGCTGGTGTCAACTGACAAAAGTTTGCGCTGAATTGAACAGTGATGCACTGTGTTCTTCTGGAAACAGGCATATTATATTATTCGGATTCAGTTTGATGGGATTAAAAATTCGTAATTTGGGAATAATTTGAATATAATTTGAAAATTATTTGGAATTATTATTCAAACCAGGAATCTCCCACAAAGAAGCAAAAAAAAAAAATGTTCTAGAAAAAATTCACAAATAATTCGGTCAACTAAATAATTCAGCGTTCGGTTCGTCATCCAAAAAAAAACGAATTATTCAAATCTTGTGACTATAGAAACAGGTGCTACATGTAACTCATGTTATTTTTATTATTTTTGCTCTCCGTTGAATGTTATTAAGGTAGTGCATTGCAGTCTAGCAATTATTTTAACCAAGTTCCGGAAAATTGGTGTGCAAAGCTGAAAACGAAATATATGTTGTGTGTGTGTGTGTGTGTGGATTTTAATTAGTAAAACTGAAAGTCTGAAATCCTTTTCAGTATTGATCGCTAATTAACGGACAACAGGACAAGTCCTGTATAGTAGTCCAAATTTTGGACATATAAACCGTCTTTTATCGTTTGTTTTTATTTTTTATTTTCAAATTTTGACTGCATATTTAGTAGACCAAAATTTCACTCTGTATTGAGTAATATCGGTTTTGCCACGTCTCGGAAAGGAACAAATTATACACAGCCAGACAGAGGGATCTAGATCGGTCCGTGTGCGGTACCATATTAGTTAAACTGTGATTATTTTATTTAACTATTTTTTAAAATATTTAAGTTGGTTATTTAAAATTCACTATTTAATCAAATATATAACGGTTCTGATTACGTGTGACTCGTGTAATTACATGTTTGTGTAATCACATGTTGTGTCATGTTAATTTTTTAAAAGATGATCACGTTATGTGAAGTCACGTCACGAAATAAATGAACTATTTTTTTTTTTAGTAATTTAAGTTGGTTATTCAAAATTCACCATTTGATCAATATCTAACGGTCCTGATTACGTGTGGCTTGCGTAATCACATATTGTCCCGTGTTAATTTTCTGAAAGATGATCACATTATGCGAATAATCATGTCACGGGACACATGACCAAAGCACGTACCACGTTGATGTAGCCAATCACAGTGTAACTTTTTTACCTCTCTAGTTTTCCAATAATGAACGTAATTGAGATGATTAAATGAAGATGAGGGTTCAAATGCACTCAAATTTCTATGCTCCTATTTACTCCCAATCATTTATCTCATTTATCTTCATTTTCAAAGTCCGAATAGTCGATCCGAACCGCTCAACATGATCTTCATAATAAAATATGCCTAGAGACCAAATTTTATATTTTTTTTACTATTTTTTAAGATAGGTACAAAATCATTGTTTTAAGGAGATTCTGGATCATTCGATAAAGTGATTTTGTACCTATCTTAAAAAATAGTAAAAAAATATAAAATTTAGTTTCCAAGCATATTTTATTATGAAGAGTCATGTTGATCGGTTCGGATCGACTGTTCAAACTTTGAAAATGAAAATAAATAATTGGAAGTAAATAAGAGCATAGAAATTTGAATGCATTTCAACCCTCTTGAATGAAATAGAAATTAGCAAAGTTTATTATCATGTCCATCCATCAGGTATCACTTACCCATTCCACAGAATTGAAATAGATGGTAGACAGCGAGGCTTTTAATTTATTTTATTTTCTTTTAAGATTTTGTTTCCCATTTTAAGTTAGCAATCCCCACTATTCTCTTCTCTTTCTTACTTTACTTGTAGCCCATAACCCATAGCAATTTCTCTCTTCTCCACTTTACAATTCCTCAGAGGACAAGCAGATTCTTCCACCCAAAAGTGTTCTTGCTATCATGCCTCCTCTCTATTGGCTATTGGCTATTTGGCTGTTGCTGTTATGTGGCCATGCAAACTTTCTCTTTTGCAATTATTAATTACTTAGATATTTCTTTCGAGTTATAAGGTCCTAGAAGCATGGGGATCTAGGAAATCGCTTGGAAATTATCCTTGCTCTTTAGTGGACAGATGTCGAAATTTATTTGGTTGTTTGAATTATGTTATTAAGTCTGATAATATAATGACTTAAATCGATTAAATAATTCTGGTAAATAATTGAACAATCAGTTTATCAGTTTGATTCTTATTTTGTACGTTTTACGATATTTCTGAATATCTTTGTATTGGTTCATACATAGAATTAAATAACTGTCATTTTTGCATATCGTATTTCAGCTTAAATTGTTGCATCATATCCATAACACTATAATTACATAACCAAATTGATTGTAAACGATTGTCATTTGATATTGATAGGGTCATAGACTAAAAGGCTTATAAAGACCACTTAGAAACAAATACCAAATACCCAAAACTAGCAAAGCCCAAAAGAAATGATGAACCAAAACTCTATTCGGGACCTACTTTAGTTGCCCGTCAATGTTACTAACTAATTTATTGGATAGAGAGAGAACTTCGTAGTCTCCGCGAAAATATCAAAGAGAGAAAGAGAATGATAAGACATAACGTTAAACTTATTATTAGCTCTCACAAACGGATCGTTATCAGAGCCTACTCCTACGTCCAGGAGCAAATTTAGGATTTTCATCCGAAAACAAAAAAAAAATATAGAATTAGATTTAAATAGTTATTTGAGTTTAAACTCATTAACTAATTGGATGCTTGATAAAAAACAATGCTTTGACTTATACTTTCTAATATTTTGACTCGTAATTTCTGACAATCTAACTTATAATTCTAATTAACAATTATAATTCAAAAAAATTATTTAATTTTAAATTTAATCTAAATTACAAATTAAAGGAGTAAAAAAAAAATGTACAGAGAAGTCAAAATAACTAAATAACTTTTTTTTTTCTCTAGTGTCTACTGATATATGCACCCACCTTCACAGAAACAATGCTATGTATAACGACCTCCTCGGTTGAATGAGACGCACTTTGACAAAACCAAATGTCGGCTATATATCCAAGAAGATTGTCCATTTGTCCTTTTCGCTCCCAAATAAAATTATATCAATCTTAGAATATATTTTAACAATAATTTTATAAAAAAAAAGTTTAGTCAAGTACATTTTAAACGTAAATAAATATATTCTTTAATCCTAAAAACCTGTATAATAAAAAATAATATGATTAATAGTATGAAATTTTTTACCAGTAAGTACAATCAATGTTATCTCTTGATGAGAAAAGAGCGCATTAAATTGTTTTTAAATTTTATTTACAAATTCATATCCATTAAAGTTTCTATAAATCAAATACGGATCTTTATTATTATTTAATCAAATTTCAAACCGAATTCAAATAATATTTCGGACATTTTAACTAAAATATTTAAAATATGAGAGTAGGTCAATGCATGATGTGAATAAACATAACTATTTTATATTTTAAACATTAAGAATACCGTCTTTAATATACATGATATGTAGCTCTAGGTGTAGCTCAAAAAATATTTACTATATTAACCTAATATTTTTCTTTATCAAATTGTTTATCTAACACAGATCTTCTTTTAAGATCTGAATATGGATCAAAGTAAGCTACGTGATACTTGCGAGATATTTTACAATTCATTCATGCGGTATAAATTGGGTTGTTTAATTACGGATATTTGTTTAATTATTGACAATTTTCATTTCAAATTAAAAGACGCTTCAATATTTATGTTTGTGCTTCAATAGTTCTTTGTACTCTTTATTTTCGCCGAAGAAAAAGATAAATGAAAAAGAGGAGTGCTATTCCAAGCGCTCAAATTGTATTAATAAGTGCAAAGAGAAATATTTGCTTCATTATACCATATTTATCCTTATTTGATACATGCTTCTTATGTTTTGATCGGTATAAAAAATAATGTATTTAATACATTTAATATGGAAAAGCTACCTTATTTAGTTTTTATGGAAAAAAAAATTATGTTATCATGATTCTTTGAGAAAATTTAAGATGTTATTGGTCGTATTCATATGGCTTGATGTCATCTTTTCCAAGTTTTTGGTATTTATTTATTATGGTTATAGTTAGAAAGAAAATTCATAATATGATATCCCTTTCTAACAATAACCATATTTTAATAAATAAATACTAACAAACAGATTTATCCGTTTCTAACCATATTATAATTCTAAAATTATGAGGATAAAAAAATGCGAATACGATGATTATCCGTTTTTTGTATTCGTATCCGAATCCACACAAATAGATATCCAAAAAAACTAAAAAAAAAATAGGATACGTTGGTGTACTCTTTCCAAATTTTCTGAACCAATACCTATCAATGAACAGTTTTAGATATTTTTTTAATGTGCATGAGTTACTTGGATAAGAAAAGTAAAAGTAAAGATGGAGATTAAGACTCAAATCCTTGGTTGAATTGAATATCATGTAACCTAACTTGTGCAGCTGTGCTTTTTCCAGGTCTCCCTCAGTTGATGTCTCTTGTTGGTTCTTCCAATACATTTAAGGGAGAATTTCCTGTGCAACCCATGAAAACTTTTAAATTGTCAAATTTTTTTTTTTATGAAAACACCATAATATCTAATATCCCCCAAAAAAACTTTATTTATTTTTTCTACCCCCTTTTTATTTTTCTTACTTTTTATTTAGTTATTTTATAGATTAAATTTACACATATACCTTTTTCATTAAAATGGAGGTATCTATGAAATTTGCATAGAAGAAAGAAAGTTATGTTTTTTATTGGGATTTTGGATATTATGGTATTTTCATGAGGAAATTGGCTATTTTAAAAGTTTTCATGGGTACACTGGAAATTCTCCCTAATATGAATATGTAATTTGAATTGATTAAATGAAGAAATGGGGATATTAATAAAATAAGTGTGTTTAGATGAGGAAATAGCTAATTTGAAGTTTTTGATGGGTAAATATCTAAATCATGAAGTTGTGACAGGTATATATATATAAATTTCTCATAGTAAATCTTAAACCCAGTTTAGTGACTCTAGTCTACAACTAAAAGGTCTTTCTCTATACAATGTACATCAGCTAAAGCCAAAAGAGCAACTATTCTTTTTTGTAGTCTAGTCTTGACATAATATGAATATGACTATCTTGTCATAATTCAGAGAAATTTGAAAATCAACAAGTTGAAAATTATCATTACCGATGAAGTAAAGAGACATAAAGTGGCCGGCCAACTTGAAATTGCGCCACATCTTTTTTTGTGATAATGGCTGTTTCTTCTTTAGCTTGATGATGCTATGGTTGATTCAAATTTAGTGATCCCATGCTTTTTCTGATACTGGGTATCTCATGCAGATGTCACAGTGTTAAACCAACAAATCCTCAGATCAGAGATAAACTGTTAAACAGAAAATTATAATTTAAGTCTGAGAATGGTATTCAAAGATTAGTCATCAATTAATACTGGTATTGTAAAGGCCGTTTCTGGTAGAGTGGTACCATTACAAGGCCATTATGGTTTAATTATGTCATTTGCATGAAGTAATATGTAAATTCAATTTTTGTTCATAGCATGAACCGATGTACTGGATCAAACATTGTGTTGGTATTTTGCACCTTGCTGGTCTGATTTCAGAATCTTATTCCCTTTGAACTCCTTTTCAAAGCCTGGACAGAACGACTCCTAAATTTTTTTTTGCCAGTGTCATATAAAAATGAATTAATATAATAATAGCAAACGAGTCCACACCAAAAGAATTTTTTTTTTCTACATTTCATATATCAACTTCAAGCTTCATTTGAAACAAATACAAAACCATAATTGCTTAAGATTTTTAAACTGAAATTTCACAAGCAAAATACAAACGGAAATAATCGACCTATTTGGCACTCGGGTGGGTGCGAGTAGCCTTTCCTGTACGCTGTACCTGTTCAGCCACATATGAAATTATTATTTCATACCTTAATTATGCTACTGCCTCAGAATGTCACAAGTCATCTTTCAAAAAAGTTGTCCCCTGTGGGGCCTTCTATGCAAAGAACAAAACTAATATAATAACCATAATTTATGAAAGCAAATTTATTTCAAAAATCCAGTTGCTCCTCTTGGGTGAGAATGATATTCTGGATTTCAGGGACTAACTTCATTTTAAAAATCTTATCTAAGATCATTAAAAACACTTAGAAAAGTGAAAGAGAACCAAATTTCTGAACAGAAAAAAGTCACCATCAAAATAAAATTGTAAATCAAGCTAGATGAACAAAGGAACATGTGTGGCATCAGTTCAGCAGCATATGTGATGTAATGCATTCTATTTTTTTTTTTTCCGTTTTTATTCACTGAGATCAGATATTTATGCCTTGTGTAAGCTTATGACAATGTCACAAGTTCTCTATCAATAAAGACCCCTTTAGGAACCATTATAAAAATATACATATATATATAAGAAATATAATAACAATATAATTTTTTCAACCATCTTTTATTTTCTCTAGCAACCTTCCACTCAAAACTAATCCCCAAATCAGGTATCTATGAACAAAAGATGACTAAAAGTATACATGCTTTCTTGGAAAAAAATAACAGAGAAGTATATATGTTGTTAAAGAAGAGCAGTAAAGAAGTTCCATCTGCCTCATTTTCATTGTAACCAGCAAAGGTCTTAATAAGCAAAAACATTTACCATCTCTACATCAATACAAATAAAATAACTACAGTCTGATAATAATTGCATATTACACTGATACAAATAGAAAAAATGATAATATAACAACAAGAAAAACCTAAATAAATCTGACCAGTTTATAAGTTCCCAAAAAAATAACAAAAGAAAAAAAAAAAAAAAAAAAAAACAGAAGAAGAAAAGATCTGATACCGTTCTCCTCTGCTAATCCCTTGATATTTTCTCCACAGTTCCATTTTCATCTGGCACGTGCAACGCAACTTCACCTGATTCATGTCCATTTGACTCGACCACAATCTCCCCATCCTCTTCATCCGATTCCAGCGTGAATCTCGAGAAAGCTGACCCCATCTGGAGCTCCTTGTTCAAAGGTCTGTACCCATTGTCTATAGATCCCTTATTTCTTGAAACAAACCCATAAATCACAGTTCCCATTACAATTAGCAATGCTAAATGGCAGTTGAACTGGAGGGTAGCGATTGCTCTGGCGCGGTGGTACTCTTCATGGGTCTTGCATTTGATTGTGTAATTGGCTCTACTCCTTTCATGAATATCACAGCCATGAGCAATTGCACTGGTGAAGAAAGAAAACCCCATTTGGAGAAACCAAGTACCTTGCAAAGCCAGTCCAGCTGCACGTGCAAGACGCGGCGCAATAGATCTTGGCCAGGAGATTATAAGAACAGTTGAGAATAGACAGACAAGAATCGGCACCAGGAGGAGTTCAAAGTACCGGTTTTCAATCCCATCCAGATCCTTGCGCCGGAGGTAGAAATAGATGAACTCTAGGCCGAAGGAGAAAATGGCGAGGAGGTCAAGGAAGGAGGAGGGGAGAGGGAGAAGAGACACAGGGGGAAGGGAGAGGTAGCCAGAGAGGGAGTAGAGAAGGAACAAAGAGGAGGCGGCGACGGAGGAGAGGGGAAGAGAAGCACCGAGGGGATCATGGGTAGAGGAGAGAGAGGCGAAGGTGGAGTGGAGAGAGGAGAGGAGGAAAAGAGAGGAGAGGGTTAGAGAGGAGGTGTAACGGAGGCGGAGGGGTAGGTAACGGTGGGAAAGAAAGGCGGAGGAGAAGGGGATGGATTCAACGGCAGAGATGAAGAGGAAACCGAGGCCGGCGCCAAAGAAGGGGAGGAGGCCCGACATTGGGTCCGATCTCGACGGAATGGAGCGATTCGAAGTTCGAACCGGTGGTGTGTTGTGTGTCAGATAGTTAGATGGTTCGCGGGTAAGTCGTTCGTCTGTCAGTTGTCTTCGTTTTGGTTTGCAGTGGTTGCACTTGCTGCTTGTTCGGGTCTGAATTCTCTGAGGTAACCCAATTTTTAAGTTTGGATCTGAACTGTCCGATCAGAATCCGGAACTGATATTGAATGCACGGGACACTTTAATAAACGTGCCAGATCAGATCGGACGGTCCGGATACAAACTCAAAAATTAAGTTACCTCAGGTGATATGATTGTGGTTAGTCAAGGTCAGAAATAGCGGATGGAAAGGAGCATCCTGGACCTGGAGCGTGTTCGGGAATGAGGAGCCGGGAGAGAGACCTTCTAGAAAGGAACCGAGTCCGGAATCACAATACTGTTCGTGTTGTAATGCTCTGACAGCTAGTCCAAGAACCTATGTTTTCTTGTGACTTGTGACTTTGTGAGTGTGGAACTGTGGATGCTACTCGTTAGTGACTTGCTACACAAACTAAGCAGAGAAACTAAAACAGAGGTTTGCATTGTTGAATATGGCGGCCTGTAGTCTGTAGTCAAATTATGTGGAGCTGGAACAGGCCTGTATTTCAGTTACAGGCCTAAGAAGGACCCGGGTATGAATAACGGGTCTGCATCGTCCATATTGTTTGGGTCATAAAGAAATTGGGCTTAAAGCGCAAAATCTAAATCTTCGATTTTAGCATTGCACAATTGCACTGGTACGAAGAGGTATCGGGAGGTATGTCCATTCGGTGGAGCCGTTTTGCTCTTCCCAGTCTCCACTGCCACTTCTTCCCTCTCAGTCGCCGGAGTTGGAGCTTCACCGCATCTCTCCGCCTAAACACTTCCTCTATCACTGCTGTATCCACCGCCTCCTCATCCCCGATTAGTAATAGTAAATCTCACTCTCGGGTGCCAGGCGAAGGTGATTGCACTTCCCCTTCTACCTCTCTAACCCTCTCGCCTCACCAGAGGGATCAGATCTCTCTGTACGTGGACGCGCTTCTCCAATGGAATCAGGTACCTTCCATTCATTAGATTTACGTAACTAAAAAAAGTGGGAATTTCATGTATAGCTTTCAAAAACCTCGAAATTGCGTGCCTCTGAAATTCATAATATCATATTTACCCTTCTAAATTTCAAGAACTCACAAATTTACCCGTTTTATTGTTTTTCTATTAAAACTCATTTTAAATTTATGAAGTACCTACTTTACTATTTATTAAAAAATATAAATATGTAGTTTGTATAAGAAAAACGAGGCATGTGGAATACCATTTTCTATTAAAACTCATTTTTAATAAAAATAAAAAAAGTATGTAATTGTTGCTCTATCTGTTGTATTTCTGTTTGTAGAAGATGAATTTGACAGCTGTGAAGGACGAGAGCGAGGTGATGACGAGGCATGTGGAAGATTCTTTAGCCATTTTGCCTCCTTTAAAGCAAGCTTATTACACTAAATGTAGTGGACCCCCTTATAGTGATGGTCTTAGTCTAGTTGATGTCGGCTCGGGTGCTGGTCTTCCTGGGTTAATCCTAGCCATTGCTTGTCCTGGTACATTGATGGTACCAATTTTTGAAAAATTGTGCAGAACACATGCAGTATCTCTGACCCCTTGTGTGTGTGCATGTGTGTGTGTTTGTGTTTCATTTGAAGGCTGGAAATTTACTCTATTGGAGTCAATGCGTAAAAGATGTGCATTCTTAGAGCATGTAATCGAGCTTGTTGGCTTGTCAAATGTGAATATTGTATGCGATAGAGCTGAGGTACTTCATTTCAATTGAAATTATTCTCAATTGGAGTATTTTTGCAGTAAAATTTATCTTTTGTTATTGGTATGTGTCAAATCAAGTTCAAGTTTTACTTTATTGATGGCTGTTTCTTGGCACTTTTGTGAAATTGTGTATAGGACAGAATGTCGGACAGTCTCCTGATTTTAGGGAGGTGTTTGATGTGGCAGTGGCAAGAGCTGTTGCTGAGATGAGAGTTCTAGGTTTATTTTCTGTATATTACCTTACTTTATATCAGTTGATATATTCAAACATGAGGTTGCTTTTCAGTTGTGTGAGGGAAACGTCTAATTTTTTTTTTAATTTTAGCTGAATATTGCGTCCCGCTTGTCCGTGTCGGTGGCTTGTTCGTAGCTGCAAAAGGAAATGATCCTCAGGTGAAATTTCTAAATTTGCTTGCTTTGTTAAATGCTACTTAATTTCTTGAATTTGCAATTGATTTTTCCTTTTCTTCATTGTTGAATAGGACGAAATTAAAAATGCAAAGAAGGCTGTCCATTTGCTTGGTGCTTCCATTTTAGAATCATGTACTGGTACGCTTTCTTCGTAGACCAGAATACTTTACAACTTATATTGCTCACCTTCACAAAATGAATTATATTTTGATGTAAGATATTGTTGCTTTTCAGTGGAATCACATGGGCCTTTTGGACAAAGAACGGCGGTCATTTGCTTTAAAGACCGTGCTACTCCTAGAAAATATCCACGACATCCTGGCATCCCTTCAAAGTTGCCATTATGAGAAGGTGACGAGACCTTATTTTTTTTGTTCAGCTGTTCTTTGTATGTACTTGCTGATACGTGAAGCTATTTTAAACTACTATTGTTCCACTCTTTTTATCTAATGTCAACCTTGAGAATTTTGTTTTGTTAAGAACGCAATTGGATATAATTCATATCACCTAAAGTAAAAGAGTTAAGAGCCCAATTGGATCCAGACTGTCTGATCTGCTTTGGCACAAATATTAAAGGGCCCCGTGCATACCGCCTCGAGCCGGATTGGCCTGGATTCTGATCATACGGCCAGGGTATAAACTCAAAATTTAAGTTACTTGTAGGGGATCATACGGCCAAGTTAAACACATTTTAGTTTATATTTGAAATTAATGTGAAAATGATGACTCCTTCAGAATCAAGTAGCTGTCATAGGAGAAAATGTCTGTTATTTTGTTTGAACTTCCGTTTTCTCGGTTGAAATACCAATTTATTTTATGCAAGAATCAAACTATGAAGAACTTTTGTTGAATTTTCTTTTATGCAAGAATTTTCTGTTCATCTAGCCTAATTTTAGTAGAAAACAAAACCACAGAAAATAAAATAAGAAAAGGAGTAGAAGGAAAATTTAGAAGCACTTTGAGGTCCGGTTAGTACATGGGATCTTTAAATACTTGAATGGACTAATTATTAATGGAGTAGTTATCTAGTTGAATTAGATGTAGCAGATAGTTAATGAGGCTTTTCAGCTGTTGGCTTTTCAAAATTGTTGACTTTAATTAAGATTGGGATGGGTTATATTTGACTTGGATTGTTTGAGATTACCAATAGTTTCTGGTAATATATTTTTACTGTGCGGCGACTTGTTAAAATTAGGGTTGGTAATTGGTTAGATCAGTCCATCAGGTTGGATGAAGTTCTGGTAGATGATGTATCAGTATCAGGTTGGGTTTTGGTTTTTTTCTGATATATGCTTTGAGCTATTGGACTTCTTCAAATGTCTTGTATCATATTTGTTCTGGTTCAAGGTTGGAGCAGGTCTCATAGGATCAAATTTTGCTTGTTTCTAACTGCTACACACGGAATTTGGTAACGTTTTATGGCCGAAAACAGAGTTGTTTGATGTTTTTATTAATATATACAGAGAAATGTGGATGAAATGGGAAAGATTTGACTTAAAAAGAAAGGAAAGAAAACACGGAAATCAATAGGAATGTTCCTCTAAGCAATGATTGAAGAGTAGTATTCAAACGGGGTCGTGTTTAAAAATTGGGTGCTCTATTTTACTGACATTAGAATACCTTTCTGGTTGGAGTCGTGCTCGTTAATTGCCAAATGGGCCCTACCCTACGTGTTTAAACGCGTCTTTAATTTCGTGTTGAGTTCTTCATCAATCGTAATCGTATATTATTCGTTGAAATTAATAGCCAGAGAAAATAATGAAACGCTAGGTCGCTACCTACATTTATTTATAGATTTAGCGGAGACGAACCTTCTAAATTGAATTTGAAGGTGGCTTGACATTATGTAATTTTGACAAACACTGGATTTCTGGCTGTGGGCCCTTGTAGGGATTACAAACATTATAAGAACCAGACGGAGGCGTGCTAGTTGGAGACAATGTCAGAAAGATTCAACCAAGTTAATTATCCCCAAGGAATAAAACACCATTAAAAAAACCCAACTTGACCATAACAACTCCATCTATTGGCAGTCTTATTGGACTGGTTCTCCTCTTATTCAATCGTAT
This sequence comes from Carex cristatella, assembly GCA_024447775.1. NCBI lineage: Eukaryota > Viridiplantae > Streptophyta > Magnoliopsida > Poales > Cyperaceae > Carex > Carex cristatella. The sequence goes on from JAJHPF010000016.1 coordinate 977,092, forward strand.
CTGGTAACAGCAAGCACATGTTTGCTTGTACGACCTTTATTCAGATTCTATAAGACCAAAGAACAAAACACATATTCTCATAATTTGCCCCTCCCTTTCCTTCTTCAAAAAATTTGAGATCAATGACAACCTCTACTATCCTTCTTCAATGCTTACTTGTAATTGCCTTCATTTCGGTTTCGTCGTCCCTCCCCATCCCAGACCCACTAAAGAACGTGCCTTCTTTAGTTAATCCATGGCTCCCTTTCAGAAATCTTTCAGGTTGCCACATGGGTGAGAATAGGACCGGTATCGCCAACATGAAAAAGTACCTAAGTGAGTTCGGTTACCTCCCTTCTCCGCTTTCCAACTCCAATTTCTCCGACTCCTTCGACTCTGAGTTCCAAGATGCCATTCTTTCTTATCAGCGCCGCTTGGGGTTAAATGCCACTGGGTACCTAGACGAAAAAACCATCGAAAAAATGGTCTCCCCTCGTTGCGGTGTTGCAGATATAATAAACGGCACGTATACTCATGGTCGGAACCTCTACACCTACTTTGAAGGGAATCCCGCGTGGCCTAATACCGCACGCGATCTGAGGTACGCATTGATTGCTACATCAGCATCAACCATTGATGTGACAACCCTTCGCCAAGTATTTGCACGTGCCTTCTCGCGGTGGGCAGCAGTCATCCCAATGAACTTCACCGAGACTGATTCTGCACAGGACGCTGATATCACCATCGGGTTTTACAATGGATCGCACGGCGATGGCGAGCCGTTTGACGGGCCCCTTGGGACCTTAGCGCATGCTTTCTCTCCGACTGACGGGAGGTTCCACCTTGATGCATCAGAGACCTGGGTAGTTACTGATGTGACAAAGTCAAGCTCAGATGTAGCTATTGATTTGGAGTCAGTTGCAGTGCATGAGATCGGGCATTTGTTAGGCCTCGGGCATTCTACGATAGAAGAAGCAATTATGTATCCAACATTAACGGTACGTGAGCAAAAGGTTGAGCTAACACAGGACGATGTGTCGGGCGTACAACAGTTGTACGGTTCAAACCCCGAGTTTAAAGGAGTCGCGCCGGCTGGTGTTGCGGGGGAGAGGATGGATAGCAGCGGCAGTGCAGAAATTATAAGAGGAGGGTTGGGGTTGCTACTCTCACTTGGAATTTTAGTCATGACAGTTCTCTAGTAATTTAATTTTACTGATTGAAAATTTATTCTTATTATTTGGGGCATGGTATATATATGTAGGTAAAAAAATTTTGGTGTAGGTTTGAATGTACATAGATTCGATCAGTTAACACATTTATTTATATAGAAAAGAAATGTTTATGTGAGAGCTTTTGTGCATGCACGAATATGTTTTATGTGAGTAGGAGAGAACATCTTAACCCTTAATTTAATTTACGAACAGGCTAGATCAACGGTCAAGATATTACCCAATATACCGTAGTACCAAATCAAGGCCTCCAAGATAAGAATAAATCTAGAGGGCTCTCTTCCTAATTAAATCAATGGCAGTCAGTCTATTCAACCAAAGAAAAATAATTAAGTCTCTATTCTAATTCAATTAACAAAAGAAAAGTTCAAATCTATAATCTCTCTCTAGAAACGAAACTTCAAAACATCCCTTTCTACTACAGGACAGCAATTAATTGTTTACGCGTTCCAATTAGAAAATTACTTCTATAGAAAGTTTCCTTTTTTTAATCATTCATATTTACTTCTGGTTGCATGCAGATCTTGTTCGGTACTAGTCATTCGTACCAGCGGTACCAGGATGCCTTTCCAGTTTGCAAGTAGCAGTAATTATGTATATTTTTTCTAGCTTGGATGCCTCTTCTCTTATATCAGAATTCTATTAAAATTTCAGCCTATAAGAGAATCCCAAAATTTGATTTTACACTAAGTATCCCAACGACTGATTCTAAATCTGATTTATTTCTATTTTTGGGTACAATAAGATTTCAAATTAAAAGAAATTTGGAGGAGAAAGAAGACTCACAAATCAAGCATAATTTATGAAGCATCACATACGGAAAAGATTTTTAAGGATTTAGAATCACATAAGGAAGGATTTTAATATTTCTAATAGAAGAAAATTTTCTATATTAGTTCAATTATTAATTAGGTGAGAGAGTGGAAGAGTATAGCATTCTCCTTCGTTTAATAAGATGGTTATGTTAAATTATTAAATTTTTCTAAAATCAAATGACAATGATATAAATGTAATATTTTATAAGAGTAATTGTTATCATATCCATCAACACATTAAAATCGCTTATTTCTCCACTAAAAACAAACGGTCGTTCTCATTAACTTTTATTGAGCTTATTATTAATCTTTTATTTTAAGATATCAATTTATATAAAATAAAAAATATTTGTTGAGTTTGTTCATTTTCTATGATTTTATAGAAATTAATTTACGGACTGGATTAATTCTTATAGAATATTAAATGGTAGTTGGACAGTAATAATGTGGTCAGAGTCCTTTCATCTTAAAATAAAAGATTAATAATAAGTTTAAATAAAAATTACAAATTACTTTAAAGAAAGGAAAATGAGGGATGTTGTTTGTTTTCAGCGGAAAAATAATTAATTTTCAAATTTTGATGACGAAATTAGATATTCAGAAGTTTTTTTAAGGGAATGACAATTACCTTTATATATTTGTATTTATCAGTGAAAATTAAACAAATGGTTTCTTATTAATAAATGTAAGTTGGCTCAGTTGGCCCAATTTTAATTCTTAAAAAAAAATATCATTCCTAAATCACGTTTAATGGATCCGGAAATATCTGCCCGAATCCGCTCTGAATCCAGATAGACGGAGCAAATAATTTGAGAGATCTGAATTCAGATATTTACTAAACATGAAGAGAAATTCTGAATCTGTAAACGAATAATTTTTCATAGGTAAACGAAACTGATATCCAATTTTATCCAAAACCCATTTGTTTTAATGTGTAAATTCTGGCATTTTTTTAAAAAACATCATTGAATCTCACAAATTTACGAAATCAACTTGAATACGTGTTTTTTTACAAAATTCATCTCCACTGAAAACGGCATCCGGTTTTAAAGTTTGAAAACCGGATATAATATTCGGTATTAAATTTGATCCACTTCAAGTCTTTTTCTTCTTATCATTGCCATATAAAATCTAATAAGTAAAAACCGGTTATGAGGCCAGTTTATAATTAAAACTTTCAATTTTTTGTTAAAAGAAAAATGGAATTTGGTCGGTGAGAATTAATTAGAACAGAAATGGTTTTTTGTTTTGGTTTTCATATTTTATTGTTTTGAGGTCCCATTTTTTTTTCTTTTTCTTTCCGTTGCTACAACAAAAACCAAGACAAAACCGGAAATATGAGAGCATTCCGTGGAAGAAAAAAAAAGGGGGAATGATATCCGGTTTTAAAAAAATCAAAAATAAAAAGACAAAACAAAATCGGTAATGATATCCGGTTTAAAAAAAAAAACGGAAATGATATCTGGTTTCAAATTGGAAACAGGATATGACAGTCGGTTTAACAAAAAAAAAAAAAAAAATGGGTCGTATCTGCATGTAATATTGTGTTGCATCTAAAACCGAGTACCGTATTCAGTTTCTAAATTTAGAATCGGATGCCGTTTTCCGGTGAAGATGAATTTTGTAAAAAAAAATGATAATCAAGTTGATTTCGTAAATTTTTAAAATTCAGTGATGTTTTTTAATAAAATTTCTAAATTTTGACCAGCAGTCTTCTCCTCTCTCACTACTCTCCGCTACCAACCTCTCTCCGCTACCAACCCATCTCATGTGGGACTAAATAAACATGAGATCCAGACATTCTTTTATTTTTCTCTCTATTTTCTAATTTTCTTTTCTTCTTTATTCCCCTTTCTTCTTCATTTTTTGGGCCAATGGCCACCTCCATTTTTGTTTCTTTTTTTTGTTTTATGATTGTTGCTAACTCTTTTCTTCATGTTTTCTTTTTTATTCAACTTCTATTTTTTTTATGGGTCAACAATACTGTACAAATATGAGAAAAAAAATTTTCAAATAAATGAATTTTCATATTTAAATTTTGTTAATTAGTTATTGTATCTTAAAGTTTATATGACTAAATTATTCGTATTTGTGAATTTTTAGCTATGTATCCATATCTGTTTAAGGTAAATTTAGTTTTAAATTTTGATATTTGTGTACCATTGGCATTTGTATTCGCCCTCGTTGAAAGAGGGATATGAATTTGAAAATAAATCTGCTATGATTCTAAAGGATCACAGGATACTATGATTCCAATCCCAACTGTTTATGTATTTTGAGATTTGCGTACAAAAATTAACTTCTTTTGAGATTCGTGTATTCTAATAAATAAACAGTTGAGATTGGAGTCGCAAGACCTGTTTGTGGAGCTGGTGCTATTCTTATGCGTATTAGAGAATCAGTTTTGGGTCTTGCTCTGCTTTCTGTTTACTTCTTTCTGACATGCATTTTGAAATTAGGCCCACTTTACATTTTCTCAACAAGCCTGCATTGGAGACAGCCCAAATGAACATTATCATATTACTTTTTTTTCACAGCCCAATTATTTAAATTTTCCAGGCCAGGTTTATGTTCATGAGAAATTAATTTCTGCAAAAGAAAAGGGCAAGGTAATAATATTGCACACACAGCTGCAAAAGAGCGACCTCTCAACAAAAAAAACAAGAAGAGGAATTTGTAAGAAAAAAAATTGTTTTGTTTTAATGAAAATTGTGTTACAAAAGTCATGTTGATTAAGTTTCTTGCTGCCCCTTAATTAACAGCGGGTTGTCGTGGGCTGATCAACAATAACACACGTTTAACAATAAGATTTAGAGAGAAAGATTGATCCAATGGATAGTCAAAACAAGAACGGGTTGTCGTGGGCTGATCAATGGGATACCGGCAACTACCCGACAGCAACACCGAAAGAAGAGTCGTGAACAAAGAGAATGCAAAAGGTCACGGCAAAGGCGAAGGCGCGAAGGCCTCAGCCTCTAATGGGTTTAAAGAAGATCAAGAAAGGTACGATAGCCGGTGTACAATGGATCAAGGACAAGTATCGGCAGAGAAAATCCGAAAGGAACTAGCTCTAGTGTGCTTAATTGAATCAAGATTTGATCATCCTTCTCTTTTGGTTTAGTGATTGATTTATTAATTCATCCATTTTTTCATTAATTAATTTCTGCTAATGTTCATTGCTTGCTTGATTAAAAATGATATGTATCTTTGTAACTAAATTAATTCCTTGTGTCTCATCAAGAGTTATTAGAATTGGATTGAATGAACACTAGGAATTAGTCAAAATACACCACTAATACTGGAAAAGAAAAAAAAGAAAAAAAACAGAGGACCAAAAGAAAGGAATGAGGAATGTGAAAACAATGAAATCAGTTCAGTCAAGTACTGGTAATGTTGTAATACCGCGACAAGTACGTAAAAACGATAAAACTAATACAACTCAGAATTGCCAGAAACAAGTAATACTTGTCGAGCCGTGCCTCTCTTGGATCATCAGAAAACCAACCTCCCTTATTACTATCTCCCTCGGCAGTGACTACTTGTAATATGTCGATTAAAAAGGCACCGAGAAAACTCCCGAAACCAAAGACGCTTGAGTAAAGCGCAATGCCGATTGTTCGCATTGTATTAGGCACCTCGCTGTAGAAAAACTCGTTCATCCCGACCACAGTAAAGACGTCGGAGACACCTAGCAAAACATACTGCGGAAGCAACCAAAATATCGTCAAATCTATTCCCCTTTCTCTACATTCATACAACCTCTTTGACTCGACCAACGTTGCAATAAACATGGCTACTATGGACAAGAACATGCCGATCCCAATCCTTTGTAGCACAGTGATTCCTTTCTCTTCACGTGTTATGACGCGCAGCAGAGGAACAAGCATCTTGTCATAGATAGGCATGAGAAGAATGATGGAGATTGTTATTGTGCTCTGAAGCATCGCGGGAGGAACAACAAAAGAGGCGCCGATTCTGTGGTGCATCCACATGCCTTGTTTTGTGAAGAACGTGAGCGGCTGTTGAAAAATCACCGCAAACATCAGCAGCATAGCCCATATCGGTAGTAGTCGAGCTATCATCTTGACCACACTCGGAAGGGGTTCTTCCAATTTAATGAATGAATCGATACCGATACCATCGCCTTTCATGCTACTTAGGTCATTAAGGGATTTCGCTTGTAACCTACAGATACAATAATTTTTCAGTAAAAATTTTGACTTTTATTTAAATTAATTCAGGATTAGTTCTCATTACAAAAATCATACTCCAATTCAACAGCCACTTCATCGTCGTCGTCGTCTCTAAATGGCAACCGCACCGTTCGCGCAATTAAACTTGAGGCGACATCCTTGATGAACCGAACAACACTCTCGAAAGGAGGGCTTTTATGTGTTTTTCTCTTGTTGTACATGTAAAGCCTCGCTCCGCATAGGAACGAACTAACCGACAAGGCCATGACGCCACTTGGGATAGCAAATCCAAGCCCCCAACCGATCGTGTCTTGCACATAAGACATGATGGAATTGCCCAAAAGAGAACCTGTACAGATTCCAAAATACCACCATTGGAAGAAGAGGCTTTTCACTTTGCTCTTTTCCTCCTCTGACTCATAGGCCGAGTCATCATCATCGTCATCGTCATCCATTTGTAATTGATCAGCACCGAAGGCTTGTAGCGAGGGATTGTAGCCGCCTTGGCCGATGGAAATCAAGTAGAGAGGTAGAAATAGAGACGAACACGGCATCCATGCATGGAGCAATGCCCATGAAGTTAAACCAATCAAGCCCTGATATAATGTCACATGATAAATTAATCAGATAGTTTTGTTCTATAAGAGACTAAATTTAATTCAATCCATTTCTAATTTTTCAAAAGTTCTAACCACAACATAAAGCAGAGAAGAGGCTGCAATGACGGAGTAGCGGTCCCAAAAGGAATCAGTGAGAACAGCGCTGAGCAGAGGCAGCATGAAGTTGACACCGCTCCATGTGCTTACACTCCTCGCCGCCGACGAAGTGCTCATTTGCACCACCTCTGTCAAGTATGTAACTAGATTCGACGACACCCCCTTGTAAGCAAATCTCTCCACACTTGCCACCACTACAAACTCCATATCAATTCAAAAAAAAGAATTAAATTCATGTACTAACTAATAAAATTCATTTAGAAAATCACAAAATCCCTTTACCTATAATGAGAATACATGACTTGCTTAGCCTAGTTGCTCTGGGCCTATCCATGGCATTAATTTCTTCTCCTTTGCAAAATAGCACTAGCAAGAGCACTGGCTGATAGGAAATAAGACAAGAAGTTAAGAAAAGCATGCATGGTGGGGGCTAGTGCTATCCGAGTATATTGGCAACTAACTAAACCAAGCCAAGGAAATGCCTTCTTTTCCTACTACATTGTATTATTGTCTTTTGAGGTGGCTACTCCACAAAAGGAAAAGTTGCCAAAGTAACATGTCATAATAACTCCTAATCCAAAGTTACATATATGTTTAATTAAATTAATTCTTGTTCATGGAATCTAGTTATCTAGTTAATTAAGTGTTAATTTGTACCCTTCACATACAGTTTATTATATATGGAGCATTACAACAATCAACCAATGTCAGGATCAATTCGCTAGTTAGATGTGATTTTGCTAAACTACTTTAGATAAAACATTATGGGTATCATAAAATTGAATTCAATACTCAGTATGAAAATTTTACGTGATTGATTCCTAATGTGTGTTTTATCCTTATAACTTGAAAATTTAATACACACCACAAGAAGTTATCCACACAAATTGTTACAGAAGAAACTATATATGTTGCGGCTGAGTATATATATCTTTATATGACTATATATATATATGAGGTGGGACGTAAAACAAACTGGTTTCTTTAGTGACACAAAGCATATTTTAAATGTGGATATTGCGGTTTTAATTCTTTTTTGGGTGATACAGACATCACGTAAAAAGATAATCAGTTGCTTCTCGCCTCAAAACCTGGAATTGTTCATTAATTGTTATTGTTACAACGGCATCCACATTTTCTTTCTATTCCTGCTTTTAAAAAAAAAATTCTTCAAGAACAAGGATATACAAAATTAAAATTTATTGACCGAGTGAGGCGATGACCCATGATACTTTGTAAATTGTAGGTTTTAAATATCTAGCTATATAGCTATGTAATAGCTACGTTATAGTTTTTTCTAATCTCAAAAGCTTATAACGCTATTAACTGTTTTTTTTTTATAATGATTCTAAATAGTTAGGCTATCGTTGCACTATAACTTTTTCGGACCTTAAAAGTTATAGCGCTATAATCGCTATTTAGAACCTTGGTAAATTGTAATATGTACGGTAAATTCATATCTTCATTTTTAAAATTTAAATAATCGTTTTAAACAGTTCAACATGAATTTTATATGAAACTGTGTTTGGAGATCAAATTTAATATGTTTTAGAATTACTTTGCTATTTTTTTAGATACATAGAAATTAAATTTGCTGATTTAAAAAAACTAGACCCTCCGAATACAGTCATATCTAACAAAGTTTGTAAAAAAAATTAAAATTTGGACTATATGTATATTTTTATATAAAATTCATAATTGAGTAAAGACCAATTATTTTAATTTCGAAAACAAAAATATAAATTCATATTACAAAGTACAGATCAGCAATATTGCAAAGTACCATAGCCTCTCATATTGGAACTTTTTTTAGAAACCATAAATAAAAAAAAAAAGATTTTATTAAACCAATTTGATTACTTTAATTTTTACAAAAAACTATAAGAACTGAAATGTCATTTCGGTTCAAAGTTTTTTTATTTCGGACCGAATTATCATTTCAGTCCGATCCATTTTTATAGATTTTGAAAAAAAAATGATGTAGCTTTTAGTGTAAAACTTGTGAAAACACCTCGGACCGAAATACCAATTCAGTCCGAGAAAAAAAAAACACTTTGGACCAAAATGGCATCTCGATTCTTATGATTTTTGCAAAAACCAAAGTAATCAAGTTGGTTTGATAAAATATATTTTTTATTTTATTTATGGCTTCTTAAAAAAACTCATATATATTGACCCCGTATAGCACGCATAGATCTTATATCTTTTTGTTGTCTTTATTATTTTTTTTTAATTGGTCATGGTCTCATGGAGAATGCAGCTTTTTGTTTGTTAAGTCACAATTTATTATTTTTATCATCTCACATTAATTACACTTAGTGGAAAATTAACTAAGTGCACAAATATCTAGCAACAAAATTAAGACTTACGATATCATTCCTTTTTCGTCTTTTTTCGAATTGCTTTTAGAGATAAAACCAGAAACATAATTCATATATCTTGAAACAAAAATGAATGAAGTTTTGAGTTACAAATTAAAAGTCAACTTTTTTTTTTCATTATCTCGTATGCTCTCAAATGTTTGAATCAAGTTAATTTCCTAAGCCATTACCTATTTGATTTGTGATAGTGTGGATTGATTTTAGTTGCTTATGACTAAATTTGCTAGTTAATGGATCATACAAGGAACTATATATATACAGAGCTAGCTAGTAATACATTAATTTTATGGGTGGAACGGCATGTAGTATTTAGTATTCGGTTAGTCTTAATTAAACTATTCGTGTTTGATTGTGGACTAAAAATAGAATAAAGACTTTAGGCCACCACCAAACATGATTTAAACTGACTGGTCTAACATGAAATAGCTTTAAATTTAGTCCAGCCTAAACAGACTTAAATTAACCCACCTCCTGAGGTGCCTTAAATTTGTCTTCAATTTTACACTATTGAGACCCACTATCATTGAATAGCTTAAATCATAACATAATTTTAAGCACAATCAAACATAAAGTATTTTGAATGGCCTAAGTTGGAATAACAACTTAAGTCACCTTAACTTTAGTCCACAATCAAATATGAGTTTTTTTGAAAAAAAAACTGATAGTGGCCATCAGTAGTCTTAATTAAACTAAAATGTAAAATGACAAGGAGGCAATCAAATTTAAGAGGCGTGCTAGCTTAAAAAATGAAGAACAAATTTCCCGGAAGGGAAGGGTAAATAGAGCCCAGTTGTTGTGCGATATATCTTTTATGGAAAAATTCCTTTTAATTAATTGATTGATGAAGGGTAAATTAAATTAAATGGAGCCCAAGACAGTATTAATTAGTTGTCCAAAATGAGGTAACATAAACTAATGCTTGCTTCTGCTTTCCTGCGTGGATCTCACTTCATGTTTCATTTCGGGTGCTAACTGCGTACGTGTGTGTGTATATATATGTGTGTAAAAAGAGGAGGGTTCAAATGCCTCCATTTTTTATGCCTCTGTTGGATATAATCTACATCATTTTATCTATGCATATAGAAAAAATTATGATATTCCAACTTTATTTTGATCGTCATCAAGAACTTGTAAAAAATGTACTAATGTGGATAATTTAGAAACGTTGATTTTTTAACTTATTGATTCACATATAAACAAAATTAAAATGTGATGGTTTTTTATGAACACATAGAAAAAATAACATAGATCGCATCCGACGGTTTTATTTTGACTTTCAAGTTTTAGATTTTGAGCTATTAAAGTTTTAAAAAATGGAGGCATAAAAAATGGAGTCATTTGAACTCTCCTCATGTAAAAAGGAAAAATAATAATAATTAATATATAGAAAATAGGTCTGCTCGTGTGGGAAGAAAATAATAACGTAGAAAAAACAATATGAAATTAGCTAATTAAATAACTGTGCATTTTTTTTCATCAGAGCTATAAGATCACTAAAGTAAAAAATATTAACAGATAATAATTAATAGTAAATTTAATTCATTTAAAAGTATGAGATTTAAAGATATATTTGTCTAAGTATATAGTTAAATTATATAATTGACAATTAATTAACAAAAAAAAGGTACTGCCAATAAAAATTATCTATCAATTATAGAGTATACCTCAAGACTTTTAAATGCATTTCATTTGTGGTCATATAGAGTAACTTATTTCATTAGAAAGCAGGGAATATCTAGAAAGTAAAGTAAAGTAGAATTAGAGATGATCATATTAATTAATTTGCCACAATTTCACATCAGATTTGTGCTTTCCTACGCGGATTTCATTCATTTTGCTATCCTAAATTTCGATGTTGCTCAGATTGACTTCTACCAAATGCCGATTTTTTTATTAATAGGAAAAACAAAAACAAAAAATCGAAAATAGTGAAAGAATTCGGTAGATTTCGAGATCTAAGAATTATGTGATAGTTTATAATGTCCAAATTAGTAGTTAATTAAACTCTTAATTAACAAGCAAAACAACAACAACAACAAAAACTGGACGGTACTGTCTGTAATGTCCAAAGACTTCATTCATCTCACAAGTTAAAATAATAACCTCTCATCACAGTAGATAGAACTTGGAGACTTGGTGGAATTTTGAAAGTGGCTGGACGTGATGAACTTCAACGTTCAATTTTTTTTTTATACTGTTAATTAAGAATTTAATTAACTACTAGTCTGAACTTTATAGTTTGTAATAGCCAGCTGGACGTTATAAACTATTACGAAATTCTTAAATCTCAAAATCTACCGAATTCTTTCACTATTATCGATTTTTTTTTAGTTTTTCCTATTAATAAAAAAATTAGTACCAAATGCCAACAAGTATATAAAGTAAAAAAAATTGGGGAAGAAATGACACAAAGCAATTTAAATCAGCACCATATATATATGTTGCTAGAGACGTAAGAAAATTATATCAAAACCGAATATGTCATAACACGACACAACATGTGTGCAATTTAGGTATCGTAATCCGTATCTTTTGTGTTGTGACCATCAATCGAAAAATTAGTAGTGCAGTTAAATCTTGTTTAAATGGTAAATTTTGAATAAACTAACTCCAATTGCGAAAAAAAGAGTTAAATTTGACCATACATGACCAGTTATGTTTAAACAACGACACAACATGACTAACGTGTCTTAATCATTCCTCTAAATTTGATTACAGCACCACATGATGTAAAATTTTGACTTCATCACAGCACGACACAGAGCGGTGATTTTCCTCCCTCCCTGTATTTCCCTCCCTCCTATATATAGACATAAATATCTTAATATATAATGTTTTTTTAGCGTAGGCAACAACTAGATTTTTTTTTAAAATAGAATTCATTTTTAAAAAAATTAACCAAAGAAGCACTGTTGGCTAGATTTTTTTTTAAAATAAAATTCACTTTTAAAAAAAATTAAATTAACCAAAGAAGCACTGTTGGCTTGGAAGCTATAAAAATAGCCTCCACCGGTCCTGGACCAGTGTAGCTTGAATTCGTTCAATTAATGGCCTAAAAATAGACACTGCCACTCCTCAAGTTACATCAGTCCACAGGACCAGTAGAGACTATTTTTATAGCTTCCAAGCGAACGGTGATGCTTTGGTTAATTTTCTTAAAATGAGTTCTATTTTAAAAAAAAAAAGAAAAAAAATCTAACAACTATAGTTAGGATATTAATCCGGAAGAGGATCTGATGTCACTCAGTTGTACAGATTCAGAAAAGGTACAGACTAGTAGTAGTCATGCATCCTCAGAAAGTAAGACTGTAAGAGGATGCCAGAAACAGTACTGAAGTAACTATGTCGACATTATTTTCTATCAATCTATCCATCTTTAATTTTTCCCTGCAAATTTATCAAATCATATCCATCTTTTTTAGAACTTGGTAGTGAAAACCATATCCATTTGCTTGATAAATTATAAGTTTATAACTGACAATATATACATTATCAGCTTCTCTTCCATCCAGCAATTTGAACAAAATTATAAATTTACCATAGTTATTGTAATAGTACTACACAACCATATATTATATTTATTTCTAATTTCTACAAGTAGCATGCAGCAGCTAGAAATTAAGTATAAAACACAAATGAAATTAAAACTAGCTAGCTTGTTGACAGTACGTACACTGGAGGAGAAACACCGATCGATCAATCGAGATTGGAGCATATGAAGCATCTTAATTGTGTAATTAAGTACGGCCAATTCTATCGTAATCGCCTTTCTCAACCTTCTCTTTAAACCTTTCTTTCTCTTGGTGGGTCTCACCGAGCACGGCTTCCTTGGAGTTGTCTAAGGTTTCCTTTGCTGCCTCGCCGATTTCATCTTTTTTCTCCTTGGCTTGCCGTAGGAACTCTTCGGCTGTTGATCTTGCCTTCTCGGTCACTTCGGTTACTTTATCCTCAGTTGAGTACTGTACATAGACATACACAAATGCAGGATAATTAAAATAATGTCCATTAATTTTGATATATCGGTAACATGTATATCATATATTACAACAAAACAATGATATTAATGGATGTGTCAAGTAATTTCTGACAATTAAATTAGCATATATAATCAAAGTGTTAGTCAAGTTCAGTCAATAAATATGGTAACAACTAACAACACGTACATGTACATATATATACATATGTCAACATAATGTGTTGGTGTCAGAAGAAGTTTATTTCTGAGGCATAGAAGATTATAATTTGCTATTGAGAAATTGGACATACATATAGAAAAAGTAGTACTAGTACAGACTGCACAGGTCATGAATTCATAATGGATGCGTAGCACTTGCGTCTACACAACTACTACTCTTCTCAATTGCTTTTTATCTCACTTTACTATTTATTATGTCATTGTCTGAATAAATATAAAACCCGGCCCAAACGCTGCTTGTTTGGGCCTGGAGCTTCTTAAAAAAAAAAAAAAAAACAGAAAGCGAAAGGTCTCAACTTTCAATTTTTCAAGTCTTGCTAGTTTGTTTCCTTGATGAAACGTATTTGAAACAAAAAAGGTACAATCTTTGAAGGAATGAAATTGAAATTGTTAATTTGTTAGAGTAATTAAATAATAATAAATTGAGGAGGAAGAGTTGTGGGTTATAGCAGTACCCTCAAAACGAGATTGCTTCCAACAGCAAGTGATGGAACCATCACCATCTTTTTCATTTTCATGGACTGCCACAGGCTTTGCAACATCATCATATTTCTCATTCTCTTATTGCTCTGTATGTGGAAGAATGGCAAAGAGAAGAGTTTATCTTTTCTAAAAAGAATAAGAAATAAGGAAAATAAAAAAGACCAAGGAGCAAGGACTGATGAGAATGAGATGGACTGGATGCTAGAGTTATGATGAGTTGTGAATAAATAAATAAAAGATAAGACAGATGGGGGCTCCGGTGTTGGTGCGACGTGGCAGCTGCCGGTAGCGGCACGTAGCCAGCTATCATACAATTCGAGGCACTATCTCCGGTCGAGACCTATAAATTAATATTTTTAACTATAAATATTAACGAGTTCCAAAAAATTAAACAACTGGAGACGTCCCTTCACTTGAGCAAAAGCCAGCTGCAAGGAGGTGTCAGCAGGTCCGATAAAAATAGGATGAAAATATTTTCATGAGTCTATCGTACCATGTATATCTCAATTCAGTATGTAATACGAAATGTTTAAAATTCTAACGGTAGATTTTAACAGTTCAAAGTAATTTTTATATGAATATATACGTACAGATTAAATTTTATATTATTTTATTATTTTTTATGTAGGTAGAAAATCACTGTTTTTGGATGATCCAGAATTTTCAGATCAAGTGATTTTTTATCTATCTTCGAAATTAGTAAAAAAAAAATTTAAAAATATAAAATTCAGTCTGCAAGTAGATATTCATATGGGATCATGTTAAACAGTTCGGATCGACCATTAAGATTTTAAAAACGAAAACATTGACTCGTATTACGGATCAACCCGTGACATGCATAATACCATAGACTCACTCTATTTTCATACTCATACTTACTAAAATTATCTTATTCATATTCTATCTTACTCTTATCTGTTAAAATTATCGGATAACAAAACATTAGCAAATAAATAACGTATAATAATAATATAATAACTAGTTTTATTATATTTTATAAATAGAACATCAAATTTTATTTATTTCACACATATACAATAACATTACTAATAAAAATAAAAATAAATGTGCAATTAATTTCAACTAAATTATTTTTTTATAAAACAAGAGAATTCAATAACACGAATATATCTTTCGATAAATTCAATTATTTAACTAAAGAACAAGACATGCAAATAAATAAAAGTAATATGTTTAACATTTTTTATAAATAAAAAAACACACACTAAATAACAAAACAACTCACTAATTATTGCTCAAACATTATCATATGAAATATCACCAGGGGTGTAAGCAGAGCGGATTCGAAGCGGATAATGCTAATACCACATCCGCATCCGTTTTTCAACAAGCGGATACGGATACGGATACGGATAGTAAACGGATATCAAAATTGAAAACCATATCCGTCTTAAACGGATACAGATACGGAACGGATAATCCACGAATACGGATTCAAATACGAATATGGAGCGGATAATTGTCGGATATTGAGTAATTGTACTAAATTTCATAATTTTAAATTACCTAATTTGATTACCTAAATTGACAAAAATTTAATAGACTTTTTAAGTTTGCACGGTGATGATTATGCATGACTAATTGCTTATTGGTTCAGAGAACCAATATATTATCATAATAAATTATATGATTTTTCTACCAAGATTCTTGGAATTAAACGAATATGTATGTTTTTTGAGAATTTCGCAAGGGTAAAATGAATTGAAAGCTGCTGAAAAATTAAATTTCGGATCCGGATATATACGGATATCCGCTCCGTTTATATCCTCATGGAATTATCCATATCCGTATCCACATTATTTTTCCATACGCTAAAATTATCCGTATCCGTTTAATCCGGATACGGATAATAAGCAGATTCGGAGCGAATTATCCGCGGATAATCCATATCCGTTTACACTCCTAAATATCACACAAATAAATTTCACCATCACTAATTATTGTTCAAACATTATCATATAATTTTATTTTATATAATTACTCTATAGAGCAACGAGTATGAAATAGTCTTTACCCGTATCCTTACCTATTTAACTAATGAAAAAAAAATCCTTACTCACACCAATATATACTTATTTGAACATTTTATATATTATAATAATCAAAATCAGTTTTCAATGAAATGGACGGCAATAATTTTACAAGTGAATACTAGACGAAGAGCAAGTAAAATGAATAATTAATATTTGAATATTTCCGATATAGAATGAGAGATTAACTCACAAATAGAAATAGAGACATGTAGTTCGATTTAACATACTTATCACAACAGACTATGTAACTCAAAAATAGGAACAGAAACCCATGTAAATCACAAGAAGAAGAAAAAAAGAAAAAAAAACCCATGTAGCATAGCAGTAGCAATAACACTTAGCACGTAGCGGTAATAACGGTCAGCTATTACAACTATAGCGGTCGTAGCTGATTTAGCGCACTTTTATCTCATAGCATAGTTTTTATGGTCTGAAAAAACTATAGCTATTTAGAACATTGCCAGGAATCAATGTTTTTAAACACAATTTTTATGAGGTATGCAAAAGTCAAAAGGCTACCGCATATGCAAATTTTAAAACGAGAATTCATATATATATATAAACAAGTATACAGTAATATGCAGCCAAATATATAATAATATTAATATGCAATATCATACAAATAAGTATGCATATTCTACCACATATACAGAACCGCATAAATGAACTATACAAGAATTTCTATGCAGAACCCAACCACATATGCATGTGTCACATAAACCGTATTTTACTACACTGCTTGAAATATTATTAACTAAACCATTCTCGAACATGATGCAACCTCAGGCCGAAAATATAAATTAAAGAAAAAATCATTCCACAAATGATCCCGCAGACAAGATAATGTAGCACAGTGAAAATGATGTTTTCGAGTCGGAAAATATTAATACCAGCAAAATAAGGCAGCGAGTCAGCAAGTACCAATCCCCTGCTGGTACAAAAATACATAAACCGAAACACAGCTCTAGACATGCTATATAAAACATACAGTACAGATTCAAACAAACACAGCCAATCTACATTTTCTGAATTACAACAGAATTTGCGAGACCAGCTTGTTCAATAGTTAAACTGGTATCACTCAACACCTTTGGAGGGAACCCAGTTTGCAATTGGTAGTTTGTTGCCATACCAGGTCTTGAGGCTTCTATGAAAGTACGTATGTGTCCAACTGTATGAGTGGTGTTGAAGCGTGCAACCATGCGGGTCCCATCTGCCAGTCTCAGTTGTATTGGGGTGGAAGGCAAAGAATCGTCAACAGACAACCCAATCAGTGACCCTGAGACAGTGTTGGGGTTGGTTGAACTGGAGGCAGCCTTGGGTTCAGCAACTGGAGGGGTGTCAGATGAGGAACCCTCCCCTAAGGTTCTCCCAACACCCTGAAACGGCTTAGGAGGAGCAACAGGTGCCTGCATAAACCAGGTTTTGTTTAGTCTCATTTTCATTTTGAGAAGAAACAATGCAATTAAATTTAATAAAGACATACCTGATAATCTTCGGAACGCCTAAAGAGGTTGACATTGACCACTGTCCTCCTGTCAGCAGGCTCGAGCTCTCTGGGACATTCTGACCTCTTAATGCTCTATACGATACGGTCAATAAAGAAGAAAAAGAACCAAATTAGTATACCCATGTAAGAATACTATAAATTGCAACCAATGAACAGATAAAGTTTTCTTTTTGCCATTTAACTAGATAATTCTAAAGTTTTCTTATGGATTTTCAAGGAAAGCGTTACCATCTATTTTCGTAGAGACATTCAAGCAAGTACAACAATACTATCAAGAAATAAAAATTGCATCAATGCCCTAATTAAGGAGATCTCTATCACTTGGTAATTTTGATCCATCCAGAAAGCTCACCCTAAACAACAACGTGACACGCAGCTCAGACTGTTCAAAATTGCAATTAATTGCAAAACAACAAGGGCCTCATTTTTCATTCCATTAAAAAAAAAATAATATCAACACCGCCATTGTAAAAGCTTAAAAGTTTAGTTGCAAGCAGTGATAGTGGAATACTCTGATGGTTAGGGGGGGCCCACAAAAATAACAAGATCCCTATTGCATCCATACCAGACTTGTTTATTGCGCCGAACAAACTAGAAATCTACATCTAAATATACTGCATGCATAATTATACATAGGTTTTCTTAGTAATGGAACACAAAAATTAAAGCTATATAGGCAAAGTTGAGATCATGATTCGTGAAAGTTGAAATTTGATGAAAACTCCAATTAGGAATTACATAATGCATGCTAAGATCTTGTTTGCACAAATTCTATTTACATTTTGATACCCATGTAAATAACTCGATCTTAACATCCTAAAAGATAGTGACAGTAAGTCATATCATTTACTTCGACGGTAAGAATCTATGCAGGGGTGTTCTAACACATTGTAACAGAACAGTTTATTAGATCAAAATTCATCTGGAGTTACCCCAAGAAGAGGTAAATTCCAATAAAACAAAGCATAGGGACCATCAAGCTCAGGTAACTTTTAACCAAAAGTCATATCGCATGGTACAGGATCACACCAAACTAGTAATTGACATGTTAGCAGAATGACAGCTTTTTTTTAGAAAGAAGTGGCTTTGGATGGATACCAGCAATTAATAGCAGTAAATTAATCACAAGTTAACTACCTCTAAAAAGGAAGCATTCTCAGGATCATCAAACATCCTAAGCGGGCCATCATCGACAGTGAACCCATTGTTCCAGAATACGATGTGGTGGAGGGAAGTTTGAGGTGGTTGGGAAACAGTTGGTGCCGGTACAATCGGGGCTGCCTCCCCAGACAATGTCCTGCCAGTCCCTGCAAAACTCCCCGAGCTAGAGCTAGAACTCGAGGGGTTTTGCTGCTCGTACTGCACCGGCCTAGCACCCATCTGCCTCACCTGCTCGAAGAAACCCTCTATATCAGGGCCATTGCCTTTGGTTGGATCTTGAACCAGCATTCCACTGTAAAGACCAAGGGGGAAGATGAAAATTTTCCAGCAAATAAATAAATATCAGTATTGAAAAATGAGACTTGCTTGAGACTGCACTTATCACTCTTCAATTTATCTTATTTCCCAATTCTTCCAATTGGGACTAAAGTCCAATCAACAAATTAAGATTCTGCGAGCAGGGGTACATGATGCTTAAAATACACAAGAGTTAAGCACAAATCAACTAACCCTAAGTGTTATACCAAGGGGACCCAATAAGCAGAGAGAAAAGCATGACTAGATCTATGAGAAATAGTTGAACAAAAATGAGTAATAGAAGAAAGACCTCTTCTCGCCACCGGTGTAGTACTCCTGAGGGGTATCGGAATCATCGCTTCCATCGCCGGAGGAGGGTTGGCGATTCAGATCGGCGAGTGTACGGATCGCCGGGCGACCGCCGCCCGTCTTCTTGTCCTTGGAGCTCATTGTTGTCGTTGAGTGAAAGAGAAGAAGAAGAAGAAGAAGAAGAAGAAGAAGAAGAATCAAGAAGGAGAAAAGAGAGACTTGATAAACACGCGAGGAAGCGAGAATGAGAAAGGACGAGTCACACTTAACAATAAAAGAGCACCGAAATTTTTATCAATATCCAAAATTATTTCAAAATTTACAAATCTACACTCATTTTGAACTTATATTCAAATCTGTCCGATCTGAAAATTCATTTTCTGAATTCAATGACTCTTTCTGAAAAATAATTTTCCAGATTCAAAAATTTTCTTTCCGAAAAATTATTCCCTGAATTTGAATTTGTTTAATTAAATGAAAAATATTATAATTTATTTATTTTTATATTACTTTGAAAATAGATAGAATACTATATAATTGAATTTATTAGAAAAACTGCGACAAATAATTCCGATCAATATTTTTCAAGAAGAATTTTTTGCTGCTTAAAAAAATAAAATATTTCTTTGTATCTTATTGAAAAAATATAAAAATATTTTAAATCTGAGTTATTGATCTCGGTCAAAAGTTACTTCTTTTCATATCATTTTTTTTTCACAATAAATGCAATTTAGAATTTAAATATACTAGAAAGACCACAATATTTTTTTTATTTACTCAGAAGTGACTTCCGGGATCAATCACTCAGATCCAAAATATCTTTTTTTCAATAACACACAAAGAAATATTTTAATTTTTCTTACAGCCGAAAAAAAATCCGGCCTGAAAAATGTTTATCCGGTTATTTTTCTCAATCTTTCTAATAAATTCAATTATATAGTATTCCATCTATTTTCAAAAAAATATAAAATTATTTCTAATATTTCAATACAAAATAATTAAATCATAATATTTTCTATTTAAATAAAATAATATAAAAACTCAAATCCAGGAAATAATTCTCCAAAACCTCAAATTCAGAGAATTATTATTCTGATAGAGAGCTTTGGATCTGGAGAATTATTTTCAGAAAATAAACGTTGCTGGATTCAGAAAATAATTATCCATATCTGACAGATTTGAAAATAAGTTAAAAATAGGTGTAGATTTGTAAATTTTGAATTTTTTTTGTTGGGGTACTAATAAAAGTTTCGGATAACCGTACGCTTCCTCAAATTAGGAATCCTGAAATTTTGGATAAATATTTTAACAGAGCAGTTTTAGCTGCATACAGTGGACGAACTATTGAGTTAAAACAGCACTGTATATGAAATCTTGTCCTGTACGGAGCAAAAACTAATCTGTTAAATTCTTTACCCGAAATTTTGGCAAGGGGTCCTGTACATATTTTTCGAACAAGGATAAATTTTAGTAATTTACTAGACTTATTTGCAATTTGTAGGCATATTTATATGGCTTTCTTTGGCGATTCCTGGTTTAAGAAAAGTCGCTCTTATATGTGCAAAACTCAAAACCAAAAATGCATAAAAAAATCTTGCTTTGTTTCAACGATGCGTGATACTTTCTACAGCAGCGCCAGCGGTTCCATTTTGTCAATTTATTATATTTTATTAAGAAATTACGACGTATAGTGATAGAGAAGGCTACCGTGTTATATGTAAGGTAATGACATATTGTGGTATTTTTAAAAAAATATATTGAATAAATTTTAAATGACGAATCTAAACTGTTGAAGTTAATCTATTTTACGAGTGATTCAATTACTTGAAAAAAATATAAATTTTTACATTCATTTAGTATGAAATCAAATAGTCAAAAGATAATGAAAATGGAGCAAAACTATGGTGTGATGTACTCACTAAGACGGATTAGTGAGCACACTTTCAAAAGACTATTGGATTGGCTTCAAACGACAAATTCAAACCGTTGAAATTCATGTGTTTCGTGAGTGATGCATGTACGTGCAACATTTTTAAAGTATCGAATTCATTTAGCACATGGTCAAACGGTCAAAAAAAATGAAAATTTTATAAGTTATTTTTTTTAATTGTTTTATGTATTTATTTTTCATCATTTTTTTACCGCTTGACCATGTACTGAATAAATTCGAAACTTTAAAATTTTTGCATGTACATGCATCACTCAAGAAGTGTATGAATTTCAACGGTTTGGATTCATACTTTGAAATCAATCCAATAGTCTTTTGGAGGTGTACTCATCAACCCTTATTGGTGAGCACATTACATCCTAATTTTGCTCATGAAAATAAACGAATTAAAATTAACTTATAAATTTTTATTTTTTTTACCGCTTGACTTCATTCTGAATGAATCCAAAAACTTATAATATTTGCATGTAAATGCATCACTTGAGAAGTAGATCGCTTTTAACGGTCTAAATTCTTCGTTGAAGCATGTCCAATAAATTTTTAAGAGAGGAATGTGCATGTTACTGTCTTTTTCTATTGTAATATAACTCGCTAATTTTATAAAATATTAGTTAATGCGCAATTAATTTATTCAATAAAAATAGCATGAAAGTTGGATTCAAAATATGGCCATCAATAGGATGAGATCTAAACACTCAGGACGTTCGGATGAATCAAGAAATAGAGCGAGAATAGAGTTAACTTCAAGATTAAAAATAATAGTTAATCTAATATTTTATTGGATTAGTAGAATAGTGAGAAAATCCACAAAAGATAACACAAAGAATAGTCCATATTTGCTAATTTAAACACACTCAAACGAATAATAGTAGCTCAGAATAATGCTAATCCAAATTAGTGACTATTCTTCATCCATCCAAACGCACCCAAATTCTTTATTATATTTTCTAAGTATTGATATTTCGATGTTTAATTTATGAGTACTTGTATTTGATTTGTTCACTAATCAAAGAGATAACATATCAAAAATAAAATAATCTAGATTTTAAAGTTCGGATTTTAAGTTAATTTATAATTATTCTCATGCAAATAATTAAAATAATAGAGGTAAGCAAATTGAGCAATTAACAGACGGTGAGTTATATATGATGACTTACTTTGAAAGACGAGGTTGGTTATTTCAAACAATTATGTTGACTCATACCTTGTTTAATTAGATTAGAGGAAGGGAAGGAGAAGAGAATACAAATTCATAATTAATTCTTACTTAGCTATATATGTATATGGAGGAGGGATCACTTAAAATCATTTATTTTGATAATTATTACAATATTAATAAACAAGACTTAAATTTAAAATTCAATATTATAGGCGTGATATATGATGCACATATATTGTGTCTATATTAACATGTAGTAATTTGAAATTTTAGCAATTTGATGTTTGCGATCCTTAATGCTACCAAACAATGTATAAAATTCTGCGACAAAGGAACTTAACGGCCGTTTAATCGTGAACGACGGTTAAACCGTTACAAATACATTGAACAAAGGCTTGTTTGCAAATGAAAACGATTAATCTGTCGTTTTCCGTTTAATTGTCTGTTTATTCCTATTTATTCCAGTGGATATTTATTTTCACATTGTATTTCTTTTTCTGTGATAGTATCATAATAAGTTTTATAAATCTTGTACTGTAGTTTCATTTGTACTTGGATATACATCTAATATTTTTCATATTTATTTTTTCTTCTTACTTACTTTAAATTGATTAATTCTTCTATTATTTATATATCATATATTTTTCTTACTAACTGATGCAATTTTTTCAATTAGCACGGCATGTTCATATGTGAAATTAAGTTGTTATCATAAACTAAATTTAGCGATTCTATATTGGAATGTTTCATCTTTTTCAAATAGATGTTATTAGTATTTGAAAATGCTTACTTCTTTAATTTATTTTTTCATTAAATAAATGTGGTACCTACCCATATAAAGTGTCTATGTGTTGTTATTAAGAAGAAATAAGTGTGGTGTCATGTTATAATAACAGAACCAAGTTAAATTAAGTTTATTTGATAAGTTTGATAGTCTGAATAAATAATTTTTAATAAATTATGAATACATACACATAATTTAAATAAAAATGATTAATTGTCCGTATAATTTTCGATTAATCGACAGTATACCGATTAATTACTTTGTGGTATTACATCCATCTAAAGAGCACATATTGTTATTTACAATACTGGAAAATTCAATTGTTAGTTTGATAGACTAGCATTGTCAGGAATCCACTGTCGAAATAACCAACGTCAGGTGATATACTTCTGTGATATAAGAATAAAATTGACGTATGTTGCAATTTTGACTTCCTTTTAACATTCTAATTAATACTTATATGTTCTATCCGAATAGAAGTATATTGCAGAAAATAGAGTGAAAAGAATGTCAGAGCAAAGCTAGAATGTATTGTGCTTATCAAAGAATTTGACGAGTATAACTCTAATATTTATCATATTAACTTAAAACGAGACAGATTCAGACCGTTGAAACTGATCTACTTTATGAGTGATGTATTTACATACAAAATTTTGAAATTTTTGAATTTATTTATTATCAAATCAAGCAGTAAAAAATATAAATTTGTACATAAAAAAAATGAAGTTTTACATGTTATTTTAATGCATTCATTTTTCAATCATTTTTTTACTGCTTGAATTTGTACTAAATGAATTCAAATTTTTTTTTTTTTTTGTATGCACAAGCATCACTCGTGAAATGAATCGGTTTCAGCTATTTTGATTCGTCTCGTTTAAAGTTAATTAGAAAGATTTTAGAGCTATACTCACCAAACTTTTTGATGACCACAACACACCCTAGCTTTACTCCAAATATAACGATAACCTACATTTTCATTCCTTTCCCTCCTCTCATATTATTCACCCCCTTTCATCTTCACCTCTTGTAAACCAAAAATAACATTAACCAAATCTTTTATATATGCTGAGTATGAGGTTTAATAGTTATTTAGTTTACATTATTTTTTATCGATTTGATGGTGAAAAAATCAAGAAAATTTAATGTAAAATTAATTATATATAAGAGATAATTATTAAAGTTTCGGAAATATTTTAGCATAATTTAGCTATTATAAATATCCATTTTGGTTAATGAAACACAAATTGTCTCTGTGCACGCATGAGATAACGATCGTATATGTGGTTTTTGTTTTACTTGCGGTGAGGAGCCTTATGATTAAACTATTTTATTAAAGCAAGTAAAAGTTATCTTGAAAATTACAACTAAAATATTTTTAATGTAATTTTACGACATCAAACGGAATCATAACTGATTATAAATATAAGTAGACACACAAGATATTATTATATTCTCAATAGTTTGCATAAAAAAAAAATGGGAGGAGGAGATGATGAAAGTTGTAAAATGATTAAAAATTGGTATTTCAAAAGAGGCAATTAACATTTTGAAGTGCAAGATAAGCAACCAAGATTCGTATCAAACAAAAACACATCCCCAGCTAACATGTGATGTACTAACACGGGTTTGGACTTTGGATCCTCTCCTTTCAATTTTCTATTTTGGAAATTGAAATCTTTATTTATTTTAAAATATAGATTGCTTGTATTTTTTTTTTCTTCGAAAATGGTGAGAAGTGAATCAATAGTGATTCTGTCTTTTATTTTTGAAGAAGAGAAAATACTATTACAAAACAAATTTTTAACTACTAAAAAAATTGTTCTCCTTTTACTGGTTTACCGTGGCATCTTCTAGACTGAATCGAGAACGTGTAACTTAGATCACACGGTCAATATAACTTGTGAATCGCCAGCAATCCAGCATAGTGCGTGATGCGTGAAGCGTGAAGAAAAAATAGACAGCCAACCAAAATTGAATTCGCTTCCTCTGAGATATCTCAAACTTTGCGTGACTTTTTGGAATATCTCAATCGTTCAAATAAATTATGCACAAATCTCAAAGCTCAAATAATACTGCCCCTACGGTTCCCCGAATAGGAACCGGACACGTCGGCCAAGCAAAAATTGAGATATCTCAGAGGATACGCACCCACCAAAATTCCCGCTGGCGCCACTGCTGCATTTTACCAAGCCCCACATTTTCATTCACTTTCGTCTTTTTACTTTTCTTTACAAATTCCCGTCTTGCGTTTGTTGACCGTCTTTTCAGATTTCGGTCCACGTCAAAACTGAGGTATAAAGTGGGTCCGGATCCCCTAAAGTAACCCAATTTTTGGGTTTTGGATGGAGACCATCCGATTCTAATCTATCGCTCGGAATCGTCTCAGAATTCGAATTCGTTATCGGAATGTGTGCACTTCAGATTCGGATGGATTGCCTTGGATTCAACTCGGACTGTCCTAATTAAACCCAAAGATTGGGTTACTCCATTAAATCTGAATTCGTATAAAGTAGGGATGTGAATGACATTTTTTTATTTATTTATATGATCTGTATAGTATTCGAAAATACGAATAAGAATAAGATTTTTTTTTATTAACTTATCAGATACAGACAAGGATAACCAGTTTTTTTGGTTATCTCATCCATTATCGTATAAGACAATTTTTAAAAATAAAAATTACATATATAAATATATATTTGTATGAAGATGATACATGAAATAATAAAGTTTTGTATTTTAAAGTATGAAAAGACGGATAAGAATAGATATTTTTTTTTCGTTATCATAACGGTATGGGTATGAAAATGTCTCCACCCGACCCGTATCATACCCGTTGACACCCCTGTACAAAGAAAGCGTAATATTAATTAAAAATAATATTGCTCACCTTTAGATCCCACAAGACCTGAACTTACATAAATATTTTAGAAATATTATTTTTTTCAAGTTAAAACCGCCGTCCAGTATTACTTGAAGTTCTCTTTCATAGTTTCATCCTTTATTTTATTAAAAGAGTAAGCTTAGGTGGACGACAAAGCTAGAATGAATTATTTTGAAGCGTTCTGATGTTGTCTTCCATAAGACCATAACCTTCTACTAGGACTTTAATTCTATTCGTTACTTTAATTCTAGTCGTAACCGAAATATTTTGTTACCTCAGAGGGATATGAACTCACATTTCAGTATTGTCAAAA
Source organism: Carex cristatella (assembly GCA_024447775.1). Classification (NCBI taxonomy): domain Eukaryota; kingdom Viridiplantae; phylum Streptophyta; class Magnoliopsida; order Poales; family Cyperaceae; genus Carex; species Carex cristatella. Next base: position 1,003,502 of record JAJHPF010000016.1, read on the forward strand.
ACTTCAAAACAAAACATTTTTGTTTGGATTAATCTCCCACGTTTCTCTGTCACCAAACAACAAAACTTTGGCCCGGCTGGGAGTAGTACCGAAATATGAATTGTGAATTGATAAGTGATAACACCAGGACTGCAGGAGTAGGTTTATATTATAACATAAATGATAAATCCATCCATTATTCCATTAACTACAAAAAAAAAAAAAAAAAAAGGTCACTAATTAATTATTTTAGCTATCATATCACTGAATTAATCCCGTCACTGATCTCACTCCCACCAGCCCCCCCCGCCCCTCTCTCTCTCTCTCTAAAGTCCCAATATTGGCCGATGGCATTTCCCGACGGTTCTTCTCCTTCCACCTCCGCCTTCTCCGGCGAACCATTTTCCCTATCCATACCAACGCCTCCCTCTCCTCGCGAAGAATCCTCTCTCTACTTCTCCCGATCCCACTCCTCACCTCGCACCTCACCGCGCCAGCCAAGCCGCCTCTCCGTCTCCTCTTCCTCCTCTCCCTCCGGATCAGCACTTTCTCGTTTCGCACCAAGGCAATCGGGAAAGAGAAAGAAAAGCCTATTTGTGCAGAGGAGGAGGAAGGGGATTCTGATTTGGAGTGCTTTGCTTGTGTTTTTCTTCTTGATGAACTGGTGGATGTTCTCTCGCTTGCAAGATCCAGCTTCCCGCCCGAGGCGCCCCGGTTTGGATTTTCTCAGAAGAACAGCTGTCTCTGTTTCTAATTCTTCTTCTATCCTGGTACCGCAATTTGATTTCACCTCTCACTGAATGTTACATTCTCTAATTTTACATATTAGTTGAATTAATACGGTAATAATCTTGTATATTTTAGAAGGACCAATTGCACAATTTAACGAGGAGGAAGAGGCCTCACAATGTCATGCTCTACAGGCTCCGGGCATTGGCAGCCCATGCCTTGGCAGAGGTATGTACAAGTCAGTATGGTAGTGCGCTACCTTCTGTTGGTTATCTCATTTTTCAGGCTTGTCTGGTACTTGGTTGAGCAAGTGAGAGTAAATTGTGGATGAATTGGATTAACTATAGAGGCCTAGATTCACAATTGAGGGTTGATTGTTGCAAAACTCGGTTTTAAGTGAGACTTGGTGGGGAATTTTGGGATTGTATTAGCAAATGGAGATACCATACTGCCACTGGTTAGGTCCAGGCACCCAGTGCAGGTAAGTTATTTTATATAATTAGAATGAGGCTATGGTACTATGCATAGTGCACATCACCGTACTATGGCCTCATATCTCCGTTTTTTAAAGTTGAAACGGTCGATCGGAACTGCTCAACATGATATTCCATACGAAAATGTACTTGGAGACCAAATTTTACATTTATTTGATTTTTTTTACTATTTTTTAAATAGGTAGAAAATCACTTATCTAAAGATTCTGGACCATTCAAAAGTAGTGATGTTCTACCTATCTAAACAAATATTAAAATGTTTTAAAAAATGTAAAATTTAGTTACCGAGTACAGTTTCATATGGAGATCATTATGAGCGCTTCTGATTGACTGTTTGGACCTTCAAAACGAAAACTTGGAGCCATAGTACGGACCAATGTGTGCTATGCATAGTACTGTAGCCTCACCCCATATAATTATGCTATACAGTTTAAAGCAGCAATCCCCTCTTGAAATACTCTAGCGTGCTGTGCCTAACTATATTGTCTCAAACCTAGGCAGAGAGAAAACCTGAGCCTGTAGATCTTTGGAAGGAGCCTGTGGACCCCACCACCTCCTGGAAACCTTGCGCTGATAACCGCAGCTGGGTAGCTAGTGGTAATCTTAACTTCCTTTTCTTAATAAGCGCTACTGGTTAAACTGCTTATCCTAGTTACATTCGCTTTTATGTATTGTTTCTAATGTTTTGCATTTACATTTTGTGCAAGTAACTGTAGGGGGGAACAACGGTTATATTCTAGTCAGTGCAAATGGAGGCATAAATCAGCAGAGAGTAGCTGTAAGCATATTTTTGAATAATGATTATCTATTTCTCTGTTTAATAAAAAAAAATAATAATGAGTTATTCCCTTTCTATTCACCCTCAGATTTTCTGTACTTGACCAGATCTGCAATGTTGTTGCTATTGCACGACTGCTTAATGCAACTCTTGTAATTCCTAAATTCTTGTATAATAGTGTCTGGAAAGATGTGAGGTAATACATCTATTCTCGTGTTTTTTATTCCTTTTTTATTGATGTTGGTATACTGCAAGATTATTCTTTTTTTGTTGAGATGATTGACAAGATCAAATTCTATATCTTAGCCAGTTCAGCGATATATATCAAGAGGAATATTTCATAAACTACTTGAAGGATGATATTCGCATTGTAAAGGAGCTTCCTGTGAAATTACAATCCTTAGATCTGGAGGCAATTGGTAGCCTTGTAAGTTGTCTACACTCTTTAATATTAAAATTCAAAAAAATCTGGATCTATTTGACTTGATTAAGTTTCCTTAATTGATCAGGTTACTGATACTGAAGTGATGAAAGAAGCAAAGCCTAGTTTTTATGTGAAAAAGATTTTACCTATCTTGCTCAAGAATGGAATTGTCCATTTTATAGGATTTGGGAATCGCCTATCTTTTGACCCAATACCTTTTGAACTGCAGGTATTCTGAGAATGTTAATGTACTTTGATTATTCTTTTCTCTCAATTTGAAAAAATAAAAGGCATGTAGTGTTCAGGTGATCTTCCTTTGCATGAAAAAGTACTTTCTGAAATGTGGTATTAATGAAAGAAAACAATTTAATTTGCAGAGGCTAAGGTGCAGATGCAATTTCCATGCACTTCGATTTGTTGAGAAGATACAGGAGACGGGTGCACTGCTTGTGAAGAGAATGCACAGGAACAGACTTAATTTTTCTTTGTTAGAGCAAAACCTCCTAGGCCGCTTTGCCGAGCAACCAATCAGAATGAAAACCGGAAAGAATAAGCCATCAAAATATTTAGCGGTTCATCTGAGGTTTGAGATGGACATGGCAGCCTACTCCATGTGTTATTTTGGTGGCGGCAAAGAGGAAGAAGAGGAGTTGGAGGCTTACAGGGCAGTACACTTCCCTGCACTAACGCATCTAAGGAAAACCACAAAGTATATTCCTGCAATATGTATCTATATTGTTTTCTGAGTTTGGCTAGTATGCTATCGATAGTGTAAGACGTCCCATTCTATCGCTTTGAATACCTATCGGATGGGCTTCAAACGACGAATCCAAACCGTTGAAACCGATCTACTTCACAAATGATGCATTTACATGCAAATGTTATTATTTTTTTTAATTCATTTAGTGTAAAGTCAAGCGGTCAAAAATGAAGATTTAAAATTAGTTTTATGCATTCATTTTTCATTATTTTTTTACCACTTGACTTTATACTAAATGAATTCGAAAATTTAAAAAATTTATGTAAACACATCACTTGTGAAATTGATCTGTTTCAACTGTTTGGATTCTTCGTTCTAAGCTTATCTAATAGGTTTTTGAGGCAATAGCACAGCATGTCGCTATACTATCAATAGCACACCTTACCATACTCTTGTTTTGTTGTGTCTTTAAAATATTTCTCCTTCTGCACTAGAACCAAACAGCTTAAAACTTTGAGTTAGTTCAAGAACCAGTTCTTGCCGATTAGTCTGAAAGTAAAACTAGTGGAACAGTTTGCTCTAAATATTTGTCTACGAGGCAGAAAAAACTGAAATAGATGAATTGGGGCACATATGGAAAACTATAACTCCCAATATTGTTCCTTTATATCAATTTATTTTTATTTTATGAAATTCAATGAAGCAATTGTAAGATTGTTTTCACTAAATTAGAGTACCATCTGCTGAGTACCTGCGATCCGAAGGACAGTGCCCACTGACACCCGAAGAGGCGGTGCTGATGCTGGCAGCTCTAGGCTTCAAGCGCAGCACACAAGTGTACATTGCTGGTGCTAAAATTTATGGTGGGAAATCAAGAATGGCCGCCATAAGACACTTGTACCCTAGAATTGCCACTAAAGAAACTTTACTGTCTGCTTCTGAGATTGAGCCGTTTCGAAACTTCTCTTCACAGGTATACATACTGCCTTTCATGAATTACTATATGCTGTAGAAGTCATTTATTCTCCAGTTTTGCAACTTTTTCAGTAAGTTTTGAGTTTATTTCTGCCGCTAAGCCTGAAATCAATCTAGTTCTTTTTAAGTAACACATGCAATAAAGGGGGGGTAATTAAGGACAATTTTAAGAATATGGATGTTTGTTTTCAAGTCAATTGGATTTTTTCTTCTTCTAAATATCCTAGATAGTTAACAGATTGAGATGAACTTGCTTTGTCGATTATAAATATTTGAGACTTCAGGATTCAGGTCATGGGTAACTAGGCCTGATATAGATTAGTTAATATCTCCATTTATGATGTAAAGCGAATCTCCATTTCTAGTATAAATGAACATGATACAAGGTTGTGCATCTGAGAACCAGTCTAGTGTGGCAAGTGGTAAAAAATTGGTGTATATGCTATCTACAAGTGAGTGGTCATATATGTCAGTAGAGTCTTTATTTAGCTTAAATATTAGCTTTGCAACACATGTTCATGAGTTCTGATGATGGAAAATTTTCTTGACCACATTTCTGGCCCAGTAAAATTCATCGATTAATTCTATATCAGTATCCAACAATGATATATGACATGGCTCAACCAACTCCTGCAAAGCCAGCTCATTACATCGGTTCAGCAGACAAATAGCCTATGTGTCTCACAGCTTCTTGACATGCACCAGTAAACAATGAAAATAATGCCATGATAAAATTCTAGTGAATCAAGAATAGAGGAAGAATAGAGCTAATCTCAATTTTGAGAAAACCCACAAAAGACAAACAAAGAATTGAGACTATTCACTAATCCAAACACACCCAAACGTAGAATAGTAGTTCGGAATAGAGCTAATCCTGATTAGTGACTATTCTTCACTCATCCAAACGCTAGTAACTTTCTACCAGACCACTCACTGTGCTGCAGGTTGTTGTGCTCTCAGAAACCCAATTACAATTCTGGCTTCTCTGGTGTGATTTTATTTTAACCAGATGTTGTCAGACTGGCATATTTGGGTGAATTGTTGCACTGTATTCTGCTGATAGCAAGTGGATTTGGTAGAAGGTCAACTGGAAAAGAGAGGCACATAAACTTGCGTACATTTTTTGGAATATATATAGCAGCACCAAGTTGATAGGCATGTTAAATTGTTTAACTACTGCAATTGGTAGTCTTGCTCGGCTTACACTCAGCCATGTGGTGTATCTTCTCTCTTTGGTTTACTGGGCATGGCTTTACAGTGTACTCTTGGGTAGCATAAATACACAAATTGAACCACCTCCTATGTTACCAAAGTATAGCATACATGCTTGTGTCTACAAATTGAACCACCTCCTATGTTACCAAGTATAGCATCCCTGTGTCAATACCTGATCAAATTGCATAAGGAAATTCGGTTCTCATATGTACATAAGTGTCCATCCTTCTCATATATTATAACATGGAGATATTTAATTTGTTGATTTCTTGCCAAGTGGACCAAGGCCTAAGGCCTAAGCCCAACACTCATATGTTCACTTTTCTTTCAGTCAGACCATCTTACTACTCATGTGGCATATCAACAATGATAAATGTCACTTAATTATTGTTAATCTCCTTAAAAAGAAAATGCCCATTTTTTGTAAACTGTTTAAACCATATTTTTGGAAACCGCTGAAATAAAAACTTTGCAATTATGAACCAATTACCGTGCAGTGAAACCTTGATTGTGACCAACATACCTTGTTCACCCTTATTTCGTGAAACTGAAAGCAGAAGGAAAATATGTACTAAACCCTGGTAAAACACTACTGAATTATGTAAATATACTCGAGTTTCCTCTACATATAAGCAGTAAACACAAATTAAGCAAAAAGAAAGGTTACATTATTCTTACTGTTTTGCATTAGGAAAAAATAACTAGCAACTGTGTTTTAACAAGCACAGCACTGACCTTGTTATTGCTCCATTACTCGGCAGCTAGCAGCTTTGGACTTCATCGCATGTGCGGCTTCTGACGCATTTGCAATGACAGACTCAGGCAGTCAGCTATCTTCTCTGGTACAGGGGTACCGCATGTACTATGGAGAAGGAAATCTCCCTTCCATTCGGCCAAACAAGCGTCGGCTAGCGAGCATTTTCTCTAGAAATGCCACCATTGAGTGGAAGGAGTTTGAAAGTAGGGTTAGAAAGTTGATCAGACAAACTAAACAGGTGAACGAGAGACCTCTTGCAAGGAGTGTGTATAGGCACCCGCGGTGCACTGAGTGTATGTGCAAGATAGAGATGTAATTCGACAGGGTATTTCCACAATTTGGGTTTTATCGGTTTAATTGATTATAATTAATTGGTTTTTGAGGGAGGAAAGTATAGTATCGGTTTTCCATGTAAAATGTAGCTTATTCTTATAATTTATTGTGAACAGAAAAAAAAAATGTAGGTATGCAATGCTACAATGTCAATTGAGAGGCGGTATATGTAGCGCATCATGCCGTGTACACAATAAACATATGAGGCGTATGGTCTCATAATCTCTACATGAAGTGGACAGGTATGATGCACATGCACCTCCATTTTTAATACAAACAAATTGTCCTGTATCCCGCACTATACATGAGTTAGCGAATGGTACTCCTTGACTTTATACAATGATTCTTTTCTGAAGGGCCATGCAAGTTTAGTTAAGGCATCTATATCACCACTATTAATAAATAAATCTTCTTGTCCGACTGAATTATTGTTACCTTTTTTGCGTGACAAAAGAGTTGCTTGCCAAGGGTACTAAAGATTTGACTACTTTTACGTCATAAAAGAATTTGGTGGATTAGGTTTACACGAAGAAGAGTGACGAAAGACAAAATCTTCTAAACGATTTTCTTGTTCGTAATGCTTGTCCTTGCCCGTTAATTGTTATTATGTAATCACGAGGCTTCTATCTAGGATGTTCAAATGATCGGGTTGGTTAAAATCAAATTTAAACAATCAAACCAAAATTTTATTCGGTTTTGGAAAATGTAATTGAATTAATCGAACAACAGCCGAAACAAAAAAAATTGAAGTATATTTCAGTTTGTTTGGTTGAACCAAAGTAATCTCACGTAAATACATTTAATAATTACGAAAACAAATATCAAGGCATATATAAGTTGAACCAAAGAAAGGGAGATTAAACTGAATGAAATATAAAAAATCAAAGTATAAGTAAATATCAAGTAAATATCAGTTTGTTTGGTTGAACCAAAATAAGAGAAATTAAACAAAATAAAATATAAAATACTATAATAAAAAAAAAATTCAACCAAACCGAACTATATAAATTGAAAACTTAAACTGTTTAATTCAAAATTTATCAGTTCAGTTGAAAAACTAAATAAATCAGATCCAATAAACACCCCGAATTCTGACTTCTAAGGAAGGCTGCTAACATTCGAAGAAAATTGCACTTAGTCCAAAAGGCGTATATCCATTTTGTAAGGAAATCTATCATAATCTATGGTTACTAACAATTAATGACTAGCATAATGAAAATGCATGTTATATGAAAAAACTTGAACAACAACAATAAAGTGCGAGTAAGAGACATGTTATAATATATCAAGTTTCGCGATGCAATAAAACAAGCATTGACTTGTGATATCATACATTACATATAATTTAAAGAGTGGGATTACTTGAGAAATTAGATTTGGCAGTATGAGCCAGTTGTCAATTTGAGGAGGTTGAACTACTAGTAGGATAGAGGCCCATGTGACAGCAGCCTTGTTTCCTTCCCAATCAACGTGTCATATTTCCTCCTCCACCAACTCATGCCAATCTTTACATCCAAACAAATTATCTTATAGGAGTATTGACTTTGACCAAGATAAATCATCTTAAGTTCAAATAAGAAACAACATTGATACACCTTTAATCAAAATTACCGTCAAATATTTGCCCATCCACAAATTTAAATAAACATAAATTTAACTCAAAGTTACACATCGAGTTTTACAACCTCAATTGATGTTGTGTATGCCTCTCATCTCATCATATATTTTCATCAGGCTTAATTTAGCGGAATGTCAGGATAGTAGACTATATTAAGAAAGAAGAATTTAGTATTTTAGTATAGGAGTATTTTAGAACATGTTATTTATAGAATTCTATTTTTAGCCTCTTTTTTTTTCAGAAATCCTAATAAATTGGTATCAGAGCCATCTCTATTGCTGGCGGTTGTTCGGTGATTTCATGGTTCAATCAGTCCGCTACTGCTTAGGGTTTGTTTATCTCTCCAGCCTCCGCTGCTCCGTAGACTGTGTATCGCTCCCTTCCAGCACCGCGCAAAGATCAGGACCTAGTGCTTTGGTGGGCCGCGATAATTCCTCTTTTTGGTGCGCGACTTTCATTTGGTGGACCGCGCGTCGTGAGCCGCAACTCTGAACCTTGCCTGCTTTTCCGAAACAAATATTTGTGACCAAGGTTTGATTTTGTTATTTTATTCAAATTTGATTGGTCTTTGATACAATTGGATCAGAGAGCATATTTTTAATAATTCTAAGTTTAGATAAATTAGAAATATTCGTTTTTTTTTGTTGTGGATTGGCAATTCCGATAATTTGGTAGTTCAGTGATTGGTGAAATTTGTAATTTCAAATCCGGGTGTGATTATGACTTCAAATTCAACCATGTCTACTAAATTTGATATTGAGAAATTTGATGGCACAATTAATTTTACACTTTGGCAAGTTCGAATGAAGACGATATTGTCTAATTTGGGCGTAAAGGCCGCAATTTCGGGTAGGCTTAAGGAGTTGGAAGGGGAGGCTAAAGATAAAGATTGGGAGATTATGAATGACAAATCTCTCTCAACTATCCAATTGTGATTGAGTGATTCAACTCTTCAAGAAATCATTTCAGAGACTACAGCAGCTGATGCATGGAACAAGTTAGAGGGGATTTATATGCGAAAATCGGTCACTAACCGATTGCGTTTAAAGCAAAGGTTCCATTCTTTCAAGATGGCAGAAGGTAAATCCGTTAAGGTCCATATTTCAGAATATACCACACTTCTCAATGATATGGAGAGAATTGGTATTAAGATGGACGATGAGGATAAAGCTATAGTTATGCTATGTTTGCTGACTAAGTCTTATCAAGGGTTTAAGGAAACCATGCTTTATAGCAAGGAATCAATCACCTTTGAGGATGTGAAAAATAATTTGTTGGTCAAGTTCAACATCGATAGTGATTTGTTAAGGGCTGAGATTGACCATCAAGATGTTGGTTTGATTGTCGAGAAGAGAAGAGAAGAGAAAGGAGAGATAACTTGACTTCATCATCGACCTATTCGAGCTCTAAGCACAAGAACCTAATTTGCAACTACTGCAGGAAGAAAGAACACATCAAGGCCGACTGTTTCAAGCTCAAGAATAAACAGAAGGCAGACCAGGGTGTCAGTTTTTTAGGCTATGCTAATTTAGTTGAAATTAAAGTTGATGATGTGCTTTAGGAGTTTATTTTGGGTTTTGTTTCAGGATAAGATTTCAAGTCAAGGGGAGGATTGTTGTGTATGCCTCTCATCTCATCATATATTTTCATCAGACTTAATTTAGTAGGATGTCAGGATAATAGGCTATATTTGGTAGACTATATTAAGGAAGAAGAATTTAGTATTTTAGTATAGAAGTATTTTAGAACATGCCATTTATAGAATTTTATTTTTAGAGATTTGTGTTGCTATAAATTATGTCATTTGTACTTTATGTAATAGTGAAGTCAATAATACAATTAAATTTCCTCATAAAAATTTGTCTCTTGTTTTTAGCCTCTCCTTCTTTCAGAAACCCTAACAATTTAAAAACAAAAGCATAGAAAAAGAAAGCACGAGGCTCCATTCCATTGTCTTAGAACCAACTTTAAAAAATAAATTATTCAATTTGAGCTTTGCGGTGTCCTAATTTATCATTAAGCAATGCTTAATATTGATTTTATAGCGACAGAATAAACCTTCTTCTTTCCTAATTTATGCTTGAAAAATGTAATTTAAGTAGCTAGAGAACTTAATTATTAAGCAATAAGATGAAGTTGGTGTTTGCAAAATAATTGAGAAAAAAAAAAAAAAAAAAAAAAAAAGCAGATCATATGGACCCACTTATTTCTGCATTTTTATTCTGTTTTATTTTTATTTCTTTTATCAACTTTCTTTTTTCCTTCCCAATCAACATATGCTTTCTGCAAAAGTTGATGGTTAGTTATTCATCCTTTTCTATCGTTCTCTCCAGAGGCGGATTTAATAAGCAGAGATGGGATCAATTGATCTCATTAATTTTTTTTTTTACTAATATATAATTTTGTTATATTTTACAATAAAATATTATGAAATGGTAAAAATGATTTCCATTCTCCGCAAAAAAAATTATATGATTGACTCCCATAATTCGAAAATCTGACTCTGCAGAAAAATTTTATATGTTTGATCTCATAATTCGAAAATTTGAATCCGCCCCTCGTTCTCTCTTACGGGCAGGATGTGTTAACTATTTGGAAGAATTTTTTTTTTATTTTGCACTCTTTTATTAAGAGATCGTGCTCATACATGCTGCATCTTTAGATTTTATAAGGCATCATACTAAGGTCTGTCGTGAAACGAATAATAAACTAATACCGTGTTCATACTCGTTCCGTGATATATATTATGATAAGATAGCACTAATATTATCTATTAGAATAGCTTAAATATTATTATTAGGTTCTATATTATAAGAAAAAATATGCAAAGAAACAAGTAAACATAATAGGCAGTTCAATATATATATGCTAGTACAATTATATGCTAACAATTATTCTGTTAAAGAACCAAAAATTTATGTACGAATAACAATTTTTTTTTAAGGTTAGTTGCTTTAAGTGCCAACTAATAATTTTATTGATAAGAAAAACGAACTTACAACTAACCAAATAGCTCCTCTAATACAAAATTTAAACTTTTATTCTCACAAAATTCTTCAAATTACTCTAATCTTCTAATATCACTTATATACACTCATAATTACTCTATTACCTTAAAACTCTATAGCTCTCTACGACCAAATTCGTTCTTTCGACCGCTGCTGCGCTCCGACGTTTGGATCTACTCACCCGTGCTCCGATTGTGATAACATAGAGACTCAATACTCCGAGCTCAGACGATACTGCACTCTCGGCTCTGATCGATTCCGCTCGGCTAAAGTCCCTCCCCTCTCTTATTTTTCTCTCTACTCAACAAAGTAGAGCCGTGAGAGAGGGGAGGAGCCAATGTTATAAAATGCGGTTTCTATGCGGTATGAGGAAAGCCACCACATACCGCATATGCGGATTTTTATGCGGACTTGTATATGCGGATTTTAAAATAAGAATTCATATATATATATAAACCAGTATGCGGTAATATGCAGTATGCGGTAATATGCGGTATCATATAGATAATATGCAGTATTATGCGGCCGAATATGCGGTATAAAATATGCGGCCGAATATGCGGTTCAATATGCGGCCGCATATGCGGAACCGCACATATTGACCGCATACAGATTTCTATGCGGATTGCAACTGCATACGCATATGCAGCTACGTTTTATTACACTGGGAGCAACTATATAAAAAATAAGATCTAGAAAAGTGAGAGGAACAGACTAGAGGGGAAAAGAGAAGTGAGAAGGAGAAACGGTGTTGGCGGCTGCTAGAATTTTAAAATCACTCAATCTTTCATTTTCGCTGCTAGGGCTGTTCTTTTTCGCTCTTCTCAAACAATAACAATTATATATATATACCCAATACAATGATATTTTTAGGCACCGCTGCACTATGGGTCTAAATCAAAAGAATTGATTAAAACCAGGATATTAAAGAGAAATAAATGTAGTGATATGACTTGATTCGTAAATTATCTGATCTCATCAGTTTCATTATTATCTTTGTTACCATTAATAATTGATCTAATTATAGTTTAAAGTTTGATGGCACTTCCAACTAAGGTGGAATCACGTGGAAATAAACATCATTATCGGATTGCTTTGGAACAAACATCTTTTTTATCGTTTTCAGAATTAATTAAACCTTCACATCATAAAGAGAACCATATTTTATTTAGTCGGATATATAGTAGGTGATGCCAAGTCAGATTTTTTGTAGCCAAATTCAAGTTTAAGTTAGATTTTTTTCTTCTAAAATTTATCTTATGGAGAAGTTTTAATATAATTGGCTATTTCATTTAATTTGATAATTAATTAGATGCCAATGAATATTATTGGGCGATAAACTAAACCAGATGTGAGATTTGTCTAACCATGTGATATCAAAGAAAATTAAATCACATATATATAAAGAATAATAGAAATGAAATCCTGATGAAAAAAAAAATCAAAATTTCGTCAACGTGCAAGCTCGTTTCATACACGGACAAGGTGTCATGGAGAAGACTATTTGCAAGTTGTTCTTCATGAAAAGTATTATATTAAAAGTGAATATAAATTTGATTTAAATAGATAGTGAAAAGATATCACTTGTCTTGACAAAACATCAAAAAAAGTCAATAGACAATTAGACTGCCAATCGTAAGAAATAATATTGTTGGTATATATTCTGAAAATTAAGTGACCTTCCTCAAATTACTACTTTGCATAAAATCGCCTTCTTTAAAATAATTAATTTGTTTACTGGGGAAAGCCATTTTTTTAACTCTCATAGTTTGACTAATAAAAATTAGTAACATTGGTTGAGCTTTACAGTATTTTTTTTTTGTGCATTTGGCCTGTCACAGTTCACAACCAAATGATCAATATCCACTTCACAATTTTCAAGAATGGTGGAGATACTGTGCAAATGCAAATGATGGATTCACATGTGTTGCGATCTCTTTATATACCAACAGTATTCTAAAATTTTTATTTTTTCAAATTTAACTGTTGAATTATTTTGAGATTCGTGCACCAAAAAATCAGCTTTTTGAGATAGTGCACAGAAAATACGAAACGACTAAATTTAAAAAAACAGGAAGGAATTTTATGATACTTTTCATATGTCATGAATCGCAGCAGATTTGAATCCGCAAATGACATAGGAATGCCAATTAATGTGGTTTCTAATTGTTCCATGCATGCATCATCATGTCATCATGATATGCCAATGCATATAATATAATTCAATATAATTAAGTTTACAGTAAATAAAATCAAACTTTCTTTTTACCATGCAGCATATTGGTGACAATGTAAATGTAGTCAACAACCTCAAATAAATAAATAAATTATTGTTACAAACTATGGCGATCAGGTCACTGAATTAGAAGCGTTAGTTGTTTAAAATTTAAAATAAAATTTTGTTTGGTAGTTTCTCTCTCCTTGTCCTTCAATTGGTCAATCAATTAGGACCAATATGCCCTCCATTTTAGGAGAATAATGGAGATCTCCCTTCCTTTGTCAATTATGACCGCCCTTTCTTTCTTTCTTTCTTTTATTTTTAACGCATTTCTAAAGTGCAACTAATAATTTATCTCCTCTTAATATTGTTGTTGTTATATATTGTATGTACTAATCCTTCTCCCTCTCTTTGAGACACACATGCACCTCAATGAATGGTACCATTTAATGCATTGCCATGAAGTATATATATATTGAAAGATGAATCAATACTTAATTTTTTTAAGAGAAATTAAGATGAAGGTCAAGCCGAATCAATATTTACATAAACTTGATTCCTGAGAATTCCTCAGTGAAGAAGAAGAAGAAGAAATTCAAAAATTCACCATGACCAACTCCAACTCTTACATCTCTATCACCCAAAAACCCATTTCTATCAAACTCAAACCACCATCTAATTCCACCTTCTCTTCCATTTACAATTACAAGCTCCCCGGCCCCCACCGCTTCTCGCGCTACTTCCTCCCTTTCTTCTCTATCTGGGCTCTGCTCACCATTTCCCAACTCTACTTCTCCCCCCTCCCTTGTCCTCACTACCTCCGCCGCCTCCGCTCAGACCCACAACCAATACCCAATGACGAGTTCTGGACCTGGGCCCGGTCCGGTGTCGCCGGCTTCAAACCATGTATCAATTTCACCGAGTTGTACTTCAATGAGTCAAGGACTCCTGCTTACAAGAGATACATGCTGGTGGTGGTTTCCGGAGGCCTGAATCAACAGCGCAACCAAATTATCGATGCAGTAGTGATCGCACGAATTTTACGAGCCGTGCTTGTGGCGCCCATTTTGCAAGTCAACCAGATATGGGGCGATGAAAGGTGCTGTATTTATTGATTAATTTCAAAAGCAATGCAATGCAATGCAATTTATTGTTAGTTCAAATTAAGAAACACTAAATTAAGAATGTTGGACTGTTATGTGTAGTGCAGTGAATTTGGGGATCTTTTTGACATTTCGCATTTCAAAGAGATGCTGAAGCATGATGTTAAGGTGGTGTCGTCGTTGCCGGCAACGCATTTGATGAGGCGGCGCATCAAGGCGCCATTGATGCCGTTCAATGCCGGTGAGGAGTGGGTGCGCACTAATTATGGAGGAGGCAAGGTTAGTTTTTTTATTTGCTTAATTATATAATTATGTATATATGCATCCTCTTCTTAATTAATTACTTTATTAATTCAGGCCAGCTATATATGTGAATATACACCTTAAACCAGGTAGGTGGTTCATTTCTCAATTTATTATATTTATAATTAATGAAGTAAGCAATATTTGTGCATATATATTTATGTTCTAAAGAAATTATAATTTATCCATATTAAATTATTGATTTAGAAATAAACTTCATTATGAGTTGGTACGATGTGAGATGTCATAAAATTGAATTTCTTGTGCTTGTATGTGTAGCTGCAGCAGCCTGTGTGCACGACTAATAATTGGCAATGCAAAAGTTAAGGAATTTATTAGTAAAATGCGGCTGTTTTTGCATGAAAAAGTGATAAACGCAACAAACGCTGGCCCTGTTTTGTCGTGTATATATCTCGTTGGTTGGTATTTGGTAATGGCGGCTGCTGCACTGCTGCTACATCACACTAACAATTAATTGCTTATCTCGTACATACATATCTGTTATTTATTAACCGATTTAATTACTTAATTTCTGGTTTAATTAATCTGATTAGATGAGATGGGCTACGGTGCTACAGGAAGTAAAACCGTTGTTTTACATTCCATCCATATTTTGCAATTTTAAAGTAAAAACAGTCGATTTGAATTGTTCAACATAATCTTCATATTAAACTGTGCTTGGAGATCAAATTATATTTTTTTAGAACTTTTGAAATCACATCTTTTTTATTATGGTTCATAATTTTTTTAAAAGCAATGATTTACAAAAATTCTAAAAAAAAGAGTAATTTTTTTTCAGAAAATATAAATTTGGTTTTTATGCTCATTTTGATATGAAGATCATATTGAACTGTTTGAATTGATTGTTTGAATTTTGAAAATAAAGATGAAAACAAACAGTAAAGCGTAAATTTTACTTCCCAAGCAGCTTAGTCCACTTGCTATTTAGTATCAAAGAAATCAATCATATATATATACATACATACTACACTGTTTGGTGTTAATTTGGGTACATGTTGGGAATAAAATAATTGGGAAACAAAAGAAGAGAAGGTTCTAAGTTCTAACATCCGAAACCCTAGGTACTGAATGAAAGCTGTACCAAGAATTTAGTAAAGATAACAAAACAAGTCAGATCACGAAATTCAACCGAAATTAATGCAGTTTGGTAGGTTCATTTGAAAAATAGAAATGACAATATAAATATGCTGTTTGTCTTCGAAGAATGTGATCACATGGCATACGGCATCATTTGTTACAACACACTTTAATATTTTATTTACCCACATGACTATAGTCTATAGCTTATCTGTGATTGCTACAATACTTAGAATCATCAATTAATTGGGTTGATTAAATAAATAATAAAATAAGGTGTCTGTTTATTCTGACAGATGGACAAGAAAAGTGTGTTGGTTATACGAGGGTTTGATTCAAGACTGGCGAAAAATCTGACCGTCGATCTTCAAAAGCTACGGTGCAAGGTGGCGTTTGAGGCTTTGAGATTCCAACCGTGGATCCAGGAGGTGGCGGAGAGATTCGTGCGGAGGATGCGAGAGGAGGGCCCGTACGTAGCACTGCACCTGAGGCTGGAGAGGGACGTGTGGGTCAGAACGGGTTGCCACTCGGGCCTGGGCTCCCAATCCGATGAGGTAGTAGAGAAAGAACGAGCCCAAAAGCCCAGACTTCTCACCTCTCGCTCCAAGCTCACCCCTCGCCGCCGCTACTTGGCGGGCCTTTGTCCTCTCAATGCCAACGAGATATCATGGTATGTGACATATATATGCACTCTATTTTAAGTTTTTAACAAAACAAACAAAGAAACAACTAGAACTAGGATCTTATTAAGCAACTAATTTGCAGGGTGCTGAAAGGTCTAGGGGCATCGAGGAACACTCGGATATACTGGGCCGGAGGAGAGCCATTCGGTGGCAGCGATGCGCTCCGGCCTCTGATGGCCCAATATCCGAAGCTATTCAACAAATGGAATCTAGCCCGGCCTGGAGAGCTGGACTCCCTGAAGCGCAGGCCCTCTGTTCTGGCTGCCATCGATTATGAGGTGTGTCTGAAGAGCCAGCTCTTCCTCGCTAGCCACGGAGGCAACATGGCCCGCGTTTTGCAGGGACATCGGACCTATATGGGCTATGGAAAGCCCATCAGGCCCAATAAGAGACAACTTGTACGCTTGTTCTTGAACGCAACGACTCTTGGCGAAGCTGAAATTAAAAGAGAGATAAAAAATATTCATACGGATTCAGCTTCTACAATTGCAATTGATAATAAAGATGATGTCATTGGTTATCCCGCTCACCATTGCATGTGTACTCAACTCCCCAAAGAATAGAGAATATAAAATATAGATAGACATTTCTCTCCCCTGTTTTTTGCCTTTTCTATTTTTTTTTTATAGATAAGAATTCATTTTTTCTTTGTTGAATCTTATTCATTTCATGAGATTGTATATATCATCGAAGATGCTGACCTAATATTTTAACTCTTTTTACTGTTGTTTCTGAATTAATGATTAAGCAGCGATTATATCAATTACAATGTCCAATGGCATTGTCGTCGTTACATACTAAAAGTTGGATCGAAATTCTTATGCATGGTCAATTTGTACATATAAAAATTCTATTCTGATCAACGTAGCTACATGGACTTGACAAGAAATATATTATAATTAGTTTATCGAGAGTAAAAAAAATGTCACGTGGTGATTATATTAGTCACAACACGTCACACACTTACAAGACATGTTTTGTGTCATATCAATTTCATGTCATACTCATTTTTTTAAAAATAACATATTATGAAGTGCTAATCAGCTCGATCCGGCTCTAATGTGACATGCCTCGATCATCATTTGAAAAAAAAAAAAGGACATAACACGTCAAGGGCAGAGCCAGACTTTCGAATCATGGAGTCAATTATATAAAATCTTCCTACGGAGTCAGATTTTCAAATTATAGAGGTCAATAATGTAAAAAATTTCGCTGAAAACGGAAATCATTTTAACCATTTCAAGTTACTTTATTGTAAAATATATACAAAATTATATATTAGTAAAAAAAAAAAATGGAGGTCAATTGACCCCATATACACATACTACATCCGCCTCTATAACACTATAACACGTGAATCAACTTAATCACATTAGTATGATAATGAAACTTGACCAATATAATTACTTTATTTGACAAAACTTCTTTGAATTGTTCCACATTTTTTTTGTTTTTTTTTTCAATAAACTAACTTAACTTAAAAAAAAATAAACACGATTAATGTAACTATACGTGACCAGTTACCAGCACGGCAAACACACTGTGATTGTTTTTAAAATTATTTTAGTCACAGTACGATAAACACACATTAGTCACAGTACGACTTTGACACGATACAAATTCACTTCACCAGTAACCTAACATGCCTCTTTTATAATAATTAAAAAATAAATATCATAAAATTATCACTGAACACTACGTAAGCAACGTTTTAAGTTAACGCCTAAAAGCCGTGCTATTTACTGCAATCTTTTAATTATAATCATAATAAAAACCAAGAAGAAGAAGTAGAAGAAAACACGATGTTACATATTGCATGTATTTCATAATAATTCAGGGGCTCTCCTGATTAATTTCCTTTTTTTTCGCGGGTAAAGCGAATCGAACGCGCCAGGTCAAGTGATCTCCTTGAGTCCATAGCGAATCCATATCCTCTGAGGTAACCGAATATTTCTGTTTATATATGGACCCGATCAAAAACCGGACCAATTCGGTCCGAGGTGTAATGCACGGACCCCTTTAATAATGGTGTGGATTCTAATCGGACGGGCACGATCTAAAGAAAAATGTTATTGGCCCAGAGCCCGGATCCCCTAAAATAACTCAATTTTTGGGTTTTGGATTAAGACTGTCTGATTGAAATCTGTGCTCAGAATCGTCTCGGAATTCAAATTCGTTCTCGGGATGTGTGCGCTTCAGATCCGGATAAATTGTCTCGGATTCGAATCGGACGGTCCCGATTTAAAACTCCAAGATTGGGTTACTTCACTGGATCTAAATTTGGAGAAGCAGGACTCCGTTTTGTCCGGTCGTACCGTGCGCAAGAGTCCGGAAAATCTGAAGTAACTCAAATTTTGAGTTTAGATCCGAACCGTCCGAATCTGTTTCGATTAAATCAGGCCTGAGTGGAAGCCATGGGCCCCATTAATCGAAACAGATCGGACGGTCCGGATCTAAACTAAAAAAATTGAGTTACTTTGATGATATGAATTCCGTGCGCAAGGGATCACAAGTCGCAACTCCAACTGATACATTCGATTCTCGTTTCGTTTGTAATACATCCGACTCATCCATCCTAGAGGGAAATGGTATCCTCTGGCACCTCTGCGGAGCTTCTAATCTTGTCCGTTCGTTTTGATCGGACGGACTAAATCAGATTTTGGCACGAATCTCAAAGAAAAATTAATACAGGCCCTGCACCATTCCGAGTAAATCTGTACCGTCCGATCAGCTCCGCCAGAGGATACTTTTCCTCCTAGAGGGCTCTAGTGAACTCCAACTGATACATTCATCCGTCTTCGCCATTTAATTCATTGCTTTCCTTTGTCATTTGTCGAGGCATCAATGCTTCTTTCGCGCCTCTTGAGGATATCGCGGCTGCCGAGATCAGCTCTACCATGGCGTCACTCCTCCTCAATCTCCGGTGAGGCACCTCTCTCTCTTCTCCGCCTTTCGTCGTCGCTTGATCTTGATCTTCTGACCCAACCGGGTCCCAGAGTCCAGCGCCAAGACTTCTCCTTTATGTCCCTCTTACCGTACGCATTTCTTATCGGGTCTGTGGGTCTCGGGTCCGTACAGGTTGCTTATGCAGACTCCAATCAGGTTCATTCTTTCAATTCCAGTTTCTAAGTAATCACTAATTTGAGTACATTAACCCACACACACACACAGTGTGTACTGTTATAATTTCTAATGTCTTAAAGCTCTAGTACTAAAACAAGTTCCTGCTCTGTCAATGAATCAATTATCCATGCATACTTCTTTATAGAGCCTGAGTAGTATCCTGATGTTTGTGCGATGAATGTACATGGACAGGCTGAAGGCGAATCGAAGACTGAATTGGGTCCTGTAACGAGCTCCTCCAGAGGATGGGAGGATTTGGTGGGTGAAGAAAGGAAGCGCATTGAGGAATTGCTCAAGAGCAAAGGGATGCCCCGTGGCTCCTACCCACCTTATTCTGTCTCTGTCAAGGGCTCGAAGGTTCCATATTTTTCTGCTTAGCAATAAATCGTTACTTTCAATTTATCATTGATAACAAGTTTGTGAGTGCCGTGGCCCATGGTTGGGATTTTCTCAGAGGCATTTCTGCATAACTGCACCATGACTGGATTACTTTGATTAATTGGACCTCATGGTTTTTGCATTGTTTGGGCCAACAGCTCAGCTGGATTGTTATCAAATACATGCATCCATAATTTTTGAGTAGTTCATGTACCGACCATGACCTGTAGATAAGTATTTTTACAATGAGGAATTCAATATTAATGGATTATTGACACCACCCATAGCAGGTAACCGTGAAGTTCAAAATCCCCCCTGCATGTGAGATGTCGCACCTGATCATAGACATTACCACACATCTTGGGATGGATGCTGAACAGGATGGCAGTGGGTCAGAAATGTTGCTACGTGCTTGGGACAAGTCAGTATAAAAGTGTTTTTTTTTTTTTTTTTTTTCCTTTTTATAATTATTTGCAAAATAGTAAAGCCAGCTTTATAAATTTTGAGATATTTTATAACTGAGGATTCTTCTTTCAGTGTGTTAAAGGAAAGAAATCATAGTAATTAGAGCATAATTATAATTAGGGCTGTAATTAGGTGATATATGTAATTCATATATTTCCTGTTTTAGATTTTTCCTTTTTTAGGTTTTTCTTTTCTCTATATTTGTACAGAATTGTTAATTGAGATATATAGAAATTCCAATTTCCACTTTCACAGTGCAGCTGCGAAGCAGATAACTTTGAGCCCCCCTTTAAAGAAGACTGAAGCGGGAGGGAAGGCTGAGGCTGATTTTTTTGTTTTGATTTTCGAGTCGTTAATTGCCGCTGAATTCACTGTCAGTTTTCCCTCCTTACCCTTTCGCCTTTTATTTTTTTAGTGTTGTTTGATTTCTGGACACATACACAAAAAAGCTACTTCATGTTCTCACAAGTGAAAAGTTTGAAGTCCAAACAAACATAAAGTAGGAAAAGTTTCATGTGTCTGAGCAAAACGTCAAAATAAAATTCCGACCAATGTAGAGCCCAATAATATCTCAAATTAGTCCGAATATCACGTGTAACTATCTCCTAGTAATTAGTAAAGTGCAGTGGCTACTTGTTTATTTGTTTTTCTCTAAAGGATAGTCTCGAGTAAGGAGGCTATTTTGGGTATTTTCTTTAAACACCATTTGAAGCGAATGACACACAGGATGTTTTTTTCTAAAGTGTTATAGGAGCACATTTAGCATTTCCTATTTTATACGGCTGTATCATCTGTCTTGTCTTGCCAGATATGTGTATTGCTATTGTGTGGGTATGCAAGGCACTCATCAGTAATTTTTCTCTTGGTATCTCTCAAATTAAGTGGCTGTAGTTTATGACCTTAGTTCGTTCAAATTAAGAGATAATTATCTTTCTGCTCAAGGTTGTCTACGGAGGAAGTCACATCCAAAACATAGTATGGTAGATATACCTGATTGGTACGTTGTTTTACTTTTAGGAAGTTGAGTTCATCAAGCAAGGAAGATTCAACTCGAAAGAGCTTGATGCAGTGGTCAGTGCACTGAAGTTAGCTGGTCAAAAAGACCTGAAGGGATCGTCAGGGAAGAACAGCAAGGCATATGCATCTCGAAAAGGAAGTACAAGAGAATCACCATCTTCAGAAAAGGCACTGTCTGATTTAGAAGCCATGGGAGTCAGAATATATGGGTTGGATGAGACAACTGGTACTCCGGCGGATGGTACTGTATCATGGGAAAATATTGCTGGATATGATGAGCAAAAGAGGTAATAGTACTGAGTACTGACTGTCATATATGCCAAGGATTGCTATGCCAGACATGTTAGCATTTCATCTGACGATTTTTTTATTTTGAAATAAAAAATTATTTCCTGCTGGAAAGGGTAGGGATGGAGTTGATTTTCGGAAAATGGATGACACCACACCAAAGTAAACAAGGGAAGCTACCTTGCATCGCACCAATGGTGCAGTGTGGCTGTTTTTCGAACCAAGCCCGTAACCTGCCACAGAAAATCCCAAATCCCTCTCACATCATACCAATGATGCGGTGTAAACCTTTTTCGAAGCCTTTATTGGACTGAAATGGTTGCGACAAAAGCTTGAAACTTGCCGGCACACTAATGGTATGGTGTGACTATTATTCTCATTGGTGTGGTTTGGCATGTGGTCTTTGTGGCCGGGTCAAAAAATAGTCATACCACATTTCACACCATTTCACGATGCGGTGTCATCTGTTTTTCAAAAATCAGCTATAACCCTTCCCTTTCCAGCAGAAAATATTTTCTTATTTCTAAATAAAAAAAAATCTCATCTGACTGCAATTTTTCATCCAATATCAATATCTTATGACTACAATTAGACCGCTACAGAATAATTTAGCACAGATTAACCCCGATTATGGCATACATGTGTGCAATCAATTGTGATTATCTCGAATGCGAAATCCTTAATCTAAACCGACTTCCTGTTACATACCACAACTTAAACTGAGTTGTACAATTAAAGCCATTATTGTACAAACAAAGACTACAAAGGAATTCTATTGCTGTCCATAGTCTGATATATATTAATTCCATACCAGCAGTATGAGACCTCACTGGTAACCTTCCTCCTTGGTTTGTAACAGTGTGGCGTACAGTCTATATTGTATCTTTTGCCAAGTTTTGACTTAGTTGATGTTGGTCGTTTCCTAATTAATTCTTAAGATGTTGGCATGCTGTCAGCACTTGTCGGTTACAAGGATTGATATTTGAATTACAGTGCAAATGTTGTTGAACATTTGGAATAGAATTTTGGTGTATTTTAGTCAACCGGCTTAATAAATAAAAAAACTTATAAAAATGGACCTGAACCACTGGGATGAACCCTAAACCCTCTGTGATGATATTGCCAAAACGGGCAAACTAACTAATTCGATACTCTGGAATGTGGATCCATGATATCGCATTATTTGTAGGGAAATAGAAGACACTGTGCTTTTGGCATTGCAAAGCCCAGAAGTGTATGATGACATTGCCCGTGGGACCCGCCGAAAATTTGAGACAAATAGACCACGGGCCATCCTGTTTGAAGGCCCACCAGGTTTTCCTTTAGTGCACCTTAAATAACACCTGAATTATGTTATTAAGTATTTCATTGGGTTAATTTTCTTTGGCTCTACAGGGACTGGTAAGACATCCTCAGCTAGAGTAATAGCAAATCAAGCTGTACGTGATTGGATAAAAATTAGATATGCTTTGTTTTCCTTTTTTTCTATGAATAAACTATATTTCAACATTTTCTTGATTATTTATGTTTAATAGGGAGTTCCATTGTTATATGTACCGCTAGAAATCATCATGTCAAAGTACTATGGTGAAAGTGAGCGCTTGATGGGTAATGTATTTTCCCTTGCTAATGACCTCCCTGATGGAGCTATAGTTTTCTTAGATGAGGTGTGCCATCCTTTTTTTCCTTTTTTATATTTTTCGCTTTGTACCAATATTGCCCCCGGGGCTCCTCAAAACCACTGAAATAGGAAAATTAGCACCACCAAATTTTGTCGAATTTATTTTTAGAAAAATGGAGGCAAAACGGAATTGAATATAATTCTCCCAGCAATCAAACCATACTATGTTATATGCAGGTTGATTCATTTGCTGCTGCACGAGATAGCGAGATGCATGAAGCTACGCGAAGAATCTTGTCAGTTATCTTGCGACAGGTAGACCACACATATTTCTGCTTGCAATTTTACTGTTATGAGACTACTGGTTTTTTAAATTTCTTGCATTGCTTCTAAGTACATTTTCTAAAATGTTAACAAATTCCTAGCTTTCAGAATATAATAGTATCTTGTTCTTCTATTGCAAGTTCCTTAACCTGTGCAACAGAAATTTCATGAGAGGGAAAGGGAGGGGAGAGGGGGAGCGTAAAGAGTTTACCTCCTAGTTTGTATATAGAGTTCACTTCCTCTCCCTTTAGTGCTCTGCAGCAAGTAAACGGGGGCCCGTCAGGTCCAGTCACCACTCTTTACTCCTCCCCTTATGTACCCTCTTATGGAGCACAGGGGAACTAGTGACCCACTTTTCTTTTCTTTTCTTTTCTATTTTGAAGATTGATGGGTTTGAACAAGAAAAGAGAGTGGTGGTCATTGCTGCAACAAATAGGACAGAGGACCTTGATCCAGCACTTATCAGGTGACCACTTCTAATTTTTTTAATTGAACCAAGACAATGGTTCTACTGGAACCTGCAGGCTTTTTATTTAAATATTCTTTGAAAACTTCTAACACTTCATATTTAATTGCAGTCGTTTTGATTCCATAATTAATTTCAATCTGCCCGATCGGGAGACCCGAGCAGAAATAGCCGCCCAGTATGCAAAGCAATTGAACAAAGAGGAATTGATTGAGTTTGCCTTGGCCACTGAAGGGTAAGCTCTTTCGTCCTACTAATTGCGCACATTTGAAGATTGTTTTTTTCTTCTTTTTTATAAAAGACTTGATCCGACTGGTATCGTTCTATCTGTGCTATATGGGATCACAATGGTGGACCAAATAGCAACTAGAGAGATAAAGAGATGATGTCCTGGAGGCGTGATTGTTTATCCTTGAGTTAGGTTTACATTTATGGTGATTGTATAGAGGACTAGAGAGATACCAAGTAGGCCTTATGTAAATATATTTTTTTTATAAATATATATGTTGGAGGTTATGCTTCAAACCTTCAAAAAGAAAAAGAAAAATATTCCTCCTAGAGTAGCTGTTAATACAAATAAAAATAAACTCGGTTATAGCCATTTCTGTACATCAATACCCTCTATGGATAGAGGAATACATAGAGTGAAACATAGTCAAATAAGAAATTGAAAGATCTTGTTGAAATTGTTTGTTTGGAAATTTTTCCGAAATTTTATAATAGGTAAATCTATTAGCCGAAATAATTAGAAATTACGAATTGAAATAAGTAATATTTTTGGTGGTTGATGTTTTCTGAGACTAATTGTAGGATGTCAGGGCGAGATATAAGAGATGTCTGCCAGCAAGCAGAGAGGCATTGGGCTTCAAAGGTACCGTTAATTGTTTTTCATTTTTCTAGAAAAGAACCCCCCTTATTAATGATTTAATTCAGTGCTTGTTATATAGTTGATAAGAGGCCAGCTTGCAAAAAATGCAAAAGGAGAGCCAACCCTTCCTTCTATCCAAGAGTATGTCAAATGTGCAGATCAACGAAGAAAAGCATTGCCGGGTAAGGTGGCACCGAGCCGATCTACTTCAAGACCTTTTGCATCTGCTTGACTTTTTATAGTAAATCAGAGTGTGATAACTGGAGGAACTTTAGTGATATAAAATATTGTAGGTGGAGAGTACTGTAGGATACTGTTAGAATTATAATTGCAATTTGACATGGAATTTGAAGAAGAAATATTTCATTAATAGATCATACTACTCATACTTAAAGATCTATTTATAACGGATAGAAGGCATATGGCCATTAGAGAGAATAAAAATAGAATGTTAAGTGTACAAGGTAATATAGCTGTTGGAAAATATCCATAAATACCAAATTTCGGGAGAATGTAAGAGGGAAACAAAAGTTAAGAGTGTATTTTTTGTAAAACTTCACTTTTGATTTATGCTTGGTGTATCCAAGATAGCATCTCTAATTTGTGAGTTTTGTTTGTTAATCTCCAACAGATACTATCAGAAAGAACTTGAAATGTTGAGTAGTTTGCGCTTTGTTTAGTATCTCTTAATATTTTTTCATCAGTTGATTGTTTACATGTGGAACTGTAAATGATCAATTTTCCATTGAAGAGCTGAGTACATTAGGCAATGTACGATTGTTGCATGCGGCAATGTTGTTTGGAGAAGTATTGTAAATGTACACCGTTAGTATTAAAACTATTTAGATGAAGAACAATTTTTTTTTTCGAGTAAAAGTTGGAGGTCTAAGCTATCCAATTATTTAATATTTTTATTATTACAATAAAAAAAAAATTCTATCTAAGTTTCGAACTCATGACCTCTTATATAGAGACTATGTCTTAATCACTAGACTTAACCACTAAAGGATAATTTAATTTAGAACATCGGATAATTCTCTAAATTAAGAACATCGGAAGGAGAAAAAAAAAAATCTTAATTCAATCTGTGCTTGGCAGTTTTAACGTATTGTGTTTTACATGGCAAACGCCAGTTAAGATTAATAATATGTAGCAGTGAAAACAAATTGATCGACCATTGATAGGGGTGTAAACGGAGCGGATTCGGAGCGGATAATGCTAATACCATATCCGTAACTGTTTTTCAACAAGCGGACACGGATATTAAAATTGAAAACCATATCCATCTTAAACGGATACGGACACGGATTCGAATACGAATACGGAGCGGATAATTATCGGATATTGAGTAATTCTACTAAATTTTATAATTTCAAATTACCTAATTTAATTACCTAAATTTATAAAAATTTAATAGACTTTTTAAGTTTGCACAATGATGATTATGTATGACTAATTGCTTATTGGTTCAGAGAACTAATTCATTATTCTAATATATTATATGATTTTTCTACTAAGATTCTTGGACTTAAACGAATGTGTATGTTTTTTGAGAATTTTGCAAGAGTGAAATAAATTGAAAGCTACTGAAAGATTAAATTTCGAATCCGGATATATACAGATATCCGCTCTGTTTATATGTGATCTTCATAATAAAATATATTTGGGATAACACGATACTGTGCTCGATTCTAGGGCGATTCTAACACTCCATCTTTGCTCGATCAAATTCTCACGGAATTATCCGTATCCGTATCCGTATCCGCATTATTTTTTCATATACTAAAATTATCTGTATCCATATCCGTTTAATTCGGATACAGATAATAAGCGAATTCGGAGCGGATTATCCGCGGATAATCCGTATCAGTTTACACCGTCCATTGACCAAATTTACATTTTCTTTTCTTTTCTTTTATATTTATCATTGAACTATTTTTAAAAACTTTGGATTATGCGGAAGGTGATAGACTATCTTTCAAAGAAGGTCAATTTATGAAGGAATTTCCAATTTGATAAGACAGGTCGGGACGTCACAGAGAGAGAATTGAGATCCTGATGTAACTCAATTTTTGAGTTTTAAATCGGGACTGTCCGATTTAAGATGAGCGCACTAGATGGAGCGTCAGATTCGAGATGGAGCACACATTCTGAGGTGGATCGTGTGAAATGGAATGTCGGATTCGAATCGGACGGTCTCGATCTAAAACTCAAAAATTGAATTACTTTAGGAGATCCGGACTCAGAGAGAGTGGCATCCGGGTTTCTTTTTTTTTCTTTTCTTGGACTCATTTTAGGTTGTCGTTCTCGTCTCCATCATCCGAAATTTCTAGATATATCTCATTTTATATATGTTAATAGAAAATTCGGTTTGAGAATTAACTTTTTGTCTAGTGGCAAAAGTAATATCATACACAAGGTCATGGGTTTGAATATGTTGATATTCTTCTCCAACAACAGACTCGATATGATAGCATTGTTCTTTGCAACGGATAAAGAAATTTTTTATAAATATTAAAAAATTTAGTGGTTTGATTTTCAGCCTTTACTCAAAATAAAAAAATTAGGTTAAAAAAATATTGGAATCAACAGCACCAGCTTCTTTTTCTTTTTTTTATCTGCATATCCAAAATTATCATCTGTTTTTAACAACTTTTTTTTGCAATTTTCTAGAATTTATGTTTTTAAAACATCAGGAATATGATCATAAAGCAATAAAATTTCTTCCGTAATTTTTAGTCAGAA
Source organism: Carex cristatella (assembly GCA_024447775.1). Classification (NCBI taxonomy): domain Eukaryota; kingdom Viridiplantae; phylum Streptophyta; class Magnoliopsida; order Poales; family Cyperaceae; genus Carex; species Carex cristatella. Next base: position 1,031,212 of record JAJHPF010000016.1, read on the forward strand.
AGGTTATAAGAAAAGTCAATCGGTAAATGAAGAAAAGTTTTAAAGACGATTGAAGCCACGCCATAGCTTACGTCTAACCAACCGAATTCATATCATCTCTCTTAACTGCACAAGGGAATCTTTTACAATTATTGAATCTGGACCATTCATTTTAATTGGCACGAATCTCAAAGCCCAATAATACTGCCCCCTATTTCTCCGAATCTCAAACCGTAAAGTGATGTTCACCAACCAACCTACCCGTATTTTGTATTTTCGCACGCACACCACCTGTTCGACCTCTCGCCCGAGCACCAAAACCCTCGGAAAAACCATGAGCTTTCTTTCCGGTAGGCTCGCCGCCGCTGAAGGCTCCTACTTCCTCCACGAATCCAAGAACGCCGCCGGTCGCCTGGCTGAGAAGCTTCCTCCCTCCCCCGCCTCTGCCTCCGCTTCTCCACCTCCGCCCTCCACTGTCGCTCCGGCGGATGTTCTGCCGGAGATCCTCCGCCACTCCATCCCTATCAAGCGCGCCTCCTCCGGGTCGGATGCGTCCCTGTCGACCGCCTCTAAATGGGTTCTCAACGGATCGGTTTCAGCTAAATCTGTCTCGGCGGATGCAATTAATCCCTTGCGTGCCTATGTCTCTCTTCCTCAGACCACTTTTGGTCCCAAAAGGTCTCTCTCTCTCTCTTCTCCTCGTAGTTGCTCGTGTATTTCTAATTCTATGGGTTAAGCCAAGGGTTGTTGCAGATTAAGACCGGTCATATAACATATTTGATACCATTAGCTTAGCATGATTTGAATGGTATATTCATTCAAATATCTGTTTTATTCCCTGGATCCTTGAAGCCTAAATTGAAATAAAATCGAGCAAATAATATTTTGACTTGGATCATCAAGTATGCATGATTTTTATGAATAGGTTTGGTTAAGTTACTGTGAAAGGGATAGGGGTAATTTAGGAATGCAGATCTGTTCATTACATAGTAGCATGAATCTTAAAGGGGCCACATGCATTACAGGTGTGGGCCGGATTGGCTGACGGTCCGAAGCTAAACTCTAATAGTGCTTTAATGCAGATGATGCGGACTTGTAATTTAGTTGGCTCTGTTTTGGTTGACAATCTAGGCCTTGGATATTGGTGTTATATTTTATGATGACCATAGTGAATGTGAATAGTGCTTAGCTTTATTCCATATACAGTAATTTTCTGTTATCGGGTGAATTAAAACTCTTAGGTGAATTTGGCATACATGATGCAAAAGTGTAATGCCAAGATCAGGACTGTTAGCATTTTTCTCCTGAATCGGTTTACCAGTACATCGTTGCAATTGACTGACTGTTCTGTCAATGAAGCCGGGGTGTGTGTGGTGAGACCAATTAGTTGTACATTATTTGTTTCATATTACAATGAAACGGGCACTTAGTGCCTTTTATTAAAATAAAAATTGGCATACATGTACGGGAGAACAAGTAACTTATGTAAAAGTGAGTGTTAAAAATGGGAAATAATATTGGATAATTGAATATTCTGAAGTTAACATCACCACTCGTTTTCTACTTTATGGATGTGTAAAGAGCAGGTGGCAACTGCCAAGTGAGCAGCCACATTTTTCGGCATCAACTGCTAATGATCTGAGGCGAGGCCAAGTTTCCAGCTCCCCCGACCCTGAGAAACTCAAGGCTCTTATGCGCAGCTACTCTCAAAGTGATTATTCTGTTTCTTTTTAATCATCTTTCTTTTGTTTGTAGCGAACTCCTGTTCTTTTGCTGATCCATATTTTACATTTTGTTCTCTCTTTTTTTTTCTTTTTAAGTTGGGAAGGCATTTGCGGTTGCTACAATCATGGTCTTTGGAGGAGTGACAGCCTTGTCTGTTTACACTGCTCATAAGCTTGAGCTGCGCACCGTGAGTTGTCTTCTCTTGCTTTTATTTTCAAAACAATGTTATTGGACATGCTTAGACGGTTAGACGGTTTTTGTGCATGTAGCAATTTTTATATTTGTGCATGCTTCATACCCTGAGCATGGGTAGATGGTTTTTGGTACTATTCTTCTGAGAAATCACTGAGGGAAGTAAAGATGAATACCAAAAACAGAAAAGGCCATACTGATATATTTGTGCATGTAGCAATTTTACTCCTTTACTAGGTATATAATGCATCCTATGTTTGTTGTTCTGAGAATTGGTTCTTTTTTTTCTTCTTTCTTTTCTTTTCTTTTTTTGTTACTTTTACTTAGTAATGGTTGTTCGTTACACAAGTACCATGTATGTTTTCTCAACTTTATGTTTACGCAAGTAACATCTGTGTTATTTGAATTTATATTTTCTCAGACTGATGATATAAGAACCAAGGGAAGAGATGCAATTCAACCAAGAGTTGACAAGCTGAAGGAACGAATGAGTCCCTTTCGATCTTGGGTTAGTACATTATAATACACCAAATCATTCGATTATTAGATCAATTTTGCTCAAATGCAGCAGTTCAATTATATTTTTGTTGGAATCTCAGGTTGAGAATATGTCGAGAAGATGGCACATAGAAGAAGGAAATAAAGAAGCAAAGGAGAATCCTCTCATCAAGGAGTTTTCAAAAGCAATTGGCGTGAAGACATCGAATTGATGTTTTCCAGTCACTCCTCCAAAGTCTCTTTTGACAAATATAGCACAAATATAGCATAGTTTATAATACAAGTGATTGTATTTTTTTTTCTGTACATGTATTGTCACGAGATAGAATAATTGAATACATTTTCTAGTGTATACAGTCTATGTATTACATTTGTACATATGCAAAAGAACGGTGATGGGTTTATTTGGATGTTGTATATATTACCTAGTATATTTAGAAAAAAAAATGCTCATTCTTAAACATTTAAAGCAATTCAGTCTTGGAAAAAATAAAAAACAATCTGTTTAAAACTACAAAGCTCGCCATTCTTCGTATAATTTGGGGATTTACAATAGATGATTCCTGTTTATCTTTTCTCATTGCAGGAGTCGACTAACACTTTTTTTTTTGAATAAATGACTAACACAATTGTATGTATTGTGGAACCTTATGACTAAACTCAAAACTTGCCAAACAAAACCCAGCACTTGTTATGGGCAATAAAATCACTATCATATTGCATTTATCACCGAAAAGAATCCTGTATTCATTATTATATCTCCGAGAATCAGAAATTTATCGAGTCAATATCACAAATTTTCAAGGCTGTAGGTGCCATGACTTACTGTGTCAAAGAAATCACCTATTTGATTGCGTTTAAAGGTACCCTGTACTCTTGTACTCTTTACACCTCCAAGTAAAAAGTCATTTAATCAATGTTACGAATTCTGAATACTGGCCATGTTCGTACCACAACTCGGGCAGGCGTACTTCCTCTCCAGCTCTTCTTCAAGCGAAGCATATTCCCTTTCCAGTTCAGCTGTCTGCTTGTTTTTTGTCAAAGAAAATTTAATTTTTTTTCCTCTTAATTATTTTAAATCTTTTGCTTGGTGATAAATAAAGGATATCCCGCTAGCTCCGGCAAGAGCTTCGACTCTTCTATAATAGCTTCCACAAGAATTCTCTTCCTTCTCAAATTCCCGAGCTCATTGCTGACCTAAATAAAGACCAATGCAAATTCTCAAGTTGTAAAGATGTTTACAAGATTAAAATAAGAAGACCAAAAGGAAAAACTTACCTCACTATGGTTGTTTAACTGTTTTTCGTATTCAGCTTCAAGCATTTGCATCTCAGCATCAATGCACTTGAGGTTTCCCTCCAAACCTTTCAAACTTTCTTCTGATTCCATCATGTTGTTCTCCGATTTAGTGAAATAACCTGCTTACCTTTATAAAAATCCAAGTTTGGCATCAGAGGACATTTTTTACTGATAGACTTGTATCTGTGCATGTATCAATTGCAGTAAAAATGCACTATTGTATTACACTTATTGATTTGTATTATAGATGCAAGTGTACAACAGGTTTAATAAATAGAAACTAGCAACCAAACACAGTTTTACATCAAAGATTCAAATAAATATTTCTTCTTTACAGAATTACATACTAAGATACGAATATGCTAATTTTAACTATCTAATTACTTCTCTAACCGATGAGACTAATAAAGGCAACCAAAATACTACATGGCTCAGAAAATTCACAATAAAAGAATTTCTTGCCTTTACTTAGAGGTAGCTCAGATTGTTTGGAGGTACTTTTGACTGCCATCTCTTGAAACTCCCTAAAGAAATATATAATTTATGATAAAACCAGAGGAATAACTTGAATTTTGCCAAAGAAATAACTTGAATTTTATGGAAAAAAAAATAGGCTGTCAAGTAATTCTAACCTTATCCTAGAATTTATCTCCAGCATCTTCATTTTAAAACCCTCTCTATACCGAATCAAGTTCGAGATGGAATATTACGTTCGTTGTAAATTGCATAAAAGAAGAAACAAAAGAAATGACAAGAAAAGTTCTTCGATATGTACCTCTCAGCATCCTCTTTGTTCTGTACCAAAAGAGATCAAGCAGAAAGTTAATGCCAACAAGCATGTTCAGCCATTAAAAATCCCATTGCAAGGAAATAAAGATTTTTAAAGATAGCCCCACAAAGTTCCAATCAGTATGCCAGATGGCACACTCAGTAACACCTTTTTCCTCGTGAATGTGCAGTAATTTGGTGTCGTTGCTTACAGCAGGTTTAGACCAATAATTTGGTAACAGCTTTTTCCTCATGAATGTGCAATAATTTGATTTCTTTGCTCCCAGCAGGTTTTGAATGTAAGGTTCATACATTAAACATACCAGTATATCAGATGAGGAGCTTTTGAGTTGTGACAAGGGCATGAATAACAAAAGATTGCTTTCAAAGAAGTAAAAGCATGATTCTGAGTTCTGACCTTAAGCGCATTTAATTCAGACCCAATCCCGGAGATATCCTCATGCAAACTGCACACCCTTGCCTAAAAAGAACAGAACAACTCTTTTTTAAGGTTGAAGGTTGAACAGAATAATCATAAAGGCAAACCAAGAAATGAAGTCGAAAAATATTTACAAAGTTTTATACCTCCAGAGCTTGAATCGAGGCACAAGTCATGGCTAGCTGGAATTGTGTGCCTTTGAGCTCCTGGTCAGTCATCTCTCTAGATTGCTTTGCAACCTCTAGATCAGAGTTGGCAGATTCCAGATCAGAGGTCAGATCCAGCATGCGCTTCTTCAGATCAGAAACCCTACGCTCTGAATAGGTAATAAAGGCATAAGAAGAGTAAGTAGGAAGGATCCAAAAGAAATGTTGAACGTCGGAACAAGAGTGATTTTGAAATCAAGATATTTAATGAAACGATTTTAGTTCGATCTGATAATTGTTATAGTATAGAAAAAATGGAATGAATCAGCCAAGAATAAAGAGTGAATTAATTTCTCATAATAGCACGATCGAATCAAAAAGCAATCCACGGAGGGAGGGAGAGCAACAGAGCAAGATTAATGGAAAATAATTAAGCAATAAATCACGAAAATAGGGAAGTAGATTCAGAGCAAGATGAATGGAAAATAATTAAGCAATAAATCACGCAAATAGAGAAGTAGATTTGTACCTCCGTGCGTTTTCTGATTGGAGAAATCGCGAATGAGGAAGAGAAATTCCTTGTGTGATTCGTTCGCCATGAGTGGAGCACTGGACTTGATGGATGCTGTTGATGGTTTTTTGTATCTCGCGGTTTTTTCTCAATGTGTTCCCGCTTGTTATGTAAAATATATAATTTAGTGCGGGATGAGAACTGAGAAATAAACCTGGTCCTGATTTCCTAAAGTAACTCATATTTTGGGTTTATATCAGCACCGTCCGATCATTATTTGGACCAATCAGGTTGGTCTGAGATAGAATGCACAAGACCTGTTAATATTTCAGTGCCGAAGAAGATCGAACGGTTCGGATCCAAAATCAAAATTTCTATTACTTTAGGGGATCGAATTCAAATCTACTGCCTACTGTCTATTTTGTTTTAGACGGTCATGATGAAACAAGGATTATAAAGGCCTGCGAGCGGGCCGGAGAAGCAAAGCCCAAATTAAGTGTCTTTTTATTAATTGAAATGTACTTCAGATTCTGTTTGTCCGTTTGATTTCATTTCACATTTGCAAGTGAACGTTACAAATGTTCGCCATTTTGGGCCATGCCCAACCCAAACACAGAAGCATATTATTCATATTTCAGTGGCGAAACAAAAAAACAACTAAATAAAAAAATAAAAGGTGAAATGTCCCTCCAGTTGTGTAACTTGGGAAATGATGAACCTCTTAATCGGAAAAAAAAAAGTGATTCTACCTAATTATCTTAAGATGTGATAATCTTAGTCTTACCTTACGAGGTAAGATGTAATTTTCACAATGTCTGCCTCCCAAAAAGATGTTGGAACCAAAAATGACAAATAGGAGAAAATGTATTTTTTTTTTCTTTTCTATGTTAACCTATTTTATTATTTATCTATTCAAAATTGAATAAATCCCTTCTGAAGAGCATAAAGAAAAATAAAGTATCATCTTATGTTGTTGATAAGCAAAATTTACAGTTCATGGGGTATTAATGTGTGGTTTAATTAAATTAAACTAACAAAGTACAATTTAATTAATTAATGCGCCCTCCTCCTCCAGTTCTCCTCGTACAGTTATTATGATTAGGACTTGCCTCCTAATACAAGAAACAACAAAAATCCTCTCCGGTTCCTTCCTCGAGAAAATGAAAATGAAACCTTCTCTGGAACTTAGCAGCTGTATCCATCAACTCAACAGATGTCCATTAATGAGGATACAATGGAGAGGAGTAAAAGAGTAGAGAAAACACCTGCGCATGCATGGCGTGTCTAATTTGGTCTCAATCAAGGTACTATTCCTCCCTATGGGGCATGATAATAGCACCACAGTCGGGTTACACAACGATTACACATAGCGCATGCTTGTCCTTTAATTAATTTTTTTACTCTCCTCTCCTACTCCTCAGCATTTTTATTTATAGAAATTAATATAAATAATAATATATGATAATATAAGTGTGCAGGGTTTGGATATATAGACATACGAGGCGGAGACATAGTCAAGTGATGGGGTCAATTGATGTTTATTTATTTTTAGTTTTTTTATAATTATACATGATATTTTATATAATTTAAAATAAAATATTATGGATATCGTAAAACTGACTCCATTCACAGTACAAACATTTTATATGATTGATCTCATTCACGTTTGATTCTCATAGTTTAAAAGTCTAACTCTGTCTTTAGATATAACGGGAAAAAAAAATTCGAATTCAATCTATGGAACCAAAATAAAATTGGATCTGATCTGGTGACCACAACAACCAACATACTATAAGGTAAGTTCAGTCCTAATAGATTTGAAATAAAATTCAGATCCAACGAATCCAATCTAGTGGGGAGAGAAAATCACAATCTTATTTTTCTCTAAAATAAACAGTGGATTTGAATTCAAAAATACTAAGGTTGGAGCCGATATGAATTTTCGAAATCAAACATTGAATTGATTATTAGAATTCTCTGTGGTAAATTCAGAACGTCATGCAAGTTGTCTGTTAATTTTTTTTTTCGATTCCATTGTTTGAATCCGATTTTTTTTTTCGATTCTGTCTATCCCATCTAAAATCCCACAAACTCATTCTAATGCATTATATTATTTTATATTAATTTCTATAATTAAAAAAAATGTTTTCCTTTCCTCATATGCTGGACCATATTTCTTCTCTTTGATTGCATCTTGCTGTTGACATGACATCTTCTCTTTTAAGAGGCTTTGACTGTACTATAAATCAAACTTGTATTTAATGACTATTAAGCCCTCCCCCAATCTCAGCTAATAATTCTGCTTGGCATTAATCCCCCCTCACCTCTCTGACCGTCTCCACAGGAATTGTATTCTCTGTGGAATTAAAAGGTGCTAAGTTCTACAAGTTTTTTAATCTGGTTCGTTCGTTTTGATCGCACGGATTCGATCAGATCTTGTCTGAATTTGATAATTTTTTTTTTTTTTTTTTAATTCGGGTGAAATCTGATCTGGTCCGTCCGATCAAAACCAAATTAAAAGAACCACATAACTCCGCACATTTTAGCTCCACAGAGGTCCGAAGATACGATTCCGTCCCCGACCCCTCCCATCTGCTCATAATTATTTTTCCCTATTTGTTTTACAGTCACTATTAGTTTCATGCTGAAAAGATTACTAAAGTAAAGTTGTAATCTTGCAGATGAAATATAGAAATAAGTTGAGATGTAGTTTCATTTTTGTCTTGATAACAAAACTGAGCCAAAATTATAGAATAGAGTGAGGCAAAATTTTCAAAATAGAACATGATTGTATATTTATTATAAACACAAGTATATTTTTATAAATTCTTCTTAAAAAAGAATTATGTTAAAATTTGTAATACAAATAATCTGCATCCACATATGTGTGTGCTTAATATATGTTTAAATTGGACAGAAACATTTTTTATGCATTTCCAAACAACGGAATTATTAATTTGTGAGAGGATGTTTTATAGGCATCATATCGCCGCCGATTTTTAATTTTGACTGCGTGATTAATTTGAAGTGGAATAACAAGTGAACAAAATTGGATGCTACTACTAATTTACTGTGCTAGAAAACAAGAGCATTTATTATGAAATTGCTAGATTCCAAATGGAAATTATGAAATTACATGTTCATGTATACCTTCCGCCATGTGCTGACAGAGAACCATTTCTCGTCGCCTTTATCAAATTCATTTAAAATTTTCTTATTTTAAACAGTCCCATCAATAATACTTCTATTTTATTTTACGTAAATTCAATAATTTGGAGAACATATGACCGAATAGATTCTCATATATTTTGTAATAAAAAATAAAATAAAATTTTATGTTCAGATACTAATTCATGAACAGACATTAAGGTACCTCAATTCAAGAACAGATGCATTAAAGACCGAACATGAATTAAGAATTTGAATAAAAGAATACTTAAGATTTCCATCTTAATATAATATAAAAAATGATATTTAAAAGAATGAAAACAACTACAAAAAAAAAATATGTTATCGAACGTTACCAACAAAACATCACCAGAAAAAGTAAAGAGAGAAAATAAGAAATGGTGAGGTGAAGTTGCATGAATTTTTTATGTAGAAATTAATAAATAAAAAAACACAAAGAGTACATCAATTTTTTTATTGATCGAAAAATCGGTAGAATTTTTATCAATTCTAAAATAAAAAAGTTTGAATCGGTAAGAATTCTACTATAGAAATATTCCATCTATATTTGGAAAAAAAAATTATATTTTACTAGAGATCTAATAGAAGAATTTCCCTCCATCTATGCATCAAATTAGAAAAAAAGATAACTATAAGTTTTGATCGAATTCTATAATGCAAAACTTAATGGTGTTGTTTGGCAAGGGCCTCCTTAAACCTCCTTAAGGCTAAAGAAGCATCATTTAGCTTCTTTAGCAGCTTAATTCTGCCGAACACCGATTTCTTAACGCGAATTAAGCCAACTTCCTTTAGCCTCATTTTACCCGGATCTTAATCTCTTGTCCCTTCCTTAAGGCACGTCCCCCTTTCATTTAGCCTCCTTTAACTATTTTAATTTCCTGTCTCTTTCTTTAACTTACCGAACAACTTTTTCTTAGTGCGAATTAATATTTAATTTTTCATGTATTGCCGAACAGCCCCAATGTACTTTATCTATTTCTCTCTTCTTCTTTTTATCAATTTCTACAGAAAAAAAAATTCCTTGAAGTTGCCCTTGTGCTACAAAAGGAGAAAGGGGCATCTTTTATTGACAGAATGACAGCCTTATTAGCGTGGGATTGGAGCTTTTTACAGTTTCCCTTTTCTCTTCCTATTTGCTTTTCCCAATTACAAAAGGTGAATTTTGTAATTAAAATTGTATAATAATTAATTAATAAATTAATTAAGAAGTTGGGTCTGACAAAGTGTGATGATTATGTTGAGGATGAATATAAAGCAAGGCGCTTAAATAATGTCACAACAAACATATATAGCCTATCAGTACAACTTATAACCTATCATCAGTCCCAATTAACTATCATAGAAAGCACACGCACATGCCTCCCAATCCTAATCATGCTACTTTTCGGATCATTATATTTCCAAGGGATTATTTACTTAAATACATTCAAACAAAAGTTATGGAATTTAATATTTTTCTATCATTATTTTGTTGATTGAATCAATAATATGTCTATATTGGCATTTTTCAATGTAAAGTCAGGAGAGTCGAGAGTTGCATAAGTATTGATAAGTTCTAGTATCGGGAGTAGGCCGTATCGTCTTGAGGCAGGCTCGAGACTGAGACTGGAGGAGTGTGTGTGTTTGAGGTATTCGGACCTGACATATGTAAATACCCTTGTGTGGATTTGTGAACTTCTCTTCAGTCTAGCTCTGGGCCTTTTATAGGAAAGTCCTCAGGCTGTCGTTTAGTGCCGACCGAGATGTCTTGATATTGTTCCTGTCAGACAGTACGGAGGAGGTTGCATGAATCACTCTATGGGAGTGATCTGAGTTCACGGGCAGGGTTTCTAGCGTGGACCTCTCGCTCGAGCCTTTCAGACAACTTTGTCGACCGGGCCTATCTCGGGAAGCCCGGCAAGGAGGCCTTTCTGAGCCTAGGGCAGGCATGGTCTTAGCCTTTATGTTGGATTTGGTTGTTTAAGATCTTTGATTTATGGCCCTATTAAATATATTTACTGTTAACTAATAGGGTTTGAATTTCATAAAAAAAAAAAGAAGAAGTATTATGTAATTATCTACACAAGAAATTATGTACAGTAATCATATGAAGACAAGGTTAATTATTTTGTAGATTTTGTTGGTTGGGAACTTGGGATGGTGGTTTAGTAGAGACAAGGTATCATGAATGAATAGGTTTTGGGACCCTTTAATAAGAATTTGGAAGCACATGGCGTGACAAGTTAGCATGGCAACCCCCTCTCCCTCCTCCCTCTTGGGAAATCAAATCAAATAAAATCAACACGGGTCTCTGTTTGACATCAATCAATCTATAAACTCTTTAAGATAGATAATTAGGGGTCACTTCAAGTTTTAATGGCCTCGACGATTGAAGCAGGATATAGGGGCAGAGAAGTAATTTTGATCGGATGGATGATCTATCTAACGGTTTCTGATTCATGGTGTGAGTTACTTACTGGGGCAAGAACAGTCCAGTTAATTAATAGAGATCGAATTAATTAATTCAGATAATGAAAGCAATACATTGTTTCTGATTGGATAAGAGATACAAGCAAGTTATTGAATTCATTCAATAGTACAATGAATGGGAGAAATTCAGATACAAGTAGAATTAGAAGACTATAGTAGTTCCTATGATTTCGTGAGAATAAAAGAGTAAATTCTCAAAAAATAAAAAATAACAAAAATACTCTTGATTTCGTGAGGATAAAAGGGCATTTTTCAATTTTTTAAAAAATTGAGGTTATTTTTATTTTTTGAGAGTATTTAAAAAATCGGCTCTACTTGTGATGCATACAAGATACCGTTTTGCATACACTTATGTGCAGTACGAATAAGAAAATAAATCATTTGTTCTTACAGTAATCAATTAAAAACACTAAACATGTTTCTTATTTTTTTTAATAGAGGATAAAACGGCCATTTTATAAATTTAAAACGAGTTTTAATATAAAAGATAAATTTGTGAATTTTTTTTAATGTAGAGAGGTGATTATGATATTATCAAACTTTAGAGGGAAAATCTATAGTTTGGAGGCTTCTGAAGACCATACAAGAAATTTCTAGGGGTGTCAATGGGTACAGTACGGGTCGGGTGGAGGCATTTTCATACTCATACCCGTTAAAATTGACCTTACCCATTAACAATTGACTGTATCCTACTCTACCCATACCTGTTAATATTATTGAGTAACGAAACGGTAGCGGGTGAATAACGGATAATACCAATATAATAATTAATTTCATTATATTTTACAAAAAGAACATCAAATACTAATCCATTTCACACATATATAATTGCATCGGTAATAAAAATAAAAATAAATATATATGCAATCAATTTCAACTAAATTATTTTGTATAAAGCAAGAAAATTCAAAAGCATGAATATTTATTCGAAAAATTCAATTATTTAACAAAATAATAAACCATGCAAATAAAATAATATGTTTAACATTTTTCTAATAACAAAAGACATACACTACTAAATAACAAAAACACATCACTAATTATTACTCAAACTTTATTATAGAGACACCAAAATGAAATTATGGAAGAGTAAATAAATATTGAATTTGAATATATATAATTTTAGATTTTATAATTACCCTATAGGGTGACGGGTACGAAATAGTCATTACCCATACTTATTTGGTTAACGAAAAAAAATTCTTATCCATAATCATATCCAATAAACTAATGAAAAAAAAATATTATCCGTGCCCGTCTTATCGAATACGATACGAGTCGGATAAACAGCAGAATTGACACCTCCAAAGAAAAAGAACTAAAAGGAACATCTTTGTTTCCATATGGTAGTGCATTGGATTGGATTTTTTTTTTAGATGATTGGATTGGATATTTGGATGACAAGGTTATAGGTGTTTCTGTAAGTTGCAGGAGTTCACAGGGGGAACGTGTCAGAGCAGATAAAAAGAGAGTTCATGATCGCTGCTTTGCTTTAGACAATTAGACTTGTCGCAAAAATAATTTGGAAAATATTCCTTTCATTTCACGAGACATATGACATATCACATACGGATTTTTTTTTTTAAAAACCATAATTTAAAAAAAAAAGGAAAATTTAGGAACCAACTTGATTGATTTTTGTAAATAAAAAAAATCAATTAAATTGGTTTCAGAAATTTACTTCTTTTTTTTCGAAAGTAGAGGTAGCACAGTTGGCTAGAAAAAAGTCATAGAATTGTTGTACTCAAAAGTTGAGAGTTCGATTCGCCCTCACGACTTCACAGCCTCTGCGAAGGTTTCAAAATAAAACTATTTTTTCTAATTATGATTTTTTTTTTTTAAATCCACATACAGAGAATATATATATATAAAGCAAGGAAATGTTATATGTACTGTTTACACTCTAATTTGTTTATTTTTAAATAACCTCAGATGTTTTTTATAATGTTTTAAAAAAAAAATTGAACAAGCAAGTATAAATTGGTGTGCATTGAATGATAGTTAATTATGTGTTTTAAGAGAAAAATTATTTGATCTAGAAGTAAAGACAGAGAGGTCGCATGTTTAGAAAATAAAGTATGAATATTAAAGGATTAGCTTAATTTACTTTAAAAAAACTATGTATTTTGAGAAATTTAGGAAATGGTTTCTTAATATCAAGACAGTTGTTTGATAGTTGGTAAAAGTTTGTTTAGATTTTATCAAAATCAACCATCACCAATTATGTTTTGACATATATAAAGCGAGTATTATTATATATGTGTATCGGCACAATAATTCAATAAACTAGTGTGCGTTCAAAGATCAAACCATCTAACTATTTAATATTTACAACAAGAAATTTCATTTGAGTTTGAACATACAATCTTCTGTACAGAGAACATTGTCTTTGTCACTGGATCAAATACTAATTCTCAGTTTGTAAAAAATAATTAAAAGTGAGATCATAAAAGTTAATTATCAGACCTGAAAAACATAAGACACGTTGTGAGAATCACAAAATCAATCTCTTGATATACTAAGAGTGAGTTCATAAAATAGAGAGGATAACAACAAATTAAATTCCAAATAATAAAAGAAAAATTGACAGTTCAAAAGTACTAATACCAAGTTCACCAACAATTACATAAAATTTCAACGGCAATTTTCCTTACCGATAACTAAGAGCATCTACATCTCTGGTATTATGAGAATTTCTAATATGATGTAACAGTTTTTAATTCAATTTCAGATATGTGGAAGAGTTTCTTATTTGTAAACTAAGCAGGAAATTTTACTATTAAGAAACTGTTTATAAACTCCACACTGGCCAAATAATTGGCTCAAATTATTTCTATTTTTTTAATTTAATTCTGATGTGGCTTAATAGAAACTCTAATATTAATTTCAAAAATGTAAGAGTTAAAAATAATAGAAATCTTAATTTCTAAAAAGTGATTAATAGTTATTTAGAAACTCATTTAAATTACTGGAATGTTGATGTTCAGTACATACTCAAAAGCCAAAAGCATGTGTTTATATTAATAAAATTAACAATAAACAAGATTATAGTATAAAAATTGTTTGATGTGGTTTCTGACCATCTGTTTTTTTTTTTTGATAGGTTTTGTAGAGTCACTTGGATGACAGCACTAACCAACTTGCGATTATGTTCTTAATTCATGACTGATGCCGTTTAAATGATTGATCTACTAACCTAATTAATGTAGTTATAGATTTGTGTATAATTTAATTAGAGTTTCTACAGGAAATGTATCAATGCAACTGATTATGATTATAATTATAATATTGATTATGATAGGTCCCCAACCCCACTACTGATAGCACCATGTGATCTGTGACTGAGAACTATAATCAATCAATCGCATTTACATCTACATCCCTTGCAAAATCCGAAAATACTAAAAGTAGTGTCTTTGAAAATATTATCTTTGGCTTGTTATTACTGCCCTCCTCTCCCTTTGCATTGGTTTCTCTCTAAACGACGAAGGTTTAGTAAATTTTGGTGAATAAATTTTGGCACTTTATTTTAAACTGAGCGGTTGGAATTTTATTTGTTTAATTATGATTGGTTGCTATATATCTAAAATTTAAAAGGATAAAAAATACTTCAAGTTAAAACGGTCTTTGGCGACTTAAGTAATGACAACCTATTAACTAATTGAGCATCTATATCCCTGAAACTCTTGGAGTTTTTAAATAACTGTTAACAGAATTTTAGAAATTCTAGGCTCTCTGAATTTCTTAATCTCTACATCCCTGAGATTAAAATTAGAATTTCTTAATTACCGCACTAGCGTTTAATTAAAACAGTATTAAAAATTGAGCGAATACGGATTGATTATTTCGCCACGTCAGAGTTTTGAAACAGTTTCATATTTAGAACTATTGGACAAAATTGCTAAATATGAAATCCATCTGCATCTCTGAAATTGATTTAGAAACTGCCAAATCAGCTTTGAAACTCTAAGAGTTTCAAGGATGCAGAGATAAAAATATGAAAATAAATCGGTTACCAACAGTAAATTCTAATTCATCAGGTGTATTAACTTATTCCGTCGTAACTTATTGTATTAATTTTCTGTTTTATCTTTTACTGAACAGCTTAAGTGGAGAATATATAAATTCTGATACTTTAACATTTACACTGTAACCAAACACAGCCTCTGGAAATAAACTGTGCAGATCTACTTAAAATCATCCAATAGAACTTGCACAAGAGAAGTATTATTATATGATTGGAGAGGACTCGTCAGTCTTAACTCGGATCAGATCAGAAAAGGGAACTGATTTCATTCAGAGGAGCTTAATTGGCTGCTTGGGGGGAGTGTCAATGGTACCATACTATCATGTGGGATGTGTAAATCTGGCATTCGGCAGCAAAATAGTAGTAATAGGACAAGTTTGGGTCGGGATGTTCCCAACAGGTAAATATAGGTTAAATAGAATAAGAAGAGTGGCTAGGCAGGGGGCCATGGCATGGGGTATATCAGTATATGTATGTATTGGGTTAATATTGGGATCCGGATGGGAGGAGAGACAAGGGCACATCAGCACATGCAATGCAAACTATACACTAACACCATCCCATACCAATGCACACACATTGCACTGCCCAATGATAATGAATTCGGTGCGGATAACACAGATTCATAATTCATTCCTACGACGCACTTAACAAATTTAGCTCTCATTAATTGGAATAATAAATCTCTTTAATTGATGTCAAGTAGTAGAGTTGAATTAGAGATTGAATCTTTTTTTCTTTTTCTTTTTATCATCACAAGTTCAATAGAACTTCTTTGTTGCAAACTCACGGACGCAATTAGCTAGCACTTTTTTGCGTAGGGGGTATATATATATAGTCAATTTTGTATGTACCAAATAATTGTTTATTTGCACTTTCAGATTTGTTTGTTTACCAAACAGCTGAGGCAGACTGCAGAGTCAAAGTTGGGGCACCTGTCAGTCATTGCTGGATTTTTACTTTGGTTGTTTTCTATATCTGTAAAATATAAATTAACATAAAAAAAAATGGATGTAAAATAATTTTGCAGAATGGAAGGGGCCGGGCAAAAAGGAAGGAAAGGAGGTGAGAAATAAGGCAAGGACAAATAGCTTTTGGTTTGACCTTTACTGTAATTGCCTTTTTCCAAAGTAACGCACCACACGTCACACGTGCCTCCCTCACCGCTCAGTCGCTCACCAACCTTTTTCGTTGCTTCATTTACTGGCAACTGAGCAACTCATCCCGGTGGAAAATACAACTGCTGTAAGGAATACACCAGTTACAATGCGTGTGCGTCCCGGAAAATTGACATATTCTTTTTCGGGCCGAATCCCCTAAGTAATTTTATCCTGTTGCTGCTGTTATTCTCAAGGCTAGAATTACGAGAGCAGTTTGGGTCCGATGTCCATCAGACTCAAACTGAGTTCGATGGCCTCTATAACCATCCGATTCACTTTAAAATCTGTGGGTGTGGCTTTAATATCAATGCACATTTGCTTTAATATTCATGTACACAGATTTTAAAGCAGATCGAACAGTTATGGAGCCCATCGGACCCAAACTGCTCTCTAGAATTACAATGTGTGTTTGTCTGGACAAATTGACATTTTTTTTTTCAGATCCGAATCCCCCGAAAGTAACTCAACATTTGAGTTTGGATACGGACCGTCTGATCATAATTCTGATTAATCTAATCGAGAATATAATTTACGGTCTCTTTAATATTTGTGTAGATCTGGATAGAACGGTCAAGATTCAAACTTAGTAGGTTTTACTACCCATCTGCTTTTTTTCTTTTTTAATTGGATGTAAATCTAGAATGGGTATTTGCTAGTTTTAATTACGACTGTCAGATCATTTAATTTCTCACCTTTCATTCCGTGATAGCAACACATTAAATTCATGTCGATAGGAAAAAATCTATGTTTGGCCATGGATCCTAGTCCCAGCATCTATTATAACCTTTGTCTTTCTAAAAGGACATGTATATGTAATGTACCTCCGTACCCAATTAAAACAATCCAATGAATTGACTGAATCTTTGCACGCATTATTACGCAAAATGGACAGGACATCAAATGCAAGTAAATGGGCAATTTCAGTGTACAACGACACATTTATTTCATCTAAATTGTTATAGAAAATAAAAGATAATAAAAATAAGGGGAAATTAAAAGCGCATCCTTCAAAATTTCACTACATATATACATGGCAACATTTTTTCTCCACTAAACCATTATATTGAACCTCAGTTTGGGATTTTGTACATTAAATTTTTTGGTGAAATTTTCTGGTGAAATTTTCATGTCGCTTTATATAAGGCAGAAGCATTTTATGGAAAGAAAACAAATTATCGTTTTTTTTTTATGAATAATGATGTTTTCAATGTATTTTTTTTTAAATAATAAAATTTTGTTGGGCACATTTCCAATTTTAGCAAAATTTTGGTCACAGGTATGCTGTTTGAGAGCAATTTGGGTCCGATGCTTATCGGACTCAAATTTGAATCCAATGGGCTCCATAATCATCCGATCCGTTTTAAGATCTGTGCGCACGTACATTAAAGCAAATGAGTACGAATATTAAAGTGATGTGCACGTATGTATCTTTAAGCGGATTGGATGATTATGGAGTTCATCGAAATTTATAGTGTCCTTTAATTTTTGTCCGATTTAGACTTTATTTAATAGGTCCATAAAACCGCTGTGTTGAAACTCAATTACTAAATTTTCTGAATCATTTCGTGCATGAAAACCCAAACGTCTTGTTATTTAATTCAAGTGTCTTATGCATCATATTTAATTTAAATTAAAGCGAATACATTTATGTTCTACAAAATTGTTACAGATGGGCCATTGCAAATTTCAAATCATTCAATAGACGGTGTAATATATACATGTCTTTCAAATTAATTAAAATACGAAACATACTATATTTAAATAATAATAATAAAAACATTTCTTACATTTTTTCCAACAGTACAGTGTCTGGCCATGGATCCTATTCCTAACACACCTGGCATTGTCTTTTTTAAGCACATGTATTTACGTATCTATCAAATTAAAACAAGTGAATGAATTGACTCAATATTTGCACGCACTACGCAAATGGACAGGACATCAATGGGCAATTTCAGTATACAGCGACACATTTAATTATCTCATCTAAACTGCTCACAAATAAAGATCAAGCGAAATTAAATGTGAGACTTCAATATATGGCAATATTTTCTCTCCATTAAAACATCATATTGAGATACTAAAATTTGGTCATGGATTGGATGGCATAATAACTTTACTTATGGTTGTACCACTTTAGCTGACTTGTGACTCTTAGATGCTTATTTTTCTCTTAAAGATATTCTCTCAGTTGAATTACTTGGAACAGCTGTCATTTGGATCATTTGGCTAACTAGGAATAAAATATGTTTTAATAATTCGATTATACCAACTTTAGTTAGTGTTGACTTAGCTATTATCTGTTTTGCTTCTTATTGGTGTCAAGTTAGAAAAAATGATACTTATTTTAAACTCAATTTAATTTTGTTTATGGATGTCTACCCATTGATTCAGGTAGACGTTTGATAATACTCTCAGATTCAGATATCCAAGACGAGGCAAGTTACCAGGATTCAGAGGCAGAACTTGGATACGGGGAGGATATCCCAATGTATCTGAGAGATAGAGCTGAGACCTCTTCTTCTTTTTCAGTTTCTGACTCTGATTCTGTCTCCTACGATTCTACTATTTCTGGATCTTCCTCTCCTGGCGACTCTATGGACTTTTAGTTTCCTTAGTTTCTACTGATGTTTGTTATTAGCTTTAATTCTTCTGCTGTAGTATTTGGTTGTTTTAGCTTTTGCATGTTATGTTTCTCTATTTTTGGAAGTATGGACTGGATATTTCAATGAATATTGTATGAACTAATTTGTTTCAATATGAAACAGGTAGAGGCTACGCACTTTTGTCAAAAAAAAAAAAAACATTTGCTAGCACAACCTTAAATTGCAATTTTGTCTATTAATTTTTTTATGAAACTTTAATGTCGCTTTATCTACGAAAAATATTTTATGGACAGAAAGCAAATCGTTGATTTTTTATTAGTAAATATTTTAATTTGATGTTTCAAAGAAAATTTTCAAATAGTAAGTCGAAGCACATCCAATTTTACAAAAATTTAGTCACATATATGTCATGTGTCCAGTGTTGTTAATTCTGTCCCCTTTAGAATTTTATTTGTTCGTCCATAAAACAACTTGTCGAAACTCAGTTGTTCAAATCTCTGAATCATTTAATGCATAGAAGCCCAAATGACATTTCCTATAAATTAAATAGAGAATACATTTACATTCTTAAAAAAATATAGAGAATATATTAGTTACAGAATTGTTAGAGTTGGCATTGAAAATTGTGAATCGTCTCAATCGTTCGACAGACAGAACATCAATTTTCAAATTAATTTAAATGCAAAATATACTATATTTAAATGAAAAAATAATCTTTATATTTTTCAATGATATTGTTAAAGAGATAGGAGTAGGTCCGATAGGCATCGGACCTACTTTTAGGTTCAATTAACTCTAACACAATACGATTATTATTGAGATTTGTGCATACGGAAACTGAAAAATACTTGCACGGATTTTAATGAGTTTGCATGAATCTTAATGCAAATCTGATGGTCATTTCACTTATCGAAAAAGATATGTCTTCCATGGGACCTACTCACAATTCATTGTTAAAATAATTAAAAAAAAATCAAATTAATGGAGAATCCGAATTGGTAGAGGAGGACGTAGGAACAGTTTGTTTGTTGGGTTTGGCTTTGTTTGTTGCCACGTGGCAGTGAATAGAAACTGTAGCAGTTCGTACTTTTCTTTCGCCAATTCAAAAATAAAATTAAAATAAAAGAGATACATCATATTATTATTGCCTGGAGAGTAGTCTGGATCCGATGCCATCAAGACTCAAATTTGAATTCAATGAGTTCCATAACCGTTTGATCTGTTTTAAAATTTGTGTGCACAGATATTAAAGTAAATGCACACGGATATTAAAGCATCATGCACAGATCTTAAAGCAAACCGAATGGTTATGGAGCCCATCGAACTCATTTTGAGTCCGATGGTCATCGGACCCAAACTGCCAATTTGATTTTCCTCCAAAAGAGGTTTTTCTATCTCCATCAAAAAATATCATCTTTGAAGTTATTTTCAGTACATATTTTTAAATTTATTTTCGAAGAGGACATTTTTTCTATCTAAAATTCCGCAATATATATTTTCTCTGTTTATTCACATGTTAAATGCTAATGTCACTCGATTGATTTTGACTTCATTAATTACAGTGTTTTAAAATTCGGTCTATTCGGCCGAATATTCTTGTTCGGTTACAATTCAAATAGAAAATCTATATTCGGTCCGAATATGAAGTTTAGAGCATATCATCGGTTTAGAGTATATTAATAATGATAAAATACCAGTTTAAAGTATAATAACAGTGATTTATAACACATATTACTGGTTTAGAGTATATTAACAGTGAGTCAAACCACATATTACCATATATTTGTTTATATATACGAATTCTCATTTAAAATTCGCATATGCGGCCGGATGCAGTGGCCTTCCGCATACCGAATGAGAACCGAATTTCAAAAATTACGACAGCTACAAAACCATTGTATTACTTTAGATAAATTAATTAAATTAATGGTCGAATACTTGAATGTAAAATTTCACCAAGGACTGTATCTTGTAGTAAATTACGACAGCTTTTTATTTTTATATATTTACTTTTATTTTCTCACTAAATTACGATCAAGTAGCATTGAGAGAGATCACATGCATTGCATGTGCGCATGTGCAAATGTTATAGCATCTCAGCATATATCCAATCCAATAAGTTCTCGGGATAAGTACAATTCAATTTCACCAATATATTTTCAAGAAGAAGAAGGAAAAGAGAAAGAACAAGATGAGGAAAAAAATAAAATGAAAGATCTGGAGCTCTGAATTTGTACAGGTTTCCTGACGGTTGAGATCTCCTCCAGTTGATACACACCTCCATTTGCCGACGTTATTAAATAAATTTATTTTGGAAGCTCATCAGTCATCTCTCTTTTTAGTAGTCTTCCAACTACTTGCTGCTTCTTTGTGTGGAAAAAATCAATTTAATTAATAATCCATGCAAAGATTAATATGTAGTTGGGATTTTGGCTGTTGCAAAATCTCTATCAATTGTTTCATTATTTCTTTTCTTTTTTTAGAAGGAGAGGAGTCTGATTTTAAGAAAATGGAGAGGACAAAGGGCGGCAAAAGAAAAGTTACTACTCAGTTAAAGGTAAAAGGAAAGAAATCATCAGATCACATTCACCCCTTCACCTCCTTTACCCTTCTTTTACCTTTGGTCCCCTCCCCTCCGGATCTTCTGTGTCCAACTTTTACCAAAGGTCATTAATTTTCATGTCCTGATTTGACGGATGCTCGTCACTCAATCAGCATTTAAAATTTCAAGTAGACTAAATATATATTTTGTCTGTTAACATAACAGTAGAAAAGTTGCAAGCATTGGATTAATAAAAACATTAAGGGTCTATTCGGCCAGTTCACTGTTTTCGTGGAAAAAAAAATTCAAAATTGAATTTTCTCCTCCATGTGAACAGTATTTTTCAGTTCAATTCATGTGCCTATACTCATTCTCAATGACTTGCCGAACAAGTTCTAATTATCTCGATACATGTGGTTGCACGGGTCTAGACGGAACAGAGACCCTTGCATGTATCGTACCTCTCAATGCACATACTAGAAGGAAGTGTTGTGGAGCACATGTCTCAAACATGATTAAGTGTCAAGCATAACATAAGCACACACAAAATATGGAAAAACACAATAAAAATAAGTCCAAGCATGAGTCTGTAATTTTATTTGAAAACTGAAAATATGTAAGAATATTATTTTCAACTTTGAAATTTTTTTCTCATAATTTTTATTTGACCTTTTCCAAATTTAATATTTTTATATTTTATTTCTATTTTTTTAATGAATTAAAAAAAAAACAAACTAAGAGCATCTACAATGGTGATTGTTTTTGGATTGCTAATCTGATGTGTCAATTGCTAATAGAATTGTTGGGATGTGGCACAATTTCTAAATTAGCAAATTTGCTTTAAAAGAAAATCATTATTTAATGACATGTGACTAATTAATTGGCTGAAATTAATTATAGCACTCTCCCTCTCTTCACAAAATTAATTGTTGGGATGGAGTGATTTAGAAATTATGAATATCTAATTGCTAAATTCAGTGACGTGGCAAAATTACAATTTTTGAACTTTTTGTGGGATAGAGATGCTCTAAATACTCAAATATATGTGTTCGTATCCAATTTCTACACTTTAATCCGATTTATGTACTTTTCGGCACAACATGTAATAACACTTATGGCTCGCAATATATGTATATGTATGTAGGGAGTGGCAACGAGTTGGGTCCAGCTTGAACTCGTCACGAGCTGGCTCGTTCGAGTCGCGAACGAGCTAATTTTAGAGATCTGAACTAAAATTTCATCTTGAAATCGTCACATATTGGACTGAGCTAGCTCGATAGATCTGGCTAGATATTGTTTTAAGAAGAAAATAAATTATTCAAACTTTTCAGGCCGAGCTGGATGGTATAAAATGCACACAAATTCACAAATTGATGCTTAGTCGAGCTAGTTTGCGAGCTAGCGAGCAAGCTAGATTCTAGCTTAAACTTGTTAATTCTGGATCGAGCTAGTGGCAAGTTAGCTCGTTAACAGCTCGGTCCAATAACGAGTGAGCTATTGGCGAGCGAGTCAGATACGAGTCACTATCGAACCACAAGCTACGAGTTTTTTTGCCACAAACGTGTAAAAAATGACGCATCATGAACACTACACTCTAACTGCAAGTTATAAATATTACGTAAATGTCGAAATTAAATTTTGAAACCTAGTTTATTTATGCAAAAAAAAAAATGTCTATAAACTTGAAAAGCAATGATTGTAACTTGTGGTCCACTTTTCCACATATTTTAATTCATAATTAAAAATAAAAATCACAAGGACCATATTCTTTTAAAATAAACCATCCTCATGATCATACCTTCACTTAAATCAAATGTGTGGACTTGCTAACATACGAAAGTGATATTCCTAAACACAAGTATTTTGGTTACGAAAGAATAATTAACTTGATCATATAATGATTATGTTGTAACTTGTTCGAAAAAAATAAGTGATCGTTTTCATGTTCGAAAAGAAAAAACAAATATGGTGAAAGATGTCATGCGGGCACAGAGTATCTTTTACTTGTCACTGAAAAGGAAAGAAATCTCCGACTCCCAGTCAATATCTTTTACCTTCCATGATTTCACACCACAACTGAACCGGGTAAAGATTGTAACAGAGTAGTTTTAGCTTAATACAGTGAACAAATCCTACAAAACGCTGTTTTCATTCGATAGTTAGTGCGCTGCATGAATGGAAAATAGCTCTGTTAAAATATCTACCCACTGAACCGGACCGCCTTCCTCTTATAAAGTTATAATCCAATCTCTCTCCCTCTCAGTCTGTGTCTCGCTTCTCCATTTTCTTTCTCCTTTCTCGCTTCTCCCTTCTCAAAATGAAAATGAAAATGCAAATGCACATAATGATACCTCTCTCCTCTTACCCTCCCTTCCCTCCACCTCTCCCTTAAATCTTTACTTCCCATTTCTCTTCCCTTTTTCCCTTTAAAACCAAAATTATATAAATAATATATAAATTCGCATCGCCTGAGAAGAAGAAGAAGACAGAGCAGGATGTCGTCGGACGGAGTGCGGCAGCGCGTTAACCGGTGCATGAACAAGCTCTCAGACCGTGACACTGAGGCCATGGCTGCTCGAGAGCTCGACTCCCTCGCTCGCTCTCTCTCCCCTGACCACCTCACCCCCTTCATCTCTGCCATCTCCGACGCCCGCCCCACCGACAAGACTCCTCTCCGCCGCCACTCCCTCCGCCTTCTCTCCCTCCTCTCCGCCTCCCACTCCCGCGATACCCTCTCCCCTCTTCTACCCCGCATGCTCTCCTCCGCCCTCCGCCGCCTCCGAGACCCCGACTCCTCAGTCCGACTCGCGTGCGTCGACGCCGTTCGGTCCATCTCCGCCGCCACCGACTCCTCCGCTTTCCTCACCACTGTCCTCCGCCCAGTGTGCGATGCGCTCTTGCACGAGCAGGATCATCACGCGCAACTCACGGCCGCGCTCTGTCTGGCCGCGGCTGTAGATGCCAAGTCACCTCATTGTCCTGAATTGGCTATCTATCTCCAGAAACTGGTCCCCAAGTTCGTGAAGTTACTCAAGAGCAACGCCTTCAAGGCAAAAGCAGCGTTGATATCTCTGCTCGGGAGTATTGTCGCGGCTGGTGGGGCCTGCACGTCAGCCCTCACTTCTCTTCTGGTGCCATGCCTGGTTGAGGCACTTGCTTGGGAGGATTGGGCAGCAAGGAAGGCTTCCTCAGAGACGCTCTCTGTTCTTGCTGCAGCGCAGAGAGATCTCTTGGTCGGATTCAAAACCTCTTGCATCTCCTCCTTCGAATCGAGGCGCTTTGATAAGGTCTGTTTAAGAATCACTGGCTGGATCTGATACTTTTTGTACATGTTATGTTCTTTAGGTTTGATCTGAGATTCATACAATGCAGGTAAAAATTGTGAGGGATTCGATGAATCGAATGCTGGATCTGTGGAAGGAGATACCTGATGTTATTGATGACGATTCTAATGATGCTGCTGCCGAGCTGCAATCTAGATCTCCAGTTAAAGGTTATATATATTCTGTCTTAATTTTACTTAAATCTCACTTACTGATTTCTCTATTTTTTTTGTCTGGTTCTTTCACATATATATTAGTGTGGTAGTTGAAATTTAACAAACATAATTTGTAATTCAAGGAAATACTCATTGTTCATCTTTTCTAATTTTGGAATTATATATATTTGGTGTTTCCTCTTTCATGCACATGACCAAAATTTCTTTAATTTCACCAACACATACAGTTTCATAATATTTTTGTCAATTTCTAAAATTTCACAGGTAGCTCAAGTGACGGTCGATACACTCCAGCCCCTCTCAGCTCGTCGAATTCGGTCCGATCAACCTCCCCAGTTGTGACGAGAAATCGACGGCTCCAGTTTAGTCGATCACCTCCACCCGAGGCATCGCCAGTTGTAACCAATGGGAGAAATAACAAAAGGGTCTCCCCTACATTATCCCGCAAGTCTGACTGTAAGATTGAAATCTCAGTTTCTAAAACACCATTGAAGGTTGTTGCTGAGGAAAGGAGTTATGAGGAGAAGGCAACCCGGGTTACCGGGTTCAAGTCAAGTGCAAGAGTGGTGCCATATGAGGAAAACGGTGAACTGGAGGGGGCGACTAAAGGGATAAATGTAGGACAGAAGGAGGACGGTGATCTGTCGAAAATTCGGATGCAGTTGGTTCAGATCGAGACACAGCAGACCAACCTACTTGATCTTCTCCAGGTATTAACTTTGTTTTTACCTTTTGACTTTGGCTGTTCAATTTACATAATTTCTTACTTTTTTTGTCAAATGAAAAATTTTGAGTTCTTATCTGGCAATTGCTTTCATTTAAAACTGCTGTTATTAGTCATATGAATACTTTCTACTAATTAGTCATAACAGTTGGCAAGATTATATTTTTGCTTGGAAAAATAAAGTTGTATTTATTTAATTAAATGAAGAACAAACTTAAAATTGTAATCACGAATATGTTCAAATATTCTCATTAGCAAATATAATGCCAGTCAGTCCAGATCCAGCTGCTTTGATTTTTTTTAAATATTGTAGAAGAATTATAAAAAAAAAATCAAGTATTTCTTATTTCAGCCAACTTAGCTGCTGCACTAATAAAATCATGTTTTCTTAGCTGGGTATTAAATAAAACCTCTGTTTAACGGCGGCACAGGATTAGTGGCGTGACACTATTTATTTTGGCACTTTTGATCCAAACACCTCTGGCATGTGACCTAGTCACATGAACTTGAACCATCAACTTTAAATCTTTTATTTCATTATTAATAATTCCTTTCAGATGTTAGTTTTAAGCAAAGCACAAATGGTCAAAACCCCCAACCACTCAACAAATGTGGTATCAAAATACTAATTTAAGTAACAACAGCTTTCCAATAATCACTTGATATGCCTTTTCTGCTCAAAATTTGGTGTATCTTATTTTTCTGGTGAACCTTCTCACCTGCTCTGCTGTCAGCTGATGTAACATGACATCTCCTAGGCATATACCAAAATTATAAAATAATAATAATGCATTACATTATATTGTTATGCAGAAATTTATGGGGACCTCACAGAACGGGATTCACTCGCTAGAGACACGTGTGCATGGCATAGAAATGGCACTCGATGAAATTTCGCGTGATTTGTCTTCTGGAAGAAATTCTAACGCTAACGACAATGAAGCGTACACATGTTGCCGCTTACCTGGCACCGAGTTTCTCAGCCCGAAATACTGGAGAAGAAATGAAGGTAGATACTCGTCTAGATTCTCAGTCTCTGAAACAGGGGAAAGCCGATCCTCTTACAAGTGGGACCGGCAGCGTTTTGCGCAGCAGGGTGGTGGTTTTGTGGTCAATCCGTTGGCTGAGATAAACCCACAAATCATGAGAGGCAGTACCGGAGAGAGTGAACCCGCAGGAGCTGCAGGTGCGAGAGAAAGCAAGAAGTCTGAATCAAGCTCTTCTCTAAAAACTAGGTAAGTAAATAATTTGGATATTTGCAGTGCATTGTCATAAGTTTACTGTCTACAACTGAGTTAACCCTTGATTAGGGGTGGCAATGATACCCTTTTATCCATTTACCCGACCTGTATTGTATTCGAAAAGACAGTTGCGGGTAAAGGTTTTTTTTTCATTAGCTTATCGGATATGGGTAAGGGTAATGTTTTTTTTTCCCCTTAACCTAATAGTTTAGGGTATGAAAACGGCACCGGACCCATCGACACCCTAGAGTTGACCCTTGACACCCCCCCAAACCACACACACTTGGTTTCTAGCAAAAATAAATACCTTAATTTTTTACTTCAGAGCTGGATGAGAGAACAATACTCTTCACAATGTGGGATACGAAGGAAGTGCAAAAGAGCATCTAGAGGCCCTTGTTGCGCGCAATGCTACCGCCTTATGGTAAACTACAGATCCACATGCAAAATTTAATTTAGAGGGAAAATAATTTTGGTCTTTCCTTGTTTTTTTTTTTGCTCTGGGAAAAAACAGGGACCGAGAATCTGTCAAGTGCTATTTTGCTTACAAAGAGTTTGCTGTTTTGTGTTGTTGTTATTTTAGAGCAGGAGAAAGCTTGTAATATGGTCATATTGTACATAGTTAATACATGTTGTTTTTAATTTATTTGATTCGATATAAAACGAGATTGTTGTGTTTTTTTACATTAGTATATATGAAAATGTCAGTAGTTGATTCAACCGATATAATTAATTGGTAGTTCGATTTTATTTTGTAACCGCAAAAGTACGGAGACATGCAGGAACTATTATATATGAAACCAAATTAGAGAGCGAAGCCCCCCCCCCCGTAAATGATTTTTAACAGACAACATTGTTTAAAGTGAAAACAAATATTGTATTTTACTTTCAGTAATACATACAAATCAAAATTTGTATCTAGTAATACAGGTGGAATATATTGTGTATATTGTGATAAAGAAAGATGAAGAAAGATGGAGATTTGTTTGTAATGGTACAGGAAGGTGGAATTTCGTTGATAGTAACGCAGATGGGCTATATTTTGTTTACGATCACGATAGCTTCAATCTTTAAATACAATTACAGCTCGTGAATTTTGTTTATAGTACTTGTCATGAATTGTGTTCTAGTAATAGAGCTATCATTAATTTTGCTTTCAGTAATAAGTAGATCGTAAGTTTTAAGTAATAGCAATACACAAATATGGAAATTTATTTATGGTAATATACACTAATAATTTTGCATTTTGTAAAATCTAGATACAGAGACAAGCCACCATTAAGAAATGAGAATCAATTGACCCTCAATATTTAAAACAAAAAATTAAAAATAGTAATTGCACCTCACAATTTATATAAGTTAAAATAAAATATTATAAATAGTATAAAATTGATCTTCATTCACAACATTTTTTTTTTTTATATGAATAGTTCTGTTCACATTTGATTTTCATAATTGAAAAGTCGGACTCCTATATGAAATTTGTTTATAACAACAAACGTACTAGAATTTTGTATATCGGACGCACAACGAGAATTTTATTTGGTTTAGAGCATAAATAGGGCAAATTCTGTTTATGATAATACGCATAGCCCAAATTTTGTTTCCAATAAGTCGCACTCTCAAATTTTGTTTATGGTAATACGCACAGAAGAAATTTTTGTTTCTAGTAATGCGGGAATCATGAATTTGTTGATCAACCCAGACATTTAGAACTTTTCTTATGAACTTATGGTCGTGCACCCACCCAGAATTTTGTTTATGACAATAAACCCATCTTTTAGTTTTGTATATATAATAAATACAGCCTTCTCGAATTTGTTTTGTATTAATACCAATGTCAAACTTTTTTTTTAGGGATACAGGGCGAATGTATTTGTTTGATGTAACATGGCGATCCTCTTTTTTTTTTTTTTTTTTCTAGTATTGTAAGGTTATGAAATTTTGTTTATTGTATGTAATACACTCGTCTGGAAATTATTTATAGTAAGATAGCGAGCTTGTAAAATACAGGATTTGTAAAAATTCACGAAACTTACTTTGCAATGCCCGCATAATATTTTTATTTGGTCAGTTCAGATAGTTATCCGAATTATTCAACACAAACTTCATATAAAATATACTTCGAGATTGAATTTTATATTTATTAGAATTTACTTACTATCTTTTAAGAGATAAAATGAGATCATCGGAAGTAGTGATTTTTTACCCATCTAAACAATGATAAAAACATTTTAAAAATATAAAATTTATTTTATTAGTACACTTTCATATAAAAATCATATTGAACAATTCAAAATGACAGTTTGAACTATGAAAACAAAGATATAAATCTATAATGTAGACCAAACTGCACATTGCAAAGTAACGTAGCCTCACTCAAGTATCAATATCCGTATATCCATGGGACCATAATGTCCAAAAGTCAACCGAAACAAAACAAAACAAGAAGAGAGAACAAATATTATTGCAGATACAATGCAAGGCGCAAAATGTTGTTTTTATCCATCCCAAATAGTCAACACATGCATTTACAGAACCATGGCAAAAATTATTATCTTGTACAAAAAAAAACAAATTCTGTCTAATAACCAAAATTTCATCCAGTGACTACAGTAAAGCATAATTCAGACAAAAATTTGCAAATACATATACAATCTACAACACAGATGGCATGCAATCCCAGCTAACTACCATGTAGCAAATACGACCCACTCCTCTTTTCTCATTTATACTCTCCTCCAACCATTTCCGTTCCCCGTGGAATATAAACAATTCCTGCACCGTGTCTGACACTAGTGCGAGGAATACCTAATTAATATAAGTAACCCCTACGACCCACCCTCCTACGTTATTCATTGTTGTGGTTGTATATCGAACTTATAAGCTTGTAATTCCATGGGAGGTATAACAACATTCCCTTCTTGTGCTACATCAGCAACCTGTTCAATATAACCGAGCCTCTCTGTATCATCATGCAATAGATTCAAAGAAGTCGGCTTCACACCCAAAATCGCCAGCTCCTTGAACAAGTAGTATAAATTCACCGGCTCATCGCCTAAATTTGTACAAGACAAGTGGCCTCTTTTACAGTACGAGCCGTCCCAACCCCTCCTTTGGATTATAATTGCAAACCTAGACTCCGACAATTGGCCAAATTTAAGCGGTTGAGGCACCTTCAAACCCACTATATGCAAGTCACATGGTAGAGACGCAGCTAAAGGAGAAAAAGTTTTTCCCTCAATTTTCGATGCCTTTTCAAGCGGTTGTGGTTTCTTGCTGATGAAAGCATGCATGGGATAATTCAAGTGGGCCCCAACTCGATGTGAGAGAATAGACGGTTGGAGAATCATTGAAATATGAGACTCTGGCAAGACCGAGATATTTGACTCCTTAATTATATGAAATATGACATTCATCGGTCGGTTATCCATCACCCCTTGACCCAGGCCACGGCCATCATCACGTACTAACCTCCTATCAAGCATTATCTCTAACCAACCATTTTTAAGACTGGCGGCACCTAATGACTGTTTTGAGTGTACCGAAAATCGGTTACCTGATGAATCTTGTAAGAAGGCCAGAGATGGCATTGGGTAGTAATTCCCTTGCAAAGGAATCTTATCGTAAGTCTCTCTTCGACTCATCTGAAATCCGTTCAGGTCAGAGTAGAATATCCTATGGTTGTCAATATTTGTCTTGAACCGCGTAATTAATTCTTTATTGTTAAATTGGTTGCCAAGTAGCTCAACATGGTATTCTTTTTCAATGATAAATTCTTGTACCGTATTCTCAGCAGAGTAAACCCGTGTACTATGTGATACTGGTGAACTGTCCCATTTTGATTTTGGTACCGAATAGGCCTCTTGAACCAGTATCCCTTGAGAAATTACGAGGTGACTGCCTTTCTCTACAATGGGCTGTGCTTCTCCATCTGGCTTAAACAGGTAGGCCCCGCTATCTACGCTACTATACATGGCTATTTCTTCATCTAACACCGTTTCTTTGCCATTTGTATCATGAATTTTCTTAAGAAGCCCATGGTCTGTGTCAAAGGTGAGTGTGTACCTCTTGTTACTGATCTCAGTACTGGAACCATCCAGTGTCGAACAGCTGTATCCATTTGGACAGGAGAACTGGCCTGGCTTAGCAGATACTTCTAACAAAGAGGGCGTAGCCTTTTCACACCTAGCCCTGCCACGAGAAATAAAGTACGTCTCCAGTCCCATGGGAGGAACTGAAGCTCTCCAGTAGAGACGGTGTTGTCCAGTGGAACTTATCTTCCCGTCATGTTGCCACTCGGGTGAAATCTGGCTTGGCAAGCACGTCCCATTTGAATCCAAAACTGCCACTTCAGGTGATGCTACAACCACCATCACAATTTGATCCCTGGTTTGTTCCGATGGATTAAAAAAGACAGCTGATTGCACCTCCCCTTCTTGCAGATCCATTACTTTATGCACTGGTTGTACATCATACTTAGTTCGGGTCTGCTCAGGCTCGAATTTAGACAACAAATTTGGATCTGACCTGTCATGGAAGTCACTCAAGAGCACCTCAACTGCTCGTGACATGAACACCTGTAAGTCTTGCAAGGAGGTGTGCATGCGGGTCCCGTAATCCATAACCACATGGTCTTTTGCAGTCCCAGTCACACCGTCATGATGCTGGAAAAGCGCCAAGTTTCTCCTTGCAGCTGTCAGCTTATGTGCAAAATTTACAGATAATCTGCCGCAGGGGTTTCTTTGACAGTAACCAAGAACTAAAGCCGACATCATCTCGGCTGCACGGAGTGTCTGTTCAAGGATTCGATCAACAGCTTTGAAGAACGGGCGAGACACATAGTACCCACTCCAGTAATCCTGGTTTCGATCGGCATAGGTGAAGAAATCACCAGAAAGAGAAGGGAAACCGCTAATTTCAGTAGATCCAAGTTCACCGGATCGGGTATAGTTAACCCGCTCCACGTTGCTCCTGAGCGCTTGAAAGTAGTCTTCCAGGGTCCCGAACTGCATCTCTGCATTCAAATGTGGATGCGCGTTGATGTAATCAAATATAAACTGATAATTGCGGAACTGGATTTCTGCCTCTTCAACACTGACATAGCGAAAATCATCACCAAGAGGAACCAACAGGGTGTTGGTACGATACAGGGTTGCCTTCTTCTTGTACTGATCCAACAACAAAGTAGCTCTCTCGCCGACATTACTACGGGTCGTTTCAACAGGGTCAATATGCCACGGGCAATACTCATATCCAAACCCACGCGTCCTGGCAAAGTCAAACTGGCAACAGACTGCTGGTTCGGGCCCACATGTGTGGGGTATATCATACGAATAAAAAGGCATCATGTGCACGAAAATATCGGTGGTTTCGGCCTTATCCCAGCTCTGCCTCCAGACATATTCTAGGTTTTTCTTCGAAGCAAGTTCTTTCTTGAGCTCATAGTGGGTACGCTGGATTAGCATATTTTTAAAGCCCATGCGTCGTAGGAGGTATGCCATGGTGGCCGAATAGCCGAACGGGTCAATTGCCCAGGAGTTTTTTGGGGTAAAACCGAGGGTTTCATTTAGCCATGCGTTACCCTCCATCATCTGAAATGATTTCAAAGAGAATAGCTGTCAGCAAAGTAATATGGAGAATATAGAACAAGATTTGAACTAGTATGGTACAAGAGAAAATGGGTTTGTGTGTGTTAGATTGAAGAAAAGCTTAATTACAAAAAGGTCTGAATGACTGTAATGGTTTTGTAATAGGCGAGTGTTAATTTTGATTGTTTAATCCACTCATGCACAGAAATATCATATTTGACAATTGTTGAGTGCCTTTGTCTGATTGAGACTTTATTAAATTTTACATCTTTCATTCACCAATAGCATTTTTTGGGGTATAATGCGAAAGGAGATTTTTATTTAAAACCCCTGACAATTAAAAAAATCTTAATGGTTTTTGTCTATAATTTGTCAGTTACAGTGGCCACCAGTTGAAGTTTGGCAGGGGTATTAAGTTACTTAACTCTCAAAAAGCTAAAAGGACTACAGAGACATGTTACAGTTAAAGATGAAGAGGCAATCAAAAAACATGCAGAACAGATGATTTTATATGTAACATAACACTAAGACTAAATCTAGTAATCTTTACGATCCAGGTTATCACTTCCTTTCCAATTAGAACTTACAACATTGTCTGTGCAATTTAAAATGGGCCAGAAAGCAGCATACCTGCTCTATGATTGCAAAATAATGCGAGTTTGCCTGCATTAACAAACGGAGAGAAGTTAAATTTGTTTTTTTCAATAACAGATATTGCAGGCAACCATAGAAATGTTAGTGTGTTTTTCTATCTGGCATAATTACTGCACTACTGTGTACTGATCAGGTTTGAGCACAATGATATACCGATCACATACAGCCAGTTGGCTGAATCTGAGTATCGGATTCTTATAGGTTCTGTGAGATTCTCTTAGCTTCTCGTAGTTAAACCCTAGACAAGGCAAATCTTCCAGAAACCCAACCAAAGCTAAATACAATATAAATAAGCTCATGTAACTGGTATAAATTGGTACACTATTGCTACAAAACTGATGTAGACCACATACACGAAATAAGAAAATGTAGGACATGATTCATATGTTGGATCACATCAGTGAACATTTGAAATTTACGTCCACATAATGCTCGATAAAAAGTATAAAAATATACCTCGTCATTCATAACCCAACCACCTCCAACAATCTCCAGTTGACCGTCCTTGACCAGCTTTGCAAAACTATCCTTTCTTTGATCAGATGCATCTCTCCACCATCTCTCCAGATACGACATTTCTTCCCATATAAACTTGCGCCTACTATCCTAAAACCAAAAAAGGAAACCTTAAAACCTCCATATATGTGTTACATAACCAATAGTCTGAGATTTTTGGAAGCACATCCCAGCACTGCTTTCGGGTAATTAACGGTACCAGTTTTAGCATCTTTCAGACGCTATTTGGACAGATTTATGTACCAGAAGAAAATTCACTGGTTTGCATACAATACTACTAACCTTGGAAAGTGAATCTACAATTGTATCGAGTATATGCCTCGACTGCCTGTCGTAATATTCTTCGACGGTGAGCTTCCAGCCGGGATCGTTATGCGAATGAGGCACTACAAAGACCTTCAGCTTCTCCCCACCCCACTCATCCCCTTTGTACTTCACCGGCCACCCCTGCTTCCACGCTCCACCATCGACGTCTGAAAACTGGATCCGATCGTACAGATCCTTGGTCGTGATGTCCACTCTGGCGGATCCAACATCACCCCCGCCGGAGTTGATGGGAAGTGGGTGGCGTCGGATCGGGGGACGGCGGATGAGGCGCTGTGAGGGGGGGCTAGGGTTGGATAAGGATCCGGGGACGCCGTATCTGATGACTAAGGCGAAGAAGAGGAAGACGGAGACGATGAGACCGATGGTGAAGAAGGTGGAGGAGGGGGAGAAGGATTGCGTGGCGCTGCGGCGGCGGAGAGAAGAGGGAGTGGATTTTCGCCGGGCGGAGGTGGTGGGGAGGAGGCTGGAGGCGAAGCCCCGTCGATTTCCAGAAAAGAGAGGCATCGGTGGGGAGAAGTGAGAAAGAAAGAAATTATTATTGGAGGCCTGGAGGGTTTTTGTGAATATTTTTCTGTTTCGTGTTTCGTGTTTCGTGGATAGAAATCTCATCCGGTTTGAAATTCGGGGTAAATAGGGGGCTGTATTATTGACCTTTGAGATTCGTTCCAAGTTAAAATAAATGGTCTGAATTCAGTAAGAGAGAGTGTGAATTCGGCAGATTTTTTTATTAATCGAATTAAAATTAAATAAATATCGAGAAAGAGTACAGAATTCGGAATTTGTCGAAAAGTAGTAAGGACGGTCCAGAATTTGACGTCCACATGGACGCTAAAAAAACCAACGTCCCTGTTAATCCAAATAAACCGCACCTTAATCCAAACGCGAGGAAAAAAAAAAAAAACACGGACGTTGAGTTGTACAGCGTCCCTGAAAAAAAAAAAAAAAAAAAAAACATGGACGTTCAGTTGTACAGCGTCCCTGAGGAAAAAAAAAAAAAAAAAAGAGGCAGGGATGTTGATTTATTAGGCGTCCGTGTTGGCTTTATTACGAATTCAGCCAGTGCTTCTTCGCTACCTTCGCCTTACGAAGCTGACAGAAATCGTACCCCATTGCTAATGTTACGAACCTGACAGAAACTACGATTGCTAAATTGGAGATCAAACACAGAATTATTACAGTCAGAGACCATAATTATTGCGCATCGAGAGAGCTGCATTCTTCCAACTATCCAGAGAAGACCAAGGCGCATCCTTTAGAAGAAAAATTTATAAAATTCTGAAAATAAGGTATCATAATTTAATTTATATTTAATTTGTAGTTAGTCAGTAGATTAAATAGTAGATTAAATATTTGTTTCTATTAATTTATTTGATAAAGATTGTAATAATTATATATGTTATAAAAATTATCTACTTGTTAAGATTTCCTGTATTTATTATTTGACGTAATCTATATTATGTAGATTTTTTATTTTGTAAGAATTCTGATTTTATGAAAACAAATTAACAGAGAGAGAGAGTTACTCCTTTGAAAATCTAAAATAAGTAAATTTTTGTATTCATTATTTTGTAGGCTACTGATTAAAAAAAATTAATCATGTTAATGTTGAGGATTCATTTTGGCGGTGAAATACAATACGGTAAAAGTGGAGTACGGTACAGTACTAGCTCTCAATTTGCATTGAGCGTAAATGGTAAACAATCTTGGCATGATGTGAAAGGTGAAATTTATCGACAACTTGGATATTCTGAAAGTGAGTATAACCTGAAAGTACATGCACGGGTTAATGTTGGTACAACAAGTAACCGTTATTATGAGAGCATAGAAATTGTGTGCGATCAGACTTGGAGAGGTATTTATAACCAAAGTATGCTTGCTCAGACTCAGTATTCTTTTGTCGATTTATACATTGAATTGGTACCGGAGACACAACGAGGACCTCGACAGACCCAATATGGTGCTAACTATGCGGGTCCCAGCCACCTCGAACCCTATCAGACACAACAAACACCGAGACGAGACCTTTATCTCCATCTGACACAACCAGAACCTCGGCAGACCCAACATAGTGATAACTATGCGGGTCCCAGTCACTTCCAACCCCATGAAACACAACAAATACCGAGACGAGACCTTTATTCGGATCCTTACCCCAATGTGAACGATTTGTCGAAAGCTGTTCGGACGGAATACAATAATCAATACAGTCCATGGACTCGATCCGTCGGAGGTCGGTGGTTCTTATCCTGAACACAATAATGAGTACAATCCCTGGGTTGATCCACCGGAGGTACGCGATCCTTGTGATAATATTGATGATGTGCCGCAAAGTGATGACGAAGATGACGCTGACTCCTGTGAGAACGACGACGACTAGAATAATGAAGATGATTCCGAAGGGGATATCCCGCATAATACACCACCTGTCCAGACCGAATCTTATCCCATATCCGACGGTGGTGTGAGGCACCCCGTGGCAAGCTTCAATGACATCTCTGCATTCCGAGAGGCAGATGTCGACTTCTTCGGTGCGGCCCAACATGTTCATGATCCACTTGGTGTAGGTAAAGAGTACTCTTCAAAAGATGCTATAAAATTTGCAGTAGGTGATTACCACATCCGGGAGAATATTCAAATAACAACCACGCAGAGCAATAGGACAACCTTGGTATTCGACTTCAAAGACAAAAAGGTGTGAGTGGCGTTTGTATGCCAAGTCTGGGTTATTTTCATCCAAGTGGGAAATTAGAACAGGTTAGAGGACCACATACCGCTTTGCCTCGGCTAATCGTGCGATCATGCACAAATGACTGCAGCTTTGGTCGCCAGGGTTATAAAAGAAGATATTAGGGAAGATGTTACCTTGAACATTAAAACCATTAAAGGGCTAGTCCGTCAGAAATATAATGGAATTATTCCCAAATATAACAAGTTGTGGCGTGGCCGAGAGCTGGCACTCGCTCAAATATTCGGCAGTTGGGAAGCCTCTTACAACCTACTCACCCCAATTTTGGAAGCAATTAAAATATCAAACCCCGGGACAAAATATGGAGTTGCGCACGTACCCACCGGATGATCCAAGAGAAAGATTATTTAAGGCAGCCGTATGGGCTTACGGTCCGTGCATTCTTCGCAGTGCCTCATCTCGAGCCGCAGTCATTAGTATTGATGCATGCTTCCTGTCTGGCCGGTATCAAGGAAGATTGTTGATGGCGTGCGGTTACGATGCTGAGAACCAGTTGCTTCCCATTGCTTATGCATTAGTTGAGGAAGAGAGTTTTTCCACATGGGGATGGTTCATGAGGTGGTTGCGTACCGAGGTAATCGGCAATAGGTTCATGTGCGTCATTTCCGACCGGCACATGGGGATAAAAAAAGTATTCAAAGATCCATATGATGGTTGGTACGAGGAAGGCAACCAGTGCGTTCACAGATTGTGTTCACAGCACGTCGCCGAGAATTTGATGAAAAAGGTACACAGTAAAAAAATTTGTGAACTATTTAAAGTACTTGTGAAGAAAAAGAAGCCGCGGAGATTTCAGGAGTTCTTTGAACTATTGCGAAAGAGAAGCCCGAATGCAGTTCAATACTTAAAGACTGTCGGTAAATACAAACATGATGATCATAACGAGATACCTAGACCATGGAAGGTGTATCAACACTTGGATGGCGGATATCGTTGGGGAGTAATGACTACTAATAGTTTCGAATCATTGAACGCGGTATTCAAAGATCCCCGAAGACGCGCGGTTCGTGCGCTCGTGGATGCTACATTTTGGAAATGTGCAAAGTGGTTTACGGAGAGGCGACAGAAAGCACTGGCTCGCATAGCCGATGAGCAGCCTTGGTCAGCGCGAGTTGAGAATTTACTAAGAAAAATGATCACCAAATGCATGCCAATGCAGTCCACGCCACTCGGGCTGCACGGTGAACACGAGGTTAAGGTTCATGATGAGAGAGTCGTATACATGCAGCCAGACGGAAATGCAAGTTATAAAATAGAAACCTTCAGTTATAAGGTTATCATAAGTGACGAAAACTCGGCACAATGTGGATGTCTTAAACCTCAGCTTACAGGTATTCCGTGCGCTCATGTACTTGCCGTGTGTCGGGAACGACGTTATGACCACAATAGATTCGTCAATCAGTTGTATTCCACTCAAAAACTAGCCGAAACTTGGAGTGGTGAATTCCACTTGTTTGGCAACCAATGTGAATGGCCGCTCATTGATGGTCCAAAAATTATCCCAGACAAGAATAGAATAAAAAAGGGTAGGAGAAAGCACAACCGTATAGTCATGACGATGGACGAAATGCAAGGAAGAAGGGTGGGACACCAGGCTAGACGTTCCACATCCGACAGACGTGCAGCAGGTTATCTATTTTTTCATTTTATTTGCAAATATTTCTATTTTACAGTATATCTGGCACTTAGCCGAATTATATCAATTTGCTTTGTTTTGTTATTTATTTAGAGGCTTCTTCTAGTAGTAGAGCGAGACATTCTACGTCTGACATGCATGCAGCAGGTTTGTTGATCTTCTAAATTTTCATAATTTTTTTAATTGTTCTTGTTTTTTTTTATTTTCTAATTGTTTTTATTGTACGTCTAACATTCTACGATGTTATCTTTTTTTTTCAGGACCTTCTTCTAGTTACAGTCGGAGACTATGATATAAGACCTTCTTCTAGTTTCAATTCTAGTTTTGTGAATGTCAGATTCTATATGCATGTTTATTTTTTTTTTTATCTACGATACACTCCTTTCTATGCTTCTTTTTTTATGTCAACTCAAAGTAAGCGAGGGATGGAAATGTTGAAGCAAGGCATATTATGTTATATAGTCTAATCAAACAACACGTCCGAATTAAACAAATACATAAACTAAAAAAGAGAACATTCAGTTAACACTTAGAAAAAGAGAACATTCAGTTAACACCTAAGTAAAAGTGAACTTGTCCGGTTGCCGACGGTCGCGTGCTGGGTATCTACGCTCTCTTGCTTGTTCGTTGTCCGCTTTCTTACGCCTAACGTAGACATTGTTGTACGATGGGCCAAAAATACTCTCCACCGCCTGTGTACGTGGCGTGATGACCGGACTGGGTGCTACGTCGCCCCGTGTACCAAGAATAAACCGGTGAAGGCAACCTGATATGCTCATCGATACCCTACAACAATTATTGTAATATTTACTAACCATAATCAACGATGCAATCTATCTTCAAAATTGAAGTTTTTAAATTCTCACCTGATAGACCTGACTAGCTCCTGTGTGACTCATGTATTGCACCTCCTGGGCAGGTACCTCATGGTAAGTCTGGCTCTCAACCGCTGCCATCGTCGGTGTACAGAATGTATCGTCCCAATTGACAAAATCATTTGATCCCTGTAATGCATATTTTAGTATTGTAATAAATATAATAATAACTTATTTGAAATTTCTTACAATGTGAAAGCGGTTACCTGATAAACTTGACTAGGTCCTGCGTTGTCTTGCGCGGATAACAGCGATGGATCGTTGCCAAGAAGTGCTGCTAAGAATTGTAAGGATTGTTCCTGTGTTTCGCCCTGATTGGGTCCCGTCTCGCCCTGCGTGGCCGTGCCTTGATTGTCCGCTCCCTACAATAAATATTTCACAATCTTGATAAATATAATCGACAACATGTTAAAGTATTTTTATTTTATTATACTTACCAGATTAACTTGACTAGGTCCGGCTCCGAAACATTCATTTAACCCTTCATTTGTTTCGAACCATCTCTTATGATAGTTGGGATTTTCATCGTGAGGAAACTCAGGGATGGGTTCTCGATCATCCGAAACGTCACCATCTGAGATGTCATCGATGTTGCTCGGAAGATTAGCCGCGTAAACATGCTTTCTAATTTGGCGTCCATACCGTTGTCTCTGAGAAGGCCACAACTTGCTTTGAGAAAAAAATTTCCTATTTTTTTGTAAGTCCTCGACTTGGCCAGTTGCATAGCCGCCCCAACTATCTTGATCCCTCGTAATGCCTACACAATTAAAAAAAAATATGTGATCACCTAAATGAAATAATAATATCAATAGATTGCAAATTTTTAATAAAATAAAACTTACATCACGTGTGGATTTCGGGGCGCTAGGGATATACCCTACTTCTCCAATCTCATCTCTGTATTCTGGTATGGGATTATCAAGACCCTCTATGCACCGTTTTCCCAGAAAGATATTGAACATGCAGTGATCCTGAAACCAACGTCGATATGGCAATATCTCAATATCGCTCCAATAACCGGTCGGAGCAACCAAGTAGTCCTTGGACTAGATGCCCGATCAACATAATTTTGGTGCACCGCATACCAACTTCCTCGTCCCGACATGGCACTTGTGGATAATTTTATGTAATCGGCGTACCTCATCCTCTGCGAGGGGGAGTGGTGGTGGGATAACCTGTGAAAATCCGAACTGCCTCATCACACGATCTGGATAATGATGCTCAATTATCCAGAAGTGTACAAGTGGCACACGGGCTAGCCACACGTCGCTATCTTCATAAACTCGCAACGGTAACACATTCGGGTTCTCGCCTAATATCCCTCTGTAAGGTTCCCAAATTACCATGTAATCCTCTAGCTTAT
This sequence comes from Carex cristatella, assembly GCA_024447775.1. Classification (NCBI taxonomy): domain Eukaryota; kingdom Viridiplantae; phylum Streptophyta; class Magnoliopsida; order Poales; family Cyperaceae; genus Carex; species Carex cristatella. Next base: position 1,071,934 of record JAJHPF010000016.1, read on the forward strand.
GTATTTCGTTGCGAAAATAACTAACACCACTCCGATTGTGACCTACATAGTAATCATGCTTACAACACCATTTTTCTCCGAATGCAGGACCACGCTCTGCATCCGGGTCACGCCACTTTGGAGTCCAACCATTCAAGGCACGAGGTCGGCCGATCGATAAACGAGACCAACACCAATGCTTTGTAGAAGCACGGTCGGCCCCCCATAGTCTTTGATCTACGCCGTGCCGCAACACAAAGACATCTATAGAGATACGCCTGAAACGGCCCCACCCCAGTTGTATTGATTCGGTGAATCAAGATTTTGTAAAAATTGTAAGTACATTGCCGGAACCGAATCTCCCGACAAATCAGTAAAGAACATACTCCCGAACAAGTCGAGTATATAAGCCCTGGTGTACTGGCGTACCTGCTCATCTGTAGGCTCACCCGGCTGTGTGATTGGCATCACAGCAAACCGCTCACGCAATGCTTTCAAATTTATGGCATACCCAGAAATACTACGAACCACTTGAGGGTCATTCGGCTCAGATCTCTTCTTTTTTTTAAGCACCGCACTTGCAGTCCCAGCTCCGAGAAGTTCATCTACTAAGTTAGGCCAATTCTCGTCGGAAGGGCTCGTCACGGTGTCCCCTTGATCGGCGGCGCCCCAGAGACAAGAAACATCCCGAAGAGTAATCGTCATCTCTCATACGGGAAGATGAAAGCCGTGAGTCTCTCGGGTCTCCATCGCTCCACGAGACTAGCGATAAGTGAAGAATCGATATTTATGTTATCCATTCGAGACACCTGATACAATCCGAGTCTTACCAAGAATGGTTCGCAAAGGTCGTGGTACGCAATCCCAGCCCAGAGGTGTCGAACATTCACCCCTCTGTCTCTGTAATCCTGTCAATGTTATACAAAGTGATTAAAATAAAATACTCTAATTTAAACACTTATATCATTTTATAAAAATATATATTATATGATCGATTCTGTAACTTACATCATCATTTATCCGTGAGACCTTATGTTGGTCGTGCGGCATCCATAATAAATCGCTAAAATAATTTGCTGACAATGACGGATTCAAAAAATCCTCATTATTCACAACAGCAGGATCTGTAGGGCCACGCGGACCACGACTGCTTGACATTCTGCATGAATAATATTTTGAAATAATTACATATAACTCTAATTTACCAAAATAACGCTATGATTACTCAATCAAACAAAATTGATTATACCATATTAAATAAGTCTAAAAATTATCAATTATTAAACCCTTAACCCTAATTTCCCAATTTTCTAAAACACAACTATTAAATTAATAAATTTAGATATAAAAACTAATTTTCTAAACACTAAACACTAATTTATCAATTTTACTAAAACACAATTTCCGAACTAAATAATATTCAATGATATGGTAATATTCAAATTGGACAAAATAATATTCAATGATATTACCGAACCGAACTAAATAATATTCAATGATATGGTGATTTAGCGTTATTTTTTTCCTGCAATTTACTCCGCACTAATTTTCAATGGTTACCTATCATTGAATACTAATATTTAATGATATGGTAATATCAATGATATGGTCACTTAGAGTTATTTTTTTCTGCAATTTAGTTCGGACAAAATAATATTACCATATCATTGAATACTAATTTAGGTGTTTTATATTGGACAAAATAATATTACCATAATATTATCATATCTATACTAATTTCTCAAATTGGACAAAATAATATACCATAATGTTATCATATCTATACTAATTTCTCAAATTGGACAAAATAATTTACCATAATATTATGATATTTACACTAATTTTTCAAATTGGACAAAATAATATTCAATTATTGTTGGATTACCTAAATTATTTTATATTACAATTACAAATTTAAATTTTCTAATTCAAAAATTTTAATTTATTTCGGTTCTAAAAAAAATATATATATTACCTTAGTTAACGCAGCAGCAGGATGCCTCTGTGGAGCTGGGACGCGGAGCACGCAGAAAGCAGAGAAGCAGGATGCCTCTGGGACGCGGAGCACGCAGAAAGCAGAGAGAATGGGTGGTTATAATACGCTCAGGGACGCTAAATTATTCAGCATCCGTCGTGCTCACGGACCGTCTCACGGACCGCAAAAATCCAACGCTCACGCGCCGCATCCTTCACGGACGCGCAATAATCCAACGTCCCACGCACGGACGCGGAACAATCCAACGTCCCTCACGGACGGTGATTAATTAAGCGTCCCTGGTCTCCGAAAATTCACGGGTACGGACGGTGATTAATTAGGCGTCCCTGGGGCAGACTCCGCACTAATTTTCGCGCACTAATTTTCGCTAATTTTCGCACTAATCCGGACGTTTAATTTTTAAGCGTCCACAGGGACGCTAATTTTTTGAACGATCTACCTATTTTTCATAAAACTTTAGTTTCGTTCCCCTTTTCAATATTTATTTAATTTTATTTCGATTAATAAAAAATCCGGGTGAATTCGGTATTCGTCCCATCGTCTGACTAGACGGAGACGTCATATTTCTTTTTTTCATTTTTTTTTTACAACGCACCGCGGCACTGCCCAAGACAAAGAGAGAGAAATGAGGTGAATTATGGCCGATTTTTTTTATTAATAACTCAAATTTTTTTAATAAAAATAACTTTAAAATAAAAAAGAATTTAAAAATGACTAAACCTGGACGGGTTAATTTTTTTTTTAAGCGGACCGCTCTGCTACATTAATTTTTTTTTTATCTTAATATTTTCAACTAAAATTGTGTAATGAAAAATGTTCAATTTAGGAAACAAAAATATTCAATCTTACACTATGTCCTCAGTTTTTTTAATATTTTTATTTAAAAATAGAAAATGAAAAGTGTTCAATTTCATAGCAAATAAAAATAAAAAATGTTTATAAATGTACATTGGTTTAGATATTATATAATAGTAAAATAACATGATTTTGACCGTTTAATATCTAATATGCGGTACGGAGGAAAATATTTATTTGTATGTTACAGCATGAATAAAAAAAATATATCTTCATTGATTAAATAATGTGAAAAAAAACAATCAATTCGTTAATCTTTCATATTAATAATGTGAAAAAAACAACCAACCGAACTGATCTAATGAACCGAAAAAACCGAACCATTTGAACCGTTCTAATTCGGTTTGGTCCAAAACCGATTAAATCGGACCCAATGAACACCCCTAGTTATCGCCATTCATTCTCATGGCCGTGCCCTAAAGAGTGACAATCCCGGATATCTTGGCGGTGATTCCAAATCTTGCACGATAGAAACGAAATACGCTTAAGGACAGTGCTTCGCATGATTCGGATATTATTGTTTTAACTCTGTTTCAATTTGATTTATTTTAATTAAGTTCTCAACTATCTGAATATCTAAAAATTTACGTTTCTCATAAAAGAATTCTAAAATACATTGTAAATGTATCATATGTGACTGCTTATGTACTTGATTAATTCGAGACTCATTTATATATGTTTCCGAATCACCAAAATTAGAAAATAACCTCTGAATACATTGAACATCTATCGGGCATAAAATTATGCTTAAATACATTAACAATACGCTATCCGCGTATGTGTGTGAATTTGTCGATGTTATTATTCATCGAAACTCATAATTACGATCCTATAATCATCAGAATTAACCATAACCTCGAACTCCTGCAATTATATGTCCAACAGTTTATTTGTGCGGCCCGTGCCATATCAAACAAATGCAACTATATTGTACATAGAATGCTTCTGGGATGCATTTACAGCGCTTTAATTCTAGACAGTTGATTAGAGTAGACAAAACGTGCCGTGCCGTGACTAACATGCTGTGATTTTGGTATCGTTAATGCTCTGACTAAAATGTGGAGGGGTGGTCACGGCGTGACCGTTCGCATGTCGTGTCCAAACGTAACTAGTAATGTTTCTCACATTTAACTATTTTTTCATGATTTAGATTAGTTTATTCAAAATTCGTTATTTGATCAAGACTCAATGGTCTTAATTACAGTGACTCGCGTGACCACGTGCCGTGCTGTGATCGGATTTTTAGCGTGACGTGTCTTGCCGTGTCAAATTTTCAAAAGATGATCACGGCACGCGATACATTAGTCACGGTACGAAAAAGTCACATGTGTCGTAACCGTACTGTTCCGTGACGGAACCAGCTCCGCCGTGCCATTTTTCCCACTCTACAGTTGATGTCTTAGAGCGCAATTGTAAACTTGTTTGTTGTATATACAACTTGGTGTATAGCTCCTAGATTTTTATTCAAGGAAGCAATATCCATACAAGCCAGGCGATTAAATTAATAACACCGAGCATTGAACGAAAATAATCAAATTAGCATCACAAATTTTAACGCCTTTTCTTTTTATTTCCGTGGCTAAGAAAACAGCAACTGCTTGCAGTGACGCGTACTGTAGCCTGTAAACGAAAAAGATAAGCACGTGGAATAACACTAGAAAAAGTTTTTTTTTTTTTATATATATGCGACTTCCATGCTTCAAAAAATTCAAGAGAAATTTGTCTGTCTTGCACCCTTCAATTCTGCATCGCAGCAATATTAAAATGAAGGAAGCTGCAAACAGTCTCCGGATATCAATTCCGTATTTAACTGAAAAGTATCTGTAATTTTTTTTACGAGATTCTGTAAATTTCAACTAAAATCTTTAAAGCTAATTCAACTAATTCTGCAAACATAATAATTTTTCATTATCTTGTGTCCTCCCCACTAAACCTCCACTCTAACCTCCAATTTAACATCTTTGATTGAGACCACCTGTAGACTTTTGACTAGGACCACATCTGAAAGAAGTAACAACTTTTAAAAACTAGCAAGTAACCGGGACCACTTTAAAATTATGTAAACATATACATCTAAAAAAATGAATTTTTTTTGTCAATTTTTTTTTTTCAATTTTTTTTTTCAAATCTGCATCTAGATGCCATATCCAATTATTTTGATTTCTGTAAATCTTATCACATGATTATGTACACAGTTTCGTTGAATACTGTAAATTGGTAAAAAAATTCAAATTTTAATATTTCTCAAAATTTTATTTTAGTTTTCAATTTTTTTAATTCTGCATATGGATGCTTCTTTCAATTTTTTTGAATTCTATAAATCTTGTTAAATAACTATGCAAACTTAATGTTTATTATGTTTACAGGACTCAAAGAAACAGTTTACAGGATTCAAAGAAACAATTTGCAGAGTTTAAAGTTTTTCCGGTTTTGAAAAGTCATTAGAGAACTTCCACACACAGTGTGGTCCTGGTCAAAGTAGTTAGTTAAACTAGGGGTTTATTGAGGATCACACTATAATAAAAATCACTAGTTTTGCATAATTCATTATATTAGTTTATATGATTGAGTATTGAAATTTACAAAATTAATAGAAGAGGTTTATAGACGCTTGATTGGTGTTGGAGGATCGCATGAGAAGACCATTGCTGTTAATGACAGTTGAAAGCATGTGGGGACCGATCCGGAAATTAGACTCTAGGAACATTACCTCTACCCGAAAATGAAACATACCTTAAAATAACTGTGATCGATTGTGAGTAGGGGTATAATCATAAAATTGAGATGAGAAGAGTATGATAAATAAATATTTTTTAATTTCAATTTGCTAGAGAAACTAGTAATATATTTGTTGCAAAAATTAAAAAATTCAAAGAGAACATTAAAAAATTTGAAATATATATATAAGAACACGGCAATATTAAGCACAATGTTCCCTCCCTCTAGCAAATGACTTGTAATAATTTTGTACACCTTTCAATTATTAATTCGAAATATTTGAGAATTAGAATAGGAGAATACTAAGTATGGGTACAAATTTTAACAACAAAGCAATTTTGATTTTATAGAGTGCGTTAACTGTGTAAAATTAAAATAACAATGTGTGTTGTGTACGTTGTGTGAAGCCAAAATCGCGATGCTAAGTTCTCTATCTTGTATTTTTAGGTTGTGTTTTACAAGTGCAACACAGAGAGGAAGGAGAAGGAAGAGTCTGAGCGCAGTTTCTCTCGCTACAGTGAAACATACACATCAAATCGAAAGTTACAAATTTCAGAACTTTGTACAACGTCTTCCCCTCACCACAGTACCACGTTCCTCTCCTTCCCTCTCCGGTTACCTTTGTCTGAAGTGGATGAGGGGCGTGGGTCTGCCCCTTTGTTCTCTTTCGGGTATGTTCGGCGAGCCATTGGGAATGGGCATGGACATGGAAATTGAACTAAAAGTTACTGTTTCCGTGAAAAAAAAAATTCAGTTGAATTGATTTTTTTTTCTTCCGCAGAAACAGTGAAGCAACCGAACAGAACCTTAATGACTGTATTTCTCCTCCTCTCTGAAGCACACTCTCGCTCTTATGGTTGGAGGTGCTTCAATCCCTCTCTGAGTTTCAAAACAAACAAAGTCCATATCACTTGTGCTTCACTCTTACGGTTGGAGGTGCTTCCATCTCTCTCTGAGTTTCAAAACAAACAAAGTCCATATCACTTGTAATCGTTATATTACAATAAAGTATCAACTTATGGTACTAAATAAAACTTGTATAAAAAGATGGATATATATATAAAGACCCCAGTGGACTATTATGTTTTGAAAAATAAAGTTTATTTTTAATTTTTAAAAACCAAACAGTCAATCTGAAATTTTTAACACAATCTCCACATTTCATATTAAAATGTGTTGGCAGACTAAATTTCGTCTCTAAGTATATTTAGTTACATTTTAATACAGAGCTTTGTTAAAGTTTCGGTCCAACTACTTAAATTTTGAAATTAAAAATACAGATAAGGAAACAAAAAGAAACTGTACTTTTCAAAACATGATATGTTTTGGAAGCCGAACTCTTTCTCTTTTATATTTATATTTTCTGATACAGTTTTATATGATACGATTGATATGATATTTTATTCAGTAAAGTTCTGACATCCCAATAAATACGGTAAATTGTAGTACATTACATCAGTCTCTGGAACATGGAGGAGAGGGATCGAGGAGCTAGAGGCGCCAAACCGTTACTTTTCAATTTTTTTTTGCGTGTAATTAAGCACTCCTCTTTTTTCTTTATTATTATTACCCTTCTTAATTAATAATAATAGCTATAAAAATATATGTTTAATCGGAGAGGGAAATCAGAGAGAAGCTGAGAAATGTTTTGGCGGGCAAACAACGCTCCTTCAGTCACGTGCTCCGCGCCAGGCTTCTCCATCTAGGATTCGGATCCTCTACAGTGCATTCATTTTTCATCGGATCGTTACAGGTAGATCTAAACCGTCAAGTTCAGATCCAACGTCAGAGCTTCCTCAGGCTTTACGGGAAGCACGTGCTTGAAAAATGACGCGCGGGGTTAGGGTTGATATGAGAACCGTTCGATCAGAAATTAAAGGAGTTGATCTCTGGAGGAGAAGAGATCCAGTAATCAACTATTAAATCCAGAGTCCTGACAGACCACGTGTGTGTCCCCACAGATTCCTCGATATCCTCTCAACTTTTTCAGGTATGAAATGACCAAAATAGCCCTCATTCCATCAGCTCACTTCTCCGACAGCAACAGGCGTCACCCCTTAAAGTAAATAGGGGCATTATCGTCCGGAAATTGCCAGAGTCGCGCGCGTTTGTTTCCAAATTTCGAATTAGCAAATACCACCTCCCACTGGTATGGAAAAAAAAAATCCAACAAAAAAAACAAACGCGTTTCAAAATATTTCCAAAAACACCCCGGCGCCAAATTAAAACCCTCTCTCGGCCCCGATCCTACCGCCTCCGTCTCATTCAACGGTCTCGTTTCCCTCTTTTTCTCCAATTTTTGCTCTCAGATCTGCACAAATTTCCCCTCAAATCGAACACAAAATCACACCTATTTATCCCTTTCTCTTCTCAGATTCGTTCAATTCTTCTCCAAAAAACCCTACCAACAAAATCCCAGTACAAAAATGTCGTCTTCACCTCTTCACTCTTCATTTGTCGATTCAGCTTGCCGCCACCTTGCCTACAGTCGGAAGCAGAAGTCTCTAGGCCTCTTGTGCTCTAAGTAAGTGGTGCCAGTACTCAAATTTGGATTTATCTCTTGTTCTTCTTGTTTTACCTTGATATTTAAAAAAAAAAAATCTTTCTGACATTTTTTTTTGTGGGATTTTGTAGTTTTGTAGCCCTTTATAACAGAGACGATGTGGATGCAATTGGACTGGACGATGCAGCGAGAAGGCTGGGTGTGGAAAGGAGGCGGATCTATGATATAGTTAATGTCTTGGAGAGTGTTGGGGTGAGATTTTGCTTTCCTGTTCTTATTTCCAACTCTCTCTCTTCTCTCTGGGATTTCTTTTTTAATGTCAGTTTGTAAATATCTTGAAGCCCCAAAAGAAGTCCAGCAAATGAAAAAAGATGTATAGAGAAGATATGTAAAATCACAAATTGCTGGGTTCTATATGTAAAACAAGAAATTCCAGATTTTTGTGTGTGATTTACAACTGAATTGCTTTCTTTTAGGTTCTTGTAAGAAAGGGGAAGAATCAATATTCATGGATTGGGTTTTCTGGAATTCCAAAGGCCTTGCAAGATCTCAAGGTCTGCCTATTTTCCTCTTCCATTTAAAAAAATAGATAAAATTTAATGTATAGTATATAGTTTTTGAAATTAAAATGAGATAAAATGTTCTTCTGTTCTTGTCATCAGGATAGCGCATTACAGGATCCTCTTTTACAAAATGCACAAGACCCACCAATTAAAGTAAGTTCTCTATTATCTCTATATTTTTTTTTCTATTTAAGCTTCTGGTTTTGTATATTTTTGATGCTCAATTTTGTCGCCAAAGAATTTTCTTGGCTAACATTACAGTTCATATTTGCATTGATTTAGAATGTTATAATTCAATGGAAAAATGAAAGCAAGGGCAAAATAAAACGTGCAGGTCACAAATCGCATTTGATTTCAATTCATTATTCTAAATTTTGATCTTGAATAAAGGTTTTGGAAGAAGAAGATGATGAATTACCTAATCAAGGCACAGATTTCGAGGGAGAGAAAGGGTCCGGTTTAGTTGATTCAGCTCTCATCAACAGTGCTAATTCTGGACCAAAGCCTGGTATTGCGGGTCAATTTCTGGCAAACCTAATATTTTCTCAGTTAATACTTGTTATATGTTCTCATTTTTCATTTTGAACAAATTAGTTCTAAAGATGAATTCTTTTTTGTTTTCAGCTTTGGATCAGAGGAGAGAGAAGTCCCTTGGCCTCCTAACTCAGAACTTTGTCAAGCTTTTCATCACAACAGATGTAAGTTGTTAAACACAGATTTTGCATGTTTATATTCAGAGAAACTTTTATGGTAAATATGATAAATCTCATTCACTTGCCGTTAATTTTGGGTCAGAGATTGGTTGGTCCATGGCAACCATAATAAAGGTGATCAACATAAAAGTTTCTTTTTTCAATTTCCAAAACATAAGAACAGTGAACATGATTGCCAACCAAACCATACAAACTGAATAGTTCTGTTTATTTTGTAAATTGAATCGTTACAAGATGTTTTACCCAAAATATTTTTAGAAAGGTAGCACAAAAGATATTCAAGAAACAAGTAGCAACACATCAAACAAACAGAGCAACTTAAAATTACCAAAGTTATCTTTTGTTGTAGCACAATAAGTTTAACAAATCACACTACGTAATTTATCATGTTGCAAAGCTTAGCAAATAAATCGCTCTTCTGAATTAGTGTTCTCTATTGTTTAATTCATTGCACATTATGTTTAGGCTGATACAATATCTCTGGACGAGGCTGCAAAGATACTCCTTGGAGATGCACATGATGCTGTCAATATGAGAAGTACTGCCATCTTTCCTTCTCATCTTACAAATTTCCATCTTATTTTATACATAATCTTCTTTTCAGTCCATAAATGTTAACTGGTCCTTTTATTTTCTTAATACTGCAGCTAAAGTCAGGAGGTTGTATGACATTGCAAATGTTCTATCTTCCATGAATCTCATAGAGAAGGTATTTCTAAAAAGATTCTCTTTTTTTTATTACATTTGCTTCTTTGGTAAAACTTCATTTGATGCTATAATTCGTTAATTTCAAAATTTAAATTTTGTTGCAGACACACCATGCAGAAACTAGAAAACCTGCCTTTCGGTGGCTAGGTTTAGAGGGGCGGCAGATTTCAGAAACGGGAGCTCCAGTTACTGCAGCTCCATTTGCTAAGCACCCCAAAAAAAGATCGTTCGGTACCGAGCTAACCAATGTGGCATCAAAGAGGCCCAACTTGGGCCCGTTTTCAGACGATAGCAGGGGCAAGGCTGCAGTGTCAGGTGCTGACCTGGCAGAATGCAACAGGTCGGCCCAGCAACTGATACAGGGCCAGAAAGGTGGGTTTGTCTTTGGCCCATTTCAACCTGTTCCTGTTAAAAGAGAATATGCCACAATACAGAAGGGAGGAGAGAGAGAGTGTGTTAGCGACTGGGAGACAATGGCTAATGTTTTCAGGCCTCAGTACCATAACCAAGGTTAGTTTGGTCAAATATCGGTTTATTTATATATGTATAATTTGATATGTTTAGGTCAGTATTGTTGCTGTTAGCATATTGGTAAATCAGACCTCCTTACCTACTATTTTATACTACCAACAAATTTTGTGTGATTCAGCCAACCATTAGGTGCAGGCATGACTGAAGTACCCGTTTCATATCAACTTGGCAAATCAATGTGTTGGTGCTTCATTTATGGCATGGTTTAAATTTGGTTTTTGGTGTATTCTGGTAGATGCCAAAATTTGATGGAAGCTACTTATACCATCTAACTGAGATAATGATCATGCCTGGTGCAAAGCATCTCAAAATCATAGCTTAAATGGTGCTTCTTTGTTGCAAAATATGATAGGCAGTTAACAATGTTCTTTGCACATACAAGAAAATATAGTGTGATTTGATTAAAAAAAAATATGGCTACTTTAAAGTAAAATTTGTAAACTGCTCAGGAACAAAATTTATATAATCATTTGAATTTTGATTTTTTTTTTTAATAGCAATGAGTGATCTTTTTACTCATTTTGTGGAGGCTTGGAATTCATGGAGGCATTCAACTTCTTTTCTTTAACTGCTGCTTAAAGGGAAAAAAAATGATCTTGTTTAGTGCTTTTTTTTTCTTCTCTTCTGGTGACATGGGTCTTTGGTTTTAGATGTAGTGTCAGGTAATTATTTTTTATAATTTCGTGTAGGACAAATACAAGGTAACAAAAAAAAAATCAGTTTTTCAATTTAACATATTTCAGTGGAGTTCTGATTGATCATTGTCATCGTATTGCCTGTATAAACTTATCATTCTTATGCAATCAATGGCATACATTCATTTTTTTTTCTAAGGGTAGGCAAAGAGATGTATTCATTTATTTCACTTTCTGGAATAACTGGTAACAACTGTTGGTTCCGGGTTTTAAGTAAATAACTAATAAAAATGTCATCAATTAAGCAAAAGACATTTCTTAGAAGCAAAAAACCTGAAGATGAACCTATTGTTTGATTTTAGCAAAAAATAAAACAAAAATGTTATAATACTCTTTGAGTTTTGTCCAAAAATGCCGAAAACAGGTATTAGCAATAAAAAATTGCTGCGTAAAACTGCACTAAGGTTTCCTCTTTAGGTATGCTAATTATGCTGAACTAGAAACGAGAAAAAGAACCAAATCTAAAATTGTGACGGAGTTCATAATGCACCGTTTCGTCAAAATCTATTCAAATGTACATCCATTTTACGTGCTTTCTCAAGTCACAACAACACATGACATATCTAAACTCTTTAAAAGATAGTAAAGATATATACAAATTTTCAAAATTGTACATATATTATATCTATAATACAGTCTGGGACAAATTGGAAGCAATAAAAAATAATATAGTTGCTATTAAAAAAATCATAAAACTGAAATGTTAGTTATCGATTAGTCTAATGAAGGACTAGTTGGTTATTCAATTGCATTAAATATTCCACACGATCTAAGTGATGGAGTTTGTATTAAGTTTTGACGTTAATCAAAATATCCTTCTTAAAAAAAATTCAAATTTAAACTCCATATTGATGATAGTCATGACATGTCAGATGATTGTGCTGAGAAATAAACTAGAATTAAGGACTACTCGGTACCGATATCTAGAGTTACTATTTTTGAATAAAAAATCAATTCAATCCATTTTCTTTTTTAGAATTTACCATTATATTTTTATATATATGCTAACATCACAATTTTACATGCTTACGTTAGAATGCAATTCTCAAATTCAACATTATCAAACCTAATTAACCCGAATGTACCCTTCATAAAAAAAAATCAAAAGACCACTGAATATGAGAATTCCAAATTTAGAATGTCCACAATGTGAAATTGAGTTTCCGCAACTTCACATTGCTGGAACCCAAAAATCTCAAACAAAGCAGCAAATAACTTGAAAAATGTGCTGGAATTAAAAAGCATGGGCTCCACAAATTGGCTCACAAATTTTTTGTCTAATTAGGAACCACTGAAAAACTCAATTTTGGTCAAAAAGTTGAAAACAAAAGTATTGGACCACAACGTGAAGTTGCGGATACCTAGTTTCTGTCCGCAAGTTCACGTTGCGGACGCGCTCAATATATAATTTCTCAAAATTTGTGGTTTTTTGGTATATTATCTTTTAGGCAGAATTATATTTAAAAATTTCGGCTAAATAACACATGTGATTTCAACGTACAAAAATATTTATTGCTATCTTTTTTGGCAAATAAAAATACTTTTTATAATTTCAGCTGCCGTGAATATCACATATAAAAAATAATAAAAATAGGAGGAATTTATGTAGGCCATAACAAAATCTCGAAGTTACATATTTCTCTCTCTAAAATTCATAATATATGTGTGGGAGGTCGCATGTTCGAAACCCGAATGAGAATTTTTTTTATGGATATTAAATAGTTAGTTGATTTGATTTCCAACCTTTACTAAAAATAATCATATATCATATTTATCCTTCTAAATTTAAAAGCTTACAAATTTATCCAATTTTATGAAACTTTTTTTTTTTTTTATTAAAATTCATTTTAAAATTGTAAAGTATTTGTTTTATCCATTAGTAAAAGAAAAATAAGAACATGTAGTTTGTGGTAGAAATATACTTCATTGTCTAACTAATCAGTTTTCGAGGACAAATAATTTATTTCTTTACTCGTGATGCGTACATATTGACATTCAGATATATGTTTGTGCAGGACAACACCACAAGTAAAAAAGTGAGTTATCTATCTTTAAAGCTAACAAAAGATTAAATATTTCTCCTAAACATAGTACGTATATATTTCTATTTTTTTAGTGAAGGATAAAATGCGGTGTTTTATTAATTTAAAATGATTTTTAATAAAAAAAAATCAATTAATTTGCGAGTTTTTTAAATTAGAAGGGTAAAAGGAGCCCATACGTGTATTTTACAGAACTTAGAAGGTAGAAAACGTAAAATAACAACTCAAACGCAGGTTACGCAGCCCGTATAAAAGAAAAATTTATTAAGCACCCCCTCACTCGAGATGCAAGCGTAGTTGAGACTTGAGAGGATAACGCGCGAGTGGCGCAAAACAGCAAACAACTCGTGCGCAAATGGAGATTCTGAAGCTACAGAGTCTCCCTTTACTCTCCGCCTCCCCCTCTCATCGGAGGTCTTCTCCGGCGACCATCTCTCGCCTTCCCAGTTACCTTCTAGGTATGCTCTCCCTTTCTGCTCTCAATTTTGAATCGTTTTCAACTTCTTTTTAAAATTACCAAACCAAATGCACTAGTTGACAGCTATATAGAATTATTCACATAAACCGACCGTACTTTTCAACCCTTCTCAGATTGTCTACCAGTATTATACTGACTCCAACAATCTTTCTTTCACGCCATAGGTTGCAGTTGCATCAATGTTAGTACAAATCAACGGGAGTACTTGAGACTTCCAAGGAGATCTAATTTGAGAATATGGAAGTCGTTAGGTTTGTATAATTGCTCCTGGTTTAATTGCCGTCAATTTTGTGTATATCTTTTTTTTTTTTTAAAATTAGCTCATATATCTTTGCTTTCTAAAATCGAGTTCTTCAGTCAATTGTTCGGCTTCCGCACAATCAGTGACTCGAGAAAAAAGAGATAGGAAAGAAAAGGAGAATTTAGTAAGTGGTGATGTGATTCGTCGCCAATTCCTCAATTTTTTTGCGTCACGAGGGCACAAGATTCTTCCTAGCTCATCACTGGTGCCAGATGACCCGACGGTATTTTTGACAATTGCCGGGATGCTTCAGTTCAAACCTATATTTCTTGGGAAGGTATGTTTGAGTATAAGCAAGTCTGTTTCTTTTGGATGATACCAATTCCGATATAATATCCCATGTAGGTAGCAGTTCCGGTTTCATTAACTGACCTTAGTCAATACTACAGGTAGTGATATTGGCAGGTCAGGTCTGGTCAATTTCGGGCCTCAGATCTGTTGAGTCAGGCTATATCAGGTTCGGGTTGATGTCAGAATTGGGCAACTTACTTATTGTCTATCCTAACTTTAGGTCCCATATTTTGGATCATTTCAGGTTACATTTTAATAAGAGTGAGGCTATGATACTATGCATAATGTATATTGGTCCGTACTATGGATCAATATCTTTTATTTCAAAGTCCAAACTGTCATACTGAACAGTTCAACATAAAATAGTACCAAGTACATTTTCATATGGAGATCATGTTGAACGGTTCCGATCGATCGACTGTTTGGACTTTGAAAATGGAGATATTGATCCATAGTATGGACCACCATGCGCTATGCATAGTACTGTAGCCTCACTTTCTTAATAAAGTTGATTTTGAGTTGTAGTTGGCTTTTTCTCTTGGTCTGTGCTATCTTATATTCCAGGTTTTGGTTGGTGCCTTATGGGTTAGTTCCATGTTGGGTTTAGGGGGGGTTAACTTAGGGGTGCAAACGGATCAGAAAATATGCAACAGTATCCATATCCGTATCTGTATCTGAAAATTAGATATATACCATATAGTTTAATATATATTATGAAAATATTTATGTATATATCTACGGATATCCGTTGTCCGATCCGTATCCGTCAAATATCCGATCCGTATCCATATCTGAAAAATAAAAATGGATATGGATATGGTTTTACCACTATCCGATCCGTTTGCACCCCTAGTTTAACTTGATTCTAAAATCTCAGATTGGACTCAACTAAATTAATAGATTCCTGTCAAACTGACCCTTACGTCTTCTTTTAGTATGCGTTTCATACTCCGGTTTTGGAATAGATAATGGTCACAACTATTCTTTTTTTGTTGGTTTTCCTGGTTTATCGAAAAATCCATCTATATCGACTTGGATAAGAGTCGCAAATTTTGTCATCGGACCTCTTTTAAATTAGTTGATTGGATTTTGTCAGGAACCGAGAAATGTAGCATGCGCTACAACTTCTCAAAAATGCATGAGGACAAATGATATAGAAAATGTGGGAAGGACTGCTCGGCATCATACGTTCTTTGAGATGCTCGGTAACTTCAGCTTTGGTGATTATTTCAAAAAAGAGGCAATTTTATGGGCTTGGGAGCTTACAACTAAGGAGTATGGCTAAAAACTTTATTGGTAAATTTGAGTTATCTAATGGTTGTACATGTAGCCTACCTTTATATTTATCTGGCGTTTGCTTTTCAGTTTGTATTTTTTAGATACTATGTGAAAATTGTATTCTTAGTTTTATTAAATTATTGTTGCCTTTTGTTTTAGATTTGGGCTACCACCTGAGAAATTGTGGATTAGTGTTTTTCAAGATGATGATGAAGCATTCTCTATATGGCGTGATGAGGTAAGGAAAATTAACCTAGTAAATTACTGTATAGTAATCTCGTGCTGCCACTGTTATTACTTTTCTCAAGTGAACATTGTACACCACTGCCAGGTTGGCGTGCCCGAGGAAAGAATAAAGAGGATGGGAGAGGAGGATAACTTTTGGAATAGTGGCGTAACAGGCCCTTGTGGTCCCTGCTCTGAGATGTATTATGATTTTCATCCTGAGAGGGGCTCCTCTGATGCTGTACATATTTTGTTTCTTTTTCAACTGATATCAATTGAAAATCATTTTGTAGCCTCTTCTCTTGCGGCTGCAATCTGTTTATGTCACAGTTGCACATGCAAGATCAATAAATCAATTAGTTGTTCCTCAAATATTCAACTTACCTGAGTTTTGTTCCAATTGAGGCCTTTTTAGCCCAATTTGACCCACTTTTGCATTCATTGATACAATTAACCTGGCTTTTTCTATTGACATCTTATTTATTTATTTTGACTTTATTTATTGATGTGGAGCTATAGTTAAATGCAGGATTTAGGGGATGATAGTAGATTTATCGAGTTCTATAACCTTGTATTCATGCAATATAACAAAAAGGAGGACGGCTCTCTGGAGCCATTGAAACAAAAAAACATAGATACCGGAATGGGGCTGGAGCGCATGGCACAAATCCTTCAAAATGTAACTTGCAACTTGTTCTTACCTTCTAAAAAGTTCCTCAATTTCATGTGTAACCCTGCGCAGTTTGAAATATCAAGTAAACCATTAAAGTGAGAAATATAATGGATACCTGTGTAAACCTTGCAAATATCACATATTGCTCGATGAAAACAACAAAATTACAACTGGTACTCTTCCTTTGTCTTCAAATAATTCTTGCTTGCAGGACTAGATATATATTTCAAGGGGCACACATGAATTTCTTTATACGTGCACATATTTATTTTCTGATTCTGAAGGACTACATTTAAAAAAAAAAATTAATTGTAGGTCCCTAACAACTACGAGACCGATCTGATTTTCCCAATTATAGAGAAGGCGGCTCACATGGCATCGATCTCATACAGTGAAGCGGATGACACTACAAAGACTAATCTGAAAGTTAGTATAATTCAAACTTGTTAAATTTTTTTTAAGATGATTGTTGTTTAAACATAGAAACCATACCCTATGCGTCCTTGCATACATAGAAAAATCTGTCGGTTGAAAAGAGAAATACGCACTATGCGCTGCTAATATATTCTCGTTTTACCTCAAAGATGAAAGGTATTCTTGCAAGCCCTTTATTTTCTATATTATAAAAAAACGAGTATGTGAAATTCTGGTTTGTGTTATATTTTGCATTGTAAGAGTTAACGTGAGAAAACATGTTTTGCTTGCAAGTTTTGACTTGCTGTATCATATTTACTCAACAAGAAAAGAACTTGCCTATTATCCAGGTTATTGGGGATCACATGCGTGCAGTTGTTTATCTGATATCAGATGGGGTTATGCCATCAAATATAGGTCGAGGTTATGTGGTCAGGAGGCTTGTAAGAAGAGTTGTTCGTACTGGTCGGTTGATTGGTATAAGAGGAGATGGCCTTGGTAACCCTGATGGGGCTTTCACGCCTGTACTTGTTGAAACAGTGGTTTCTCTAAGTACTGAAATTGACCCGGATGTTTCTCTTAGAAAAACTGCGATTGTTGAGGAGTTGAAGAGAGAAGAGTTGCGGTTTGTTCAAACCCTAGAGAGAGGTGAGAAGCTCTTAGATCAGTTCTTAGCTGATGCCTTGACACAAGAAAAACCTCATCTGTCTGGAAAAGATGCTTTTCTCTTGTATGACACATATGGTTTCCCTGTGGAGATAACAGCTGAGATAGCGAGTGAGAGAGGTGTTACAGTGAACATGAAAGAATTTGAAGTAGAAATGGACAACCAAAGAAAACAGTCTCAGGCTGCTCATAATGTGGTAAAACTTTCGGTTGGTAATGAAATGGAAATTGCCGAGGGGATACCTGACACAGAGTTTCTAGGGTATGATTCCTTGTCTGTGAGAGCGGTAGTGAAGGGTATTTTGGTAAATGGGAACCCAGTAAAGAATGTTTCTGAAGGGACTGAGGTGGAGGTGCTGTTGGACCGGACCCCGTTCTATGCCGAGTCAGGCGGTCAGATCGGAGATAACGGGTTGCTGTATTCTTTAGGAGATGGCAATGAAAAGTCAAACACTGTTGTGGAGATAAAAGATGTGCAGAAATCCCTTGGCAATATTTTTGTGCACAAGGGAATGCTAAAAGAGGGGTCATTAGAAGTCGGAAAAGAGATGGATGCTTCAGTTGATGCTAAACTGAGACTCAGAGCAAAGGTATGACGTACTACTTGTTCATGTATTATTTTTCCTAAAATTAGATATTGCTCCTTTTCCAATTTGGCTCTGAAAAATTTCCAAGACATCATATACTTTACGAATAACTTTTATTTAATCAACCATTTGAGATATTTCAAAGGAGTGACCTGACATGGAACAGTACTTTACAAAATGTTCTTTGGATTGTGCAGGTACACCATACTGCAACGCATCTTTTACAATCTGCACTTAAAGCTGTTACAGGTCCTGAGACATCACAGGCCGGTTCTTTGGTCTCATTTGATCGACTCAGGTTTGATTTCAACTTCCACCGTCCCCTCACTGACGATGAGATCACAGAAATCGAGGCATTGGTAAACCGTTGGATTAGTGAGGCTGCGGATCTCAATACAAAAGTGATGGCCTTAGCTGATGCCAAAAAGGCGGGCGCCATTGCTATGTTCGGTGAAAAGTATGGTGAACAGGTCAGAACTTATATTAAATGAACTTTTTAGTGCCATCAATGGGAATTTATTTGCCAAACTCTAAGAATACTTTCTGAAAACAAACACAGAAGCCTAATCTACCAAATAAGACATTGCATTTCAAAATTGTTGCATGAATTATACATGCGCATGATATATGAATATTAATGGAAGGAAGGAAACTTTGATGCTGTGTAGGTCAGAGTAGTAGAGGTACCTGGTGTGTCAATGGAACTTTGTGGAGGGACCCACGTCAGTAATACTTGTGAAATTCGTGGCTTCAAAATAATTAGCGAACAAGGTATAGCCTCTGGTATTAGGCGAATAGAGGCTGTGGCCGGTGATGCTTTCATCGAATATATTACTTCTCGTGACAGTTACATGAGACAACTATGCACCATGCTAAAGGTCAATTTTTTTAGCCCTTGATTGACAAATGATATAACGTAATATATTCCAATACTTGGTTATGAAATATGATTCTCATATGATTCCCTTAAACCACTGCATCAACAAAGGGTCTACAATTTTTTTTTTTGAAAGATCTTTAATTCTTCTCAAACCAAAAGAAGCTTCCATTGTTCCTTTTTGTTTTTTTAGGTAAAAGCAGAGAATGTGAATGCGAGAGTAGAGAGTGTTCTAGATGAATTGAGAGCAACGAGAAATGAGGTTTCCTCTTTGAAAAGTAAAATTGCTGTGCTTAGAGCATCTAATGTTGCGAGCAAAGCCCTTGTTGTGGGACAAAATAATATAAGGTATTACCATATTTCTCTCCTCTTTAGTACCTTTATGCTGAGTTTTGAGCAATTACTCATTCCCCTGTGTTTCCACTGTTGGAAGTTGTCATCCAATGTCAGGTGTAAGATGGCCAAATTTTAAGTGCTATTATATAAAACATTTTTTTTTTTTTTTAATTTTTGGCAAATACCCAGTAGTTCTCCTATTTTCACGTTATATCCATTCTATTTAGGTCATTTGCAAATATCACCCATCCATTAATTTTTTTTTTTGTTAACTCCAAATTGAAATATTGTCACTCCTCTCCTGATATTGAGGGGGTGAGGAGGGGGGTCAGTTTCTTTACTGACCTAATGTTTTTTTAATGGTTTGGTGTCATTTCCAAATTACCAAAAAAAAAAAAAAAATCAGGTGCCAAGGGCAAACATGAGAGAGTTTTTTGTATTACTTCCAAATGTTGGTGTGAAGAAAATCTTCAAGTACTCGAATAAAACTTGCAGTAGATATACCATGAAGAGGGAAGTAACAAGCATTGTGGGTCATAAGCATTATTTATTTATTTTTCTTTTACAGGGTTGTGGTTGAAAATATGGATGACACTGATACCGATGCACTGAGGAGTGCGGCAGAGTTCCTTACTGAATCATTACAAGATCCTGTTGCCATTGTTTTGGGTTCAATACCGGATGAAGGTAAGGTGAGTTTGGTTGCGTCATTTAGTCCCGAGGTGGTCAAAATGGGGATACAAGCCGGTAAATTCATTGGAAACATTGCGAAATTGTGTGGCGGCGGCGGCGGAGGCAAACCCAGTTTTGCCCAGGCTGGTGGAAGGAAGCCAGAGAACTTGTCTGCGGCATTAGTGAGGGCAAAAGAGGAACTTCTCACTGCTTTATCTCCTGATGCAGTTCAGAGTAATTAAGTAAACTTTGGCCTTTTCCAATTGAAATGTCAAATCCAAATTAACTGCAGTTCAGAATAGTATATGAATTGAGATTTTTTGTTAAAGGAAAGAAGGAATAGAGGGATTAGATGATTCTATTTTTATCGTTTATTTTTAATTTTGGTGCACTGTACCGGTGTATTATACCATGAAAAGGTGAATAGAAATTTGAGGGGACAACTCCTTTTATTAATTAATATGAATATATTGAATTTGCTCAATTGATCAGAGGCATTTTTTTTGTAAAATAAAAAATGGTTAGCTTTTGATTTGTATCATCGATACTCGTTAGCTGGATAAATGTTAAATAAAAATTGTTAAATGTGCATGAAAATTGTCTTTGCCAAGCTACTGCTCAAACTGAGCCGATTTCTTATTTTTAATTTCTTTCCACGCTCTATTTATTTTCTACAATATTATACACAAGGAACACAATTAATTGGTGTCAATGGTCCTTTCGATTACACATTAATTCTTTTAATTAAAATAAAAAAAAATGAACTTTGTTTGAAGGATATTTGTACGTTTTTGACTTATTGTAAATTATTTAATCTCACGTGATGTGAGCATAAAAAAAGAATTAAATAATGCCATGAAGTAATTTGTTGCGAGGATTGAATCAGGGACGGCAATGAACCACGTCAACTATTTACCATATTTTTTTTCAATTGATAATCATCTATTCTTAACACGACTATGTAGTAATATATCTAATTTAGTTGTACAATATCAATTTTGCCCTTGAAGGATGATTCTCAAACATATCAATTTAATTGTACAATACATGATAAAAATGTATACTATCACACTAAATTCATGCATATATATTACGACCTTTGCAACAAAACCACAGAACACACATGTTATATAGGAAATTAAAATGATCCAGCTATATATTTTGGATAATGTTTCTTGATAAGGAAAACACACATGGTGGCGGACACTGTTATCATTCAATGACCAACACCGGCTTTCCGCACAAGGTAAGTACTCCCTTGACAATAAAGATACCAAAAAGGGGATAATTTAAACAATTGATTCTCTTATTTTATTCTCATTAAAACTATTTACTAATACAAAACTGTTGAGATATTAAAATATAAAAAAATAAACAAATTAAAGAGAACAACTTAATGTTGCTGGTTATTGACTTATATGTGACGTCCACCTGTTCTTTGTTGCTGGTACACGAAATCTGAAAGCAAGGAAAAGGAACAAATTAGAATATTGACAACCATAATTCATTTGAGTATATTCAACATATATAACCACATGTATGTTAACAACTAATCTATCATACAAGCCATTTGATAACATGTCATGACTATATAATTCCATCGACTTTTTCATTGTTTATATACATGATCACATGACTTCAAGTCTTATTTGCCAAAATCAATTATATATATATATATATATAAATAGAGGTTGGTTAATATACAATCAATCGGTTCCTGAGCTCCCGTGCAACCAAGTCATTTTTCGATTTTCAAAGTCTAAACAGTTGATCTAAACCGTTAGATGCTATCTCTATATTAAAATGTACTTGGAGACCAAATTTTATATTTTTTGAATTTTTTTTACTATTTATTAAGCCACTTTGCAAATCGCTGATCCAATGGTCCAGTAAAAACAGAAGCCACCGTTGGATCAACGATTTTCAAAGTGCCTTAATAAATAGTAAAACAATTCCAAAAAATATAAAATTTGACCTCCAAGCATATTTTAATATAGAGATCACATCTAACGGTTTAGATCGACCGTTTGGACTTTGAAAATCGAAAAACAATTTGGTTGCACGGGAGTTCAGGAACAATCGATTGTATATTAGCCAACCTCTCTCTCTCTCTCTCTATATATATATAAACTGAAGAAAATAAATAACCTGGATTGTGTTTGTCTAAGGAGCATGACAGTAGTGATTCCAGCAAAAGCAATGACGTGACCACATTTGCATGGTTAAGTCCCTTACCTAATAATTAAATACATTTTGTAAATACATTAAATAGACGGTCATCCTTTAACAGATACATGTGTACGTAAATGCTCGTTTTAATTTTGAATATCTTAATAGAGCCCAATGCAAAGAAGTACTTATTTTTAATTTTGGTCTCCTCCAATGACTTATGAAAATGCCAATACTTTTTTGGTGTAATTAATTAAAGATAGTGCAATATTTGTGCAAGGTACTTGATATATATATATATATGTTAAGGAACTAGAACGCAACTCTCTCTGTGGTAAATTTGTTCCACAAATATGCATTTTAATATTAGTTTTAAGAATGAGAAAATGCTTTTTGGGATGGCTACCAAATTTTTAGTTGGTATGAAACAATTTATTTGTGTTCATTTTAAGGGTTGTTAATTGCATCATGCAATGAGTATTAATTCATCTAAAACTTCTTTTGAAGCGGTCATATTCAGTAAAATAACTATGAGCAAATCAACCATATGGCATCTGTTATATATAAACATGATGTAAGCAATAGTAAGCAATACAAAGATTTACGGCAATAACCTGTTTACGGCAACACTTCTCCAATAATAAGCAGAAAAACCCAAAAAAATAAACATGATGTAAGCAATGAAAAGCTTTAGCTTCAAGATTTACGGCAACACTTCTCCAATTTTATGATACAACAAAATTCGGAAACTGAGGGACACAATGCCCCATTGGACAATAACCGGTTTGATGGGATTATTGATTTCTTAGAATTAATGGATGGGTAATGGTATTGACACAATATTTTTTTATTAAAATAACAAATTCAGATTTTTTTACTTGTTTGGATAAATATCTCCTTACTTCAATTCTCTCTAGGCATTTCTTTTTTAGGATGAATTTTCTTTATATTAAAAATCACTGATAACTTATGAGGAGGGTTCAAATGCCTCCATCATATCTCTATTTTAAAGAACTTCAATAACTCAAAATTTAAAATTAAAGGTCAAAATAAAACCATTGGATTTGATCTACATTACTTTATCTATGCACGTGTAAAAAATTGTGATATTTCAACTTTGTTTTGGTTGTCATCAAGAGCTTGTAAAAACGTACTAATGTGGATAATTTTTAGACGTGATATTTTTTATGAGCACATAAAGAAAATAACATAGATCGCATCTAATGGTTTTATTTTAACTTTATAATTTAAATTTTGATTTATTAACGTTTTTAAAAATGGAGGCATGGTGGAGACACAAAAAATGAAAGCATTTGAATCTCTCTAATTCATTTTATTTCCGTAACTATACATCTAGAATAAATTCTAGTATAGTTAAATATTTAAGGGAATGTTTCATTTTTCAAAATTGAGAAGTATGACACCAAAAATTTAAGCAATAATTTTTTGTAGTAAAAAAAAAACAGATAAAAAAAACTTTTTTTTTTAACGACTTGAGTCAATTTAGTTGAGCTTATAACATTAAATACTTCATTTCTTGCATCTAAACTTTAGACAACGTCAGACTTTTCATTTTTTTTTTTTTGAGAGAGAACGTCGAATCGTCAGCATACATGCAAGCTTATCATTTCATCTATCCCATACTTGCTAATAATAAAGTCTAAAATGTAGAGACAGGAATATATAAATCATAATTTGTTTTTAATTAAACACCAAGCAGTTTATCAATTATCACAATCACAATGCAAACACGAAGCAATCATGCAAGGTTTTACAATTCCTTTCAACATAATTTGTTACTAATTAGGGGAGCAGCAGGTTCTACTTGGGGTCGGCGAAGAATTTGTTGAGCAACGGCATGATTTCAGGGGATTTATTGCGGACAAATTGCCTGAAGCTGTGCTCAGCATACTTCTTCCCCTCTTCATAGTTCTCCAGCACTCCAACAGCCCGGCTTTCTTTGTTAACCCTGCATAGATTTTTCATTGCAAATTCAGGTGTCACCAATGGTACTTGCTGCACTTAAGCTAAACACATCACAATAATATACCCAATTATCTATATAGTAATATTAATGAACAGGGGATTTACTATGACTTTCTTTTCAGGTTCCTGAATACTAGCGCATCGAAATGAGAGGTGTACGTGCAATCACAATGGATAAGTTGACTTTAGTTGATTATAATATTCATACTGACATTATTAATTAGGTGGAAATTATCTGATGTATTATATTTTTACTAAGACTTATGGGACGCATTCAACAATGGTATTATGAATATGAGATACAACCAACCAACCTCTGTGTGAGAAGGTAATTTGTGGATTGGTTAAGAAGGTAATTGTATGAGATACTACCTAAGAAGTGACAACAATAGCTGGTGCTGCACCAGCCTAAGATTCTAATTGTGTGGATTGGTTGCTCTGATGGTGTACTGTCTATTAATTACCAAATACCAGTAAAATCCATCCCAATCCAAATACCAGTAAAACCAAACCGACTGATTTCCAAGTACCAGTAAACTCCATCCCATATTACATATCCTACTGTCTATCAATTACCCTGATTACATTATCTCCCCAAATAGGGACCTCGTAAAAAATGATTTTACAAAATCTGAACAAATTTCCCTAGATTTTGTGCATAATATAGCTCAAAACTTTAAAAGAAACAAAGAGAAACAAGTTTCTTCAAAATTTACCTGTGAAAGGAAGCTTTTTCAATAAAACATGGAGGCAAGTTCTGGAGGAATGAGGGCAGCTGTGAGGAGGATATAAGAGGCAGCGTGGTTGGATCGGATCAGAATTGCTAGGATAGAAGAGGCAGGCAGCGTTGTCGGATTGAGTCGGTGAGAAAGAAAGTGACTGGTCGGCATGAGGTGTGACCGCCAGAGGAGGCGGGACAAGTTGGAAAGGACGAGTACAGGGGTGGGGGGGTGGGGGGATTAAGGTGTGGCAATTATGTGGACCATTGCCACACCTTAATTTCACCACTTCCATCACCGGTGAAGAATATTCCACCTGGCCCAATTTGCATTTTCCGGACCTCTTGCATCGCAAAGATTCTCCCCCTCTCATTAAATCTATCCAAAAATACCAGAATCAAATATATATGTTATATAGGAAAACTGATCCAACTATTTTGGATTATGTTTTCTTGACAAGGAAAACATACGAGGGAAGATCATAGAGTCGGACGCTATTATCATTCAACGAACACAGCAGCACGGGCTTTCCGTGGGAGTCATGCATTCCGAATAATGTAATTACACCCTGACAATAAAGATACCAAAAAGGGGGATAATTAAACAATTTATTCTCTTATTTTATTTCTCATGCATGCACTAGATAATCAAGACATTCAATTAAAGTTAAACTGAGGAGCACAGAACATTTACTAATACAAAACAGTTGAATGATTAAAATAAACAAAAGAGTACTTACATGCTGCTCGTGATGAGTGTATGCTATATCCAACTGATTTTGTTTTCTGTTATACCATACCTGAAAGTAAGGAAAAAGAACAAATTAGAATATTGACAATGTAAATTATTTGAGTATATTCAACATATCCACGTTCTAACAACTAATCTATCATACGAGCCATTTGATAACATGTAAGTAAATCATTCAAGAAACTTTTTCATTGTTTATATACATGACATGACTTCAAAGCTTACTTGCTAACATCAATTATCAACTGAAACAAATTTTCAAAACTTATAATTGAAGATAATAACCCTGATGGTCTTATCTAACGAGCAAGACACCAGAAACTGATCCCAGCAGAGCAAGGATGTGACAACATCTGTATGTTCTGAAAGTGTCTCGACACAATCCAGCGTTGTCAAGTCCCATACCTAATAAATACATTTTGTAAATACATTAAATAGACGGTAACTTATTAATTTTAGTAAGCAGGTCAATATATAGAGGCATATACGACTGATAATTTGCCATTTTTAGTAAACCAGAAAGCAGAAGAATGTCGAGTTGGTACCGGTACTAGTTCTTGACAATAGTAAACCACATATTTGGACTGTTAGATGCCAATATTTTACTGGCCACGTCATGCACCGGGGTTGCTATCATCAGTTAAACACCAAGCACTGCAAGTTAAATAACAAAACGGAACCAACAACCGTGGGCATTACTTCATTTGGTACATACATAATGACGTAGGTACCTTAGACTGACACAATGAAAATCAGTAAGGGAAATCAATCGAGTGGGAATATATATATATATATATATAGAGAGAGAGAGAGAGAGAGAGAGTCCAGCTAATATGCTTTCAATAGCATCTCAACCCGTATGATTTTAGTTTAACATACAAATGTTGTAAGTGGACCCCTCCTCATATGTGTGTGTGTTTGGATGGACTCACTTTTATAGTATGATCCATGGAACCTGAATAAAGTTTCGAGCCTCCTACAGTTAATGAAATGACCGCAAGGTGGTGACCCAGAAGAGAGGTGGCAGGCTCAAATGAATTTGCTGTTGCGTTATATTTCCAGACTAAGATTCTACCGTCCTGTAATTTATTTAAAAAGAAAGTAAATCAACTTTTAATTCTATACACAAGATAAGTTGTCTACTGGAACTTATCAGAAGGATTTGAAGGACGACTTACTTGTGTCCCCACGAATAGCATATCATTAGCAGCCTCTAGCGCATATACCTGACCCGTGGGCCAAGAAAGACTCATTTCTGCACCAGTCTGTCCATTCCATACCTAAACAAATTATTAAAAGAAGTTAGATCCTAAGGGCAGGTTCCAAATTATGCCAACCAATTAAATGTGTTTGCATATATAAATCCAACATTTCTAAGAAATAACCCTTGACGAGCCTTATTTGCAAAGTGACTTGTTAATAGTGGCAGAATTATCAAAGATACAGGTACAATTTTGAATTTTCCATCAAATTTGTCAATATTAACTGGGTTTTATTTGTGAATATACAACAGATTTATGCGCCTGATGCAAATATAAGAACAGTTATCAGAAAGTGGTAGGTGTACCATCGAAAAGCCCTAAAAGATAAACTATATATTCTTTTGAGAAAAGAAATTTGTGAATTAGTACTTTGATAGAGTCGGGGATGCCAACAAATAACCATGGCCCCTCGCTAATCATAGAGCCAACTTCACACCCCATACTAATTGTTGTCGCACACTACCATACAACAAAAAGACAGCATAAATTAATATTACAAATCAAGTGAGAAGATGAAGATGGTAAACAATTTTTGAAGGGTTGAAATAAACAATTACCTTCCCAGTATGGCAATCCCACACCTTGACTGTCCCGTCCTTACTTGCAGAGTAAAGTTTGTCCGATCCTGATGGTAGTGTTATGGCCGATATAACCTACAAGAGATCATTATTTTTTTTTTTCCATTGATCAATACTCATACTCCGTAAATGAAATTAACAAAATTACTTGTGAGAATTGGAATAGGAGTAGGAAAAAGAAAAGGCATAACCTTCTGGTGTCCTTTTAGGGGCGTGAGGAGAGAGAAGCTGTCACCAATAGACCAAGAATGTAAATATCGACATCTATCCCCATAGGAGCAGGTTCCTGACAAGAAGTATTTACATGGTTTATCGCCTTGGCTATTGCTAATAACACCTCCGTTTAACATTTCTTCTGTGCTCTCTCCATGTCTATCTTGGTTGTCTTTGCCTCCAGAACTAGAACTAGAACTAGGGTTTCGCAAAACCAAGTTCTCTCCATATCGATCTTGGTTGCCTTTGCCTCCAGAACTAGAACTAGGGTTTCGCCACACCAAGTTCTCTCCATGACGATCTTTGTTGCCTTTGCCTCCAGAATTAGAACTAGGGTTTTTCTCGCTGTGACGTTCTTTACCCTCCCACTTGGATTTCGATTGGTTGCCTCCAGAACTAAAACTAGGGTTTCGCCACACCATGTTCTGGTGGTGGCGGGGACCCCTCTTAGATGAACTCGACGGAGCAGCTAAGACCTCACTGTCGCTGTGGAGAAAAGGGCATGGGCGGCGGTTGCAGTACCCGGCCTGCCAGTATAAGCAAAGCTTGGATACGGGCCCTTGCCTCGCGTAAACCCGTTTGCTGTCCATCCGGTAAAACCCTAAATCTCTGATCGGAAAAAAGAATACAAATTCAATTAAAGAACAGCAAGTTCAAAAAGAAAAATCAGAGAAAAGGAGGGAGAGCGAGTGCATACCGAGAATTGAGAGGTGAGGCTGAGGCGAGCTCTGATAAGATCGCGGAGAAGAGAGCGGGAGAGAGAGAGAGAGAAGCGGGAGGAAAAGAGAGAGAGAGGGAGAATGAAAATTGAATTCGGAGGGGAGAATTGTTAACGTGCTATGAGATTCGTGCAAAAAGGATTTGAATGATCCAGATTTTTCACAGATCCACTCAAACTCAAAGTAGGAATCTAATTATAGATATTTCAGAGGATGCGGATTCGGTTAATCTGGACCGTGAAGTGACTGCACGGTACTCTTTTAATATTCGTTCTAAAAAGATTGGACGGTCCGGATCCATCTAAAAATTTATGTTACTTCGGATGGTATGAATTCGGTCAGAGAGGAAACCGATTTTTTTATTAATCGAAATTAAATTAAATAAATATCGAAAAGGAGGAACGATATCGATTTATTTCGAAATCTAATAAGAACGTGGTTTCTGTCAACGTCCCTACGGACTGCGATAAAATCAACATCCCTTTTAATCACGGATTAATCTTAAACCAAACAGCGAGCCCGCCCAAAAAAAAAAAACCACGGACTGTGGCAAGAACCACGTCCCTATGGGACTCTCACAGACACACCGTCCCTTTACCGTGGAGTTACAAAAAAAAAAAAAAAAAAAGAAGCAAAACCACGGACGGTGGCAAGAACCACGTCCCTAAGGGACTCTCACAAACACACCGTCCCCATGGGACTCTTACAAAGGCTCCGTCCCTGCCTTGTCACATAACACGCAGTGGCCCCTTCGCACCACGCTTCTCCGCTCCGCTGACCCCGCGCTGAAGAGGAGAAACCCCACATCGCACGCCAAGTCCTCTGGGAAGGACGCACTCGAAATCTCCGTCCTTGTCCGCATATTTCATCACGCCACCCTCCTCTCTTCCAATTTGTCGGCCATTCCCAGCACCGAATCAGCAAATTTAGGTAATTTTATAAATCCGCAAAATTAGTGTAAAAATCAAATAATTAATAATAATTTAAGGTTTAATTTGTGATGAAATGATTAATTTTATTAGTTTGGTAACTGTGTTTTAGTAAAATTGATAAATTTGTAGTTAGAATTTAGAATAATTGATTAGTTTTAACATGGTGTAATTAATTTTGTTTAATTAATCATAGCATTATTTTGATTATTGCTAAATCAATCTTCTTATTTCATTTATTTCGAATTATTGGTAACTTAAAAAATTTAGTGCAAGTAGTTGAATGATTTAGAACGTATTACGAAATTGAATTAATCATTCTATTAGTTTGCAAGAATTGATAAATTAGATAATTTACACCTCTAAATTTATTTATTCTTGGTAGTGCCTATATTACTAATAACTATTTATGTATAATAATGTATCAAAATGGAGGAATATAAAATCTTATCTTGCTATAACTTCATTTTTTTTTTGTGCAAACGTAATTATTTCAAAATGTTATGCAAGTAGAATGTCAAGCAGCCATGGTCCCCATGTCCTTACAGATGCTGCAACTAATGAGGATTTTTTGGATCCGTCATTATCAGCAAACAATTTTAGCGATTTATTATGGATGCCGCACAACCAACATAAGGTCTCACGGATAAATGATGATGTAAGTTACGGAATTAATAAAATAAAATATATTTTTATAAAATGATATAAGTGTTTAAATTAGAGCATTTTATTTCAATCAATTTATATAACATTGACAGGATTACAGAGATAGAGGGGTTCATGTTCGACACCTCTGGAATGGGATTGCGTACCATGACCTTTGCGAACCATTCTTGTTAAGACTCGGCTTGTATCGGTGTCTCGAATGAATAACATAAATATCGACCCTTCACTTCCCCCTATTCTCGAGGAAGGATGGAGACCGAGACTCACGGCTTTCATATTCCTGGGAGAGATGACGATTACTCTTCGGGATGTTTCTTGTCTCTAGGCACTGCCGATCATGGGGTCACCGGTAACGGGCCCTTCTGACGGTGATTGGCCTAACTTAGTAGATGAACTTCTCGGAGCTGGGACTGCAAGTGCGGTGCTTAAAAAAAAGAAGAGATTTGGGCCGAACGACCCTCAAGAGGTTCGCATTACTTCGGGTATCCCATAAATTTGAAGAAATTGCGTGATCGGTTTCTTGCGATACCGGTGAGCCTACAGATGAGAGTACGCCGTACACCGGGGCTTATGTACTCGACTTGTTCGGGTCTATATTTTTTACCGATTCTTTAGGAGATTCGGTTCGGCAATGTATTTACGTTTTACAAAATCTTGATACACCGAATCAATACAACTAGGGTGGGGGCGTTTCGGCATATCTCTATAGGAGCCTTTGTGTTGCACGGCGTAAAACAAAGATTATGACGGCCCGACTGTGTGCTTCTACAAGATTGGTGTTGGTCTCGATTACCGATCGGCCGTCCTCGTGCCAAACATAATTGGACTCCAAATTGGCGTGACCCGGATGCACACCGTTGTCCTGCATTCGGAGAAAAATGGTGTTATCTCCATAATTACCATGTAGGCCACCATCGGAGTGGTGTTAGTTATTTTCGCAACGAACTGCAGAAGATAGAGCATTACATGGTAATCTGGAAACCTTACAGAGGGATGTTAGCTGAGGTCCCGAATGCGCTCCCGTTGCGAGTTTATGAAGAAAGCGGTGTATGGCTAGCCCGTGTGCCACTTGTACACTTCTGGATAATTGAGCATCATTATCCAGATCGTGTGATGAGGCAGTTCGGATTTTCACAGGTCATCCCACCTCCATTCCCGCTTGCAGAGGATGAGGTACGTCGATTACACAAAATTAGTCACAGTGCCTTGTCGGGACGAGGAAATTGGTACGATGTGCACCAAAATTATGTTCATCAGGCATCTGATCCAGCAGGCCACTTGGTTGTTCCAACTGGGTATTGGAGCGACATTGAGATATTGTCATATCGACATTGGTTCCAGAACTACTGCATGTTCAATATCTTCCTAGGAAAACGGTGCATAGAGGGTCTTGATAATCCCATCCCAGAATACAGAGATGAGATTGGTGAAATAGGGTACATCCCCAGTGCCCCGAAATCCACGTGTGATGTAAGTTTTATTAAATTAAAAATTTATTATCTATTGATATTATAATTTCATGTAGGTGATGACATATTTTTTTTATTTTGTAGGCATTACGAGGGATGAAGATCGTCTCGGGAGCTATGCAACTGGCCAAAACGAAGACTTACAAAAAAATAGGAAAATTTTTCCTCAAAGCAAGCTGTGGGCTTCTCAGAGACAACGGTATGGAGCCTAAATTACAAAGCATGTTTAGGGAGGCTAATCTTCCGGAAAACATCAATGACATCTCAGATGGCGACGTTTTGGATGATCGAGAACACATCCCTGAGTTTCCTCACGATGAAAATCCCAACTATCATGAGAGATGGTTCGAAACAAATGAAGGGTTAAATGAATGTTTCTGAGGACCTAGTCAAGTTAACTGGTAAGTATAATAAAATAAAAATACTTTTAACATGTTGTCGATTATATTTATCAAGATTGTGAAATATTTATTGTAGGGAGCGGACAATCAAGGCACGGCCACGCAGGGCAAGACGGGACCTAGTCAGGTCTATCGGGCGAAACACGGGAACAATCCTTACAATTCTTAGCAGACTTCTTGGCAACAACCCATCGCCGTTATCCGCGCAAGACAACGCAGACCTAGTCAAGTTTATCGAGTAACCGCTTTCACATTGTAAGAAATTTCAAATAAGTTCTTATTATATTTATTACAATACTAAAATATACATTACAGGGATCAAATGATTTTGTCAATTGGGACGATACATTCTGTACACCGACGATGGCAGCGGTTGAGAGCCAGACTTACCATGAGGTACCTGCCCAGGAGGCGCAATACATGAGTCACACAGGACCTAGACAGGTCGCTCAGGTGAGAATTTAAAAACTTCAATTTTGAAGATAAATTGCATCGTCGATTATGCTTACATAATATTACAATGATTGTCACAGGATATCGATGAGAATATCAAGTTGCCTTCACCAGTTGTTACTGGTACACAGGTCGACGTAGCACCCAGTCCGGTCATGATGCCACGTACACAAGCAGTGGAAAACTTTTTTGGCCCATCGTACAACAATGTCTACGTCAGGCGTAAGAAAGCGGACAAGGAACAAGCAAGAGAGCGCAGATACCCAGCACGCGACCGTCGGTGACCGGACAAGTTCACCTTTACCTAGGTGTTTCTTCCAAGTGTTAACTGAATGTTCTCGTTATATTAGGTGTTTCGGACATGGATGAGAACTTGTTTATTCGGACTTTTATATTTGATGCATTTATATTTGATGCATACATACAAATCTTAATCTGTAATTCGGCAAGTTCACAAAATTCATAAGTCCTACCAAGCATGCATAATACAAAAATCTTAAAAAGGGCCAATACATAAAAAATGAACTTACATAAAAAACTAAAATTTGAAAACATAAATACGTGAGTCTGATATCATAATCTTCGACTGTTCCTAGAAGAGGGTCCTGAAAAAAAAGATAAAAAAATTTAAAATAAGAAACGTATGTTGTTGCATTTAAAAGAAGAACGATAAAAATATTTAAAAGATCAACGAACCTACTGTATGTATGTCGGCTGTAGAATGTCTAGCTTGTTGTCTCGCTCTACTACTAGAAGAAGCCTCTAAATAAATAACAAAACAACGCATATCGATATAATGTGTGCACAATTTTTAAATTATAAAATATAGATATTTGCAAATAAAAAGGAAGAAGAGATAACCTGCTGCACGTCTGTCGGACGTAGAGCGTCTAGCCTGGTGTCCCACTGTCCTTCCTTCCATTTCGTCCATAGTCATGACTATACGGTTGTGCCGTCTCCTACCCTTTCTGATTTTGTTCTTATCTGGAATAATTTTTGGACCCTCAATGAGCGGCCATTCACATGGATTGTCAAAGAAATGGAATTCCCCACGCCAAGTTTCGGCAAGTTTCTGAGCGGAATACAACTTATTCACGAATAAATTATGGTTGTAATTCTGTTCCCGACACACGGGCAAGTACATGAGCACATGGTATACCTGTAAGCTGAGGTTTGAGACATGCACATTGGGCCAAGTTTTCATTACTTATGATGACTTTATAATTGAAGGTTTCTTTTTTATAACTAAAATTTATGTCTTGTTCTTTGTATACGACTCTCTCATTATGAACCTTTACCTCGTGTTCACCGTGCAACCCGAGTGGCATGGACTGCATTGACATGCATTTGGTGATCCTTTTTCTTAATAGAGCTTCAACTTGCGCTGACCAAGGATGCTCACCGGCTATGCGAGCCAGTGCTTTCTCTCGCCTTTCCGTAAACCACGCGACACACTTCGAAAATGTAGCATCCACGAGCGCACGGATTGGCAGTCTTTGGGGATCTTTGAAAACCTTGTTCAATGATTCGGAACCACTAGTAGTCATTATTCCCCAACGATACCCGCCATCTAAGTCTTGATACACCTTCCATGGTCTAGGTATCTCGTTATGATTGTCATGTTGGTATTTTTCAACAGTTTTTAAGTATTTAACTGCATTCGGACTTTTCTTGCGCAGTATTTCAAAAAACTCTTGAAATCTCCGTAGCTTCTTTTTTTTCACAAGTATCTTAAATAGTTCACAAATTTTTTTATTGTGTATATTTTTCATCAAATTCTTAGCCACGTGCTGTGAACACAATCTGTGAACGCACTGATTACCTTCCTCGTACCAACCACCATATCTATCCTTGAATACTTTTTTTATCCCCATGTGCCTGTCCGAAAGGACACACATAAACCTATTACCAAATACCTCGATGCGCAACCACTTCACGAACCATCCCCATGTCTGGAAACTCTCTTCCTCGACTATTGCAAAAGCCGGGGAATTAACTGGTTCTCGCATCGTAACCGCACGCCGTCGAATTTTCTTATATAGACAGGAAGCATGCATCAATACTAATGGCCCGAGATGAGGCACTGCAAGAATACACGACCATAAGCCCTCGCCTTAAACAATCTTTCTCTTGGATCATCCGTGGGTACGTGCGCAACTCCATATTTTGTCCCGAATTTGTTCTTTTAATTGCTTCCAAAAATGGGGTGAGAAGGTTGTAAGAGGCTTCCCAACTACCGAATATTTGTGCGATTGCCAGCTCTCGGCCACGCCACAACCTATTATATTTGGGAGTAATTCAGTTAAATTTTTTACGGACTAGCCCTTTTAATACTTTTTAATGTTTTTGGTAACATCTTCCCTAATATCTTCTCTTATACTCGCGATGATACTTGCAGTTAATTGTACATGATCTGTACGATTAGATTCGGCAAAGCACGTATGTGGTGCTTTAATTGTTCTAATTTCCCACTTGGATGAAAAAAATCCAGACCCGGCATACAAACGCTACTCACACCTACTGTCCCAGCATTCGGCAACCAAGGATGTTCTATTGCTTTGCGTGGTTTTCACTTGAATATTTTTCCCGATGTGGTAATGATTTATTTTCATTTGTAGAGCCTCTTTTGAAGAACACTCTTTACCTACACCAAGTGGATTATCAATGTGTTGGGCCGTACTGAAGAAGTCGACATCTGCCTCTCGGAATCCTGAGGTGTCATTGAAGCTTGCCACCGGGTGAAGTGGTACTGGCTGGTGTGATTGTGCCGGTGTATCACTTCGGAATCAGCTTCATTATCCCAGTCGGCGTCACTCTCACATGAGTCAGCGTCATCTTCATCATCACTTTGCGGCACATCATCAAGGTTATCACAAGGATCGCGTACATCCGGCGGATCAACCCATGGATTGTACTCATTATTGCGGTCATAATAAGAACCACTGACCTCCGACGGATCAGCCCATGGACTGTACTGATTATTGTATTCTGTCTGAACAGTCAGTGACAAATTGTTCACATTTGGATAAGGATCCAGATAATGGTCTCGCCTCAGTGTTTGTTGTGTTTGATGGGGTTCGAAGTGACTGGGACCCGCATAGCTATCACTATATTGGGTCTGCCGAGGTTCTGGTTGTGTCAGATGGAGATAAAGGTCTCGTCTCGGTGTTTGTTGTGTCTGATAGGGTTCAAAAATGGCTGGGACCCGCATCGTTAGCACCATATTGGGTCTGTCGAGGTTCTCGTTGTGTCTCCGGTATCAATTCAATGTATAAATCAACAAAAGAATACTGAGTCTGAGCAAGCATACTTTGGTTATAAATACCTCTCCAAGTCTGATCGCACACGATTTCTATGCTTTCAAGTTGTACTCACTTTCGGAATATCCAAGTTGTCGATAAATTTCACCTTTAACATCATACCAAGATTGTTCACCAGTTACGCTCAATGCGAATTGAAAGCTAGTACTATACCGTACTCCACTTTTATCGTATTGTATTTCACCGCCAAAATGATTCCTCAATATTAACATGATTATTTTTTTTATCAATAACCTACAAAATAATAAATAAATCACGTATAATTTATTGTTCCAAATTACAATTCTTACAAAATAAATGAATAAATCACGTATAATTTTTTTAACGTATCATTTAAATAATGAATAAATCACGTATAATTTATTGTTTCAAATTACAATTTTTGCAAAATAAATCACATATAATTTTCTTGTAAATCACGTATAATTTTGTTTTTATAAAATTACAATTCTTACAAAATAAATAATCTAGAGAATATAGATTATGTCAAATAATAAATATAAGAAATCTTAACAAGTAGATAATTTTCATAAGATATATATAATTATTACAATTTTAGCCAAATGAATCAATAGAAGCAAATATTTAATCTACTGGCTAACTATAAATTAAATTGAGATACTTCAGTTTTAGAATTTGATGATTTTTTTCCCTGAAAGATGCGTCTTGGTCTCCTCTGACTGCTTCACAATACTCACCATAAAGATAATGCCTCCCAATTTTGAGAGCAAAGACAACTGCTGCTAACTCGAGATCGTTGGATAATTCTCTTCATAAGGTTTCAACTCAGACGTGTATAACGTTTGGTTGGTTTCAACATCTTCCATCGCTGCTTTGAAGTTGGATTTTATAGGGTTCATGGACGTTAATATTGTCAACATCCAGATACCTCAGGGATGTGTAAGTTATCACCGTCCCTTACTTTTTTTTTTGTAACTCCACGGTAAAGGGACGGTGTGTTTGTGAGAGTCCCTTAGGGACGTGGTTCTTGCCACCGTCCGTGGTTTTGCTTTTTATTTTTTATTTTTTTAACTCCACGGTAAAGGGACGGTGTGTCTGTGAGAGTCCCATAGGGACGTGGTTCTTGCCACCGTCCGTGGTTTTCTTTTTTTTTTTTTTTTTGGGCGGGCTCGTTGTTTGGTTTAAGATTAATTCGTGATTAAAAGGGACGTTGATTTTATCGCAGTTCGTAGGGACGTTGACAGAATCCACGTTCTTATTAGATTTCGAAATAAATCGATATCGTTCCTCCTTTTCGATATTTATTTAATTTAATTTCGATTAATAAAAAAATCGGGAGAGGAAAGGGTTTTGCGCCTTTGCCGCTAAAAATAGAAAATAAAATAAAAGAGGAAATTTCATGCCAGCCTGTCTGTGGAAAATCTTGAAATTGTGTATTTTCTTTTTAAAATCCATAATATAGTATTATACTATATACCCAACACAACTTCAAAAACTCACAAATTAACTAAATTAATTGTATTTTCTATTAAAATTTATTTTAAATTTATAAAGTTCTCATTTTATATTTTATTATAAAATAAAAATATGTAGCGTGTTTAAGAAAAATTTGATCGCTTATAAAGATAAATAATTCATTTCTTACTTATGGAAAGTAAAATTGAAGGTAAGAAATTAATATGTAGCGCTGATAAGATCGCAACTCTTTGTTGATTCTAGTTTTTTTTTTTCTTAGGCCTTAAGAGTGCTCTGATACCATGTTATTTTTACGAGAGACAGACGATTGTGAATTCCTGTTTTTCACATGTGTATATGCATAGCAGGTGTGGACTTCATTCCGACATATGGTGGACACAGGGACTGAGGAGACAGACATATTGCAGGTATCTTGGTCCGGTACAGAAACCGAGTTGGAGAACCTAAACGGGTTTGGATGACTCGAGTGATGGCTGTGTTGTGGGAATTGTGGAAGCAGAGAAATGTGCGTATCTTTGGGAGACAATCGAAACCTTCTAATGTGTTGTCAAGAGACATTAGGGAAGAGATGGGTATGCGACTTAAATGTTGTAAGCCTACGGCTGTTAGGAGGGTGCACCATGGCATTGGGTTGTGAAGAGCTGTAGTTATATGAGTAGGCTTGCTGTTTACTTGATGTACTAAGCACATTTTATTTTTGTATACCTGGTAGCATCTATGCTACCTGTTTTTCAAAAAAAAAAAAAAGACAAATGATTGTGAAATTTGTTTCTATTTTTCTTGTTGTAATTTTATCATCTGTACAAGAGACTGTTTATAGCCTCTTTACTTGTGTTACCGTTGAGATTCTAACGGTAAGTTGCTATTCAGCCAAAATAACACTCGAGGAACATTTGATTAGCACATCAGTTTCAGGTAAATACGTGGCACAATCATATATATACTATTCAACTATTAAAAGGCCGATAGCACTTCAAATGTAATTTTATTTTTTTGTCACTTTTAGCACAATCTCAAGACAAATATAACGAATAAGTGAATTATAAATAACATATACATGCTAGACTCCATTTTTTTAAGCATATTTAATTTTACTTTCCACATTTTTTGTCATTTGAAATGTAATCATATTTAATTTTAGAAACTAACATATTAATTTCGTCTCAAATAATTTGACTCGCAAGTCATTTCAGAAAGAATTTTTTTTTTATTATGTTTATTTCAAAATCAAATTTTTGTCAGCAGAGAGATTGAACATCACTTATTTTAAAACTTACCAGTAACACCAACAAAATTAGGAAATGGAGGGAATACAATGCCCATTGGACAATAATCGGTTTGATCGGATTATTAATTTGTTAAAAACTTAGAATTAATGAATTGATCGGTGGAGAATTATATATTGAACTTTTTTGCAATGCCCAAAGAGGTCAAGCCTCTCTTCCATTTTGCAATCATACATTTATGAATACATCCCTTTAACAAATTTTTAGAGAGAACGTCGACTTCTCATTTTTAATAATAAACGTTAGCATATGTTCAAGTTTATCATTTCATCTATCCCATACTTGCTAATAATAAAGTCTAAGATGTAGAGACATGAACATATAAATCATAATTTGTTTTTAATTAAACACCAAGCAGTTTATCAATTATCACAATCAGAAGCAATCACGAAGCAATCATGCAAGGTTTTACAACTCCTTTTCAACATAATTTGTTATTAATTAAGGGAGTACCAGGTTCTACTTGGGGTCGGCGAAGAATTTGTTGAGTGATGGCATGATTTCAGGGGATTTATTGCGGACGAATTGCCTGAGGCTGTGCTCCGCGTACTTCTTCCCCTCTTCATAGTTCTCCAGCACCCCAGCAGCCCGGCCTTCTTTGTTAACCCTACACAGATTTTTCAGTGCAAATTCAAGTGTCACCAATGGTACTTGCTATGCTTCAGCTAAACATATCAGAATAATATACCGATTATCTATACAGTAATGCTAATGAGCAGGGGATTTTACTAAGTTCCTACGATTTTGGTTCCAAATAAGAGGTGACTAAGTCCATGCTATCACAGCCGATAAGTTGACTTTAGTTGATTATAATATTCGTACTGACATTAATTAAGAGGAACTTATCTGATGCATTATATCTTTACTGTGACTTATGGTCATGGACGCATTCAACAGTGGCATTATAATTATTTATTTTAGTCGATATTATTTGTTGGAGCAAAAGGTTTGTTGACTCTAAAACAAGCATTAATTTTCAGATTATGAATATACCAATAAAATCATCTTTTTCAAAGAACCAATTAACTTCTATCATGACCAACAGATTGTGAAGATTTTAACAGAGCAGTTTTGGCTTTATGCTGCGCACAAACCATATACAGCGCTGCTTTGATTCTATATACAAGCAATGCATGAAGCCAAAACTGCTCTGAGTCTTTACCCCAACAAATCTAGTCTCGGTACCGCTTACTATAGGGAAAAAATATTTTATGCCACTTCAAAACATGTAAATTAGAAAATTGCCACCCAAAACATAAAATTAGGAAATTACCACTCTAAAATCACTAAATTTATGAAATTGCCATAATTATACATCTTATACACAGATTTAATTAAAATTATACTAAATACTATTGTATAAAAAACATATTTTGGAGTGGCATAAAAAAAAAATTCCCCTTACTCTAACACTCAATCATCCGAGAAAAGGTATTAAATTATCGGGGGAAAAAAAGCAAGCAATTCCAGATCCAAGTAAGTAATAAACATAAACAATCAATTCCCTTAGATCTAGCTAACTAACAGCAAAAAGAATAAACCAGATCGATACCTGACTTCAGGATTGATGACGATGTTTCGAACAAGGGAAAAAGCGCAGATCCCTACGGCCGCTCCAACCGCCGCAAACAGGGGATAAACCTTCACGAATCACAAGTCAGGAATTCAAAAGAAAAGCCAAAAATTATTTTAGAATAACGAGAAACGAATATACAAGTGTCGATGGATATCAAGTTGAAATAGAGTGAGTAATATGGACCTCGGGTCTCAGCCAACGGTTGGCAGAGGCCATGGGGAAGGAGAGCTTGATTGACCTGGCTTAGACAAGCGGCGGCGCAGAGGGAGGGAGAGCGTGAGAGAGAGAGATTTGGTGAAGTGATGGAGATGGATTTATTGGGAATAGGTATCGAAATTACAAATTTCCATTTATAACCTTTGCTTTCGTCTAAAATCCCTCCGTTTTGGCAATTATTTTATAAACATAAATAAATGGGGAAATTATACTTCTCAGGAAATTTAAAATTGTTTATTTCTCCCTCTAAATTTATTGTTACATACTTATATTTCTAAATTTAAAACACGCACTAATTTATCCAGTTTGTCAACTTTCTATTATTAAAACTTATTCTAAATTTATAAAATATCTATTTTATCCTATATTAAAAAATATAAAATATGTAGCTTATTTAAAAAAAAAAATTTAGTCAGTTAGTTGTGAGAACAAATAATACATTTTTTTACTCTAATGCGCACAAATATATGCCTATTTGCCACCGACTACATATTTTTATTACACAAATTGTGTATTTTTATTTTTTTTGATAAAGGATACTCTGTAAATTTAAAGTGAGTTTTACCAGAGAAGCCACTAAATTGGTTAAAATTGTGAGTTTTTAAAATTTAGAAGAGTAAATATGATATAATGAAATTTAGAGGGGAAATATATTATTTTGAAGTTTTGTAGGGGTGTACATAAAATTCCACGGAAACTACAAAGATCACCCGCAGTATTTACAATATTTACAATTTTCAGAATATAACGTATCAATAT
Organism: Carex cristatella; assembly: GCA_024447775.1. Classification (NCBI taxonomy): domain Eukaryota; kingdom Viridiplantae; phylum Streptophyta; class Magnoliopsida; order Poales; family Cyperaceae; genus Carex; species Carex cristatella. The sequence goes on from JAJHPF010000016.1 coordinate 1,112,943, forward strand.
ATATATATTTTTTTTTGTATTTCCGCAGTATTATATTTTTTTTGTAACTTTTCAGAATGAAATTTGGAGATGTGATCTCCTCATTTCTTTTTAAAAAGAGGAAGCGGCCGATTTCTTTATTAATATTCAGGATTAAATAGAAAAATGTCTACAATTTTGTCAGATTTTTAAAAATGCTCAAACCGTCGAGATTTTCAGCGGTCATGGAAGAAAGTGGACCCCGATAATCTCGACAATTCTGACTATTTAAATGATGTTTTTATTATGTAAATCCGTAAATAAAATAATAACTTTTGTTTTATTTTTCTGAAATTGTGACTTAAAGAACGCATTACTTATTTACTCTGAAACAGGCTACAACTATTTTATTTAAAGTAAATTATTTTATTATTAAGTTCTTGTCTAGTCAAAAGTGTTTCTGTTGATTAGGGCATTTCAATTCTCTGTGCAACACAGAGTGAAGAATAAGAATGGTCACATAAAATATATACAATCAACAAAAATTCAAATAATTTAAAGGATTTTATGATTCAGTCATTGCTTAGTCAAAAGCGTTTCTGTTAATTAGATCAATAATTAAGCTATTCAGAATATAGTTTATTCCGTATTTAGTTGGATTTGAATAGTTGTAATATGATATTCAACTTGTTAATCTTATTAGAATAGCATATTCTAGCTATTCTTGTTCAGACGAATGATAAAAAAAAGCTATTCCAACTATTCTTATTTTGCGACTAAACATATTCTTAAAAATAAAAAACATTATTTTGTTTTTTAATAATTTATTATTTATAAAATATTATACTAGTTTTCTTCTAAAGTAAAATTAGAGAATACTTGTTTATCTAACTTTCATCTTAAATTTCTTATTCTGCATCTACTTTTTTAGCTTTATGGAAGAAGAGGTGTAAACGGTAGGGAAATTTTTCAGTGTACTCATTCCAGTCTTAAAAATAGTCAATTTTCTCATAAATACATTGTAACATTCAATATCTCCATATAAATTTAATTTTTTTTACTATTTTTTTTTACGTTTTATTTTGTTATTTTAAAAATTGACTAACATACTCTTCTATTAAAATGAAAATGTCTATTAAATTTGTAAACATGAAACGCTTCCATCTTCCTTCGAATTCGTATCCTCTGCATTAACTCAAAAGGAATCTTTTGAGTTAATGAATCTCAACTGCCTGATTTGTCTTAAAATTCATGTGAACTAGATTCGCACTAATATTGAAAAGCCTCCTATATCATAAGCAGGAGCCGAATTGACTCCGTTTAAAATCAGACAGTTAAAATTCATTATCTTTTGAATATATTCCTTTCGAGTCAATGCAGAGAATACGCATTCTCTTCCTACGTGATTTCGCTTTCTTTCTCACGTGCTTCGTCTCTTATCCACAATTTCTACAGGTAATATACAGGAATTTAAAGCCTCTTGTTCTCTTTGAAATTTGGAAATAAATTAAGTTGCAATTAGCCCTGTCAGGACAAAACAAAATACCTAACAAAACTACAAAAGAAATAGGAGAAGCAGGGATTTTTTTTAAACAAAACTCATATAAAAAAAAAATTAACCAAAATAGATTCGTACCGAATGAAGTTATAAAAATAATCTTCACTGGTCCCTCAAACCAGTATAACTTGAAAAGACTTAGCTGCACTGGTCCTCCAAACCAGGTGGAGCCATTTGCTCAGCGACTACACGAACGGTTACACATAATGAACCTACACCGAACTATAGAACCGGTGGAGCTCTAAAAAATGCCTCCACCGGTCCCCAACAAAGTAGAGTTATTGTAGTTCACCAAATTCGCGTACTTATCGTAGTTTGTGTATCTTCTGTGGTCATGCCACAGCCTGGTGGGAAAATGGGTCGTGGCTCCACCGGTTTGGAAGATCGGTGGATCAAAGTCATTTCAAGCCACATCTGTTCGGAGGACCGTTGGAGGCTATTTTTATAACTTTTCCGAATACAATGCTGCTTTGGTTAATTTTTTTAAAATGAATTCTATTTAAAAAAAATCGAGAAGCAGAGGCATTTTCCCCCCAATAACCATAGACTTAATCGAATATATAAACGAGAATTAGTTAAATGGAATTTTATGATAATCATTCTACAAGAGAAAAGAGATAATTATAGCATAGTTCGAAAAAACCAATACTATAAAATAAAATTTCCACAATCTGTTCTAGCTAGAACTACAGAATGCTTGTTCTGTTGTTCACAACAATTTTCATGCTTCATTCGCTCATAACAATAATTCTAATTTCAATTTTGATCTAGGTAACTATGAGCCATGTTTTTTTTAGTAATCGACAACTCGATACTTCTCATCCGATATTACGATCGAACTTAATTCCAGGTTCCAAGATCTCAAATCGGAAAATCTCTATTTAGATTTGAGCGCATTTATAACACACTCACAGATAAATTTCGATTGAAATTAATTAGAATCGGAATTGCGGCGACGTCTCTGCTTCTCTTTGCGATGAGTTTATTGAGCCATGGGAGGGGAAGAGAGGAGAAGAGAGGAGATGAGAGGAGAAGAGAGACACGAAAGAAAGAAGGTGAAGCGATGCAGGAAGATGGAAGTGTTTTCCGTTTAAAATTTAATGGATACCTCTATTTTAATTGAAGTGAATGTCAGTTAATAATTTTTTAAAATAATTAAATAAAAGAGAATAAAAGAAAGAAAGTTAAACTCATATGAGATATTAAGTATAATGAATTTACAATGCATTCAAAGAAAAATGTGACTATCATACTTAAATTTTCCCTAAACAAATGTCTAAGTATATCTCAGTCAGGCGGGTGCAAGTCCTTTTCTGGATCTTTTTGCCCAGAGCAGTTTGGGTCCGATGAGTTCCACAACCGTTCGATTTGCTCTAAGATCGGTGGGAACGGATATTAAAGCAAATACGCACAAATAGTAAAGCGAATCGCACAATCGGACGGCTAGGAAACCCACTCCGTTCTCCTTTTTGCCTGGGGGGTTGGATAAAATAATGGATGCCATCGACAATTCCGATAATAAGATGCCGGAGAAGACAATTCATATCACCAAAAGTAGCCGAACTTGTTAGTTTAGATCAGAACCGTCAGATCTGTTTCTACACGAATATTAAAGGAGCCCGTGCATTTCACCTCTGAACCGATTGACCCGAATTTTGATCGGACGGTTTGATTAGAAACTCAAAACTTGAGTTACTCCAGGGAACCGAATACGAGACGGAGAGGATGAGATTTCTCGCGGAAGGCGTCAGGCTGAACGTGCTTCTCACGTGATCAGAGCAGCGATCAATCGCAGCCGTTCGATACGATTACAATCTAACAAACGTGCTGATTTCTACGACCCCCACGGTCCCATCCCACCCCTTCTCCCCTTCTCTCTCCTCCGCCAAACAACCCATGGGGACCCCCCAAGCCTAGAAGATCTCCGTCGTCTCCGCCGCTGTTTCTCCGACCATCGCCGCAATTTCCATATTCTCTCTTCCTTCGTTTTGAGCTCCCATTCGCTCTATCTCAGTCGCTCCCTCCTCCTCCCGATTAAAGGTGCCTATATATCAGATCTCTGGCTCGTTGCATCTCTCAAGTAGCCTATTTTTAAGGATTTTAAGGTCTATCCTTTGTTTTGGTCTGATGATTAAAGATTGGACCTTGTTGTAATGAATAAATTACTAGGATGAAATTGAACTAACATCAATCGATGGCCTTATAATGCAAAACTACAGAATAGGAGATAAAATACGTAATCTTGTTGGGATCTGATGTTAATTTTAACAGAGTTATCTCTGACTTGTGGTTCCAATGCACTCTCAGCAGTATCCTAAGGTAGTTTCAGTGCTAACAGAGAGAGGGTGTGCGACTGTGCTGTAGCAGTTTTAATTTTCTTCGTTTTTCAGAGTTTGTAGAAACAAACATAACACCAATTTGTAAAGGAACTGAATTTAATCTCCACCTTCTGTGTGCTTGTACTGTGTGTGTCTGCTTGTGTCATTCTGTGTGTGAAACAGCTAGACAGAGAAGTGCCTAATTACCTCTTTGTAGTGCCTGTATATACGGAGATTAGTTTTAGGTTATTTCATCCTTAATTGGTGCTTTGATAATGAAAAACTCTAGATGTTTTCACATTCAAACCATTTGATGTCACTTCTTTAGGTAGGAAACAGAAGAGAATGCTAAAATTGGTGGTACTCTACTGTACAATTCCTACATAGATTCCATGTTAATTTTGTGGATACTTGTACATTACTGTCTCTTATTTGGTACATAAATAAAACAAGTGGTAATTATTTCTTAAATAAGAAAGGTAGTGTCAATAAAATAAGGAACTCATACTTGCATTCCATGCATTTCTGTTTATTATTCTTGATTAATGATACTGAAGCATAACAGGTGGTAAGCGCATTGATTTGAGAAAAGAGGAGACAGAATAGAATGGTGGATTGCCTAGAAGGGGTTAAGCAGCTATGCCAGCTTCTTCTCAAGTGCTTACGAATAGACAATTCGACTCCTTATAAAGGCCTCGGCGACCCCCATGTCCTGGCTGAACAAACCTCTTGTATGTTCATTCCTTTCTCCTGAGAATTTTGTTCACTTATATTTTGTTTTTGGCATTTATAATCGCGAAATGTTTTTTCCCCTCTTGCTGTTATTTTGGCATTGAACATGAATTAGTAACACTCAAATGAAAACAAACGGAACTATACTCGTCCACACCAGTGGCGCTGATGGTTACTTTTATGTAACACTTTTGGCTCAAACATTACTGTGAAGGGGAAATTTTTTTGAATATTCTTATGTATAAATGTTATTATGTCATAACCTTTCGTGGTTTAACAAGGAAAAATTCTTGAAAGCTGTCACTAACAGTGGTGGTGCATTTATGTGTGCAGTTAGTGTAAGTGAAATAGAGGCGTTATACGAGTTATTTAAAAAGATTAGCAGTGCCGTGGTTGATGATGGCCTAATTAACAAGGTTAGTAGACTATGTGCTTATTTGTTGTGCTTATTTATTTCCTTTACTTTTTTAACAAAGCACCTCCTGCACACTTGTTGTTGTTTTTTTGAAATAAGTGCAAAAATTCCACCGATTTTCCATTAACTAGAAAACCCTTACAAATATGCAACAGTACCAACACACTGGTACCATTCGAAAAAATCAAAAGATCATAGGTATTGAGAAATACCATACAAACCTAGCAAACACATACCCAACGTACTAATACTCACCAGAACCGTATTCACCATATATCAAAGCCTTATAACCTGAATAAAAAACAAAACATTAAAGTTTGTAACAACAGATAACAGACATCAAACAATATGCAAATATGTCTCCAAAACGCCTAGGCTGCTGTAATAGTCAGAAAAGTACTCCTCTCCAGATCTTCACTTGAATCATCCTCTGAAGTGTTCGACCTAATCCCTGTGCCAAGCATAGGGATTGAACCCGGTATATCCTCCATGAAACTGACCATTGTAAATCCTGTCAAGTCCTTCAAATTACAAGGAAAAATTAGATTCAATTGCGAAGTTAGATCCTGTTTTTGATTCATAGCCCAAAATTTTGCAAGTGACATAATTTTCGATTCTATCACTTTGATATCATATACCTATCCTTCTCGAAATATAATCCTATTCCTATCATTCCATATGGTCCATAAAACCGAGCCCCTAATTATTTCAACTATATTGGGATCTTTTAAAGGGAAACAGTGGTCTAACTCCCATAAATCTTCTATCCTGTTGTAGGTAAAGTAAAAGTTATTGTATTGAGCAATCCATTGCCATATCATTTGGATAAAGTTACAAGTCACAAACAAATGATCAACTGTTTCTAAATGAGAGCAATATACACAAGTAGTGTCACCTGTCCACCCGCGTTTGCTCAACCTGTCTCTAGTAAGTACTCGATTTTGCCTAACTAACAATAAAAATATTTTCACCTTTAAGGGTATCCTAGCCTTCCATATGGTGTTATAAGAATTAATAATAACACTCCCAGTACCTAAAAATTTATAAAAGTAATTAATAGTAAAGTTGCCAGTGGAGGTCCACTTCCAAACTACTTGATCCACCTCTAGGTTTAACTTGACTGGTTCTAAGAGAGTAACTAGACTTGTCCATTCAGAACAATAAACACCTACTAACTGTCTGGCCAATGGAATATGTAATCTGTTAATACCACACACCTCAGCTACAGTAATTGTTTTGTCATAAGCAATAGCAAATAAATTAGGAAAGACTATACACACTTGTTGTAACTTCGACTGTTCATGGTACGCACTTTAATTGGTTTCATTTTAACCTAATCCTAGTTTTTTTAGTGCACTTCACCTCATGTTTATACATACAAATTAGTTTCCTTACTTTTCTTCATTTTCATGTCCTTCATATTTTCTTTTTTGTTACTTTCAGATTTTTTTTGATGAAAAACAGTACGTACTCGTGAAAATTAAATCAAACTATTACAGCTTGTTTCCTATCTATTTCATGTGTTCACTTTGTCTGTCTTTCTGTAGGAGGAATTCCAACTTGCACTATTCAAGACTAACAAAAAGGAGAGCTTGTTTGCTGATAGAGTATGCTACACACCTTAAAACATATTCTGACAATTTAATTTATTTCTTCCGAGTTGTATTTATTTGGAATTCTTATATATTTTAAATTTCTGTACCAAGGTAATAATGATTTTATCATAAAACTCTAGTTTAGGATGAATTGCACTTGTCCTTCAATTTTTTTTTTTATTTTACCAATTTTATACCTGAAATTTTCTTCCCTAAGATTCTAAGAGTAGAGATTGTTCAATCAAGCCCCTTTTATTAAGCTATTGAAATATAGTTGTGTTCTAACTTGGTATATCTGGGCTGAAATTTATGATGCTTGAAGTTAGTATCTGGGCTAAAATGCATAAAAAAATATTTCAGGTGTTTGACTTGTTTGATACAAAACACACTGGAATCCTAGGGTTCGAGGAGTTTGCACGAGCCCTCTCTGTTTTTCACCCAAGTGCTTCTATTGACGACAAAATTGAATGTATGTTTCATTGTCAATTGTTTCCTTCATTGATTTATTTGTCTATTTTTGGTTTTTCAAGGAAAATAGGTATTCCTTTATTTTGGAATTGGTGGGGTTGGGGGGGTGTTCCATAATTGATGATTGGTTGCTGGATTTGAAGGCTTAATTGGAATAACTGTTTAATTATGGAGTGAGGCGGACTTCATTTGGTTAATTAGGGCAGGTGAAAACCGTATCCTAAATCTCCAGTACTATACCATTGTACAGGGTGAAATGCCTTAAATCTAGCTCATAGAACACAACCATTACACAGTCCTTCAAAATATGTTATTTACATAAGCACCATATTCACTGCTTCAAATTTTTTGTTTTCACTTTTGATTGTTTTAATTTATGCGCAGTTTCATTCAAGCTATATGATCTTAAGCAACAAGGATACATTGAAAGACAAGAGGTATATGTATATAATTCCAATTACGCATTTAGATAAAGGTTATAATGCAATCCTTCTATAATACTGACTTACGGTATATTGGATTCTAGGAGTGTTTTTCTGATTTTTTATTTTTTATTTTGGTGCTGCAAGGTTAAACAAATGGTGGTGGCCACACTTGCTGAATCTGGCATGAATCTTTCTGATGAAGTCATCGAGAGCATTATCGACAAGGTAATACTTTGCTGCGGTATTTCTGTATTTTATCAATCTGCTTCTGCTAAGATTGCAATTCTAAAACTAGATATTATATATTACACACCCCATATAATATGAGAAATAAAATTATATGAGGTTGCATATGCAGGATCTGTGTGTTGATATAAGTGTGCCCCTTTTTGGTGCATTTAGTTTTATCTTTATTTGTTAATTTCTTTCTGATTTTGTTTCCATTGGGGGCAAAAAAGACATTTGAGGAGGCAGATACAAAGCATGATGGAAGAATAGACAAGGAAGAATGGCGTAGCCTTGTCTTGAGACATCCCTCTTTGCTAAAAAACATGACACTTATGTACCTTAGGTATATTCTTTTGTTATTAATTTTTTTTTCTCTTTTGTTGCTAGCAATCCCCAATTTATCCCTCAAATATACATAGGGTTGGTGTTTGGTTGAGGCCTAAACCATGGAATAAGGGGTTTAGGTCTCAGTTATTCTACCAAATGCTAATTAGGCGTGACTCTACCCCCCCCCCCTCCCCCGCGCCCCTCTTCTTTAGTCGGTACTATTTCTTAATAGCTTGGGCCATGACATAACTCTAGACCTCAACCAATCATGAATAGCTATGCCAACTTAGGCCTCTGAAATTTTAGGCCCCAATTCAAACCAGTTGTTACTTCTAACAAACAAAGGGAAAATGGAACATGCATATCAAATTGTCCGAGTGTGTTTCTACTTTGTAGTGGGTACAAATTGAATCAGTTGACATCCATCGTTCCGAATGACCTCTAATTAAGTTTCCAACAATACTTTGAATTTCAGGGATATAACTACAACTTTCACAGATTTTATCTTCAACTCCAGAGTAAAAGATGACTGAAGTTTCAGTTTTTTTTTTTTTTTTTTTCAAATTTAATTAGTATAAAGGGAAAAGAAAAGTGAAAAGGGATGTACATTAGTGAAGGGGTCTCTTTGTTACTGTAAAATTAGCTTTGAAATTTTGAATTTGGTTTTGCATGATTCTCCATCTTGTATTTTATTTTAATGTATTCAATTTTTGAGCGGGAAAGGTGGTTATATCCTAGAATTCCATATACATGTTATAAAATGATATTATTTGAAGTACAACAGTTTGCAACAGAGCGTGCCACAAAAACTCTACTTTGTTTTTGGTTGTTTATCAGTGAAAAAAAAACTGGGTGTGATATTCTTTGGTTCTCAGTTCTGTTTCCACACAAAATATTGGGCATGTTCGGATGTATAGCAGGCGGGGGAGTGGGCACATGAACGAAAATATTTTGCCCTGATTGTTATTGTTCACGTGGAAAAATTCACTATGAACAATAATTTTTGGGCTACAGCCGAACAGGTCCTTAGGCGAACAGGTCCTTAGGCTATGTGTATATATTATAAAATAAAGTTCACTCTTTTGTTCCCAAGGCAATGTAAAAGGTGAAACTTATTCTTTCCAAGGCAATATTAAGACTGAGATTTTGCAGGTTATATGTAGGGATGAAAATGGTATGAATAATATTCAATTCGTATTTGTTCCGTATTCAAAAACTTAGATGTGGATATCCGATATTTGAATATCCGTGTAGATAAAGATACTGATATAGTTTTACGTTTTAATTATCCGTATTCGAATAGTAGATATATACTATATATTGTAATATATTTTATGAAAAATTTATGTTATTCACCATTATAATTAGATAAATATTATGATTTTTAATATTTTTTATATTATTTTAATAAATGTACCATCTCATTTGGACCAGTATCCGTATTAGAAAAATGAAAAAAAGAGATATGGATATGATTTTACTACTATCCGCTCCGTTTTCACCCCTAGTAATATGTCAAGTGTTTATTATTATTATTTTTTTCATGTTTGAAGCGAAATATTTTTCAAAGTATGTGCCAAATGTGAGCAACTCTGTTAGATTTTAACAAATAAAGATATTAAACTGCATGTCAATAATTAATTAAGAGTATGTTTGGCAATTACGAGATAATAAACAAATTAATTTTATTAGTGTGGGATTTGAATAGTGTGGAAAGTCTAGAAAATAATATCAATTAATTAAGAGCATGTTTGGCGAAAAGGGTATTTCATGGACATAGAAATGTGTGAAAAAGTCTTATTGTTTGGACATAAGTGGAAATTGTGACAAGAATCTCAGAGGGAGGGGAGGTGTCCGATGCCCATCGGATCAGATTCTGTTCGATGGGTGGTTTCTACCGTCCGATTTAATTCAAGATCTGTGTGCATCACTTTAATATCCGTGCTGTTTGCTTTAATATTCGTGCGCACAGATCTTGAAATAAATCGGACGATAGAAACCACCCATCGAACACTGTTCTGGTGCGATGGGCATCGGACACCCTCCTCTCCCAATCTCAGAGAGGAAGACTTAAAAAAAAAAAAAATCAAATTATACGCATTTCTATTTTTGTTGTTGGGTCTAAATTTGATGGCAAAAGATGGACCTATCTACCACATAATCTGGATCGGATCGTTTAGTTGCACTGAATTCTATTATTTGAGTGATTTAGAGTATAGTAGATCTATTTGTTTAATTGGAATATTTGATCGGCAAGTTGTTAAAAATTTAATTGTATTTAGATCATTAAATGTAGGTGGGTTGATTACCGATGAGGCTGTTATTATATGAAAATAATAGTTGGGCATATCAACGTGAGTTAAAAAGTGTTTTGACCGTTGGTGCTAGTTGCAAATTTATAATTTATAAATTAATTAGTAGTTGTTTTCCAAAAGAGTAAATGCTGTTTGCAGAATGACTCGTTATGTACGTGTCAGCTTCTTATTTCTTTAGAATTTTCGAAATTACATATTCCCCCCTCTAAAACTTATAATATCAAAAATGTCCTTCTAAATTTTAAGTACTCACACATTTATCCAACTTAGTGTTTATTCTGTTAAAACTCATATTAAATTTGTAAAACATCATTTTTTTTTACCATCTGTTAAAAAAAAATACAGTCCATGACTCTCAGAAAAACATTTATATCTTCGGATCTGAATCTGCTGCGATTCTTTACTCATAAACAGTAGCCTACAATCCCTGCTTTCTCAAATCCAACTGTTGAATTGTTTCGAGATTCATGCACAGAAAAATCAGTTGTTTTGAGATACGTGTACAAAAATCATTGGACAGTTGGATTTGAAAAAATAGGAATTTTAAAATTACTGTTCATCATATTCGGATCGCAGCAGATGTGAATCATATATCTTCTGACTGATTATTGCGACGCATGCACAGTAAAATATTGTAATTTTGAGGTTTTGAGGGGTATTCATGAAATTCCATAAAAAAGTATAGCAATGGGACAAATGCATGGCGATATTTAGCAGCACCCCTTAATGAATTGAATTGCAAATGAATTGCTTTCGCATGTGAGCTGTGTTCCATCAACTCCTCTCTTTGTCTTCTTGTACGCTTTTTTTTTTTTTTTTTTAGTTTTTTCATTATCACACAACAAAATTATAGAGCTGTATTATTTTATTTTCTTCTTCTTCTTTTTTGCCAGATGATTCCCAAAGAAAATCACAGAACCTATGGGAAAATGAAACCTGGCATCATGCAGCCTAATTGCACTAACAATAAAGTTAAAAACAGTAATAAGTACTGTGCAGAATGAATGATTTCAAGGTAGCTTGAAGCATTAAATCGCATCATTCACCCCTAATTCTAATTTCAACCAAAACCATTTTAATTCGATTTTCATCTCTAAAACATAACGGGGTCGTTCAGCAACAAAGAATTAAGAGCTTGAGAAACGGTAAGAAACATATGTCCGGTTGTCTTAATCCGTGGTGAAAGATTAAGCGCTTAAGGTCCGGACAATGGATTAAGATCCGGACAAAAGGAAGCTAAAGGAATTGGTGTTCGACAGAATTAAGCGGCTAAATAAGCTAAAAGAAGTGGATTAAGACTTAAAAATGCTTAATCCATGCTTGTGTAACAACTCCGTTCCTGTCAGTCTAGAATATTGCACTATTTAATATTTCTCAAAGCTTAACTGGCAACAGATTTGATTAATTCCTCTAGAACAAACTATAACCACCACGCTTCCATTCTCTTTCACAACTGACTGTTCTGGTCTATAGTCTATAGTATAGTCTATGGGTGTGCATGTGCAGATGTGCTCCATCGTTTCTCACATTTTCACCTGTATTATTATTGTAGGGAGAGCAACCAATACAAGCACCTCTCTTTTAGTGTCGGTCAACAAGGATCGGTTCCGTTAACTAATTAATAAATATATTAATTAATACAAGTTGGTGCCTCTGAGCATGTTACATGAAATTATATATATTTATATTTATTTTATTAATAGGGTACACATGGTATTCACAGCTCAGCATTTAAGCTGACCTTTCACCTACCGCTTCGGCGCGTCCATCCTTCTGTAATCCTACTTTAATTGTAGAATAATAGAATTCCTGTTATGTTCTATTCTACTCATCATCATTTCATTTCATATCAATTATTATTTGTATCCATCTATCCAGTGTAGTAAAATTCGGTCTATTCGGCCGAATATTTCTATTTGGTTGCAATCCGAATAGAAAATTTATATTTGATCTGAATATGAAGTTTAGAACATATTGCCGGTTTAGAGTATATTAATAGTGATAAAATACCGGTTTAAAGTATATATTAACAGTAATTTATATCACATATTACCAGTAATAAAAATACTGATTTAGAGTATATTAACAGTTAGTCATACCACATATTACCGTATGCTTGTTTATATATACGAATTCTCATTTAAAATCCGCATATATAAATCCGAATAAAAATCCGCATACCGTATATACGATTTGTGGTGGCCTTCTGCATACCAAATGAGAACCGAATTTCAAAACACTGCATCTATCTATCTAAAATTTTGGCCTACTATGTATTTGTAAACCAAACATTATTTTAGTTTTTGATCTTTATTTAGTATTTACGGAAATCAACATTTTAATTACCCATTATATTTTTCTACCCCTCAATTTTTTAGAGACAAAATTTCATATCTCTGTCTTTCTTCTTATTTTTCAACTTGCATAATTTTTTTTTAATAATATAAGTTTGTCTAGGATTTCCACCTGGACCACCAACTACCAACTTATATATTCCAAAGAGATTTTTTAATAGGAAGAATTAGAATTTGAGAATAATTCTACTGTATGATTCCAGAGAGAAAACCTGTTTTCTTCTGCGCGTAGTATTCACTGAGGGGTGATGGTATATGAAGCATTCTCTTACATCCAAATATGAAGCCTAATAATACCGGGCCCAAGTTGGTATTAACATTAACATAGGTAGTTAAGGGTGGACCCCAAACAGCAGTTGAAGATGCACATTTGTCTGTACAATCAGTGTGATCATAGTAAATCAAAATTGAGACTGTTTCACATTTTGTGAGGTCAGTTGGGTTATAAAAATGAGATCCAGGCTCATAATAAGTAAGAAATAAATTATTGACATGAATGTGGGCACTCCTCTCGTCCTCTTTATCTCGACGTATTAGATATTAGATATTAGATTTGTACAGTAAATAATGTTTTTATTGATTTACTAGGAAAGAAAATGAATGAATGAATAATCCAATTCCATCGTGTCGGTGTCGGTGGGTCTTTGTATTTTGGGGCTGAGTCATAGATGCGGTAAGAAGCAACGAATAATAAAGACACACATACTTGTCAGACACACAGAGGTTGCCAGAGAGAGATACACAGGAGGGAAGCAAGAGAGGTAGAGAGAAAGAAGGAAGCAAAAGAGAGCAGATTAGTATCTCTCACTTTCACAGGAGAGCAGCAAGTTTCATTGGGTACTAACGTACTTGTCTTTTCACCCAAGTTGTAGCCAGATCTGGTGAGAGATTGGGGGGGTTTTGGCGCTGTGGAGAGAGAAGAAGAATAGGGAGAGAGCGTGCAATGTGCTTATTCCCGCTTCAGATGCGGGAATTTCAACTCTGATTCTATCTTCTCGCTTCGATTGAGTGCTTGACTGGAGAGCTGCGTCAGATCTGGTTTAATTTGGGAGCATTGCTGGTGCTCAAGTGAGAGATAGAGAGAGAGAAGAGGGGAGTAAGAAGAGGCCGAAATGGAGGCGAGTGCGGGTCTAGTGGCCGGCTCGCATAACAGAAATGAGCTTGTCGTCATCCGCCGGGACGGAGAATCTGGCGTATGCTTTAATTTCTCTTCTTATTTTTTCTTCTTTTAATTATCTCTTACTTTACTATTATGCGAACCTGAGCTTTGAGTTGGATCTCAGGAGGAATGTAGTTAGAAATTCTATTCTAGTTATGATGTTAGGTACCAAGCACCATTTTTCAGTTTCATAGGTCATAGTCACAATACCATACACATAGATATATTTTTTTAACTATTTTTTTCTATAATTATGTTTATTTGGGTCTTTCTGATTGATATAATTATCTGAAGTTAAGCTTATACTTTGGTGATACAGTACCAATTACAAGCTTCATCTGACCTAACTTAACCGGTTACGTAATAGTGACAGCGCAGTTTAGTACTATTATTATATGCGTTGCTATTTGTTTCTATTAGTCCCAATTTTACTTTTACCTAAATAAATTCTTTATTGTTCTGGTACCTTTTTTTAATTTAGATAATAATAAGATTTAAGCCCAAGTGGTGTGAGAGTTCCTCATGGATTGGGATGTATTTCCCTGAAATGTTAACTTTTTTTTTCTTTTATCGTACAGCCAAGACCAATGAAACAGTTGAATGGGCAGATCTGCCAGATCTGCGGGGACAATGTGGGGCTGAATGATGACAAGGAGCTGTTTGTGGCATGTAATGAGTGCGCCTTCCCCATGTGTAAGACTTGCTATGAGTACGAGCGCCGGGAGGGCAACCAGATCTGTCCCCAGTGCAAAACCCGTCTTAAACGCCACAAAGGTAAGGTAATTGGAGAATTTTTAGTTTTTCGGTTTATTATAACCCAGATAGACTAACAATGGCCTCAACTATGACCTTTTATAGGATGTGCTCGAGTCAATGGAGATGAGGATGAGGATGGTGTAGATGATCTCGAGAACGAATTTAAAGACATGGGCGGTGATGACGATGCTGAGTCTGTGCTCCACAGTCACTTGAGCTATGGCCGCGGTCGAGACTATGACTTGCCCCGTTCTTACAATGCCATTCCAAATGTCCCTCTTCTTACCAATGGCCAGATGGTGTGCCCTCTCTCTCTCTCTATTTCTATCGGTACCATGACCAGGCAAATTTTGTTTGAACTGTTTGTAGCGCATTTTCATTGGTGTTTTCACTGGATTTTCTGATGGGGCTCTCACTGTTCTCTGCATTTTTATGCAATTGTAGGTTGATGACATTCCCCCCGAGCAGCATGCTCTGGTACCTTCTTTCATGGGTGGTGGTGGAAAGAGAATCCACCCACTTCCATTCACAGATCCTAATATGCCAGGTGCTTTGATCTTTCTTTTCCTTGATTATAACTTTTCTATATTTCCTTATTGAATGTTGCTTTTGAGTTTCCACTTATACTTCTTGAAATTATGCTGCATATTCACTTTTGATATGCACTTCGTAGTTCCCTACACTTGTTGTTTTTCAAGAATTATATTTATACATCTTATCACAGGGTCTTTTCTAAGTTCCACTGTATCCCCGTGACCATGAAACATCACTATACATAAAAAGGATCCATTTTTTGACATTAATCTCTAGCAATATATTTGTGTAGTGCAACCAAGATCGATGGATCCTTCGAAAGACCTGGCAGCATATGGCTATGGAAGTGTCGCATGGAAAGAGAGGATGGAACTATGGAAGCAGAAGCAGGACAAGACACACCACATGAGAACTGGTGGTGGGGACGGCGATGATGATGGGCTTGATCTTCCACTGTAAGATAAAAAAAAATAAGATACTTTTTTTTGCAGTTATTTTGATGTAACCAGATCAGAGAAACATAAATAGTTGTCATGTTAACAGAAAACAAAAAAATAATTTAGTGGCTCTTTAATTGATATTGACCTGTAGTAATACCATTTATTTTGACCTTTTTTTTAACCTGTGGTGCAGGATGGATGAGGCGAGACAACCATTGTCAAGGAAACTGCCATTCCCATCTAGTCAAATCAACCCGTACAGGATTATTATAATAATTCGTCTGGTTGTTCTTGGGTTCTTCTTTCACTACCGAGTAACTCATCCCGTCAATGATGCATTTGCACTTTGGCTCATATCAGTTATTTGTGAGATTTGGTTTGCTTGTTCTTGGGTTCTTGATCAATTCCCCAAGTGGCTTCCCATTGAGAGGGAAACCTATCTTGACCGTCTAAATCTAAGGTTGGTTGCTTCCTGTACAATGTCCAATTTTAAAAAGTTCTAAAATACCAGGTCAATATTCTATCAGTCTATATGACAGGCAATATGGGTTTTCTGCTTATTTTATAGCGCCACCTGCCTTCTTCATTCTTTTATTGCTTTAACTACTTTCGAGCTCTATTATTCAAGTAATCTTCTTGATAAGAAGAAAGAGATTTAATGCTTTAAACAAGCTAACATGCAATAGAACCTAAGAAGCTAGGACAAACGAAGCTTTCGCTAAGTAGTAATATGTCTGTTTCGCCTTTGTTTTGATATGAATTTCCAAAGCTAATCCCTGTGCACCAAAAAACCAAACAAAAAGAAAGAAAAGAAAAAAAATTACTGATATAATGAACTCTACAGACTCTACCAATTGTCATGATATTATACTCCTTGATCCTTGATCATCCCTTTCTTTTATTTCCCGTTCCGTAGTCAGAGTGTTTAATGTGAGATTTTTATCTGGTCAGGTATGATAAGGAAGGTCAACCGTCACAGCTTTCACCAGTTGATTTCTTTGTGAGTACAGTTGATCCCATGAAGGAACCACCTCTTGTCACAGCAAACACTGTTCTCTCTATCTTGGCTGTAGACTATCCTGTTGACAAGATCTCTTGTTATGTCTCTGATGATGGTGCTGCCATGCTGACCTTTGAGGCCTTGTCCGAGACCTCTGAGTTTGCAAAGAAATGGGTCCCATTTTGCAAGAAATTCCATATTGAACCACGTGCACCGGAATATTACTTCCAGCAAAAAATAGACTACTTGAAGGACAAGGTGATGCCATCCTTTGTTAGAGAAAGGAGAGCGATGAAGGTACATCAGCCTTTTGTTTTGCCTCTTTATTTAGAGCTTATCTTTGTTAGTAGTTCTGTTAATTTTGTTCTTCTTGATCTCAGAGGGATTACGAGGAGTTTAAAGTAAGAATAAATGCGCTAGTTGCTAAGGCAGAGAAAGTTCCGGAAGAAGGGTGGACAATGCAGGATGGAACTCCTTGGCCTGGAAACAATGTCCGTGATCACCCTGGCATGATTCAGGTATATACTTTGAAGATTTTGGCGTCGTTTGTAAATTTGTTGACAAGTGTTTTCTTTGTTGTCTTCTGTAAGCACCAGAAACTAATATTGTTTACATTGTTCATAAAATTAGGTATTTTTGGGTCAAAGTGGCGGGCATGATGAGGATGGTAATGAATTACCGCGCTTGGTTTATGTCTCGAGAGAAAAGAGACCTGGTTACAATCATCACAAGAAGGCCGGTGCAATGAATGCCCTGGTAAACCCTATTTCCTTGTATTCTTTCCCTTTAGCGTCATGGTCAAAGTATCATATCGAGAATTTAGGAATTGCGCGGAAAAAATTAAAAGTTCAGTATGAAATCTTTAGAAGAATACTGAGTTGTGAAGTCGTGACACCTGAAATAATTTCAAATTAAAAGAAATCCAAATGAATGGTCAAGCACGTAGATCTTATTTAGTAAAACTTGGTACCGACCACGACCAATTGACCAGCAACCTACGCTTAAATTCTTATTTCCAGGTGTCGGTTTTGTTACTGACTATTTTTCTTTTGGGCAGGTTCGAGTGTCTGCTGTGCTAACAAATGCGCCGTATCTTTTGAACTTGGATTGTGATCATTACATCAACAACAGCAAAGCTTTGAGAGAAGCAATGTGTTTCATGATGGACCCTTTGGTTGGGAAGAGAGTATGCTATGTGCAATTTCCACAAAGATTTGATGGCATTGATCGACACGATCGATATGCTAACCGTAACATAGTCTTCTTTGATGTAAGCATCTCACCTCATAACCTTGTCTCTTTATGCTCCTATGTTTGATAAATTCAAACAAGTGAAAACAAAGATTCAAATAAGCACTAAGAAAACTACAATAGTTACATTTTTGGGCTTATCTTCTTATTTTAAGAATAAAACACAAATTTACACTTCATTTCTTGCATAGATTAACATGAAAGGTTTGGATGGCATCCAAGGGCCAATCTACGTCGGAACGGGATGTGTGTTTAGAAGGCAAGCATTGTATGGTTATGATGCTCCGAAAAAGAAGAAGCCTCCGTCTAGGACATGCAACTGCTGGCCCAAGTGGTGCTTCTGTTGCTGCTGCTGTGGTACCAGAAAAAATAAATCCGGCAAATCCAAACAGGGAAGGAAGTTCAAGTTTCCCAAATTTTTCAGGAGAAATGACAACAGATTACCTGTCAATGGAACCACCGAAGGGAATGGTGAAGGTACGCACGTGATGATAATAATTTATTTTGTTAAATATGTCGATGTCAACTATAGCCTCTAGATTTGTAACAAAAAGACAACTGAGATTATGATATGATCAGCAGGAGCAGAGCAAGAGAAGTCTGCTGCAGCTATATCAGAGCAAAAATTAGAGAAGAAATTTGGACAATCTCCTGTGTTTGTTTCATCAACCTTACTTGAGGATGGTGGGACCTTCAAAGGCGCTAACCCTGCATCTCTTTTGAAGGAAGCGATACATGTCATCAGTTGTGGCTATGAAGACAAGACCGACTGGGGAAAAGAGGTTTGTACTAATTACTTTATTTACATGAACTGAATTCTACTACTTTTAATTAATTATTTGCTACATGTTTTTTTCTTCTTTGACAGGTTGGGTGGATCTATGGTTCAGTTACAGAGGATATTCTGACAGGATTTAAGATGCACTGCCACGGGTGGAGATCAATTTACTGTGTACCAAAGAGACCAGCGTTTAAAGGATCTGCACCTCTCAATCTTTCTGATCGTCTGCACCAGGTGCTCAGGTGGGCCCTTGGATCTGTTGAAATTTTCTTCAGCAAGCACTGCCCCATCTGGTACGGTTACAATAGCGGTTTGAAATGGCTTGAACGGCTTTCCTATATCAATTCAGTGGTCTACCCCTGGACCTCCATCCCTCTTCTTGCTTACTGTACCTTGCCTGCAGTTTGCCTCCTGACTGGGAAATTTATCACACCTGAGGTATGTATCTATTGCTCTTTAAATTTAGGAATATTAAATTGCTTATAAGCTAGCTTCAGGTGTAGTGATATGATTTTCAGTTATGGAAGTAGCTGTTTTCTCATTTTGTGTGAATTGTTTGTTGGTGGTACACATGGAGGTCCAATATACATGTTGTTTTGTACCGGCACTGGTCTGACTAGCATGCTTTTATATCAATTTGATTGCTCATTTGGTAACTTGAAACCTTTGCAGTTGAGCAATGTGGCTAGTCTTTGGTTCATGTCTCTCTTCATCTGCATTTTTGCAACCTCAATTCTGGAAATGAGATGGAGTGGCGTCAGAATTGATGACTGGTGGAGAAACGAGCAGTTCTGGGTCATTGGAGGTGTTTCCGCTCATCTCTTTGCAGTGTTCCAGGGTCTGTTAAAGGTACTTGCCGGTATCGACACCAATTTCACAGTCACGTCCAAAGCTGGAGATGACGAAGCATTCTCTGAGCTGTACACCTTCAAATGGACCACGTTACTCATCCCTCCCACAACTCTTCTCATTTTCAATTTTATTGGTGTCGTTGCTGGTGTGTCAAATGCTATTAACAACGGGTATGAGTCGTGGGGCCCACTATTCGGCAAGCTTTTCTTTGCTTTCTGGGTGATCGTCCATCTCTATCCTTTCTTGAAAGGTCTCGTTGGCCGCCAAAACAGAACTCCAACCATTGTCATTGTGTGGTCTATTCTCTTGGCCTCCATCTTCTCCCTCTTGTGGGTCCGTGTCGACCCATTCCTTGCTAAAGGTGATGGACCCATTTTGGAGGAATGCGGCTTGGACTGTAACTAATAAACAAATAAACAAACATGGAGCTTAATTCTTTTGGTGACCTAAGCAGGGAATACAGCAGGTAATCAATCTGTAGATAGAAACACCGGCTGTGGCAAATATATTTTCAGGAACCATTTTCTATTGTTTCAATTTTCATTGGTGACTCCAGTCTCCTGTTTCCGGGCGAGGAAAAAGCAGCGGTTGCGGGGCTTTGATTTTTTCCTTATTTTAGAGGAAGGAGATCTGCGGGGAAACCAATCCAAACCATCATTTGTTGATTAGATTGTAGTTGAAATTATTGTTCATGGGAATAATGTTATTAGGATGAGTGAGTGGTTGATTATTCCCCGTTTTGTACTTGTGGGATTGTGTTATTAGTGTAATAATTTTATACAGTGATATGAAGTGTGCTTGCTATTGAACTGAACGATTTGTTGTTGTATTGACTACACTTTCTTCGCTATACAAGGGAACGGTTATGTATAATGGTTTGAGCTGCTTCTGATATTTTTTTTATTTAATTTAATTTATCCGTCCTGGCATTAGGTTATATGTACCAAATTAGACGATTTTGTTTCTATTTTGTCGAGTAAGAGTCGTTCATGTATCATTAATAGTAAGATATTTGCAAAATGCCACTTAAGAGTGTCAGTTTACTTTGTCAGGAGGCAATAAATAAAGGAGAAATTGTAAAAATGCCACTTCAAAATTTTCAAATTGTGAAAATGTCACTTCAAACTTCATAAATTTGTAAAAATGCCATTTCAAATAATTAATGACTAAAATACCCTCGCTTGTCCATCTCCATCTCTGCCCCTCCGCCGCCTCCTCCCGCACTCTCCGCTGGCGTGACCTTCGCCCGTCACAAGAGACACAAGAAGCAGTTTCCGGACATGATTTCTCTCGTCCGCCTTCGCATTCTTCACAAACCCTCTTCCGACAAGTCGCCATTCGGAACATGAGAAGAAGAGAATGCAGGAGAAATAAGAGGAGAGGAAGGGTATTTTAGTCATTAATTATTTGGAGTGATATTTTGACAATTTCAAAGTTTGGAGTGATATTTTCACAATTTGAAAGTTTTGGAGTGGCAATTTCACAATTTTTCCATAAATAAAAGCTGAAGTTGATGGACCCAGTATTTATTCCTGTGAATACAATGTCTGTGTTGTGGTTTTTTTACCAGAGACAATAACCACTAGCCAGAGAATTTTTTTTCTTTGTTTAGGAAAATTAAGTAAAATAATTGCAAAAATGTAAAAAAAAAGTAAGGTTATAAGAGGTTGGCTGTGAGCCTGTGACTGTGAAGCAGGATCATTAACTAAAAACTGTCATATTATTTTAGTGCAGTGCAACATTTGATAATTTAGAGACCACACTTGCTCTCAAATTCACTTCATTTTAGTTTAAATTGTTACTGTGTTTTAACAATTTTCTGAAACTTCTTCATTGTATTCTCTCTTTGATTTGGTTATTTGCATAAAAATTGGGACCTAGAACCAGTTCTCATTTGTTGAGCAATACCAGTGTCCAGTACTTTAATTGTCTTGACAGAACTGAGAACTGGTATACTGAGAACTTGTATTAGAGTAATACCAAGTCAATTTAGAGGAGAAACGACGACAGATCAATGCTGTTTTTTTCTTTTCTTTTCTTTTCTTTTTGGGTGATCAATTCCAATTTGTCTGTTGTGCATTTTAAGAAAATGACAGCAGCGCAGCTGGCCGAAGCATCGAGGGGAAATTTTTTTTAGCAAATTAAGCGATAATTAGTCACGTATCATTCCTAATAAAATAGTCGCATTGGTTCATGCATTTTCTTATCTTTTATCAATCTGTAATTATTATTCTTATCAGTAAGAAATGTCAACTTGCTAATTCAACGGAGATAGAAATACAAAAATATTTAATGTGGAAATATTCATAAAATGCCCGTTAAATTAGGAAACGGGTCGGGTATGAAATATCCGCGTTATAGCAGGAGACTAGGAGTAACATATCCGTGTCATGTTATAAGTAATAATGACAGTCATAATATGAGCATCATTTACTGCTGCCAAAAGATAAATAAAACAAATGTGTGCCAATCCACTAAAGTTTGGCAGGAATGTACCGGAGAGGATTGATAAATTGGAGCAGAGCAGGTACAGGTCAAAACGGATCGGATACAGTTCGAATAGTGGTAAAATCATATTTGTATCTGTTTTTTTTTTTCGGATACGGATACCTATTGGATATTAGACGAATACGGATCGGATAGGATATTTATTAAAAATATATATAAATATGATTAAAAATATCAAAATTCATAATATTTATCTAATTATAATGGTGAATAACATAAATTTTTCATAATATATATTAAATTATATTATATATATCTACTATTCGGATATAGATTATTAAAATTTAAAAGCATATTCGTATTCGTATCCGCACATATATTCAGATATCGGATATCGTATTTATTTTTCAAATATGGATCCGAATACGACCCATTTTCACCCCTAAGAGCAGGCCTCTGCCGGTCAACCAAACCAAACTGACTGGATATCTCCAGTGGTAGCTGTCAGCTGCCAAGTCTCCTCAGTCATGCTTTGGCCTCTGTTAAGCTGTTTATATATTTTTTTTAAATTATCATCATGTATTCAATTGACAATGAGACTATGAGAGTTGTAGTTCGGGTTGTTGATTTTTGTTTTCTGTTTTAATAATTAATGTAGTAATTTAACAGCAAACATAAAACTATGTACTTACTTTTAACAGCAAATAAAAGAAAATAATGTAAAAATCTTCTATAAGAAATATTATCAATACAAAAAATTATACAAGAAAGAAACAACATCGTATAAATAATTTAAATAGCTATGTAGAAACGTTAACTGAAAACTATTCTAAATAAACTTACAGTAAACATAGACATTTTGTGATAGAAATTAAGAGAGTTTGTATTTTGTGATAGAAATTTTCATGTGGTTAATCATCCTGGTTGTTTATGATATATGTTTTTCAAATTTTAGAAAATTTATTGATTTATAAAATTACTTATAAAATTATTATTATTAAGAATTTAAATTATGTTAAATATATTTTATGTTTCGCAACACTTCGGTGAGGAATAAAAGACTAAGTACTTTTTTTTTACAGTGTTTTGAAATTCAATTCTCATTCGGTATGCGGAAGGCCACCGCATACCGCATATGTGAATTTTTATTCGGATTTATATATACGGATTTTAAATGAGAATTCGTATATATAAACAAGCATATGGTAATATGTGGTATGACTCACTGTTAATATACTCTAAACTGGTATTTTATCACTGTTAATATACTCTAAATCAGTAATATGTGGTATAAATCAGTGTTAATATACTTTAAACCGGTATTTTATCACTATTAATATACTCTAAACCAATAATATGCTCTAAACTTCATATTCACATTAAATATAAATTTTTTATTCGAATTGCAATCGAATAGAAATATTCGGACATTCGTCCGAAGTAGACCGAATTTTAAAATACTGCTTTTCTTAGCTATATTCTACGGAGTAGAGAATACAGATCCAGCAAACAGAAAAAGAAAAAAAAAATAAACAAATAAACAAATAAAATAATAAAAGAAGAGGAGGAAGAAAAAATATCCTCTTATTCCTTCACTTTCCTCTCCATTTCTCATTTTCTCTGAAACCAACCCCAAATCCCACCCACCTCTTTCCTCAGCCATGGTCTCCAGCTCGCTCCTCCGCCGCGCCATCTCCTCCGCTCCGTCCAGCTCGCTCCTTCGCCCCCTGTCGGCGCGCCTCTTCTCCTCCTCCTCCGATGAGACGGTCCTCTCCATCGAGACCAGCGTCCCTTTCACGGGCCACAGGATCGAGCCTCCCTCTCGCACGGTCGAGACCTCGCCTAAGGAGCTCCTCTCCTTCTTCCGCGACATGGCCCTCATGCGTCGCATGGAGATCGCCGCTGATTCGCTCTACAAGGCCAAGCTGATCCGGGGGTTTTGCCACCTCTACGACGGACAGGAGGCGGTGGCCGTCGGGATGGAGGCCGCCATCACCAAGGCCGATGGTATCATCACCGCCTACAGAGATCACTGTATTTTCATCGGCCGTGGTGGCACGCTCGTCGAGGCATTCGCCGAACTCATGGGGCGCAAGGCTGGCTGCTCTAATGGAAAGGGTGGATCTATGCACTTCTATAAGAAGGATGCTAGGTATTTATATTCCCATGGTTTTTTTTTTTCTCTCACATGCCTTAATTAGTTAATCGGTGTTAATTACAGTGTCTATAGAATTTGAAAATTGATTTCTCTACAGTTAGTGTGTTTATGATAGTTGTTAAAGTAGACATTTGGTAAAACTTGTGCAGTCCTATGTAGGGCAAGTTTATTTTCTTTCAGAGGATATATGTAGTGTAGTGCTTACTTTTCTTTCATGGTACTAATGCAGCTGCAAGAGTTTCTGA
This sequence comes from Carex cristatella, assembly GCA_024447775.1. Lineage (NCBI taxonomy): Eukaryota > Viridiplantae > Streptophyta > Magnoliopsida > Poales > Cyperaceae > Carex > Carex cristatella. Next base: position 1,137,260 of record JAJHPF010000016.1, read on the forward strand.
GTTCATAATTCTTTGTTACGTAGTTCTTCAAAATTACCCAAATTTTGATTCTGTCTGAGACATACAGATAAGTTGAACAAGAAAGTGCTTCCTCTTTGTCACAAATAATCACATATCTTTTGTCAAATTAGTGCACCAAATTGGATGTGATGTTGGGTTCTTGTTTGTAATAGTACCTAATTTATAATAAGTGTGTTGTGATACTCAAATCGTAAGAATATTAACATCGTTACTTATGTAGGTTCTATGGTGGTCACGGGATTGTGGGGGCCCAGGTGCCATTGGGTTGTGGTGTGGCCTTTGCACAGAAATATAACAAGGAAGGTGCTGTCACCTTTGCACTATATGGAGACGGTGCAGCGAACCAAGGGCAGCTTTTTGAGGCACTCAACATCTCTGCTTTGTGGGACCTGCCTGCAATCTTGGTCTGCGAGAACAACCACTGTTAGTGTTTTTTTTTTCATAGCTGTTTTCATGGCTTGCTTTAGAGGTTATCAAACTCGATTTTGGTCCTAATTTTACTTTGTTTATTTAGTGAGGTAAGTAACTAATTAGATTATAATTCATAGATGGAATGGGAACCGCTGAGTGGAGAGCAGCAAAGAGCCCTTCCTACTACAAGCGTGGTGACTATGTTCCTGGATTGAAGGTTGGAAAAACTCAAATTTTGATCGTTTCTTCTTTAGATTAATTGATTTGAAACCATCACTAGCCACTGCTCTTGTTGACCTGGCCTGGCATCTCCATAATTGTCAAATTTCCATCTGTAGACATATCCGAGTAATGTGCAGTTCTTGGTAATATTTCATATGGAGGGGCTGTGGGTTTTATTTGGATGAAAACATGCATAAACTATCATATTTCTGTAATTGAGCATGATTGAACTATTGTACCTTTTTAATTGAATCCTTTGTTTAAAGGTTTTATTCCAAAGTATAGAAATTGAGGTATTTACATGACCTTACATTGTTATTATTAGGTTGATGGTATGGATGCTCTCGCTGTGAAGCAGGCTTGCAAGTTTGCTAAAGAGCATGCACTGGCAAATGGACCAATTGTTAGTACTTCATAGCTCCTTTTTTAATCTTACATCTGTGTTCTTTCCTTTGCAACCTTTTTTTTTATTTATATCATGCATAATACTTCTTTCCTCCTCCTGTTAATGATACTTGCTACATGTATCTTCTTAGTCAACAATAAAGTGCAATTTTTGCACCAAGTGAAAAATTTAGCACGAGCAAGAAAAGCATGATTTCTCTCTCACTTATAGCAATGTTCTTTATTCGTTTACATTTTTTGTGTATCTAGATTCTTGAGATGGACACTTACAGATACCACGGCCACTCGATGTCAGATCCAGGTAGCACGTACCGTACCCGTGATGAGATCAGCGGGATTAGACAGGTCACCCAAGTTTGGCTCAATAATCTTTTTCTTTTAATTTAGTTTCAAGTACATTCCATCCTCAAATTTTTTATTTTATCCACATACAGGAACGTGATCCAATCGAAAGAATCCGTAAATTGATCTTAGCCCATGATATCGCACCTGCTTCTGAACTCAAGGTAATTTCGACATCCTTTTGCTTCTTTTATAATCACAGGTGCATGTTAAGTTGTCACTTATGCTTTTTTTTGTCAGGATATTGAGAAAGAGATCAGGAAACAAGTCGATGATGCCATTGCTCAGGCCAAGGTTGTTACATTAAATAAACATCTAATTGGTTTTTGTCAATTTTGCCTTATGTAATTTGATTCACGTATTATTGCTGCTGTTTTTTTTTTTTAATGATTTTTCATCTTTTTGTGATATACAGGAATGTCCAATGCCCGACGAGTCTGAGCTTTTTACAAATGTGTATGTGAAAGGTTACGGTGTTGAGGTAATATATCTATAATTGTACGATGTTATGTTTTCAAAGAAGAAAGAAAAATTACCAGTACCTATTTTTATTGATTACACAAACAAGGTTTAAATAACCTGCAATTGTGTGCATCAAGCACCAAACATGACCAATAATGCTTAACTTAAATGTCTGACAAGGAAGGTCTGAATAATAGATATATATTATTTTCGGGTTGTTACAGTCATTTGGCCCGGACAGGAAGGAAATCAGAGCAACTCTTCCCTGATTTGGTAATTGCATTCAAGTTTTGTCAACTAGGCGCTAAAAAAGAAAAAAAAAAAAAAAAAAAAGAATTGTTCACCAAATAAGCATGGAAAGATGAAGGTTCAGACACCCCAAGCATTTTTCTTAGTGAATATATATAAATTTATATATGCTCGTATAGTCAAACTATAATGGGGGACCATCTTCATAGATTCCTTTGTTTTTTTCACTCTCTAGCAACTTCATTTGATCTTAATATTTCTCTGTTGTAACTTTTGGTTTGAAATTTTTGTTTTTGACTAATTGTTTCATGTGCATGCTGATTGCTGCATGTTCTCTAGTGGTTAAAAACACTCGAATGATCTTTTGTGCTCTCGGTAAAAAGAATTGTTTCTTATTGCCTTGCTTAAATTTTTTCTTCTCAGTTTTCTGTTGTTGCTGCGCGCTCCTAGTTTCCAATTTTGACATGCAAATTAAAATGAGCTCCTGACTAAGATCGGGTAATCTGATCATGATTTGAATTGTCAAAGTCCGAATAAAACTAAAATGGGGCCTGGTAATTGGGCCGGGCCTGATGCTGTGGAAACATCTCTTATTTTTTTATTTGGGAATCCGCAAGTTAACACGTCGTATCATGGAGACCAACTTCTGAGTGATGAGATCATGATAGAGGAATATTAATATGGGATGGTGCTTATATCTTTGGTTATTACAATCATACATTTCATACATGAAGGTTTTTTGTTTATGTCGGAGTGTTGAGTTTGTTGTTTGAAAATTCTATCAAATGTTAACGTTGCTTTCAGTCGAAAAGATAAATTTAGCTTTAGGTTCATATCTGTATCGGTTATTACATGCGACACCTGTTTAGAAGAGAGAATGCTTTCGTGAACTATTTTTAACTTTTTTGGGCATTCTCAATATTGTTTATACAGATAATACCTATGAACTCTCTCTACTTATATTTGTTTTTGTACCTCCAAACTACTACCAACACTATGCTAACTAGAAATTGGAGAGAATTTTTTGCCATTGATGATTGGTCGTCGTATCAATTGCATCTCACATGTCCTCTTTATACATTAGTTCCGTACAAAACTATGCAACAAGAAATCAAGAATTGAGTAAATATTATCCTATTTTGTTTGGAGTTTATTATGTGTGGGATGCAAAATGAATTGTTGTGAATAATTATGCACATGAGATGCTAACTATGTTTATAAGCTATAAGTCCTTTCACATCAGGCTTAATTGGTAGCTTTGAAGAAAAATTTGACACGACTTTTGCTCGTCGGCTTGTTGCTCTTTTCGGATGAACACACTCGAAAAGATTACAGAAGAAAGATCTAGTGATGATTTGCTGTTTTCATGAAAAGCAGGAAATTAAAGGAAAGGGGTAGGATTAATTGTCCTGTCCTAATGTTATATCCAGTGAGATTACGACATTTTGCAAAGTGCTCAAGGGATTTTTTTTTTAAAATAGAATTCATTTTAAAAAAAATTAACCAAAAATACTGTGGAAGCTCTGAAAATAACCTCCACCGGTTTCCCAAACCAGTGTAGTTTAGAACGGTGAACTTTTTTAAATAGGTCCTTTCAAGCTACACCGGTTTGGGGACCAGTGGATAGGGGTGTTCAACCGGTCAGTTCGGTCCAAACCGAACTTTGATAACCAAACCAAAAAAAATTACAATAATTGAAAATCCAACCGAACCGACCGAACTAAAATAGCAAACTGAATTAAAACCAAACCGATTAAACCGATTTAAACTTTAGTTTGTTCGGTTGAACCGAATAGAGAAATAAATAAATGGTTTGGTTGAACCGAAAATAAATGGTCTCAAACTATTAATAAATTGTTTGTTCGGTTGAACCGAATAGAGGAGTTTAATCTAAAAAAATCAAAACACGTAGATTCAAAACCGAAAATGAACCAAAATAATATACAAAGTCTCAAACTATTAATCAAATCGGTCGGTTCGGTTTGTTTGGTTTTGAGAATTCAAAACCGAACCGAACCATTTAAACCGAAATTTTCCAGTTCGGTTGAAAACCAGATAAACCGAACCATTTGAACGCCCCTACTGGTGGAGACTATTTTTATAGCTTTAATGGGTACAAGTCTACTGTGGTTAATTTTTTTTGTATGAGTTTTATTTAAAAAAAATCGTGCTCAAGGGTCGGTGCCATGAATGAATCTCTATTTGCAAAGTTAAATCAATCGATCTGAACTGTTTAACACTTTAACACGATCTCTATATAAAAATATACTTGAAAATGAATTTTGTACTTTTTACAATTATTTTACTATTTTATTAAATAGGTTAAAACTCAAAAATCACATGATCTAAAAACTTTGAATCATCTGAAAAAGTGATTTTTTACCTATAGCAAAATCTAAAAAAAACATAAAATTTGGTTTCCAAATACATTTACTTATGGAAATCATGTTGAGCAATTCCTATCGACTGTTTGAACTTCAAAATCAAACACATAAATTCACAGCACGGACCGATCTGCGCTTTGTAAAGTATGGTAAGAGCCTCACTCTTTCTATAATTAAATTATGAGTCAAATTCAATTACCTCCGTAAGAATTTACTAATATATGATATGTTTTGCTGCTTGCACAATAGAGAATGCATAGAGCTAATTAGAAAAGCTATATGAATTTTGTAATTAAAAAAGGAAAAGAAATCAAGTCGTCAGTGTTTGTAAAAATAATATAATAGCACGAGAAGTTGATTGAATTGAAATTGATGAGTTAGTTGGGAGGTCAATTTCATTGGGTTTTCTTCGAGATGGCGATTGGTAATTAAATTGGTTTTCGTGATAAATTAAAACACACACACTGCAACTGCAATGGCACAGATTATTAGTTAATAAATAAACTAATGAGAGTTCTGTCTTTGTCAGAGTGATGACCCAACACAAACCCACTTTAATTATTGATCTTCTCCCACAGCATATATGATATATGTATCACCAGAAGCTACTCAATCATTTAATTAACAATCATGTCATTTTTTCAGCATCAAAAACACACGCTGTGATATTCTAGCAAAAACGAACAAACAAAAAACGAAAATGTTACGTTCAGAATCTGGCTAAAAAAACAAAAGTGGTGTTTATAGCATAAATGAGAGGGTTTTTTTTTTTTTTTTTTTGTTGAAATGCCGTAGGCGATATTTTATTAATAAGGACAAAACCTGTTACATATCATTGTATCTGCACATACATAATTTATACCGGTACAAGTTTGTACTTTTCCTTTGATCATGCACCTGTGTGGTTGCGTTTGTAGTTCCTTGATTTTATTTTCTACGAACTAGAGGTCCTTTGACTTGACTTACGAGTTACGAGCTTTATTATATGAGGAGGAATTCACTTACGTCATTTTTTTGTGACACAAAATTACACCATTTATTTTTAAAGTTTTCGAAGTCTAAATAGTCGATCCAAACCGTTCAACATGATCTCCATATTAAAATGTGCTTAGAGACCAAATTTTACATTTTTTTGAATTTTTTTTTACTATTTGTAAGTATTTTATAAAATCATTATTTTCAGACCATTGAATTTTTGTATCCATCTTAATAAATAGTAAAAAAAATAAAAAAAATATATAAAATTTGATCTGCAAGTCGATTTTTATATATCAAACATGTTGAATGGTTTGGATCGACTATTTGAACTTTAAAAATATAGATGTAATTTTGTGTGACCAATAAATAGTGCAAGTAATCCCTCCTCTTATCATATTTTCTTTCTAATTTTCAATTTACTCGTATTACTATGCTCCTGATTTAGTAATAATTTTCTAAGAGAGATGATTCAAATACCTCAATTTTTTTAGGTCCATCATGTCTTAATTTTTCCATTTTCTAATAACTAAAATTCTAAATTCTAAAATTTATATGTTTAAATAGAATTGTTAGACATAATCTATATTATTTTATCTTTATTCACGTAATATATTATCGCTTTTCTATTTTTAATTTATAGGAATCAATAAGTTGAAAAATCAATATTCATAATTTATCCACATCATTGTATTTTTTAATGCTCTTGATAATCAAAACAAAATCAAAATGTCATGATATAAATAATATCTAACATTTTGTTCTAACATGTAAATTTTAAGTTTTAAGTTATTTTAGTTTTAAAATGAAGGCAAAAAAATGGAGGCATTTGAAACCTCCTCAATAGTTAGTTCAATTCACACGTGTTACCCCGATACTTCATATATGGCCCCATACTTGTATCGGATATCGATATGCATCTATGGGTTGAGCACTAAAACTCCTAGCCACGATACTAGACTATCTTATGTGATATATGCTAGTAACTATAGTATTTAATTTATAATTGAGTTAAGTCTTTATTTTATTTTTTTGTAAGTTTGGTTTAAGTTATTATTATGATTAATTTGAATATCATAATAAAAATAATAAAAATAAAATATATAATAGACATATCTCAAATTTTTTAAAATTACAGTGTCATATCTGATATGATAACTGTACCCGTATCCATGCAACGCTTTGAATATAGTGTAATAGTAGTGTAGTATGGTTATTATGCTATTTTGTTTGGAGTTGCCACTTGGATGCACACAGTGGCGGACCTAGTGCATAAGAATGGGGTCAATTGATCCTCATTTTTTTTTTCAAAATCTAGTACTAAAAATATATTTTTGTATATAAATTATAGTAAAATGCTAGAGGTACATGAAATTGACCCCATTCTTTTTAAAAATATATATTGTGTATAATTTGAGAGATTTTTAGCATTGTTTAACATTTTTTAGTCAAAAAATATCAAAAATTCACATGACATTTTGTATTTTATATTATATCTTTCTCACTCACCGTTCTTATTAAAAAAATATATATATTTGACCCATTCCATAAATTTGGCTCGATGCACACCTGTTATTGATTATGTATAATTGCCTCAATTAATTCGTGCGCTCTCTGATCATCCCCACCGACAACTACTAAATTTTCAAACAAATATCAAATCATAAGATGAAAGATATATGATGATCAGACCAAAGTCGCAACATTTGCAATATGAAACCTACCTACACAATTTAATTATACATTCCGCTGTGCCTGTGATCAAATCATTCATATATTTTGTTTTTTTCCCAGCATACAAATGTTGAGTGGTTTAATTTGTTTGTTTGAGAGTGATTATTCTAATTAAGTAGTTAGTACTCGTGAGCTGCCACTTGGATGCACACCTCTCATTGATGAATCTGCTGAAATCCGAGACAAATGAACAGTGTTCCTAAAATGCCTGCAATCCGGATCCAACCGTTAAACTGTTCCGAGATGCGTATACAGAAAAATCAGTTGTTCCGAGATAGATGCACAGAAAAAATTAAATAACTGGAATCTCGTATTTCAGATATTTCAGTCGATTTAAATTCCACCTCTTATTGATTTTGTATAATTACCTCGATTAACCCGTGCGCTCTCTTATCATCTCCACCGACAGCTACTTAATTAATTATCAAAACAAACATCGTATCATCTGATCGAAGAAAACCAATTATCATCCTAAAAGATCCTTCATAAGAAAATAAAAAACAAAAAATCATTTGATCCGAAAATTTTAGACCACCTAGAGTAGTGATTTTCCATCTATTTAAAAAAGAGAGTGTCTTCTATGGACATAAGGACCTATTTGTAAAATGAACATATTTTTATTTTCAAAGCTCAAACAGTCGATCCGAACCGTTCATCTTGTTCTCCATATTAATATATGTTGGGAGAACAAATTTTACATTTTTCTGAATTTTTTTACTATTTATTAAGATGGGTACAAAAAATATCAAATTCAAACCATTGGATTTTGTATCCATCTTAATAAATAGTAAAAAAATTCAGAAAAATATAAAATTTGGTCTCCAAGCACATATTAATATGGAGAACAAGATGAACGGTTCGGATCGACTGTTTGAACTTTGAAAATAAAAATATGTTCATTTTACAAATAGGTCCTTATGTCCATAGAAGTCGTTGCCTTTAAAAAATAGTAAAAAGTTATAAAATATATAAAATTTAGCTACCGAGTATGTATTTTCATATAGAGATTATGTTGTACAATTCAGATCAACTACTTGAATTTTGAAAATAAAAATATAAATTTATAGTACGGATTAATATGTATATTGAATATCAATCTGTGCTATGAATAGGTAGAAAATCACTTCAAAATTCTAGATCATCCATAAGCAATATTTTTTTATCTATTTAAATAGTAAGTAAAATTTTGAAAAATGCAAAATTTGATTTTTAAATATATTTTCATACGGCGGTTATATTTAACAATTCGAATTGATTGTTTAACCTTTGATAATATATATATGGATACATAAATCGGGTCGTATATAATATGCATATTACATTATTACTATAATCTCACTCATAATAATAAGAAGAAGAAGATCAAAATTTAAACATATTAACGGGGAACCTATACAATTTATATATTTCGCTATATATAGAACCTCAAATCATCCATATATATATATATATATACACACACATTTTCCAGCATCAGCAATTCAGCATACAAATTGAGCGGTTAAATTTGGTTTGGTCCCCATTTGAAATGTTTCTTCTTTGAGTGCTTCCACGTTTGGTTCCGTGTTCACCTTTTCCTTTACACTTCACACGTGATATCTGCTGACTGCTGCTGCATATTTTTCATTATATATATTTCATCAAAGGATTTTTCGTCGGTGATTCTGATTCATCGCCAAGACCCCCAAGAACAAACCAAGTTTCTTTTTTATTTCTCTCGAGTGCTCGTTGAAACGACATGTGGCAACATCTTGACTGACATGACCATAGATGAATATGGCCTTTCTGGAATATTGAGATCGAATTGAGAATTTGAGATGATCAAAGCAAACCATTTCGTTTCAACTCTGCTCTTTGAATTTTATATCCTTGCGACTTGTGTTTGCGTGTTATGTTTAACATGTTTTTTTGCTCATAAAATTCGTTGACGCACCGGACCGGACCGACAATAATTGTTCTCGAACAATTATATTCATTTTCATCAAAGCGTATCTTTTAATTTTAGCAGGAAATCATGCATGCAATAGCAGCTATTTTTTTAGGATATTGCAGGAATGCAGGGCCAAGTATTTTTTTTTTTTCTAGAATTAAAATGAGATGCTGGAATATTAAATGTTGTGTCCTATATTTTTCGTTTGTTTGATATTTTAAAATATTATTCGCCAATGGAAGATACGAGGAATTTTGTACGCCTCGAATTATGCTCTCACTTATTAAAAAGAAAAGAAAAAATGAAAATGAGGTTGCTTCTTGGCTTAAAATGCTTAGAAAAAAAACATAGGCATCTGCTGAAATTATGGTTCCGTTTGATTTTTTTTATAAAGAATAAAGTAAATTATCAAGTTGAAATTACGGATTCATCACTTTTTTTCACAGAATTTTTTTTTTTTAAAAGAGGTCAAAAGGCCTATTCCATTACTAAAATAATAATTACATGAGAACCAGTTTAGTCATAGAATTGGTGCAATATATTTTGTCAATATAAATTATGCATATTTTTTTTAGTGGGTAGAACACGTAATTGGTTACGAAAAAATTAGATTCTTGTGGAAATTTTAGTTAGTGAATTATACAATTTCTTTGGACGCCAATTAGAGATTGATTACCTTATTAAGTATGAAATGGTATCTTCTGCGAAGTTCCTGCGGAGCTTCTAATTGGTCCGTTCGTTTTGATCGGACGGACCAAATCAGATTTTGACATGAATCTCAAAGGAAAATTAATATTGGTACCTCCATCATCCTGAGTAATCACTGGCTGAGAGTAAATCTGAGCCGTCCGATTTAGCTCTACATAACTCCGCACCTTAAAGCTCCGCAGAGAATACTTTTCCTATTAAGTATCAGCTACTATACATGTTTGCCACAAAAAAAATATTTATATTTATAAATCATAATAGAAAATGTCTTGTATTTAACATTATTGTTGCTTTTTTATAATATTATAAATGAGAATGCCCAACAATAATTGGAGATTGGACATTTTCAAAGGCTAAAGAAAAAAAATTGACCTTATAGAATTGAAAGTTGTTAAAGATTATTATAATCCAAATCTCAAGTGTAATCTTAGTTATTGTACTAATTCAACTAAATTTCCAAATAATTAGTACTTAAAAATCTATGTACGTGCAGTGTTGTAAGGCTAAATATTCATATCTATAATTTTAAAATTTGCTGCCTAAAAAACACAGAGATCTTTAGACAAATAATATCTGCATAAATATTTAAGGCTTATTTGGTGTTTTAAAATATGAGTTTACCAACCTTTTTGTTTAATTTCATTTTCTGTGTCTATTTCCTTGTCATTATATTTCTTTAGTCCGTCTTGATTTTATCTTTTTTTTTTAATTTCAAACTATTTTTTTTATTACTGTTACGTTCATCAAAAGCCATGCAATTATGCAAATATCAGAGAATATCATGGTTTTTTTAGTTTTTTTTTTTTTTTTAATCTAAAGGCCATATCATACACAAAACAATTAAATCACAAATCTCAACAAATTACAACAATATGAAGTACGAAAAAAAATATAAACCAATATACCATTGTTCTAGATATGCGTGGATCATATTCATTTTATTGTATTCTAATTTCTATATCTAGTATATACATATCACTAATTTTAAACCCTGTTAACAGAATATATATTTATCAGTAGTTCAGTATGCATAAACTATTAAACTGAAAATACGTAGAGGAATAGAAACAAACTAAGGGCCTGTTCGGCGGGCCATTGAAAATGGGCATGGACACGGGAATTGAACTAAAAAGTACTGTTCACGCGGGGAAAAAAAATTCAATTGAACTGATTTTTTTTTTTCGCGGGAACAGCAGAGCGGCCAAACAGGGCCAAAGAGCCTGTTTAGTGGGTCCCCAAAAATTACTGTTTACGTGGGAAAAAAAATTCACTCAGGTCCTATTAGGCCTCACTATCGTGCTTGTGGGAAACACTGAATTTTTTTTCTTACACGCACAGTAAAATTTCGTTCAATTACCATGCTCATGCACATTAGGGCTGCTAACGAGCCGAGTTAGCACGAGTTATGGACAACTTGAACTCAACTCAAAAGATAGTGAGTCAAGTTGACTCGAGTTGAGAATATTGAGCCGAGCTGGCTCGCTAACTCGAACTCAACTCGCGAGTAACTCGAGTTGGCTTGTGACTCGCGAGTCAACTCGTTTAAAGTGTTGAAATGTTGAACACTTGAACTAATGATTGTTGTTATGTAATAAGAATAAGGCTGGCGTGCTACCTGTAGCATAGTGACGTGTCGTACTACCTCTTTAAAAACCTATTAAGTAGACTTCAAACGACAAATCTAAACTGTTGAAACTGATATACTTCACAAGTGATGTATTTACATATAAAATTTACAAATTTTTACATTCATTTAGTATAAAGTCAAGTGGTAAAAAAATAATGAAAAATGAATGTATTAAAATTAACTTATAATTATTATTTTTTTGACCGCTTGACTTTATACCAAATGAATTCAAAACATTCTAATTTTGACGTGTAAATACATCACTTATGTAGTAGATTGGTTTCAACGGTTTGGATTTGTCGTTTGAAGTTTACTCAATATGTTTTTTAAGGGGTAGCACAACATGTCACTATGCTACAGGTAGCACGTTAGTCTTATTCATGTAATAATATGAGAAGTAAATATTGAATTAACAAAACAATCCACGACGATTTAACAAACTAACAAATTTAACAAAAAATCCACAACAATTTAACAAAAATATTAAACAAAATGAGTCCACGGAATTTTAATTAATCAAACGAAACAAGTCCGCGAGTTGTAACGAGCGAGTTGAGCCCAACTTGAATTCAACTCATGAGTTGAACGAGTTACTCAACTCGAGTCGGACTAACTTGAGTTTTAAATGAACAAGTTGTTAGCGAGTTGAGTTCGAGTGGCTCACGAGTCGCGAGCTTTTTATACAGCCTTAATGCACATTCTCAATTGACAGCCAGACAAAATCTGAGTGAATTTTTTTTTTTCCTTTTACGTAGAACTTATTTAGAACTTATTTAAAAAAAAAAAATCAGTTTCCATGTCTATTTTTCTGGCTCCTGCCCACTGTACAGCCGCACAGACCCAAATGATTAATTAACGACACTGTTGATATGGTCATTCGAGATTTATATAAACAAAAATAAAATAAATTAATAAATAGATTGGGCCCGTACCAGCTTGCGGTACAGCTGTACCTGGCAGGACCACATCACACATTGGTTCTCGTTCCCTCTTTCCTATGATATGAATGTGATGATATGATGAGATATTCATACTGATTTACTATACAGATTTCGAACTCGCATCCTCTGAGATATCTCAAACTTTGCGTGACTTTCTGGAATATCTGAATCGTTCAAATACGTTCTGCGCGAATCTCAAAGCTCAAGTAGGCCCCGTATGATGCCCCGAATAAGCACCGGACACGTCGGTCACGCAAAAATTAAGATATCTCAGAGGATACGCACTCATAGATTTCTCTGCTCACTCACGGGAGAGGGGGGTATCCGATACCATCGGACCAAACTCACTTCTGATTTCTACCGTCCAGTTCATTTTAAAATCTGTGCGCACGGATATTAAAACAAATTACACGTATATTAAAATGATATGCACAAATCTTGAAGTATATCGGACAGTAAAAATCACCTATCAAACCGAATTTGATCCGATGGGCATCGGACAATCACTCACATTATATTATATATCTCAGAATTTTTATTTATATATAAATATATAAATAGTGCAGGGCATTAGAATGAGGGGCTCAGTTTTTAGAAGCATAGAAATATCCAAAAAAAATTTCAGATACAATCCCTAGAGGCTAGAACGAGCACAAATGATTGGATCCAAACTGGATTTTTTTTTTTTAAATTCATCGTTAAATTATTATTTTTTTTTAAACCAGCTTGATTATTATTTTTTATATAAAAATCATCACCACCTTTGATATTTGGTCTTGAATTTTGAAAACAAAACTTAGAAATTCTAGTATTGAGTGCTACACAATTTTGCACAATTCCAACCCGTCCAAATTTAAAAAAAATAAAGGCAAAAAAGCAAACCAAACACCGTGTTCGTTTTTTTTTTTGTTGAAACCAAATTTAAGTTCTGTTTTTCTTTTTATTTTTTAAACAAAACAGCACTTTTTTAAATCTTTCATGGGTTGATCGCTGTTAGATTTTGTCACTATTTTTTGCATCTAATTTGTCAATTTTTATAGGAGCTAATTTGCCATTGTTCTATATTCCATTGAGATATATACCAATTAGCGTGGCAATAGAACTACGACTATTTTTTTTTGTAGACCGAATTTAATTTTCGATTTTGACTACAACCAAACCGTATATCATATTTGGTATCCTTTTTGTTAGGAAACCGACTATTTGTTTGGCAAATCGAACTTGATGTCCGTTTTTTACTACAACTAAACTGAACTTCATACCCGATTTTGATTCTCTCCAATTAATTTATTTAAATGAAAATGGGGATTTCTGTGACATTGTATGAAAAGAATGAGGCAAAATGAGTTCAAACTTAATACCGAGAATGAAGTTCAGTTTTTAAAATTCAATACTGAATATCAAGTCCGGTGGTGATGGTTTTTGTAATAAAAATTGTAATAAAGTTAGTTTCAGAATTTTTGATAATTTGGTGATGGTTTAAAATGAAAATTATCCAAACTGCTGGTCACAAAAACACAACAGACCACACTGCAAATTAGATCTTATTAGAGTCAGAAAAAAAAATTAGATCCAAACTTTGAAGTCGAAAAAAAAAAAAATCTCTGATAAAAGATTGAACACGTTTTTTTTTCAGCTCTAAAGATTGAATCCAATTTTTTTTTTCCGGATTAGTATATGTTATCTCAATCCAAGTTTTTTTTTTTTCCAGCTCTAAATATTAGACCCTGGTATTTTTCTGTATTGTGTCATTGTAATTTCTATAGATAAAATATTCTGATATATCTTGAATAAATAATTGATTAACATACTGGATTCCCCCGACCAACTGAACGCTTTTCAGTTTTAAATCATTTTCTAAACTCCGCAGAACAATTTCCGAAGCAACCACAGACCACACAAACAGATAAACAGAGCCAAGGTAAATATCGGACCAATAAGATCACGCCACGTTTCTTGTCGCGACTTTAACGGCCCTTTATCGACAGTGACGGTAGACTCGGTCTTTGTTACATTTACACCGAGGGATATTTCAAAAATCGTTCTTCCTGTATTGGGAAAATAAGATCTCTCTTTCTCTGGAAAATTTCCTAGAAATTATAAAATTCTGATCACCACAGATAGAAAAAATATCTTAATTGCAACAAATATAGTAAGATCGGAGTCAACAATCACGATCCATTAATTTTTTTTTTAACTTCACAGATAATTTGCAAAAAAAAAAATTATGGATCATAAACAGTGATTTGATTCATAAATAGGTTGATTATTTGCAGCACGAAACTCTCTGTAACTATTATTTTTTTTATGGATATAAAAGTTTTGTACCACATAATATCATTTTTTGTATGGATCAGAATCACCGTTCACGATCCATAATTTTTTTTTGCAATTAAAAAAAAAAAATTATTGATCGAGATCACTGACTTCGATCTTACTATATTTATTGCAATCAAAGTATTCTTTCTACTGGTGTTGATCAGAATTTTATAATTTCTATAGATAAAAAAATTTCCCTTTCTCTGACCTGACCAATTTAAAACTTTTTTTTAAGGTCAGTAGAACTGACATTTTAATTGATTAATAAAAAGAGTTAATTACAAAATTGAAAATAAAATATGTACAAGAGTTAAAAACTTAAAAACAATTAATTTAACATTAAATTTTGTCTTCGATCCTCAGTGTCAGAATATAAACAAGTTGTTTCAAAATTTCATTTGAAATAATTTTATTTAAAACAATTAAATTGACTAAAGTTAAATTTAACATTCAATTCTTTCTTCCATCCTCAGCATCAGAATATAAGCAATTTTTGTTAAACTGCCTTTCAAATAGTTATCTTTTGAAACATTTAAATTGACTAAAATTTATGAGCACGTCATTTATTGATAAACTTTTTCTGGCTTCATAGTTTCGCCAATAGTACTACCAGAAACATTAAATAAATATAAACTGCATTGAGTTTGAATTTAACTTTTACTTAGTCAAATTACCAAATATCAACACGTTTGAGCACTGATTCTAGAAGGAAAAATTATGTTTTTCTTTACTTGTTTGTTTCACAACAAGAAAAAGTTATGCTTGTAATTCAAAAGGTAAATTTCGCCCGAGGTCACTAAATTTTGTGATTTGTTACAAATTAGTCATTCAAATTTGATTTGTTTCTATTTAGTAACTCCGTTATTTGTCTCAATCAAGTTACTCTGTATTTTTTCATCCAAAATCTTAACGAAGTATTCCTATTCCGTTCAAAATATTAACAAAATATCGTCAAAAAATACTAACAGAATTAGCATATTTCATCCAAAATACTAATGAAATGGGAATATTCCGTTAAGATTTTGAATGAAAAAATACAGAGTGACTTGATTGGAACAAATAACAAAGTTGAGTAACTAAAAAGAGACAAATAAAACTCGAGTGGCCAATTCATAACAAATGACAAAACTTTAGTGACCTCCAGTAAAATTTACCATGATTCAAATATGCCTTGTCTTAAATATTAGAAAATGGTTTGAATTATAGAAAATCGCTTGCTCCTCAATAGGGTAAAAAAGGGAGATGAAAATTAAATTTCTAGCATTTTATCTCGACACAATATTTTTATTTTTTTCCTAAATGTAGACTGGATCAAAGTAAAAAAACAGTGTATGTAGACTGGATCAACTGAATTGCTTAGTATAGAATATGAACTAGTTGTTGTGAAATTTGCTCTACAATGTTTACTTTGTTTGTTTAATTATAATGTTTTTTTCTATAATTAATTATTATGCGTGTCTTTCTCAACCTAAATTTATCTTCAAGTTTCTAATTATTTTCTGTTTTTTAGTATCCAATACGTGGTTTAACTTAGTTTATTTTGTTAGATTATGCAGTTGAACCAAAAACAAATTTCAGTTAAATGTTTTGACAAAGCAACTTTTGATTTATGCAGCGTTGTTTTGACTTCATTATTTGTTTCCGTATCCAAATTCATTCAGTGCTTACACATTAAGGGCCTGTTCGTGTGATTTACTGTTCACGTTAGAAAAAAAAATCAGTTGAATTTTTTTTTCTCACGTGAACAGTAAATCGCAGTTCAAATTGGGCCTGCTCCTATGCCCATTCCCATTCCCTGAGGGAGGCCTAATAGGCCCTAAGAGCCTGTTTGGCGGGCCATTGGGGATGGGCATGGGCACGGAAATTGAACTAAAAATTATTGTTCATGCTAGAGATTGGTAAACGGGCAGGGCAAAGCCCGTGCACGGACACGGGCCACTACGGGCACGGGCGTCATGGGCACACGGGCACAACGAGCCAGGCATCACGGGCATTTTTTTCAAAAATTCTGACCTGCCCGTTTAATGCCCGTTCCTGCCACGGGCTCGGGCGGGGACGGGCGGAGTCCTTTTTTTTTGTGTTTTTTTTTTGTTATAAATCCAAATTCTAAATAATTATAAATCCGTTTGCGTGTTTGCGTTTGCGTATTTGTTAAACAACTGTATTTTTTTTCCGGCATTTTTATTAATAACCAAAAAATTAAATAAAGTAATATTAATAACCAATTTTGAGATTTATTTCCATTCATAACCAAACCGCCCCCCGGGGGCGGTTTACTTTTTTTTTTTTTTTAATACGATGATGGATTAATTATAATTATGTTCATAACCAAAAAAATTGATATGTTTCTTTGAAATTGGATAGAAAAATATATAATTTAGTTTATTTCGAGTTCTTGAAATCGAACCGGAAGACATAATGCTTGTATAAGACATCTCCTGTGACAATTGCACTTGCTGCTGATGCATTTCTCGGTGCTGAAAAATATTTTTCAACATAAGAAAATTCAATTGAGACACTAAAAATCTTAAACTTAATTTTTGAGGCACTAAACGACGTTTTTTGGCGGTTCGGATTTGTCGGATACGGGGTTACACCCTGGATGACGGTCGCCACCGTCTCCTCCTCCCCTTTCCGAATTGAGGTCATACGCGTCAATCCGACTTTCCTAGCAAAAATTATGGCCGTTTAAAGTTTAAAAAAAAAAGATGCTTCCGGCCAATTTTTTGTCAATCTATATATATATATATAATATATATATACAATAAAATAGTAGTCTTATAACTTTCAATTCAAATTATTTTTAAGTAAGATTGAAAAAAAATGATATATTTTAAGATCTTGAAAAACAATTTGAGGACATAAGTAAGTAAGATTGAACATTTCTGTTTGCTATTGTAATGTTTTGTACGTGCATAAAGATATATTTCTTAGAATTAGCGAAGATATTAGATTGAACAATTTTGAGGCCGATTAGATTAGCGAAGATATTAGATTATTACTTTTCTTAGAATTTATCAATCTTAAAAAAATATATTTCTCATTTTTGAGTTTTAGAAGAAAAAAAAAAATCTGTCACGGGCACGGGCGTCACGGCACGGCGGGCCGGGCACTCACGGGCATTTTTTCAAAAAAATGGATCCGGCCTGTTTAATGCCCGTGCCCGTGTGCCCGTGGATGCCCGTGGCACGGGCAGGTTGGGTCCGGGCGGGCGTTTGCCAACCTCTAGTTCATGCGGAAAAAAAAATTCAATTGAACTGAATTTTTTTTTTCCCGCGAAAATAGTGATGCGGCCAAACATGGTCTAAATGAAAATAATACTCACACATCAAACTAACATATTGTGTCTAGAGATCTCAACTATTATTACAAGAACTAAACTAAAATAACAGTGCTGGCTATCTACCCGGATAAATGTTTGCATGCTTCCGGATTTTTAGTAGCAACAGTACCGTATATTTTTTAAGCTGACCACTTTTTTTTTATTGCATGTAGCAATTACAAAACCCCAAGCAAAGTCTTGCTTTTACATGATTATTTTTCGCCGGAGACATTATTTGTTGAAGCAATTAGGGTGAATGTAAAAAAAAAAACTGCAACATAAAATTGTCATTGAATAATATTTTTGATATACACTGATAATGAACATTGTATCAATTAGGAGCAGAAAAATGTCTATAATTATGAATGAAAAAAAAAAACCATAAATAGTATAATTTATGACTATTAATTGCAGTTAAAAAGTATTGAAAATGAGATGAGTTGCTTTACAAGGTGGAGCCAGTCAGCCAGGCCTGAGGCCCAGTCGGAAAACAAAACTAAACTAAGATTTAATATTTTATATACACCGCGTTACTCTGCTGCCTGTCCTTGCTTAGTTCTTTCCTTACTTGGTTGCTTATATTTATTTCTCTCTCATTTATTGGCACCTAAACTAAACCCTTCTCTCTCTTGCCGACCGTGTCGTGTCTCTCCTCTTCCCATTTTACATCTCTCTTGAGTCTTGCAGTAGAAGCAAAATTAAAAATCTGGAACATTAAGCAGCAAGAAGGTAGAGAGGAGGCACCATGGAGATGCTCCCTCTTTTTCTTCTATCATTCCTCCTCCTATTCTCTTCCTCCTCCGCCACTCCCTCCGCTGCTGCATTCGCCGAGGCCCCTCTCTTCCGCAACGGCGAGTCATGTCCCCGTGCCCGCCATGGCCTTTGTGATCCCACACGCGTCCACATCGCCATGACTCTCGACTCTCACTACCTGCGCGGTTCCATGGCCGCTGTCTTCTCTCTACTCAAGCATGCCTCTTGCCCCCAGTCCCTCTTCTTCCATTTCATCGCTCCCGCCTCCTCCGCCCCTCTCCTCCGCCGCCTCGTTGCCGCCTCCTTCCCATCCCTCCGCTTCCAAATCTACATCTTTCGCCAGGAACTCGTTGCTGATCTCATCTCCTCCTCTGTCCGCGCCGCCCTCGAGTCTCCTCTCAACTACGCACGCAACCACCTGGCCGATCTTCTCCCTCCCTGCGTCCCTCGCGTCATCTACCTCGACTCCGACGTACTCGCCGTCGACGATGTCCGCCGCCTGTGGGAGACCCGCTTGCCCGCTCGGGCTGTCATTGCGGCGCCGGAGTACTGCCATGCCAACTTCACCCGCTACTTCACTTCCTCCTTCTGGTCTGATCCGTCCCTTGGTCACCGTGTTTTCGAAGGGAGGCGCCGGCAACCTTGCTATTTCAACACCGGCGTTATGGTCATTGACCTAAGGAGGTGGCGAGCAGGCGATTACAGGAAAAGAATCGAGACTTGGATGGCTCTGCAAAAGGAAAAGAGGATTTATGAGTTGGGGTCACTGCCTCCCTTCCTGTTGGTTTTCGCCGGCGAGGTTGAAGGGGTGGATCACAGGTGGAACCAGCACGGCTTGGGTGGGGACAATGTAGAGGGAAGTTGCCGCCCGTTGCATCCGGGACCTGTCAGCCTTATGCATTGGAGCGGCAAGGGGAAGCCATGGGACCGGCTGGATGCTGGCCGGCCGTGCCCGATTGACCGGCTTTGGGCCCCGTACGATCTGTATGTCGGTTCTGGGTCAGAATCATCTCCTTCTTCGCTGTATTCTTGGTAGACAGAGCAGAGCAGAGCATGGAGAAATAGGGATATAGATGTAATTCCAATTCAATTCTTTTTCTTGGCTGGCGATCAGTCCCGATCGCTGGTGCCGGCTGTGTATAGATAGAGAGGAGGGGTGGAGAAGATCGATTCTTTCGATTTTGATTCATTTTGCACAGGGGATACAAATTATTTCATTGTTCGTGTACAATGTCGATAAAATGATAGAACAACAGAAAATTTATTATTTGATTAGTTTGTTGGGAGGGGGGGTTAAATTTTCATTCTTTATTGTCTTGTTTTGTTTTTTAGAATCTTGATTCTTTGATAAAAATTTTCTAGATGGGGGGACTGTTTGTTCTGTATATGCCCGTTTGTATGCAGATATTGAAAATGGAAACTGATCTAATTTATTATTCTTTTCAATTCAATTCAGCTGCTTTTTATTTTTGCATTATAACTGTTAATTTTGTGTGTGCTTGCTTTGAACTGAGAAGTGATGTTTTGCTTGGAGATTAAGGCAGGAATCAGGTAGGGCATGAAATGAGTGTAATAATATTCGTTCCTTGTAGCATCTCCAGCTAAACTTGACAATAACCTTTTGAGGAATAAAACCAAAAATTCAATTTCAATCTAAATCAAATTCCCTTCCTTTCCCTAAGTTTAAGTCCCCTTCATTAAATGAATAATATGATATGCCAATAATTGACATTAGTCTGATTACTAGTTTGCTTTGCTTATTGGGGAAATTAAAAAAAATTGAATTGAATTGAATTTTGTATGGGGCCCGGGCTGCGGTGTGAGCTGGCTGGTGGGAGTGGGAAGCAAAGCAGTGGCAGGTGCCAGGCTGTGTTTTTGTTTTTCTGATTTAGGTGGAAGCATGTCTGTCCCTCTTTATTATTATTGATTACATCTTTATTTGCGTTAGATTCTCTTTCAAATTCCAAATCAATTCAACCATTTTTTAATTCAATTATTATTTGCCACCAAGCATTCTCCTTTCCTCTCCTCTCCTTTCATTTTCCTTTCTTTTAATTATATGGTATTTTATACAAATAATCATCCTAATCTGTCATTCTCAGGTTCCTAGTCGGTACCCATGAACTCTTTTCATTTTATTTTTATTTATTTAGTTTATGATATTACGTGAGGTTATAGTCAGAAGAAGCGACAGCCTTAAAATATTGTAATAACTATCATTTGGCATTGGTACAATTATTAATATCGTTAGTTAGTTTGTTGAACGACTAGTAATATATAATTGCACCATATGATATAATAATGTTTGGGTGGGTATGTGTTCGTACTTTTAGTTTAGTTAGTCTAATAATAAAGTTAGGTGAATGCTGTTATTGCTTCTGTTATTCGTGTTCCATAATATCTGTGCATATAATTTAATATATACAGAGAGAGGGAGAGAGACAGAGGAGGGTTCCAATAATTTATAATTTATATCTTTATTTTTAAAATTCAAACTATCGATCCGAACCACTTAACATGATATTCATAATAAAATATGCCTGGGTATGAAATTTTATATTTTTCGAATATTTATTTTACTATTTTTTTAATATAATACAAAATCACTATTTCTGGACCGTTTATAAACAATGATTTTCTACCGATCTTAAAAAATAATAATTTAAAAAAAATAAGTTTCATCTCCAAACATATTTTAGTATGAATATCATGTTGAGTTGTTCGGATTGACAATTTAGACTATGAAAACGTAGATATAGAATATGAGACATAATGAGGTACGAAAGACATGAGGTATTGGAGCCCTCCTCATATATATATGAGCAAAACTAGAGTGTGATGTACTCATTAAGAGGGATTTGTGAACACACCTTCAAAAAGTTATCGGATTGACTTCGAACTATGAATCCAAACCGTTGAAATTTTTTGCATATACAGACATCACTCACGAAGTACATGAATTTCAACGGTTTGGATTGTAGTTCAAAGTCAATTCGATAGTCTTTTGGAGGTGTGCTCACCAACCCCCCCTTGGTGGGCACATCACATCTTAGTTTTGCTTTTATATATATATATATAGAGAGAGAGATGGGCTATGGTGATTTGCGAAGTAAGAATCTTGTTTTACTTCACGCTCATATTTTCGTTTTTAAAGGCCAAATAGTTGATCCAAACCGTTCAACAAGGTATTCATATTGAAATGTGCTTGGAGACTAAATTTTACATTTTTTAGAATTTTTTTACTATTTTTTCTAAATATTTCAAAATCACCGTTTTTAATAGTTATGGACCATTCAAAAATAACGGTTTTCTACCTATCTTAAAAAATAGTAAAAAATTTTAAAAAAAAAATGCAAAATTTAGTTTCCAAACACATTTCAATATGGACATCTTGTTGAGCGGTTCAGATCAACTATTTGGTCTTTCAAAACGGATATATGAACGTGAAGTAAAACAAAATTCTTACTTCGCAACTCACTATAGCCTATATCTATATCTATATCTATATATATATATATATATATATAACGAACACGAAATTTCCATGTTCATTTCTTTGTAACAATGCTTCTATGATTGTGATTGCATCAGCCATCAGGCCATGAGCTCCCACTTCTCATTCAGAAAATGAAGAAGAATAAATAAAAAGAAAGAAAGAAAGAGAAAATAATCAATAATGTCCCTGAACCTGTGGACCATGACATGTGTTGATTTTATAAAATCCAAGTAATTACAACCATTCAGAGTGACTTTTCAGAGGAAAGCATCTGCTTTCTGAAATCTGAACAAATATATCATATCTGCACTGCACCCAATCAGAGGAGAGAGATTTAATGCAAATGTAAACAAGAAAATGGTCAGGAAAGAAAAGGAAAGGAAACTGAAGGGTCATATATATGTGATATGTAATGTATCTCTTCTTAATCAATAATAAAGATCACATTAATTCCTTGGTGCTCCACTTGGCATCAAACATCCACTACTATTTGCTCTTTACCCGTACAAATTTAAAGCTTCAAAATGAACAAGCTGACTAGTTCCATATAAGTTATAACCCCTTTAAATTTGTTAATTATTTCTTCAAAATACCTTATTGAAATACTCGGAGATAAATGAGCTGATATTCCCGAACAAGCAAAAATTTTGTGCATTTGTATGCATGTATGCATATGTAAGCAACCACTTGTCAACCCGTATTAGTTAGTTAGTTAGCTCGCTGCTTATTACATTTTGCTCAACGCGGTCTTGAATCTTGATTGGCAGCCAAGCAATTCAATTATTTTGAAAAAGGAAATGATGAATGAATCGTTGCTTGGTGATTAATGCGCGCGGGTCAAGTGACAGCTGGAATCTTTTCATCTTTTGTGCTTGGCAGAGTAGACAAGACACTTGCTATTTACTCTTCCATTAATTGCTCGCGAACTCTTCTCTTATTCTAAACACATTTTACGAAAGACACGAGTGACATGCACTTGCTATTTTATATCTAGATCAATATTATAGTTTTCAAGATCAATACTTATACTTGAACATTTGTCGCAAATGAAACGCATTATGTTCATATAGCTTAACCAAGATTTAAAAGTAAACATTTTCATTTTCATTTTCATTTGTGTGAAGGCGACACCTCACTTACCATAATATTCAATTTTAATACAGAGGGACACATGCACAGTGTCATAATTGTCTGGTGAACCGACAAGGCACTCAGCCTCAGGCAAGGCCGAATTTTCAAATTAGCTAAGCCTCTTTCACTAGAGGTATTAGGCGATACAGTGCTGTAAAATGCGGTTCATGCGGTCACATATGCATATGCATATGCGGCCGCATATGCATATGCAGTCTGATTCCACGTAAAAATTTTCATGCAGTCTCAAATATGCAATTTCGCATATGCGGCCGCATATTAGACTGCATATGTCCGATTGGGCCGCATAAGTCCGCATATGTGCGAATTTATTGTTTGAATGATTTTAATGGGAATATATTGCATGTTTTGAGTGGAAATAAATTAAAATCCGCATATGCGGTATGCAGTGGCCTTCCGCATGCATGAACAAAACTACATTTTACAACATTGGGTGATAGTAGTAGTAGGTTCATAACAAAAATGAAGATAATTTTAAGGACTAAACATACTTTACATCCGAATTCATCTAGTAAGAATTTTGATTTCAAAATTAATAAATAATATGAAATACCCAACTGAACCCAAAGCATGGTAAAAGTTGCGAATACCAAACTAATTAAACAATATAACTATCTAAGATGTGCGAGAATCAATCTTTGATTTAATAACAGAGATAATTAAACTGTGAGATCTCTTATGAATATTTAATGTGAGAAAGATTGGTTTCATTCTCACTTTTAACATGCGTCTTTGCTCAAAAGAGGAGGCTTATTAACCAAAATATATATAAATGAAAGAATAGTGCAACTGGCTGCCGACAGTAGTATGTAATTCATGGATGGCAAAAGATACACAATCGCAAGTATCAGCTCTTAAAATTAGGAGCAGCATTTCCCACTAACCAAAATTTACTCGCCATTTTATATTAATTAGCATTTCATAGAAATCTCATCTTACAATCATCACAAGGAGTAACATCTTGAAATGTAAGTACTCGGAAATTAATAACTGATTCCCTCATTAAATCTGAGAATACTGATCATCAATAATAAAACAAATAGCAATGCTGGGCAGTCTAAAAATTCCCGTTTGGGTCCTTCAATTTTATAATTTTGTACCAGTTAGGCCAAGGTATCATTTTCCATGTAGAGTTCTTAAACAACTAATCATGCTTATGTGGGACAAGCCACAATGTCATCCAAGTGATTAACAATTTTTTTTGAGAAACTTGGTAGTGGACACTAGCAATTTCCCCCATTTATAATTGGTATCAGTTGATGTTTTGTTCCATTTTTTTCAGTGAAAAATGATGATCAACTACACATTTATACAAATAAAACCGTTCTGGAGGAGGCTATGATACTATGCATAGCAACGTGGAACTTTCGGGCAAAAAATCAGAACTAAATGAATTGGTCTAATTCATAGCAACATGACAGATGAGCTAGTTAAAGTTCTGCAGTGATGCTATGATACTAAGAATAGCACGGATTGGTCCATACTATGAATTAATATCTCCATCTTCAAATTCCAAAGAGTTGATTACCGCGGACATGATAAGTCAAATTTTACATCTTTACAAAAAAAAAAATCACTACTTTTTTAGAAAGGTAGAAAATACAGAAATATACAAATAGTGAACAATATAGTTGTCTAGTTAATAAACACAGACAGATACACAATTTTTTTTTGTACTAGTTTTCTCACCTTTTGCATCAGTATAGAGCTTAAAATACACAAATAGGGAACCATATAGTTGCCCTAGTAGATTCTCATGATATTCCAAATCATATGAACTCAATACTAGCAACATTGATATGAAACTCAATACTAGCAACATTGATATGAACTCAATACTAGCAAGATTGATATGAAACGAAACCACACTAGCTAGAATATACACAACCAACATTTGAAAATCTGCAAATGTGAGCTCCCAAAGTAGGCTGCATTACTGAGACAGTAGAATCAAAATATTGAACAAGTGGGAGGAAAAGGAGCTGAGTATGTACCAGCAGTTATCTTGGAATCCATCACAATAGACATGCATAAGTTGCTGGTAAAATTAAAACCTCTTCAACAATTAGATTATTCTATAAAGAGATTTTAACAGCCAGAAAATGCAAATACAATTTTAACCAATTCTTCACTCTTCAAACCACAATAAGCAAATTACAATAATTAAAAAATATACTGTGAGAACTAAAATTGATCTTCTCATCGTTTCTGACTTGATTTATAAAAATAAACTATGGAACTAAAAACAATGAAAGAGTGATTAGGTATCGAATTCCAGTTTCAATAAGCATAACAAAGACATGCAAATCAAGCCGTGAATATTCAACAAACATTCAACCTTTTCTCGAAGTGTACATATGGAAAAACTAAACCATCCATTAATAATTTCCAGGAATATGTCAACCCCCACCACCCACGCCCCACACACACACACACAAAAAGGGCAACTTTGGTACAAATTAGAACAGGACACACTAGTTGGTATATTCTCAAACATGGCAGCCTGCACTATACTGGCTTTAGTTTCAGGGCAAGCAATGACTATATAAGACATAATGCGCTCAAATATGAACAGCATGTCAAGTCGTAAATATACTCATTTCTAACCGAAAATGGAATAACAGATTGAAATAGTGCAATATATTATGTAAATATAAAGGTAATAGAAACCGACAAAAGTTTGCTGAATGAAAATAAAAGAAAGTACTTGCAATGGATTTATTGCAGTTCAAAACCATTTACATAAATGCTGAGTTTCTAGAAGTTTGCAATAACAAAATATGTGAACTTTTATTCCACTCAAACTTTATAGTGTACACTTTCTTCTAAAAACCCGGTTACTTTATCTAGTCTCTAATAATTTCTTCAAATTTCAAGGACGTAATAATTCAGGGAAAATAAACACGGAATACAGAAGAGAACAACAGTAAACAATTTGAGAACGGATGTTTGCTTGTAAGCATTAAACATAAAGAAAAATAAACTAAAGGAAATCACATACAGGTATATATATTTTGCAGGAGTCATATCTCAGCTTTCATTGCTAACTACATTACCCAACTAAGATGCAATCTATACTCCAATCCTCTCAAGTGATGCCCCATCAGCATGCACCTAATACAAAACAGCAGAAAAACAAGCACTGTATAGTCAGCTAAGATAGGGAAAAGAAAAAATGTGCCAGTACATACTGTATAAACAGCAGCAGGAGGTTTATAATTACCTTGATCTTGATTCTCATAACTGAATAAATTAAAAAAAAAAAAAAAACAATGATAAAGAGGAGACGGGGCTTTTACCAAAAAAGCAGTTTCGCTAGATGATCTCTGGAAGTGTCGGCCCCACTCTCGTCAGATTCATCTGTGGTCTGTGCCTTGCAGAGGAAGAACTTGTGATATATGCTATGGACAAGCTGATGAACGATTCCTTCCACCTCAGAAGATGACGGTTTTGACAATTCATAGACCTGTATTTTTTTAATATAATTTCAATTATCTCCTCAAGAACAGGCACTAAATGGCAAATAATGTCCCTTGTACCGTCGTATCTAATGATAACAGGAGAAAACTGTTAAGAGTACTAACCATTCGTGGATCTAATGATCTCAGATACTCCAAGAGGTCATTGCTGTCTTCCTCGTTATGTTCTAGATACAAATTCTCGCACTTCTGAGCATCAAGTTCCTGGACAAATTATGACATTCCTCAGGAAAAATGTAATTTATGTACATAATGATTACAATCATATAAATCTAGGAGAATAATCAACACGAAGAAAGTATAGTTTAAACTAGCATAATAAGTGGGTCCGCTGTTTTTCAATGTGTTATAGTTATACAAACATATGCAATACAATGTGCTCCTTTTCCTGTTTACATGCTTCAATTTATATATCTGGGCATACAGGGCCAGGATATTGGTAGTCTTGGTCATGCAAATTTAAAAAAGCAAACATGCAAAACTACATATGAGTTAAACGAAGGTTAAATAAAAAACAAAAAAAACATAAACTAGAGACTAAAAAGAGAAACCTTTTGAAGAGTTTGTAATTCTGATTCCATCTTTCCAATATATCTTTCAGCAGCCGAAGACAACTCGCCGAGATTCTCACGAGCCCCTTGATCGACATAATTATTCAAGTCTTTTGCTCTTGCCTCTTCTTCTCTCTCTTTATTTTGTCTCCCATTATCTCTTTCGAACTCATCAAAGGCCTTGTTTTGTTCTCTATTGTAAGGAGACATGTCAAAGTTCCTCATCAGTGACATCCTATACTCCGCATTCCATAGAGTATACCTTCACAAATTATTTGTAAATTGATCGTCAGTTTCAATGGACACACTGCGAATACTATATTAGACCTGGTTACATATGTTGCGGGAGAGCATACACAATTGATTCCTTGAGCAAGGTCTTGGCTTAATCATACTGTACTTAAACTGTTTAATCATCACCTGAGAAATTAACCCCAATATACTCAATTACAATCGTGCAATGAAACACCAAACATGAGAAACGAAGACAGGAATGCAACGATAATTAGCTTATTGGGCAATGAGCGTCCCCTAATAAGATCACTAATCGGGAAGTTCTACTTGTTAGATAAATGAAAAACTATTCAACTAATCTTTAATTTCCTCTCCAGAGAGTTAAGTAAGAAAACTACTGAGAAAAGATTACCCAGTTATAATAGACGAGAGAAGTAGCTGATGCAACGGTGCCTTGGATACCCGGACCGAGACATCAAATTGATCCGAAGGAAGCAAACCAAGCATGGCAGATATGGTTCTCTTCATAGAATCTTTCGCAGGGCCAGAAACCCCCTTTCCCACAACTTGTGCGTCCAGTGGTTCGATCCGAAGCAATAGATCGGCTAGTGTTGAGAACTGTCGCTGGGACCCACCGCCTTCAGATCGTCTTGTGTATACGAACTCATCGGCGACACCACCTCCACCTCCGCCAGATAAGACGCAGCGGACGGCAGGGTAGGTCGATGTACGGCGGAGATGGAGGGATGGAGGGATTGTTAGGTGGTGACGAAAGAGAAAGAGGGATTTGGGTGTGGAAGCGGAGGTGGTTGGTCGGAGATTTGCGGCGGAGGTGGCCATAGACCACCGGAGGCCTGGCGGCGGAGTGGGGGGGGGGGGGGGGGGTGTTGGTATGAGATAGGAGTCTGGTTGGAAATGTTGGAGTGAGGTATTCAAGAGAGTCCGGATGAGGTAGGATAACCAGTTTCAGATTTCTCCAGTGATCAATGACTAATTTCTCTCCGATTATATTATAAAATCATGAGATCATATTCTGACGGTGCAGATCTATTAAAGTTGGGGATGGTGATGATTGTATTGGAGAGATACTGATGGGGGATGATGTGGTGTGGGTTTACATCATCCACGCAGCCTCCACACGGTCCACAGAGATGTCCACCGTGCACTGAGTCTTCTTGACTCGTATATATACGCGCCATTTGTTTTTGGTGGGCAAAAAACTGGGGGGGTGAAGGTTCCAAGGTTGGGTTGCTTGGGATTTTGGGTCAGACAGACCACAATTCGGGTTTGGATCGTGGCATCCTAGATTATAACGGATTCGGGATCCGGAAACACGTACAGGCTAGTAGGTAGGGGTGTAAACGAATCAGATATTATCCGATTCCGTCTGGATCCGAATCCGAAAAATTACTTAAATTATCTGATCCGAATCTGTATCCGATACTATCCATATCTGTCTCCGTATCCAAAAAATTTTAACGGATAAGAATACGGTAAGGTTTTTAACTATCTGTAACTGACCGTTTAATCTCTAAACTACAACAAATAATTTTTATGTTCTTAAATTGATTTATTAAGTTGCATATACATACTAATGAACAATATAACACTATGATATAATTAGTGATTAATGTTTTGATAATATGATATATGTTTTGTAACCAACAAACTTATTATGAAAAATATTAGATCTAATTTATAAATGAAGAAAAATATATTTAAATGTTAATTCTTTGCTAGAATATATATTAGTAATTTATTTTTAATTATCCAATTTATATTCGCATCCGTATTTCTATCCGTCCGATATCTGATCTGTATCCGTATCTGTATCCGTTTAATATCCGTATCTGTATCTGTATCTGAGACTATCCATATTCGTATCCGTATATAAAAAATATTACGGATAAGAACATGATTTTGACCACTATCCCATATGTATCCGACTGTTTACAGTGACGCAAAAATACCGTTACTGTTTACCGCCAAAATATAGAGTAGGAACTCTTCCAGTGTGGATAAAACCGTAGAGATCCATTTTGACGAGAGGGCAGCCAGCAATTCATGATGAGGCAGTGAATTTGTTTGGGATTTTGGGCTTGATGGGCTTTATTGGATGAAAGAAAGATTTAATTACGTTGATGGGCTGTCCTTTTTTTTTTTTATATATATTCGAGTACGAGTTGAGTTGAATTGAGTTTGAACTCGCTCATAACAGACATTAAGAATTGAACGACTTAATTATTATTAGTGCAATTAATGACCTTTGTTTTCTTATAAACTGGCATTGGAGCAATTAATGACCTAAGATTAAAATTAGACATTTTAAATAGATACAAAAATAAAGATTAAATTCTCTTAGAATCAATCTCGATAGCAACTTCCTCACGTCAAGCCCTTAAATAAAATAATGGCTTTCTAATTACCAGATGATGTTTACAAAAATAAAAATACAATTTAGATGTTCTTGACGGACTCGGCCTATGTATGTATCAATTCAACGCGCTTTTACAGATGATACCAAAAATTTGTTCTCAGAGTTTATCATTTAATACCAACGAAATGAACAAACACTGTGTTGTGTTGGGGCTGTAAATGATGGGATCCGAATCTGCTGTGATTCTTTATTCATGAACATTATTCTATAATCTCTGTAATTCAACTGTTGAATTGTTTCGAAATTTGTGCACAGAAAAATCAGTTGTTTTGAGATACGTGTATAGAAATTATTAGACGGTTGAATTTGAAAAGGTAAAGATTTTAGGATTACTGTTCATAACATTTGGATTGCAGTAGATCCAATTCCGTAAATAATGAGCCGATTAGTTTGAGTCTCAACTCATTTAGTTAATCAATGAGTTTGTTAATTTGAGTTAGAAAGATAATAATGAATTGTAAACGTAACTCGAGTTCAACTCATTATCAACTTGAGTTGGCTCACAACTCATTTGACTCTGTCAATTTTTTTTTTTCTTTATGTACACTGTTACTGTTTTGTCATACTATGCACTGCAAATTTGAATTACCTGTTAAGCAAGTGGCAACAAATGACTATTCGGAATAGCACAGGAGCAAGTATTATTTCTGCTTTGGGATTGGTGCCAAGTTAAAAAAAACGATCCTGAACAATTGTCCTCAGTCAGGTAATGCGAGGGTAGAGAAGGAAATTTGTCACGGCGTGACTAGTCACGTCACGTGTGTCGATTACGTGACGTGACTCGCGTGACGCGTGACGTGACCACATTCCAGTGAAAATATACGTCACGTCACGTCACGGTATGAAACATAGAGTATCCAACTTTATTTTATATGTATTTTATATGTATAGAGTATTCAGATTTTTATTTTAGCGTAAGTTCAGTGATATTGGTACTTATATAGTACTGATTTTTATTTTCTTTAGTTTAGTCTAATATATGTTTGTAATTTGAATTTTTAAAGTAACGTTAGATGCAATATTTCCTAAAAAAATAATTTTTACAACATTAATTACTTATTTAGAATTTTTTATATATTTTTTTTTTCTAAATTTTCAACAATTTAAATTAAAATATAAAAAAAATTGACATGACTAATTTACGTCACGACACGTCACGTCAGGTATGGTCACGGCGTGACTACGCGTGACGTGACCATCCTTCACCATTTTGGTCACGTCACGTCACGTCACGTGAAATAAAAAAAGTTGATCACATCACGTGATCAAATCACGGCGTGTCACGTATTTCCTTCTTTACGCGAGGGGATGTGAATTCCTAGGAAGAATGTACATAAGTACAAACGCATAATTATTTTGTAGATAATTTTAGTGTAACTCATAGTCATTTAGAATAGAGGTTAAAGAGTACGGGATCTATTGTGGTGAATTTTAGTGGAACTCAAGTTGTTAACGCACGAGTTGAGATATGCTCAAACTCAACTCACTTATTTAATGAGTCGGCCAACTCAAATTGGAACTAACTTGAGTTGTAAATAAGCGAATTAAAACAAACAGTCATCGAGCAATTACAAACGAGTTGCGAGTTCATAACTTTTTTCCGGTCCTAATTGTGTTGTGTGGTATTTGCTTTTAGTGTTGAAAATATCATGAATAATTGATCTCCGACACACATCATAGATCAAGAGGTCAATAATTTAGAAAATAGGAATAGACTTTTATGGTAATAAAATAAACAGTAACGTGTACCGTATTATCATAAATAGAAAATAGTACAAACAGTAACTTAGAAAAACTTTTATTATAAATAGAGGTAGGAACTTGTAAAAAAAACAACTTACTGTTAAATAAATCTCAGAATTCATAAAATCAACATTTAGCTATTTAAGGTAATAAGAGAAGAAAGAATGTAAATAACTAAATAAGAAACAGAGCAGTCTGGTAATTAATCACTTGCTTTCCCTTTCCTTGTCTGACCAACATACTCGGACCTTAATTTATTTCTTTCCCGGAATTCCACAAATTAAATGATTAACGCAATTGAATACGTACATCAGCTGGACTTATTCCTTTGCTTTTGCTCTGGGGAGAGGGGGTGTCCGATGCCCATCGGACCAGAGTCTATTCGATGGGTGATTTCTACCATTTGATTCATTTCAAGATATGTGCGCATTATTTTAATATCCGGACTGTTTGCTTTAATATCAGTATGCACAGATTTTAAAATGAATTGGACGGTAGAAACCACCCATCAAACAGACTCTGGTCCGATGGGCATCGGAAACCCCCCTCTCCCTTTGCTCTGAATCAAATAATGCATGCGAACATTTACAACTTAACCATCAAACTAAAACTACTGTTAATATACAGTCTATATATGTTACCTTTTATGTACATCTAGAATATTAAGATACTTTCACTTTATTTTAATTGTCGTGAATTAAGAGCCTTTTTAAAATGTACGATACGCATATCTATCTGTTGATTTTCCGCATTATTCTTCTTGTCAAAACAAAATCAAAATATCAAAGTTCTTATGTGTGTCAACAAAAATAGTACAGACCACGGGTAGCATTTTTATTATTATTTGACTTTTTAAGTTTTTATTACTAAATAAGGATTTATAAATAGGGAGTGACAAATAGTCCCCTCCATTCTATCTCCTAAATGTCTCTCTAACTAACTGATGTATAAAGTACGATGGAGACCACTAACTAACTGAGAGAAACAATAACTACTTGGGAGACCACTTATATTTGAAAAAATTTACAACTGGCGCGCGTATGTATGAACACATATGCATGCAAGTATTTATATATAATATATCAAGTATTCATACCTAAGACATCAAGTATTTAAATACCAATTTTTTTTATTCTAGTTACATATCTATCTTTTACACATTTTTAGAAGTGGTTTTTTTTTCTCCATTTAATCTCGTCAATATTTCTAACGATCTGTGAGAAATTTTGCAAACCTAAAACCATGAACATTTTCTACGTAATTTTATCTTTCAAATGAGATCCATGATGAAATACTTTCGGGTTCTTCGTCATTTAAGTACTCATACCTCGGCGTGCAAGTATTCATACTAAAACATATAAAGTATTCATAGTATAACTTTCAAAGTATCATTACTATAAAACATTCAAAATACAAAGTATTCATACTAAAACATATAAAATATTCATACTAGAACTATGGAAGTATCCTTAACAAAAACAATAAAATTAATCTTGCTAAAACAACGAAAGTATTTACACTGTAAGATTGAAAGTATTTATACTAAAACATATAAAGTATTCATACTAAGGTTCTGCTAACTGTAAAATAATACACAAATGGATAAATTTTATAAAAGTATTCATACTAAACCATATAAAATATTCATTCTTTAACTTTGAAAGTATCATTATTAGTAAATATACAAACTATAAAGAATTCATACTAAAACATATAAAATATTCATACTAGAACATTGGAAGTATACATAACAAAATCTATAAAATTAATCTTACTAAAACAATATAAGTATTCACATTATAAGATTGAAAGTATTCATACTAGAAGAGATAAAGTATTCATACCAAGGTTCTGCTAACTGCAAAGTAATACACAAATGGATAAACTTTAGAAAATATTTATACTAAAATATATAAAATATTCATTCTATAACTTTAAAAGTATCATTATTATTAAATATACAAACTACAAAGTATTTATACTAAAACATATAAAATATTCATACTAGAACATTGCAAGTATGCATATACATATCATCAAATATTCAACATATAACATATTCAAACTACAAGTATAATTACTAGAAAATATTCAAACTACAAAGTATTCATACTAAAACATATAACATATTCATGTTAGTGTTGTGATATAGAAGCCAATCATAGGATGATTGTTTTCTAAGTTTTGTTCGTATAATTAGATGATTTATTTATCATCTTGTTCCTTGAGTATTTTATTAATTATAGATCATTCAGGTTGAGGACTTGGAATTGTGGAACTCTATACAGGTATTAATAAATACTCTAAAGTGTCCCTATTCTTGGTAATTAACAAGGAACATTAATTACCGGTATAAGATTAGCATTTGGATTAGATGATGATCATGTTTTGCAGATCATATGACAATGAGTTGTCAATCTAATCAAATGGATACCTGATGGAGATCAGGGAATTGGACGTGACCAAAGTAAAACATTTAATATGGATTGTGTTTGTGTCATTAATATTTTATTTGTGTCTGGAATTCTAAGGTATGAGATGATTGTTTCTCTCACATGGGAATATATATTCGTGGATATTATCCAACGTTGTTCGTAACTGGCAATCATACAGATTCTATCTCAGTATGTATCTCTTATGTGGAGAGATAGTAATTATCAAGAATACCAATGTCCCTCATATAATGAGTGGTGATATCACTGGGCCCTTTGATGAAATAATACAAGTATGTGCACATATGATTAAGGAGTTAATTATAATTACTGAATTATTTCGGAATCAAGAAATGAGTAGATTTGCAAGGATGACACACTCCTACCTTGGATCTATTTATGATATCATGAGACATGGAATTGACACGAGGCAACTATTGCTTAGGGATCGTGATACAGTATGGTACTTATCATCTGTGTCATTTGGGTAATTACAATGCATATTGCTAGGTGCCGCTTGTAATTTATGGAATCGAAAAGAGTTTCAGATTCTATTGCCGAATGACATAGATCCCACAGGGTCACACCAATAAGAAATTAATTAGAAAGGCTCCTTAATTTATTTGACATGTATGACATGATAAATAAATTGGTTTCTTCACTAAAACATGAGAAATATAATTATTTGGATAATTATATATGATACTACAATTAATTAGATTAATTGTATTTGATTAATTCAAACAAGGAAAGTGAAACTTGGCCCAATAAACAAAGCCTAATGACTGTTGTTAATTATGGCTCGTGTTTATTTAAAGAATTGTTTCCAT
Source organism: Carex cristatella (assembly GCA_024447775.1). Taxonomy (NCBI): domain Eukaryota; kingdom Viridiplantae; phylum Streptophyta; class Magnoliopsida; order Poales; family Cyperaceae; genus Carex; species Carex cristatella. Next base: position 1,172,419 of record JAJHPF010000016.1, read on the forward strand.
AATTAAAAGTTAGCCCAAAATAGTTTACCACGTTTTTTGAAAGATGCTGCGCAATGTTTCTTATTTGGAGCATATATTTCTAATACGATATCCGTTTTAGCGTTCTATATCTTTCTGGAAAGGTAATAGAAAAATCTACAACTTTGTATTTCTGGAAGAAAACCAAATTAGAAATATATCATGCTCAAAAACGTGGTAGAACGTGGTGTTAAATTTAGACTACCATGTTCTAAATTATTGTTTTTTATTAATTATTGTTAGACGTGGACCACATATAGTTAGTTATTAGCAATAATTAATGGATAACATAAGTAACTATTAGGGGGACATTTAGGGAACTAGCATGAGGGGGACAAAATCATTTCTCTTTAAATAATCCACTTGGTGGAGTAAAGTGTTGAGAAATATTGCACCAAGTTGAAAAATGTGTCTCTTCTTATGACAATAGACCATACAAATGGAGTAAGTGTATAGTAAGTTAATCCATCAAGATAAATAGAGCAAATTATTCCGGATTAATTCACTTCTTACTCCATCTTACTTCTCCTATTTTACTCCTCGTTTAACTATTTAAGTATGGAGTAAGGAGTTTACTTCACCTCTTACTCCATAATCAAACATGATCTTAAATAACAAAACTAATTAACACAAGATTGCATAATTTCAATTTATTTTGATATGCATTAAGAATTAACAAAATCAAATGATCAAACTTTGACGATCTAATCTCTTTTCTTAATGACTACCGGATTGAAGACATCATCTCATAATTTTTATACGCATATAATTAAAATAATTCGAAATATAAATCTAACAATTTAAAAGGTCAACACCATTTTTTTATGCAGCAGCATATTGCTGCGCACAGAAAAAGTTGACCAAAACAGATGCAGCGCGGTATCCTACCGGATGGAATAGGATCAGCATCAGCAGTTTTAATTATACACGAATCTCAAAGCGGTCCCCTACAATCCAAATATGCACCGAAATTGATTAAGCGAAATAGCGAACGCATGCTAATATAGACTAGAAAATTTCTTACGAGAAGACAGAAATTTTCCATTTCCTACCCACGAGACCCCAACACCCAACGCGTAATATCCGAATAAATTAAATAATAAAAAAAAAAAGTTACAAACATCGAACGCGCCTGCTCTCCTTATTAGTCCTTTCCATGCGAGTATGCGACCGCCGACCCACCCATTTGGGAGTGCGTATCCTCTGAGATATCTCAATTTTTGCGTGACCGACGTGTCCGGTGCCTATTCGGGGAAACATAGGGGGCCAGTATTATTTGAGCTTTAAGATTCGTGCAGAACGTATTTTAATGATTGAGATGTTCCAAAAAAGTCACGCAAATTTTGAGATATCTCAGAGGATGTGAATTTCCCCCATTTGGCCATTTCATTTTTTCATATTTTTTTCATATCCTCTTTAAGCCGGTCAGCGACTCGACACATAGTAGCCACCTCCATCTCAAGTTATATTAGAACGGACAATTCCAGTACCTAATTTCTCACTTGAAATGGACTTGACGGCTACAATCATCTTCATAAATGGAGAGGATAGATATTGCAATAGTTACAACTTAACTACTTTTAAAATTAAAATAAAATAGGACGAAACAATCAACCAATTTATAATTACCAAATTACAGTCGGAGACCAGGTATGAAATGGCAATCCACCGAAACCTTCCTCGCTCTTTCTTTACTTTACTTCCCTCTTCATTCTCTAATCTCCATTTTTGTTTAGCATCATGTCTGATGTCTCTCCTTTCTCACCTCCGACTCTGACCTCTTCTCTTCTCTAATTCTCTATCTCTCTTATCTCCTCTTCTCCTCCGATTCATCCATGGGTCTCCTGTCAATCCAATTTCTTCTTCTTCTTTCTTACCTCTTCCTCTCTACCACCAGCGCACAACAAAACATCATTACCCACTTCCCTTCAATCCCCTCTCCTGCTTACGTCAACCCCCCGCCGCCTCCTCCACCGCCTCCTACCCCTCCATCGCCTACCCAACCCCCGTCAACTGATTCCACTTCCTCTTCGTCCCGCCACGATGTCACAGTCGCCGTTCTTTCCACGGCCTTCAGCAGCTTTGCCATCTCTGGTCTCTTGTTCTTCCTCTTCCTCCACTTATCCGCCAAGAAAAAGCAAATTCCAGCATCCGACTATACCACATCTCCAGAAACAAAGAACAATCGCTTGCAGCCACTCCGACAGGAGAAAATGAAGCATGACATAGTGGATGAATCGGGACTTGACGCCATCTATTGGAGGGAATTTGAGAAGGAAAATGGATACCGGCCACAATCCGAGAGAATGTCGAGGCAACCGTCGGGCAGGAGCCAGGCCAGCTCTGGGCAGTCCCCGTCGCGGCCACCATCAGCTGAGGGGAGGCCAAATGCAAATGGACATGGAACTGGTAGTGGTGAAGAAGAAGCACAGAAGAAGCAAGGCTGGATCAGGCATAAGAAGAAGAAGGATCATCGTGAGCCGTTGATCCCTCCCGGGTCGCTAGATTCGACCTCCTCAGTTTTCTATGACTCTGCGGACTCGTCTACTTCATTTGATACGTTTCCTCCACAGACGGCTGCCTATGGATACGATATGTCGCCCTTGGGGCCGCATTTCACGTCAGAAGAAGTGGTCAAGGATGTGCATACGGTGGGTACTTCAGGGGTGAGGCCCGGGAAAGGGCCATTGCGGCCACCGCCGGGCAGGCACAGCCCGGCAGGTAAACCTCCTCTGCACCCAGCCGCAAGTTCTGGGTCCACAAGTCATCTATCGCCTCCTAGCCTGTTGCAACCGCAATTGCCGCTGCCTCCGAGCAGGACGAATTCTGCATCTAAGCAGCCTCTGCCACCAGTTATATCTACAGAATCTGTTGAGTCATCATTGAATCCGTTCTTACCGCCGCCGCCAGGGAGACAAACTAGCACAGCTACTCCTCAGTTGGAACCCTTAATTAGACTAGAATCAATCCCCGCACCCAATTCATCACCTCCACACGAGGGAGGGGAATCTCCTGGGCCATTGCCGGTCAAATTTACAACAGTGCCAGCACCACCAGCAGCACCTCAGCCACCTCCACCGCCATCAAAAGGACCACCTCCTCCACCGCCACCAGGAGGTCGTGGTGGACCACCGCCACCGCCTCCTCCGGGAGGTCGTGGAGGACCTCCGCCGCCACCACCACCAGGTGGACGTGGTGGGCCTCCACCTCCTCCAGGAGGGCGTGGTGGACCACCGGGACCGCCTTCAATGAGGCCACCAGCATCACCAGGGCAGCCATCAGGGCCGAGAATGAAGCCCCTGCATTGGGATGTGCAAAGAAGGTTGGATGCTGGTCCTGGTCAATCAATGGTGTGGGACCGGTTCAAGGAAGGCGGCTCTTTCAGGTACTTAATTCCCCTGGGCGTTATTCATGCCTTTGCGCTTAATGCACACATACTCAATAAATCAATAATTCATAACACATACATACTATCTCCAAAAAATAAATGCAATGTAAATATGCAACTCAATAACAGATGTTATATTCCTATGTTATAATGTACAACATCAATGTAGAATCCATAGCAGACTACCATGAAAAGGAAAATTCTCTCATTGTAATTAGCACCTTGACATAATAGACTTTCAAGTTTGGTCAATTCTCATATGCAGAGTAGCAATTGGGTGTTACTAAGCTCATTATGGGATGTGGTGAGCTTAATTTAAAAAAAAAAAAATTTTTTTAATGAAAAATCTGAACTGATAAAACCGACATGGGGCCCAATAGACAGCTGGCTCTCCCCAATGCCCCTAAATTTCTCCTTCTCCCTTTGTTAGTTTTCTTGGAAGATCTGTTTTGATATTTTATAATGCAAAGCAACAGCTAAGGATTTCCAATTTCAGCTCCTACTACAAGTATCTTTTTCAACAGAGAAGCACATGCCTCAAAAAGAATAATGAATAAACAAATAAGTGTTTCTGTACGCGTCTTAGTTCCAATTCAAATACATCAACAAAACATAGTTCATGGTAAAGGAATTTCAAAATTAGGCTCGTGGAATTCAATCAGACAAATTTATATAAAATGCCCATACACAAATCAATCATATATGTCTGCTTATAATTGGGGGCAATCGTTCTTGGACCTGCCCTCATCTCAAATTAAAAGGAAAGATCTTATACTTTTGGTTTTTCTCTTAATGGTTAACTGCCTAACTGATTCGTAGTGAATTGAAAAACAACAGACTAGGCCAATTAAATAAGAGAATGATTTATTGACAAACCAATGTCAAGAAAACTATGTATTGTTTTATATCCCTTAGATAAAATAAGTATAAAATTTGGTACAATTTCAACATCCTTGACAGCCAATCAAAAACCAACAAGTTCAACGTTAATTTTATATACTAAAAAAAATTATAAATGAATTTCAAGTTGTACAAAATTTGATACACAAATCTATCTGAGAGATGGGAAACCAGTATTTTGTTGAGGCTGTCAATGTAACCTACAGCGCCTTTCAATACTTTTTAACTCTCCGTTTTATTCCTATGTAACGAAGTAATGTAGATTTGTTTTAAGAGATGGAAGCAATATTTGCAAAACCAGTGATTCATTATTAAGCTGCATATTTCTATGTTAATGTCTCAGAATCGATGAGGAATCAATGGAGGCCCTCTTTGGTGCTACAGCAGCACCTAGCCGGTTGAAACCTACTGAAACAACAGACTCAAATACCTCTGCTACACCTGCTGCACTGCCACAGATTATCCTCCTTGATCCACGAAAATCACAAAACCTTGCTATTGTGCTGCGCTCACTGTCATCCACCAGGCAAGACATCCTTGATGCTCTGCTTGAGGGCCTCGGTGATCTAAACATCGACACCCTTGAGAAGCTAAGTAAACTAGGCCTTACAAAAGAAGAGCAAGAACTTATACGTAGCTTTGATGGTGACCCGTCAAGGCTGGCTGATGCTGAGTCGTTCCTCTTTGACCTTCTTCGCTCCGTGCCTAATGCATTTGAACGTGTGGAGGCCATGCTATTCAGGTTCTTTTCAAACTATACTCTTTATTCGATCAATCTAATCCACAAGGTAGTGTTCGGGACACCCTCCTTAAGATCCCTTAGAGCTCCTTAAGATGCTAAGGAGTCTTTAAGCTAGCCAAACACTTGCTCCTTTGTAAAGCTTAAAACCACTTTCTTAAAACTCCTTTTACCCACATTTTTAAGGAGTCATTCTATATGGTTTAAGAATTTGAGGCTCCTTAAGAAAGCTAAGTATGCACTTTCTTAACATTTTGTTACTGAATACCTCTTCTTTTGTGGAGCTTAAAATTTAATCCTACCCAACTTGCTGAACACTACTCAAATGTTTAATTATTGAAATTGACCAAATGATTAGCTAGTTCTAGCTGAGTAATTCAAATTCTATATACAGGTCAACTTATGGCCATGAGGTGGCAAATGTGCAGCAATCATTGCAAGTACTAGAGCATGCTTGCAAAGAGCTACGTGGTAGTACTCTATTCTTCAAGTTACTAGAAGCAGTGCTGAAGGCCGGGAACCGAATGAATGCCGGGACAGCACGTGGCAATGCACAAGCATTCAACCTGGCATCGTTAAACAAACTATCTGATGTGAAGAGCACAGATGGCAGCACCACATTGCTCCACTTCATAGTGGAGACGGTAGTACGCGCTGAAGGCAAGCGATGTGCAATCAATAGCAGTTTTGGCCTTCGACGAACGCCCAGTATCGCAAGCAATGCTAGCAACAGGAGTGGAGAGGACAGCAGTACCGCCACAGCTGCACGGGAAGAGAGGCACCTGGAGTATATACAACTGGGTCTGCCAGTTGTCGGTAGGATCTCATCTGAGATGGCAAGTGTTAAAAGGGCAGCAGGGATAGATTATGATGCACTGGTTGCAGTATGCCCTTTACTAGAGGGCCGGCTTTCTAAAATCAAGAGATTTTTGAACAGCACTGTAGGAGATGCTTTTGCAAGGGAGATGCACGGATTTGTTGATGTGGCAGAACAGGAGATATCATCTGTCAAAGTAGAGCAAGACCGAGTGTTGGAGCTTGTGAAGAGAACCACAGAATACTACCATCCCGGTGCCTCCAAGAACAGGAGTGCTGCCCCATTGCAGCTGTTTGTTATAGTGAAGGATTGCTTGGCTATGGTAGATAAGGCATGTATGGATATTACAAAAAGGCAACAGCAGCAGCAGCACCAACTACAGAAGAAGCTAGCAGCTGTTGTGGGAACATCAGCAGAGGGTGGAGGTGGCGGCAGCAGGAGTGGTAGAAAAGACAGTTTAGATAGTAGTGTTAAAAAGGATGATGCAGAGAGGAGTGGAAGACGGGGAGATGGAACTGATGGTGACGGAAGAAGGATTATGCCAAGATTTCCCAACCTTCCACCAAATTTTATGTCAGAGAATCGCGAATCTGATTCTAGTAGTGATGAAGATTAACCAGCTAACAGGTATGGTGCATGAGGCACAAGTAAAAGAGAAAAGTCTGATTTGCACATAGACAGATCTCCAATTTGGATCTAAGACTGAGACATGCTAAACTTGGGAGTTTCTTGGGTGAGCTGAACAGTGGAGCAGTTGCTCTAAAACTGAGCAGAAATTGAAATCGGAAGGTTATGGGAATGGCTATTGTTTGATTATTTTGTTTCTTTAGTTGTGAAGTAGGTATAGGAAGTGTACATACCATGAATTCGATTTGTTTTGCTCGAGTGGGTTGGACTTTTTTTTTTTTTAATGTTCTGATGAAAATGCACTGGCATGAGAATTTTATAGTGTTGGTGTACACTGTATAGAACTTGCCTTACAGGTTGAAATCAAAAGATGTAGTTACATATACATCAGATACATGTGCGACATTAAGTTTCAAGCTTCCCCTACTAAAGTTCACTCTGTTCTAAACATTTCAAAGGCACTCAAAACTTATTAAAAGTACAATTGTTTATTTCTCTTTCAGTCTTATAATATATACTTAAAAGAGTCCATTATTTGTCATAAACATTCGATTCCTCGTTATTTTTCTAATTTACTAAACAAAGTTATAGTTTATCTCCATGTAAATTGATCAAATTAGAAACATATGATGAGATAACATATCAAGATATCCTAGCTAAAGCAAAAATGGGATACCCAACTTTCAAATTTAATTGATAGATTCAGCCAACGAGCTCACTTATAGGGGAGCGGTCCATGACATTGGATGCAAGCCGTGCATTTTGTTGGAGCGTTGAGTCAATATCTGGCAATTTTGGTATCTGAAAAATATTGTTTAAAAACGGCGATCAGTTCCTGAATTCCAATTATAATGATCTAGAGCCTAACTTGTGTGGCATTATCAGATTGGACCTGTATGGCATTGGAACCAGTATGGTATTTTTGGTCTATAAAAAAAAGCCCTTTCTGGATTAAATGAATTAATCTATATAAACAAGTGACAATATTTAATTATTTATCGAGCTTAAATAAATACTAAATAAAGACTGTCAAAAGAAGTTTAACTTTTACTTCATTGTTAATAGCAATTTGCCGCTCAACAAGTGCCTACCCCTGGGCCTTATTGGGTCTGCCCCTGCCTATGATGCAGAACTAGTAGGGTCCAGTACACTTAGAAAATGGTTGATACTTGTACAAAACAAGTGGTATTTTGATCCTTGGTTTAGAAATGTACCTGAGCCAACAAGTCAATTGTGCGCCTTAAGAGTCGCGCTAAATCTCCGTCATCCATAGCACAATCCATCATTATTTCCCTCCAAGTCAAACCTGCAGCCCAGGCTTCAACCATTCCTGAAAACTGGCCGTCAAGCGCACAAGGTATCTACATAGAAACAAACATATACAGAGAGATTAGTACTTCCAGCATTAATTATAGTTTGACCATGAGGGGTTTAGAGCCTTAGACGGAACAAACCAAGCATTCACTTACCTCAACCCCATATTTCTCTTGAATTTGAATGAGTGAATTTCTATGCTCATCAAGATAGTTTATTACTTCAAGCACGGTGGACGATGGTTCATACACATAGCTGCAAGTATGAAATATACATGTTACATAATTATTTTGAGAAAGGTGATGTGCAAGTATCATACCTCATAGATGGGTGCAGCAATGAAGGCTTTTGCAAACAAAACACATTATACTTCTCTACCTTTCTCACACTGCCCGGATGAACAGTGCCAACACAGTTTTTTATGTGACAACTACGGTATAGACGTCAGTGCACCGCATCAAATCAAGTTAATTAATTTAAAAACAAAAAAAGTAACACGTTTGGATGCCCAGGATCCGGCCCAGAAAATTAAAAAGGGGAAAACATCATTAGTTGCAACATCTTCACATTTTACAAATTTTCAATATCAATTGTTATGCAGTCAAAGTTTAGCAGGTCAAAACAAAAGGCTTAATGATGAAATTAAAAGCCAACACAGTTGGATGCACATCATGATCGACAGCCCATCAAGCATGAGAAAAGGCTGAGCATGTGCACGGATTCCCTTTTTTTGGTTTTCATCACGTCATAAACCCGGACCACACTTTAATTCAATGAACCGAGTAAATGTAAGTGGCCTTATCACTTCGTACTATAGATCCATATCTCTATTTTGAAAGTTCAAAAAGTCGATCCGAACCGCTCAACATGATCTCCATTTAAAAATGGACTTTCATGCCAAAATTTACATTTTTTTTGGATAGGTAGAAAATCACTTGATACAAAGATTCTAGACCATCTGAAAGTAGTGATTTTCTACCTATCTAAAAAAATAGTAAAAAAGTTCTAAATAAATGTAAAATTCGGTCTCCAAATATATTTTCACATGAAGATTCATGTTCAATGGTTCGGATTGACTTTAAAAATAAAGATATGGATCCATAATACGGAACACTGTGTGCATAGTATCGTAGCCTCACTCGTACTTCCATATAACACCAATGATATGTTACAATGATGGAATTTGGTTAATTTTGACAGATTTGCTCCTAGCCTCTAATGAGCCTTTTTCCTCAGACCAGGCTCAACTAATCTCTTATAGACACATTTGAGGGATGAGGTCTTTAATTACACTTCAACTTGTCTTAAGGCCCCCAACCTTTTGTTAACAACAGAATATTGTTTATAAATGGCACCAAAATAATTGTTTTTTTAAGCATGATAATTTTCAAGCAAAACCTTTTAAAAAAATATTGGTACCTTTCACTTTTTGTAGGCCTAAGCTTGATCCCTTCTGAGACGAGACTTCCACAAACAGCTGCAAGTTGTGACGGCTTCAGGTTCCGTAGAACCTTATTCCTAAGCACCATCGCAACCCAGAGTTCGTTTTCTCCCCTTATGGCCGCTGCTGTTTCACCCAATGGATAGATCAGTTGCTTGCTTATGTCCATTGCCCTGGTTTCTTGTATTACTCTGCTGATCTGCGAAACCAATAAAAAAGATTATATGCTAGATATGCTAATTGATAAGCAGCATAACACATTGTAACAATAAAAACAAAAGAATGCCTACAAGCAAGAAACAAAATACTCGAGTAATACGTAATTGAAAACTGTAATAAATAATAGAGTGAAATTGAGGACAGCATTTGAATACTTAACTATACATATCCAAAACTACATAAGATACCAAAGGCATATGCAAGATGGAAGTGTATACCTGGAGAAATTCTTTCCAACCAGTTGGCTCAATTTGACTAATACGTCTAGCTAGCCTACGCGACCTGGTCTCCAAGCGGCCAATCTTGTCGATAGTAAACTTTCTCGCATCAACTATTTGTTTGAATACTACAAAACCCTTGGTGCCTTTTACCATTTTTTTCTGATTTGAAACCTTGCGCCTCTGCTCCCTGTAATTCTCTACAGCATCTAGGTATTCTCGGGATAAAATTTGTACCTAAAAATGTGCAATTTAAGCACTGTTTTTATGAATTGATCATAGTCATTTATTTTCTCAAGTACAGACGGAATCGGAATTGTATGGAATATTGCAGGCATGAAAATTGAAAATGTATAATGCATATATATATTTAAGAGATATGATAGGGATCTAACAAAGAAAATTGAAAATGTATATTATTAACCAAATCTCACATATTTGCATGCAGTTTAAAATTAAAAAACTGACAACTAAATTCTCAGGCGACACTCTTTAACCATGTAAAAGAATTACTATAATATAACATCAAAACATTAAAAGAGTTCTATAGTACTTCCAATAAAATTCATTTATAAGGCCAGACATGTACCTCATCATCTACTGATAGGCTGCTCAAGACTGGTACATTTAAGCTCCACGACCATGTATCTAATGACCCTTCCATGCAAAACAGAGGCCCAAATTCAGAATCAGCAAGCTTGTCACATTGCATCTCTTCCTTCAACAGGAGTTGCTTGAGAGTTGCTCTCGCCAATGGGCCCCCCTCAACAGAAGAAGCACCAGAAAGGCCAGTCTTATACACCATCTTTATCCACTTTTCTGTGAATATGTACCATGTATTGTCTGAACTTAAAGCCACGTAGTAACTCGGTTCTATTTCTCCAATATTTAATGCTTGTTTTTCTCTGTTGACCTGAAAAGGTTCAGGTTAAATGATAGACCTTTTGTTTTCCTTAAAAGGATATAGGGAGCACAAGCCATATATATATTTCAGCAAGTATTTACTATAAAAAGCTGACTATCAGTAAATGTAATATTATTGCTTGAGTTATGCCTAAAGAGAAAACTAACCAGCATTTTCACAATAGGATGTCATAAATTAATACAAAAGCTAAGTCCTGTGTCACCTTTAATATATTACCAAAGAAAAAAAAAGACCAAAGAAAATCTCAACAATCTTTGATACTTACCATGTCCATGATACTTGGAGAAGAAAAAGAGGTAAGCTTTCCAACAAAAACCACAGGAACTACGTGCTCAACCAAATCATTATCTTTATACTGTAAACACATGAAAGGAAGGTCACCGTCTTGACATTCTTCCAACAACTGCTTCCACGCCATCATTCGCTTAAGTTCCATTTGCTTCCTGAGCTCCCTTTTCACCTTCTTCTCTTGCTGATGAAATTCAGACATATGATAATTGAGACATAAACTAGGTGTATTTATAGACATGATACCCAGAGATTCAAAGGTTATGAGAAATGAGGGAAATAATTGTGAAAAGGTGCACCAAATACAGATTTTTACATTCTCTATTGTTGCATTTTAGAATTAGGAAAAGAATACCCTCAGTTGCTCTTGAAGAACAGATATTTCGGCATATTCTTCCTCTGTCAACTGCTCCTGACATTTCCGATCAATCGCCTCATCTGTGATCTCCGAAGAGAGCAGCTCAATGTCTTGCTTTATCTTCTTGAGCTCCTCTTCAGCCGCAACAACCACATTGCTACCGACGTAGTTTCCAAAACTCTGCTCCACCAATTTTCGAGCTTCTTCCAGTGTCCTTCCCGGATGTGATGTCTCTGTTCCTTCTAATTCTTTCCCTTTATTAGTGAGTTTTGACCCCTGAAAAATGAACATAGATAAATGTAAGAACAGAAAACCTTCTAATGTGAACTTAACCAAATATCACATTCCACATTTTGACTAACATCCAAAACTTCTCACACTTGCAATAAGCCAACCACTGTATTAGTGTAATGGAACTGATATGTGCCCTTTTTTAGTGTAAGCCCAAGGGGCAAATTAGACATATTTTTCCCGACTTAAAATTTGGTTCAATGCAGTAAAAAAACAACCAAATAGATGTTAAATCTTAATAGGAAATGTGAGATATGTATGCAAAAGTCCTCATTTAACAGATGTTTTGAATATAAAAGAAAAGTACTCACAGCTAGGAGGTTCAAAACCATTCCATAGGATGCAGTAAACTGCGAGACAAGGGGCTCAATCCCGGCAAACAAAACGTCACAACATTCCTCAGGTCCTTCGTATGGCGTTTGAAGGAGCACCACATGGCCAGCCTTGTCAATTCCTCTGCGACCTGCACGACCTGCCATCTGTAAGAGTTCATTCGGGGTCAACATCGTCCGTCCAGCACCCGTCCTTTTTATCAGGGACGAAATAACAGTTGTACGTGCCGGCATGTTTATCCCAGCTGCTAGAGTTTCTGTTGCAAACACCACTTTTACCAGCCCACGTTGGAATAATTCTTCGATAAATGATTTCCACAAGGGGAGGCAACCTGTAATATCAAGCAGCATTACACTTTTAAGTTGGGAATGATAAACGAGTAGAACTAGGGTATTCTTAAGCTCTCCAAGCCCTTTGTGGGCTTAACTCTAAAACCTATCGGACCGACTTCCACAAAGCCAAACCGTTGAAACCGATCTACTTTACAAGTGATGTGTATACATGACAAATTTGTAAATTTTCAAATTAATTTAGTATAAAGTCAAGCAGTAAAAAAATGATGAAAAATGAATGCATCAAAATTAACTTATAAACAATCTATTTTTGACCGCTTGACTTTATACTAAATTAAGTCGAAAATTTATAATTTGGCATGTAAGCATCACTTATGAAGTAGATCGGTTTCAACAGTTTGGTTTTGTTGTTTGAAGTCATTTAAATAGGGTTTGGAGTTAAGCTCACCAATGGACTTGATGAGCTTAAGAACACCCTAGTTCTACTCATGATAAATTGTCAGGTCAATTTAGTACCGGCTTTTGTTGAAACACACCTGCGTGATGAGCTGCAACTCCATGTAAGAGGCCTTTCATTGCACCTTCTCTAACAGCGTCTGGATACTGTGATTTGAACCGTTGAAGTTCAAGTTCCACCTCGCTAGCTTCGCACTCATTTAACAGCATGCATTGTTCAACATACTGTACAGCCGCATCACAACCTCTGCGGCTGAAAACAAACCAGATAGCAGGAAGCATGTCCTTTCGCTGTAACTGTGACAAGGTGTCTCTTATTTGTGGAACCTGAAATCAGTTATATTTAATATTCAAGAACAGTTACAATTTAGAAATTTCAGGTGGATAATAGCACTAAGATTGTGTTAAGTAATTGAACTGGTGTATACCATAGCAAATGCCAAAATAACGCCAATCGGGCAACTAACCAATGGTCAACTAATTCAATACTCCTTTTGGGTTTCAAAATAAATAACTTATGATGGCTCAGTCGGCATGGCACCCGTTTCCTGCTTCGATTAAAGTATTTCAGTTTTCTGATTCACTTAGTTGTGTCAATTATACAAACATTTTTGCAATATAATTTTGAACTCAGCCTAGCTTATTCTCGGGTTTAATTGACTAAAACAGTAGCCTAAAAAAAAGAGAAAAAAGGACTGAAAGGCTGTTTGAGCAAATACTATTCCGACTGATATTTCTCTGTCCATGCCAGTACTGGGTATGACCAATCCAGTATGGAAATCTGAAATAGTAGTCTTCGATTAAAAGCATATAAAAAGAGGAAAATAAATAGGATCTGACCTGTGAGCGTCGCAAATTGTTGATGTCATTCTTTGTTACTGGCGCCTGCTGTTTTATTCTGCCAGTGCCATTATTCCGTTGGCCAGACCTACCAGATCTATATCGTCTTTTTCCTCTCTCATCATATGAGTCTTTTCTAGAAGAGGCTAGTAGCAAATATTCACGCGATAATTTCCTGTTATTAGAAATACAATGACGATAAACAAAGTTAAGATAAGCAACAGATAGAGAGAGAGAGAGAAAAGATAAAATTAAACACAAGGATGGATACTTAGACCTGTTCATTTTTTTTCCATTTTCATCTAAAAGCCGTAATAAACCATCTCTCCTAGAGAAATGCCAAGTAAGTGGGACCGGCCGTTTGCTTGATGTTATCAGCTCTGTTGTGCCATGGATCTGGAATAGGTTCAAATAATGTATATAGACAAGCATGAGAAAATTCATCATTGGCTACCACTGTAATTTATGTATATATCTCTAAAATGTAAAGATGGGGCAAGCTCTTCACATATTAAGCCATCGCTAAAAGAAAACTTACAAAAATGAGGGATATGATATTACCTGTCCTATCCAGCCTGCCAGCTCATCGGAATTTGCAACAGTTGCTGACAGACAAATAAGTTGTACTTCTTTTGGACAATATATTACCTGAACAATTAATTGTACAATAATTAGAATTGAAACAGGTTACAGTCAACTATTCATGAAGCCTAAGCATATAAAAAGGAGTAGAACATACAATTTCTTCCCAAACAGTACCACGGGATATGTCGCTGAGATAATGGACTTCATCCAGGACTATTGCATCCACATGAAATAGTCTCCCATCAGAAGAAGCCACTCCAACACTGCATTCAAATAAAATAAATTAATAACTTATTCAAAATTACATGGAGTCACAGTCTACTATTTAAAAGTAACCACGGGGGATAATATGTACCAGTATCAATATTCTGGTACTGGTAACTATAGTTACAGTCACATAATGTACATAGATTACCATTTATAAATCAAACATTGAATATTAATTATCTTTCAAATCTACCTCTGGTAAAGCATGTTGCGCAAGATCTCAGTTGTCATTATTAAAATTGGAGCCTCAATATTGACGGCACAATCTCCAGTCACAAGCCCAACATTATGATCGCCGAATGTCCTCCTAAAATATATGTATTCAAGGGAACATAGAGTAAATACCTAATTATTCATAGCTCAAAAGTTTCAGGGGACAAACTTACATATAGACATTTTTTTTGGATAAATTTTTGCATGAGGTGACTCAACTTTAACCACTATCTTTTCTGTCATTGAACTTTGATTCATCTGATTTTTTCGCTTCACTTTATTTTCTTCCAAATTGAGTCAATCGCCATCTCAAATTCAAATTGCACGAGGATGGCAAACTTTTTTTTTTTTTTTTTCAAATAATTAGCTTCTGAACTGAACATTAGTCATAAACTTCACACCTGATGCGGATAATCTCGTAGTTTTCCTTATTAATATATAATACTGATTTACTAACAACTTTAAAATTTCTATTTTTTATAATTACACATAACATAGGTGTTCCAAAAGTTGCCACTACACATACTGATTCAATTGTTTGATAATTATTTATGATGGAAACACTGATTCAATTTGGTTGAAAGAGTGAGGCTATGGTAATATGCATATTACAGTGACCTGCGCTATGGACTCGTATCTCCTTTTTTATAGTCCAAACAGTCAATCTGAATTGTTCAACATGATATTCATATGAGATTGTACTTGTTTACCAAATTTTACATTTTTTTAGAATTTTTGACATCTTTTTAGATAGGTGAATCACTTGATTTGAAATTCTGGACCATCCAAAACAGTGGTTTTCTACTTATCTAAAAATAGTAAAAACAATCTGAAAAATGTAAAATTTGGTCTGCAAGTACATTTTCATATGGATATCATGTTTAACAGTTTGGATTGATTGTTTGAACTTTGAAAATAAAGATATGGATCCATAGCATGGGTCAATCCATAATATGCATATTACCATAGCCTCACTCTGGTCAAAGTTATAGTTCCATCACTAAAACTACATAAACCAAAGTTTAATCATAACCAGATTAAGGGTAAAGTGATGTGATGTAAAAATTTACCCACTTCTTTTTGAAGCAAAGAACAAAACGAAAAATAAAAAAAATGAAGAATGGAACTGGTATGGTATACAATCACCGAAAATCACGAAGTTTCTGATTTGACAAAGCCTTCAATGGCGTAGTGTAGAAAAGACGTCTGCCTCTCGCAAGTGTTGCTAGTGCTGAGGCTTCTGCTATCAGTGTTTTACCACTGCTTGTGGGTGCTGATACTATAACTGACGACCCTCTTAAAAAGGCCTGTATTGCTAGCCTCTACATCAAATAAATAAATAGATAAAATTCTAGGGAAAAATGTCAAATCCTAAGAAACACATGATTTGGAGAATAACTATATAGTTCATGACTTGTAATTTTATTGCAATTTGTAAGGTCTTATTTAGCCCTGATTACATCTTCAAAAATCCAATAAACAAACATAATAGTAATACTTGGAATTATTATAGATAAATTGCCCAGTCAGTATTAATGCTCTACTCTTACTGTACCAGATCAGATCAGACTATACAATATCACAGTCCAGTACGGTTAGTTAGCAATGCATTGCAGACATTATGTGGAGTAACGTACTAGTTCATAGACTTCATACTACATATTTAATTTTAGGGAAAATTTCTAGCATACCCATCAAAATTTTCAAAACAGCCAATTTCCCCATCAAAACATTCAAATTCCTTATTTCCCGATTCTAAATTAAAATCCTTTCTTATTTCCCCTCACATTAATTAAATCTGAAATTTTAACTTTGATTTAACATTTGAATTTATTTTAAAAGTTCAATACCTATTTTGCCCCAATCTTCAAATGAACATTAACCCCCTGCTCGCACCTCAGTGCTCCAGCATTTATACTGGGATTCGCTCACTCCTTTCTCCCTTCGTCCCTCTTAGTGTGGCTTTGATTAGAACATTGATTTATAAAACTAGAAAAGAGTTACAATTAGACGATTGAGGTCTCCAAGTAAAATCTCACTTTTGACCAGACAAAATAGCTCTCATTTAATTAATAATTATATTGCATTATGCTCTGCCAAAATATCTAGGTAAAGAAAATTCAATAAAATAATTACAAATGCTCTAGATGAGAAGAACCTCGTGCATTGATTAAATTTGAATGTTTTTTACAAAAAGAGAACTTCCGGTATTAACTAGTTTAGTGGCATGCGCCCGCCCCCCTCTAAGACATAGCTCTTGATAGGTTCAATAATAGAAAGCTTTGGAGGGAAGAGACTGAACAGGACAAAGACTTTTGGCGTTAGAGCAGTTCTTTGCATTTTTCTTCTTCTTCCCGTGTGTCAGCATTGAGGATAGGGGCAAAATAGGTATTCAACTTTTAAATTAAAATCAAATGTTAAATCAAAGTTAAAATTTCAGATTTAATCAACACAAGGGGAAATAAGAAAGGATTTTAATTTACAACGGGGAAATAAGAAATTTGAATGTTTTGATGGGGAAATTGGCTATTTTAAAAGTTTTGATGGGTACATTGGAAATTTTCCCTTAATTTTAAGCACATTATCCATATGCAGCAATTGAATTTAAATATGTTTAAAAAGATATGAGATGTATAAATAAAAGAAATATTCCACTAAATTATAGGGATTGAAGAAAATAAACCTGGAATCTATCAATTGGAAAATCGTAAATTGCTGCGACCTCCTGATAGTCAATAATCTCTGCTCCAAACTCCCTCACTTGTTCAAGCAACTTTTTTACCCTATCCGCCTTATCCTCTTCAGACAGACGAAGGGGGGCCACGGTGTCAGAATCACTCCATCCCTCTTCGTCCTCTTCCTCCTCTTCAGAGGCATCAGAATCTACGGTGTACTCGTCAGCGGCGATGTCATCGTCTTCGTACTCGTCAAACTCATCGTCTTCTTCATCTTCTTCGTCTTCACCTCCGGATTCAAGTTCGAATTCGTTGTGGGGAAGGGAGAGCTGCTCTTTGGAGGAATTACGAGAGCGTATTGGGGTTATGCGAAGAGGCAGTTTGGGATTGAACTGGACGAACCCGAGAGATCGAAAATGGAGATATGAAAATGGGAAGATGGGGGTGAGAGAAGGAGAGCAGAGACAGAGAGAGAGAAATTGCATGGCGGGAGGGAGGAAGGATAGAGTAGTGAGCAGTGAGCACTAAGTGATGTTTGATTACGGAAAGAAAAAAAAAATCAAATAGGCGGCGCTTCTGACGGATATTTATGCGGTCAAGTCCCTGGAATATTCTCGGAATTCACATCACCTCTATTTGGATCAGAATCTGCCAGCGGATTAAGCCGAATTCTGATCAAACGGTCCAGATTTAAATAGAAATATTCTGTTAGCTCAGATGTTACAAGTTACCAGTTTCAGCAATTTATAAAACGGACTTTTGCCTTTTAAAAAAAAATGATCAAACAATAATAAAAGGTAAAAAAAAAATTGAATGTTACTTTCTTGAACTCCTACGAGGTAAAGAATAGGATGAAATAAAAATGAAGGAGAAATAAGTTGCTATATTTTTATTGCCTTATTTGATTCATATATGAGTTTTAACTTTTAAGTGATTAATTAAGATTGAAAAAAATAATTTTACCTTCCATTAAATATCCAACAAGATAAAATTAAATATGTGATTTTCTTATGCTTCCCTCCTTTTCCCCCTCCTCTCTGCCTTTTATTAAAACAGGATGTGAGAAGTAAGATAATTTCTGTAGTTGCTTCATGTTTGATACCTACATATTTTCTTTTCATATCTACATATTTGATTCATATTTTCTAAAATTCTGTTAACAGTTATTTAGAAACTCTGAGAGTTTTAGAAATACAGATAAAATGCAATTTATGCAGCTGCATATGCATATGCGGTCAGCAAATGTATAAAAAATGACTATAAAGAATGCATATGCAGTCCACACTGAAAGCAGATTCGAAAATATCAAAATCTATTACCGGACTCTAAAAATAACGGAACTCGAATAATTTTATTAATAAAAAGATGGATCCTATACCTGATATAAACTGGAACTGAATTCCAAAAACTAATCCGGATGGAGTCATCCAGTCAATTGAGTTTTGAAAGAAACCCCCAGCTTCTTTTATAATCCCAAGTGTCTTCTTGTTTTTATTTTGATGATTTGGAACTAAAGAATTCTGAGTGACTGAGTCCGTACGTCTCTACATTTTTTTTAAATCTTGACAGTAGACGCCTCTACACTGTTGCTGGCTCGCTGCATCAGTGCAAACCGCCAAACTCACTTTATTAATTTATTTTATTATTTGAGCTGCACGCATAATAACTCAAATGCAAATGATTATGGGCCAGTATATTAGATTTTGTGCCGAAGTTTTGCTTTCAGATACGGACTTGTATATTAGCATTAATTAATTGTAAGTCCTTTGTTGAGTTCGGCTTCTTTTATTATTTGATTTTGGGTCACATGTTTTCTTTCTTTTATTATATTTCGATTTATTATACCTTATTTTATTTGATCATTTCATTTAATGCACATATGTAAGTTAACATTAAAATTCTCATATGTCACATACTGCATACTGCATGAAACCTTATCAGTATGCAACCTTATTTAAAAATTATAAGAAAGTAATCAATTATGTATTACTTTAATTGTATAATTAAAAGGGAAAAAAGAGGCTAGCATTAACAATATTTTCATTTACATTTTGGATACATAACCTAACATGGACGTAAAAAGCTACCAATTCAAAGGTTCATGATAAATTTAAGATTTTGAAATCAATTCAAAGGTTCATGATAAATTTAAGATTTTGAAATCAATACAAGGTGGCATGTTAGGCACATGGTCTCTAAGTGGAAGGTCACGAGTTTGAAATTCAGATGAAAGAAATCATTTGTTATAATAACAATGGTATTAAATAATTCGATGGCTTGACCTCTAATTTTACTCAAAAAAAATAAAAAAATACAAGGTGGCATGTTTATAATTACTATTGCTATTACTACCTGGAGTAAACCTCAGATCGTAATGAGGTGATAGAAGATTTAATTCCAATTCAAAAGAAAAGAAACAAAAAGAAGTAATTTTGAAATTTTGTGAACGGGTCTCAATATTCTCCAGAAAATATACAATCCGTGAGAATCGAGAAAAATAAAAATTGCCATTGAACTAGGGTTTTAAAGAAGCGGAATGCAAATTGGAAAAGCTATAAAAAAACGAGAGAGAATACTCAATTGTGATCAAGAAGAGAAGCTACTGCTCACTTTACCACTACTACGCCGTGCATTTTCAGAGAGATTACCCCGCGAGCAAAATGTAAAAGCAAAAATCGATCACTAAATTAAAAACAAGGCGACAAGCACAGAGCTGGAGCTGAATAAATGAATTCACACAAACAGCACAATACATTTATTTATCGTCCAATAATCCCAACATACTACTACTAAAACAAACTAAAAAGAAAGAAAGAAAGAAAGAAAAAAAAAACCCAAGAACAAAACTTATTCAACAGGATCAACAGGATCAGCTTTATGCCTGAACTGCACCAAGTTCCAGTAACAAGGTATGGTTCACGTCATTGGCACCTGGGCCCATAAACTGGATTGGACCTGAAACATAACAGAAGGTAGATTTATACATAGATACAATTAATTGGAACCCCGCACACACACATACACACAGCATCTTTTATATTTCATCATTAGGGGTTTCAAACAATTTCACTGATTATTGTCATTAACATACCTGGGCTGATGTATCTGTTCTTGATTGCCCATTCATCACGCATTGATGCAAACTTCTTGAATGGTGCACCTGAAATATTTTTTTGTTAAAGGAAATAAACAGTGAGCAGTTTTAAAATTGAAAGTATACCAATGACAAGAAAAATAGGAACAGTGGATATATATTTTTACCATCAAGCTCCACCATTGCCTTCTTGATCACTGGCTTGAACTTGCCTGAGGGAAAAAGAACATTTAATTTATATGAATTTTTTTAAGAAATAAGATTTGAATGAAATTAGACATAGGCAAGCACATTGTGCACTTGACAAACCAGAAGGAATACATCTTTAAAATGCATGAGTGTGATTAATTAGAAATATACCATGCCGCCTCTCGACATCCATCAGGGAAGTCAATGCAGTGCCTCCGACAGTCCACTCCTCTACAGGAGCACACAAGTTTCCAACCTACATTTGAAGCAACAGCATCAGGATCCATCAAATTTCTGAAAAAAAGCTTTAATAACAAAATATATATAAGTTGCCAAGCTGGTCGTAAGTAGCAATACCGAAGAAATGAGGCCTGTCTTGCCGCAATGGAGTAGAGCACCAGCAGCAAAGCCAAGAGCATAGCAGTAGCTAGCATCAAAATTAGTAGGCATGCCACATCTCCCTTCGTATCTGAAATATGTACATATATATATAAATAAAGTTACCATAAGCTGCATAAGATCACAGACATGTGTTATATACAAAAGTGCAATGATTTCATGTGTGGTACCGACTTACCCAAAAAAGTGAGACTGGCCCTTGAAATGGCCAGTATACTTCCCTTCTGCCTTCCTCTTCTCCAGCTCGGTTTCTACCATGGAGATGAGCATTTTCTCCGTCTCAATTTTTGCAACCTGAGAGATAATATCAATGGATACATTAATCAGCATAAGAAAATAATACAAGTCATCGATAAATAATGTTCCTAATATAATGCAGAAGTATTAAAAAAGTCATTTCCAGTCTATAATTACTGCACTGAGGACAATTTCAGCAAGATTAAGTACTGCTATATGGACTAGACTCCCGATATGTCCTTGTAGAAATTGCCTTGTATTCACCAGATTTTGACTCTTTTTCCTGATATCTTCATTTTTTTCTTGTTCACTTACTGCTACTACTTGAGGCAAAGGTGAATTTAATCAATACCTGAATTAATTGTTTATCCCTGATTAGGCACATGTGCTCACAGGGAATACCTTTTATTAGTTTTCTATTTCTGCATTGGAGAGCTGTTGAGAAGCTTTCAATTACATTTCTTTAGATTGTAAATTGATTTGTCTCTTCAATGGAACAGGGCTTTGGCCTTTTTTACCAAAAAAAAAACTTGACATTGAAAAAAAGGGTACACCATACAAATACCACAGTATATAGCAGCAATACAACAATTAATGGTTCTTATAATTACCTGAACATTTCCATGAGGATCTCTTTCTAAGAGAAGCTGCTCCTGGATTGCCTGAGGCAAAAAGTCGAACAGCTTCTGGCACTCTGGTTTCAGTTTCTGCTTCCAAACACCAGCCTCATCAACCACATCATGTGCCAAGATTTCATTTAGCTCTGCAATCAGTGTTTGCACCTATACAAAGAATAAAACAGATAAAAATGTAGTTCAAAATCAGTTCATTAAATTCAAATCAAAGCTAAGAAGTTCAATCCAACCTGCTCATAAATAAACAATTACTAAATGGATGAGTACTCCTACCATGCAAACAATATCACATTATTTACAAGAAAAAACAAAACAAGAGAAATCTAGCATGCCCCTCTAAAATATGCCCCTTCTGCAGCAAAACTAACTTTAGTTTCTCCAGGAACAAAAGGAAATCAAGATAAGCAATTTGAGAATATTTCATTTCACAAGATATACATCTTTTGCAACACTTAACATTATATTTGACATTTTACTGGTCACGCCTGAAGTTAATCATAATTAAAGGGAAAAAAGGGAAAAGACATTCACCAAAATTGGGAACCCGATCTTTTCATGGATTTAGGCTCATAGTGAAAGAAACCACACAAAGCTCAAGTCTTATAGTTTTACATAAGAAAGACATAATACCATCAGCATCATTTATAAATGTACCTCTGGGATAAAGTCAATTAGACCTTCTGGTATAAGAATAACGCCGTAGTTGTAGCCAAGTTCTGCACGCTTGCAGATGATGTCAGTTATGTAGTCTGTCACATTTTTAAGTGTTTGTTTCTTGGTAGCCACCTATAACACAATAAAAATTCAACCTTGGTTGAGAAATTAACGCACAGTACTTTGGATACAGATTGCAAATAAGGAAAGAATAAACAACCAAAAATAGAGATTTGACAACAATATGGCCTGTCATACACCAAGAACATGACAAATGGAGCACAAAATTCCTTACTTCCGTTTTAAACCACTTTAGTAAGGGGAAAGTGTTTTATCTAATACCTAAGAAATATGTTGCAATAGTCTAATTATCTGCAATATATGCAGAAAAAAAAAAAAAATAATTAGGGAAGAGTACCTCTTCGCCGATGATAGCAATATTTGGATGTGTCTGTAGGGCACACTCAAGCGTAATGTGAGAAGCTGCACGTCCCATGAGCCTTACAACTGCATATAGATGTGACATTAAGGTCACTTTAGACAAATACTAGATAGATACCACATATCAGCCAGATCCTAAACCTGGTCTTCGCACTTAACTTTAAGTAATTTCCATAAAGTACAAAATTGAACTTATTAAATAATTCAATTTTTGAAAGTACGCATGATATGGCTTGGATTACTTGTCAAACATCATCAGATAGGTAGAGATGGTATACTTGTCCACAATAATACAAAACATAGCATTGTAAATAACTACAATTTTAAATCTAAGCTTAATAATTGTACAGGTAACTTACAGTGGTAATACTTCCCGGTCGATCGTGCATCCACCATCACATTTCCAATCATCTCTGAATATATCTGGAAAAAATATTTGTACTCATGTAAAGGCCCAAGAGTGAAGCATTAAAATTCCCAAATTTTAACTAGGGACAATATGCGCACATATATAGTACCTTGCAAGCAGTGTCAAATCCAAAACTTGCAGGCACTTCTTTGCATTTTAGATCCCCGTCGATTGTCTTCGGGCACCCAATTACACGGGTCTTCATGTTCTTTGACCTATCAATAGAAGAGATATATTGAAAAGGTTCAAATTTAGTAAATCAGCAACTTACATATGCTACCCAATTTTCTACTCCACACATGACTTCAGAATTTGTAACTCATTTATTTGTTACAAATAAACATCAAAAGAGAACCCAACCATAGTCACTTTACTCTTTTTCTTATTCTTATACCTTTTCCATTTTTGAAATTATTTTTAAAATCTATGCTGCCACTATTGCAATGGTATTTAGATCCTAATAAATTTATATAAGCAATATTACAGCCATAGGCAGTCAGGGATTCTACCTGCAGTACTCAGCAAGAAGACATGCATTTGTATTTGAGTCGTCTCCACCAATGACAACAAGCCCGTCAAGATCAAGCTTCACTGCTGTCTCTTCAGCTTCCTTAAACTGAATCAACGAGGTAAGCAACAGTGACTTTTATTAACATAAAACAATAAGGTCTCTTTTCTGGTTCCCCAAACAGTAACGACATGAAAGATTAAAAAATGTTAACAGACGCATGTATCAAGTATAACATGTACCTGCTGAGGTGTTTCGATTTTGTCCCTTCCGCTACAGATCATATCAAAACCACCCTGTTACAAAGAATTATTAGAAAATAGAAGACTTATTTACAACCAAAATTATAATCTCAAAATCAGAGCACAGCTCAAATAGATTGCTAACTTGGTTACCTGATTCCTGAACGGGTACACAAACTCTGGAGTCAATTCAACATACTTGCACTTCATTATTCCAGCAGGACCTCCCTTGAATCCGTATACAGTGCTTCCCTTTGCCTTCTGTTGCAAATAATCTGCCATTACACTCAACCAAATTGACAACTCACATAACTAAGCAACACAAGAAATAAAAATTGTAGCATTTCTCGAACAGAGGGAAGGTTAACCTATCTGGCAGAATGTGTACTTAACAGGTATGAGAAGGTACCAGATAACAGTAAGGTAATTCAGAAAAATAATAAGATAATAACTGAATCTTAGGTAGTGGTGGCCACCTATATAGTACCAAGTCCCTAGAGCGTAAATCAAAATTAGCATACTGAAATTGTATACCATTTTGATCAAGCACACTTCTAAATTAATCAGCTTCTATCATGTTTTAACTTTTTTAATTTTACCAGGGATTATTTGGTAGTTAATGCACAAATCAAGATGAGTTATATTGAGGCTGGGTTGGGATGTGATTAATCCATCTTTTGGAAACTGATACTATATTATGACTACACTGCACCACAAAGGATTATGTTGATCAAATTAAGATGAAAAGGCTCACCAAATATTCCAGAGATCACATTGTGTCCTCCCGGTGCCTGGCCTCCAGAAAGCACAACACCGATCTTGAGGGGGCCGCTCGGAGCTGCAGAGCTGTCACTGGCCGGCACAAGCTTGGCTGATGGCTGCCCGAACAGGTGGGGGAAGAGCTTTGCTATCTCATCTGCAAAGAGAAAAAAAAAAATTAAGTCTTGCTGTTATCACACGTAATAACCAGTCCAAAATGCAGATTCTAAACCACAGATAAGAGGTCTGTATTATTAGGATATGGATCTGGTTAATTGACAAACTCAATAGACTGAGACCCCTGGTGCATTAGAATTCGACGATAATCTTAGATTTTTGTAAGGATTAGAATCCTGAATGAAGACTTTAGCTAGCGCAGTTAAAGCCGAGTATCTAAAATTAAACAAAGAAATCAGCAACGTGGAGATAAACTCCAGCTCAAGACCTCGCTATCAGCAATTACAACTCCGATCTACCGACCTAGGGATAGATACAGAGAGATAGAGATAGAGAGAGAGAGATTCAGATCCGGATTTGAGTTGCATACCGGGGTTTCCAGCGGCGGAGCTGGGAGGTCCGTCGACCATGGCATAAGGGGCTCTGAGGACGGAGGGGAGGGGAAGGGTGTGGTTGAGACGACTCGTCTGGACCTCGCTGTAGACCGACATGACGCGAGTGGTAGCCGGAGTCTTGGCACCGCCGTTCGCCACAGCCGTCGCCATTAGGGAACGAACTTTACTTTTAGATCGGGGTTATGTTCTCAGAGAAAACCAGAAGAGAGTAGCTGAGTAGGTCAGTGTAACTTGTGTTGTGTTGCGTGTCTTGCCTTTAATTGAATCAAGTAACATTACCACGGGAGTCGCCCCAGGGTTTTACGCTTTGCTTCCGCTCCTTTTTAGCCAAAAATGGACAGCACTGTTTTCAGTAATTTTTTCTTCCGAAATTTTTTAGTTACCAATTTTCCATCTTAATATTTCAAAATTCTGACCTTACCATCCATATTTTGAAAAAAAAAAAAAAATACTACTACCTACGCAGCTTTGAACTATGCATGACAATTATACTAATGCTTCACAAGAAGTTAGTTGTACATATTAAATTGAGGTAGAGTTATTTTGGTGGGACCCACTAAAAATAAGCCAGTTATTTGTTTTGATTCAATTGTTTGGGTGGGATCCAAATTATTTGTTGTCAAGGCGTCATTTTAGTGGGTTATACTAAAAAAAATATTTATGTAATTGAAATTAATGGTAAGGCCATGCGGAATTTGGAGATGCGCATGATTTATATTGCACATGACCCTCAAATTATATATAACTCAAGAGTTGTGTGGGCAGTAATTTTTTAATTTTTTATATATCGATAGTAAAGTTAGGATTGTAAAATATTAAGATGGTAACTAAAAAAATATTTTTTCCCTCGCTAAAGAGGGGGTCCGCTAATCCAGTTGGCGGACCACATATAGCCAATTCAGGGCTTGCCAATTCAATTGACGGGCGTGGTAAGTTTTGAATTCTCTAGTAAAAGTGGTTAATTGTTTTTTTAATATGGTATAAATAAAAATTTCGGCCTCCAATTTTTGTGGTTCTAAACTGGCTATGATCAGATCTAGTCATGTCTCATCTCACTCATGCTCCTTTCCCCTCTTCCGCGTACTCCCTTTTGGAGCAAACCCTAAAAGCGCTTCAGTTTTTAGTAGACAAATTGGAGTCTGCCTCCCTTTAGATATCAGACTGAATACAATACTTCCAGTCAGGCCAAAAATAATACAATACTTATTTAGATATAGAGGGTTTGTTTTGAGATTTGTGTCAGATTGAAACTGACGACTCAAATCTCCTTATCTTCCATGACGTATAGCATTGAATTTGAATTTAAAAAATTAAGAGGCCACTTACTACACAAAAAATACAATTGATTTTAGACAAATGTTAGAAACAGTGTATATTTTTTTTCATTGAATTTTCGTAATTTCTTTCATTTTTCAATATGCAAGGTTTATCAGAAAAGCGGAAGAAAAAAGTGGAGAAAATATTGTAATGTTTTTTTTTTAATGTAGGACATTTCAATGTATATTTGAGCAAAATTTCAAGTCTCGCACATAAAAAGAGAAATGAAAAACTTTGTTGTGGGAGAACTCTTTGCATGATCTACATATATATATGCCTCGTCTCTTTTTGTTTGGATCAAATGGAGAAGCACGTTGTGTCAATAACGGCACTATTAGCAGAGTCCCTATCCTCTGAGATATCTCAATTTTTGCGTGACCGACGTGTCCGGTGCCTATTCGGGGCAGCGTAGGGGGCCAGTTTTATTTGAGCTTTGAGATTTGTGTAGAACGTATTTGAACGATTGAGATATTCCAAAAAGTCACGCAAAGTTTGAGATATCTCAGAGGATGCGAATTCCTATTAGCACCTAGCACCCACCGAGGTTCAATTAGCTCTAGAAACGTATAATTAGCGTTAAGATATTTGCGCACGAAAATTGAAACAGACTTGTACTAAATTTATTATAATTAGCACGGATCTTATTGCAATCGATTGGTCATTTCATCCATCGAACCAAAGTACGTCCGATGGGCATTGAACCTACTCTGAATTCGCACCCAAATAAAGTAATAAACCAATTCGGAGATTTGGTGTGAGGCGATTTGACGCAGTCATGAAGAGGAGATCCTATAAATCTGAAAAAAAAAACAAAATTCTTCCGTACGCCGTAATCATCTTAAGTCGTATCTATTATTTTATTCAGATAGGATTGTTGATTTGTTGGTCCCTTTTTTTTGTCTTTCACTAATTTATTGGCTATCGAAATAAGTAGGGTTAAAAACTTAAAATGCCATCTTATTTTTTTTTACTTTAAGAGTTATTTTGTATCTATCTAAAATACAGTAAAATATTTAAAAATAGAGTAGAACTAGGGTGCTCTCAACTCTAAAAATTATCGGATTGACTTCAAACGATAAATTTAAACAGTTGAAAATTTTCTACCTTACGAGTGATGCGTTTATATGGAAAATTTTTAAATTTTGAAATTAAATTTGTATAGAGTCAAGTGGTTAAAAAACTTTCAAAAAAATGAATGCATTAAAATTAATTTATAAATCTTATAATTTTGACCACTTGACTTTATACTAAATTAATTCGAAACTTTAAAATTTTCACATGTAGATGCATCACTAGTAAGGTAGAAGGACTTCAACGGTTTGAATTCGTAGTTTGAAATTAATCCGATAAGTTTTAGAGTTGAGTTCACACAGAGGTTTGTAACTTAGGAGCACCCTAGTTCTACTCTTAAAAATATATATAAGATTTGGTCTCCAAACATATTTTAATATAAAGAACCTATGGAGTGGTTCAAATCGACTATTTGAACTTTAAAAGTAAAGATAGAATGTGATATGTGCACAAAAATAATGAGACAATTTTATCCTACGAAAACAAAATAGAATTAGAGCTTTTTATCACTTTTCTTGTATAATTATTATATATATGTTGTTTAATTGTATCAAAGTATGTATATCATATTAGCTGGATGCTTAAAATTTATCCTTTTTTTAATTAAAAACATTAATAGTGGAATTATGGGTGTTTATATTGCAAACATTTTGTTTCAGCTAGTATTCTCGCTTTAAAATCAAACTCTAATTATATTCACGATCAGTTCATCTACTCACAGAATGGACAAACTTATTCCAAACTCAAAAACCTCTCATGATGCATTCGCGATGTCAAATTTGATCTGTTTTCTTTTAAAAAAAATAAGTTTGATCTGTTTTAATTAGCACTTTTTAGATTGACCGACTAGACAATATATACAGAAATTATTGCCTATTAGGATAGACTTTAGAACTATTTTTATGTGTTTTTTATTCTTTTTTATTTCTCGAAGTCGTCGTCACATAAAAGCCTCTATTTTTTTTAATATTTTGTTTTGCATGGTTTATGAAAAAACAATTTGCTCTTGTTCCCTTGTTTGCGTAATATTCTCATGTTTCTAGAATTCGCATCGTCTGAGATATCTCAAACTTTGCGTGACATTTTGGAATATCTCAATCGTTCAAGTACGTTCTGCACGAATCTCGAAGCTCAAATAAAACTGGCCCCCTACGTTCTCCCGAATAGGCATCGGACACGTCGGTCACGCAAAAATTGAGATATCTCAGAGGATACGGATTCATGTTTCTAGGCATTGATCAGAATTCAATGAGAATTTTAACCTGATGTCGCTTTCCCTTACTGACGATTCCCATCAGAAAAAGAAACCTAAAGATAATTAAATCCATCAGATATGCGGATATTCTCTTTATAATAATTTAATAAACTGGTTGCGTCAATCTCTCTGGAAATAACCCGTTTATTCGATCTTTTCCATCGACGATCATCAGATCCATTCAGGAAGCAGTAAAATTGAAAGCGCACAAGAAAGAATGCGAGTTGTAGTTATTGATCAGATTGGGGCTGATATCAAACCCTTCCTTCTAAAGCCATCGACAGAGAATCTATTTATGGGCTTTCGATATGTAAAGGGCCCAAGTGTAATATTTTCAATGACTCCAAATCCTATAGCCTATTCTTTATTCTAGGCCCAATAAAGGAATCACTGTTGTGTTCAGTTGCTAATGGTTCGGAATATGAGATGAGATAGGTTTAGCAATTAGCAGGTACCAAATACAAGTTACAAATTTATTCATTTCGATGCAAGTAATTATGTAAAAAAATTATAATTTTGTAAATTGGTAATTGATACGAGATGATTGGACCAGTCGGTTATTAACATGTACTAAAAGAAAGTAAAACAATTCTCATCCTATCCGTGTAGATGTTCATATCTCGTGCCCTACGTTCTAGCACCTATGAACATGTACAATCTACTTTTAAATGATGTACAAGGAGGTGAGCAAATGAACTTGATTCAATTATTTGATTTATTGAACTCTGTGTATATATATTTGGCAGCTTTCTGGTGTATAGATACAAGGTTAGAAAAAAAATAAACTAATCATGGAAAAAATTAAAAAGAAAAAGAAAACCTATATCCTCTATATTGTATTTACAATTCCTATGAAGACTGAGAGCCCGGATTTGATGATTGTTGATCATTTTCTTGTTCCAGTACCATTTCTTGTTCAGGTACCAGTAGGCTGTTCAATTTCGCAAAAACTCCTACCATAGGAGCCGTGTTGTAGGTGCATGCCTCCGTCTGCATGAAGTTTTCTCGGTGGTCCCTGAATCTATCCCGGCGATCGGGCCCGCCAACGATAGCTCCCACCAGCACATTGGGGTTGGGCTTTGATCGGCCAAACCAATCGTCGTAACCCTGTGTGCAACCGATGAAGCCGTCGCTCTTCTTGAATGACACTATGGACGCAGCCCGGTGATGCACTCTTTTAGGAAACTTTTGTCCATACCCCACCAAATAACTGGTGCGCATTGGGTTGGATCCCAATATGTAATCGGTCTGTGATTTGGCAAATTCGAAAACCCCGTCGGGCTGCACAGGCCCATCTGGGCACACGAGCTCTTGGTCAGCCTCAGCTAGGTATTCGGAGTAGGTCATGAGTAGGAAGGCGGCGCCAGTGACGTGCTGCATATTGTTCCATTGACGGACAAAGAGCATGCCTTTGCGGGTTCTCTCGAGGTTGTTGCCAGCGTTCTTTCCGAGGCTGGCACATATGTAGTGCTCAGCTTTGGCTTTGTATTGCTGCAGAGTGCGCTCGTGACGAGGTGCATAGTTTCCTTCTAGCAAAAGCTTGGCAGCTAAAATCTGAACACCCGCATACTTGACGTCCCAGCTAAACTCCATCATGGCCCAGCCGGTGCCTCCGAAACACTCCGCATTCTCCACCACATAGTCTAAATATTCCTCCCGCCCGGTGGCCCGGTGCAGCCATAGCGCAGCCCAAAGTAGCTCGTCCTTGTAGCCGCTGATGGAACCATAGTAGCTCTTCACGGCCTCTATGCTACTATCATAGCTCCCCCTGTACTTGTCGGCGAACTCGAACAGCTCCTGTGCATGGTTCAGTAGCAGATGGGAGTAGTGCGGGTTTGTTTTTTTAAACGCCATGGATGCAGCTGCCATGGCTGCAGCCGTCTCACCGGCCAGGTCAGAGCCGGGTTTGTTCTTGTCGATTTTGTAGGCCTGGCGAGGCGTCGTCATGTCCTCTGGCCGTTGCCAGCAGTAGTGGTCTGTGTCACCATCCCCCACCTATAACATACACATTAATCATTGTATTAAATTTCGTTTCATTTCATTGAATGGAATTGATTTGGATAATGGGAAAGAAAGAAAGAACAAGTTGTAATTAGTACCTCGGCCCAAAGGACATTGGGTTCGGTATGGGCCTTGACGAAATAGTCGGTGCCCCATTTGATTGCCTCCAGCGCGTACTGGAGCTCTCCAGCGGCTTCTATCTCCTGCCCGAATTCTATGACGCTCCATGATAGCATTGTGACCGTAAACGCCATGGGCAGCCCGAATTTAACATGGTCTCCTGCATCATAGTATCCTCCCACCAAATCCACCTAAACAAATATTTCAATGAAATGCCAATTAATATCAATAACAAGTTAACTTACAACCAAACCAATTGTTTTATTTGATTGATTTATTCAAACCAAAATTACCAAACCAACCTAATTTTCTTTTTGCTTCTTCTGATGGTACACTCCAACAAACTAAGCCTTGTACTAATAAATTGATTGGCAACCCACAACTGCACTTATGTATATATATTCTCATTTTCATTTTAGTTTAATTAATTATGCCTTTTTCTATCAATCTAGGTACTATATTTAAGAATTAATATATATATATATTTCTGACCACGTCATTTTACGTGGGTGACCCGTTTACTGTTTATTCCTCTTTTTTGGAAGAAAGCATATATGTACGTAGCTGATCATTTCAACCAACCCCACGTATATTGGATTTTCCATGTAAACCACTGCATTTATTAAACTTTTTGAAAAGTTCAAAGTTCATGGAGCAAACGAATTTGATTGTGGACTTTTCCTAACTCCGCATTCACACTCTTAATTAATTAATACAATTCAAAACTTGACCTAACAACTCCATGATTTATTGATTTATACCAATTACTTTCTTACATTTGCCAATAAATATAATCAGTGTATGTATATAAAATGTTTACCAAATTTGATGGTGTGTGTGCATATATATACACACACATAATAAATATATAGTTAAGTAAATACTAACCCCTTGTTCGAGCCCGTCAGTGAGGCCGGAGTGACCGCGCCATGTCACACGTTGGTTGTATGGCAAGCGACCGGAGCGTTGCGCCTCGAAGTAGAGCAAGCTCTTGTGCAAAGCATCACCGTATTCATGCTCCCGTGCTGCGCAACTCCAACTGAATATGCCCAATACCATTACCATCACCAACACAACATAGACCTTTCCTTTCATCTCCATTTTCCAAAATATTTAGCGCCTTAAGTCCTTGATACTTGCCGTTGTTGCCAGCACAGATATATCTATCTATCTCGCAAATTAATGTTTCGTGTAATTAATATATAGATCTGCCTTCTCTTCGGCACTATATACGGTGATGCTTTTCTCCGTCTTCTTCCAATGACCTCTCTCGATCTCTGATGATGATGTATTTTTGCAAGAGAAAGGATATCAAAAGGGAGGCTAAGTGAGGTTGCTAATAAGTGTACGAACACGCGCTGTGGTTTGGTTTTGCTGTTCTTTCTCCAATGACCTCTCTTCTGATGAGAGAGAAGAAAGAGATAGAGAGAGAGAGGCTTGAGTTGTAAGAAAGAGGGAGGTCAGCGTATATAATGGATGGTATTGGGAAGTACTATTTAAGGAGGAAGGGGAAATGAAAAATATGAAACATTATACGGGGAAAAAGAAATGGAGATGGAGAGGTGAGACTGAAGACTTTCAGTATCAATCAGAGTTGGTGACTTGGTCTTGTATGGTGAGAAAATGGAACATCTCTCAAGCGGTATAATAATCATAAAAATATAACAAAATATCACTTAGTTGAGTCCCTTGCGGCGAATATGATGCACCACATTTTGTAACAAGTCACTGCCATATATATATTCAGCCCTCATTTTTGTTCACAGCTCACCATCTGTCAGTGACTTGTTGCATAGTATGAGACAATTATATATGCATCAGGAAATCTAGACTGGGGCACACATATATATAAAGATATTGACCAGGAGATGTTTCTTGGATGGTGATGCTCCCCTGTAGAGGGTCTCTTTTTTCTTTCTTTCTTTTTTTTTTTTTTTGTGTTGACACCTTCACATATTTTGAGCACGAGTCAGGCAAGGGCATATTTTTGGTTTCTTGGTGGGGCTTCGTTCAACTATTTTTTAGACTATGTTCATTTTGCAATTATTTAATTTTATGGAAACCTTCTTTGACTGACAACTTCCTCTCGAGTGTTTTACATATTTATTGGATTTGGAGCGACAAAATGTGCCTAATTAGTTTTGACCATGTTACTCATTATTGTGGAGCTTATGCATGCTTGAATCATTAAATAATACCATTGGTATTGGATATTTCAGAATTTTAATTCTCAGTTGCGTTTATTAGGCAATCAAATAATATAAGAAAAGAGGAGAGGACAATTAATTAAAAAAATGTCTTAAATGCAAAAAGTTGCAAATTCAAAATTAAACAATAAATTAATGAGTTTTTTTATAAACGAAGAAGAAGGTTATCATTTCCTTAAGAGATTATTTGAGAAAGCTCACCAAGTCTTTTTGTGAGCTTAATTAAAAAACTTATCATATTAGTTTCAAACGACACATTTAAACCGTTGAAACTGATTTATTTCACGAGTGATGCGTTTACAAGTAAAATTTATAATTTTTTTAAACTAATTTAGTATAAAGTTAAGTGGTAAAAAAATAATGAAAAAATGAACATATTAAAATTAAATTATAAATCATCTTTTTTTTTACCTCTTGACTTTATACTAAATTAGTTCAAAATTTTGAAAATTTGATGTGTACACATCACTCGTGAAATAGATCGGTTTCAACAGTTTGGATGCATCGTTTGAAGTCAATCCAATAAGTTTTTGAGTTGAGCTCACAAAGGGACTTGGTGAGGTTAAGAACACCTTAGTTCTACTCAATTAGAATAGAACTAGGATATTCCTAAGTTTACTAAGTTTCTTTGTGAACTCAACTCTTAAACCTATCGAATTGGTTTCAAACGATGAATCCAAACCGTTGAAATTCTTCTACCTTATGAGTGATGCGTCTACATGTGAAAATTTTAAAGTTTCGAATTAATTTAGTATAAAGTCAAGTGGTCAAAATTAGAAGATTTATAAATTAATTTTAATGCATTCATTTTTGGATGTATTTTGACCACTTGACTCTATACAAAATTAATTTAAAATTTTCACATATAGACACATCACTCGTAAGGTTAAAGAATTTCAATAGTTTTAATTCATCATTTGAAGTCAATCCGATAGGTTTTAGAGTTGAGTTCACAAAGAAGCTTGGTGAACTTAGGAACACCCTAGACCTAGTTCTACGTACTCAAGAGAACATATAAGAAAACCGGAATCAATTATAAATGACCCAAATACATTTTGGAATTTTCTGACACCAATAAGAATATTCTCAAACAAGTCAAATAGATTTAAGTTTTGAGTGCTTTAGCTTAAGAGAATTAAATTGCTCTAATTCAATTTATGAATACATGAAAGGTAAAAAATCATATCCTCTAAAATTGTATCACAATAAATACTTTTGTACATGTGATAGTATTCTCCCATGTTAATTTGTTGCTTTAGTGGGTGAAGAGGAGGAGCAGGTATTATACTATTGCATAGATCCTACAGGCGCATATAAAATTGCAATTATTTGCACCATGGATAGGAAAAGAAAGGGAGTCCTATGAAAGAAAATTTTATTTATATGTGTCTATTTATATATAGAGAGAGTAATTAAGGTTGTGGTATATATTATGCGTAGTATCGATCGATCAATAAGTCGGTGTTACGGTTCTAAATTTTGATTTTTAAAAAAATTATGCAGTAACTGCAGTTCACTCTGTTCGATCTACATATCAAAATTTTGTAGGAAATAAAATTTTACATTTTGTACAAATTTTTACAAACTTTTTTAGTTTAGATAGAGAGAAAAGTAGTTTTATTAGAAAATTTAGAATTTTTTAAATTGTTGATTTCTCCCTAGCTAGACTTGACAAAAACAATTCGAGCCTCTTGAGTTGTAAGCGTTTTAGGTGTGCAGTTAGTAAAGCAACGTGATTAGTGAGCATGATATTACCAACTAATGTGTAATAATGAGCTAAAAAAAGGTCTGATGGAAATGCATGAACTACCAATGAAAGAGATTTCATTGCATAATTTAAACAACTTTAATTGATTAAAGTACTACCTATAGTTAGCAAACTGATATGTCAACCGTTAGATGCACTATTCAATCGCTGACATGATCTCACCACAAGAAAAATCTGCATAAAAAATGTCTGATAGCTTTCTTACTTTAAAATTAACCTTCAGATTTGGAGTATATATGGTTTTTCTTGAATTTTGTTTGCATTTTACGAATAATAAAAAAAGGACCACATAGAAAGAGCATTCAAACATTTCTTCAGGAAATTAGCCAAGTCACTGTTCCTTCTTAATTAGTTGGTTTTCTGCAGAAGGTTTAGATAGCGAGAGCAGTTTGGGTCCGATGGACTCCATAACCGTCTGATCTGCTTTAAGATCCGTGCACACAATTATTAAAGCAAAAATGCATGGATATTAAAGCCATGCATACAGATCTTAAAGCAGATCAGACGGTTACAGAACTCATCGCACTCAGTTTGAGTCCGATGGTCATCGGACCCAAATTACTCTCTTAGATAGCAAGTCATCTACTTCAAGGAAAAAAAAGTAAACCTCTCAGCAGTCTCTAGTTATCATATTCTCCTCTAGCTACCATGCATGACTGGGCTAATGACCGTGATATGGCCAATTCAACATATGATAATTTCATTTATTTGGACATTGCATTTTTGTTAATTTAAAAAAGAAAATAATGCTCTTGGCTTCAATTAATCCAATTTTTACACTCTTGTGGTTAATTAAGACAATAAAGAAGTTGAAAATCCGACTAAAGAATTTTTTTGTGAATATTTAAAACTATAAAGTTTTGACCTTATTTTATTTTAAAAAAGAAAGAAACTATGATCATGGCTTTTGATCTTTCTTCCCTGTGATTTATTACCTTGCCTTGCTTAACTGAATTGATGGTGATTTGAGTGATGGCTCCCTTCTATCAAGGAATAAAATTAACTCTAATTACAAATGCATTCATTTATTGTACTAAACTATGTGTCCAGGGGCGGATCCAGGATTTTCGTCAGGGGGGCAAAAAAATATCGAATCGGATTTAAATAGCTAATCAAATTTAAATCCATTAACTAATTGGATATTTAATAAAAAATAATGCTTTAACTTATACTTTATAATTGAATATTTGATAAACCCATTAACTAATTGGA
Organism: Carex cristatella; assembly: GCA_024447775.1. Lineage (NCBI taxonomy): Eukaryota > Viridiplantae > Streptophyta > Magnoliopsida > Poales > Cyperaceae > Carex > Carex cristatella. Next base: position 1,208,714 of record JAJHPF010000016.1, read on the forward strand.
TATTTGGTTCGGATGATGTAACTTAACTGCTATGTTTCATATATGAAATAGGCATTCATATGCCTTTTTATCAAACTTATATTTTATAATACTCTGACTTGTAATTTATGATATTCTAACTTATAATTATAATTACCAATCATATTTTAACAAATTTATTTTAATTTTAACTATCAATTTAACCCGAATTACCAATTAAACATTCAGAGGGGGACAAAAAAATTTCTAGGAAAGCAAAGCCAGTCGGAACCGATAAATCTCTACTAAAACTCAAAATCCGGAGAGAAGGAGGGGGGGGTTGCCCACTGGACTACACTGGATCCACCCTTGTATGTGTCACACTTCTGTCCTCCAGTCCTCCAGTGAAATAAAATAAAAACAGTCCACGAAAATAGGCATACCATCGATCTGGAATCAAATTAATATTATTATTTTTGCTTTGATCAAGTAAAATTGAGCGGGCTTACAATTCTATCTTATTGTGTTCTTTCTTTTGTTTTTATTTTTAATGTGTTGGGGGTGGGGGAGGGGCATGCTCGATCAGACTAATTTGGACGGATAGAAATTAATTTAGGCTACGTACGTACTGCTTGTAATTAAGCACCGAATAAGTATCACCCTTCACTGTCTAGACTTAATTTGTATCAGTCAATTATTTCCTTAGCCTCCACTCAAGCTTTTCACACATATATTAATGCTAATGTATTAATATTATTAGAATATCAACCGCTACTTTACTTTCTTTTTCTTTTTTTGTAAAATTAATGATCATGTTTTGATATGCAAATATTGATATTTTATTATTATTTTATGGTCATCTTTGAAAAATCATAAAAATAGTAATATTTTTTTAATAAAAATACTAAATTTCAGTGTGAGTGAACCATTTTTCCGTAATCAATTTGATAATGAGTTTCAGACATGCATACAATCTTTCATATGGAAAGGCATTGCCTTAATCAGTTGTTCTAAACATGATTTCTCTGAAAAAAGATATTTGAAAAGTAACTATATTTTTATCACTTAATAAAATATATGATGTAACATGTCAATCTACAAATAATTTGTCCTCGCCATTGATACATATTATTTTTGGTCCATTGTATATGCGGTTAACAATATTTGCCTTCAGGAAATAAAAACAATATAATAATGATGCAATCCCTTCAGTACACTTAAGTTCTTTTGAGATGGTTCATATTTATTGCATTGGATGATTATACTACACTGATGATCAAGCTTTTAAAAATGAAATAACAAAGATAGAAAATATATTTTATTATAATCAAAATTTATTTGTAAATATTTTTTTTACTGAAAGTTTCGAATAGGGGTGTCATTGGCCACAATACATGTTGGGTGCAAGTATTTTCATATCCATATCCGTCATGATAACATGAAAAAATCTTTATCCTTATCCCTACCTGATAATCTAACAAAAAGAACTTATCATAATTACCTGTCTTTTGAAATACGGATAAAAAAGTGTCATTGACATTTCAATTTGTGCTTTTGATAAAATATTTTAAAAAAGAAAAAACTAATAATAAACACAACTAATTTATATTATGAAATTTTAGTAAGAGGAGAGTTCAAATGCACTATCATTTTGTGCTCCAATATTAGAGGTGCAAACGGATCGGATAGTGGTAAAACCATATCAGTATCCGTTTTTATTTTTTGAATGCGGATACGGATTGGATATTAGACGGATACGTATACAAATTGGACATTAAACGGATGTGGATACAGATATCCGCTTTTCATAATAGTGAATAACATAAATTTTTCAATAATATATATTAAACTATATATTATATATCTACTATTCGGATACAGATAATTAAAATTAAGAACCATATCCGTATCATTATCCTCACGGATATTCGGATATCGGATATCTGTATATAATTTTCGGATACAGAGTCGGATACGATCAGATAATATCTGATCCGTTTGCACACATATCCAATATGCTCCACATCCTTTATCTCTATTTTCAAAGCCTAACAATCGATCCGAACCGCTCAACATGATCTTCATAATAAAATATGCTTGGAAACCAAATTTTATATTTTTTTTAGAATTTTTTTACTATTTTTTACATAGGTACAATATCACTTTATCGGATGGTCCAAAATCTCTTTAAAACAATGATTTTGTACCTATGTAAAAAAAAGTAACAAAATTCTAAAAAAAATATATAAAATTTGGTCTCCTAGCATATTTTATTGTGAAGATCATGTTAAGCGGTTTGGATTAACTGTTCGGACTTTGAAAATAAAGACAAATGATGTGGAGTATATTGGAGCACAAAAATAATGGTGCATTTGAACCCTCCTCATTTAGTAAAGTACAAAACTTTATGGATCATGTATCATCCCATACAAATATATATCTATATATTATTTTATTTTTAAAAATTATCTTATAGGATAACAGATAAGCAATGGTACTTGATAAGTTAATGGAATTTTTTTTTTATCCTTACCTGTCTTTTCGAATACAATATACCAGTTGTGTAAATAGATAAAATGGTGTCATTGACACCCCTTGTTACTGAACTAGTTTTGAAAGAAAAATAAATGTTTTACTTACATGCACTTAATTGATTGGATGATGAATCTTCTTTTAAAAATGTGTTGTGCGGGAGCACCATCCATAAATAATAATAAACCGTAATTAGGTTATACTTAACCCCAAATAGCAACAACAAATATCATTTGGCTAGGTACGTACCCTATTAAGGCAAATGCTAATTAAGGAGTATAATTAAAATAATTAATGGCTGGTGGAGAGGGAGGGAATCAATCAATATATCCTTCCAGTTGGAACGCGTTTGAAGTTTGAAAAACGCTCGGAATCAAGTGTGAACAAATTATTAAGAAAAACACGGAGACACCACCTAAAGTTTTGGAGCTATTCTCTTCTCCCAATTTCTTTGTATAAACTTGCTTTTCATATTATGTTATTGTTTTGTACAATAGTTGCTAATAATACCAAGTTCTAACTTTCGGAGTATGTATGGTCCAGGCCTCCAGTGGACGAGCTTGGATCCGATGAATTCGCATCCTCTGAGATATCTCAAACTTTGCGTGACTTTTTGGAATATCTCAATCGTTCAAATAAGCTCTGCGCGAATCTCAAAGCCCAAATAATACTGGCCCCCACCATTCCCCCGAATAGGCACCGGACACGTCGGTCACGCAAAAAATGAGATATCTCAGAGGATACGCACCCGGATCCGATGCCATCGGACTCAAACTGGATCCAATGAGCTCTATAGCCATCCGATTTCCTTTATGATCCGTGTGCACGTATATTAAAGCATCGGTCACGGATCTTGAAGTGAATCAGACGGTGATGGAACTCATCGGACCCAGTTTGAGTCCGATGGGCGTCGGACCCAAGCTGCTCCCATGGTCCAGACCTGGATTAGGCTGCTAATTTGTTTTCTTCCTGTGTTTTGACCGGCTGGTCCCGGTCAACCGGTGATTAATTGTATAGCGTGTGGGGGTAATCGGGCCCACTGCGCAGCCGGTGCCACCGACACCTTTGTTAATATGAGAGATTGATGCTGAATTTGATATTTTCTTGGACACAAGATATAATATATTTTAAAATGGCAACGATGATGTCGTACGTGTTTCATTGACATGTACAACGATGTTAATTTATATATATATTTTTGATAGAAAAATGATGAAGTGGTTTAATCGGAGCAACTATATATAAAACTTGGGTGACGTGAGAGAGACGTAATATTCTCGCAATTCCCAAAGTTTGAAAATTAACCTATCTAAGAAAATACTACTTTTATATATATTTTTTCTTCTTCTAGTGTTATGTCATTAATATGTGAAATGCAGATTATTAATAAGACATCATCTTTTTATATTTAGGCAATACTTATGGCAATCAGATATACAAATTTGCAAGATAAAAAAAAATGGACAGTTAAGAAATCAATGAGATGTTAGATTCACTATGCTCGGAAAAGGGACAAAATTTGAGTCTGATGGATACTATAACCGTCTGATTCTCTTTAAGAATCGCGTGCACGGATATTAAAACAAATTCGTACGAATATTAAAGTAACGTGTACAGGTATTAAAGCAGATCGGATGGTGATGGAACCCATCAGACCCAAGTTGCTCTCCTCGGAAAAACGAGATGGACGAGTATTGTAAAAATAATTTAATCTCAGTCACCGAAGTAGACGGCGAAGCCGCGAAAGATTTATACATTTAAAATAATTATGTAAGCAAATTTAATGTGTGCTATGCAAATCAATATGATTAATTGGATGATTATAACTTCAAAATGTTTTTTTTTTTTGAAAAACTGATAGGAGCTATCAGTAAGTACAGTAAAATAAATACAACTAAACAACAACTAAAATTACAACATAATCAACAATTTTGAAGCCATAATATAGCTTCCTTCATGGCATGTTCAGCTGCCCATCTTCGTTCCACAATTTTCCTTTCAAATATTAAACTATTGTGCTCCCTCCAAATCATCCACCAACCCGAGAAGAAGAAGACCCCCCCATTTCTTAACTGTCGTCCGCCTCTTATTGCATTGCCAAGACCTGTATACTGTGTTTTGGACTGATGAACCCCTGTGAAGAATCTCATAACCCAAAAGCACAGTTAATCTCCTCCAAAACTCAATGGCATAACTACACTCAAAGAAGATATGCATTGCAGTCTCCAGTATGGTTGATCGGCACATTTCACATTGTAAATCACAGGGAAAGCCTCGATTGTGCAAAACATCTCTTGTAAGAAGCTTTTCTTTTAACAACAGTAATACAAACACCTTAATAGACGGGGAATTGCTAGCTGCCAAGTAAAAGAGAACAACCAAACCTTTTTGCCACCACTGATTGCTACCTCATAGAAGGACTGTGCCAAATATTCATGGGTAGAGCTCCATTTCCATAACAGTTGGTCATAGCCTGTAGTTTGAACAACGCTGTCACATGGTAGCCCGGTAGATGCAGCCTTCTGTAAGGACCAATTTCGATTTGCTGCCAGTGGAGCAATCAATGCGGCCATGATTGGGTAAGTCAATGTATCAAACCAGTACGAAATATCACCACTTGTACCCACCTTCCATTGAGTACTCCAATCAAACAATGATCTCAGTTTAACTAATTAATTCCAGAACATGGTAGTCTAAATTTAGCACCACATTCTACCGCATTTTTGAGCCTGATATATTTCTAATTTGGTTTTCTTCCAGAAATACAAAGTTTTAGATTTTTCTATTACCTTTCCAGAAAGATATAGAACGCTAAAAACGGATATCGTATTAGAAATATATGGCCCAAATAAGAAATATTGCGCAGCAGCTTTCAGAAAACGTGGTAAACTATTTTGGGCTAACTTTTAATTATGAAAACAATTCTTCAAATAAACATGAGCCATAATTAACAACAGCCATTAGGCTTTGTTTATTGGGCCAAGTTTCACTTTCCTTGTTTGAATTAATCAAATAAAATTAATCTAATTAATTGTAGTATCATATATAATTATCCAAATAATTATATTCCTCATGTTTTAGTGGAGAAACCAATTTATTTGTCATGTCATACATGTCAAATAAATTAAGGACCATTTCTAATTAATTCCTTATTGGTGTGACCCTGTGGGATCTATGTCATTCGGCAATAGAATCTGAAACTCTTTTCGATTCCATAAATTACAAGCGGCACCTAGCAATATGCATTGTAATTACCCAAATGACACAGATGATAAGTACCATACTGTATCACGATCCCTAAGCAATAATTGCCTCGTGTCAATTCCATGTCTCGTGATATCATGAATAGATCCAAGGTAGGAGTGTGTCATCCTTGCAAATCTACTCGTTTCTTGATTCCGAAATAATTCAGTAATTATAATTAACTCCTTAATCATATGTGCACATACTTGTATTATTTCATCAAGGGGCCCGGTGATATCATTACTCGTTATATGAGGGATACTGGTATTCTTGATAATTACTATCCCTCCACATGAGAGATACATACTGAGATAGAATCTGTATGATTGCCAGTTACGGACAACGTTGGATAATATCCACGAATATATATTCCCATGTGAGAGAAACAATCATCTTATACTTTAGAATTCCAGACACAAATAAAACATTAATGACACAAACACAATCCATATTAAATGTTTTACTTTGGTCATGTCCAATCCCCTGATCTCCATCAGGTATCCATTTGATTAGATTGACAACTCATTGTCATATGATCTGCAGAACATGATCATCATCTAATCCAAATGCTAATCTTATACCGGTATCTAATGTCCCTTGTTAATTACCAAGACTAGAGACACTTTAGAGTATTTATTAACACATGTATGGAGTTCCATAATTTCAAGTCCTCAACCTGAATGATCTATAATTAATAAAATACTCAAGGAACAAAATGATAAACATAATCATTCAATTATATGAACAAAACTTAGAAAACAATCATCCTATGACTGGCTTCTAGATCACAACACTAACAATTAAAATGTTCTTAGAGACCAAATTTTATATTTTTTGAATTTTTTACTATTATTAATTATTTTACAAAATCGTTGTTTTCAGACATTGAATTTTTGTACTCATCTTAATAAATAATAAAAAATTCCAAATTTTTTTTATTAAATTTGATCTGCAAATACATTTTAATATATCCAACGTGTTGAATGATTTGAATCAATTGTTTAAAATTTAAAAATAGAGAGTGTAATTCAGTATTACCAAAAAATGATGTAAGTGGATCCCTCCTCTTTATGTAATTGCTATATAAAGTAACCGGTATGAGATACACTTTACATGCATCCTTATTTGTTTAGCTAACAGAAAAATGTCCTTATCCATATCTTATTTATACCCTCCTTATCAATACAATACAAATAGAATAAATGATTAAAAGAGTACTCTCGACACCTCTAAAGAAATATGACGATTAAGGGAGAGAGATAATAGATAGGGATCGATGAAATCAAGGAGAGATAGCATAATAATACTGAGATTTTTTTTTTTAAAATAGAACCGATTTTAAATATTTTAACCAAGCAAGCACAGTTAATTTGGTTTTTATAAAAAACAGCTCCATTGATTCACATGATCGGTGGAGACAGAAACGCATTTGCTCCACTGATCCACAGAATCGGTGGAGCCATTTTCTATTATTTTATGTGATTAAATTGTATGGAGAGATTATAAAATGGCTCCACCAATCCGGTGGATCAAATGTAATTCTGCCTTCATCGATTCACAGAATTAGTGGAACTGTTTTTTATAAAAACTAAATTAATTGTGCTTGTTTAGTTAAAATATTTAAAATCAGTTCTATTTAAAAAAAATCCAATAATACTAGTATGTATTATTATTAAATAATTATTATTATTGATATGGTGGTGTTGAGCAGAGATTGCTGTATAGATACAGTGTGATATTCTCTGAACGAAATATCTCATCATATTCCCTGCTCTTGCTCAATGAAGCAGGAAAGAAGAATTAAATGCTAGCTTCATGAATTATATAGGTATATGAAATATCAGTTCTCTGTCTAATTAAAGTTGATCCACTATTACTAGCAGGGGCAGATTCAGAATTTTCGTCAGGAGGTAAAAAAATATTGAATCGGGTTTAAATAGCTAGTCGGGTTCAAATTCATTAATTAATTAAGTACTTAATAAAAATAATACTTTAATTTATACTTTTCAATACTCTAACTTATAATTTTTGATATTTTAATCTATAATTCTAATTATTAATCATAATTGAAGATATTTATTTTAATTTTAATCATAAATTTAACTCAAACTACAAATTAAATATCCAGCAGAGAGGGGGTGCAAATTTTTTTCTAAAAAGGGGCAGAGTCGATCAAATCGTTCTGACTTTCACTAAAATGCAAAATCCAAAGGAGGACAGTGGTCCTCTGATTGCACTTGGGTCCGTCATAGGTGCCAGCCCAGATATACCGATCAGATATTATCCTAGGAAATCTACGCTTCACTGGTTCCCTTCCCTACCAACTTGTGATAAAGATATATGCATCCTTTATTCATTTATTTAAGGAAATTAACGCTTATCTTTTTTTCGGAAAAACGAATAAAATTAATTGGATATTAATTTGTGATTCGTTAAATCTGTCTATTATTATTATTATTTTCTGGACAATACATGCAGCTTAATCTGTACATTTGTGCTCGCATGCGAATTCAAAGAACCGCAAAACAGATCCATGCAAAATTGGTGTTCTAACAATATTAATTATGCTCTCTAATGTGCATCATATTGTAACTTGTACGTGGTTGACAAACTCTCAACATCGTTCTCTAGAAGTTGGCAATTAAAAAATAAATAAAAAATGATGTGATTAAAAAGAGAGAATAGAAAAGAAGCAATCATTTAATTTTTCATGGATTGTAATTCGCAATGACGATAGTTAGCAGGTCGATGGACTTTCTAAATGACTCCATAGTCAAATAATTGAGGAGGCATACTTGTGTTGTGACACCTCAACTTGATCCAAAATTAGGTCAAACTTTTAGAGTTTTCAATTGGATATGCATTCTCATACCATTTAAATGCCATGTGCTTGTGATAAAAGTTTTAGAAAACATAATACTATTTTAAAATATTGTTATTTTTCTAATTCCGATTTTTCAAAGATATGACACGACTCTATATTCTGATTTTCACAAGTTCTAAAATTTTTTTTTTTTTTTTATTTATGAGTGGATGCATTAAGTGTATTTTGACCGAAGTAATATTGTATTAAAAAAGCTGGAAAAAAATGCGTTTAGGTACGCATCAGAATGCTTTTGGTACTTAGAAATATTCTTTTAATATATATATTTTTTTAGGAAAATTCTTTTAATATATTGTTGGAGTTATCTGAATCCGAAGTAAAACAAAATCTAGTTGAAAATCTGGGATGGACAAAAAAGTAGAATGAAAACTTGAAATTGTAGGCAGGAGGCCTAATAAGATGAGTAGAACTAGGGTGCTCCTAAGTTCACCCAACCTCTTGTGAACTTGATTCTAAAATATATCGAATCGACTTTAAACAATGAATCTAAACCGTTGAAATTCTTCTACCTAATGATTGATGCGTCTACATGTGAAAATTTTAAAGTTTCGAATTAATTTAATATAGAGTCAAATGGTCAAAAGAGTCCAAAAAATGAATGCATTAAAATTAATTTATAAACCTTAAACTTTTGACCACTTGACTCTATATTAAATTAATTCGAAATTTTAAAATTTTTACATGTAGACGCATCACTCATTAGGTAGAAGAGTTTTAATGGTTTGAATTTATCGTTTAAATTGATTCGATATATTATAGAGTCAAGTTCACAAGAGATTTTGTGAACTTAGGAGCACCCTAATTTTACTTTATAACCCAAAGCCTTAAGACCCAATAAGTTAGAATGGGCCAAGTGCCAGTGGCCCAGTGGGGGCCCAGTGAGAGGATGAAGTATGGACACTACTACGGAGAGAAGAGAAGAACGGGAGCGGCGGTAAAATCGAGAACTCTCGAGTGAACTCTGGGCGTCTTTATCTCCCCTCGTCGGTGTTGCTTATAAATTACAATTAATAATTGGATAACGATAGCGGTATCCGTCCGTCTCAACACAGACCTGACGACACTTGATGAGAAGAAGAGAGAGAGATAGAGAGAAGGCTGAAGGAGAAAGTACAGTTGGAAGAGAAGAAATGGCGGGAGAGAGCGGTAGCAGGGTGAGCTGGACAGGGCTGCTCAGATGGAGCCTACCCCACATTGACGGCACCCGTCCCTCCCCAAACATTAGGTATGCTTGCTCGCTATGCTAATATTATTACTACCATTGAATAATTGAATGAATGAATTGGCAACAAACGAAACAATTAGTGGCTGACTTTTAATCTATTATACATGATTGACTGAATTAGCGAGGAGAACCGGAGGTGGTTTGAGGAGGCGATGGGGGCGCAGGCCACGGTGGGCATGGCGCAGCGCATGAAGGACATGACCCTACTGCTCCTCACCTCTCCTTCTCACCTCGAAGGTATCTCTCCCCTTTCCTTTCCTTTTTTGTTATCTTACCTAACACCTCTACATCCATGATCCATCACCTGTTTGTTACCTTTCTTACCTTTTTTTCTTTTGACCAAAACCAATTAAATGCTACAGATCTGCTGGATGATTTGCACGAACATGTTGAATCTATTGATATTGCCAATGGTACGTATCTCCTTTCTTCTTCTCTTTTCCTTGCTAATTTGCTCATGTTTCTGGGTTGCCACGGTTGCCTGACTGTAACTGATTGAAGCTTTGCTTCTTTGCCAGCCCTCCTTACTAGTGAAGAGAGTGTTTCATTCATCTACCCATTTACGTACTACAGTCTTGTTCAAATCAACATTCTCTGTCATTCCTTCTATTCTTTTTTCTGGCGGAAATTGTACAAGTCCAAAGAATCACTTACAATGTTTTTTCAATTTTGAGATTTGAATCAGTGATATCCTGATTACATAACTTGCATCTATGTTGCACGCCTTGTTGTCATAATAGTCTGCTTCCAATCAATTAACAGTGTGATCGGAACACAAACCATGATAGAGATCAATTGATTTCAATTCAATAGTATTCAATAGAAATGATTTCCAATTGAATTGTTGATCGGAATAAAACGAGAAAAGAATTGAATTCATTTCTAGTTTTTGATTGAAAAGTCTATATTATAGAAGGAAATGATTGCATTATAAATGAAAATGACACTTTTATCCTTGTACTTGCTTAAGTGTTTTTTTTTTAAATATTAGCAGCAGTTGTCAAAGAAATGCATTAAAAATTGAAATTAAAAGTTTTTACATCATAGTCTCTTTTCTCAACATGCTTAGACTGTATCCAAAATAGACTACATACTGGACTGTTTCTCTACATACCAACTAGATAATACACTCAGAATGTAGAAGAGAATAAACAACACGGAAAAAAAACTACAATCAGTTCAGGAAACAACAGCACTAGCACTTGCACATCAGAAACTGTCTTATTAGGATCAGGCAGCAGATTGTTCCCCATTGCCATTCGTGTACCAGCGTTACAATACTTCATCCATAGTCGTCCCTCTTGCACTATTCTGTCAGAAAGAAGTCGCGAACCAGTGATCCTTCCTGATAAAATCCTGTCATTTCTCCTTTTCCATATGTGTTAGCAAGAGCACAGGAATAAAAATTTCCATTCTCTAAGGCACTGTCTACTGCAGCAGCTAGGATGAATAATGATACCTGCCAATAGTAAACATCATATAGGAATCATTATTTCACTAATATTACAAAAAAAAATGAATAATGATTTTTAGAAAATAAACAAGACTAATTTAATGGACTTACATAATTTTCCTTCAAGGCTTCCAATGTCTTATTAAAGCACTTGACAATACTTTGCCAGTGTACATTTTTCCATGAGACACTCCACATTAAAAACTGTATAGAAACAAAACCGACTCTTGAGTAAAAATTAAACTAGCTAACCTAACAAAGACATGAATTTATCCTAGTCGCTACTAGTATGTTTCAATTGCCAATATGCTTCCCCGTATGATTTTCCGTCAAGAATGACTTCTCCCATGTTCACCCCCGGTGGCAACCGGATAATGTGTGAATTTTGGGTCCCCTTAAAGTGTGCATAACCTGCCACACTCACCATTAATGCCTAGCATACTTACAGTACTTACCAAAGCCATTTAATGCTCTTTTCCTTGAACTAGCATTTCAACAAACAGTTGACGAGCTACTTATCATTGGGTCATCCTTAATGCTCTAATGCCATTATTGCTTCCCCCTTGTTACACAGATGCACCACTTTGCTACGTAACTGGATTAAAATCAAATTCATTGAATTTAGTAAACCATAACCAACCTATTGCATACAAACATGACCGCCTTCATAAGCCACCTTGTCAGCAACAATGCTGTAGTAGCCCCCTTCATAGGACTATGCCCCTTTTCGTTCTTCATTGTAATCGGTATAAGGAAAGAGAACACTCAAAAGATTCATTGTTATCGGTAGAAGGAAAGTGTTTAGAAAGCAAGAGAAAGGGTATCACTGGAAAAAAGTGCACCAGTTTTTAGCGATTGAATTCTCGCCAAATCTCTTCAACTTTCGCGAGAAAATTTTGGCACGAAATTTTCCATCCAAATCGTCTGAAATGAAGTCGTTTCCTGCCACGGGGCGTTCCGATCAGACCCTAAAACTCCTACTGCTACTGCTACCAGCAGCAGTTTCACTTGTTTTTGGTCCCATGAAATATGCTAGTCATGTAGTTTTTGTTTTATCTCTATTTTATTTCTATTATGCATAATATTTCTGAAAGCTCAATTTTTGTTGGTCTTTTAAGGTTTCTTGTCTAATATTTTATATTTTCAATTTTCACTGAAATGTACTAGTCTTTTGTTTTAGTTAAGATCAGTAAATTGCCATAATGTAGGAGTGGCTGGCTGGTTGATTGAAGATTCTTCTAATTATATGTCAAATTGAGACATTTACATGAAGAATGAGCATGTGTTTTAGTTTCTCATAGAGACCTTTGATGGTTAAGCTGTATATATTTCTCAGGTGACTCCTCTAGAATCCCCATTCTGCTCCACTTAAATGTCTTGGGAGCTACCTAATGATTTCTAGTTGTAAATGTATTGTCTTTTCTACTTTGATATTAAATTACTCGATGAGTTGTTAGATATGATATACTGATACTAGTATGCAGTTTAACTTGTAGTACATTGTTATGTTTTCTTGTTAATTGAAGCAGTGGTCCTTTCTTTTTAAAAAGAAAGTGCAATACTGATTGCAAAATGCATGCACAGATCTTATCTCAGTTGGTGGATTGTTTCCTCTACTGAATTATCTGAAAAATAGTAATGCAAGAATCAGAGCTAAAGCTGCACAAGTCATAACCACAGTTGTACAAAACAATCCAATAAGCCAACAATCTGTCATGGAAGCCAGTGGATTTGAGCCTCTCTTTCAGAACTTCATGTTTGATCCAGACCTCACCGCTCGCATCAAGGCTCTTGGTGCAATATCATGTGAGTTGTTTTTTGCTGAAATGTTCTTTTTTTTTTTCTCTTCTTGACTAACTTAGGTATCAGTAGGATCCTAAGCTTACCTCATTAAAAAATAATAATAATTATTGGATGAAAACTTATCGGATGGTCTAACCTTTTAGCTTAAATTGTTTTATGATTTTAATTCATCTCTGATGGTTCTGCTTGCAGCTTTGATAAGGAATAATAAACCTGGAGTCGCTGCATTTCGCTTAGCAAATGGTTATGCAGGTTTAAAAGATGCATTGAGGTCTGATAGCACCAGATTCCAAAGGTTCTTTGTCTGTACCTTCTCACTTTTTTTTTCCTGATTTCATGTTAAGATGTTCTATTGTGTCAAAGATCGTGTCTTACTTATGGATGTCTCCTTTTCAGGAAAGCATTAAATTTGACACTTTATCTGCTAACCGAACGCAATTCAGACTGCGGTGTGGTAACAGAACTGGGGTTTCCTCAAATGATGATACATCTTGCATCAAGTCCTGACTCGGGCGTGCGCGAGGCTGCTCTAGGCAGTCTACTTGAACTAGCTAGGGACAACAACCTTCTCACTCCTACTGAAGGAACTAGATTAAGGAGCATTCTGCAGAGGCGCATAGACAGCATCAGGGTGATGTCCATAGAAGATCTGCGTGCAGCTCTGGAAGAGCGGCGCCTGGTCGACTCACTCTGGTCAGCTTATTATAATGAGCCATCCCTGTTGTACAAAGAAGGGTTGGTGGTGCTGCCAGGTGAGGATTTGTTCAAACTGCCACCTGATGTGGCGAGCAGGTTTTCGGAATCTCCGCCGAGGGGTTCTGTGATGCAACCAAATTCTGATGGGGAGAGCTTGAACACGGGTGATGTATCCAGAGAAGACAAAAACATGCTACTTATAGGGGATGCAACAGGAACCAGCAATGCTGAAACAAGTTACTTATTGAGGATGCAATGAATTATTGTTGAGGTGCGTACATGTTTACATAGTTATAATGCTGTTATCGAGTCTTGTAATATAGTTACCACTTGTAAATAAACATTAAATTAGAATTGGCGTCGCTCCATCAGACTCTTCCTTTCTGTTGTAATTTTTATGATTTAATGTTGTAATCAGTGCTGTAACAAGTAAGAAATGAGGTTTTGTCCAAATGGCTTTGCGTCCTGTTAAAATAAAACCAAACCCCGTTAAGCACCCCCAAAACTTTTGACCCTCAACTCAATTATAAAAGCAGACAAACAAAGATCACTATATGATATACAATGCTGCCGGTTTTGAAAATGCCCAATGATAAATATTTGGAAGGTTCAAAGGGAAGGATATTACTATTTTTTTTTTTTTTGGGCAGCAAGGGCCCGTGGGACAATTATATTAAAACTAGAATCATACAGTAGGGATTGTGCATGGATGCCGTATAATTGACCTAAACCTCATGCACCTACAAAGTACAGAAGAAACAACAACACAGATATGTCTATCCTAATATGTGCCTGTAAGCAGTCATATGATCAATGCTCATCATCCCCTAGCCATATGATAGTCCGACAAGTCAAGACAATAACTGAAGACACGTAGGCTGACGGCATATGTACACCAAAAAACCCTGCTACATCTGAAAAAACACAAAAGAGCAGTAGCAATCTAAAAAGAAAAGGTGATCATAAGAAACAGTGAGGGTTCAGGGTTGCACGGATATTATACACAAAAAACGTGCAACATGCAAGCAGTGACATCAGTGTGAAGGCAAAGAAAGGGCAGAGGAATACAGCGAACCCTCGTAGCAAACACGAGGGATTCGTACCGTGCGAGCAAGACTGTCAACCTCTATGTGCACAAATCTGAAAACTGGCAGCTGCGAAAGGATACTACGCCATTTCCAGAGAAAGGTCAAAGACTTGAATAATTTGATTAATTATTCTGCCCAGCTGCTGACAGAGAGTTTCTCATGGTTTTCTTTTCTTTTCTGTATTCACACTTTGACAGGCATGCCGTGATCTGTGTAGTTAACTTTTTAACTTTCGGAAAATATTGAATTCGATATACAAACAAAAATTCAAATACCAAACTCTGCACTCAGCAAGCAAGTTAATTTTGAAAGCTTCCACTAATCTTATTTGCAAGGTCCACATTCATATTTGACCATTTCATACATAAGGAGGGTTCTAATGCCTCATTCGCATATCTCACTCATACCTCATGTTATATATCTTTATTTTCAAAGTCCAAACTATTGATCAGAACCGTTCAACATGATATTCATGCTAAAATATGCTTAGGAATGAAATTTTATAATTTTTGTAATTTTTTTACTATTTTAAGATAAGTACAAAATCACTATTTTTTGAACGGTTCAGATACAATGATTTTGTACCTATCTTAAAAAATAGTAAAAAAGATTGCAAAAATTATAAAATTTCATCTCCAAGCATATTTTAGTATGAATATCATGTTGAACGTTCGGATCGATAGTTTGGACTTTGAAAATAAAAATATATAACATGAGGTATGGATGAGATATGAGGAGATGAGGCATTGGAACTCTCTTCTTCATACATATATATCAAATGTATAGAAACAAAAAAATGCTATCATCTAAAAAAAATAACACCCTCCTGGGAATAAAAAAGTATTATACAAAAATGTACAAATTGAATGTGTTTTAAAAATCCTCCCAAACAGCTAAGAGATAAGCGGCAAGTAACTTGATGTCATGGACATCTTTTCCAGCAAATAATGTGATCTGCTCTCATCTGAGATCTGACTCAGCTTTACAAGCCAAGAGGCCCAATCAATTTATCTTGGCTGAATACAAATCCCTTGCTATTACTAGTTCCGAGCTCATTTGGCTACAATACATCTTGGCTGAACTTCACATTCCTCTATCGTCTCCACCCGTTTTATGGTGTGATAATATTGAAGCGACCTTTTTGGCTTTCAATTTCATGTTCCATGCTTGTACAAAGCACGTAGAAATCGATTATCATTTGGTGAGGGAACGAATTGCAAATAAATCTCTTCAAATTCGGCTTCTCACTTCACAGGATCAAATTGTGAATGTTTTCACTAAGCCACTTGCTTCACCTTGATTCCTTAAACTTGCATCCAAGCTGACTGTTTGCAGAGTAGGCTCAGCTTGAGGGGGGCTAATAGAGTTACAACCGAATCCCTAACTAGTTGTGTTTGATAAATGAATTTGTATGTGCAATTGCTAGACCAGAAGAAACTCAGGGACGGAATAATCGCACAAACGCCACTTCACAGGGTGGGGGAGCCAAAGAGGTGGCTTCTCTAGTTGCGTACTTGTGCCTTCCAGCTGCCTCTTACATCACTGGCCAAACCATCTGTGTCGATGGTGATATGGCTATTAATGGATTTTTTTCCAGGCAACAACTCTGATATACCA
Organism: Carex cristatella; assembly: GCA_024447775.1. NCBI lineage: Eukaryota > Viridiplantae > Streptophyta > Magnoliopsida > Poales > Cyperaceae > Carex > Carex cristatella. The sequence continues at coordinate 1,225,213 of JAJHPF010000016.1, forward strand.
TAATTAAGTTAGTCGGCATATACTATAATACAATGTAATTAATAATTTGTTAGTACCAACTACCTTTTGATTTTGTTGTTGCTGCTTTGCAGAACTTTTTTCAGTTAATAAAAAATGAATCTTTGTTGATAAACCTCTTGCTTCTTTATTTTTGTTGGGATGATATGAAAAAAAAGAATAAGTAGAGCTGAGCAGGGCACGGTTTTCTTGCAAATCCTTTGTATTTTCGAGGGCAAAACATTAAAGAGAAAAGATATTATTAGTTAAGATGCAGAATATATATAATATTGTACTCGTTACAGTCGCATTGATGAAAAGAGTATTGTAGTAACAAATTATGTCCAGATTGAAAATTTCAAAGCTGTTTATATACATTTAAAATGTAAAGACGAACCTTTGCTGAGAATATTTTGCAATGAATAAGAATTTTAATCAGGGTAGGCACAAAATATTTACAAGAGTATAATTTATTTTTTCTTTTGACGAATCAGAACAGAATAGTGGATAGAGATCTAAAAAGTCACGATACGTGTGCCGATTATGTACCGTGACCATCTTTCAAAAATTTGGACCGACAAGATATGTCACACAAAAGATTTGGTTACAGCACGACACGTGGTGAATCTTAAATAAACTAAGCTAAATTAGAAAAAATAGTTAAACATGACAAATGTGACCGGTCACGTTAACACGTCACGTGTGGTCACTGCATGATTAACGTGTTGTGACCATTCAAGTGCCATGACCATCCTCTGAAATTTACTCACGACACGACACGTGATCCAAGTTACAGCGTGACTAGTCATGGCATGGTACATATTTATATTCTTAGTAGAGGACCTATTTTTTCTCCTAATAAATCAACAATTCTTTTAAGTGGAGTAGAGAATCGGACTACATCTATTTTTTTTCTTTTTTTTATGCAAATCAGTCTTGGTTGACTTTCTTTTCTGCGCAATTTTCTTTTGTTGGATCGTAAATTAAATCTAGGAATAGACATTATATCTATTCAAAAATAGACACAAATATAAAATACTACTAAATAAAAAAATAATTCAAATCTAAAAATAGACACTTGCCTACTTAGAGCATCTACATCTCCCAAGATTTTTATTAATCGAAATAAAATAAAATTAAATAAATATCGAAAAGGAGGATAGGATCTGGGTTTTTTCCAAAAGTAATAAGGACGTAACAATAATCGACGTCCCTGGGACGGAAATAAAAGCAACGTCCCTCTTAATGATATACTGCCCCCCCTAATCCAAGCTATCCTGCCCTCGTTAATCCAAAAAAAAAAAAATAAGGGACGGTCTTGATTTTAACGTCCTTGAGGGACGGTTTGGAAATCCACGTCCGTCAAGGACGTGTTGGACATATGCGTCCCTGAGGGACGGTTTGGACAAATGCGTCCCTAAGTGAAACTTGTATAAATTGATAGGTTTGGCCCCGGAACCAACTAAAATCACTCGCTGTCTGCCTGAAACTTTGTTAATTTTTATTTTCCTTGAAAGCATCCAGAGGAGATCCAAGACGTATTCTTCAGTAAAAAAGAAAATCATAAAATCCTGAAACTAAGGTATGCTTTAATTTGTGGTTAGCAAGTAGATTAAATATTTTTCTATTAATTCATTTGATAAATATTGTGATAATTATATATATCTTCTGAAAATTATCTACTTGTTAAAATTTGTTATATTTATTATTTGACATAATCTATATTCTCTAGATTAATCAATCCAATTTTTTGAAACAATAAATTATACGTGATTTATTAATTATTTTGTAGGCTATTGATTAAAGAAATTAATCATGTTAATATTGAGGATTCATTTTGGCGGTGAAATACAATACAGTAAAAGTGAAGTACGGTATAGTACTAGCTCTCAATTCGCATTGAGCGTAACTGGTGAACAATCTTTGTATGATGTGAAAGGTGACATTTATCGACAACTTGGATATTCCGAAAGTGAGTACAACCTGAAAGCACATGCACGGGTTAATGTTGGTACAACAACCGAACGTTATTATGAGAGCATAGAAATCGTGTGCGATCAGACTTGGAGAGGTATTTATAACCAAAGTATGCTTGCTCAGACTCAGTATTCTTTTGTCAATTTATATATTGAATTGATACCGGAGACACAACGAGAACCTCGACAGACCCAATATAGTGATAATTATGCGGGTCCCAGTCACTTCCAACCCCATCAAACACAACAAACACCGAGACGAGACCTTTATTCGGATCCTTATCCCGATGTGAACGATTTGTCACAAACTGTTCAGACATAATATAATAATCAGTACAGTCCATGGACTGATCCATCGGAGGTCGGTGGTTCTTATCCTGAACGCAATAATGAGTACAATCCCTGGGTTGATCCACCGGAGGTACGCGATCCTTGTGATAATATTGATGATGTGACGCAAAGTGATGACGAAGATGACACTGACTCCTGTGAGAATGACGGCGACTGGAATAATGAAGATGATTCCGAAGGGGATATCTCGCAGAATACACCACCTGTCCAGACCGAATCTTATCCCATATCCGACGGTGGTGTGAGGCACCCCGTGGCAAGCTTCAATGACATCTCTGCATTCCGAGAGGTAGATGTCGACTTCTTCGGTACGGCCCAACATGTTCATGATCCACTTGGTGTAGGTAAAGAGTACTCTTCAAAAGATGCTATAAAATTTGCAGTAGGTGATTACCACATCCGCAAGAATATTCAAATAACAATCACGCAGAGCAATAGGACAACCTTGGTATTCGGCTGCAAAGACAAAAGGTGTGGGTGGCGTTTGTATGCCAAGTCTGGGTTATTTTCATCCAAGTGGAAAATTAGAACAGTTAGAGGACCACATACGTGCTTTGCCTCAGCTAATCGTACTGATCATGCACAAATGACTGCAGCTTTGGTCGCCAGGATTATAAAAGAAGATATTAGGAAAAATGTTACCTTGAACATTAAAACCATTAAAGGGCTAGTCTGTCAAGCATACAATGGAATTATTCCCAAATATAACAAGTTGTGGCGTGGCCGAGAACTGGCACTCGCTCAAATATTCGGCCGTTGGGAAGCCTCTTACAACCTTCTCACCACAATTTTGGAAGCAATTAAAAGAACAAACCCCGGAACAAAATATGGAGTTGCGCACGTACCCACGGATGATCCAAGAGAAAGATTGTTTAAGGCAGCCGTGTGGGCTTACGGTCTGTGCATTGCTGCAGTGCCTCATCTCAGGCCAGTCATTAGTATTGATGCATGCTTCATGTCTGGCAGGTATCAAGGAAGATTGTTGATGGCGTGCGGTTACGATGCTGAGAACCAGTTGCTTCCCATCGTTTATGCATTAGTTGAGGAAGAGAGTTTTCCCACATAGGGATGGTTCATGAGGTGGTTGCGTACTGAGGTAATCGGCATTAGGTTCATGTGCGTCGTTTCCGACCGGCACATGGGGATAAAAAAAGTATCCATATGGTGGTTGGTACGAGGAAGGCAACCAGTGCGTTCACAGATTGTGTTCATAGCACGTCGCTGAGAATTTGATGAAAAAGGTACACAGTAAAATTTTTTGTGAACTATTTAAAGTACTTGTGAAAAAAAAGAAGCCACGGAGATTTCAGGAGTTCTTTGAACTACTACGAAAGAGAAGCCCGAATGTAGTTCAATACTTAAAGAATGTCGGTAAATACAAACATGACGATCATAACAAGATACCTAGACCATGGAAGGTGTATCAACACTTGGATGGCGGATATCGTTGAGGAGTAATGACTACTAATGGTTCTGAATCATTGAATGCGGTATTCAAAGATCCCCGAAGACTGCGAGTTCGTGCGCTCGTGGATGCTACATTTTGGAAGTGTGCAAAGTGGTTTACGGAGAGGCGACATAAAGCACTGGCTCGCATAGCCTTGGTCAGCGCGAGTTGAGAATTTACTAAGAAAAAGGATGACCTGTGAAAATCCGACCTGCCTCATCACACGATCTGGATAATGATGCTCAATTATCTAGAAGTGTACAAGTGGCACACGGGCTAGCCATACGCCGCTTTCTTCATATACTCGCAACGGGAGCGCATTCGGGTCCTCAGCTAACATCCCTCTGTAAGGTTCCCAAATTACCATGTAATCCTCTAGCTTCTGTATTTCGTTGCAAAAATAACTAACACCAGTCCGATTGTGACCTACATGGTAATCATGGAGATAACACCATTTTTCTCCGAATGCAGGACAACGCTGTGCATCCGGGTCACGCCACTTTAGAGTCCAATCATTCAGGCACGAGGACGGTCAATCGGTAAACGAGACCAACACCAATGCTGTAGAAGCACAATCGGCCCCGCCATAGTCTTTGATCCACTCTGTGCCGCAACACAAAGACATTTATGGAGATACGCCAGAACAGCCCCACCCCAGTTGTATTGATTCGGTGCATTAAGATCTTGTAAAAATTGCAAATACATTGCCGGAACCGAATCTCCCGACAAGTCAGTAAAAAACATAGTCCCGAACAAGTCAAGTACATAAGCCCTGGTGTACTGGCGTACCTGCTCATTTGTAGGCTCACCCGGCTGTGTGTTTGGCATCACAGCAAACCGATCACGCAATGACTTCAAATTTATGGCATACTCAGAAGTAATGTAAACCTCTCGAGGGTCGTTAGGCCCAGATCTCTTCATTTTTTTAAGCATCGCACTTGCGGTCCCAGCTCCAAGAAGTTCATCTACTAAATTACGCCAATTACCGTCAAGAAGGGCCCGTTACCGGTGACCCCATGATCAGCAATGCCCAGAGACAAGATACATCCTGAAGAGTAATCGTCATCTCTCCCACGGGAAGATGAAAGCTGTGAGTCTCTGGTTTCCATCGCTCCACGAGACTAGCGAGAAGTGAAGGGTCGATATTGATGTTTTCCATTCGAGACACCTGATACAAGCCGAGTCTTACCAAGAATGGTTCGCAATGCTCGTGGTACGCAATCCCTTTCCAGAGGTGTCGAACATGCACCCCTTTATCTCTGTAATCCTGTTAATGTTATACAAATTGATTAAAATAAAATACTCTAACTTAAACACTTATATCATTTTATAAAAATAAATTTTATATGATTGATTCCGTAACTTACATCATCATTTATCCGTGAGACCTTATGTTGGTTGTGCGACATCCATAATAAATCGCTAAAATTGTTTGTTGACAATGACGGATCAAAAAAATCCTCATTATTCGCAGCTGCAGCATCTGTAGGGCCACACGGACCACGACTGCTTGACATTCTGCATGAATAACATTTTGAAATAATTATATATAACTCTATGATTACTAACAATCTGAATTTACGGAACACTCACATGATTAAATAAATTACTAAATGAAATAATTATTAATTCTTACAGACTAATAAAATTAACTAACAAGGTTTATTTTATATGAATAAATAAATGATCAATTCTTGCAAACTAATAAAATAAAACCTAATCAATTCAAATTCATAATAGATCCTAAATTAATAAATTGCTTAACTAAATTAGTTACGTTACCAATAATTTGAAATAATTTAACTAAGAATGTTGATTTAGCAATAATCTAAATAATGCTATGATTACTCGATACCCTACAAAATTGATCATACCATATCAAATAAGCATAAAAATAATTCATTATTAAACCCTTAACCCTAATTTATCAATTTTCTAAAACACAACTAGCAAATTAATAAATTTAGATTAATTTAAAATTAAATAACAAATTTACTACTTACATTACATAACAAATTAAATCTAGAATTATTATGACTTTACTGATTTTAATATTAATTTATTTCTGTTTTTTAATAATTAGTATAAAAATCAATAAATTAATATTAAAATTAGTATTAAATTCAGTACTTAGATGACAAATTGATCTAAAATCAATAAATTAATACTAATTTATTTTAATTTTTAAGCCTAATTTATTTCTGTTTTAAAAAAAAAAAAAGTCAGTACCTAATAAGCCGACAGAGTGGAGACGCGGCGCAGAGAATGCAGGCGACGGACAGAGTAATCCTCGCCATCCAAGAGCGGAGCGTGCGCGCGTGGGGTCGATTTGCTCGTTTGGTTAGGCACAGTGGGACTTTGGTGAGGCACAGCGGGACACAGCGCGAGTTTCGCGTGGGGTGGATGTTGCGATGGAGAGGACGATGGGGTCAGGTCATAATGGCCAGGGACGTTGTAGACGAAACCGTCCCTGAGGGACGTTAATGCCCAATCCGTCCGTGAGGGACGTTCAAATCCTAACTGTCCTTTATTTTTTATTTTTTTTTAGTATGTTTGGATTAAGCCTCGGAGATATAACGCCTGATTATGGTTAAGAGGGACGTTGTTTTAGGCTCCGTCCTCATGGACATTGATAAAAAAACACGTCCTTATGAGTTTTGGAAAAAATCCGATATCCTTCCTCCTTTTCGATATTTATTTAATTTTATTTCGATTAATAAAAATCTCGGTCTACATCTCTGCAACTCAAATGAATTTCTAAAAATTTGTTAACTACTTTTTAGAAATTAAGGTATTTAAAGTTTCTAACTCTCACATCCCTGAAATTAATTTTGGAGTTTCTATTAAGCCATGTCAGCAACAAATTAAAAAAAAAAAAGAATTAATCTGAGCCAGGCATTTGGTCTGCATGAAGTTTAGAAACAGTTTCATAATAAGAAATTTTACTGCATAATTTCTAAATAAGAAACTCTCTCACATTCCTGATGTGCTGAAATAATCGACCCGTATTGGCTCAATTTTTAATACTATTTTAACTAAATGCTAATGTGACAATTAAGAAACTATAATTTTAATTTCAGAGATATAGAGATTTAGAAATTCAAAGAGTTTAAAATTTCTAAAATTCTATTAACAGTTATTTAAAAACTCTAAAAATTTCAAAAATATAGATGCTCTTATGATTTCTTAAATCTGCCACTGCGAATAAGAGACACGGTGGCTTTTCTCTGATGATGTTCCATTTTTATTTGAAACTCCTATCATACGTAGTTTTATTTAGCCAGGCAAAATTGAATGATATGGAATAGGTGGACGGGCCGATGCGATGGGCTTGTATCGAATAATTTGTTCAAATAAGATATGTAACGCTTTGGATGGGCCTGGCTAAGCCCGAAAATGAAAATGAAATAGATTGATGGTCTCCGTCTCTGTAGACTAATTGGCAAGTTGAAATTGAGAAACGAAAGTAAACTCAAACTGCATCTTCCTTCTTCCCCAGCCCGATTCTCTACTCCCTAACCCTGGCCTAGCTAGCCGCAGAGTCGCTCTCTTTCCTTGCCTAGTTACCTAGTTGCCTTGTGGAGCGTAACATCTGCTTCTGCGTCTGCCTCTCCTCTGAAACCCTAGACTTCTGACTAGAGGAACGACTGAGTAGACCCAAGATGTCAGGCGGTTTCTTCCGGGTAAGACGCATAAACCTCACTCACTCACATAAATCATAGATCCCTCTCTCCTCTCTCTCTCTCTCTCTCTGTTTTTTTTTTACTTTTAACTTGCCCTTCTTAACTGATTAATTCATTGTGTTGCCCGTCGGATGTCAGTAAGTTTGGTTATTTCGTAACTTAAAATTAACCCAAGTGAAGTTTGTGTTAATAATTTATGGATTGAATGAGCAGGGCACCTCTGCGGATCAAGATACTCGCTTCTCCAACAAGCAAGCCAAGCTGCTCAAATCTCAGAAATTCCCTCCAGAGCTCGACCAATTGGTTCCTTATTTTTTATTTTTATTTTTTTTAATTTAATTAATTAATAAACTACCCCTCCCTCTCTCCATGCCTCTCCATCTCTCTTCCCCTCTCTCTGACACACACACTATCTGTCAACACTGTTGGAATTGCAGGTGGACATGAGGAAAGTGCAAATGGAAGTGATGAAACCATGGATTGCCACCCGTGTCACTGAGCTACTTGGCTTTGAAGACGAAGTACTTATCAACTTCATCTTTGGCCTTCTCGATGCAAAGGTTCTCTTTTCTGCCCTCTTCAACATGCTTGCTTCACTTACTGCAAAATACTGACCTTCTAAACATCCAACCAAACATGTCATTTTAATTGGTATGAGGCTAATAGAGTCAATTAAATTTGAGACGCAGGAGGTGGATGGCAAGCAGATACAGATACAGCTTACGGGCTTCATGGAGAAGAACACCGCCAAATTCATGCGTGAGCTCTGGGGCCTTCTCCTCAGTGCCCAGCAAAATGCCAGTGGCGTGCCCCAACAGTTTTTAGATGCCAAAGCTGAAGAAATCATCAAGAAAAAGGTCCACTCCCACTCCACCCCTCTCTCTCATCTTCTAACTCACATTCGTCAACTCGTCTTTCGATTTTACTTCTTTTTGAATCATCTGGTAGAAATTAGAATATAAGTCTGATGTATGCTTGTTGTGTAGGCGGAGAGTGATAGGATAGTGCAGGAGATCCAGAGGAAACGGGAGAAAGAAGCTAAGGAGCAACAACTACTGGATCAACTGAAGAGAAAGGTATGCATTTCTTGTCCGAGACAGATATCTTTCATCAGTTGCTGGTTTTGTTTGTTGTGACATTTCTTGTGTTTCTTCAGATAGATTGCTTCCACCCGATAATCCTTCTTTACCTCAAAACTACTGTAGGATCAGAAACCAATGACCCACAATACCGATGATAACAGAGGTAGCGAATCAAAGCATGGATCAGAATCAAGGGAAAGGTCTGTATTCAAAAACCCTCTTTTTCTATTTTATTTGTTGTTGTTGTGATATATCTGCATTCAGAGCTTGTGCAAAGCTTGAAATGCTTCTCTCATTTCTGAGGCCACTCCTGATAGATGTCTTATAAATTTTACACTGTCATCTATGTTTTTGACCAAATGATCTTTGTGAAGTCAGAGATTTGGTTAATTTTTAAGCAATCTGCCCGTTGTAGAGTGCTGTGTGTGCTTCTTTTCTGGTGTGTCTCTGTTGTGCATTACCCAATAGACAAATATGTACCTGTGTTTCTTTGCCCTATAACAAACCTAATCAACTATTTTTTGGATCCTTAGGAGATATAGAAAATCTGGATTTGACGATCATTCTCCTTCCAATAGGTAATGTTTTTCAAACTCCTCTCCTTTAGATCACAAAAAGAAAAAAGAATAGGAAAAAACATAGAAAGTTAATACTTTAAGTATATTTTTAGTTATTATTTTTGCATATTCCACTAATTGGATAACGCTGGTTTCTTTTCAGGAAGTCTCCTCCAGCAAGTAGATCGCGTAGCATCTCACCTCCCAGGTCAGGCACTTGACCAAGCATGCACTTCCTTTCTTATAATTGCGCAGATACCATTACAATTCCTTTGAAGGCTCTCTTTTTTGTGTTCTTTCTGACTGCTGTTACTGATTGACTAGTATGTTGTATTTTTGTAGAAAGGATGGTAGGGCAAGGAGCAGATCACTGTCTCCCAAACGTGCTTCTCGGTCACCTCTGCTGCGGCGATCCATATCTCCCGTGAGGCGGCGGTATAGATCTCCCAGGCGCTCACCTCCAAGGCGGAGGTCTCCTTACTACCCCAGGAGGAGATCGCCGTCCCCATCTAGGCGTAGGAGGTCCCCGCACCCGCGCCGTAGATCTCCAGAGCTTGCACCCAGAAGATCCCCTTCTCCTCCTGCCAGGAGGCGTAGGTCACCATCACTGCCCGAGCGTAGGCCCCTCTCTCCTTCCCCTCTGCCCCCGCCTCCACCAAGGAGATCCTCTCCTCGAAGAAAGAGGTAAGAAGTCAACAGAATCAATTGCCTTTTTCTGTGTGATACTCTGATTTGAAATTTGCAACTATCTCGGAATTTGAAAGAAAGATTTTTATCTTTGATGTGTTGGGATATGATTGGTTTCATGTGTGTAACCTGCATAATTTCAAAAACTAAAATACAAAGGCGCTTGAGTTTGATTGTGGATAAAATTTTCAGGAATAGTTCAAGTCCTGATCAAAGTGGTAGTCCTTCCTATCAGTCGAGGATGAATTCAAGGTGAGCGCTGCAGAATTTGTTTTGTATTTGCTTGCATTGGTGTTTATTTGAAAAACTAAGTGTGTTGTTTTTGTTAGGGATATGGAAAGAAGGTCGCCAGATCAGCATACTAATGGGAGAGCGAGGGCTGAACGAGCTTATGCAAAGCGCAAGGGTCCAGACTCGATTGCAGTAGATGTGAGAGATAAAACAAGTCCCCAATCTTCTCCTGAAAACTCACCTGCTCGTCCTGCTCGCTCGAAATCGCCTCGCAGATCTGCATACCGTGATCCTTCTCCTGTTTATAAAAGGTTTCCTTTTTCTTTTGACCTTAAAATGTTGTATCCAACAGAAGCAAATAAATGAACCCTCGAAATAGAATGTGTTTTGTTTTGTAATCAATTAAAATAAATCATTTTGATGGTTTTGGAAGGCACAGGCTTGAGGACATCTCAGAAAGTCCTGTCAGACATGCTGGGAAACAGTTGCACCCCCGTGATAGCCCTGATGACAGTGTAGAAGAGGAGCCACCTTCTCGTTCTAGGTTAATTTTTTAATTTTTTTTTTCTAGCCAGCTCCTTTTATTTGATGTGTTAACCATGCCTTGACTCAAGTAACTTTACGTAATACCTGTCTTTACCTTTTTTTTTGTTCTTGCAATGTGTTTCAGAGGGAGGGCTCTGACAAGGAGACACATGTACGGTCCATCAGTCTCGCCTGAAGAAAGAGAATATGTTACCAAACAAAGAGCAAGAGATGCCTTTAGCCCTGATGATATCGCCTCTCCTCAGAGGCACCAATCTGGCAAACAATCTATAAGAGAGATGTACCATTCCCCGGACAGGATCAAGAAAGAAGCTCAGAGAAGGAAGCATTCTAATGAAAAAAATTATGAATCCGAGGAAGAACTGAAATATGGGCCAGACCCTGATCCTGTGAAACTTGAACAAAAAAGGAGAAGCAACAGTGGTTCAGATGATGATGATATGGAGAAGCAAGGAAGATCACGTGACAAAGAGAAGAGACGGCACAAGAAGTCTCGGAAGCATAGGAAGTACTCAGATGAGAGCTTGGAATCAGAGTCATCCGAAGAGTCTGAGAAGGAGAGCATGAGGAGGAAAAGGAGAGAGGAGAAGAGGCGTCTAAAGAGAGAGGAAAAAAGGCAGCGGCGTGAAGAGAAGCACAGGGAGAAGCACAAATCTGCTGCCACGCCTCTGTCTGACGCTGAAATCGATGCTGATATGAGAGACAGATCGGAGGAGGAACCGGAGTTAGAAAAACAAAAAAGGCTGGAGATTGAGTTGAAGGAGAGGGCTCTTCAGTCCTTTCGAGCAAAGAAAAGCGCTGCGACGCATTAAGATAATATGTTGTTTTTCCACTTGGAATGCATGTAATTTTAGGCCTGTTTTATGCAAAATAATGCTCGCCTGATGAACAATATCAAAAAGGAAAAGAAGAAAAAGGTAAGAAACTAAGCACTGCCTCTTTTGATTATTTGCACAATTGGTTGCGACCAAGTGTTAGGTACGTGACAACATTTGCTAGCTTTTTTCTACTTTAAAATGAACAAAAAAAAATCTTGTAGGTCTTCAAATTTGAATGAATTGTTTTATGCATCAGTTTTGTTTTCTTTCTGAGTTGGCTGGGTTTTCTTGATAGGCGGATTTATTTATATATTCTTACAAAAGGCTGAGTTGAATGGTGGTGAAGCAAAATAGGTACATGATTTGGGCTTCCCGGTATGGGTTGGCATTTTTGTTTGAATATGCGTATTTTATAGCTGTTCATGAATGATATAATTTCACTTAAGAGATGTGAGATGATTAAGCATATGCTGCAGATGGAGATTTGGCATGCATCTCAACATGCTGTTACTACTGGTATACCAATGTTGTAAAAAATGTTTGTTTAGGCCGATTAATCTATCAAATTATCACAGATTTTTCTGACTAATTGACCGATTTTTTTTCTAATTATGGTCAATTATTTCTGATTAATCGTTTTGCATTACCTTGTCCGTTCGATGAGTGCATATTGTTATTTACAACACTGTTACTTACTAGGTATTTTTCAGTGTTACTTACTACTTGGTATTAGTGAATTAGGGTTGTGGCTGTGGGTTGATTAACTGCCTTTCTTTTTCCAGATTTTTTTATCCGCAGCATTCTAAAAATAAATAAATTTAAACTTCTGATGTCAAATTAGTAAATTCTCGAAACATGGTAAAGATGTCATCATTAACAATGTTTTCCTCAGGTTAAGAAGAAATGCTGTCATCCTCTATGTGTGAAATATTGTCAATTTGTCATTGAGGGTATGTCCACCGGCTCAAAAAAGAAAAAAGAAATATTGTCATTGACAATATTTTGAATTTTGTTAGTATAAAAATGGTGTTTCATTTTAATTTTTTAAGTAACGTTTGTTTTAGGTTAAAATGTGTTCTTTAGGTGACATAGTTGTCAATGATATAAAGTAACATTTTTATCCTAATGTAAATATTTTTAAAATATATTGAACTAAAAAATTGTTTTTGTTTCTGTAATAGAGGTGAAAAATAATACTGTCAACAACGACATTTTTGCAATGTTTCGAAGATTTTTTTGTTGATTTAATTTCACAAGTTAAATTTATTTTTATAAATGCTACAAATAAAAAATTAGGTTCCTTTTTTGGGATATTTAGTCGGAGTCAAAACTAACAAGTACTAGTACCGTAGTACCTATGGTCAGGGGCAGAACCAAAGCAGGAGCCAGCCTAGGTCCCGGTCTCTCTTAGCCTAGAAAATATACAAAAATTTTTAAAAAATATATATAAACTTTTTTGCTTATAAACTTTTGGCACCCTCTAAATTATTTATGGACCCTTGACACCTTCTAATTTTTTTTTACTTATGGACTCTAAATTATTTATGCCTCTGGAAATCAGAAACATTTCTGATTCCGCTACTGTCTGGTTACGATGAGCACTGAGCAATCTAAATCAAAATTCAAATCAGGTGGCTTGCTAGTACTGACAGTTTGTGCCAGTTTCAACTTAAATGATGTAAAAATCATCCGACAAATCACAATCGTGAATTCAATTAGACTGTGTCATGTCAATTTCACGGCCGCCTCTTCTCTGCTCTCAAGTCTCAGCAAATGCATGCATTGTATCTATCTCTAAATATCTTTGCCTCTGGTCAAATACGGTACAACTATTGATTGCCATTCCATTCCACCTCCAACTTGCACCACCGCTGGGTTCCTCCACGCAAATTAACCTAACAACATACCATAAATAAATAAGTTATTTATGTAAGTAGTATATTTAAAGCTGTGACCATGAATCGGGGTGCGTATCCTCTGAGATACCTCAATTTTTGCGTGACCGACGTGTCCCGTGCCTATTCGGGAGAATATAGGGGGCCAGTATTATTTAAGCCTTGAGATTCGTGGATAACGTATTTGAACGATTGAGATATTCCAAAAAGTCACGCAAAGATTGAGATATCTCAGAGGATTCGAATTCATGAATCGGAGGGCGGGACCAGCTTGGATCCGTTGCCCATCTGACTCAAACTGGGTCCGATGGATTTCATAACCATCCAATCTACTTTAAGATCAGTGGCACGTATATTAAAGCGAACTTGCACGGATATTAAAGCGCATCGGACGGTGATGGAATCCATCGGACCCAAGCTGCTTCCGAAGCGGAGGCGGATCGATTTTGTGCAGTTGAGCATCGATGTGGTCATGTCATGTTGGGGTCACTCGCACGTGGGAAATATTCACCTGTAACATCTTGCCACGTCCCCACACGCACGAGGCACCTCTTCTCATCATTAATATTAATTAATAAAATAACACCTCCGCTAGCTACCGCTCCTATTATCTCGTCTCGTGCCAATATACAAATCAATCCACTTATCTGTTCATGGAAAATGGAAAAGGAAAAAAAAACTATTTACTATATTATATATATTCCGATATAACAAATGCACAACCTTTAGTTTAATTAATTTAACCAGTCAAATGATGATGATCATCATATATAGATTGTTAGGTTGCCTTTAACTGTAATTGTTTTTTAAAACTTCGTAGAGATATAATTTGATGAGTAAGACTTATGTGTTATGGATAGAACAAGGTCTTTCATGTTAGTCTCAAAAATATATTGTATAAATTTTAAATGACAAATTCAAATCGTTAAAACTGATGTACTTCTTTATTGATGCGATTACATGTCAAATTTATAATTTTTTGAGTTTATATTTAAATACATTCATTTTCATTATTTTTTTACTGCTTGATTTTATAACAAATAAACTCAAAAATTTATAAATTTGACATGTAATCGCATTTATAAAGAAGTACATCGGTTTTAACGGTTTGAATTTATAATTTGAAGTTTATACGATACATTTTTGAGACAATAACATAAAAGACCTTATGCATCCATAGACCTAAGTCTTCTTACTCTAATTTGAGAATTAACTTCATGAATTGGCTGACTTGGTCTTGAATAAAAAATTGAGAATATAAGTTGAGAATTAACTGCATGCTCATATGAGGACTTGGTCTTGAATACAACATTAAGTCGTTCTTTGTTAATTAAACATATCTTGAGTTGAACGGGAAAACATGCATGCATACGTCAAGGATCGATATAATGAAAATGAATATGAATACAGATAAGAATATAATATATATATATGTACATGAACACGATCGGCGCCTGCTTCCTACCGTCTATTTCAAACTTTAGTTTTATTGATAGCGTCAAAAAGCTACGATAAGCCAAGTCAAAAAGGCTTTAGTTTATTGGTAGCGTCAGTACGCCACCTCCTACCTATTTCAAACTTCAAAAGAAGAACTATTATTTTTTTTTCCTTTCAACTAACCATAAATTCCAAAATGGATCCATCATCATATCCATTGATCGGATTTAATTCTCTCTGCATTTGTCTCGACAGGAGTTGACTATTACATATTAATATATAATATAGGAGCTGATACAAAAACAAAATAGAAAATTATATCAAAAAGAAATCTGAATTCTTGTTTTTTAATACCCTTATCCCCAATATATCCTACGATTTAAGTACTATACAGTGAGAGATGAAGCAGCTCATCGGCCAAATTAAAGGTACTTGAAAAACATATGTATACAATAAATATCGTGCTTTCACTTTCACGCACTTGATGGTGTTTGTTACCAGAACTAATTGATAGATGCTGGCCTTCTACTGGCACCTGGCACTGGAACAACTATCTAATTATTTTAATTATTTGCCAATTTTCAATTGCGAGATTTTTTAAAATTTTGAATTACATAAAGAGGATATCCGCAAGAAGCACCCCAGGATATATATGGCAGGATTATATATTTTACTCTTTTTCATAATAGCAGTGTTAAAATAAAATAATTAATCTATAATCTATAAAAATTTAATCTTTTAGCCTCTTATTTTTTCTTTAAAAATTAAGAAATTTTAGCCACTACCAAGTTTTCAAAAAAAAAAAAATTAAGAAATTAATGGATGGACGTGAGGCATGAGTTGCAATGAAAATTCTCAAAACAATATATATAGTTCTTTTTATTTTTCTTTGTAGGAATTCCAATGCAACTAATTTCTTATTTTATATTGTACAAGTATTGTTTCAGAAAAGTTTTTTTTCTATCAAGAATTTTTTAATTGCAAATTTTTTTGATAATTTTTTTTCCCAAAAATATAGTTTTTCGTTTAAATAAATAAATGTTTCTCTTTCTGAATCAAAGGCCCGGGAACGAACCTTGTACAAAATTATTTGGAGGCATTGGCTTAATTAGGCAACATGCATGTGTTGATTTATAAATTCTGAGGAGATAATATTTATTGAACAGTAAGTTGTTTTTTTATTACAAGTTTATATTTTTATTTATACTAAAACTTCTCTAAGTTACCATTTGTATTATTTTTCTATTTATGATAATACGGTACACGTTACCGTTTATTTTATTACTAATAACCTATTTTATATTCTAATTATTTTCTTGCCCTCTTGACCTATGATGAGTGTCTAAGATCAATCTTCTCTATTTTCAACATTCCCTCTTAAATTAGGAATGTATATATCATACTCCTAGTTTGCTAGTAATATCCTCAAAGTGTGTCGGATCCAAACCTTTGGTAGAAACATCCACTAATTGATCTTTGCTTCTCACAAATGGTGTTTCAATTTTTTTGGTTTGGACCTTCTTTCTAATAAAGTGACAATCCACTAACATGTGTTTTGTTCTTTCATAAAACACCGGATTTTAAGCAATATGTCGAGCGGAATTATTGTTGCAATACATCTTCATTGGTTGTTCAAATTCAATGCTCATGTCTCTAAGTAATTGTTTGATACATATTAATTCACTTGCGGTTGATGACATGGCTCCATATTCTGCTTCCGCACTAGATCGAGCCACGACATTTTATTTTTTGTTCTTACATGTGACTAGATTCCTACCTACAAATGTGCAAAAACCAATGGTGGATTTTCAATCAAAGCTACCGGCCCAATCTGCATCAGAATAGCCACAAACTTATTATTATTTTTATTTTTAAGCATTTTCGGAATTTCTTTTTATATCTCTCAATATTCTATTTATGGCCTCCAAATGAGGCGTTCTTGGTGAATGCATAAACTGACTGATTTGACTTACGGAAAAAGAAATATCTGGACGTCTTACCATGAGATAAAATTAATTTTCTTATAAGTCTTTGGAATTAGTTTATGTCTTCTAAAGGCTCACCATCATCGGTGTTTAATTTATATTTGGTGTCAATTGGTATAGAGGCCGGTTTACATCCTAGTTTACCGGTTTCTTTTAGCAAGTCTAAGGTATATTTTCATTGTGAGATAAAGAGACCCTTTTTTGAAAAAGCTACTTCTAATCTTTAACATCAAAATTTTCTTTTAATTGAGATTTGATTTTTCTAATTTTCTCTAGATTGTTTTCAGTAATTATTAAACCATCTACATATACCAACACGAGTTATATATTTTTTTCTTCATTTTTGGGAACAAGGAGTGATCGGGCACTACTAGTTCTAAAATTACATGAATTTAAATATGAGTTAAGTTTGTCATACTAAGCCCAAGGAGTTTGGTTCAATCCATAGATTGATTTATTTAACTTACAAACTAGATTATGATTGTTTTTCATTTGATGGCTGGGTGGTAAGGTCATGTACATCTCCACTTCAAGTGTTCTATAAAGAAAATCATTTTTTACATCCATTTGTTATAGGTTCTCATAATTATTTACCGCAATAGAAAATAAAATTTAACGATATTCATTTTTGCCACCGGTGCAAATGTTTCGTTATAATCTATACTATAAGTTTGAGTTATCATTTGGCCACTAATCTCGCTTTGTACCTTTCTATGGATCCATCACTATTGAACTTGGTTTGATCATCTGAGCAAGCAGCGCAGTTAGCTGCTGAAGAATCTGTTGCATTTCATCTTCTAACCCGTTTGACCAGTCAGTGCCGGGCCCATTTGCTGCACCAGATGTTGAACCTAGTTCGGTTGAGTTGAATTGCTTTGAACCGGTTGGATTAAATCCTTATGTTTGAGTGGAGAACCCACGCGAGCCAAAGCCAGAGCCAACACTCTCTTTCTTTCTCTGTTCGTTCCACCTGCCTCCTTCTCCCTTCTTTGGATCCATCTCTTTCCACCACTTTGGTCTAAGATTGGGATGTCGAAAATAGCATTTCTCACCTCTTGAATTCTGCCAATTTGGGTGATTTCCGAGACTAGGGTTTTGGAGAAACCTTACTGCGTGGCCGTGGGGCTTGTGTCCTTCGCCATGGCTGGCTTGTGGACCCCGCATGGCCTCTCGCAATGATTCTTCTCGCTAAATTTAGTTAACTACTTCGGAGGATGAGGGAAGATCGGGTGCTCAAATAATTTGTGATCAAATGACCTCGTAGGTTGAGTTTAAGCCCGAGAGATATGAGAATATTTCATCTTCCTCTTGCCTTTTTTTTGAGTTTTTTTTAGTCAATTGTGAATGGTCGATAGATTTTGAGTTCATTGTATTTCTTTTTTAGGGACCCGAGATATTCTAGATGGATTTTGGTTCCCTTTTTCTCTAACTGGATTTCTTGTTTGAGGCGGTAGACATGTGAATGGTTTTTTTGTTGCCCGTAAAAGGAACAAATTTCGTTCCATAATTCTTGTGATGTGTTACAGCTTTGGAGAAATAAGTGAGTGACTTGCTGCTCCACGGACCCGTATATGAGGGCCATTACAGTGTGGTCTTCTTTTTGCCATTTTCATATTTGTAGATTTTCAGAATATGATGGTTTATCTGGTTTTTCCGGTTCAGGTTTCTTTTTTTCTCCCAAGATGAATTCTATTTTATCTCTACCACTAAGAGAAATAGTTACTGATTTTGCCCATGATAGATAGTTCATACCATTTAGCAAAGTCAGAGATAGGGATGTCAATGGGTACGATATGGGTAGGGTGGAAGCATTTTCATACACATACCCACTAAGAATTGATCTTACTCATACCCTACTCTTACCCGTTAAGAATTTGCCTTACCCTACCCTACCCGTACCCGTTAAAATTAGTGGGTAAAGAAACGGTAGCGGGGGTGAATAACGAATAATATTAATATAATAGTTTTATTATTTTTACAAATATACCATTAAAACTCATCATGTCATACATATGCAATCACAATTACTAATATAAAAATCAAAATACAAATATGCAATCAATTATAACTATTAATTTTTTATAAAGAAAAAAAACAAAAAAATACAAATATTTCTTCTAACAAATTTAAAATTCAATTAGTTAATTAAATAATAAAACATTCAAATAAAAAAAAATAATATGTTTAATATAATATTCATCTTACAACAAAATGCATACATTTTTTCATAGATTAACGTTGATACAATGAGATAAGAAACATAAAATTGAATAAATTGAATATAATATTTATATATTTATATGTAATTTATTTTATATAATTACCCGTTACCCAATGGGTACGAAATAGCTCTTACCCGTACCCATACCCGTTTAGCTAACGAAAAAAAATCTTTAGTCATACCCATACCCAATAAGCTAATTAACGAAAAAAAAAACCTTATCCGTACCCGTCTTATCGAGTACGATACGGATAGGGTAAATGAATAAACGGTTTTCATTGACACCACTAGTCAGAGATAGTTTTGATGGGTTAATAGCCTCACTTGCTTGCTACCCCCATTGATCCATTTCCGATGTTGCTTGATTGTTGAATTTCTACTGTAACTTTTCAGTTTCTTGTTATCAATTTATTAGAGCAGCTCTGATACTATATTGATTTTATGAATTCTGAGGAGATAATATTTATTGAACAGTAAGTTATTTTTTATTACAAGTTCCTATCTCTATATATACTAGAACTTCTCTAAATTACCGTTTGTATTATTTTTTTATTTATGATAATACGGTACACGATACACGTTACTGTTTATTTTGTTACTAAAAATGTCTATTTCCTACTCTAATTATTCTTGCCCTCTGATCTACAATGAGTGTTTGAGATCAATCTTCTCCTTGCATGTAATTATATATAGCTGGGTGACAGCCTGACAGGAACACATACATGAAATGAGATCATATTTTAATTAATGTAAGGACCGGAAGCATCTAGGAAATTAAGCCATAGCAGGAGAGAAATCAAAATCATATCAAATCAAATCAAATCAGATACTGGCTAGGGTCAGATTAAAGATGGCATTAATTGGTTTCTACTATCTCTTCACTGTTTACAAATAGAACCCGGAGAACAAGCAGTCAATCACATATACAACTTGATTCCTTTCTGGGTCCCAGTCTCAAGTTAGAAAGCTCTCCCACTAACTACAACTATCTCCGTCCAACTTCAATATATAATGTATCTACTACTTACCTAGAAAAAATGCAATCAAATGGAAAAAAAATTAAGAGTACAATATATATTAGTTTTATTTCTTTCTTTCGCAAACAAAAGATAATTCTCTTTGGAGCAAGTATGCAATTTGATGCGCTCATCGTGCAGGGCAACAAAGGGGGAAAAAAAAACCAGAATTCTATCAACTGGACATGCATATATTGAAAAGTGTTATGTACCAGAAATTGTTATATATATACACCAGAGAGACAAAAATTAGCCTTATCCGACAACCAGCGCCATTAATCAATAAAATTAAAATTAAAGTCAGAAGATTATATTAAGCAGGAACCGAGGAAAGGATTAATTTAACTATGCAGAAAACGGCGAGAACTTCCTACAAGAAAGTTTTGCAGGTCCATAGAATTATAGAAAGCAATGCCTAATTAAAATAATTAATTAAAGAAGCAACACGCATGCATGCAGTACTGGACTAATTAATTAAGCTCTAACATGAAACATGAAACATTATCATATAATTAACATACATATCTCTCTCTCTCTCTCTACAAATTAAGAAAAGCAAAAGTGGTGCAACCCTAAATTTAACAGATCGACCTGCCTAGCAATTACAGATGATGGTAGTGCTAGTAGGCCGTCGGCTTTGCCCAGACACCAAACGCCTCATGCGGCAACTGCCCGTTTTGCATCAGACTCTGTTGTTGCATATTATAGGCAGCCGCCACCGCAGAATTATTCTGCTCGCCGCCTGAAACCAGCACTGCATTAACATTCGCATTCACATCCTCATTCGTGTCGCCGCCCATGTTGCCATCCGACCCGTTCTGAGGTACTTTCATGCCTTTCGTATTCTCCTGCGGCTGTGGCCCTGCATCAGTTTCATCCTCTGCTAGCGGCAACCTCTCATATGTTGCATTAGAGTATGTGGCCGCGATAACCATCACCGGTCCAGAGGCGATCAGTTCCCCCACAACAATTCCCCCCAATACTTGACCCTGCCCGTCACCAAGGTATACCGTCAGTCCCGTGGCAGCTGGTGGTGATGGTGCTGGCAAAAACGCGCCTGAGAGAGACAATATTTCAAATCGACCGTGGAGGCCGATGACAGCAGAGCCAGAAGGCGCTGCTGGCTGCCGCAGTGTAACGTTTGTCACAGCACCAGTGCCGCTCAACACTGAAACGCCACGCTGACGGCGCCTTGAGAAGCCTGCGATGGCTGCCATTAGGTCAGAGCCGCTGGCGATCTCAAGGACATGCGAACGAAGAGCGTTGGGGCTCTCACGGGTGACAATGATCGGCGGTTTGGGTTTGTTCTTGGATCCGGGAGGGCGTCCACGGGGACGGCGGCCGGAGGAAGTACCGCCACCGCCAGATGAGGCGGGATCTGATGCGGCAGCAGCGGATGGAGAGTGGTCGTCGTCGTTGCTGCCGCTACTGTTGGGAGAGGAGGGCATATTGTCCTGTTGCGAGTCGAGTCGGTTCGCGCTTAGATGTGAGAGTTGATGCTGGTGCAGGTGCAGAGACGACGGCGACATGGCCGCGGAGGTGGAATTGATTATGTGATTGGCTGCGTTCTCAGCCCACCACCTATGACTATGACTATGAGCCATCTCTCGATCTCTCTGTTTCTCTCTCTCTCAAATTTAAAGACTAAAGAGGGTTTGTAATAGACTTAGTATCAGTATATTTATGTATGTTTCTTCTAATAAAAAAAAATGTATGTTTCTATTTTTGGGGTGAAGACTGAGAAGAAGAGGAAATGGAAATATAAGAAAGGAGGGATTCGGGAAAAAGGACAAATAGTGAGTGAAAGGTAAGGCTGGTTCAACCAAATAAGGCAAGGGTAAGAGACAAATTCAATTGGGGAACAGGGAGGTGCCTGTCGGTGTTTTTTTTTTTTTTTTTTTTTTGAACAGTGCTGACACTGGTGCATCGCACAACTATAACGCATCGAACATTACCGGTTTTAATTGGAAAATAGATGCAGATAGAAATATAAATATAAATAATTATTTGTATTCAGATTTTTTTAAGTTAAAATTTTGTTTTATAAATTCATATATCACTTTAATTTTAAACTTTAAAATGGAATATAGATTTTTATTGTAGCCGAATTGACATCTGATAATGACAGATGCACCCCTAATAAAATTTTAATAATACCCAAAACTTTTTGTATTCAGATCCATTTACACCCGTAATAAATTTGAATAATACGCAGGTGAATGTATTGTTAGGGGAGGGGAGGGGACTTGAGTAATTAAGTTTGACTTTGACCGTACAGTAAATAATATATCTTATATCTACCGTCGAACAATTAAATTAGCTGTTTGTACTATGTTTAGTACAATCGACTTCCACTATAATATAATACTCTAAATTAAATGCATCTCTCACTCTAAATTATTTGGGGTTACTTGGGATTAGGGAGGAGCGTGGCAGCGGTCCGGATGTAACGTGCGCATCAAGCTGGACAATCACTCTATGCTCCCGGAATGCCATCTGGCCCATCTCGTACCAATTCATCACTATTCATTTTCAAAAACATATTACAAACATATTACGATTTAGTCTGTAATACGGATCAATATTTTTAATTTTAAAATTTTAAAGATAGATTCAAACTGTTTAAAATGATTTTTATATAAATATGTATTTGCATACCAAATTTAATATTTTTTAGAATTTTTTTAGTATTATTAAGATAGGTAGAAAATCACTATTTCTGGATGATCCAGAATTTCTAGATCAATAAGTGATTTTTTATCTATCTTAAAAAATAGTAAAAGAATTTTAAAAAATATAAAATTTAGTTTGCAAATAGATATTTATATGGCAATCATGTCGAACGGTTCTGATCGATTATTAAAATTTTAAAAATAAAAATATTGACCCATATTACATATCAACTTGTGATATGCATAGTATCATATAGGGATGTAAATGAGCTGGCTTGGGCCGAGCTGGGTCTTAGCTCAGCTCGTTAATTCTGGACCGAGCTGGACCTTAGCTCAGCTCGTTAATTCTGGATCGAACTGTTAGTGAACCAGTTCGTTAACAGCTTGAGAGCTAAAATCTCAGCTCAAACTCGTGACGAGCTAGCTCACGAGCCAGCTCGCGAGCCACGAGCTGGCTTACTGGGTTTGGTTGGACCTTATTTTAAGAAGAAAATAAATTTTACAAATCTTTTTGGACCGAGCTGGATCGAGCTAAACCAAGTTTGACAATATAAAATACACACAAATTCATACAAATTCACAAATTGATGCCTAGCCGAGCTAGCTCGTGAGCTAAGGCCTTAGCTCAGCTCGTTAATTTTAGCCCGAGCTATTAGTGAGCTAGCTCGTTAACAGCTCGGTCCATTGTCGAACGAATTGTTACCGATAGAGCTAGATGTGAGTTACGAGCGAGCCACGAGCTACGAGCTTTTTTGTCAGCCCTAGTATCATAGACTCACTCCTTTCTTTTTATTAGGTGAGGCGCAAGGAGTTCAATTAAATTGTGCACCGAGAGCATCAAAGTGAATTTTAGTATAAGTGGGGTCCAGTGGAACCCACGGTGTCTCGAGTCCCGACAAAATATCAAGTACCGACGTCAAAAATATCTATTTCTTAATTAATTCAATTTTCCCTTTTCCGCAGAAATAAATTGCTTATTGCACACTCGTCGGTTCCCATTCTATTTTGGACTTTCAGTAACTTATTCTTCTAGATCCGGTTAAGATATTTTTTATTATTTACGAGTTTTTAATAATACTCAATTTCAAGCAGTGTCTCAGAATATCGAAAAATAAGAAAGATATTTGTTTTCATTGATTACGAGTTTTAAAGATACCATAAATTATATAAAAATACTAGAAGATAAAAAGACAATTAGAAAAAAATAATAAAAAATGAAATACAATTAGAAAAATATAAAAATATAAAAGACAATGTGTTAGATGAAAAACAACTAGAAAAATATATGCAAGTACCATGACAAATAACTATTTCGATTTACTGCATATAAAGAGCCGAACAATGTACGAATTCCTTAAAGGAGAATTAAAGTTTTTTTAAAGTTTATATGGTCTCATTTTAAAAATTATCGAATTGACTATATTAAATGACGGATCCAAACTGTTAAAATCAATTTACTTTATAAGAGATGCGCACACATATCAAATTTATTATTTTTTGAATTAATTAGTATAAAGTCGAAAGATAAAAAAATGATGAAAAATAAACACATTAAAATATAAAGCAACTTTTTTACCGCTTAGATTTTATATTAATTTAATTTGAAAAATAAAAAATTGGCATATAAACGCATCACACGCGTGAAATATATCGCTTCCAACAGTCTAAATTTACCATTTAAAGTCAATTTGATAGATTTTGAAGTTAGCTCAGTATAGCATTTGGTGAAATTAAGAACACTCGTTCTACTCGGATTCCTTATATTTTATTTTCAAATTTTTTGATGGTACACACTCTTCTTCTACAAATCATAGTAAAGAAATATGACATTGCTATATTTTTCATAATTTATTTTTTGTTTTGTTGAGAGGAACCGTGGTAATAATTACTATATTATAGAAAATACAAACTAATATTACTGATATTTTCCGAATTTTACAAAAAAACGTTGAATGAAATACAATTCATCATAGCTTGACCATGAATAAACAAAAAAGACGAGCAAGAAGAAGTAACAGAAACAACTTCATATATTTTCGGTTCTATGACTAAAACCTCTTCCGACAATATAATTATATGGAGAACGAATTAATTGCATTAGGCCTAGAGATCTCCAAATATATATACAATTTGAGGGTTGTGCATAGTATGAGTATACTAATTAGATATGTGGCCAAATAAAAGTGGCCTTTGATGTTCCATCAAGCATCAAAATGAATTATGAAAAAACTTTTATGTATCTCATACATGTTTCTCATTCTACTAACCTGCGCCAATTGTTCAGATGGCAATGGGGTGAGTTCCCTTTTACATACTTAGGACTACCCTTAAGCAATAAAAAGCTAACAATGCGAGATTGACAATTCCTAGTAGATAAGATAGAACATAGATTACCTAGCTAAAAAGGACATATTTTGTTATTAGATGGAAAACTCACTTTAATTAATTCAGTTTTGTCTTCTATTCCTCTATAAAAAAAATACCTTTTCAGTATAAAAAATACATTTTCAGTATAAAAAATACCTGTCACTATCATTAATAAGATTGATAAAATTAGAAGACAATTTCTCTGATAAGGAAGTGATAGATCTAAAAATAAATACATTTTGATGAAATAGTCAACTGCTTGTCTAGCAAAAAAATTTGGAGAATGAGAATCTTAAACCTTAGAGATATGAATATTATTCTGATGCTGAAATGCTAGTGGAAATTGAAAAATTCTGATTATCTTAGCACTTGGAAAAACCTTATTATACTGAAGTACTACATAGGTTATAGTTTACATAAATATGCTTTTGGTTAGCAATTAATAAATTAGAAATCTTGAGATTTACCAGTGTTAGTTATGAACTAGGGACTCAATCTGTTGTTAGGTTCTGGAAAGATGTATAGTACTAAGAATGTTCTTTAGCTTCTAGATACCCACATCTTTACCAATTGTGTAGAAATAAAAATATCTTATTTTCAGAGTCATTCATTCACAAGAAGGTATACTACAATTTATAAGGGTATTGATAGGAATGAATTAGCTTGATTGGTCAGCTTTATTAGATATTATCAGTATTGTCTTAACATGATAGATTAGCTTGGCGATGGAAATCCTCCGGAAAATTTTGTACTCAATCCATCTATAAGTTTTAAACCATAGAGAAATTCTTACATTTCATCCTTTAATTTGGTGGGTTTTACCAATACCCTCTAAAATCAGAATATTCATGTGATTGATAATACATAATTTTTTTTGGACTAAAGACACTCTTACTTCTAAAGAATGGATAGGAAACCAATCTTGTCAATTTAGTACTAAACTAGAAACTAGATGCAACTCTCTAGTACAACAAATATGGTTTTGGCTAGAAAAAAACCAAGTGATCATGACATTCTGGCAAACCTGGAGAGTTATCTTTCAGCATACTCTCTCCTTGTCTAAATATGAAACAACAGGGTTACTCATTGTCTTTAGTGTCGTTTGTTGAATTATTTGAAAGTACAAAAATAATTTGTGCTTTAATGATCGTTCAACAAAATTTGCCATATCTATTATCCTCCTGATAAATCTACTGTTGAATATTAGACATGTAATGTGAAGAAGAAGAAGAAAACAAAAAAAGCTGCTACAAGATGCCATTAGATGTGATTCCTCTAACTTGAAGATAGTATTACACCAGCTAATTCCTGAAATGGATGCCAATGATGAATGAAGACTCCTTACCCTTCCCTGTATGTTTTGTATCTAGCTAACCTCTCAACCCTTTGTTAAGTGGATTAATATTAGCATCTTTAGTTTATTTTTGGGACTTAGTTATTTTTAGAATTTGGTTAATCTGTCATTTACTTGGTTGTCATGCTAATGTGGTTTTGAGACAACAAGTTCAGAGATTCCCCCCTTGACTAAACTAATTATACTATTTCAGAAATGGAACGGCTTTTGACCTCTTTTAAAAAAAAATGTGGCTAAGTAAAAGAGACTCAAATATAATTAAGACATAGTAGAAAGGATGCACCAATTAATTGGCTTCTTTACACACGGATGGATCACCAACCTTGCTGCTTTTTTATGAACAAAATTCAAAGGTGAAGAAAAAAAGAGAAGTGACACCAACTCTATAACCAACCAAAGCACACGCACCATACATATGAAACTAGACTTTCTCTCCTCTCCTCTCCAATGTTACGACAAACTGGAGGACACCAATAGTGACATAAAATGACCAAGGCCACATCATTTGCGGAAGCACAGCATGTTCAAAATAGTTGAGGTATTTGATCATACCAGAATATAATTTCAGGGCTTAATTGAAGCAAGCGGCATAGTTAGTTCAAGGACTAAAATTAAAAATCTTATCTAATTTTAATTAATTCAATAATGCATAAAAAACAAAATAGCCAAATAGGGGAAGGAAGGAACAAGGATGTAAGGAGGTTGGAAGTGGGACCATTCAAAATTGACCAAAAATAGTATGGGATTTGATAGCGTGTACTGGACTTTAGATGCTTTGATTGATACACACACTTATTTATTATAAAAATAAACTATTTCTTACTTCAATGATTTAGACAGCCAAGTTGACATCCTGATCAATGAACCTGCCCTGCCTTTTTTTGTTTCTTATAAAATTATAATTATATTTCATTTTCAAATAATGGTGTTGTAATTTGTAATCGAGTGCGACTCTATTGATTGGATAAGTATAAAAATATATATATCGTTTACCAACTTTTGCATGCCATGGAATTCAATTTCTGGGTCCACACAGTTCCTTCTGCGGTTTTTGTGGTTCCCAATTTCTTAATTTCATTTCATCACGTGCGTTCAAAAAATGTTACACGCATGCCGAAATTTAGAAGCAGCTGTTCAGATCTATCGCATGCATATTGCTGATTTTTGTATGTTTTTTTGAACTCATTTTCTTAATTTTTAGACAATAAGTGATGGGATGACCCGGCCAGTGGCCACCCTTTTATTTATGGTGTGAAAAAAGAAGGAATAAAAAAAAAAGAGAGAAAATGATCCTGAAAAGAAAGAAAGGAAGAATAGACAATAAAAGTGGAGTAAAAGGAATAGAAAAGTGGAGGTCGTGTCAGGTTGTGTATTGTGGGAGCAAGAGGCAGACACATTTTAAAAGCTATCATGTCATCATTTATTTGTTCAGCCACGAAACACGTGTAAATTGAGGGATACCATGTTCACAATAAACATTTCTTATTCATTAATTAACATAAAGAAGGAAGAATATTGCATACATAAAGACGTGCACACTCATAAGGGTGTATGAAAACGGCCCACTTGATGAGACCCAAGTCGGACCTGGCCCAATGGGCGTATACCCTTTTCTTTTACAAATGGCAAAAAATTCTACGGTTCATTAATATTTTCATACTTTTAATACAAAGCATATATGTACACACGCATCTGCTATGGGGTCATTGAAAATTATTTGCATACATTATTTTATTATATTTTTATGTTACTTAACAAGACAGATCAGGGATGTTTCCTACCAGATGACTCTTTCTGGTAAGATTTTTATGGAACGAACAACTTAGGATGAAAATCAAGACACGCAATAGTTTACCCTTATTTGCAATACCTGAATAAACTACAACCTACTTAGAGTGAGAAAAATGGCACAGCGGAGCCGGTTTTGTCACAAAATGGTACGGTTACGGCACAGTAGAGGTTGGTAAATGCCCGCCCGGACCCAACCTGCCCGTGCCCATGCCACGGGCATCCACGGGCACACGGGCATTAAACGGGCCGGATCCGGTTTTTTTGAAAAATGCCCGTGAGTGCCCGTGCTGTAAGCCATGCGTCCGTGCCCGTGACGCCCGTGCCCGTGCCCATGTCCCTGCCCTTGAGCCCGTGACAGTTTTTTTTTTTTTTTTGCTAAAATTCAAAATTCAAATTCCCCCCATTCCCTCCCAAACCGCCGGACCCCTACCCATTTTTTTTTAACTTGCTGTTGATGCATTTCTCAGTGCTGAAAAATATTTTTCAACATAAGAA
The DNA here is from genome assembly GCA_024447775.1 of Carex cristatella. NCBI lineage: Eukaryota > Viridiplantae > Streptophyta > Magnoliopsida > Poales > Cyperaceae > Carex > Carex cristatella. The sequence continues at coordinate 1,253,821 of JAJHPF010000016.1, forward strand.
AATTCAGTTGAGACACTAAAAATCTTAAACTTAATTTTTGAGGCACTAAACGACGTTTTTTGACGATTCTAATTTGTCGGATACCCGGGGTTACACCCCACGATGCCGGTCGCCACCGTCTCCTCCTCCCCTTTCCGAATTGGGGTCATACGCATCAATTCGACTTTCCTAGCCAAAGTTATGGCCGTTTAAAGTTTTAGAAAATTTTCAAATTATTTTAATACAATTTTTTTAAGTAATTAATAATATATATTTTTAAATGATGTTATTAATATTATTATTCACGTTTTTTAGGAAAACATTTTAAATGATGTTATTAAATCATTTTAAAAAAAATTGACACTTCTTAAATGAAATATTTTAATTTTTCTTACAACCGCAAAAAATCTGATCTGAAAAATATTGATCCGGATTATTTGTTTCAGTCCTTCTAATAAACTAAATTATATATTTTTAATCATTTTTTTAGAACTCTGCCTATGTTATTTTACATAGCCGGTCCCAAGCCCGGAATAAAAGAGGAGGGTAACTTTTATTTTTTAATCTATTGTTTTAAAATAACAACTTAATTATTTTTAAAGTAATTGATTTAAGAAACTTTTTATTTATATTTTATTATAACAAAAATTATTGAGTTCAAATATACAACCATTTCAAATGAATTTAAAGTTGGTATGAATTTGGATTTATAATTTATTGGTTTTCAAAGAAAAAAAAAAAAAAAAAAAAAAAAACCGGACCAGCCCGTCCTGCCCCCGGTGCCCGGACCGTCCTACCCCCGAGCCCGTGACGAGCACGGGCATTAAACGGGTAGGTTAGAATTTTTGAAAAAAATGCCCGTGATGCCCTGCCCGTTGTGCCCGTGTGCCCGTGATACCCGTGCCCGTAGCGGCCCATGCCCGTGCACGGGCTTTGCCCTGCCCGTTTACCAAACACTATGGCACGGCACTTGTGACTTTTCCGTGCCGTGACTCGCGAGCCATGACCATTCGCGTACCGTGACCATCTTTTGAAAATTTGACACGGCACGGCACGTGATCACGCGAGTCACGTGTAATTAGGACCGTTAAGTCTTGATCAAATCTTCAATAAACTAATCTAAATTATGAAAAAATAGTTAAATATGAGAAACGTAACTAATTACGTTTGGACACGGCACGTGAATGGTCACGGTACAGGAGTCATGGCATGACTCGCGTGCCGTGACCATCCCTCCACATTTTAGTCACGGCACGGCACAAGACCAAAATCACGACGTGTTAGTCACAGCACGGAAGAGCATGTTTTTTCCACTCTAGGTTACCTACTTGTCAGGAAAATTGCAATGACCAATAATATATATTGCATATGAGCATTGTACGTATGAAGAAGCTTATGTTGGATGTAGCTAACCATGTGAATCTTTAATCACAAAAGACTAAACCAAAATTTTCACATGCCACTTAAACATACTCTATAATATATCCATCAAAATCTACCACCAAGCAAATTGAGACTTATTTAAAACTCCTATAATGAATCAAACAAATTTCCATCATCATTCATCAATCTAATCATAAATTGAGACGTGGCTCTCAATCAGGACGCCTATATCGATATTGAATTATTGACTCAAATTAGTACCAACCCATGCATTTTATATAAATAAGAAGATTCTAATAAGGCTTCTAATACCCATGTATGATGCCAAAAACTCATGACCTGACCATTACCAGGTTTAAAGCTAGAGCGTGCGCGCGTATATCATGTACATATATTTGAATCAAAATTAATCGACTCCTTTCCAGATTAAGAATTTGTTTCAATCGTGTCCCTGACTAGTTATGTAATTAATAGAAAATAACGCGAGCACACACACCAAATCAATAATTGAATCAGTCGTACGTGATAATTGCGACTCTACATATTTTATTTTTGTATTCGTATCGTATGCTCTTCTAGATAGCAGTTACTAAATGGAATTGCAATTGCAGAAGTAAAATTTATCTTAAATATATCAGGCTGAAGCAGCGCCTATACTTTAATACTCTTAAATTTGTATTAATCATCTCCATCTATGATTGATCCTCTATATATATATAATGCATATATAATATACATTAATTAGTTGGCTAAAATAACTAAAAGATGTATCATGCATTATATATGGAGTACATTGTGAATGAATCAAGTAGATAGAGGGGTCATGGTGGATTCCCCGGGACTGCAGTACTTGATTTGCACCTCCAACATCCTCCCCCATTTTGTCCTTCGAGCCGTACAGCAATGCCTCCGCGGAGCCTGTATATCATTATCAATCAAATTATTAAATTGACATCTCAATTCATAGGCAATTTGGTCATTGATATCTGTTTGTAAATTGTGTGCTTAATTAAGCAAGCAGCTAGCTAGGCACCTGTTTCCACAAGAAAGGATCCATCTTTGGTGCAAGAACCTTGACCCTGTTGATGCGAGAGGCCGCAGAGAAGCCCTTGCTGTTGCACATGGCCTTGGTGTCCCCTTGAGCCTGAGCCTTACTGGTGGTGTACTGGGTGAGGGAGGCGTCCGTGTGGTTGCGCAGCACCCGGTCAAAAAAGTAGATGAAAGGGTGGGCGCAGGCGTCTCCAGATGGACGGGTGTTGAAGATGAAGGGCCCGTTGCTGGAGGTGCGCCATGTCTTGAAGGTCTGCAGGGGGGTCTCCAGCTCATGTGGAGGCCGTACACTGGGGTAAACCTGAACTGTGTACCCCCACGATACTGACACGGATAGCACCACCCCCGCACCCACATCATAGCAGAAGGCCTGCTGTAGGATCCGGGCTGGGTCGACTCGGTATGCAGAGAAAAGGGACTGCAACGACTCCAGCTGGCTAGGCCTGTTGGGGATGATGCGATTCACGTAATCCAGGTGGTGGAGTGATACCAGTGGAGCAATTGGGTGGGCTGCCAGCATCCCGTATATCTCTCCTCTGACATCAACCTGCAATTGCACTTGCTTATCAAACCAACCTATCTAATTAATTACAATATGTTCATTATTTCTTCTGTTTCTATTTTTATATTTGTAAAAAACCAACAAATATAATTCCTTGGAGTTAATCTCAGCGGTCACACTTGTAGTACTTAATTTATCACAACCTTATACATACGTCCTACCTTCTATAAGATAATTTGAAATATTTTATTGTTTATAAAATTTTCCAAAAAAATTAAATGCTTTGATGAAAAGTAATCAATTTTCAAATGGCAGGAAGAGCATCTACAACGGTGATTATTTTTGGATTGCTAATCTTGCGTGTTAATTGCTAATAAAATTGTTGAGATATAGTACAGTTTCTAAATTAGCAATTTGTTTTAAAAAATGCTTGTTTAATGACACGTGGTTAATTAATTGGCTGAAATTAATTATAGCGCTCTCCCTCTCTTCACAAAATTAATTGTTGGGATGGAGTGATTTCAAAATTATGAATTTCTAATTATTAAACTCAGTAATGTGGCTAAATTACAATGTTTAAACGTTTTGTGGGATGGAGATGCTCGAAGTTAGATACGACCCACCAGCCTTAAATAGGCTTGTACAAATTACAATTGATCTAGTCGTGTAGAATGAATATAGGCCTTAATTATCTCAAAATATATATAGGCCTCAATTGGGCCCAAAGTGAAAGCCCATAGCAAATGTAAAGCTAATAAGCTATGTCCTAGCATTTTAGATTTAAATAATATCAATATGAATATTGATGAATATGTTGCAATAGTAGACGCACCCTGCGGAAATAAATCTGCTGTTATTCCAAAGTAATAACAGGATCTTGTTATTCCAATCTCAATAGTTTAAACTTTTAATGAGCGAATTTCAAGAGAAAAAAATTTCATGCACGAATTTCAAAGAAAATCAACGGTTGTCATCCGAATAACAGGTTCTTGTTATTCCTTTAGAATAACAGAAGATTTATTCCCGCACCCTGCAGCCACCGTAAGAATATGTTTTGTTCTGCAGGGGGGTAAAGATTGGTCTTTGCTCGAATTATAATTTTATCGGATCTCAATAACTCATTAGAGAAATAAAAAGGAAAAAAACAAACTATATGAGGTAAAGACAAGAAAAGAGAGATGCCAAGTGACGCATTAGAAGCTAAAGGAAAGTAAACGTGGCAGCAAGAGAAGAAGAAAGTTGAAAGGTGTACGAAATAGGAATAACTAATTTATGTGACTATGTGAGTCGATTTTTTTACTCGTAGCCTACTTGTTAGTTAGTTGGATCGGAATATCAACAACAGCTACACGTGGCATTCGGGTCACGAGTCGCGGCGGATGATGTGTCACGAGCAGGTAGAGGAAAGTTTGAATTCAGAAAGCACCTGAACCTTCAGAGTCCGCAAATTTGGGTTCTAATTTTTAATATTTTCTTTCTCAATTCGTCAACTCAAAAGCAATTGATGGTCTCCTCTCCAATTGAATTGATGGTGGTCTATTGATGATGTGTCAGTATCAGTACCAGTATCAGATCATTCTTCTCCATCTTTTTTTCTTCAGCAGCAAATACATTCGCTTAATTGGTATATATGTATCATCGATGGATATTAGTTCTTGTATCCATGTTGCTGCTTAGAATATATTGCACAATCTCTAAACAAATCAAACTAATTGTATATTAATTATATGTTGATGTTTCTTGAAAATCACCAGGCGCCATCTTCTTTTCTAATCTTATGCATGCATGCATCAGTAATGAGTAATGATAATAACCATGCATGCAGTATATAGCTAGATAGGTGAGACAATAATGGTACATGTAGCATGAATCATACCTGGTGGAAGCCGGGTTCACGCGTGAGGGGAATACCGAGCTCGGCAAGACATGACTGGACTCGCTGGTCGCTGCCGTAGAAGTAGGCATAACTTTGAAGGCAGGTGTCCATGACCCCGGCCAACTCGGCTACAGCCGGGTAGCTGATGGCAAAGCCTCCTCCGCCGAATGCCATCCCATAGCTGTGCATGACATCTTGCTCAACGCTCTCCGACGGCATCCCTACGTAGTACATCTGTTCGTGGTCATACTTCTGCAGCACCCCTATTAAATTCTCCACAAAAAACACCGTGTCATCATCCCCCATCACAAACCACCGCACTTTCTCCTTTTCCGGTGTCGATGACACTGACACCAGCTGGTAGGCCTCGACCACGGCAGCAGCAATTCGAGATGCCGATGCCCGGTTCCCATACCGAGACATGTCGCGAGATATCCTGTAAGGCGGGGAAGTGTCGGGCCAGGTGCCTATCGGTGCCTGGTCCAGCCAGACATGGCCTCTTGTGCTGTTGTGGCGCCACCAGAGCTCGGTGTAGGCATGTCGCCGGTCCCATGTCTGGGCTGAGCCGCCTATGGCAAAGACTATGTGGGAGAGGTCAGTGGGGGTAGAGGGCGATGCGGGGCCTAATGCGGGGGGAATGTCAATAAGTTGATTGGGGTTGGGGTTGGGGTTGTAGAGAGCAGAGGGGCAGAGTAAGTAAACAGTGGTTGGAGATGTGCAGGGGGATGTCCAGGGCAGCTCCAGCTGGTCGGAGAAGAAGGCGGAGTAAACAACCAGGGCACAAGAGGCCAAAATCAGAAAGCAAACAGTGGTTGTGGTGCAGTGCCGACGCATCTCCAAGGAGGTCGAGGTCGAGGAGGAAGTGGCAGCATCTGTTGGCCGAGAGAGGTGCCCTTGCCATTGCCATACCCTCATCATCATCATCATTTTGAATTTTGTCTTTATAATTCTATCCTATTCTTTGCTTGGCGAATCCAATCCAATCCTGAATGCTCCAATTGTAATTCGGACTCTGATTCAGTGATTATGTATCCTGTACGTATATGATAATAGAGAATCAGAATCAATAATCAATAATTAAAAATCCAAGGGTCGCTTCTATTGTATAATATATTTAATGTATAACTATTGAAATATAATTGTGGGGGGAGGCAAGGAGAAATGGTTGGCGGGAGGATGCAAGGTGGAGAAATGCATGGCGAGCAGTGGCCTAGTGGTCTTTGGTAATTGATAACAAAACATGGGAAGAAATTAAAGGGATGGAGAGCGAGAATTCTCTCTCCGTTGTCCTTTCTCATGAGATAGAGAAAAGGGGAACTCGAAGAAACAAAAACGAAACAAAAAAAAAACAGAGAGGAAGAGAGGAGAGGACAGCGCGCAGTACCTTCATTGCAGAATCGATCTACCAAATTGCGGTTAATAATAGTAGGACGTTAAGGGATATGATATGAAGATGCATGCCATGCCCATTGCCGTAGCCCCTCGTTTCATTTGATTTGATTTCATTTCATTTTCATTGCACTCGTTTCATTTATTGGCATTTGATATCTTTATTCATTGGTGACTGAGACGGGCACAAAGCCACAAACACCACGGGCGGTTCCCGGTTGATCCCACCGCACGCGTGAGTGCGTGACGGACTTCAAAACATATTTTTATAAGATAAGTTAATTTAAGAGTACTGATAAATATCTTCTTTATAAAATGAAAATGATGTATAACTTTAAAATTATCTGCTATAATTTTCTTTTTCTATATAACTATACAATTTTCATTATTATGATGAGATTGATTTATATATTTATATAGTTTTTAATTATTAAATCAGGGCAAAATCATTAATTTAACATGTTTTATAGTTTCAATAATTTAAAATTTATATATTTTAAAAATAATGCGATCAATAATTATAACTTTTTATTATGTATATGATGTACTTAAAATAATATATTTTTCATTTTTTATATTTTTAAGTTAGATATACTTTATCAATTTATTTAATGATTATTCATAATCTGTTCCTAAGTTTTCTTCTACAGCTGTATTCTTCCTCTAATAACTATTCTACTCATCATTGTATTGCACTAAAAAATAAATAAATAACGTATAATTAAATGCTATAACATTTAATGTAGTTCCATATTTCTTCTGTTCAATAAATTAAGGGCGGGCATGAATCTGACCCCTCGTCTTCAAAATGACAAAATCAGTTTTACTGTTACAAGGGATGCAAACGGATCGGATACGGAATAGTGGTAAAATAATATTCGTATCTGCTTTTATTTTTTGGATAAGAATGCAGATCGGATATTAAACGAAACAGATACAGATAGTCGCTTTTTATAATAGTGAATAACATAAAAAATTTCATAATATATATTAAACTAGAGGAGGGATCAAGTTACAATAAAGTTACAACAATAGTTTTTTTTTATTTTCAAAGTCTAAATTGTTGATCCAAATCGTTCAACATGATTATCTAAAAAAAATATACTTCCATATGAAATTTTATATATTTTTTTAATTTTTTTACTATTTATTTAGTTAGTTACAAAATCACTGCATCTGGACCATCCAAAAATAGTGATTTTGTAACTATCTAAAAAAAATAGTAAAAAAATTTCAAAAAATATGAAATTTGGTCTATAAATACATTTTAATATGGATATCATGTTGAGTGGTTCAGATCGACTGTTTGAATTTCAAGAACAAAAATAAAGACATGGGGTATGGTTGGGACACAAAACCAATGATGCATTTTAACCCCACTCATTATGTATTTACTATTTGAATACAGATAATTAAAATTTAGAACTATATCCGTATTCGTATCCGTACGGATATTCTGATATTAGATATCCAAATCTAATTTCTAAATACGAATTCAAATACGGTGGGATAATTGTTTGCACCCCTAATTTTACAACATAGCTGAGACTGAGAGAAGTACTTTTTGTGTTCATTAATTCTCCCACTATTTGCATGACATCAAAATATATATAGTAACCGCTCAATGAATCAAATTAAGGTGTGACCTTAATTTTTTACTCCAACAAGAAAAAGAAAAAAAGAAAAATCACGTCTTCATATCAACAAATCTCTATTCTTATATTAAGCACGTAGATGTCCTCATCTACCGACGACTATGATTAAAAAATAAAATTTTGAATTAAATATCAGCCCTCCAATCAAGCAGATTGTCTTTTATTATTCTATGAATTTTTTTTTTATGTTTTTCACGTATATAGGTCTAAATTTATTTAGATACGTATAGCCAAAGGTAGATGTCAAGATTTCTCTGCTTTTTAAAAAAAAATTTCCTAAACTCTTTTATTTTAATTGTACGATACTCAATTTCTTTCATTTTTTAAAATTAATGTCATTTAAATACACATATCTACTGTAATCATTACAATTTTTTATTTTGTTGTTTATTATTTAAGGATACAGATTCACGCGTAATAACAATAAGAATTACAAATCCACGTTAATAACAAAAACTGGAAAAATATTCATGCAACAAGATTATAATAATTGAAAAAAATTGTAAAATAACAAATTGCAATATTTTATTGTAATAAAAAATTCCACACAAAATCAATGTACCTATATGAATTAAAAATTCTCCAACTTATTTTCTATGAATAATTGAATTTTGAACATATTTTCTTTCTTATAATATGTCATTGTTTCAATCTATTTTAATATCATTCATGAATATTGTGGAATAATTATTTTGTCATTAGTCTATTTTTTTTATGAAAATATATTATTTTTTAATATATGATTTTTTGTTCTCTTATAATATTTTCTCATTGCAACGTACGGACACAATATTAATTAATAACAATTAATATTAATGATCCAAATATATCATTTATAATCTCTAACTATCCAATCACAACCATCCAACCGAAGGCAGCTGGATTTTGTAATAATATTTTGCAATTTAAAGTGGTTAACTTTGAAAGGTAAATGCATTCAAATATTAACAATTTAGAAACTTTTGGAGTAATGCATAGGCAATTTACAATCATATTAGTGGTGTTTGGTTTTTGACAAAAGAAAATATATAGAGAGAGAGGGATCAAGTTACAACAATTTTGAGTTACCACAAAGTTATAACAATGGTTTTTTTTTTCATTTTCAACATTCAAATCATCGATCCAAACCGTTCAACATGATTATCTAAATAAAATGTGCCTCCAGATCAAATTTTATATTTTTTTGAATTTTTTTACTATTTATTAAGATAGGTACAAAATTCAATGGTCGACTAGTTTTTGTAAAATACTTAATAAATAGTAAAAAAAATTCTAAAAAATGTAAAATTTGATCTGAAAGCACATTTTATTTAGATAATCATGTTGAACAGTTTAGATCGACGATTTGGACTTTAAAAATGAAAAAAAAAAAAAAAAAAACTATTGTTGTAACTTTGTAGTAACTTAAAATTGTGGTAATTGAATTTCTCCTCATATGTATTTTTTATATTTATTCTTATAATATTTTTTTTAGTATTAACGAAGATTCTCGTTTTCCTCATAGATGTTACATTTTTAATATGATTTTGTGAAGTATTAGACTGCCTTTGTCAAGGTTACAATTGCATCGATCTGCATGGTTGTTGGACAAGTTACCGACGTTGCTTAGTACTGCAGCGGTACGTAAATATTTTCTAAAACTAGTCACCTGAAAACAAGGTGTCATAATTATAGGTCGAGGGTCGATGAGAGTACGATGTCTGAGCTTGAAAATCGCTTGCTTGATGTCGATGTTTATTAAACAAGATGTGAGATCGATGTTGTACTATGAGCAATCACCACCGGGGAATCATGATATGTATTATGTATATATATGCACCAGTCAATTTGTACGCGTTTGTTGCTTTCAACGGGCGCCATATGTGTTGTTTTGAAAAGTGCAGAAAAGAGAGAGAAAGTGGAAACCTCTTTTGTTGATGTGGAGTTGTCGACAGTCAGACTATCATTATTCTTCGCTAAACCATTATTCTACGCTATTTTCGATTAGTTCTGGTCTCTGGGCCGCAAATACAAACACCAGCACCAATTACAACGATCCAGCTCCGATAACAGAGATGTTGACCCACCTAAGAATTACATAGGCCCAGATAAATTTGGAAGAGTCTGTGATGACAAGTCACTCGGCCCATAATCTATTTTGGGAGGGTTTCAATGCACCCAAAATTCTATGCTTCCATTTGCATCTAATTTTTATTTTTTTATTTTTATTTTTAAATCTAAATAGTTGATCCGAACCGCTCAATATGATCTTCATAATAAAATATGCCTGGAGACCAAATTTATATTTTCTAGATTTTTTTTTACTATTTTTTAAGATAGGTACAAAATTATTGTTTTAAAGAGATTCTGGACCATCCGATAAAGTGATTTTGTACCTATCTTAAGAAATAGTAAAAAAATTCTAAAAAAATATAAAATTTGATCTCCAACTATATTTTATTATGAAGGTCATGTTGATCGGTTTGGATCGATTGTTCAGACTTTGAAAATGAAGATAAATGATTGGATGCAAATGAAAGCATATAATTTTGGATGCATTGGAACCCTCCTCGTATATTTTTCTTCCTATGTTATAACTTGTAATTAACACTCCCTTTAAATATGTCAATTAAAAAAAAATAACTATATTACATGAGTTTAGCTAGCGTGTTATTGATAATATCAATCTTAATTTTTTACTAAATTTTATACTGAATGAATTCGAAAATTTATAAACTTTAAATGTGAATATATTACTTGTGAGATAAATTGATTTCAGTAATTTGAATTCATCGTATGAAATTTATATGTTAGATTTTCAAATCGATAGCACGGAATGGCATGTCTTTGTAATATTGACAGGTCACTAGCCAAACTCATGTCACATATATCATTTACTCCGTCAATTCAGTTTTTTTTTCTAAACATTTTCGTTTTTTTTCTTCTCGGTTAAGAAGATATTTACATGATATGTCTAAGATAAAATGTAATTCTTATAGTAATATAAATTATATAATTTCTTATACTTCTCTCAACTATATTATTGTGTGTCTGATCGTGTTGGTCATCGTTACATACATCATTAATGTTTCAGAATATATACTTATTTGTTTTTAAAATAGTAATTTTTTCTTGAAAGAATTGTTTCCAAAATTAATCTCATTTTTTTCTATAGAAACTATCCAATTTGAAATTTATTAATTTTTTAAATAACTTTTTCTAGAATGAAGTTAAAAAAACAGACAAAACTTAAATTTTGCTAAAAAAAACAATAATAAAGTAAGTAAATTGAAGAAATGAATCTCCAGCTCATACGTAGGTAGGAAAATCCAACTAACATAGTTCATCTACTTATTTATAATTTAAACGATTATAATTAAAAATTTGAATGAATGGATAAATTATGTTGGTGGAATTTTTTTAACCACACGTGGATCGGAGATATTTGACTTCATAAATTGATTTTGTCTAATTGTCTTATCATTTAGAAAGGTTATTAGGCGAGTGTGTATTCCACGGATGAAGAAAGAAAGGAGTACGCATCGTTTGCAGTAACGCAAAATAATAATTTTTAGTTAGTGTATTTCAGTCGTTTGATTTTAAACAGAGATCATTCAATCTCTGCCTATAAAGGAGAAGTTTTTTTATTATTAATGTTGATTTTATCTATATGAATTTTAAAGCAGATTGGACAGTTCACAATTCCACATTGTTTTTTTAGTTAATGCAGAAATTCGAAAGAAAGTAGAGCCCCTCATCCTAAATTACATGACGCGAGATCATCCATCATATTTGTTAATTAACTTCATCGTTTTAATTTGATCATCCGAGAAAAAGTGGAACGCGTATCCTCTGCATTAACTAAAAAGGAATTTTTTGAGTTAATAAATCTTAACTGTCTAATTTATTTCAAGATTCGTGCTAACTAGATCCGCACTAATATTGAAAAGCCCCTATTTCATAGGAGGAGCCAGATTGCTCCGTTTAAAATTAAACGGTTGAGATTCATTAACTCAAAAATTTTTTTTGAGTTAATGCTGAAGATACACGTTCGAAAAAGTGGGGGGGGGTGCAGCTGGAGGCTGGGGCTCGCCTGGCTGCACCGATGACTCGATGAGTAGAGTGAACAAAACGTGTCATGCTGTGCCATGACTAACACACCGTGACTTTGGTCTCGTGCCGTGCCGTGATTAAAATGTGGAGAGGTGGTCAGGACACGCGAGTCATATCGTGACTCCCGTGCCGTGTCCAAACATAACTAGTCACGTTTCTCATATATAACTATTTTTTCATAATCTAGGTTAGTTTAGTCAAAATTCATCATTTGATTAAGACTTAACGATCCTAATTACACATGACTCGCGTGACCACGTGCTGTATTGTGACCAGATCTTTCGCTTGACGTACCGTGCCGTGTCAAATTTTCAAAAGATAATCACAGCACACGAACAGTCACACGTACCGTACCGTAACCATTCCGTTCCGTGACAGAACCAGTTTCACCGTGCCATTTTTTTCCACTCTATCGATGGATGAGTCTCAGTTCTAAATTATTTTCATTAAAAAAAACAATAAAAATAAAAAATCTCAATTCTTAATCAATTTCGACTCCCGTACATTACGTGTTCTTCATTCCGCGGTTGCCCGGCCTACCAGGCCCCCACTGGTCCCAGCTGGTCCTATTCTATATCAAATTCCATATCTACCCTTGTTCTCCTACTTAAAAATATCATTAATGTCCCAAACTGTGAGCTGACACGTGCCCACCTTTCCTGAAGACGCCTCCACCTGTCTCGCATGGACGGCCCCGATCTAATCTAAAAGACTTATTTTTCCTTTCCCTTGGGGTCCACCGACCCCAGTCATCCTACTCGTGTCACACTTTGGAAATATTCTTCAAATCCAGCCACCGGTCTGATGCCTTGCGTTTCCTTCTTTGAATGGGACGCGTGTCACCGTCGGCAAACCGAAGGAAGCCCACGCGTCACCCACAGAGGCGTCGAGGGGCTCATTATTTCTTTTATTACTGCAGGAATGCTGGAATTGCCTTTCTATTTCTATTTTCCTTTCCTTTCCATCGGAACCTGACCTCTCTCAATGAAAGCTACCAAAGATATCTTAAGCGCAAAACAGAGAAAAATCAAGATAAGAGAAAATTGAAGAGGGAGAGAAATCAAACAAAGAAGTCGACAATCAATTAATCAATCAATCAACAAATGTCGGAGATATGGTGTCAAATGGGTGCAGCTGGGACCAGGGACTCCTCTTCTCGCGTGGCCAGGCGCCGCAGGATGGTTCTACGACGCACGAGACTGAGATTGGTTGCTGAGTCTGACTCCATGGCGGCACAAGCCCCTGATTCTAGCAGCAAGCGGCGGAGGCTTAACGTGTCCACCTCAGAGGCCACTTCATCAAAGAGTTGTGATGCGGTTTGCAGAGTGAGTTTGAGTTCAGATAGGCGTTGCAGTACTTGTACAGAAAGATCAGATGTGGTGAGCGATTGCCCTGCGTATGGAGTGATGTCGATCTGCGGGAGGAGGAGAGAGATGGAGGACACAGTGTCAATTCACCCGGGTTTTGTAGCTTCACGACACCGTGACCTCTACCATTGTCATTGCCATCCCAATCAGCAACAGCGCGAGAACTACCACTTCTTTGGCGTCTTTGATGGCCATGGCTGCTCTCATGTAAGCACTCATAATTGGCCCCTCTTTGTCAATCAAAATTAAAAAAAAGAAATATTAAATCAGGAATGAAGACTTGAAGTGCATTTAATTAAATTAAATTTGATCTGATTTGATTAAATAGGTGGCTGAGCATTGCAAGGAGAGGATGCATGAGATAGTGGCAGGGGAGTTGGAGCAGAGGATGAAATTAAAAGAGGTAGAGCAAGAAGCAAAGGGAAAGGAAAAGGGATGGTGGACCGAAGCAATGGAGAAGTGCTTTGCACAGATGGACAAGGAGGCCATTGCATCAGGCTCTGACAGCAAAACCAAGCCCTGCAGTTGCGAGCTGCGGAAGCCCCGTTGCAACAATGTCGGCTCCACCGCCACTGTGGCTGTTGTCGGCCCACGCCATGTTGTTGTTGCCAATTGTGGTGACTCCCGTGCTGTGCTTTGCCGTAATGGATCTGCCGTCCCTCTCTCCTCTGACCACAAGGTCGGTTCTAAAGTCTTAATAATCAATCCATCCTATGTAAAAAGCAAAAATAACAAGGTTGAATGCTAATGTTTTTTACTTCTTTTAAAAAAATTACAGCCAGATCGACCGGATGAGCTTCAACGGATCCAAGTGGCAGGTGGCCGGGTCATATACTGGGATGGAGCTCGAGTGTTAGGCGTGCTTGCCATGTCTCGTGCTATTGGTATGTTTTACAATAATTGATATGATTCATCCATACATTCATTCATTCTTTGTTTTCAACAATGTAATCAATTAATTGATCAAAAACAGGGGATAGCTACCTGAAACCATTCGTAATCAGCGAGCCGGAGGTAACTGTTACTGAGATAAAGGAGGAAGATGAGTGCCTGATACTGGCGACTGATGGGCTATGGGATGTGGTGCCTAATGAATTGGCGTGCCAGGTTGTCAGCAGATGCTTGCGAGCTGCCGCAAATCTCAGCAACGCGGAGGTTGACGAGGATGGAAAGGAGACAGTAGGTGGTGGCCTTGACAAGGCAAAGGCGTGTGCCGATGCGGCGATGCTTCTAACAAAGATGGCGTTGGCCAGACACACCGCGGATAACGTTAGCGTTGTTGTCATCAATCTAAGGCCACATTGATTAATTAATCAAGAGTTATTAACTTGTCAGGATTTCATGCAATACAAATCAAATCAAAGCTCAATTGAGAATATAGCTTAGCAGTAACCAAATTAATTTGTATTCCACCTGATTCAATGGTTAACCTCGGAAGCGCAAATTATTATGCAAGTACAATCACTTTGAGCTTGTTTTAGAAGGTTTCCAGGGATAAGGAAAGGGTGAAGAAAATAAAAGGCAAAATTTCATATTATATTTGAACAATTTTAGATTTGAAATCATCTGATGCCTCATCTCTCGGGCCAGACTCCAGTTAAATATTTCTATCACAATAACTCCCAAACATCATTAACTTTAGATGATCTTCATGTGTTTGGAGACTAAAGTTTACATTTTTTTTAGAAATATTTTGTTATTTTTTTTATATTTATTGAAAATTGTTGTTTTTCAAATCTGGACTTATAAAAAAATAGCAATTTTTAATAAGTCTAAAAAAAATAGTAAAAATTTCAAAAAAATATAAAATTTGGTTTCCAAGTATATTTTATATTTTAATATAGAGATTATATTAAGTATTTTGGATCGATTGTTTGGATTTTAAAAATGAAGATAAAAGATATGAATTAGATATGAGATATAAGAAGATACAACATTGGAACTCTCCTCTTCATATTTATATAAATCTAAATTATTAAGCTCCAGCTCAAAAGCTGGTGGTAAAGGGCAGCATCCTTCTTGTGTGGAAGGCTAGACTATCTTTCTATCTCATAAATCGCATCCTCCTTGCCTGGAAGTCTATACTCTATCTTTCTATCTCATAAATCTAAATAATTATTGATATTTAGTATTCGAATTATGTTGTATATATCAATAACATAACTCATATTGCTTCTAAATTTTGGGAAAAAAAAAAAAAAAAGATAATCAGCACACAAGATATGAAGATAAAAACATTTTAATTTCCAAATTTGGGAAGAAAAAAAACGAGAAACTTCCGTATTAGCGTTAATTAATACATCTCACACTTTAATATTACTGAAACATCATTTAAAGTGTCTTTCCACGTGGCCTACGTCATTTTAAAATTATGTTGAACTATTTTTTTTTTAAAAAAAAAAAAAAACATAACATACCCTGTTTCATTAGCAAGAAACTTAAATTTACAGCTTATGTTACCACCATAGTCACTCCCCAACAGATAACCTAGCTAAAGGACTTATTGGTCTCTCAACACTGCCCTTAATCCTGTATTTGAACTTCAAAACCTCACTAACAAATTATTAACTCTGCTATCAATCTATTTGCCCTTAGCTAACAGATATTAGTTTGACAATAGTCAACACAATCCAAGCCGAAAAGCTATTATACTCATTGGAAGCTTATCACACAAATACAGTTTATCAAGAATATCAGTATTCAGTATTCAGTATTCAGTATTCACCATCTCCAGAGCAACCATCCCCTTCATACACTATCATCTATGGGATTCCACAGCAACAAATTAAGGAATGCACTATATATCCTCTGGTAGCCACTTAGTAGTTGCTGCTTTCACCTTTTCTTGTACATGTTTCTAACTAAAAATAATGAACCAAAGAGAAATTAATAAAATTATATTTCTTGATGTTTTGATTTGTACCTGTAAAATATACAGTACTAATTAATAATTAATTAATCAATTTATTGATAAGATCGAGTTGTCATTCACAATCAATTAATTAAGATCGAGTTGTCAGATTACAATGGACGGGCTGATACCGTTTGTATACAGATCCATCTTTCACTACAGAAATGGAGGTCAAATCCCGACAGGCAATCCTTTCTTCTTTAATGTGGCGCCCGTACCGCCACATGGCTACATCAGTCTGCCTGGCCATTCCGATGTCTGTTTCTTCTCATCACTGTCGTCTGATCATGATGTGGCATCATCCGTCCAATGCAAGTCGGTCATCTCACTGTGTAATCCATTTGTACTGTCAAATGTCGCACAATCGCCGCACTTAAAGAGTACCAATCAACAACAGGGCTACCTCCTCCTTTGCATGATATGTGCATGCCACTGAATGTTGGGGCTGGGTTATTAATTAGTTTAACTGTGGCAACTGGTTCATATATAGTTTTTTGCTTTCTTTCATTTATTTCGTTTTTTTTTTATCTCTACTATTTATTTGCATGCATCAAATTTGAAATTTTGAATTGGATTCCTCCGTTCATTTCAAAATGGCGTCTTAATTAGTTCACAGGGATCAACAGTTTTGGCTTCTTTTCTCCATACTCGTTCGATCTTGATATCTTTCTGAATGATTGTGATGTACATCCAACAACAATCAGTGTAATCTAAATAAAAATGAATGCTCGACCTACTTAATGCAAGGGATTAAGTTAGCTCTTTTGTTGTAGGAAAAAAAAATCAAAACCAATAATGATATATATTGGTCTTGGGCTCTTAGCCATCCACCCATTATCTATGCCTGTGTGCTCTGGGCTCTGGCCTGGCATATTAATTAACTAATTTGACAACTTGCTCCTGCGCAAAATATATATAACAATTTTCTTTTGAATTAGCTGTCCATTGTGTGTATCTTAATCTGACCTCCTGTATATTTTTATAATTCAACACAAGGAAAGAAATGGCATTAAGAAATAAAATATTCCACTTTTGAATGGTGTAGAGAGTTGTAAATATTGTCGTTGTCCATGACCTTCATGATAGCCATGAGTCATGGGCTCATGGCCTTGGAATTGGATAGCCACAAACTGTATATATAAGCTATTATTGATTGGGTTGGGCCCAGAGACTTATGATCCATGAAAACGAACATATGCCTAAAATCAATATCGAGGCCCAGAGACTTATGATCCATGAAAAAGAACATATGCCTAAAATCAATATCGACTGCATATATGCTCCGTACATTCTGATAGAATTTAGTAATATAAAATTACAGTTAATTTCAGTCGTCTTATATAAAATTAACATATTAAATTGTATGGGAAATTACCGACTGCATGTATGGGAAATCAACTTCATCTTTTTTTTTACCAAACCGTCCAGATGGGGAGCAGTCTACTACAGTAACATTTTTTTAAGAGATCTCAACAGTTTCATCTAAAAATAAAAATGGTAAATGTTCAATCTTATACTATGACTTCAATTTTCTCCACCAGCTCCATACATCAAAATGAAAATTTATAACAAACTTAGGGTCTTACTTATTTATTATTTTATTTATTATATACTCTACGGTAAAATTTACAACAAATCTAGAAAGAAAGTGTCAAAGAGTTCTCTTCACTTTTGTCACAGTATCAGGGAAATTGGGAGAGAAAGAAAGATATCGGATAAAGATGGAATTTTTATCGGATATCCGGAAAGCTAAAACATACGAATACGGATAATTATCCGTATCCGTATATGATTTCAAAACTCAAACCGTATCTGTATCCAAATCCGCATAGAAAATATTTGTATCCATATTCTAATCTGCAACTATCCATATTTGAATATCTGAATCTGTAAAAATCGGATACAAATCCGGATTCAAACGGATAATATCCGACTCGTTTGCACCCCTACCAACGGGCTTCAAAGAAAAGAAAAGGACAAATAATGCAATAAAAGACTCTTCAGTTTTTCATGTTATTTTTTAGGCGATGAGTACGATGTGGTGACTAGGGCTACACAAAAAATTCGTAGTTCGTGATTCGATTCGAGTTTGATTCGAAAAAGTTCGTAAAAATTTCGATTCGAAATAGTTTGAAATTAATTCAAACCAAACTCAAACTAGACCTGGTTCGTTCGAAATAGGTTCACAAACTATTCTAGTTCGAATCTCAAAGTAACATGAAATGTTAATTTCCACTAATGACTTATGTTCGCTGATGACTTAAAAGTTAAAACATAAAGCTGTCCAGCCATAAGTCATAACTTGCAAGTCTTAACTCTCGTTCTCACTTCTAAAACTCTAGATGACTTTCACCTCTCGCTCTCAGCAACTACGATCAGTACTCTTCCTTGTCGTAAAAAAGTTCGTAAAAGATTCAAAATTGAGTTCCTAAAAAAATTGATTCGAAATTATTCAAACCAAACCTAGTTCGAAATTAATTCAAATCAAACTCAAACTAGAATAAGTTCAATTCGATTTGATTCGTTTGCAGCCCTACTAGTGACGTCGCTCCTTCCTTTCATTTACTTCCTTGAGCAAGTCGCTCTATTTTTAATAAATGAGCACAATATCGTACTTTGATGATTTGTTTTTCAGAAAAAAAAAATAATAAATAAGAAGAATGCGAGATTGCGACATGGTAGAAATTGTACTATATGCATTTATTATTTTAATTATCGACTCTCATCACGATTATGGCCCAGCTAATAATTATGCTCCCATATTTGGTTTCTAAATATTTCAAAAGAGATCTACTTACAATATTTTTAAGTTACAACATCTTGTTACAATTCGGTTTTATAATTTTTAAAGTTCAAACAGTCAATCAAAATCGTTCAACATGATTTCTATATTAAAATGTATTTGAAGATAATAATTTATATTTTTTTTACTATATATTAAGTATTTTGCAAAACTGTTGTATTTAGAGAATTCTAGACCACTGGAAAAAAAAAAATATAAGATCTGATCTCCAAACAAATTTTAATATTGAGATCATGTTGAACGGTTTGAATCGACTGTTTGGACTTTGAAAATTTCAAAACTAAATTATTGTAAGATGTTATAACTTATAAATATTGTAAATGAATCCCTCCTCATATTTCAATCAAGATTTTATACACTTATAGTAGTAGAAAAATTATAAAATGAAATTATTAAACTAATAAATATATATTTCTTATTTAGGGGAGGGTCTACCGGTCTAGGCATAGACAAACCTAGGTCCATGCCAAGGTTTGTATTTTAGAAACAAGCAGAAAACAAGTATTGTTTGTTCTTTCTTGTTCTTGAGAGATGTTACCTAAATTTGTTTGGTCTCTCGACTTGACTAGAGTATTGAACAATAGCGTAATAATATTAGCTATTTAGCTGTAGCATTTAAAAATATATATTCCTATTCATAGTTCAAATGCTATATATTATTATCATTAGTGGTTTTATGGACATTATGGTTAGAACGAAATAAATTATGTATCCAACATACTAATATTCCATCTCTACAGGTTGTTGGATCTAAAATAATATCGTTAGCTACTTTTTGGTGTAATTCACTAAATTGTGGCTTATTATCTTCTTTATCTCTAATTTTGCCTATGAATGTTGCTTATATATCTTGTCAGGCTCTGATTATTCTAGGAGCAGGTTTGAGTCCTTCCAGAGGTAGTGAACGAGATAATGAACAAGGACGAGGCCGCGTTAGGGCATTAGGATCAAGGAGAAGGAATCCTTATGCTTGATACCGAGCTTCTACTGGCATTAGAATGAATTGAATAGTCTTCTATGATTTTGTGTTTTGCTTGCCTGTTATCAAGCTCTGTTTAGTTTATCCTCTTATGAAACTAGTATGATGTATCTTTACTTGGGTGTTATGCACTGTATTGGTGCCATTTTGTAGGTGCTACCTTCTCTAGTAGTTTGGTCGTAGTATATACTCTTTTAGTTTTAATGAAAACTGGTAGCATTTCATATCTTGTTTGTGAAATACCGATGAAATTATATTTCGAAAAACCGAACACTTTTTAGCAAAGTTTATGACAATTACTAGTTTTGTAATTCTGTTGTCATTACTGCAAGGCAAATTAACTTTTGAAAATATAGTTGAATAAAAATAAATCCAAGGAACAGTAAGAAAGAACGGTGAAGATTGAAGAGCACTTGCCGGTGGAGCATGGCAAATGGCAATTGGCAGATAATTAAAGATTTAAGAGTTGTGATAAGAGAATAACCTAAAATGGCCAAGTCATTGGAGCTGTACTTTATCCCTTAATTATCATCATCTTCAATTTATAAGTTGCACAAGTAGCTCTGCAGTAACACAAATATAATCACTAATTAATTAAATTCAAGAGCACATGTCGGTGGAGCATTTGGATGTTTTAGGACTAGGTAGCTATTACATAGAAACTATGTTTTCTTGTTTTTTTATTTTCTAAGAGTTTCTTTCTTAAGAGAATCGGTAAAGATAATGTTTTTTTTTTAAGAAATCGTAAGTTCGAAATTTAAAAGAAATATTTTTTTATAAATATTAATAATTAGATGATTTGATTTTCAACCATTATTAAAAAGAAAAGAGCTTTTTTAAATTTAGTATGCAATATTTTGTAAGTAGTTTGCGTGTTATTCAAGCGATACACAAATTTAATATGTGTATCATTTTTTTAGGTGCACAGACTAAGTCTGTCTATTTGTTAACTTTTTTTTTTTTTTTTAAATAAGACTAATTAATTAAATTCAAGAGTACATGTCGGTGGAGCTTTTGGATGTTTGTTATCTCTGAATGTTTTAGGTAGCGATTACATAGAAACTATGTTTTCTTGTTTTTATTTTCTAAGAGTTTCTTTCTTATGAGAATCGGCATTTAATCTAGCAGCAAAGATAATGTTTTTTTGTTTAAGAAGTCGTAAGTTTGAAATTTAAAAGAAACAATTCTTTGTAAATATTAAGTAATTAGGTGACTTGATTTTCGACTATCACTCAAAGAAGAAATAGTTTTTTTAAATTTAGTATTTAATATATTGCAAGTAGTTTGCGTATTATTCAAGCGGTATGCAAATTTAATATGTGTATCATTTTTTTAGGTGCACAGACTAAGTCTGTCTATTTGTTAACTTTTGATTTTTTTTTTCAAAATAAGACTATTTTTTATTTAATTTGTTTGAAATGACTAGTAAAAATAAATTGGTTGTTAGTTTAGTCTGTAATTTGTAAGCGATTAATATCGTGGTCCTGTATAATGTTATGTAATTTCAAATGAAATTGATGGATTTTCATCATTTTGATAAAAATAAAAGGGAAAGTTTCCGGTGTTTCAATTCAAAATTTTAAAATAGTCTATTTGATCATAAATATATAATAATATTCAATATCTCTGTATAAACTTAATTCTTTTTTCTTCTATTCTCTTTTATTTATTTGATCTTTTATTTAATTATTTTAAAAATATATTAACCAATGTATTTTTTTTATTAAAATGGGATCCATTAAATTTTTAACAGTGGCTTCGTATCTCTTCCTCCGTAAACTCTGAGCGCCGCTGGAAAAAAGAAAGCGCTCAAGAAAAAGAGCAGGCTGCTGGTTTGAGAGTCGGCCGTCCCTCCTCCTGCCTCCTCTCTGCCCCCCAACTCCACCCACTCCATCAATCCACCTAAGAAACAGATGAGGTCTCTCCCGTTGAGCTGGCACTTCAACTTCGAATCTGATCACCGCTCTCCGCTATCTCGTTTTCATTTAGTTGGCGCTTCCGTTTCGGATCTGGTCGCCAACTATTACCACCTCACTTCCATCGAGCCGGCGCTTCCACCTCGGATCTAGTCGCAGCTCATTCACTCCGCCTTGTTTTCTTCGTCGTCTTGTCTCATTTTCTTAGGATTTGTCTCGATTTAATAGGTTGGATGTGGGTGGTGTAAATTCGCTTTATATTTACTCTAGTATCTACTATATCTACGTACGAATAAGATATGATTATGGTTAATGATAATGATGATGCACTGGGTGGCCCTTTTCTTCCTCCTCCCTCTCCTTCTCCTTTCTTTCTATCTCGTTTCTCTGTAGTTCTTTTTAATAATTTAGATACAAATCTCATCTAAGCACGAAGGCTCTCCTGAATACCTCTGACTCGTCTCGATTACAACATCACTACTTTGTGCTAACGACAAGAAATTATGCAGGCTCGCAATATACTAATCTGAGCATGAGCACAGAAATTCTAGAGGCTCACTATCTACTGATCTGAGCACAGTAACTCTTAGTTTCTGCTTTTTTCTGATTTTTCTTGTCTACTTTTGTAAAGGGGTTTCAGTTGTAATAGTGAAAGTACTGGTACAAATTCTGTATGTATTGGTATGAAACGATATGTAACTAGTTTTGTCATGATTAATGAAATATCGCCCACAGACTTTCAACAAAAAAAAAAAAAAATATCCCTTCCTCCGTGGCTTCACCTTCTTTCTTTCATCTCTCTCTTCTCGTCGGCTCAATAAAATTGTATTTGTACCTACCTAACTCTTCTATTTTCTTTGAATGGACACACTGGAAATTTTTTCAAAATAAAATAATGCTCGTTTCTCCTAACATGCTTACATATATATAAATATTCTCTTAATATAATTGATATCATTTTTGCCTAATTGAAAGGCCAGATTTGTAACTATAATTTAGTCTTCACTTATATTACACGTATTAATTAATTTGGTACCTGAAGGCCAGATTTTGGAGATACATAACATAAGCAGCCGATGTATTCTAAACTTGATATTAGTTGGGGAGTAATATAATTTTCCTGACGTTTGTGTGACCAATTATTTAAATAATTAATAGTTCATTGACTTGTCCTCTTTGTTCGACTTCGTAGAAATTCTGGCAAAGTGTTGGTAAAGCTCCAAACTAAAAGAAAAAAAGAAAAATCAACCTCGATGGCGATGTGGATCGGAGCTTGATTATTAAAGGCGCACCTTTCTAATGCATTTTATTATAAAATATATTGTTTGGAGTGTGGACTTTTTTTCTTTTTTTTTTATGAATGACATTTTTTTTTCTCGGTAGTTTGATTAGGTCTAGGGGCTAAATTAAACAAACGAAACGTGAGTTGACCAAAATTAATTTGATTTTTGGGCAGAGAAGGAAATTAATTAGATTAAAGTCCTTCCCAAGGATACAAATATCGAGAACTAATTAAGTCCCGATTTTCTTTTACTTTTTCTAAGTCCAAAATCATAATGCAAATTGCAAAGTGTGAATGAAAGCTGTATTGTTATCAGACTCGGTAATTCCCCTCGTTTAATTTTAACTTATTTTTTTTTTGGGACAGGAGCCGCAGGTGCCAGGTACAGCTGGCAAGGAACTATTATGGATTTATGGTCTATGGACAAGACAAGAGATACAAAAGAGGCCCACGGGAAGATCTCTCGTGGTGCGTATCCTCTGAGATATGTCAATTTTTGCGTGACCGACGTGTCCGGTGTCTATTCGGCAGAACGTAGGGGGGCCGTATTATTTGGGCTTTGAGAGTCGTGCAGAACGTTTTGAACGATTGAGATATTCCTAAAAGTCATGCAAAGTTTGAGATATCTCACAGGATGTGAATTCAGATCTCTCGCTGTACTCAGGGCCCACCTCTCTACATCACCACTTGGCAATTGTTGCTCCTTTTTTTTGTCCGGCATTTTTTTCCATAACCAAAAAATAAATTAAAATAATATTAATAACATATTTTTTTAAAAAAATTTATCCATAACCAAACCGCCCAAACGTGGGGCGGTCTACTATTTTATTTTTGTATTTTGTGTATAAAATGATCATTTTCTCTCTCCTAAGTCACAATAATCAACTCACTCTTCTTCCAAACTGACTTTTACTCTCAAAAAGTACTACGAGGCGATTTTTTAGGCGATTCTGAGGCGATTGCGATCAACAATGACCGAGGTATATTTTTTTAAAATTAATTTTTAGAAACATGTCGGAAATTTCAGAAATAAACAAAAAAATATTAGAAATTGTTTGATTCATCCTCCAAATTTGAAACCTTATTATTTTATATGTGTTTATGATGTTTGTTTTTTTAGGTGAAAACGATGAGCAAAAACACACCAAATCAATCGTCCAGTGGTGGAAAACTGAAAAATACTAGTAAGATGGTGATGAGCAAAAACACACCAGTCAATGACGATGATGATTTTGAGGAAAACCTTTACAAAAAATCAAACTCGTTACCTACAAAGAAAAATACTGGTAAGACGGTCTCTTCGTCTACTACGACTCGTATCGGCGATATCAAAAGAAAGAAAAATGCTGGTAAGACTGTCTCTTCGTCTGTCTGCGACTGAACCGGACTCGGACGATGATTTTGTTCCTTGTACCTTCGGTACTCGTTCTCAGAAGTAGTATTATTGGAAGGTCTGTAATAATTATTTAGTAATTCTAATGTATCAGTGTGTAATAATCATCAGGTTTTGTAATCGGATCGAATAGTTAAAATTCATCTAAGGAAAATGATTCACAACATAAGTTAATTGAATAAGTTACAAATATAAATACAATATTTGTTGAATTAACTCTTCCTGCATCCGAGCAGACCAAGTCTACTTCTTAGGCTTCTGGAAGTGGATGACGGCGGGACACTAACAGTTGTAGAGCCCTGACTACTCCCAGAATGGCTTCCCTGACTGGGTCGCCTGCTTCCAGAAGGTCCTGCATCGGCAACCACTCTAGCATTCTCTCTTTCGTTGGCTTCGATTATTGCCTCTGCAATGCATTTCATTGAACATTCAGTATCAATATTTAAATTTAATTTCAAATCATTTTTAAGTTGTGTACGATCATCTACATACCTCTAATCTGCCTGTCAGTAGTCGAACAGTGAGCCTCATATCCCACTCGCCGACCTTGCATCCTGTCCATTTCCATTACGCGTCGCTTGTGTTTCCTCCTCTCCTTCCTGATCAATTTCTTATCGGGAACCACTATAGGCCCAAGGTAGTATGGCCACTGGTACGGTTGGGGTAGCTGTGAAATGATGCTCCCCAGGTGTTCAGAAGGCAATCGGTACGGTAATAGTTGTCAACAAAGACGTCTTCATGGAAATTCCGTTTTCGACAAACCGCCATAACATGAGAACACGGAATGCGAACTAACTGGGGCCTTGGCACTCGCACATTACTTGATTGTTCGCGCCTAAAACGACTCTGTACTTGCATGCGCGTTCATGAGTTTGTATAATGTCATTTTGTCCCACCACCGGTGGAATGATCTCACTTGGAACCTGCACTTCATATTCCGTACCTGTGCTGCCATATGCTACAACGTGCATGACAAAACCTTTTTCTCTGTGTTTTCTTAATTTCTCCTCCACTCTATCTGAGAATAGTTGGTCCCTACTCGCTAATACAGTGGCTTTAGCATGCCTCTTAACAAACCAAGCATTTAACTTGTAGAATGTCTCCTCCACCAATGAAACCACGGGTAACATACGGCTCTGTTTGAAGACATTGTTTAATGACTCTTGACCCATTAGTGATCATAATTCCCCATCTCCAACCTCCATCACATGATTGAAATATCTTCTCATATGCTGACGGCTCCATCGGATCGCGCGGACGTCTCTTGCCCGCCTTCGCTAAGTAGGCATTTGCCTCTGGAAATGTCTACAAAAAATAGAAATATACCTCAGTGATACAAGTCGTGCAAATGTCAAAAAAAAATAATGCATACATACTCTGGCAAAATCTCTGAACATATCTTCCATCCGTCGTGGTTTTTTCCTCTTGCAGCCAATTTTGAACCTGTCAGCAACCCATTCTCCGCCGCCGGTATTCTTGCACAGGTTCTCTGAAATGTGTTGCATGCAGTATCTGTGCACGGACTCTCCGGTATTCGTGTTCCACCCATAGTTGAGGCTATTAAATACATGCTTGATGCCCTTGTGCTGGTCTGATATCCCGCAGACGAACCTGTACCCTATCACCTCTCTTCTTAGAAAGGACATGAAAAAAATCCCAATTTGGACCATCCTCTTGTTGAACAATGACAAAGGCTATGGGCAACAACTGGTTTTCAGCATCATATGCACATGCTATAAGCAGAGCCCCACCATACCGGCCGGACATGAAGCATGCATCGATGCTGATCACAGGTCTAACATATTGAAAGGCTTCAATACATGGACCGAAAGCCCATGCTATGCCCTTGAATTGTACCCCACCGGGTGTACCGGTTGGTACATGCCACTGCTAGAACCTGGTTCCCGGATTTGTACATGTTATGGCCATGAGCAATGGTGCGAGGAGATTGTACGACCCCTTCCAGGTTCCGAAGCATCTGCATACTACAAGTTCCCGACCCCTCCACAACCTATTGTAATGTGGGGTTACATGTTCATAAACCCGTCTCACCGCACGAGCGACCTCCTTAATGCTTATCGCAGGGTCCTCCTTAATGTCTGTCATAATAACATCGGCAATAATTGCTGCTGTCAGCACACTATGATCTGTTCTTCTTGACGCACTCTTGCAAGTGTGTGGTCCTTCGACCTTCTTAATTATCCATGCCTCTCCCCTGCCTTTAGGCGCGGCAGACATTTTCCATTTGCACTTTGTATCCTTGCAAATTACAGCATACCGGTTCCTCTCCCGCCTGACCACTGTAAACTCCCAATTACCCTTCAAATGGAACTGCTTAACTTTACTCGACAGTTCTTCTATGTTGGTGTAAAGCTGGCCCGGGCTAATCTCTTCGTTGTATACAACGCGTGTCCCAAAAAAAGAAATGTTTGCTTCTTCAAAAGAAGTAGTGTCATTGAATGTCCTTACCGGGTGCTTGTCTCCTTGTTCCATGATCGGAAATCTGTCTTGAATTGGAGAAGACATAATCTCCTCATCGTCGCCCTCAGATAATCCGTCTGAATCTTAATCCACATCCCAATCATCACCAGTATCCATTTCCTTTGTTGGTATCTCATCAAGACCGTCAAAATCAATGCCTGTATCATTTCGATCGACTGTGGACTGTCTTCTAGGTTCAGGGGAGCTGTAGTTAGATAAGGCATCAGGTACTGATTGGTATCCAACCCAATGAACACATGACCGTCTTCTAGTTTCAGCCCGGGGTGCAACACTTCGCTCAGGTACTTGCAAATACATATCTCGTCTCATAGGTTCACAAGGGGGTGAGGTCACATCCTGGTTGTGATCATAATCCTGGTTGTTCTGGGTAGAAGGTCCAACCCCGGTATCCAAGTTGTTCTGGGTAGAAGATCCTATCCAGGCACCAACTGGTTGAATCGAAACTTTTTTGCAAAATAGGTCCATTACTGGGATTAAATTGGACTCAAAAAACCCGTATATAGCTGTCCATATATCCTGCTCTGCTATAGGATATTTTACATAGTAAGGTTTGGCTCGGTTGGTTGCTAATTCGGGTACTGATTTTTACAGTAAATTGGGCACAGTCCCAACCGGTTTGTTGCAATATTGCTTCCTTTACTTCATAAATTGAAGTATTGGCATTCACCTGGAAGCCGTAAGTCGCATCTTTCGAGTATTGACATCCGAACTCTCTTTTCGTGATTTTTCCACCCATGTACAATGCAATGAACATTTTTGAGTCTTTTCTGACATTACAAAAGAAATTCGTCATTCAATATTAGTTTTTTGTTTATTTATGAAATTTCTAACATTTAAAAAAAAAATTTTAAAAAAACCTCGGTCACTGTTGAGCGCACTGTTGATCGCAATCGCCTAAAAATCGCCTCTGAGCATTGTTTGAGAGCAGAAGTCAATTTGGAAGAAGAGTGAGTGGATTATTGTGACTTAGGAGAAAGAAAATGATCATTTTATACACAAAATACAAAAAAAAAATAGTAGACCGCCTCACGTTTGGACGGTTTGGTTATGGGTAAAAAAAGTTTTAAAAATAGATTATTAATATTATTTTAATTTATTTTTTTGTTATGGAAAAAAATGCCAGTTTTTTTGTTGTTGGGGGTAGATAATGAATTCATATCCAGTGCATTACCTTAAAAGAGAATCTTTTATAATTAGTAAATCCGGACGTTCTTTTCAGCTTGGCACAAATCTCAAAGCCCAATAAAACTATCCCATATTCCTTCCGAATCTCAAACCGTAAAGTGAGGCCCATCTCTAAGGTACCTGGGAGGATATATATATATGTCTATTTTTTTTATAGCTTTATTTAATTTTGTCCTGTGCTGGGAGCATGGGAAAATAAAAATGATAGGACGGAACGGACCGTTCTATTCAATTTAATTCTTCTTAATAATTTATATAGCTTAAATTTTAACGAAAAGAGTTCTCGATTATGATATTGAATGGAGTATTTTATGAATTTATTTATTTATTTATTAGACCGTATTACAAGTTAAGCACGAGTGCACGACTTCCACTTGTGCAAATAGTTCTCGATCTGCTAAAATGACTGTCAAGTGGTTAATTAATTACCAGACGAAGTGGAGAGATGCTAAAATGGCAACCTAGCTTGTTTATTAATTTAAGAAGAAGTTGGAAATAGAAAAGGCGTTTTAACATGGAGATATACTAATGCAAGTACAATGGAAGACAGTATGACATTAATTAAGTAATTTAATAATTAGACGCATGACAGCAGAAAGAAGGTTGGTAAATTAATAAATTAATGCACACTGCCGTGACGCTGACAGCCAGGGCCCTCGGGTAATTGTTTGGTACTATAACATTGTTAGCTTAGATTCAACCACGACAACAATATAAATGACAGAGTCAAAGCGTGTACCGGCTGCGTTGGTTGGTTTACTTCGTCCATCGTTTCTGAATTCTGATCCGTTCTAGTTACATTAATTAGGTGCAGTGCAAAATAGAAAAGATACGCATGCAAACATCTCATTATTTTTTTTTATTTTGACCAAAAAAAATGACACAATACACAACCAGTGAAAATAGACGAAAAGAAAAAGGAGACTAGGAGAGAGGAAGGTAAGATGGAGCAGTAAGTATTGACCAATGGCAATGAGTTTATTGGGTGTCAATGGTATTCTTTTATCCGTTTATCCGATTCGTATCGTATTTGATAAAATAGATACGAGTAAAATTTGTTTTTCGTAAATTTATCAAGTACAGGTACGGATAAATATTTTTTTTCGTTATCTAAACAGATAAAGATATGAGTAAAGTCTATTTCGTATCTGTCGCCTGATCGGAAGTATTGAAAAGAGTGTTTTAATTATTTTACTTGCAGTTAGCATGAAAAGATTTTTCTTTTCAACAAAATACTACACAGTGTGAAATATAATAATTATATTAGTATTATCTGTTATTTATTCTCTATCATCTTATAATAACAAATAAGGATAAAAATACGAATAAAATAATATATAACGGATAAAAATAAAGTACGAATAAAAATAATTTATTACCGTTACGAATATGAATATACTTTTATCCGTCTCTTATCGTACCGTTAACACCCAATGAATTCCATGCCATCATCATTAAATTAAATTAAATAAAGAGAAAAAGAAAGGTTTAAAAGCAAGAAATAGAATAGAAGTTGCGATCCGATCCGAGATTCCGAGGGGCGCTGTTCTCTGCTCTTCCCTTTTTCTTCTGTCTGTATCTGTGTTATTATAAAAACTGGGGCGTGAAAGGTCTTACAACCCACAAGTCACAAGTCAGATTACAATTCAGATCAGATCCCCCGTTATTCACAGAAATACCATCAAATTTAATTAATTCATTCATTCATTCATCGAGGAACACGACGGGAACGGGACAGGAAGGAAAGGGAAGACACATTCACACATTCAAACATTCGCACATCACAGAGAAAGAGAAAGAGCAAAGAGGAGAAAAGAGAGAAAGCATTTCGATCAAGGAAAGAAAGGAATCAGCAACCTCCCGATCTTCCTCCCGCTAACGAAGCGGAAGCGAAGGAGGTCAGTCATCAGAGATCTGTTTCTCAAATCTGTTCATTCAATTATACTCCTCCATTTCCAACCAATCAATTGCATGCCGCAGTTCCGCTCTTCTCATCTATTGCATGCTTCGCTTCGTTAACCACCAATTCAATTATTCAATTCAATGCAATGCTGATGCAATTCTTTGTTTGTTTGTTTTGTTTGTGTCTTGTTGTACTTACGACGTACCTCAACCCATTCCTTAAATTGCTAGCTATATAGCCCCTTTCTCCTCTTATATTAATTAGTTTTATTGGACTTCTGGTTGGTTGGTTGGTGCTTGTATTCAAATTCCTACATGTCCTTTCTCCTCTTCAATTGCTCCCCATTTTTTTGAGGCAGAATTGCTCACCATTTTAATCTATTGTCTCTTTCTTTCTACCCATTTTGTTTTCTTATTGCTAATGGATCGTGATTGTTTTTCTTCTCAACTTTTACGCTCATTTGGTATTTTCTTACCACATTTACAAGTTACAGTCTCTGTTCTATAATTTCTTCATCCCAGATTAACAGTGAAACGGACTTATTTTATTTAATCAATTTTCTTATCAGTAAAATATATTGGATCCGATAGCAATGGTTAGATTTGGATTATGCAGTAGATAAGATGAATCCAGGCTGTTTATAGCTGGAGAGAAGCTGTATTATTATTCATTTTTATTTTTATTTTTAAAAAAGAGAGATAGCAGAAACCATTTAAAAACAAGACGACAATAGGTTCGCACCCATCTGTTGACACATGCACTCTGCCTGTTGTCATCCCTCTTTATTTGCTTTCTCTTATATTTCATTTTCTATGCTTCCCTTCTTCTTTTATGAGAAAAATAAAAGGGATCAAAATCCAAACATCCTTATCTCCTCTTTTGATGCCCCCTATTAGATGCTACCTACTTAAACATGGAATATATATATATATGAACCAAGTAAACATCCGGATTGAGCACAGTTGCTTTGAATTTTCTCTGTTACTATTATCATTATTTTGTTCTCAGTTATTTGTTATTTTATATAGGATAAGTGAAGAGGAGGAGAAGAGGGGGAAATAAATAGAAAGAGAGAAATTCGACCATGAAGGCTCTAATTCTTGTTGGAGGATTCGGTACGCGTCTCCGGCCACTTACCCTGAGTGTCCCCAAACCTCTTGTTGACTTTGGCAATAAACCCATGATCCTTCATCAGGTGTGTATATTAATTTATTTGATTGTTTTCTACAAAAGGCATCAATCTCATTTACTACATCGATGTATAATACCATGGAAATAAATCTGCTGCGATTCTCTGGAATCACAGGTCCCTGCTTGTCCAAATCAAACCATTCAGTTTTTTGAAATGCACGAATCTCAAAGCAGTTGATTTTTATGTACGAAGTTCAAAATAAATGAATGGTTTGATTTGGACAAGCAGGGACCCTGCGATTCCAAAGATTCGCAACAGATTTGTTTCCATAATACCATATTTGGACCATTTACTGATAGATTGTAATTATACTATTTCAGCAATGAAATGGTCTTCTAGCCTCTTTAAAAAAAATTACTGATAGATTGATACTGTCACATTTTTCTCACAAAATGCAAATTAATAGTTGCGTAGCTATATATGTTGCACTTTTTCTTTAAGAAAAGTTTTGCTTATAAAGAATTGTAACTATAAAATTTTACAATAAATAAAAATTATCAAAATTACTATTATAGTTTATAATTGATTTTTCCATAACTTTGATCAAGGCAGTGACAAATATCCAAGCCTATTTCATACAATAATTGGGGTGTAAAAGCTCTGCGTTGACATGATTTCCATATGCTCTGTTCTTCAGAATTGGCACATGCAAAATGGTAGTAGATGACTATATTACAGTCATAAGAATTTTGATTCCTTTGTGCCCACTCCATGTTGTGGGGTAGGTGCATGTGCACCTATCATTGTGCGCCTATAGTTGCTTCCATGTTCCCAACTAAGACTATGGATTAAAATTCATTTCTTGAGAGGGATAGTTATCTAACTACCAGAACTGAAAGGGCCCTAATTTAATTTCTTTTTTTATTTTCTTTCTTAATTATTAGATCGAAGCTTTGAAAGAAGTTGGAGTCACAGAAGTGGTCCTTGCCATCAATTATCAGCCAGAGGTATTCGAGTTCAAGAAATGCAGGACTAATTCTTCTTTTATTTAGCATTTTAATTGCATTGCTGCAGATATGTCGGTGGCCTGGTAACTTATTTTTCATTTTTTTTTTTCATTTTTTAGTTATTTGTTTGTTTATTGTCCAGGTGATGCTCAACTTCCTCAAAGATTTTGAAAACAAGCTGGATATCAAAATTACATGCTCGCAAGAAACAGAGCCGATGGGCACTGCAGGTCCCTTGGCCTTGGCAAGAAACATGCTGGATGACGGATCTGGCGACCCTTTCTTTGTCCTTAACAGTGATGTCATCAGCGATTACCCCTTCGCTGAACTCATCAACTTCCACAAGTCCCATGGTGGAGAAGCCACCATCATGGTTACAAAGGTATAAATCCCATCCACCCCCCCTCCGTCCCGCTATGTCTATAAACATGAATATACAGACAATAAATCAATAATAATAATAATAATTGCTACAATTTTCAAGATAACAAAGCAGATGAAATTTGGTATATTTGATTAATTGAACACAAGTTGAATAGTTAACTCGAATCAGTGGATGAATATGTATTGATCATTTCATTAATCGTATATAGGTGGATGAACCATCCAAGTACGGTGTGGTAGTGACGGAACAGGGGACAGGAAAGGTCGAGAGGTTCGTGGAGAAACCCAAGATTTTTGTAGGAAACAAGATCAATGCCGGAATCTACCTGCTGAACCCCTCTGTCCTTGACCGCATCCAGCTCAAACCGACCTCCATTGAGAAAGAGGTATTCCCCAAAATTGCCAATGAGGGGAAACTCTTCGCAATGGTATTGCCGGGATTTTGGATGGACATAGGGCAACCAAGGGACTACATCACTGGCCTCAGGCTCTATCTTGAATCTCTGAGGAAAAAGTCTGCGTTGAAGCTGGCCTCTGGGGCCCACATCTTAGGAAATGTCTTGATTGATGAGAGTGCGGTTATCGGTGAAGGTTGTCTTATTGGGCCCGATGTTTCAATTGGGCCAGGATGTGTTGTCGAGGCAGGAGTGAGGCTCTCCCAGTGCACGGTCATGCGCGGGGTACGTATCAAGAAGCATGCATGCATCTCAAGTAGCATCATCGGATGGCACTCAACAGTGGGGCAGTGGGCTCGGGTGGAGAATATGACGATTTTGGGGGAAGATGTACACGTGTGTGATGAGATCTATAGCAATGGCGGGGTGGTGCTGCCGCACAAGGAGATCAAGTCTAGCATTCTCAAGCCCGAAATAGTCATGTGATATGGTGTGATGCAGTTCGATGTGATGATGGTGGGTCCTTTCAAACATTCCCTTTATTTGTATTCTTTCTCTTAGCAAGTGTAATCATGTTCCTTTGGTTCTTTGGTTCTTTGGTTCTGTTAGTATGTCATGTGTGAGTGAGCGAGCGAGCGTGTGGTCTGTTTAGTAAGGGGTTGTTAGATAGAAGTGAGTGTCCTGTGTGAATTAAGTTCAGGTGTTTCTCGTGTTTTTTTGTTTTCTGTTTTGCCTTGTGTGATCAACGCAACGTTGTCTGTACTGTGGGTCCTTAATTTGTAGATAGAAATCAGTTATGTTACTTGTGTGTGTATAATGTATGTGTGATTTTATTGATCGGATTGCATCAAATGGATGGATCACCTGGGAATAATGAATAAGCAACCCCTACCCTCAATTAATGTCGCTGATGAATGGCTTCACCTGAATCGGGTCATGCATGTTGCATGTATATATTTGTGGATAAATTTCATTTTTTTTTTTTTATTAAAAATGATAAACAGAAGGTAACAACTAAACTAAACTACTGTATTTATTTGTGAATTAGAAAGGCTATTTATCAAGTACGGTCCTTGTGCAGCTACTAAACCAACCGCAAATTATAATTATAATTTTAGGGCTCATGCAATGGCCCAGTTAGTTAAATGATGGAATTCATTATTAACACTAGACAGGCTGGCCCAACATAATTCCTAATCGACGGCCCAAACACTAAACTTGCTTGGCATATTTCGCATATTTTAAAAAATGATCAGAGGCGCTGCTTATTTCCTTGTTGGATCGGACGGTTGATGCGCTTGGTTAGGTCATATCATAGGTATTTTTTGCACTGATCATGAATCTAACTATCTAAATGCTCAGCCGCCAAGTCCTCAACCTTCCCATTCTCTCGTTAAAACTAAAACCCTACCTACGCTCAGCTTTCAGCTCACCTCAGGTCCCTATCATGGCCTTCTCCAGATTCCTTCGTCGCGCCGTCTCCTCCACCGCCCCTCTCCTCCTACGATCATTCTCCGCCTCCGCATGCGTCTCGCGCCCGCTCTCCCTCGTCTCTGCCCAGTCCATGATCCTCCGCCATAGGTGGGCTTTCTCCTCCTCCTTTTCCTCCTCTTCTTCCTCCGCTATGGCGAAGGCCCCGACCGACGCCTCCCTCCTGCGCGTAATAGAGTCAGAGATCAAGTGCGCGGAGGAGTGCGACGACCACGAGCACGTGGACGAGGTGCCTGAGGGGTTCCCCTTCGAAATCGAGGATGAGAAGGGAATGAACATCATACGCCTTAGGCGGATCTACCAGGGCAAGGAGAAGATCGAGGTGACAGTATCCATGCCCAGCCTCGTCACTGGCGAGGAACCAGAGGGAGAGGATGAGGATGAGGATGGGGAGGGGGAGGTGCCCAACTCGCAGGCTCAGTCGCACATCCCCATTACAGTCAGGGTGTCCAAGGATGAAGGTGCGCCCACCTTGGAGTTTGCATGCACGGCGTATCCAGATGAGGTCATGATCGACAGCATGTCTGTGATTGAGAGCCGAGGAGGGGAAGAAGAAGACGACATACTTAACTACGAAGGGCCTGATTTCAAGTAAGAACAAATGCCCCATTCCTTTTCTTTTCTTTGTATTTTGTTCCATTTCAAGTGATGGGTGAATTGATTGAATTAAACAACAACAAAAAAAGAGAGATGTAATTGAATTGATGTCTATGTAATGTAATGTAGCGACCTGGATGAGAATCTGCAGAAGGCTTTCCACAAGTACCTGGAGCTGAGAGGGATCACGCCACTCAACACCAACTTCCTGCATGAGTACATGATCAACAAGGACAGCCGCGAGTATCTGC
This sequence comes from Carex cristatella, assembly GCA_024447775.1. Classification (NCBI taxonomy): domain Eukaryota; kingdom Viridiplantae; phylum Streptophyta; class Magnoliopsida; order Poales; family Cyperaceae; genus Carex; species Carex cristatella. The sequence continues at coordinate 1,289,245 of JAJHPF010000016.1, forward strand.
TCTGGCTACGCAACCTCAAGGCCTTTGTTCAAAAGTAGTTATATTTCAGATTAATCAATCATTCCTTCTCTTCTGTTCTTTTCTTACAGTTTCTCTCACCTCTTCTCTTAGTCTTATATGAGCGGCGAGTTGAGTTATCTGTAATAAATTGATTGAATTTTATTCTTAAAGGGTCTATCTTGTTCTTCATCGCCAGTGTTAAGATAATTCAAACTTTACCTGACTACATGTTTACTTCTTCTCTATTTTGCAAAATTACCGTCTTCCTTATAAATTGTCTTATTATGTTCTATAATTTGTCTTCTATTTCCAATTAAGCTAAGCAACTGACCGACTAATAGCATCACACTGGAGCGGTCCAGTAATGTAGCTACTGGAGCAGTGACATAGATAATTAGTTATATTAGATTAGTGGTCTGTTAGATTAAAAAGAGATGCAATATACTGTACTACGATTGCCTATAATTATAGGTACCCTGTAACATGAGAAATTAATCAAGATTGAAAGAATTCATTTTTCTCCCATCTCTGTCTCTTTCTTTGTATCGCTATCTCTCTGTATTCTCACCTTTCACCGACTCTTACATTGGTATGCAAAATCTGGTAGCTGTATGACAGTATCAGGACAGGTGTGTGTTGTTCTTCTTGGCTCGCATGGTTGTGTATGTATGCGCAAGCTTTCTTCTATTTTGTGTTTTTTTTTTTTTATGATCAATCAATAAACTAAAAAAGACAATATGACTGGTTGGAGAGATTCAACAAACAAATCCAATTTTGTAAGTTAATGAACAGAGACCAGGCAGTTGGTTAGGGTTCATTTAATATATTTTTTTCAGTGATGTCAGAGATTTAGTAATGCTTCCTCTAAATAACAGGATTCTATATTCCAGCACTATTCTGAACCAGAAAATATTAAGTAAATTTGTATGTTATTGGACATGAATAGTCTAACAATCAAAATTTATATAATTTAAATATCATTTGACATCAAGGATCGATTAAAACTTCAGGTCACTTAGTTGCGCTATACATTATTATTCACAATAGGCTATTGGATTCATTTTCTTGGGAGTTGGTTGTGAGATCTGTTCTGTAATATTGTGGACGTGTCATTGGTACTCCGTGCGTCTCTTGAGAAGTCTGGGTTTCCTTGGTGTGTTTTGTTAGTTTCTTGATTGCTATTGTTGTTGCCGTTTGATTTTGTTTGTGTTTTAATTGTCATCTCTGATGATAATTGAGCATTATGTTTGATTGCTTATTTTTCTAGTCCTTTTTATTGAGGGTGCTTTTGACAAGGATCTGGGTCGGTCATATGTAGTAATTGATTCAGAAACTGTTAATTAGGGTGTGTTTAGATGAATATTTGGGATAATGAGAATAGTGAACTAACTAAACTTTTAGTTGGATTAATAGAATAATATGCTAATCTACAAAAGAAACAAAACTATTTTTTTTTTTTGCTAACCAAAATACGTCCAAATGTAAAATAGTAATTTGAAATAGTTAGCAACTGAGTTGCACTATTTCTTGCCTCATCCAAACATAGGATTTGCAGTAATAATTGTGCTATCTTGGTAATAACAATTGCAATATTGAACATGTTAATGATTGAGGTGAAGAATACACTAATATTTTTTAAATCCCAAAAAAAAATAACAAAAAATACCCTACAATTTCAAAAAAATTGAAAAATGATCTAACCACCCCACTGTGGGGCGGCCAGCTTCAATAGCAGATAGCCCCCACTATGTTACGGTTTGCTTCCAAACTTGGTAGTCCAACAATGGGGCGGTTTGGTATGTATTTAATTTTTTATTTTTCTGAAAATGCTGCCATATTTATGTTACAATTCTTTTTTTTTTGTTACATATTGTTGTGTAACATGTTGTTTCATAAATTTGTTGTAATGTCAAACGATGTGTTATAATTTATTGTGTAATGTTATATAATTATATTGTAATGTTTATAATTTATTGTACTTTTATAATTTGTTATAATGTTATAATTTTGTTTAATTTGACTAAAAAACAACAAAACAAAAAAAATGCTAAAACTACATAAAATATATCAATCCAAACATAAATACTACAATCCAGTCAACTCAAACTAAAGAATAACATAAAAACCAACAACGACGATGGAAATGACCAGAGAGATCCAATCTAGAAGGTGGACAACGCTGCTTGAGCGGCAGCTGATAGCTTACCAGGATAGCCTCCTCATCAATATCATCATTATCATCGACATCCATCTCCTTCTCATGGATCCCTGACTGTGTATCGGCTGCCAATTGATCCTCCTCCTGGATCACCACAGGTGTATGGTGCTCTCATGGATAATCCTCGTGGATCACCAACTGTATACGGCTCTCCCATGCATCGACCTCCCAGGTGGAGGGATATGTGGCTAGAGGCGGTGTGCCAAATAAAGCATTGGCAAAGGCATCTACAGCATGCGGCCCACTCCCACTAGCCTCGTTGTCGTTCCTTCGGGTCTCTTCGTATCATGGTCTGCAGAGGCTCTACACCTAATTCATAAGATTTAAAATTGTCACATGGACTATTGAGGCTCTTCTCTTTGTATTTTCGCAATTCTGATTGTGTTGTTATCTTGATGAATGCTACGGCTTCAAAATAATATCTTCTCCTCGCAAGCTTCCGAAAAGTGGTTATTTGTTAAAATTGAATAATCAAGCGCCGAGATATACACCATTGAAGATTTGTACATTCAAAGAATATTGGTAAAGTTAATATGAGATTAAACTGACAGGGAACAACATTGTGAAGTTAAATTAAAATTCTCGAATTGTAAGAATTAATTCCCAAAGCATTTTCCAGCAGAAACAAACAGAGGCCAATTGTTGGCAACGTTAAATTCAAATAACTATTTGGCTCGGTTGATTTTCCCACCAACCGTTGTAATGGTTATCAATCGTTATAACAGTCGATGGTAAAATCCTAATTTTGTTTCTTTTGTATAAATAGAGAGTCTGGATTTGTTTCTGATTAAGAATCCAGTCGTCAAAACACTGTTTTTGTCAATTTTTCTCTGCTTGGGGTAGCCACCAGTGATGTGCTTGCTTAAACCTTCAATATTCTTACATCAACCTCAAATCTACTTAACTAATCTTCATTTAGATTAAGTTAGAGTGATTAATAGAGAGTTTCTCTTGAGTGATTAAACTTAGAGCCTTTGTGCTCGATCTTCTAGGACTGCGTGACTTCTCGAGTATTTGTCAGGACTCATCGGTTCCACCTTGTACATCTTTCTCACTAGATAATTGAAAGGCGCAACGAGAAGCGGTTGCGACGCTTCGAAGACGTAGTCTTTGTTTTACTGAACTCCATTAACATTTCTTGTGTCACTTTTCTAAACTCTTGTAATTATTTTATTTAGACCTGAGATTGTTAGTATTTGAATAAGTCAAACAATTGTACTATGTTCAAAATTTTAAAAGACCCCATATTCACCCTCCTTATCTAGTTGCCGTTAAAGACATCAACTTTCAGTTATCGAAAATTATAATGGTTTTCGGCATTATTTTAATATCATTCATATAATTAAGGAGAATTTTATAATTGGGGGAATTTCATGTATATTCCTAAAAACTTCAAAATTACGTATTTTCCCCTCAAAAACTTTAGTCTGCCTATTTTAATTCGGTTTGGATCAAACTGAACCAATGAACATGATAAGTATCTTTATTTCAATGAGAAAAACGGAATTGAGTATTTCTATAATGAATATTTTATAAAAGATAAAAGGATATAGTGTGTATTTTTCAATTGAAACAGTGCTTCTGTTATAATCTATTTTTTAAAGTAATGTCATGAGAATGCTTTTCATATTTGGGCATAGTAGAGAAAGAGGAGAGAGAGAGAGAGTGACATGGGCAGATCTACATAGAGCTAGGGGTAATTGTTTTTTTGGATTTTGAATTTTAATGGAAAAATACAGGTCCGGTACCACTACCACTTTGTTCCTCTGACAATTGTTTTGTTTCTCTTTAAAATTAGAAAGCTCGCTAACTTAGTCTAAAAATACTGTTAATGAGAAACTTTATTATTTTTATAGAAATTTATTGAGATATGAAAGAGGGAATGGTGTTACATATTAAAAAATAACAAAGTTAGTAAATTTACTAATCAGATACTAGATAAAAAAAAAATTAATGTAATAAAAATAGTATACTCTTACATAATAAATAAAAAAATTATATTATTTTATATATTAAAAAATAACAAAGTTAGTGTAGATTCATAGGAGCCTTTAAAATCACTAGAATTGCATGTTATGTAAAAATTATTAAGAGTATCTATGAAAAAAGCAAATTCAACTTTTTGAAATTGCCAAACCAATATACTTTACACAATGATCGGAAAGCAAATTTTTGCAATATTTTACTTTAATTCACTCACATAAATTTTAATAGAGATAATTTTCGCATAATTGTCCTGTCCCAATTCAATTCCGTCATTCGTTTATTTTATTTCCCTATCAACCTGGAACTTCAAAATTCTAATCATGGAAATTGCTTCAGCGCAAAAAAAAAATTATTTGACCAGTACATTCCGATCCGGTCCGCACTTGTTTCATTTCAGCCCAAATCCATACATCCCAAATAATCTATTTACAGTCCATATCTCAAAATTTTAATTTAGAGCAGCAGTCCACATGTGCTTAAGACCAAAGCAGCTACACGACAAGTCCAAAGCAACTACACCAGTCGCCTAAAAAAATACTACGCCAGTCGCCAAAGCAGCAGCTACACGCGCGACGCCTCCTCCTGCCGTCTGCGCGGCTGCACCTGCCGCTTGCGCCTCCGCCTGTCGCCTGCCGCTTGCACCTCCGCCTTCCGCCTGCCGCCAGCCGCCTGCCGCCTGCCGCCTGCCGCTTGCGCAGCTGCGCCTCCGCCTGCCGCCTGCTGCCTGCTGCCTGCTCCGAATTTTCGGTTGTTATTTGAATTTGAATAGGTCAAGGTAAATTCCATTTGTATTTGAATTTGGAGTAGGGAGTGAGATCAGCGACATTAATGGGATTGAATAGGCCATTTCATCAAGACACAAATCTCAAATTTCACATGTTCAACTCATTTGTAATCAATTGTGGCTCAATTTTGGCTGTACAAATGCATAACCTACGCAATTTTCTAATTTGCCCCAATTTTGGCTGTACAAGCAATTTTCTATATGCATAACCTACTCAGTTTTGGCTGTACAAGCAAGAATGCACATGATTTGCCACTCTCGAGGTCTCAAAATCTGCCATCTTTTTCATGTCAAATCTCCATCTTCAAAATGAAATAATGATATGTATTATGGTTCTAAGCATTACCTGCTCTGTATTTTTGAGAGAGAAACAGAGATGATTAATTTTAACTTGTATTCTTGTCTTAATTTTGTTAATATAGAATGAAAAGATATATTGTTGCATTAATATATTTCCTGCAATTTTTTTGAATTGTGTCTTCAATCCTAACCCAAACCGAACCCATTAATTTATTCGAACCCGAATCCTGTTTTTGCCTACCCCTAGCTCAAATCCTGGCCTCGCCACTGTCAGTGCCATAATTTTAAAGATTTATAGTCAATAATTCTCGTCTAATTCTAACTGTGGAATTAAACACCAACAACCCAATTAAACTAAGAAAGAACAAATAAATAAATAAATAAATAAATCAAGAATTGTGTTATATGTTGGTTATTTTTGCATTTTTACATTGCATGCTACTATGCTGTTGACTGAATATTCGCTTAGAAATTGATCTCTCAGGTAGTGCCTCAGATTGATCACAATTTTTCAGAATGAAACACTGTCAAGCTAAAAGGAAGACGAAGGTGCCTCGTACATCTAACTCCATGGATCCTGTCTACAAAATATTCTTGGACCATGTCAGGTTAGACGGTACCTCATACATCTTACAAATCGATGATACAGAGTATGGAGTACCAGTGTACTTGAAGTATGGAATGAAGACTTCTTCTTTTTATTATACACATAAGACCAAACCTTTAAAGAAAGCCAAAAATAAGGGAAGCGACCCCATTGCCCCTCCAAGTCTAACTGAAGAGTCTTATGAGAGGTTTCTAAAGCACCTCACTTTTGGAGAAGGACTAATGATGTTAGAGCTCGAAGGGGGGCGTAAGGTCATTTATGAAGAACACAGGAAGAACATGTCAGCGAATTTGACACAACAGAATGGCGTGCATTCTGACGAGCAGGGCCTTGTGCCTTATAATGGTGCTTCTGGTTCCAATGTAAGGTGTTATCTTATGAGTTTATCCACCTTATTACCTTCTCTTTATTTGGTACTAATACTTTTGTTATATCTTTATATGGATTAACATGCCTCTAATTATTTTATTATTCTTTCCTCTGTACCAGTACACTGGACCTACTACGTATTATTTTTTACATTGCATTCTGAGATTGCAGAGCTTTCATGAGAAAATTCCAAATATACAAGAAGAGCACAATGCTCATAAGATTTCTGTTTTTAAATGTTATCAGGGAGAAAATAATGGTTTGACTGTGATTTCTGCCGATCTGCGATCCTTTGATGAAAAGCTGACAGCAGTGCTGAGAGAGCCATTTAGCCAGTGCGAGTATGAGGCTCTAATGAATGAAGCGATCCGTAGAAAGCCGGTGATGAAGCACCGAAACTTGCGTAACATGTCAAAACAGTACCACACCCATGAAGCTGGCCAATCCTATCTGGACTACTACCCTGGTAAATTATTTTAACCGTCCTATAACATTTTATTGGGACTTTGAAAAATGGAGTTCTGACTAAATTCTCTCTGTTGGATTTAGATTTTTTCCTAGCGAGAACATGGGTTTATTGACACTTGGCTGTCATATAAAGTTCACCCCAGCATTGGATCTTCTCATATCTCTTTATATTATTTCAATCTAGCCGCAAAGACGAAAGTGCCTGTTCTGTGTTTAATAATGGAAAATTGTTAATGTGAAAACACAGTTTGTTATTTGGGATAAAATATTGTAGTTATTGGAATAATGAATGTAATGATGCCGCTGCAATTTATCAGGCAACCTTTTGTTTTTGATACTTCTTTTTGTTGAAAGGAGCATTTAGATAGCCACTAGTCAGGTTATAAAATGATTCACTGTTGTTTTAAGTTGTACAAATCCTAATAGTTCACTTGTCAACTGTGGTAGGTCTTGTCCTGTTCCGGTACCTTTTGATGTACGTACCTGCCAAACTGAATCTATCGACTGATTGTTTGTTGCCATTCTCTGTCTTATTATACATATAGTTGAACATTTGATGGTAAATTGATGCATAGCATCGGGCTTCTGTTGTACATAATTCATCAATTTGCCATAAATTCCATTACCATCAGTTAGAAGATAGAGGGTTACTCTGGGTTATAAATGGCATTAATCAGTAGAGGTAATTGGTACAACTCAGCACCAATATGTTACACAAATTTACTAATTACCTGTTCCGACACCCTTTATGATCTCTCTGTTGCTAAAGTTGCTTAAGACTTAACTAATTTCTTTGAAACCTTCTAAGATTTATACTTACTAGGCAACATGCACTTCAGGACCTGTACCTTGCAGAAATGCAATTCTGCACTTGTAGTTTTTTTAATATTTATAGTATTTTGGTATCTATTAATATTAGTGATTATACCCCTTTCTCTTTGTCTTGAATTTGTAGACTTGGCAATCCAGATCTCTGAAGCAAACAAGTATGAGAGATTGAACCTCTTGCGTAAATTCTTCTTCTGGTTAGAGGTACTCGAAATTTCTCCTAGCAAACCTTAATTTTCGTTTTCCTCATTTTCTCTAGTTGCAATCTCTCTTTCTTTCTTCTTTTAATTTCTCTTTCTACTTATTAATATATTTAATAGCAGGCTCTTCATCGACTAATTAAGAGAAAAGCCCTCTAACATTTTATCTTAGTTGTACATTACAGTATGAATAATTGAATATGGAATGGATATACTAATTTACTTACTACTAATGAGTCATCAAGTGACTTGATTATTTTAGTGGTCTATAATGGCCTTGTGGCCGATCATTATTTGCTATTTGGTGGTCCCATACAGCACCCGCTTGTCTCGTGTTGTTTCATCTATAAAACCATTATTTACTCGTGAAAAAACCAGAAGTAAAAATACCTTCAGAAAGCAATCTTCACTGTTCTAAAAATTTATGCAGATGGATTTATGATTTTAGTTCAGATCAATCAAATTTGAAGTTATTTTTCTTCTCTGTGCTCAGAATTTGTGTCATGACGGAGCATACATGCCGTGGGTACCGAAGACCTTAGCTGACAAGCCTGTTTTTGATGAAGAGTTTGAGAACTAGCTCTGAACATAATTTGCGAGGATAAATTTAAATAATTTATTGGGTTTTATTTTCTTTTGCTTGTAATGATAATGTGGTCCGAGTACTTTTCTTCTTTTTTTCATTATTGTTTTTTGTTTCCTCGACATTATTTTTTAAATAATATATTCTATAATATCCCCCGATATCAACCATGATGTTTATTTTTATAGTTATATGTTGGAAATGATGAAATGGTGATGAGAAGGTGCAAAATTAAAGTGACATAAACTTTGAAGTTACCTATTATTTGCGAAACAATTCACAGGAGTTGGTAAAGAAGTAATAGTGATAAAATGGACAGCTTCATTTCAGTCCCAATTACAGAAGACAAAGCAGCACACAAAACCGAATAGATTAGATGTACTGTTGCTGTTAGGATTAGTGAGAACTAACAGGTGGTTAGAGAGTTAGTTAGTGGTATAAGTGTATTTATGTATGACTCTATATATAGAGCACTACTGTTGTAATCTGAGGTTAATCAAGAAATAAAAACAGAATTCTTGTATTCATGAAATTACCTCTTCTTTAGTTACTGTTTCAAGAAGTATAACAGGTTAACATATAAATCTATTGTTCGCATATCATGGGCCGGGCCCCATAAACAAAGTTTTTTGATGTCATACATGCACAGCCCAATAATAAATACCAGCAGTCATTTCCCCATTAATCTGGCCTGGTCGAAATGAAGCAGGCACCATTCTGAAGTCGTTTATTTTGCGAGTAAATTAAACTAACTTGATAACTAACCAGCTCATGAGTCTTTGAGTCGGGACTGAACCCTAACTGTTAATAAGACAAAATCACAGCCGTCGGATCCAAAAACCTCTTGAGCATACATATTATAACCACCTCACCCCATCCTCATCGCCGCCTCCAGCAGTCGGCTAGGGTTTTCTTTCTCTCCTTTTTCTCTCTCTCGCTTCGGAGGCGCCGCGACAATGGTGAAGGGAAGGCAAGGTCAGCGCGTCAGGTTGGAGATTTTAATTCTCACATCGTTCTTTCATACGTTCTTTTTTCTCTTCGATACGATGTAATTTTATTCCCTCAATGTTTCTTTTCAGGTTGTATGTCCGTGGCACGATTCTCGGATACAAGAGGTGAGTTAAAGTTAAACCTCCCCTTTGGTATTTTTCTTCACCATTTAATTTTATCCTTTATGCTTCTACAAATGTGTTCTTTTAATTTGTTTAAATATTTGAGACAAACCAACAAGTTGCAGATTCATATTTGTATATTGTAAATTGTTTTCGTGGGTTTATTCACGAGTTGATGTATTTGCTTATTTAGTTGGCAACTCTTTGTGTATTTTAACCACAAAAAAAGAAGTTCAGTAAATTTCCATATCATCAGATCTCGGTATGAACTGGTGAAGCCCATACCAGTATGTACTGATCTGTGCATTGGTTCTGAACATTCAAACAGGGTACTGAGCTAGGAATGCATTGTAGAAAAGAGATGGACAGACCACAAGATGTATGGATTATCCAATTATGGAATTGATATTAATCCATATTTATGTTTCCAATGGACCAATACCTACCACTGGAAAAAAAACAAAGAAATGAAGTCCTATTTGTCAGAGCCACTAGTTTGCTCTGACTAGCTAGCATACTAGTGTTCCCATTTTGCCTCAAGCAAACTAAATCGTGAATCATGCATACATGCAATGAAGAAATTAACTGCTCATGTTATTTGGATGCTGACAACAGGTCGAAGTCCAACCAGTATGAGAACACTTCACTGGTGCAGATAGAGGGGGTGAACACGAAAGAAGAGGTAGCATGGTACTGCGGGAAGCGCATGGCGTACATCTACAAGGCCAAGTCCAAGTCCAAGGGTACCTTCTTCCGCTGCATCTGGGGTAAGGTTGCTCGCCCCCATGGCAACTCTGGCGTTGTTCGTGCCAAGTTCAAGTCAAATCTCCCCCCCAAAGCTATGGTACGTATTTACCACACATCAGTTCATTTCATTCATTCATACACGTGTACCTGAATTAAGAAATAATTTTACGATTCTAGTTCTGAACTGCTGCTGTTGAAATGGTTGTTTCAGGGTTGTAAGGTCAGAGTCTACATGTTCCCCAGCAACATCTGAGGTGAGATTCTCATTCTCTCCTCAAATTAGCTTTTGGTAGAATCAGAATATCGTACTTTCTATATAATGTTTTAGTAAGTTGGTAATTTAGTACCAGTTCTAGTTTTTGAAGTTGAGGGCTTGAATGTATGTATATACATATGTATATTGGGGGGAGCTGTTTTGTAGCTCTGGCACACCTGCAGGTTTTCTGCAGGATCTCCAACCCATTTGAGCCCCAGAGAAATAAAGTTAGAGGTGGTCACATAGTACGGGGTTTTATTTTGGTGGGGTAGAGCTATCTCGATAGCTTCTATCCTCCACTTTTCTCATATTACCCTGCCTCCAATGGCCTTCACATTAATTTGTTTGTTGCTTTTTTATTGACTATTTTTGGCTAATGCATATTTTTCTCTCATTATATTCAGGTAGCTTGGTCGCATGGGGGCCATTAGGAATATGCTAAATTTCAATGCCTTTGATATTTCTATTTCTTGTGTAATTTTAGGTTTGTGGACCTGTTTTTTAAACAATTTTGGAAGTTTTGGTAAACTCGACTTGAGGCATGTTATGTGTTGCAGAGATATCATGGATACTGAATTTAGATTTGATCTTTTTTTTTTGTTGTTGTGCTCTGTGCAATCTAGGAATCTCTATTTGCAAATATCACATGTGAGAGTTGTCGTTGCCCTCCGTACCTGCTTGGTATTACTTGTATAAAGCATATGGGGGGGGGGGGTATAGGATCACACAGCCCAAATTGGCATGGAAACACTTGTTAAATTTCATGATTTCATGGACATCACTTATATTCCCTCTGAAATATGTATTGCAACTTGCAAGTTTGAGAAAGTTAGAAGCAGAAATAAAATTATAGAAATTGAGCTGCAACCCAGTGTTGTAAATGAGAGGTTTAATGACGTATTAAACTGTTGTAAACAGGGGGGGCGTAATGACGGATTAAATGGATGTTTAATTGTTAATGGTGGTCAAACTATTACGAATACACTTAATGAATGCTTGTTTGCAGATGAAAATAATTAATCAGTTGTTTTTTCCGATTAATTGGCTGTTTTTTTTACTAGTGATAGTATATGATATTAAGTTTTTTAAATATGGTATTATAATTTCATTTATATTTGGATGTACATTCAATATTTTTTATGTTTGTTTTTTATTTTTTTTTATTTTTAAATTGTCTATTTTTCTACTATTTATATATCACTTTTTTTTTACTTACTGATAATTTTTTCAATTAGTATGACATGTTCGTATATGAAATTAAGTTGTTATCATAAACTAAATTTAGTAATTTTATTTCGGAATATTTTATTTATTTTAGATAATATGTTATTAGTATTTGAAAAAACTTAATTCTTTAATTTATTTTTTTATTAAATAAATGTGTTACCTATTTATATAAAGTTTTTATGTGTTGTTATTAAGAAACAAACGTAGTGTTATGTTATAATAATAGAGCCAAGTTAAATTAAGTTTATTTGATAAATTTGATGAGTTAAATAAATTATTTTTAATAAATTATGAATATATACACATAATTTTAATAAAAATGATTAATTGTTCGTATAATTTCCAGTAATCGGCCGCATACTGATTAATCGCTTGGTGGTACCATGTCTGTCAGATGAGCTCACATTATTATTTACAACACTAATTCCAATTACGCTGCTCTCTATGTTACTGCACTGGAACAAATTTAAGAGAAATAGAAAAATTATAGAAAAAATCTGGAAAAATATACCATATATTTAAGGAAAGTGTAAAAAATTATAGAAAAGTTTCGAAGAAATATATTGAGTTGTTGATATTGTTTTACCGACAACTTATTTAATTCAGCAGTATATATTCCTAGTGTGATTAGGAATTTAATTTCTATTTCTAAACTTGATGCGTGTGGTTTTATGTTTCAATTTGGAAATAATGAGTTGAGACTATATAAAACTCTTAAGTTTATTGGTTCTGGATTATTATTTTGGATTATTATGTGATAATCAGTACTCTTAAGAAATCCATGTTAAATTTTAGAGGGATGAAGAGGCTATCTTCCCATAGAAGATCTCAACATCACATTCAATCAATCTCAGCTATCAATCACTGTTTGATTTTATACTCTATTTTTATGTAGTCCTACCTGTAGAAGCATAAAATTAGTTGAAAACCTACCCATTCTAATGTACAGTATAGTCTTAACTGTTGATAGTTGTCACATTTTTTATATATATTTTTTTCTTTTTCTCTGTGCGGGAATGCACTGTCCTTTGGCTTCGCTTCTTCCCAACGCAAATACGTGCCTTTTATTTTTACTTTTCCCGTGCAGAAACGAGTCCAGATTTGGATTATTCCGTATGGTCTCTTTGACGGTGAAAGATTATTAAAAATTGTTTGGATGTAGGATTAAAAGTAAAAAAGTTAAATATATGTTATAAGATGTAAGTACCTAAATGCTCTTGCATATTTTATTCTTCTCAATTCTCATGCCTTTTTTATTTTATTTCTAACAACAGTAATATCTATAAATTGAGTTTATTCATTTTTATTTAGAAATTATACCGATTTTTTTTTTCATAACCATAAAAAAATAATAAAAAAACATAATACCACTTTTTTTTTTAAATAACCAAACCGCTCTACTGAGAAGCGATTCTCTCTTCATACCAGACCGCCTCTCTGAGGAGCGGTCCCCTATACTAACTTAACTGCCTCCGGAGGCGGTCTGCTATATTATGTGAAATATTCAATATTATATGAAATATTCACCATGTTTGACCATTATATGGGACTAAACATCACAAGCAACAAAGAGATTATTAAAAATTGTTTGCAATTTTCATCTATTATTTTATTAGATAGTAATTTTCACTGATAATTCTAAGAATTTATTCGCCGATAGCCAGAAAACTATTTTTATTACAAATTATTAATTTGCATCTATTATTTTATTAGATGGTAATTTTTCACCGATAACCCAAAGGATTTATTCGCCGATAGTCCTAAAACTATTTTTATTACAAATTATTGATTTGCATATATTATTTTATTAGATGGTAAATTATTGATTTGTAATAAAAAATAGTTTTCGGGCTATCGGTGAATAAATCCTTAGGGTTATCGGTGAAAAATTACCATTCAATAAAATAATAGATGAAAATCAATAATCTGTAACAAAAATAGTTTTAGGGCTATCGGTGAATAAATCTTTAGGGTTATCGGTGAAAATTTACCATCTAATAAAATAATAGAAGCAAATCAATAATTTGTAATAAAAATAGTCGTAGGGTTATCAGTGAAAAATTACCATCTAATAAAATAATAGATGAAAATTAATAATTTGTAATAAAATAGTTTGAGAGTTATCGGCGAATAAATTCTTAGGTTTATCAGTAAAAAATTACCATCTAATAAAATAATAGATGGAAATCAATAATTTGTAATAAAAATAGTTTTAGGGCTATCAGCGAATAAATCCACAGGGTTATCGGTGAAAAATTATTATCTAATAAAATAATAGATATCAATTAATAATTTGTAATAAAAATAATTTTAGGGCTATCGGCTAATAAATCCTTAGGATTATCACTAAAAAATTACCATCTAATAAAATAATAGATGCAAATTAATAATTTTTAATAAAAATAGTTTTAGAACTATCGTTGAATAAATCCTTAATTTCTCGAATAAATTAACTTAGGAAATGTCAAATGAAAATCAAAGAAGAGATTCGATATTCCAGTGGATTTTTAAATGGAGAGAAATACTAAGCGAAATTAAGAAATCTCACATTTATGAGTACAAAAGAAAATAGTCATTGACAACGAAAAAATATTTATAAAAAAAAAACAAAAGAGTAAGAATGAAGAAATACCGGTCAAAAGGGATGTCAAAAGAGAGCTCATCACGACGCGAATCTCCATATGGTGTTAGATTGATGAGTTCGTTGCTTGAAAATCATTGCTTTAGATCGGATAAAAGAGTGTATTATTTTGTGTTTGGGTTTCTGTGTGGCAGAGAGAAAGATAACATTAAAAAATTCAAAAGAATCAACTGTTTCTTAAGGAGCTTGGGTAAAGAGGTAAAATGACTATTCAGAAAATCACCTGAGAAGATATATTTTCTAAGGCGCACATATGGCCTCCTTAAGAAAATGGCTAAGGAGATTCTTAAGGAGCAGTCTTAATCTTAGCTAAGGAGAGTATGTTCGGCTGGATTAGAGCGGAGTAAGGAGTAAAGGAGGCTAAAGAATGACAGCCAAACAGGTACTAATGTAACTCAATTTTTGGATTTAACATCTCCACTGTCCCTTCTTTTCGAGGGCTCATATTGAATATGATATGTCCTCTATTTCTATTTTCCATTTTTCTTTTTCATTCGCTAAGAACAACCTGGTAGCATTTTTCTTTTTCATTCTACTTTGATTGTTTACCTACATATGGTGGCTTATTAGCACCATAACAATCTACTCCTTTTTCTGAATTTGTGATTATATGACATATCTAAGTATTGCATTGATCATTTTTGTTCTTCCTTTTGATCTTCTTTCCTTCTCCAACATTACTTGTTATGTCACCTTTTAAATCTTTTTTTTTCTTTTCATTCTCTCTTTCTTTGTAGGCCACTGGACAAGGATCACTGATACAAATGCAGCTTATGCGGGCTATGTTTTTTAATGGTTCTCTCTTTATAGGCTTAATACATGAAACATTTGCATGTAAATTAGAAAAATGTAATATATATCCATGTTAATTTATATTTGATTATTTTCATATTTCCTTTTTGACTTTGTAGAGCATCTATGGAAGTAAAATGAACATAAAAAATGCATCTCTTGAAGCAAGCTCTCTTTTGATATTTTCCTTTTGACATATACATGAATGATATCTCAGGGAAAATGTCAATGTATGATTTCTATAATGAGGTTGTCCACCTTCAGGTGAGTGCCCATTGAACCTTTTTTTTTTTTTTTTTTATTTCAGTTACAATCGCCTTTGTAGCATATTTGATTGAGTTGTAAATGATTATTTGTTGTTTATCTGATTACCTTCTTTATTGTGGATTTTCTTACCCATTTTTCTTTATTTTGGATCATATATGGACATCTCTAATAGAAAGTTGAAATCCACACTTAAGCTACATGTATTATCCTAACTATCTTACATTTCTCCTAGGTAAAGGGATTTTATCACGTCTAACTGTTTTATTTTGATGTATGTTTTAAATTTTGAGTTACTAACATCTTTAAAATGGAGGTTGGTCGAAGACACAAAAAATGGAGGTATTTGAACTCTCATCTTTATACTGTTATATATATGTTTTAGTCATTTTGGGTTACCCTGAGTACTGGACACGGAAAATTTTTTGCCATTAGCCTAAAATCTTCTGAAAATAAAAGGTAAAAGACTTATCCTAATCCTTACTAAATAATATCGATATAGTACTCCTCAGCAATACAGTATAATAGAAGTCACTTTACCCTTCTTTGTGTTACTTGATAAGATCTAGATAAGATTAACAAAATTAAAATGATGTGTGATTGATAGCTTTACATCTTGCTGTCCAATTTGATTAGGCAGATTCTGGTAATTTAGTTTCACTCTAATACTTATTGGTAATTTTAGCATGTTGTATTTTCTTTTAATTGTAGCTCTTCAATTATGTATTAGAACATTTTGATTAATGAAGCAATGTCTACAAACTTTTTATCAAAAAAATGTGCAACACTTTGGTGCGGAGTACCGCTACCAGTGATGTGGACCTTGGACCGAAGGATCAAAAGATTCTTATTGATTTAGTGTCGATTGAATAAACTATTCTCAATTTCAAGAACGTTCTTTAAAAAAATAGAGTTCTGCATAAAAAAAATTTGATATTTATTTGTAATATTCTATTTAGTTCTGTTTTTATATATGTTACTATAATTGTGAATTATTAATAATATTGAAGTGCTGAAGAGTGTCACCACAAAATGAAATGGATACATATTGCCAAATGTAATGCTCAAGATGAAAAATTATATATAAAAAAAAAGCTCTTTTTTATTGATATGAGGGCAAATAATCACGTCTAGATAAAATAAAGTTAAAATCGAACTTAACTCCAATTTCTCTTATCTCTGCGAATGTTTTTGGAGAAGTGAATTATACCCTTCCTTATCCTTCGATCCCCTTCTTTTTCCCTCCTCTCCTCTCCCTCTGAATACAAAGGTTTGAAGCACAGCTTAAGGATTTCACTTGCTTTCATTATTGATTAATGCATAACTATGCAATCAATTCTTAAATTAATTATATTTGAAAAAACTGATTAAAATAAATTTTCAATTACCACGGCAATGTGTGGCCTAGGCACTTGACTAGTCTATATAAATTAGGTTTGGATTCTTTCTTTTGTGAATCTCTATTATCTATGAATGTTACTAGCGTTAATCATAAACGTGGAGTCAAAGAGAAACCGTGATGTTGGAAATTCTTTCAAATTATGGAATTGCAGATTAGGTCATATTTCAAGAGATAGAATGCAACGTCTCACCAGAAATGAAATTCTTCCAGCATTAGATTTTTTTATTTCGATAATTGTGTAGAATGTGTTAAAGGAAAACTTGTTAAGAAAAATAAGAAAGGAGCCACTTGAAATGAGGGACTATTAGAATTCATATCGATATATGTGGTCATTTTCCTACTCCGAATATTAACTAATATAAATCATTTATTATTTTCATTGACGACTATTCTCGTTATGGTTATGTGTATCTAATTAATGGAAAATCTGAAGTACATAAATTCAAAATCTTTTAAGGCTGAAGTTGAAAATCAACGTAACCTTAAATTAAAATAGTGCGATCGTATAGAGATGGTGAGTATTACGGTAGACACATCGACTGAGGTCAAAGTCTGGGCCCATTTGTTTTATTTCTTCAAGAAAATGGTATTATTCATGAGTACTCCATGCCAGGAGATCCTCGACATAATGGATTTGCTGAAAGACGTAATCGTATGTTAATAGATGCGAAAACGGTGTTAATGGCCTATTAGCGTACTATTACATCTTAACGGATGGTATTGTTTAACACCGCGGCATCTGTGCATTGCTGAAAGACGTAATCTCACTGCTTATCATCAGTGTTGTAAAAAACGGTGTTAACGGCCGTTTAATCTAAAACGGTGGCCCAACCGTTACGAATACGCTTAACGGATGCCTGTTAACGAAAAAAAAATGATTAATCGGCCGTTTTCCTGTTTAATCGGCCGTTTATTCCTGTTTATTCCTGTTTTTTTCCCGTTTATTCTCATTTTTTTGTTTATTCCCGTGAATATTTATTTTTCACTTTTTTTTTTTCTATGATAGTGTGTGATAATAATGTTTACAAATTATGTATTCTAGTTTTATTTGTGCTTGGATATACATCTAATATTTTTATATATGTTTTTTCTTCTTCTTACTTTGAAATTGATTAATTTTTCTATTATTTATGTACCATATATTTTTTTTACTTACTGATGTAATTTTTTCAATTAGTACGACATTTTATTTATGAAATTAAGTTATTGTAATAAATTAAATTTAGTGATTTTATGTTGGAATGTTTTCTTTCTTTGAAATAATATGTTATTAGTATTTTAAAAATTTTAATTCTCAAATTTATTTTTCATTAAATAAATGTGTTACTTACACATGCAAAATGCTTATGTGTTAAGAAGAAATAAGCGTAGTGTCATGTTATAATAATAAAACTAACTTAAATTAAGTTTATTTGATAAGTTTAATGAGTTAAATAAATTATGATATATATACATAAATTTAATAAATTTAATAAAAACGTTAAATTGTCCGCATAATTCCGATTAATCGGGCCGCATACCGATTAATCGCTTGGCGGCACCCCGTCCGTCCGACGACCGCATACCGTTATTTACAACACTGTACAATTCCAACTTGCCGGAATTTTTATGGACGAAAGCTTTAAATACAACCACACATACTCTAAATCAGGTTCCTAGTAAATCTGTTCTAAAAACACCTTACGGAATGTGGACTGATAGAAAATCACAATTAGGATACTTACGTGTGTGGGTTGTCTTACTGAAGTAAAAGTCTACAGTCCGCAACTAAAGAAAGTTAATTTCTGAACCAATAGTTGTTATTTTATTGGTTATCCAAAGAGATCCAAAGGTTTCAGATTTTATTGCCCGTCACATACCATTAGAATAGTTGAAACGAGACATGCTGTATTTACATGCTGTAATGTAAATAGAACCATAAATCTCGAGGATAAGTCCACTTATGTTCTAATTCTGATAATTTGAGAAATTACAAATTATATACCGCTTATTCAAAAGGCTAATGAAAAAACTAATGTTCATGATGTTCCTAATGTTGATGAAACTCATATGTTGCCACAAGAACTCTTTGCTGTCTCTAACAGCACCTAGAGCGGGAGCCAATATTCTTCCAGGTACCGTAGAGGATGAGCATCACTTTACGGTTTGAGATTAAATCTCAATCGATTCGAGATTCGGAGGAGGGGGAATAGGGGGCATTATTATTGGGCTTTGAGATTCGTGCCAAGCTAAAAGGAACAGTCTGGATCCACTAATTGTAAAAGATTTTCTTTTCAGATAATGCACTGGATGTGAATTCTAGAGGGAAGTGAATAGGTAGTCTTAAATTTTTTTAGTTATTTTTTAATTTAATTTTCTAAATCAACAAATCAAATAAACACAAATAAAGTAAATAACAGATATGCGGGCACTATTCTGAAGTCATTTATTTTGCGAGGACACTAAACTAAACTAGATAACTAACCAGCTCAGGAGTCTTTGAGTCGGGGTTCAAGAAAAGGAGCACCCTCCTATTTTCAAATACGGATCATTCAAAATTTATCGTACGGTCTCGACTAAATCTGAATTATTTTAATAAATTAAATTGATTTGAAGATAAAAAGTAATTGAGACCATACGATGAATTTTGAACGATCCGGATTTGAGAATAGGAGGGTGCTCCTTTTCTTTAGAAAAAAGAACAGATTCTGATCCTTTGAGTCGGGACTTAACCCTAACTGTTGATAAGACAAAATCACAGCCGTCGGATCCAAAACCCTCTTAAGCATACATATCATTAACCACCGCACCACCATCTTCATCCCCGCCTCCAGCAGTCGGCTAGGGTTTTCTTTCTCTCCTTTTTCATTCTCTCGCTTCGGAGGCGCCGCGACAATGGTGAAGGGAAGGCAAGGTCAGCGCGTCAGGTTGGAGATTTTAACTCTCACATCGTTCTTTCATACATTCTTTTTTCTCTTCGATTCGATGTAATTTTATTCCCCCGATGTTTCTTTTCAGGTTGTATGTCCGTGGCACGATTCTCGGATACAAGAGGTGAGTTAAAGTTAACCCTCCCTTTGGTATTTTTCTTCTCCATTTAATTTTATCCTTTATGCTTCTACAAATGTGTTCTTTTAATTTGTTTAAATATTTGAGACAAACCAACAAGTTGCAGATTCATATTTGTATGTTGTAAATTGCTTTCGTGGGTTTATTCACGAGTTGATGTATTTGCTTATTTAGTTGGCACCGCTTATTTTAACCACACAAAAAAGAAGTTCAGTAAATTTCCATATCATCAGATCTCTGTATGAACTGGTGAAGCCCATACCAGTATGTACTGATCTGTGCATTGGTTCTGAGCATTCAAACAGATACTGAGCTAGGAATGCATTTTAGGAAAGAGATGGACAGACCACAAGATGTATGGATTATCCAATTATGAGAATTGATATTAATCCATATTTATTTTTCCAATGGACCAATATCTACCACTGGAAAAAAGTAAAGAAATGAAGTCCTATTTGTCAGAGCCACTAGTTTGCTCTGACTAGCTAGCATACTAGTGTTCCCATTTTGTTTTAAGCAAACTAAATCGTGAATCATGCATACATGCAATAAAGAAATTAAGTGCTCATGTTATTTGGATGCTGACAACAGGTCGAAGTCCAACCAGTATGAGAACACTTCTCTGGTGCAGATAGAGGGGGTGAACACGAAAGAAGAGGTGGCATGGTACTGTGGGAAGCGCATGGCGTACATCTACAAGGCCAAGTCCAAGTCCAAGGGCACCTTCTTCCGCTGCATCTGGGGTAAGGTTGCCCGCCCCCATGGCAACTCTGGCGTTGTTCGTGCCAAGTTCAAGTCGAATCTCCCCCCCAAAGCTATGGTATGTATTTACCACACATCAGTACATGTGTGTACCTGAATTAAGAAATAATTTTGCGATTTTAGTTCTGAGCTGCTTCTGTTGAAATGGTTGTTTCAGGGTTGTAAGGTCAGAGTCTACATGTTTCCCAGCAACATCTGAGGTGAGATTCTCATTCTCTCCTCAAATTAGCTTTTGGTAGAATCAGAATATTGTACTTTCTATATAATGTTTTTGCAAGTTGGTTATTTAGTGCCAGTTCTAGTTTTGAAGTTGAGGGCTTGAATGTATGTATATACATATGTATATTTGGGGGGAGCTGTTTTGTAGCTCTGGCACACCTGCAGGTTTTCTGCAGGATCTCCAACCCATTTGAGCCCTAGAGAAATAAAGTTAGAGGTGGTCACATAGTACGGGGTTTTCTTTTGGTGGGGTAGCTAGCTATCTCGATGGCTTCTATCCTCCACTTATATTACCCTGCCTCCAATGGCCTTCACATTAAATTGTTTGTTACTTTTTTATTGACAATATTTTTTGCTAATGTATATTTTTCTCTCATTATATTCAGGTAGCCTGTTCGCATCAGGACTATTAGGAATATGCTAAATTTTAATGCTTTTGATATTTCTATATCTTGTGTAATTTTAGGTCTGTGGACCTGTTTTTTTAAACAATTTTGGAAGTTTTGGTACACTCGACTTGAGGCATGTTATGTGTACCAGAGACCTCATGGATACTGAATTTAGATTTGATTTTTTTTTTCTTGTTGTGCTCTGTACAATCTAGGAATCTCTATTTGCAAATATTACGATGAGAGTTGTCACCCCCCTCCGTATCTTGGTATTTATTACTTGTATAAAACATATGAAAGGGGGTTTGTACAGAATCACACACCCCAAAATGGCATGGAAACACTTGTTAAATTTCAGGATTTCATGGACATCACTTGTATTCCCTCCTTTAAAATATGTATTGTAACTTACAAGTTTGAAACAAATGTCATTGACAAGTTAGAAGCAGAAATAAAATTATAGAAATTGAGCTACAACCAAATGTCAGATTTTCAGATGTGCTTTTCTTTGCTCTACGCTGCTCTCTCTCTCACTATAAAAAATTGTTGATATTGTTTTACCGGCAACTTTTTTAGTTCAGCTTGATACCTCTGAATATTTTTTTTCCTCTTTTTGTTTTGGTCTCTGAATATCGAAAATGCATCTAATCGAAAGACACATTTCATCGTATTAACGATAAGGATTTTTGTGATGCTTTCTAGCAGGATATCTGTATTTGGACTGAAGAATTTGTAATGCAACAATATCTTTGGCTAATTTGACTGTAGAATTTAGTTACAACTAGCACATCTTTCAGACCGCCCAAGTCATTCGGTTCTAAG
This sequence comes from Carex cristatella, assembly GCA_024447775.1. Lineage (NCBI taxonomy): Eukaryota > Viridiplantae > Streptophyta > Magnoliopsida > Poales > Cyperaceae > Carex > Carex cristatella. Next base: position 1,311,269 of record JAJHPF010000016.1, read on the forward strand.
CTCCACTGCTTTATAATACAATAGACACATGATAGATATATATTTTATACCTGCATACATCATACATAGTTTGTAAGAGTATCTTCATTTATTGTTTGCGTTAGTTTTAATTTCGGTTGTGTTATATTAATTTTGCAATTTGAAGTTTTACGTTGCAATAATCAATTACAAACCAAATTTTAAACTAATACATCGCTTTCAGAGAAGCCGCTAATGTAGTCAAATTATTAAACAGTTACTCGACATCTATATAATTAAAAGTGAGAGTTACACGTATCCCCTAAAAAAAATCTCAAAATTACGTATCTCTCCCTCTAAAATTCACAATATCATACTTATCCCTCCAAATTTCAATAACTTACAGATTTATTCAATTTTCTGCCTTTTTCTATTAAAACTCGGTTTAAATTATAAAGTATCCATTTCTACCCTTTATTAAAAAAAAAAAATATATTTTAGTTGGTTGATTGTGAGAGTGGAAGATTTATTTCCTTGCATACAAATATATGCATGAATGATATTGTATATGCAACACAAGTAGAGAAATGAACCATTCACCCTAAAAAATTAATCAATTATAAGACTGACCATTTTTCTTAAAAAAAAACTACATATTTTTATTTTTTAATAAATAGTAAAAATATGAACTTTATAAATTTAAATGAGAATTAATAGAAAAGCCAATTAATTGAGTAAATTTGTGAGGTTTCGAAATTTAGAGGGGTAAATATGATATTATGAATTTTAGAGGGGGATTGTGTACCTTGAAGTTTTCGAGGGGTGTATATGAAATTCCCCATAAATAAAATTACATGTACTTTTAGACAAGCTGCTAAGAGTGAGACTGGAGTACTATGCATAGCGCGGACTATAGATCAATATCTTAGTTTTCAAAGTTCAAACAATCAATCTGAAATGTGCAACGTGACCTCTATATGAAAATTTTATAGATCAAACTTCACATTTTTGTAGAACTTTTTATTTTTTAGATAGATAGAATCTTATTCGATCTAAAAATTCTAGATCATTCAAAAATAGTGATTTTCTACTCACATAAAATAGTAATTTTTTTTTCCCAAAAATATAAAATTTAGTTCGCAAGAATATTTTAATATGGAGATCATTTTGAATGATTCATATCGACGGTTTGAACTTAAAAACAAATATATTAGTCCATAAAATGAATTAGAACTTGACTCTGGTCTAGTGACAAAGACACATGACTCTCATGTAAAAGATAATGAGTTTGAAATCTACAAAGCGGAGAAATTATCTATATTAATATATAGATGTTTGAAATATGTTGGATGGTTTGACCCCGATCCATATTTAAAAAAAATAATTATACCTTCATATTATCATCTCTATCATGTCAAAATTGTCAACTGCATACTTCATATATATACTTTAAAAAAAAGAGTGAGGATTAATTAATAATTCTTATTTTGATTATATTGGCAATGAATAATTTGTTAATTTAAATGATTTGAAATTTCGTCAAATAATACTTACAATGTTAGAAATTTGATTATTAAATTATCTATATTTATAATAATATATATGTAAATTTACTCTTTTATTTTCCATTTTTCTAAAGTTATTATAAAGTTATTTAGAACAACCATTGTCATTTGTCTTCGCGTTTTCTTTAAAAAAAAAGCTGCCTTAACCTATTTTAGGAAGCAATCTATTTATTTATATATTTTATATAAAATCATTGTAAATTCTCCGATGCAATTCAAAGAATCTTTATAATGCGTCGGTCTAACAAGTTAAAAACTGAGAAGAAGTGACCTGTGCGAGCAGATGCCGTGTAGTTAAAAGAAACAACAAGTCTAATCTCATCTCATCTTAATCTAAAAGAAAGAAAGAGAAGTAATCGAAAGAGGGAGCATCAGGCATCAGGTATTCAGGTCCCTCGTGCGTGGTGAACAGCGATCGAGAAGAAACCGAGTCGGCACAAGTGGGCAATCTCCGGCGACTGGAGCGAGAAATCGGGAGGATTGGGTTTTGATTGATCGGTGAAGAGAGTGGTGGGAAAGGGAGGGAGGGATGGAGGCGGGGGGCGGGGGAAGATTGGTGGGGGAGTACCTGATAGGGAAGCAGATCGGGTCGGGGGCCTTCTCGGTGGTGTGGTTGGGAAGGAATCGCCGAGTAGGAGGAGAGGTGGCGGTGAAGGAGATGGCACTGGAGAGGCTAAACAAGAAGCTGCGCGATAGCTTACTCTCCGAGGTCTCAATTCTCCGCAACATCAAGCACCCAAACATCATCTCCCTCTTAGATTTCATGCAGGTACTATTCTATTTATTACCTGCCTCGATTCCCACTTGCATCTCCTCTTCGATTTCATTTCACATGTTATGTAATTCAGGATTCTGGGAAGATATATCTGATACTGGAATACTGTCCCGGCGGTGACTTGTCCGCTTACATACATCGCCACGGAAGAGTGCCCGAAGCTACTGCCAAACACTTCATGCGCCAATTAGGTTCCTTCTTATTAGCTGCTTACACCCCCCCCCCACCCCCACAGACACACACACACACTTATTATTATTATTATTTTTTTCACAGCTTCTGGATTGCAAGTGCTGCGGGATAACAATGTGGTCCACAGGGACCTCAAACCCCAGGTCTGTTATGCTATCTTCTATTTTGAGGTTTAAATACTGTCATCCTCTGATGGGAGGAGGATTCACATGCAAATTACTTGTTTTGTTTCCTTTGGTATCGCTGCTGAAGCCTTATACTGTAATATGTATGAACAGAATATTTTACTGTCAACAAATGATGAGAGTGCAGTATTGAAAATTGCAGACTTTGGCTTTGCAAAGTGAGTTCTCTTTCTCTATCTCCCCTTAACTGTGTTCAGGCTCTAAAATCTCTGTTGCTAAGCTGTGTATTGCTCTGAAACAGATCCTTGAACCCTTATAGTATGGCCGAAACGTTGTGCGGCTCCCCACTTTACATGGCTCCAGAAGTCATGCAGGCTCAAAAGTACGACGCAAAGGTGATGAAACTGTCCTTATTTTTTATTTAAATCTTCCATTGTAGTGATACTTAATACCCAGCATGGATCACTTTCTTACTCTGGACTCTCTGGCAAACTACCATGACAGAACAGGCAGATCTGTGGAGTCTTGGTGTCATTCTATATCAACTGGTAACTGGTCGTACCCCCTACAACGGTGCCAACCAAATCCAGGTCTTCATTTTTCTCTCATGTTAAAATTAAAACTTCTACTTTGATAATAGTTCAAGGGGCGAGCTACCTAATGTGTGTTTTTTTTGTTGGATTTTCTATTTATTAGCTTTTGCAAAACATACTGAAGTGTAATGAGCTTAGATTCCCACCTGACGTCAGTTTAAGTGCTGACTGTATTGACCTCTGCAGGAAGTTGCTCCGGCGTAATCGTGGTTGGTATCTTTTACTATATTCTTTCAAGGAAAAAAAAGGGTCTGGGAGTTCGGAGTTTGGGGGGGGGGGTAAAAAGCATCCCTGTAGCAAAATAATATCCTTTACACATTATTAAGTAGTTTCATTAGTGTATTGTTACTAACCCGAAAGTATGCAAATACGTGATTTATCCAGTGGAACGACTCACCGTGGAAGAGTTCCTGAACCACCACTTCTTGGCTGAACCCTCATCTGATGGAAGCTTTAGGTAAATAAATCCAGATCTTGCTTTTAATTTGCTTGGTGATTAACAAAATTAGAAACCCTAACAATTTTGTGCAAAACAGCAGGACACCATCAGATGCAATGGAAATTGCACAGATGAAGTCAATCCCCACTAGGCCACCAGGTCAGAGCTCTCATGACGACACCATGCCTTTCACTCTAGATGCAGAGCCTGCATGCCAGGATGGAAGCCCATTTGTGAACCCTGGACCAAAAGCTAGCCCATCAAATAGGTTCCCCCAGAGCAAATTTGGCAAATCTCCTGAGAATAGTCCTTCTAGACATACTGGGTTTCTGACGAGATATGGCTTTGAGAATAATAATCATGATAATAGAAGTAATAACATAACGGATGGTGTGTCCATTCAGCTAAGGCGTGACTATACAGGTTCAACTCCAATTAACACAGCCAGCAACTTTTCTGTAGCACAGGCCCCTCCTGCTGCCCCTTCTCCTGATGGTACCTGTTTCATCTGTTGCTCTCTTTCTTTTGTTTAAAAAAGAGTCAGATCTACATCCTGAAGTTTTGAAATATGTAGAAAGTTGCTATCTGAATGTCCGAATAGAGAACCTCAAGTAAAATATAAATGAATGTTGAAGAACTGGAAAATATTAATATGATCAACTGCAAGAGTGAAAGCTGCGTAATGGTAAATACCGGTATTCAGTAAAGACTATAACTAGAACATTTGAATCGAAGAATGGTATGCTGGGGTGGTACCTCAATTTTGAACTCCATTTCTTGCTTGTATCTTCAGATGCAGAGACTGCTGGTGTGACAGACTCAATGGAGCTTCTAAAAGACTATGTGGTCGTCGTTTCTGGACCCCACATGGAATCACCATCTACTTCTGCAACAAATGCTGGCTTCCATGCAAGCAGCAATTCCCCTTCGAAATCCAAGGGGTCTCCTGTTGCCTCTCAAGCAATGAGCCGAGGAACTGCTCCCATGCCAATTCCACCTTTCCCTGAGAGGCCGGTCAGGAGGATGGAGAGCCCCATCTCTCCTGGCTCAGCGGGGTCGGTAGAAATGGGGGAGGCCATTGACAGACCATCGTCAGACAACATGACCCGCATCAAGTCCCTTCAGCAGTGTGCTTCTACTATCTCTGACTTGGTCAAGCAGGAGGTCAGCTTCTATGCTCTTTATCTCTCTCTCTCTCTCTCTCGCACACACACACACATACACACAGAGTAAATCGTAAAATGGTTTCTTATGGTTTGAATTGGTGCAGAACCAACTGAGGGCGTTATCACTCCAGCTGGTTGTGCTGGCAATATGGAAGCAGGCAATGCAGATTTGTCACAGAGCGTCAGCTGCATCAGCCGTGATAGAAGGAAGCCCATCTCGTGATAGAGACAGAAGGATGAGATCAAGGCCAGGGAGCTACAATAATTCCTCGTCTTTGTCCCTCACTGACTCTGAGCTCGCCGATGCTATTTGCACCCACATTGAGAAAGACTTCCTTGATGAAGTTACACATGCTGAAGAGCTCGCTTCCTGCATAGGCTATATCTCTGGTAATTGCCTCCTTTTTCCTATATTGTTTTAATTACTTTACCCTGATATTATGTGGACCTTCTGCTAAAAATGAATTGACCACATTGTTTTAATCTTCTTAATGAAATATGAACAGATGCAACAGAAATGCCGGATGCAATTGAGATAATATTTCAGTCAGCTCTGACATCTGGCAGAGATGGTGGGGTGAGTTACTTTGCACACCTTGTATTTTTAGTGCTCTTTTATATCTCTTTAGATATCTCGAATAGCTTTAAAGTCTTCCATTTATCTTTTCACAAACAACTTTTTTATATACTGCCAATTGTGTGGTTACAGCCTTACAGGGGAGTAACATATGTTGGCTGGATTTGGTTAGTCTCTAAAGTTAGATTTATTGAATTCATGAAGGCTCTTGTCGCATCATCAGAAGATTAGTAACTGACATTAGGCAGTTATAATAATAATTCAAGTATATACATTGGATGGATCACTAATTTTGTATTAATTTGCTTGGCATTAAATGGTAGGGCCAAATATGTTGATGTGATCCTTTAAATAATTCCAATTTTTTTTTAATTAAGACCCTGGCAGCTATAAAAAATCCTAGGACTGTTGGTTACCCAAAGATCGAGAGTTCAATTCCCCCTCACGACTTCGCAGCATCTGCTAAGTTTTAAAAAAAAAAAGGACCCTGGCAACTATACATTTTTTTTTGTGGATATAACAATTGGAATGTTTGTTTGATTGATTTTTGGAAATATAGGTAGATGAGATGATGGGAAACACAGAGAGAGCAGTATCGAGATACTGCAGAGCAGTGTCACTGCTTCGTTTTCTGCTGGTGGAGGCTCCAATGCTGGATCTGAATCCTCCACTCTCTCTCACTCAGACAGACAGATACCGTCTCAGGTCATACATAGAGGTGCTCAATGGTAGGCTAGGCCAGCTCCCTCTAAGGCAGGCTGCTGTATAAATGTGCTTATTGAATCTGTCTGTTTTGTTTGTTTTGTGAAACATTCATTTGTGTACAGTTCAAATTTGTTTATCCTATTGTTGGGTTTGTAACATTGTCACCTTGTTTAGTTATATCCGCTGCAGAACAGTGCGATCTGATTTAGGCACGATTGCTTTTAAGTAATATTCATCAAATAATCTACATTTTCAGTGAGTAGTAGTAGAAAATTAAGCTTCGGGTAAAGACCTGTGGGCTGCGGGCCGTTCAACAACACAAGAATAAACCTCAAGTTTTTTTTCATCACTTTTTATTTTTTAGTTATTTAATTCTTCCAGACACAAGTTCGACAACCTGTGAGCTGTGGGCCGTATGAGCCTTAAGACACCTCTATATCAGAATTAAAACTTAGCTTTTATTATGACAATTGAACATGAGTTCCTTAGTACAGATTAAGCCCCAACAAGATTTGTAAGTAAGAGAAAAAACCATTGTATTTGGATAAAATGAGTCAAAAGGGAGAACTTAACGAGGAGAAGTGTACTCAAAATCCGCCTTGCATTTCCAATACATGAAGTTATCTATTATTTGAAACTTGAAGGGGAAGCTATCTCCCTCTTTTGTTGTCTGGTTACGGCAAAATTTTAATTCGCATCCTCTGAGTTATCTCAAACTTTGCGTGACGTTTTGGAATATCTCTCTCGTTCAAATACGTTCTGCACGAATCTCAAAGCTCAAATGATACTGTCCTCTGTGTTCCCCAAATAGGCACCGGACACGCCGGTCATGCAAAAATTGAGATATCTTAGAGGATACGCACCCGCAAAATCTCCCCTCCTGCCTGACTACTGCTACTTTAGTCTTGATCCATAGCACGGTTACTGGAAAACTCGACCTAGGCATGTGCTGGATATGATACAGATTAGGTGGAAGCATTTTCATACATGTATTGTTAAGTTAATTCAAAAAAAAATTATCTACACACCTAATAACCAACAGAAAAATATTATTCATATCCGTCTTATCAAATACAATACAGATTGAATAGACGAATTAATAGAAGCCATCAAATAGATATATTATATATATGAGCCATACATGAAACTCTACCATATCAAGCATCATCCATATATATTTATATATCAACATTTATAATTTTATTTTTAATAATTACTCTAACGAGTATGAAATAGTCTTTACCAGTACGAAATAGTCTTTACCAGTATAATTTTATTTTTAATAATTATTATGTCAACAACTTTTTTTTTACTGTCACCTGTCCTTATAAGCAAACGAAAAAGAAACTTATCCACATCCGTCTTATAATAGGGATGGACAATGGTCACGTCGTGACTGGACACATCACGAAACATCACGTGTTGTGGCTAGAATGTCTCGTGTCATGACTATTTGTGTGACGTGACAATCCTTTAGAAGATTAGTACGACACGACAAACAAACTAGTCCGGTTAAAAAATGACACGGTACGTGATCAGTCATGTGTGATCAAGTAAATTTTTAATAAACTAGTTTAAATTACGAAAAAAATAGTTAAACATAACTGGTTATATTTGAACACAACACTTGTAGTCAGAACGCGTCTTGATCACGATGTGACCAATATACCATAATCATTCTTTCAAATTTAATCATGGAAAGTTACACGTTTGTATTACTTATCAAGGGTTCGGATAAACAGATAAAAGGGTGTCATGGACACTCCTAACTCGACTCGAGTGGTGGTGGAGGAACGGAAATGAATTGGGCTTTGACTAGATACAATCGGTGTAAGCCCGATCAGCCCATTTCCTATTATTTTCTCACTTCTCCAGTTCTCCTCGTCTCCATTCCATTTCCAATTTCCAATGCATTGCAATTTCAGATAAAACAAACTCCACCAATTCCTAAACTAACTCTTCTTCTTCTTCGTTGGTGCTCGCTTCGCCGCGCCCACCATGGAAGCTCACCATGCTTCCCGTGGCCGACGCATGGTAATTATGCTACTCTCTCTCGCTCTCTTCTCCCCAATTTCACATGCCAAGTCCTATCTCTGATGGATGTACTGTTTTTATTTTTATTTTATTTTATTTGGATCGATCCAATTCTCGCTCAACTCAATGCACCATACATACCTTTTATTTGTGTTGGTCCAGTTGGAGGAGATTCGTCAAAAGAGAGCTGCTGAGAGGCTGAAGACTGTTTCCTCCGGATCTGATCTCCATTCCTCCGCCTATCAGCACCAGCCCGGTGAGTAATTTCTTTTCTTTTTATCATATCCCCCCTCCCTCCTATCTGATCTAATTACTTTTTGAAAGAAAGAAAGACGCTTTTCTAATTGCATGTAAAGTAAATTACTTGTAACTTCGTTCTGCTGGTATCAACTCAACAGCCAATCAAAGCTCGCAAAGCGGATATAGGACAACTGAGGTTGGTTTCTCTGCTCCTTTCTCACCTGCTAAACCTGTAACTGTTTTTACCATTACAATATTAAGTGCTCAGTAATAATTGCAATAATATTATAGTAATAAAAGAACGTTAGCTCCCTGAACCCTGCACAATTCAAATTACTTATTTCCTGTCAAATCCAAGATACATGAATTGCTCCCCATAATTTATTTTTCATTTGCTTCTGATATTTATGTCAGAACCGCATCAAGCACCATAGCTATATAAATGTAGTTCTAATTATAATTTGTATAAAATGTTTCTTAAAACTTAGACAAGTTCCTTCCCTTGATGCCTCTTTTGTTTCAACTGCAGATAGATACCTTTGCACTCCAAGCCCGTATCAGAGAACTTGAGACTCAAAATGCAGATCTTAATATAGAGAACCAAAAGCTACTTGCCGAGGTCCTCTTCTATTCTGATGCTAATATGAGCTTTTGAGTACCACTACTTTATTTACTTGTTTTGACCGAGTTATTTTGATTCAGTGTTTGATGGTGCCTCTATAGTTTGACCTGGCCAAGAGAATTGTGAAAAAACACTGTACTGACTGGAATTGGCTAGTGACCTGGTGTCACCAGTTCCAGTTTATGACCTGGTAACAAGGGGGTCTGGATCCCCTAAAGTAACCCAATTTTTGGGTTTTGGATCGAGACCGTCCGATTCGAATCCGCCGCTCAGAATTGTTTTGGGATTCTAATTCGTTCTCGGGATGTGCGCGCTCTAGATACGGATGGATGATCTCGGATTCGAATTGGACGGTACCAATTTAAAACCCAAAGATTGGTTTTACTTCACTGGATCTGAATTCGTAACAAGGTGCATTGGATTGTACAGATCAGTACAGTGTTTAATTCTTTTAAAGACCAACCGTGACACCAGGTTATGACCTGCTGTTATTCCGATCCAAACCCTTCAAACTTTTCCATGCGTGAAGCTCAATGAAGTAAGTTTTTATGCACGTATCTAAAAGAAAATGAATGGTTCTGATTTGAATAACAGTTTCCTGTCCTGTTATTCCTTTGGAATAACAGAATATTTACTTCCGGATTGTACAGGTAAGGTAATGATTTTGCTTGGTAACACTAATGGGCAATTTTTCTGTGCCATCTTTAGCTTGAGGAAAGCGTAGATGAAAGAGATACAATTGTAAAGCGCCTGAATGATCTGGTATAAATTTTAGATATAGATGTTTGCTAAATAATTTTACATATATAAACTTTTATCTAATTGTTTTTCAGTTAATTGAACTTATATTTCCTCTTCTACAGGAACAGAACAGCTTGCCAACCCTGAGGAAAGCTTTGAATGACATCTCAATTGAAAAAGATGCAGCCATTATTGCAAAAGTATGCGAGTAAAAGATTTTTTCTTTACTCTTTTTCGCCACTGATTAATTATGGTTAATATTTATAAGAGAAATCTGTTGCATTTAATCATTTTAGGAGGATGCTTTGGCTCAAGTCAGAACACTTAAGAAGCGACTAAAGGATGCAGAAGAGGATCAATATAGAGTATGTTAGCTTGGACATGTCCATTATTCATGTATCAAATACTAAGTGCTATCATTATTTCTATCCATAATTGTTCCTCTTTTATTTTTTATTTTTCATTCTTTTGGGATTTATAATCAGGCAGAAGAGGATGCTGCAGCTCTAAGAGCAGAATTGAATATGGTGCAGCAGCAGCAGCATGCAAATACTAATTCTACTACTACTAATACTACGTCTTACTCTTCATCTTCTTTTGGTGGATTTCCTGACGACATTTCTGCACTTGAAAAAGAGTTGCATGATTTGCAAACCCACCTCAAGGTGCACAACGCATGTCCTCCTGCATCTTATATTTTTATTTTAAGGCTCAGTATCATGATTTGCTTACTTGGTGCACTTTCTTTAAATATCTGAATTGAATGCATTGTGCTTATAGGAAGAGTCTGTTTTGAGACAAGAGGCACAGCAAAAGCTAGCAGAAGAGCAACTCCGGACCTCTACACTGGTGGCTGAGAAGCAAGATCTAGAAGAGAAACTAAAAACTTCTAATGAAAAATTGTCAGGTACTGAATGGATTGCTGCAATTTCAAAACACTTCCAGATATGCAAAATGTTTACATCTTTATCAGATATATGAAATTGTTGTGCAATTCCCCGCTTAACGAACTGTAACGACCCGTCACAATAACAATAGCTAATTTTGTCTTTTCATACCTTCTTGTGATGCAGAACAAGCTTCACGCCTTGCTATGCACACAGCTTTTTCACTAGTTAAGCACCCCGATTTTCTCGAGTTCATTTTTCAACACTGTATTTTTTTAAAGCTTCTAACAATTACACATGTAATTTGTTTTGTGAAATGTCACAATAACAATAGCTAATTTTGTAAGTGACAGGAAGATAAAGAGATACTTGAGAAACAATTGCATGATATGGCTCTTATGGTTGAGAGGCTTGAGAGCAGTCGCCAAAAGCTATTAACAGAGGTCTCCTCTCTCTTTTTTTTTTTTATTAAATCTATCCGGTTTTTCTCCCTAAACTGAAGCTGCATTATTGCATCAACTTTCACTAATGTGCTGACATTTTTCTCTAATTATTTGGCAGATTGACTCGCAATCGTCAGAGATAGAAAAGCTTTTTGAGGAGAACTCAAGCTTGTCCCTGTCGTATCGAGAAGCCATGGCAGTTGCAAAGCAATGGGAGAACCAGGTAAAACATTTTATTTTTATTTTATGCATATTCGACATGTGCTCTATAACTTAAAGATTAAACAATGAAAAATCAAATTGGCAGGTTAGGGATTGTCTGAAGCAGAATGAAGAGCTGCGTTTCATGTTAGATAAGCTAAGATCTGCACAGATTAACAATCCTGTACAAGCAACTATGGGAGGGTTACTGGAGCAAACTGTGAGCCAGGGTTTGACCACTCCACCTGACGAGTTTGCTTCTGAAAATTCATCACTTAAGGTTGGTCTCAAGCAACTAGAGAAACTTTTTTTTTTCTTCTTCTTACTTGATTCTGTAAGTAACTACATAATTTTATAATAAGAAGCGAGCACTGTTTGTTAGTTTTGCTAAATAGTAGCTTTGACTGTGTTGTTTGTTTATTTGGGAATGCAGGAACAGCTGAGGAAAGAGCAGAGCAGGTCAGAGGGGCTGGCAGCAGAGGTGATGACGCTCTCCGCTGATCTTAGGCGTGCTGTTCAGTCCCACAATACTCTCACTCGCTTGTAATTGATTTTCAGAAAGATCTTTTTATCTATATTCAATCTTTTGTTATCCTAATTATGAACAGTATATCTGTTTACTTTTTGCCTTGTGTGCGATGCAGGTATAGGCCACTTTTAAGAGAGATAGAGAACAACCTGATGAAAATGAAACAAGAAACTTATTCTACTATTCAGTGAAGAAAAGGTAACATGAGCTCATTCTTTAAAAAAAGCATCTTTGTTCCCGTGTCTCTAGAATCGATGCGGCCATGTGGTTGTCATAATTTTGGGGTAAATTAGGCATTCATCCTTACAAAATTAGAGAGGGGTAAGCTTTACTGTTTTGCTCACCTTGTTGCTTAATTATCTGATATATGGAGATGATTGAAATTTTCATTAATGGGATTGATGTATATAGGATGGTTATAAGAACCCTTCCACTGCTTAAATCCTTGATAATTCAATGAGGAACGTTTTATTTTATTTGTTTTTACTTTTTTGACGCACTTTTTTTATTTTTTTTCTTGCTAAATTGTCAACTATGTTGGTCTATTCTTGGTTTTCAAGGCAAATAGCTGCAAAAATTACAATTGCACTTTTGTTATCGTTTTTTTTTCTTAGATTGGATGAAGTAATTGAGGTCTTTATGGCTACTATGCTTGCGGCAGGTGGTGTGATACCGGAGTAACCGGATGATTGTTAAGATAGATCCGTTTTATGTATATACGGGCGTATTTACCAACGGTACAGCAACAATTAAAATAAAAAAAAAAAACACACACACACCACTCAGTTTGACAGTATTATTAGGTCATCATGACAAACAATACACTTTTGTGATTGTTTACTTGACACCAGAAAAGAGCGTATGTCTGAGGTGTAGAGAAGGCATCTGGGTGTATGCCTAGAGTTCTCAAAACCGTGCCACCGTGGTCAAACACGGCACGATAAGGACACGGCACGGTACTGTTCACATGCCGTGCCTTAGCGTGTCGTGCTTGGGTTTCCTACTGTAGGGCACGGGCACGGCACGGCACGACAGGGGAAAACGATTAGACACAACACATTTAGGCACGACACGACGACACGACTAGACATGCTAGGAACAACTAGGCACGACTAGGCACGACAGGCACGAAAGTTCAATTTTTTTTTAATTTAACGAGCGGCGGTAATTTTAAAGTTACAATTTAGTGGCAAGAATTTTAAGTTTTCATAAAATTTGCAGCTAACTCGAGACGTTCATATATGGTACTGTTGACATATGCTAGCTGTTTTCCCATAAAATATAATTAGAAAATCAAATAAATATTGGTAAAGTATTTTTGGTGGTCGGGAACTCGAAATCATAATGCAGTGAGCATCTGGCTGGCGCAGGCACGATCTATAAAATTTGAGATTTTTTTTTTTTTTTTCATATTTTTATATTTTTGTAATTTTTTTTCTTATTTTTTGGATTTTTTTAATTTTCGGCACGATCAACACGAATAAGGCACGCCATGCCAAAGCAACACGGCACAGACATGCACGTCACGATTAGGCACAGCACAGTTAAGACACAGCACGTTTAGGCACAACCTCTTCTAATTTTTGGCACGGCACGGTAACAATAATAAAATAATAATCGTGCCGTGCCGTGGCTTGGCACGGCATGAATTTAGAACTCTATGTATGCCTTTGAAGTTTGTTCTGATGGAGAAAAACGAAGACCCTTGACCAATTCAAGTAACCCGTGGCATTTTAATACTGGCTGAACTGTAACTATTTGGCATTATGGCAATGTACCAATGGAGTGCCAAGAGATTATGATAACATATACAAGTATACAACCTAACCTCATCTTAACATGCTTCAACTTGGATTACAAGTAGTCAAACACAGTGCCAAATTACTGACTTGATGCAGAATATGCAGTTTTAAGTTGCCATATAAAATTAAGAGCAAAGCTCAGCGGAGGATTGTCAACCACATATAAACTGTAATCAAATTGTCATAATCAAGTACAAAGCTCAGTGAAGCAACTGTATAGGCCAACTTAAAATAAAGTCATGGACGAGTTAGATGATTACTGTTGAAGTGTTGAGAGAATTAACCCTGACACAGTTTGATCCAATACCAGCATCTACTCTCGGCAACATGGGGAACCAGGCATCCAGTTGCAGCAATGTTGCTTTGCAACATAAAAGAAAAAAAATTAGGATTGTCAGCTCCAGTGCATAATCTAGTATAAAAATGGTATAACATGATTTCAAAATACAAAGAAGACTCCTGAAAGATAATCACAAATTAATCATATCTACAGCCTACAACATGGCATCCTCAACACACACACAATGCAATAGTTCAAAGAAGTAAATATAAGAAAAAAGAAAAGAAAAACTCCTGGAACTTCCTGCAGAATAGTTAGACTAGACATTTTGTTGACGATAGCCCCTATGATAACATGACGGCCTCTCTTGGACCCCCAACCTTTCCTCCCCTCACATGGGAAGCTTCCAGATTTCTCCATCTGCTAAATCAGCAACAAGCCTGAAATTCAGATATTAGCCAGTGGCTTAGCAAAGCCATATCAATTGATTCCACATATAAAAGACAAACAAATGCATTTATTTAGGTAAGCCAACCAAACAAATGCCTTCTTACCTTCAGAGAGGAATTTACAGTATAAGCTTGATCTGATATGATATTAGCAATATTGCTATTATCAGAGATGAGGATTTAAATTAATTGTACTGAAATAAAATTGGGAAATTGAAGTTCTGACACCAAAATTACATGCGCTCATTGATTACTTTGGAAAAAGAAATCCAACCAAGGATCCAAGTTTACACAACAATTTGCCTTAAACAATGACATGGGATAATGGATGATACATTAACAAGACATCATAAGCTCTTCTATTGAACCAAGGTGTTAATTAAATTCTTATTAACTTTCTACACAGCATAACAGTCATAATTACAACGACCAACTATACGATTTACATTCCTAGACATCACCATTGTTTTTACCCCAAAAAAAAAATAATTGGATGAAAATAGGCAAAGAGGTTTGCAACAGCTATACGAGCTACTAGTGCAGTGTAGGGTAGTGCACAGAGGAGTTAGATTGGAGTTCATACAGGATCTTGCCAGGCTTTATAGAGAATAGTAGGGAGAACAAAGGGGTGGTTGAGGATGAGACTTGAGACTAAGGAATAGGAGGGCAAAAGGAAGGAAGCACAGACCTGAGCTAGATCAAAGTACAAGTGAGATGTCATATCTTATTGGCAGTGATGTATTTAGGTTTCTTCTCAGCGGGCTTGAGGATCTGGAAAGAGCACATCAAGGTCTCATCGACACTCATCATGGCCCCTGCATTGTCAAACTCCCCGCAGTAATTCGGAGCTGAGAATACCGTAACCAGCTGCCGGTTCGCAAAGAACTCGTACCCATCCTCCACCACCTGCATTAATTAATTTCACTTCACTATAATGAAATGGCAGCACGACAACGGAAGACCAGAAAATTAGTATGATAGAGAGAAATAGAATTGATTAGAGACCTGGTGGGCCCGGCAAACGAGGTCGAGGTCCTGCTTTGCAAGAAATTCTGAGACCTTGTCGGGGCCGAAAGTGTAGGAGACGCCCCTGTCATTCATGCCCCAGCCCTGGATGTCATGGCCGGGGTCAGACCAGAGGAGGTCGCACAGGAGGCCAGTGTCAGGAACATCGGAGGGGCGCGAGAGGCGGCGGATCTGATCGAGGGAGGAGAGGTCGGGGGAGAGGCCGCCGTGCATGCAGAGGATCTTGTCGTCGATGAGGGCAGCAACGGGGAGGCAGTTGAAGCAGTCGGTGAAGAGCTTCCAGAGACGGACGTTGAAGCGGCGCTTGCACTCGTCGTAGAAACCGTAGATGCGGTTAATGGAGGCACACTCGTGGTTGCCTCGCAAGAGGAAGAAGTTCTCTGGATACCTGATCTTGTAGGCAAGCAGGAGGCAGATGGTCTCGAGGCTCTGCTTCCCACGGTCCACGTAGTCACCCAGGAATAGGTAGTTGGCCTCTGGTGGGAATCCTCCGTACTCGAACAGCCGCAGCAGGTCGCTGTACTGCCCGTGGATGTCCCCTGCAGGTCCCATCACATCCATAGTCATCCCTCATGCTCATATAGTCACATTGCATTCATTTCATTCACAGTAAAGCAAAGTGAACATGCTCAAAATTAATTAATGAGTTGAGAACATCATCCCAATTAACTTACTTAAATCATGCAATGCAGTACTAATTATTTATTAAAAAAAAGAGAAGAAGGAGATACGAACCACAGATCTTGATGGGGGCTTCAAGTTCGAGGAGGTTGGGTTGGCTGAGGAAGATGTCGCGGGAGGAGGCGCAGAGCTGCTTTATCTCCGCCTCCGACAGCTGCACCTGCTTTCCCGGCCGCTCCCTCCGCACCTCCACCAGTCGCCGAATTATGTCGTCCACTAATGCCACCTCCATCCCCGCCTTTCCTGTTCCCTTTCCCTGCGCCGTCGCTGCCACCGCCGCCATCCCCCCGCTCCCCTTAGCTTAATCTCCCCCTTTCGCTTCTTATTTGTTTGCTATTAAATAATTTAAATACCTCTAAGGATTAATAGGTAGGCTGGAGAAATGAAATAAATAGGATTTTATTTAATTAGATTCTGACACCGAGAGATAGAGACGAAGACAGGCGAGTGGTGGCAGGTGGTGATGATGGACATGGTGGTAGAGATTCATTGGAAGTTTGGAACAAACCGGGGAGGTGAGGTGGCGGTGCTCGCATGAAAAAAGGCCCGGCTCCGAATTTCGAATTACAAAAAAAATCCTAAAATTCCGGGGAGGTTTATTTTACAGAAGGTGAGGGTGCGGCCGAGCGCAATTATTTAGGGCTGCAAATGAATCATACCAAATCAAACTTTTTCAATAAAATTCGAACCGAACTTGTTTGATTTTCAGTTAGGGGTGTCAATGAAAACCATTTACTCATTTATCCTACCCGTATCGTATTCGATAAGTCGGATATGGATAAGAATTTTTTTTTCGTTAGCTTATTGAGTATGGATATGGGTAATGATTTTTTTTCGTTAACTAAATGGGTATGGGTACGATAAAGGCTATTTCGTACCCATTGGGTAACGGATAATTATATAAAATAAATTACATATAGATATATAAATGTTATATTCAATTTATTCAATTTTATATTTCTCATATTATTGTATCAACGTTAATTCATAAGAAAATATATGCATTTTGGTGTAAGATGAATATAATATTAAACATATTACTTTTTTTATTTGAATGTTTTATTATTTAATTAACGAATTGAATTTTGAATTTGTTAGAAGAGATATTTGAATTTTTTGTTTTTTTTCCTTTATAAAAAATTTATTAGTTAGAATTGATTGCATATTTGTATTTTGATATTTATATTAATAATTGTGATTGCATATGTATGACATGATGAATTTTGATAGTATATTTGTAAAAATAATAAAACCAATATATTAGTGTTATTCGTTATTCACCCACTACCGTTTCGTTGCCCACTAATTTTAACGGACGGGTAGGGTAGGGTAAGGCAAATTCTTAACGGATAAGAGTAGGGTATGGGTAAGGTCAACTCTTAGTGGGTATGGGTATGAAAATGCTTCCACCCTACTCGTATCGTACCCATTGACACTCCTATTTTCAGTCGAACAAGCTAAGGACTTGTTCGGCTGCAGTCTGAGAATAGAACTGAGCACATGAATGGGTGAACAGTAAACTGCGTATTACTGTTCACGTGAGAAAAAAAAAATCAATTGAACAGTAACATGTGGGTTGGCAGCCAAACAGGCCCTAATTGTGAATTGTGAATTTTTTCAAATCGAAGTCATTGCATTACGAACCACAAATTTTTTTAGCAGCCATAATTATACTGGTAATTTATGCATTAGCTTTTTTTCATGCAGAATAAAATTCACACAGTTTCTTTTTATCTTTTACATTTTACGAATTCACACTGATATATTATGGGTCAGTTCAAAATTCCTTTACCTTTTATGATGCTGGATTGATTAAAATTACAGCATGGATCTAGTCAGATGAAACTTATTCTATTGTTAATTTGTTAGACTGAATTATTTTCCTATTATAAGTTACCATTATATTAATAATTTTGAGGTCTGATATAAATTAGTTCCTGCATTATTAAAAAAAATGATGGTTGAAACCATTGGTTGCATTATTTGAGATTCAAACTTAAATAGTTTACGAATTAATTTTGAACGAATTATACTTAGTTTGAGTTTGAATTGTTAGTGTTGTGATATAGAAGCCAATCATAGGATGATTGTTTTCTAAGTTTTGTTTATGTAATTGAATGATTATGTTTATCATTTTGTTCCTTGAGTATTTTATTAATTATAGATCATTCAGGTTGAGGACTTGGAATTGTGGAACTCTATACATGTGTTAATAAATACTCTAAATTGCCCCTAGTCTTGGTAATTAACAAGGGACATTAATTACCGGTATAAGATTAGCATTTGGATTAGATGATGATCATGTTCTGCAGATCATATGACAAGGAGTTGTCAATCTGATCAAATGGATACCTGATGGAGATCAGGGGATTGGACGTGACCAAAGTAAAACATTTAATATGGATTGTGTTTGTGTCATTAATGTTTAATTTGTGTCTAGAATTCTAAGGTACGAGATGATTGTTTCTCTCACATGTGAATATATATTCGTGGATATTATCCAACGTTGTCCGTAACTGGCAATTATACAAATTCTATCTCAGTATGTATTTCTTATGTGGAGGGATAGTAATTATCAAGAATACCAATGTCCCTCATATAATGAGCGATGATATCACTGGGCCCCTTGATGAAATAATACAAGTATGTGCACATATGATTAAGGAGTTAATTATAATTACTGAATTATTTCGAAATCAAGAAACGAGTAGATTTGCAAGGATGACACACTCCTACCTTGGATCTATTCATGATATCATGAGACATGGAATTGACACGAGGCAATTATTGCTTAGGGATCGTGATACAGTATGGTACTTATCATCTGTGTCATTTGGGTAATTACAATGCATATTGCTAGGTGCCGCTTGTAATTTATGGAATCGAAAAGAGTTTCAGATTCTATTGCCGAATGACATAGATCCCACAGGGTCACACCAATAAGAAATTAATTAGAAAGGCTCCTTAATTTATTTGACATGTATGACATGATAAATAAATTGGTTTCTCCACTAAAACATGAGAAATATAATTATTTGGATAATTATATATGATACTACAATTAATTAGATTAATTGTATTTGATTAATTCAAACAAGGAAAGTGAAACTTGGCCCAATAAACAAAGCCTAATGACTGTTGTTAATTATGGCTCATGTTTATTTAAAGAATTGTTTCCATAATTAAAAGTTAGCCCAAAATAGTTTACCACGTTTTCTGAAAGCTGCTGCGCAATGTTTTTTATTTGGGCCATATATTTCTAATACGATATCCGTTTTAGCGTTCTATATCTTTCTGGAAAGGTTATAGAAAAATCTACAACTTTGTATTTCTGGAAGAAAACCAAATTAGAAATATATCATGCTCAAAAACGTGGTAGAACGTGGTGCTAAATTTAGACTACCATGTTCTGGAAACTGTTGCGCATGTTTCGTATTTTGACGATAACACCCTTATACGATGTTTGTTTTGAGCGTACCACATATGGATAGAAAGGTAAAAGAAAGATCTATAACTTTTATTCAGAGAGCAGAATCTAATTCGAATTAGATCGTGGTCAAAAACGTGGTAGAACACGGAGTTAATTTTGGAAACAGAATTTCACATTCCTTATTTGCTATATATGCACTCTCTCTCATTCCTTTTGAGGGCAATTCGTTTTGAGAGTTGAAGTTCTGCCGAAACTCTTTCTCTTTCTTGTTTCTCTCTCATGTGTTGAGAACCCACAAACCCTAGAATCAAGATCTTGTTCTCTTGGAGGATAGGGATTAAGGAGCGACCAAATTACTACTCTCTAGCAAGATGAAAGTTTGGTTTCTAATTAATTTCTTGGTGGATACCGTGGAGGGTTTCTACTTTGGAGTCTCATCTTGGTACAAGTCGTTCAAGGTCACGCACACATCAACCACCAGGGCGCTGCAAAGCATCAACCACCATTAGCATCGATCAACAAGGAGGTGGATGCTACAACCCTACATCTCAAGGATCTTCATTTCTTGTTTGGAGACAAGAAACTAAAGGTATGATGCTTATTGATTTGGAAATTGATTTTGATTTGATTTTAGTCATACATAATGATCTTTTGGTACTTTTCTTGTCAAATTTTTTGAAATTCCGCTACCTTAAGTACCATGAAAACCTAACATGAGTAAGATTCGAACTGAACTGGTTTAATTTGTTTCAGAATGAACTTCAATTGAACGAGTTAATTTAAATTTTTTTCGAATCGAAATTAATCGAAATTAATCGAATCACGAATTACGAATTTTTTTTTGCAGCTCTGGGCGCAATATTATTACTACTATTATTATATATTAGTAGTAGTATTAGTAAGATTAGTATAATCTGCTAACTCTGCTGACTTGGAATCAGCCCCGCAGTAGGAAAATAAACCCTACCGGGGGCCACAGAGGCACTCGGTCGTGCTGGAGTGGGACCCACATGCCATACCAGTCCCTCATTAGATGGAAAATGGGATTATGGGATGAGATGCCGGAAATAAATCTGCTGTTATTCCAAAGGTTTGAAAAAGGAATTAAGATTCAGGTAAAATGAAATATAGAAAGGTTCTTAATTCTCGTTAAAGAGTCGGTATTCACAAAAATTAAGAAATTAAGAAGAGGTTAGCTAATATCAAATCGGTTGTTTCTGAGATCCCGTGCAACCAAGTTGTTTTTTAATTTTCAAAGTTCAAAACGTCGATCCAAACTGTTAAATGTAATTTCTATATTAAAATGTGCTTGGAGACCAAATTTTACATTTTTTGGAATTTCTTTTACTATTTAGGCACTTTGAAAAACGCTAATCCAACGGTGGCTTAACCAAACAGTAAAACTAGAAGCTACTGTTAGATCATCGATTTTCAAAGTGGCTTAATAAAATAGTAAGCAACTTTTAAAAAATATAAAATTTGATCTCTAAACACATTTTAATATAAATAACACATCTAACGGTTTAGATCGATGTTTTGGACTTTGAAAATTGAAAAACAATTTGGTTGCACGGAATTTCAAGAATAACTGATTTGATATTAGCGAACCTCAATTAAGAAAACTAAATAAGATAAAATACATTTCAAAGTGATCGACGTTTTGGACTTTGACCACCGACTGCTGAGTTGGTCTCTCCTTTTGCTTACCATCCACATATTTTCTTTCTAAAATTAGCTTCATTTCTTATTATTTTATTTTCATATCTTCAGATCTTCCTATCTCCTTCTTATTTATTCAATACCTCATCATATTATCATTATATATTTTATTTTAAAGAGTTTATATATTGAATATCAACATGCAGCGAGGATTTTCATCGGATAGTAAAATAACAAGAAGACTAAAAATTTCATTCATAATATTAAATATTCTAATAAATAATATTCTTTTTTTTATATAAAAAGACAACAAACATAGTAATGAGTTTTGAAAAATTATTTTGCAGATTCAGGACATGGATTCGCAAAATAATTTTCCCAATATTAAAATATTAAAAATATTTTTATATTTCTTTAAAAATAGATGAAATAATATATAATTAAATTTATTAGAAAGACTGTGAGAAATAATTCGGATTAATATTTTTTAGTCGGATTTTTTTGCGGCTGTAAGAAAAATTAAAATATTTATGTGTGTGTTAATAGAAAAAAAAATAAAAAAAAATTGGATCTAAGTTATTGATTCCGGTTCGAAAGTCACTTTTAAATAAATAAATAAATTATTGTGGTCCTTCTAGTACATTCAAATTCTAAGATACTCCATCTATTTTTTAAAAACAAATTTTGATTTGACATTTCGGATGTCAAATCAAAAAAATTTTAAATAGAAGAATCACGATATTTTCTTTATTTACTCAAAAGTGACTTTTGAATCGAGATCAATAACTCAGATCCAATTTTTTTTTTCTAGTAACACAGAAATATTTTAATTTTTCTTATGGCCACAAAAAATTCAGCCTAAAAATGTTGATCCAGGTTATTTGTTGCAATCTTTCTAATAAATTCAATTATATAATATTCCATCTATTTTAAAAAAATATAATAATATTTCTAATATTTCAATACAAAAAATAAATAAATCATAACATCTTCTATTTAATTAAAATATGAAAACCAGAAATCCTATTTTTAGTAAATAATTTTCCAAAAATAGGATTCTCAAATGCGGGATTTCATAGCTTAGCCTTTGGGTTTGAGAAAGTACGATGAGTCCGGACACCGTAAGAGGAACTGAAACCTGAAACTTGAGTTAGGAGTTTCTTAGTAAATTCCTTCCCAGCTAACTGTGAACAGAGTGACTAGTGGGAAAGCAAGAGGACTCAGAGGCGTGGTACTTTCTTTATTCAACAATCATTCTCATGGACTTAATTGGTCATTTAGGTGGATTGATCCCTATATCCCTTCTTTCTCAATATGAGTATTCGGATAGTATTCGCCTAACTGTTCTTTCTCTTTTGATAGGTGTTCTGTAAACTTCCATTTTTCTTCTGTTGGAACTTGGAAGTAAGTATGTTTCGGCGAATGTAGATTTGTAAATGTTGTATTTTTTGAATATTAATAAAAATTTCGGTCATTATTTCATTATATATGTTATTCAAACAAATCTTTTTTTATGCAAGTGCTCAAATAGTAATGATCTCCCATTCTATTCTCAAGTGATTTCTTACCATAATTATTTGTCAAAAAGTCCTTTCAATAGTAGCAGTGACCACCATCAATATCAATGTCAATTTCACTAATTTGTAAACCTAAAATAAACAATGTACATAGTAATACAGAGACATTTAGCTGTACTTGATAATCCATCTCATGCCTAACACTTTTCTCTCTAGCATAATTTGAATGGTCTCTAGTTCATCAAATTCAAACATTTTCTTCAAGCATGATTGTGCCAACTATTTGAATCACTAATATATCATCAAATCCTTTCTTGCATTTCCAATTTCTATAAATCCTCTCCTACAAAGTTGGCCCTTCCACCTATTTTGAGATTTTATGGTCTAAATAGATAACAACAAAGACAAAATACCGCATCTTTATTTATTATATTCCAGCTAAGAATTGTACTGATTAAACCAACATTTTTTAAATCTTCTAATTGAGCCATGAGAAAAATTGTGGTTGTTAGGCTGACATATGTAAAATCGATATATACAATAATGCTTATTTGGATTATATTGAGATATGAATGGTAAGATTAGAAGGATGGTCTTGTTCAACAATATTAATTCAATGATTAGAGCTCAAACTAGATTCAATCTGTAGTGATTCTTATGAAAGTGAATTAATTGGAGGTTTAGATAGTTTCTTAAAATATTTGTTATCTTGAAATACTCTGATTGACAAACTTAAAAAATAAGTTAGAAAAGCCTAGCTACTATAATCTGATCTATAATAGATTACTATAAGTACTAAAAAAAAGAATTTAGAACTTAAGCATACATATATGGAAGCTAGCCTGTGATTGGTTTTCTTTACATGCATCTTAAAAGACAAAGCTCATTATATTCCAGGTGCTACAGATTCAACCACCCAAAATGCAGTAAGCTATTTCAATTTGCAGAACAGAAAAAAAAAAAAAGTTAGGGTTACTGGTAAAAATATCAGGATTTCTGCCGCTGAGCCTGAGCCGAGGCGAGCCGCATACTATCTTGTCACCATCAGTATGATTTTAATTAGTTTGCTGTTCTTTTATAGAAATTTTAATTTGTTGTTCCTTTTGCGATTTTAGTTCAGAATTAAGATCTGAATCCGCTTCAGCGAAAACAAAAGAACGATTAGCGACTAGCAAAATTAGTTGGACTGCGAAAAAAGAAAACAAAAATCAGTTGGGTTACGGGTCTGCAGCTGGAAAAATGTATTGGGCTCCAATAGGGGTAGGCAATAGTCCGATAATAGATGAGCTAAAGTTATTTTTAAATAGATCTGCTCCTGTATCAATACATCTCCACCGCTATCATCATCTTAATCATCTTCAAAAATGAACATGATAGTGTTATGTAGTTTAATATCTTAATCATCTCCTCGGGTTAATTATGCCCACTTATTTATTATTCATTACAAAAAATATTATGCCTTCATAGACTCATAGTTATATAAACTTATTATTCACTAATCATAACAAAAGAAGGGTCTAATAAAATTTTGTTTGACGGTGCTATCATATCAGTTGGGGATGCAGAGCATTGCTATTTGCTAAAGTAGTAGAATTAGAATGGGAGATGGAATTGACGGCGTATAATGCAATGAAATAGATTCGTTTTGAATTTTAATAACTCTCCTGAGCACCTGTCAGTGAAAGTGTAAGCAACGGACGATTAGTTTTGAAATAGAAGATTGAAAGTGAAGGAGGGGATCGAGAGAGAGGCCCGCAATCGCAAACAAAGCCCAGTAGGCAATAAAGTTGCTTTTTAGGTTTTGTTTTTGAAAAGAAATTGGCACCAAGCGTGCTCTTGCCGCATCCTATTCCCATTTTCTACCTTCTCTTCTCTGTTTCATTGCTTTGCTTTGCTGTTATTTCTTTATTTATTTAATTTGTTTGCGACTTGTGAGATAGTGAGAGAGGCGGGAATAGAGAAGAAGAGAGAGGAGAAGGATGGGATGTGAGGGGGGACAAGAATCTCTTCCTTTCCTTGCCACCACCTCATTTATTCTCTCCACCTCCATCTTCACCTCCAACTCAACAATCCAATTTGACTCCTCTACATCTAGTATTCCCTTTCCTTTTCCCTTTGTTTCACCTTTTCTTTTTCCATTCCAAAGTATAAACAAAAGTCACACAAAAATTTTAAGAAAAAAGGATTGAGCTGTTAACTTGTTATTTATATATGATGCCTGGGGTGGGGGAGGAGCAATTGTTTCTATTCCTCCTTCAATCCTAATTTGCTAATTTCATATTACCTACACAAGCAGCTAGCCATCCACTTTATTCTTCTCTCTTTCTCTCCTCACCTTTACCTCACCGCTTGCCCCGACCTACTCACCCTTTTTCCTCGATTCAAAGTTACTTTTTTTCTTGTTTCTTTTTTTGGTTTTTGGTGGCATCAGCTCCAATCACTGCCCCCATGGCCTCCTCCTCTTTCTCCCATTCCTGCATCCACGGTATGTATCTCCTTCGTTCTCTCTCAATTCTTATCCTTTTGCTCCGACTATAGGCTGTTCATGCTCCGCTGCCAAGCATTGAAGTTTGTGATTAGTTTACCATGAGGTAATGACAGCAGAAAACTGAATTAATTCAGATCGTATAGAAAGATGAACAGTTGAGATGCATTCTCTGTAACATTGCTGTAGCTAAGGCCATTCAGAATTTTTATAGTATAATATATAGTTTCCTTTTTTCTTTCTTATTACATGAGATAGGAGTAGGTCCGATGGGCATTGGATCTACTTTTAGGTTCAATTAGCTCTAACACCGTACTATTAGCATGAAGATTTGTGCGCACATAAATTGAAACAGACCTGCATGACTTTTAATACACCTAGCAAGGATCTTGATGCAATTGAATGGTCATTTCACCCATTGAACCAAAGTAGGTCCGATGGGCATCGGACCTACTCTGAATTGTTATTACATTACTTATTATCCTATGAAGTATTACACCCTTCAGCTAGCTTACGCATCTGATTAAAAAAAAATAGAACAATAATCCAATCAATTCAATGTGATTTGTTGGTAATATTGCAATTTATAATCCACAAAAACTGTTAAACAATCACCTTCTAATCATAGATGCTTTCCACAAGTTTTTCTTGTTTTCATCTAAAAAACAGAACATTAATTATATTACACAATAATTAGGAATTAGGATCATGCTCATTATTGTATTTTTCAAACTCACAATTAATAAACAAGTAGGTTGCTGATGATGGACAAAATTGGGGTTGAATGATGTGCTTTAGTCACCAAAATATTATATTGTAAGAAATTTGTTGTTAAAACCTAAGAGTATCACCGTGTTAACTTGCATGATCTGTTTTCCTTTTTTTGCCCTTCAAAGTTGGAAAAGAAGTAGATATATAGTCTAGGAGGTATAATAATTAAACTTATGCTGGCTTATCAATTTGGAGATGAATTAATTTGATGGCAGATACATCATGTGCAAGTAGAAGATCTGGTTTAATAAAGTGGCTGTGCAAACTACTCAGAGGAAGGAATCATGCCGAATCCGGTGGGAGGCGGCCACCTCGTGTTGTTGGCGAAGAGAACATGCTATGGCGAGAACCCAACAAATCAAGAGTAATCTCTTCCCTTTCATTTCCCTGAAATTTCTCTTTCACCTTTTTCTTGTCTCCTGGAGTAAAGATTAAATTGAAAAGAGATCAAGGAATGCTTAAATTTTCAGGATGATCAGTCTAAAGCCGATAACGAAGAACTGGACCGTGCCATTGCACTTTCTCTTGCAGAGGAGAATAAGCATCCAAAAGGCAAATACTTTCTACATAGTTCTTAGTTTCAGAACTCAAAGCTTCACAGTGATTAACTAATCTTTTGCAATATGTTTGACTTGAAGGTCAAAATGCACCTGGGAAAACTGACGAAGAACTCGCCAGAGAACTGCAACAGAACTTGGGACCATCGGCTTATTACCCAAATGCACCTGTACAATTCTTGCCAAGGGGACACAGGTACTGGTATTTTTCTCTCGTGCATTTTATTCATGCAGAATTTAACTGGCAAGTTTAAATTTGGGGTCATTTAAAAGAGAACTGCATTTTACAGAGTGTGTGCGGCTTGTCAACGAGAAATAGGATACGGCCATTACCTAAGCTGCATGGGTAACTTTTGGCACACGCAGTGTTTTCGTTGCTCTTCTTGTGGCCATGCAATTCGTGAGACTGAGGTACACTCATTTGCATGCAATATAGGGTCATATGTTGTATTTTATATACTTTTATAATCCAATTATCTTATGACTGGTGTATAAAATCCTCTTGTGGAATTGGTGTTGCAGTTTACACTGTTAGGGACTGACCCATACCACAAACTGTGCTACAAGGAGATGCACCACCCGAAATGCGATGTGTGCCATCAGTTTGTAAGAATCATACCCACTCTCTTTGAGTAACACACATTTATGATTCTGAATGTATGATACATGAAATGATAAGTATGGAAATGAAGAGAAGACATGTTTGGTTTATTGGCAGATACCAACAAACAGGACAGGGTTGATAGAGTACAGAGCGCATCCATTTTGGGGTCAGAAGTACTGTCCTTCGCATGAGCATGACAATACCCCCCGCTGCTGCAGTTGCGAAAGGATGGAGTCAAGGAGCATTAAGTACATTGCACTTGGAGATGGAAGGAGTTTGTGTCTAGAGTGCCTCGACTCGGCAATAATGGATACAGGCGATTGTCAGCCTTTGTACCACTCAATAAGAGATTATTACGAGGGGATGAATATGAGAATAGATCAACAAATTCCAATGCTTTTGGTTGAGAGGCAAGCACTCAATGATGCCATGGAAGGAGAAAAAGATGTAATATAAACTATCCATAGTTAAAATTTAAGTTTTACTTATTTTTTGTGTTTATCTTAATCTTTTTATTTCTTCTTTAGGGCACACATCACATGCCTGAAACAAGGGGATTGTGTCTCTCTGAGGAGCAGACTGTCAGCAGTGTGAGTAATTTGCCTGAAGAACTGTTTCGATTGAAAGAAAATTGACAACATGATATCAGCTTTTGTAATTAACTTTTTTCTTAAGCTTTCACCACTAACCTTTTCTTTTATATTATACAGATACTAAGGCGACCAAGAATAGGCGGAAATAGAATACTTGACATGAGGACGTACCCACAAAAACTAACACGTAGATGCGAAGTGACAGCAATTCTAGTTTTATATGGTCTTCCCCGGTTAGTTTATTGTTTAAGATTATTACTATTCCATTGAGATTATCATACAAACATGAGATATTTGACAGATATTCGTGAATTTTCTTTTTATTCCAGGCTTCTAACGGGTTCTATTCTTGCTCACGAACTTATGCATGGATGGCTACGCCTCAAAGGTATTTACTGCATTTACCAATACATCAGGACAAACCTAGTCAAAAAGAATATCAATAGATGTTGTGCTCAACTTGGAAGATTTTCATTAATTTACCAGCATCCTCTATCTAAAAATTTACATTTTCTTCTTTTGGTTTAGTCACTCGCTTTTAGTTTATAAAATGTGAAACAATCACAGATTTTTATCCCCTTTATGTGAATTAGGATACCGCAATCTAAGCCCAGAAGTAGAGGAAGGTATATGTCAAGTGCTATCTTACCTATGGCTTGAGTCAGAAATTGTGCCGGACACACATAATGGGGCATCTTCCTCCAGTTCTGCCCCATCATCGTCGGCCTCATCAAAGAAAGGAGGCACGTCGACGATGGAGAAGAAACTCGGGGAATTTTTCAAGCATCAGATCCAACATGACACATCATCTGCTTATGGTGAAGGCTTCAGAACAGCATATGCATCAGTCACCAAATACGGCCTGCGCCGCACACTCGATCACATTCATTACACCGGACGGTGCCCTATTTAGTTTAACATAATCCCTCGAGTATTAAAAGTGTACCATTCACGCCAAAAGAAAATGATATCGACATTGAGTGTTGCACAAAGAAAATGTTATAATCAGTTTATTTGTTGGCTTTCTTGAGTGAAAAAGAGGCCATATTGTTGTATCGTTGTGAAATAAGTTGTTGAAGCACTAAAGTTTAACAGATGACCCGCATATGATAGTTGGCCTTATGTGGTTAAGAATACCAAACTCTTTCTTCAATGCAATTGGTTTCCAATTTAGGATATCAATATTATTATTTTTTAATCAACACCTACCTCCCTGGAAAAAAAAAATCAACGAATTAAGCAAGTATTTAACTAATCTTACAATGATATCTATATTTTACGAATAGAACAAGAATGTTATTAAGCCATCTAGTGTTGCATGTATATACATATATTATACCCAAGTAATAGAGACAATATTAATATTTTTTTTATGCGACGCGTACCTCCCTTTAAAAAATCCACGAATTAAGCAAGTATTTATTGAATCTTACAATGATATCTTTATTATACGAATAAAACCAGAATGTTATTAAGCACATCTAGTGTTGTATTTATATACAATAACATCTATTATACCCAAGTAATACAGACAATATCAGGTTTATACCTATACTCACAAAATCAATATCTTTGTATAGTTTTGTATTATAAATAACTTAACCATTTCTATATTATATTAAAATTATACACAAATGTTACAGTGGTACTAAAATCTTGATACCAGAAAAGAATCACAGAGATGCAGATTTTGAGAATAGCGGTTCCAAAAGGTGCACTCCGGTTTGCATCAGATAGTTACATGTACACAAAACAAGGAAAGAAGTCATGAGAAAACAAGGACGACCAATAAAATTTTCAAAATTAAAAAGGAGCAAGAAACAGAAAAGGAATATTATATTTTACAGCAGGAAAATGTAAACCCTGACAAGATCAAGCAAGTCATACCAGAAATAAATACCCCTGTGAAATGGGGTAATAATACACCCTTGTTGATTGCAACCATCAAAATTGGATGATTGATTGTACACTCTGCTCCAGTGTTATAAATTTCTCTGACCACAAAACTGTGGTCCAATAATAGACACACTGAATATTAAAAAGGAAATAAAAAAGGAAAAAAAGAAGAAGAAAAGGCGAGTATTTCTTTCTGTTGTGGCAACATCCACAAAACTTGCCACCGTTTTATATCTAAAAGCTAAGAGTACACCTGAATGATTTAGCAGTAGTTCCTAATAGTTGATGTTAGGCAGGGGAGAGGCACTTCTTGAGGGTTTCATAGGTCATGAACACAATGCCAACACTTGGCACGACCTTGTAGTACTCTGGCAGGATGCCTCGGTATAATCCGCGTGGTCCCTCTGTACGCACTATCTGCCCAAATGTACCAAAAAGGCCTGTATTGTACACGCGGGCCCTACCACCTGCCCCCTCCAGTTGCATCCTTCGTCTCACCAGGTCCAAGGGAAATGTAGCTGTCATGTACAATTTAAGCAACAGCTCATTAACAATGAGGTGAGAAAATAACCTCTTCGAATTAAGACCCCATAATAGCAGTACAACAACAACACAAAAAAAAAACAGTAAAAGAAAATATGATTGTTACTTTCAAAGACCTGCAGTAAAATGGTTCACACTTGCTGCTGCTATTATTTGTCACAGGAATCTACTGCTAACATAATGAATAACTAGCCATGTTAAACTTCACAATAGGTGGATCTAGCTAACAGAAAAAATTAAATCATTCGACTTAAAGTGAAAAATAGAGAGTTTGACTGAAAAATTCAAACAAACCCGAGGTTTTTTTTTTCTTTTTTCTTCTTTGATTGAATTGTCGTAGATATTTTAACAGATCTGAGTAATGTATAGATTCAACAATTAGGTAAATGATTTTAGACATGAAGCTTGAATTCGAAACCACATAAAGGACACAAAAACAAATACAAGGAAAAACTGATTTACCAGTGGACGAAGCCACTCCAGAGAGACTTCCACAAGCCAGGCTCACCAGTGTATTAGAATCCTGTGGTCTATGCGCATGCAAAAAGAAAATAGAAGTCAGCTTAAGAGTAGAAAAAACAGGGAAAGCAAGAAGCAATGAGCATGCAAAAAGAAAATAAAACTCAAGCCATATGAAGTTGTGATGAACCAATACGAGATTAAAATGATGACCTATTCGTTTGCCAATAAGTTCTCAACGTCTCATAAACAGAAAAACTGATCGCAATGCTGGGACCCACTCCCTGCAAATTATGGAAGGCAGTTAATTCCAGCTAAAGAAAGCAAAGGAAAGCAAATAGAAAAAGGAACAAAAAAAGGGATATACGAGCAATGTCGCCCCGAGACCCTTGTAAAGGCCCATGATGCCTTCGTCTCTGCAGATGGAGCGGAGTGTATGGCTGATGCCTCTGTAATAGATTGTATTTGTCTGCAATTAAATCAGAATTGAATAAGGCATGGTTTGATTTCTACAGATAACACTCTTCATTCAGAGGTTGAAGTGGGAGGAGAAAATGAGATGATG
The DNA here is from genome assembly GCA_024447775.1 of Carex cristatella. NCBI lineage: Eukaryota > Viridiplantae > Streptophyta > Magnoliopsida > Poales > Cyperaceae > Carex > Carex cristatella. Next base: position 1,342,378 of record JAJHPF010000016.1, read on the forward strand.
GGATGAGCTGACCTGAGCAGCAAGCCGGGTTCTGACCAAGTCCAAGGGATAAGTGAGAGAGGCAGCAGTTATTCCAGCCAGGCCACCACTGATCAGTCTGACGCCCACATCGGCTGCAACAAATTCCCTGTGCCTATCTAATCCGGGTACTGTTTGTAGAAACTGAACCAAATTGAAAATAAACAGCAGTACACCAGTCTCAAATCAGTAAGAAGAAAGCATCTTTTGATTTTATTAGAGCTCAGTTGATTTAATTTTTTTATTGTGAGGTCCCAGTTTGTCAGTCGGAAGGAGTGCATGCGCTGGTTTTTTTAAAGGGTGCTAAAATAGAATAAAATAAAATAGAGATTTTGATGCACACGCACATGTTTGTAGCGCTCGTAGGCGTAAAAGCTAATGGAAGAGTAGGGGAGGCGGTGGGCGATGGTGACAAGATTCCCCTTCCAGAAGGCCATGAAGCCCTCCTCGTACACGATCCGCGACGCCTCCCGCCAGATGCTGTTATGTCGCATTGTCGCCACATCTGTGTGCATCCCTTGCACCTGATTGAAAATCATCATCATTCCCTTTTATTTGACAACATACCATTCAGTTTTCATAACAGCAATAGCAAATGATATTTAGAATAAAACCTTTTTTTTTTATTAGCCTAGGGAGAGAGCCCATACAAGAGGGTCGAGAAGAGGAGAGCGAAAGAAAGAAAGAAAGTACCTGGAAGAGGATGGTGAGGCGGGCCAGAGGGGCGGTGCATGTCTTGCTCACTGCTCCAGCAACGCCGCCTGCCAGGAGCTGCGAGACCGTCCCCAGTGGTTGATGCTGCAATTGGTGTTGCTGCTGCGGTTGTTGAGCGGCGGAGTAACGGCGAGCGCCGCCGTCCACAGAGGCGGAGGCGGAGGCGGAGGCTGCTTGAGCGGCGGACAGAGCCCTCTGTGCGCCTGATTCGACCACCATGTCGACGCGCGACTCCGTTTGCATTTTTTCTACCTTTCTCTTTCTCCTTTCCTTTTTCTCTGGCTGTTGTACTAGCGATTGATTAAATGAATTGAATTGTAAAACCCTAGTAGCTAGATAGACTGGATAATTAACTAATTTCGAATAAAAATCGTGTAAAAGGGGGGCGGGGGGCGGGAGGCGGGAGGGAAGAGAAGGAATTGGGTTTGGGGATTGCGGTTTTGTCGAATGATGGAGGGATGGAGGGATGGATTACGGCATTTACGCCTCCTTTCATCCTAATTTGCATCTGCATTTCATATAATAATAGACTTGTATTAATGATGATTATTATTATGAGTCCGGCTAATGTCATGGCGTTATAATTTCAAACTAAGTTATAATGAGTTAGTTTTTGCGATTTCAAAGTCTAAAAAGTCAATCCGAACTGCTTAACATGTTTTTCATATTGAAATGTGCTTGGAGATCAAATTTTATATTTTTTGAAATTTTTTTTACTATTTATTAAGCCACTTTAAAAATCACTGATCCAACGGTTTCACTATTTAGTTAAGCCACCGTTGGACTAGTGATTTTCAAAGTGACTTAATAAATAGTAAAAAAATTTCAAAAAATATAAAATTTGGTCTCCAAGCACATTTCAATATGGAGAACATGTTAAGCGGTTCGGATCAACTTTTTGGACTTTAAAATCACGAAATCTAAGTTGTTATAACTTTGTTATGACATTAGCCGGACTCTTATTATTATTATTATAATAATAATATAATTGTATTTATTTTGTTTGCCTCATTCGTTACTCCATTAATTACACTAATATAGTTTTATAGTTTACTAATTATATCTTTAGCGACTTGTATAATTTTTATTCCGGTCTGATGTACCGGGGGCACAATGCAAACACGGTTTTAGTATCGTTCATTAATTCAAGAAACTGACTGTGTAAGTGTGATAGTATGATAGTTTGACTGGACGTCGTGGATCAATTCATTCGAGAAAGACTGAAAGAGCTAGAGCCTACGGGAATGAATAGGAGGGTGAGACACGGAAACCGCAGATGAGGCGGGTTACGGCCTTACGGGTAAGTAAACCCTAGGTAGGATTATTCCTGCAGCATAGCATTGATTCCCAGATCCATACTTGCCCTTTGGTATATTCCTTGGGCGCTCCCGTTTTCTGTTTCCTGTTAGGCCCCCACATTCTCAATGGGCCAATAAAGCCCATTCTTTATTTTATTTTATTGGGCCTCCATATGCTTCTACAAACATATTAATTAGGCCTCAAGGACCCACGGCTCGTAATCTCATTTAAAAGTGTAAATCTTCTTACCTCAACGACGTTGTCACTCCCTATATATGAATTATGAATTCTGTGTTCTGTATTGCTGCTGAGAAAGAAAATTTACCTTCAGTCCTTCAATGGGTGTTGCCATGTTGGTGGTACATGTTGTTTTTTTCTTTTCAAAAAAATAGTGTGTTTACCTTCAATTGAAGGGTGTTGTTAACATCAACTTGTTTGAATATTTCTCATCACATCTCCTTAAAATCTCTTTGACACCAATCTTCCAAAATCAATTCAATCTAATATATCTTACGGAATACATTACTCGATCAACTGTTTCCTATAATATTTCAAGAAATCCTCTTAAATCTAAATATTTAATTCCTTAATTTTCACTATTACCTGCCTCTGTTTATTTGGACTCGGAATTGTTATTTTGTAGCACTCTGCCTCGCTTTAAATTGATTGACAACAAATTAAATCTTCTTTGATGTGGATCGTAATAAAGTGGGGGCATCCCACCGATTTCTGGTAGTAATATTGAACAGATGCCGTTTCTCAAAAAAAAAAAAAATATATTAAACTATAATAGAGTTAGTTACATTTGATAGTTAGTATTCGGTTGTAATTAGTGAAGTTGTTAAGAGAATGTTAGAAATATTGTTAGAGTTGTTAAGAGATTGTTAGTAGCATAATTGTAATTTGATAAGACTCTATATATAGAGCATAGTTATAATCAAAGATACGACCAATACAATATCATTTCATTTCTATTTCTCTCTTCTATTGTCAAAGTTTATAAACTGATACCAATACGGAAACACCAAAAGGCAACAAAGTACCCATTGTACTAGGATTCCCACAAAAATAAGAGATCATATTTAGACCTCATGATTAATCTAAAAGAAAATTGGTCGGCCTCTTTAGGGTTTCTTTTTCTTTGTTTACAAGAATTGCTTTAATTATTTGATATCAATTGCATTATGGTATTTCTTTTAATTTGAAGGATGAACTAGGTTTGCACTGATGGGTGATCAGTCTTGAATTTGATTGAGACTCACGCTACACAGACACCATCAGTTACCCAAACCAAACGTTTATTCACTTCTTTTGTTTTTTTCTTTTCTTAGATAGGACCGTGTTTGAATTTAAGCAATTATTCCCATCTTTTCACATAGGCTATATCTTGTTCAAAATTGGGACCTCCTTTAGAAAGTTAAGTTCATAGTGTTATTTGTTGTTTCGTAAGATCTGCACCATTTTGTTAATTCTCAGCGGCTATCTGATTTGCTAAGCGTCTGTAATTCAATTAAGTTGTTTCAATCAGGTTGATCGGTAATACAAAGCCTCTTTTAATTTTAAAGCTGATGTGGGTACTGCCATCTCTTATTTATAAGTTGTGAAGTAGTTTTATTTTGATATTGATTTTTAATTAATTGCACAACAACACCGTCCTCCAGAAAGGAGTCAAAATTAGGCAGTAGAATTGAAGAAGCTGAGTATGTAACAGCAATGTAATTAAAATACTAGAATAGGCAGAGCATGTTTATAAGAAGAAGAGAGCAGCACAGGCTCAAGATACACTAGGCTGTTAGTCTAGTCTCTCTCCATTCCTTCTCTCAAAATACACACAAAATTACCATTCTATCAGGCATTTACACATACCCCTTTGCAAAAAAAAAAAATTCGCATTGCCAAATATTTACATGTGCGGCATCATCTTAGATGCGTGAGTCAATTGGGGAGGGGGGCAAAAAAAATGGAAGAAATCATTAAAAAATAAACGAGGGGTCAAGTAGTTTGGTTTTCATCAGGTAAATCAGAATCATCAACTGCAGCCACTTGAGCCGGCCCCACCCTAACGGCAGACTGCACTTTGAGCAGTGGTTGAGATGATGGTGAATTTATATTGGTACTGCTTTTACTTTTATCGAGGACGATGGCATGGTCATTGGTGGTGTCCTGCTTGGTGTCTTTGAGGTCACTGGGAGGGAGGAAGCAGTCTTTGGAGAGGCCCCATATGTTGAAGTCAACCTCCTCGATGGTCCACACCTCTTCCATGCGTGTGCGGGTGTTGCCCTCTGTGGTATCTCCATAGCGGAGCAGGGAGACGGTGGTGCGGCCAGAATGGGCAATGTTGATGCCGTCAACTGGGCGGTAGTCCTCGATGACAGACTCCATGGTGGTCTCCCAGTAGACGCTGCCTTGGGCAGAGGATGACCTGATACGCAGCAAGTGGGAGTCCTCCAGCTGCACTAGCAGGCCGGTGCGCTGGCTGAAGTAGCCCCACACCGTGTGCCGCATGATCTCAACACTGCTACTGTTGCGTGCCTGAAGGCTGGCCGCCTCTGCTTCCACCTTCAGCACGAAACAGTCCTCCCCGTTTATCGACTTCTCGCCATTACACACTGAGTTTGCAAACAGATTGGCCGTCAGCATCGGATCTAATCCCTGCACGTTTTTAATTTGTCAGCACATATATATGTTATTCATATGATAATGAATTAATGATCCCCCTCTTATAAATTAGAGGCCGTTTTAGGCACAATTAAATTACCCATTCAGAAAGGAGATTACATTTACATGGGATGCAGAGCTCATGAAAATATAAAATAAAATAAAAAGGAGTGACGAAGAAATCAGTTGAGAGATTACATTTATGCACGTTGTGTACTCTCTACATTATTAGTACGCAAAATTAGCTACTCGTTTTGTGGTATAATCAAACAATAATCATTCTTTTACTTCTACTTATTATCTAGTCTCTATAGTATCAGTTAACAATTAACATAGAGATTCTTGGCACATGTAAATTTGATCTAGCAGAGAAGGGATCAAGGCCTCAAGAGAGGTTATGTCATAAGGAAGGAGATCATAATGACTCTCGTGAGGAGCATAAATTCAACTGACAAACCCAGCACACACACACACAGAGGCTACACTAGTCACTGAGACACTAACCCATCCCAGTAGTCCAGTACCCACCCACCCACCATGTGCTCCATATTTTGGCATTACATGCACCTGGCTCACATCACATGCACATGCGCGCCTCATCTATCACCTATCATCTATCCCACTGGGCACTGGACTAGACTATGTGTAATTTTTACAAACAGATGCAGATGGTGTGTTGTTCTTGTTACTCAAACATATATAATCCAATTGCAGTCAATTAGTACTCAAGTGGGCATTCAATTAAGTGGAATGGATATTCAACTGGTAATTGATTGTCGTATCTGATCAAGCAATCTTCAACTCATAATTAGTCTTAGACCCTTAGTCAATCAGTAGTCGGTGTCGGTCCCATTTGATTAATTCAATTAAGCATAATCAAATTGACTCTCAACTTTTACCCAAAACCATAAAAAAAAGAGTCACTACGAACTGATTTTAGGTGAGGTTTGAATTGGGGGGTGCATCTAATTAATATATTGTGCTCCTTTTCTTTTGTTGATCAAAAGACTTGGGGTTGGAGGGGCAAAGTCTAAAAAGAAAGGTGATCTATACAGGCATAGGCATGCATGAATCACAGCAGGATGTGAATGGAACATCAAAAAAAAAAAAAAAAAAAAAAAAAAAGGCAAAAGGCGGCCCACCAATTTAGCCTATCTACACCTACCAATTCCATTCATAATAAATTGGTATTTGTATTACATGCAGTGTATTTGTACTAGGAGTGCAAACGGACCGGATATTATCTAACCGGCATCCATATTCAAAATTAGATACATATATTTTATGTTAGAACATCTATATGTGTGTCTACAGGGGTGGAGTCAGACTTCCAGGCTATCGAGATTAAACATAAATAAAAATTAAGTATATAAAAATTTTCTGCTATGAATGAGAGTCAATTTCACCTTATCTATAATATTTTAGTTTAAATTATATTAAAAATATAGTATAAATAAAAAAAAATTGCAAATAAATGGGGATCAATTGACCCCATTCATTGAATGTATTGTGTCTATATGTATGTATGTATGTATAGTTTTAAATTTTAAATATTCATATTTAAATAGTAGATATATACTATAATTTAATAAATATTATGAAAACAAATACTTTTTTCATCGTTGTAACTAAATAAAATATTATGAACTTTTATATTTTTTAATAAATAATTTGTATTGAAAAATAGATATCCGATATGTTTGCACCCGTTATTTTATGTCAACAGCACAGGACGGCAGAAGTGGCATGCACGCGTGCATTTGACTATCTATTGGAAAGAACAGCCACCTCAAAAATCAAAAGTATGTATGATTGTTGGACAACAAGTAAAGCTTCGATTTTTTTTAATGTTTAAGAAAGAAAAAGAGAAACACAAGTGTGGACTGAAATGAAATGCATAATACTCTCTGTATTGGAAATAAATCTGCTGTGATTCTAAAAAAGTATCCATGCGATTTCAATTCCAATCATTCATATATTTCGAGATGTACACAAAATTGACTTTTTTTTTTTTAGATTCGTGTATTTTAATAAATGAAAGACTTTGATTGGAATTGCAGGATCCTATAATTCTTGAGAATCGCATCAGATTTATATCCCTCTATATATAGGCGTAGGGGTGTCAACCGATACGATACGGTTGGATAAAGATATTTGCATATCCATATCCATTATGATAATAAAAAAATAATCTTTATTCTTACGCGTCTTTTCGAATACAGTACAGGTTGGATAAACGGATAAAAAAGATGATATTGACATTTTTATTTGTGCTTTCGATAAAATATTTTTCAAAATAAGAAAAAAATAAAAAATAATAATAATGAATACAACTAATTTATATTGTAAAAATTTAATAAATTACAAAATTTTATTGTATCATGTATGTCTCATCTTCGTACAAATATATATCTATATATATAATATTATTTTTAAAAATAATCGTATACGAAAACGGGTAAAACTCAATAAGTCAATGAAAAAAAAATCTTACCTTTATCTGTATTTTCAAATACAATACGGATCGGATAGACGGATAAAATGATACAATTGTCATCCCTAGGTAGGTAATTAAATTGAAAATTCAACTGGCAGTTAATAATTAATTACGTGCTGCATATTTGTAATAATTGTTACAATGGAGTTTATTTACGTACTTGGAGGGAACGGCGGAGGGGCCGCGGGGGTCCTCGGGAAGCATGAGACTGGTGCCATGGAGTCTGGCGCCAGGCAACCTTGCCATCGCTTCCGGCGCTGATCTTGCAGCCAGAAACGACGAGCTCGAGGCACCACATGTCGGGCTGCTTCTGCCAGAGCACGAAGCCTCCCATCTCACAGCCGTGCATCCCTTTGTTGGATCCGGATCCTTTCTTGCTGGGCACAGTTGCATTAATGGCATCGGTGGTATTTATAGCAGTACCATCGCTGGTGTTTAGCTCGGAGGCGGACATCTTGACCTTGCCCATGGCGTACATGCTGGTGACCGATTTCAACGCCCACTCACCTCCGGAAGCAGCTATGTACTGCTGCACAATGTATTTTGCCGTCGTTGCCTCCTGTTTCATTACTTATTTATCATGCATGAATATATGATATATCATATATCTATTAATTGTAGTACTAATTAGCAGCATATATATAGTGAATTTAATTAATAAGAGATAGCTATATAGAGAGCATACAAAATGGTCGTCGCGGAGGTGGTGAGCGAGAGGGGACTGAGAGGTGGGGACAGAAAGGGGAATGAGGGGGGCACCGATGACGCCAAGCATGAGCTGTAGCTCACCACGACTCATGGAGGCGGGCTCAGAGCGCGGATGCTGGTTATGGTGGCCGTGGCCCAGGTGGGGACGCAGCATCCAGGCCTTGACGAGGTTGGAGTAGCCAAAGAGCTTGTTGCCACGGGAGCTGCCTCCGGGCCCGTAGAGGGATGCAAACATCTCCTCTGGGATGGGCACCTCCAGCACCGTCTCCAGCCCGTCCTCACGATCCAGATTCGGGCAAAGCTTTCTCATATCGCCTCAATATAATTTTTATATCCTCGATCTGTCGAACACTAGCCTATTCACTGTATATCCTCTTCCTTTGCTTTCCTTTCTTCTCTTCTCTCTCTCTCTCTCTCTCCTGCCGAGCTGAATTCTCAGCTCAGCTCAGCTCAGCTCAGCTCAGTTCAATTCTCTCTTCTCTTTTTCGTTCCCTTCCTTTAATTTCTTGTTGTTGTTGTGGGTAATAGATAGTAGTGCATGTAATGTAATGTAATGTAACCAAAGTATGCTCAATGAATTAATGAATGCAATACAATGGACTTCGTTATTTTCTACGTCTTATCTATTATTAATTATTATTATTATTAACTTTTATTTTTACTTTTTCTCTGTGCGAAGAGAAGAGGCCGGGAGCAAAGATGCAGCTGGCATCTGGGTCCCTTCTTCTCAGGTCGTGGCCGCACGCTCTTATATATTATAATATTCTCTCTCTCGCTCTCTATTAATTTCTCTCAATGGAAAATCGACAAATGGAAATCTTTATTAATTAATTAATTAATTGTGCCTAAATTTGCCATGTCTGAATGCCTGATGTCTTCCCCACGGGTCCCATGCATGGTCTTCTTAATTCCGCTCCCTGCTCATTTATTTGCTGATATTGGTACCAAATTCTTCAATTTTAGTGCGCCACAACCGAAACTTAAGATCTTGAATATTCTTTTCTCATTACTTTTTGCTAAACACACTTCATTATAGACATTTCTTTTCTTACTTTTATTTATTTCTTCTCTTTTCTAATTAAATCGCCTCATTAAATTCGTTGCTTATTTATGGAAAGAAATGAAATCAAATCAAAATTAGCTCGTATTTCCGAATTAAAATTTAAAATGTTTCAAAATTCTGAAATCCTTTCTATTACTGATTAATTAATATCATCGTGGAATGACCATGTTTACATGTCATAACTATTTTGAGAGAGTTCAAATGCATCATCATTTTGTGCTCTAATATGCTCTACATTCTTTATCTCTGTTTTCAAAGTCCGAACAGTCGATCCGAACCACTCAACATGATTTTCATAATAAAATATTCTTGGAGAACAAATTTTATATTTTTTAGAATTTTTTTACTAGTTTTTTCATAGGTACAATATCACTTTATCAAATGGTTCAAATTCTACTTAAAACAGTGATTTTGTATCTATCTAAAAAAATAGTAAAAAAATTCTAAAAAATATAAAATTTGGTCTCCAAATATATTTTATTATTAAGATCATGTTGAGCGGTTCAGATTGATTGTTCGGATTTTGAAAAATGAAAATAAAAGATATAAAGCATACAGGAGCACAAAAAAGATGGCACATAAATTATTTGAACCGTTAAACTCAACTATTTTATAGAACAAATTAAGTTGGGATTTATGAAAGTGACTCAAGATGTCCTGCGAAATTTGAGTTAAAAATGAAAATGTCACAATTGACATTTTGTATTTAATAATCCGCGCTATTTATTTGTCAAATATTAATAGATTTGACGCAACAATATGCAACCAAAAAATAACGTTATTAATTTGGTCAAAAGTAATATATACGATTAAAAAATTAATGATAAAGAATAAATAAAGAATGAAGTTGAAAAAAAAAATTAATTAATTAATTTGGGATGCGTCGGATGAGGAATATGTGCGCGCGCTAGTATTAAAAAATTTCAAATATAAACAGTCTCCCGCGTAATTAATGATTGATACACATTTTTTTTTTTTATCGTTTTGTGCTAGAAGTTGTGATCTCCTAGATAATTAGGGTACGTTTGAATGAACTCTAGAATAGCTAGAATAGCTACTGTTTAGAATAGTAAATAAAAATAGCTACTGTTTAAGAACAGTGCTATTCAGAACAGTGAAAAAGTTGTTTGGATTGCATATTTGGAATAGAATTTGGAGGGAATAGCTACTGTTTAATAATTTATGTGTAAGATTAAATATAATACAATATAATATTAATTCAAATATTAAATGTAATATAATATTATTTTAAATATTAGATTAGTATTAAATAAAATATTATATTAAATATAATATAATATTAGTTTAAATATTAATAATATAATATTATTTTAAAAATTAGATTAGTATTAAACAAAATATTAGCTTAAATGTAATATAATATTAGTTTAAATATTGAATGTAATATAATATTATTTTAAATATTAGATTAGTATTAATAAAATATTAGATTAAATATAATATAATATTAGTTTAAATATTAAATATAATATAATATAATATTAGTTTAAATATTAAATGTAATATAATATTATTTTAAATATTAAATGTACTATAATATTAGTTTAAATATTAATGTAATATAATAATAATTTAAAAATTAAATTAGTATTACATAAAATATTAGATTAAATATAATATAATATTAGTTTAAATATTAAATATAATATAATATTATTTTAAATATTAGATTTGTATTGAATAAAATATTATTTTAAATATAATACAATGTAATATTAATTTAATTATTAAATGTAATATAATATTATTTTAAATATTAGATTAGTATTAAATAAAATATTAGATTAAATATAATATAATATAATATTAATTTAAATATTAAGATGCAATATAATATTATTTTAAATATTATATTAGTATTAAATAAAATATTAGATTAGTATTAATATTGAAAGCAACAAATGTTATTTCATGTTTTTGTAAGAATAGCGAATAGCAATGCTATTCTAAGAACAGTAGTTATTCCGAATAGTTCTAAAAGTCGTTTGGATGCACTTTGTTCCGAATAGCAATGCCATTCTAGGAATAGTGGCTATTCTTGTGCATCCAAACATACCCTTAATGATTGGAAGATGAATGAGAAAAATAGAGTGGGGTGACTTTGCTGCCATTGGAATTTCAAATTTGGTTGTTGGGATGTTAATTGAGATAATAAAGTTGTTAGCGCGATTTGCGGCCGGACAGGCGTCAGTGATTATAGTCCTAATTGCCTCCATGCCTCCATGCCTTGTTCAATTTTTTAATATAATAAATTGTTTGTTTTTGCTTAATTACATAACATAACATAACATATATGATACATATACAGTGTACAAGTATTGTTTGTAGTACAACGTGCTGCCGATCGAGGTGTAGCCCAAGAATGGAATCCAATCGAATCGGTCTTTCAAATTTCAAATTTTAATTTTAATTTGTAGATTGCACGTACGCAGACAAGGCTCATCATTTTTTATTCAGTCTGTCCCTTATTAATTATAATAATTATATTTACAATTCATTGACCAATCAATCCATCAATTAATCGCAAAAAAAATTATGAACACTCTGCTTGTTCAAAAACTATTAACCCTATACTGCACACAAATACAATTAAAAATATAGTTGGCAACCATCTCATGTTCGGTTGTGGAGTAAGTAGTGGAGTAAATCTCTACTCCACTTTTAGGTTTGTGGATGCTACTGTGTTCATGAAAAAAAAAATTCACTCTGAGTGAATTTTTATTTTTGCACATAGTATTTCGGCCATTCAAATTGGACCCAAACCCAAATCTATTCCCGTTCCCACCTGGTAGCCGAACATGCCCGTAAAGAGTCAAACGAGAAGTAACTTTGAAAGAGTAAGATAGAATAACATTTGACTTAATTCAGATTAAGTTACTCCACCTGTAGGTCCCGCAATTAGAGTAACATTATGTTATTATTTTCTTTTTTTTCATGAGTTTACTCCACTAAACTCCAACCAAATATGGCTATTTTAATCTGCTTTAGCTCAAAATAAGAAATTTAATTTAAAGTAACTTTACTCCACAATCAAACATAAGGTATTGTGGTTAATCTTCTTTTTTCAATATTTAATTGAAAGTAAAAAAAATGATCAACTACCAAAACTTGCATGATTTCATCCATTCCTTGTAATGAATGCGAAACAAAATTGGAAGTCCTTTGAGGAGGCCTTTCCCCAAATACAAAGCCAATTTGTAGGCCCGAATACAATATCCGAATACAATATATATGTGCTTTTAAAAAGCCCATCTTCGAATATTTTATTTATTGTTTTACTAGTTATGTATTAAATTTTTAATACGGGGAGCAAAATATTTTCTATGAAGATCGGATCAGAATTAATCCGATATTTAATCATTTTCGTTCAATCCGTTTGAGATTTTTGCGAATGAATTAGATCCACATGAATCTAAAAATTGTTCCGTAATTTAAACTCTGTGTGTGAATTTCAATAGAAATAAGATGAATTTGATTTGATATTCGAATATCAGAAAAGTTTGTGTTTTGTTTTATACAAGGACAGTTGGAGACTTCTCACATAAAGAGTATTGGCTTTGCTACTAGATTAAATATTAGTTTTAAAAAAAATCTCTTTGTTAATATGAAATTTATTGTTTTCTTTAGATTATGTAATTTTTTTTTAAGTGCAAATAATTTTTTGGTCCTCTTTATAAATAGTATTCTAATTTAAGTGTTCAAAAACAATTTCATGATAAATCCGGATCCAAAACAATTTAACAAGTCTTGTAGTTCAATGCTAAATATTTAAGTGTTCAAACCGGCCTTTAAACCCAGTGAGTTATGACCTGGGAATGAATTGTTTAGATTTGCTTGGGGACAATCAAATCTTTCACATTCGTGAATCTTCATATTTTATTCGGGGATGAACAAAATCCTCATATTATTTGTTCGGGCGAACAAAGGTTTAAACTTGGAGTTGTAATAGGGCTGAAATAAGTAGTATTTTTTCCTATCGCTTAACCTAAAATATTACCAAAAATCGAGTTACAATTGTTTAATTTAGGTAGAATCAGATTAGTTTTTCCATTTTATTTGTATCTATAGATTTGCACTTGTATGCGGTTGACTGGCAGACAGCAATTACAACACTAAACTTGGCAGTCAAGTTTCACTAAACCTACTAACACATGATGGATGAATTATAACTCATCTCCTTATCTGTACAGGAGTAGGAATGTAAATAGATTAGATCTAGGGTTTTCTAAGAGTTGATGCCATAGGGAATGGAATAACCAGATAAAGAAAAGGCATAAACTCCTTAAGAAGATGAGTGGTGCAAGACGTGAAGACGGCGTGTACAAGATAAATAGAGATTCTTTAGGTGTACTCCTCCTATCTCTCTCTCTTCTACTGATTTAATCATGTCTCTTGTATCTTTTGTTGTTGAATTTCCAATGAGTGGCTAAGCAACACCTTTCTAGGGTGAAGGTATGTAATCTTGAATTCTTATGAGATTAATCTAGAGTTTTTATTTATATTTATCATTTGTGTTTTATCTGAATTCTTACTACACTTTATTATTTGTAGTAATGCGTGTTAACCTCGTGACTATGGTAATGTGGTAGGCGTATAAGGTTGACCAGTTAGGAATAGGGTACAATTATTCAAGATCCAATAAGGAAAATAGACGCAGCAGTTGATCCCTTGTGATCCGATCTCAGTTAGAAACCTATTGAAATATAGATCTACAGATGAACATCACATCTATAGACTAATAGTGGGGTAATCTAGGTTATTTTAACTACGGAAGGTATAAAGAAATGTAGTTGTGGACTTAAATCCTTATAGACTTAGTAATGGAGACTTATCATTGATCTTTATGCGATTGATTACGGTGAGGTTTGAGTACCATCCCTTTGCCAGTCCTTCTTAGTTAAGGTTTTATAGCGTAGCAGTGATTAGCACTAAGATAGGATTAGCAACTCTCATATTTGCATTTGATACCAGTACAGGACGCACACGGTTCTGGCCAAATCGCATGCGACACCGATTGGAGTTAGAAACCATAATTGACAGGGTTAGCGCTTGCATGCGTTTGATGACAGCACCGCATACACTTGCTTATGCAACCAGAAACTAGATTAAATGAGTAAGAATAATAGATAATATTATCCCTAGAAGTTCATCTTCAATACACAAAACACTTATTTTCTGTTTTAATTGTTCCTACAACCAAACAATCCAAACAACCAAAACAACCAAAAACCTAGACTTAATTATTGTTAGATCTCTTGATACACTATCTATGTGGACCAACACCCCGATTATACTATACAAAAGATTCATGCGCTTGTGAATCGATTGTAAAGTAGACAATTAAGGTTATAAATATTATTAGATCTAATTTTGACCCATCAAACGTATATGTCCGTTCAGGATGGTTAGTACAATTTATCCCACGATTTTCTTGATAAGTGTTCCAACGGATCACAACCGTTCTGGATGGAATCAATTTGAAACTCTATATTAATTTGTTCTATACAGGTCGTTCTGTTCAGAATGGTTGCTCCACAAAAATCAACAATCTCAATTTACTTTACTTTTCTATTTGGTTATTACAAATCTATTCATTCGTAAAGTCTTGTTGATTTTTTCGGTTCTTCAATTTGGTCTTGCATTTAAGATCTTCATGAATCTTTCTTTGGTTCTTCAAATTAATCTGGCAATTATAATCATCATGAACCTACAAACTTACTCAATCATGAAAACTGTTAAATTCAACTAATGTATGTTTTACAAATTATGTAAAACAAAGTAATTAGAATATTGCATACAACCAATAGTAAGTAGTGGTGAGATTGGAGCTAAAGACTAGGATTAGAACCAAAGACTAAGGTTATAACTTAGGGGGACTCTCTTGGCAAGATTGTATAAATCTTACTTAGACTATGACTAATTTCTCTACGGACATACTAAACTTAGTTGGAACAACATTATAAAGCACTAATTTTGTGGGGTCTTTGGAATTATTTCAACTATAGGTAGTATAGGGAAAACACGTATTTTCATACCTAAAATGTCTGCCTTGGTAGCCCAAAAGCCGACCAAAAGATCGGAAAACTTTTCAGATCACATAAACAAATATCTAGCTCACCGTGCGGATAGTGACAATGGCATGCGTAGGTACTCGAGGACAATTTATACCGCATGCGACAATGATATACCGTACACGGCATAAATAAACGTCAAAACTTCTACTTTGCATGATTAAGAATGATAAAAAATTTGAACTCTTGAGACTCTCTATTTACTATTTAATCTTATCTTGATTACATTGATCACCATAAAATCTTTTAAAAATCTAATGGGCCCTACCTTAACCATCCTTGGAAATAATTAGTGGATCCCAAGTTCAACGCCCTTGGAAATAATCAAGTGGGACCCACCTTAATCATCTTTTGAAATACTTAGTGGGTCCCAAGTTCGAAGCCCTTGGAAATAATCAAGTGGGTCCCACACGATGCCCTTGGAAACACTACAGGCTTTGGCCGGGTGTCAAACTATTTTCATGCGTTGCTTTTCCAAGGGGCTTCGGTTGGAAAAGGTAAGATAATTTCTTTTCCAAGGGTAACCCATAGAAAAGGCAAATTTTTTTACTATTTCCAACGAGGCTTGTTGTGACAATTGTATTTCCAATGGATACCATTGGAACAAGCTTTTTTCCTGCCATTGGAAAAAACGAGAATTCTAGTAGTGATAGTAGGATCATATGTTTGTGATATAAACATAAGTTGAAATTAGATTTTAAAAATAGTAGTTTATTTTGAACTGATCAGATATCAAGAAAAAAAAACAATTAATTGTGGAATGAAATAATAACTCATATAAGTATAGTCAGGTCACAACAATTAATATCCTTATCTGTTATATAAATGGATAACAAATGAACAACAAATAATTATTGAATGAAATAATAACTTACATTACCTAATTAATTTTCCACTTATATTCTAATATCTTTTTTTCTTAAATAAAATGCATATTTGAACTTTATTTTTTTTGTGACATCAAGAGTTTGCAATAATTATCTAGATGTGAATAATTTATGTTCGTTGATTTTTATCTTATTGATTCACATAAAAATAAAACTGAAAAGTGATAAGATTAAAATGTTAACAAAATATTATAAATTATATTTAACAGTTTTAATTTGATTTGAATTTTAATTTTTTTTTATTAAAAAAGTAATTTGTGAAGGCGTAACGAAGATATAGAAATAAAGCTATTTGAACCTTTCTTTATTACAATAATACCAACAACTTGTATGTTTTAGACTTCAATCTAAATGGTATAAAGAACTTGTGAAAGTCAATTTATTTACGTTGATTTTTCAGTTACAAAATTGGTCCAAATGCAGTTATTTTTATATGACTGTAGACAAGGTAACGTAGGTTATTTGTTGAAAACATGATGAATGAATTAGACTGATATTCCTAAACAAAACCAAAATAGATGTACAAAAATTGTGTAAATGTCATTATTTAATTTTTTTTTCCTAGTAAAATTCGAGAATGAAAAATAAAAATAAAAATGAAGCAGCAGAGGGGCCCAGGGAAAAGGAGAAGTAGAGAAGCAATAGCATCCTCTCAAAGGCAATCTGATTGCCAGATCATCCTCAGCCACATTCTTCACACCATTCAACGTACCAAGTAATTTAATTAACAACAAACCAGTGCCAGCGACCTCGGCCTTCAGACCAATTTTTTTTAAAACAACTAGTTAACACTGTTTTACAATGACCGGTGCTACCGCCACCGCCGCAGCCTCTTCCCGGCTGCTCTTCTCCGGGCAAAGGCAGAGGCAGAGGCCCTTTCTCTCCCCCTTCCACATCCTCCCTAATTACCGGACCACACAGTACTGCAAACATGCTGAAGCAGGAGCACGTGCAGTGCGGTGCATGGCCGTAGATGCGGCAACAGCAGCGAGCGCCAAGAGTGCAACAAAGAACAGCTACGAGCTGTTGACGCTGACAACGTGGCTGCTGAAGCAGGAGCAGGCGGGGGTCATTGACGCAGAACTAACGATCGTGCTGTCCAGCATATCAATGGCATGCAAGCAGATCGCGTCTTTGGTGCAGAGGGCCGGCATCTCCAACCTCACCGGCGTCCAAGGCGCTGTCAATGTGCAGGGCGAGGACCAGAAGAAGCTTGACGTTGTCTCCAACGAGGTATATATCTACTACTCAAAACTCATTACTTAATTACTTACTAATTACTTGATTAAATTTGCCAGAATTAAATTTATTTTGTATTATATTTTATGTGAGAGTGTAGGTGTTCTCAAACTGCCTCAAGTCTAGTGGAAGAACAGGAATAATAGCATCGGAAGAGGAGGATGTGCCCGTGGCGGTGGAGGAGAGCTATTCCGGCAATTACATCGTTGTTTTTGACCCGCTCGATGGCTCTTCCAATATTGATGCTGCTGTCTCCACTGGTTCCATCTTCGGCATCTACAGCCCCAATGATGAATGCCTAGCTGATATTGATATCGACGACGGCTCCACTGTATGTACATATATATTATATAGATAAAAATTATAGATGCATGCTATTGAAACTAATTATAAATAATATAAAATAAATTTGGCAGCTAGATTCAGGGACACAAAAGTGTGTGGTGAGTGTGTGCCAACCGGGGAGCAACCTTCTGGCAGCGGGGTACTGTATGTACTCAAGCTCGGTCATATTTGTGTTGACAGTGGGGAAAGGGGTGTACGCGTTCACCCTTGACCCCATGTATGGGGAGTTTGTTCTCACTACGGAAAAAGTGCAGATTCCCAAGGCCGGCAAGATCTACTCGTTCAATGAGGGCAACTACCAGCTGTGGGATGACAAGCTCAAGCAATACATGGACAGCCTCAAGGACCCCGGGTCATCGGGGAAGCCATACTCCGCCAGGTACATTGGCAGCTTGGTGGGAGACTTTCACCGCACGCTGCTCTATGGAGGCATCTACGGATACCCACGCGACAAGAAGAGTAAGAACGGCAAGCTCAGACTGCTCTACGAGTGCGCCCCTATGAGCTTCATTGTCGAGCAGGCTGGCGGGAAGGGCTCGGACGGTCACCACAGGATTCTTGACATCCAGCCCCAAGAGGTATAACATATTAACATGTATTTAGCGCATCATCAATTACAAGATTTATACATACATACATACATACATACATTATTTTTATTTTTAGCCCATTTCATTACTAAAATATTAAATACAACAAAACGTCAGCAAAACAAACCTAGTAACTTGTCTATTGAGACTATCTATTCCATCCTTGAATGTTATGCGCAAAAGCATTTTGCATCATGGGCCGTTGTAACAAAAAGGAAACCTTTTTTTTTTTTTTATGTTCAACAAAAAAGGTACCTGTCATGACAATGGTACCTTAATTAACCAGCAGCACAGTAAGCATGAGGCTTTTATTTACAAGAACTAAACCAACAACAAATAGCATTGAATATACTTGTTTAACGAATGTGACTCAAACACATGACAGATCCACCAGAGAGTTCCCTTGTTCATAGGAAGCGAGGAGGAGGTGGAGAAGTTGGAGAAGTTCTTGGCTTGAACCTCCCTTATTATTTAATTAATTAAGCAAGCACACTTGTTTTTGTTCTTGGCTTGAACCGATGGCCATTTTTGTTCTTGCCTCTGGGTTCACTATCCAATATTATGACTGGATAATTACACCATAACTTGTGTTGTTTACAGGATGCTTTTTCTTCAATCAAATTAAATACTATACAACACCGCACCTTCATGTTATTTCATTTCATTTTATTTGAACAGAGCTGTGCAAGATGAAAATGCTGCTCTTTTACTCTTACCGGACAATAATAACTGAAAGCATTAAAAATTTAGAATAAGATAACAAGGGTCGTGTGGCTGTGACAAGGAATTTGGAACTAAAAATGAATTAGATCATTCAAATAGAACAGTAAAGAAAATTGTCAACTCAGGATGCAACCAACAAGTAAATACACCAAGTGCGCATTAACAGAAAGAAAGAAAAGGCAAGCATCAGGGGCAGAACAACAAAAAAGAAAATGAAGCAGTAATTAATTGTCACCTAAAGTAAACACTGAACATCTGGATATTGATTAACTAAGCAAGGCAAATGGGACAGTCTAAGTGTCTAACAACATACATCACATCACTAGTAGGAAGAGATTAGGATTAAAAGAAAATGAGAAATCAAGACTTCATATCCTCGTCCTCTTCGATCTTGGGAGCTAGGTAATAGCGGATGTAGCCCATCTCAGCAATCTTGTACTCCACCACCACCGGCAGCTCAGACGACAGGCTGATTGTCACAGTCTCTGACAGCGGGGTTGCCTTTGTGAACGAGTTCAGATACCTCAGAGCAAACGTCAACGACACCGGCTCCTGCATCTCTATTATTGTTGCCTCCTCTGGCTGCGCAATTCATTCATTTATTCATTTACAATAACAAATACAAACTCTAATTCTCCAAAAAATATATATTCCAGGATAGTCATCTCATAATTCAAGAGAATGGAGGAAAAAGGGATAAAAGGTGAGAATAAAGAGAATCACACATACATACCTTGTCAACAGTTTTGTTTTGGCGGCACACAATGTTAGCAGTTCCAATGTCTCCTGCTGTGGAGAACTTGACGCCCTCCTTGGTCACAGAAATAACAACTGCAATCCATTTCCAAATCAACTACTTGCACTTCTAATCGAAGAATTAGGATTGACAGGTGATAAGTAGAAATAAGGGTGAAAAAAAAGAGACCAGTGTCGCCGATGGAACTGAGATCCTTGCATATGCGGGCGAATTCGGAGGACGGCATCCTGACGATGGCCTGGTACTCGGCATCCGGGATGCCCAGGTGCTCACTGTCTATGTCCATCAGCTTCATCTCAAAATCCGCTATCTTGTCCTGATCTGTTCTTCATTTTATTCCAATTTCCATTTTTTATTAATAATTATTACTAACCCAAAACAAACACACAACATGGATCATTTCTTTATATATTTATATTTAGTAAATGCCATCACAATAGATTTATTGTCTCATCAGAACTAATTTAACCACCATGTATTTAAGGAAGTTTTACAATGGCAGGAATTTCTAACCATAAAAAAATTATGGTTGAATTTTAGTGTTTAATCCCAAGACAAAAGCAATGTAAGACAGTATATATCCACAATTTGTGTCCTGCTAACAGTTAATACCATCGCAAGAAGATGTAATTGAGTTAACAAAGCCATCATTTAATCAAATGATTGCAATGGTGGAAACTTTCTTTACTCCCGTAATAAGGAAAGCAAGGTAATTAAGACAGTCATTATTAGATTATTCCCAAGTTCTGACCTAACAAGAACAGCTATCATCCAATTTATATATTGTTCTACTGGTCGATACCAATTGTATAAGGGAATCTGATATTTTCTTTTTCTTTTCTGTGCCCTTCTAAGGATGAACAATTCGGGCCTAATTTGTTTGTGCAAAATACGAAACAGGCATTTCAATTTAATCAAGGAATAATGAATGATTAAACAGACAAATAGGGAGAATTATAGGGTAGAGAACAGAACTGGGTGACTCGAACATGAAGGTGACAGAATCGGTGCCGTCGTCGGCCTTGATGGTGATGATGTCATCATTGCCGGCGCAGCGCAGCATTTTGGACATGTTGTTGAGATTCATGCCCATAGAGAGGTTGCGGTCACAGCGGTAGTGCTCAAAGCCCTCTGATCTGAGCAGGAGAGCGACCAGCGCCACGTGGCTGGAGTCCATCGCCTGGAGGGAGAAGCCGGTGGCGGAGCAATCGAAGTTGGCGTCGTTGACCAACTCCCGCATCGCATCGAGAACCTTCTTGAGAAGGCTCCCCTGAACCAGCCGCAACTCCAACATCTTCTCTTTTGTACTCTTTTACTTGTCTTAATAAAATCAAATCTAAGTTCTCTCGCGAGGAAGAGCACTGGGCACGAAGAGGAAATGAAAGTAACAGATTTATTTAGAAGAATTTAAGGGGAGGTGGAGGGAAACTGATGGCGCCTGGCGGGAGATTAATCGTTTCCCGCCGAAAATTCGATCGGAGGTGGACCCCAGGCCAACGCTGGGTTTAGGGTTTTTATCGCGGAAAAACTTTAAAACAAAAGGTAGGTTAAATTATTAAAAAAAAAAAAAACGGTGAAGAAATTCAGTATCAGAGCCAGGTTTCGATCCTGGGACCTGTGGGTTATGGGCCCACCACGCTTCCGCTGCGCCACTCTGATGTTTTTGTTATAGTAGATTACTTTTTTTACTTGAAGATGAATTAATTTGTATGGGCCGAAGTAAACTATATTGGGCCCTTCAACAAGAAGACATCTCTTTTGTTATGCTGTAATTTCCATGATCGGGAATGTGCACCAGGATTAATTGTGGACAGAAGGATTGGTAGTTTTTTTGAAAATCTTCGCAAAAGCTACAAAGTCGTGAGAGGGAATCTAACTCTCGACCTTTGGATAACCAACAATCTTAGGACTTTTCTCCTAACCAACTGTGCTACTCCCCTTTCTCAAAAGAATTGATAGTTATCTCATAATATACTGTAATGCTTTATAATGGTTCCGGTTCAAGAAACGAAAATATTATCCCGAAAATCCCGATTTACAGAGAAAAGGCCTATTTTTATGTGCTTAAACAAATGGATGCCGGAGTGCTGATAGTAGAAAAGTGAATTTCTGAACATAGTATATTACATTACGAAGATCAGAAGGGAGTCAGCGGGTACTGAGTGCCACAAAACCGTAGGGATGTTGAATGGATCACAATTTACAATACACAACAGCCGTTCATGGTTGAAGTATGCACAACCCAAAGCATAATGGTGACCATATCAATCACAATTTACAATACACCACAGCTATCTTCTAACCAGAGATGCAACATGCGACTATACGAGTATGACATTAACAGTAGAATAGGAAAGATGGATGTTTTTGAAGATGAAGCAAGCATGCATTCTTCATCCATACTTTAATTAAGCAAATAAAATGTAATGTGTACCCAGTACAAGAGAAACAAGCAGGACCACTGATTAACGAAACATGAAAAGGTTTGCAACAAAAGAGAGCTGCAATTAAATTAAACGAGTTGGATAGGAATCAACAATCAGACGTCAGGGGTGGAAGAGATAATGGGCTGCTGCTGTTCAGGTTGAGGGGCTGTGTGCTTCATGGAAGCAGACTTCAAGATGTGGCTGTAGCTGCCCTTCTCCTTGAAGAGCTGCTTGAAGTGGTGCTTGCAGTAGAGCACGCCTTCCAGTGCTGCATAGTTAGATGGCGTAATTGCGCACCCTCCGTGCGAGCACCTGAAGCAGGACTTGTGATACACCTTCTCTTCTACTGTGACCTGCCAAGTCCATTAACATCAGTTCTCTCTATCATTCATCATACAACTTAATTAATTTGCCCAGGCTACCTCTTTCATTGCTACTGATGAGGTTCTCTTTCTTGTCTTAACTAATGTAATGCAATTGAACTGATGACAGTTGTCTGTGCAAAGCAGGAGGTAATAGTCTAGGCAAATTATTCTGAAGCAAGCAGCACAAATTTCACTGGATATTCACATATATAAATGTGGATTTTACCTTTTCAAGAGGATAAGCAGTTTTGCCACAAGTGGCGCATTTCTCTTGTGTACCGCAGAACATGGTGGCAGCTTTGCTCGGAGATCTGGTCTGCATCAGAAAGAAGTAGGTCCATCAGATAGAGCATCAAATATAATCAATCAGATATAAAAAAATAAAAAAAAATAGTGTGAATGAGAATGAGAATGAAGAAGCATAGTATAAACTCACTAATTCAGGAGTAATCTTCTTCTCAACAGGTTTTGCAGCTGTAAAAGAGGAGGAGGTTATATATGTATGTATGTTTTGTGAGAGGGGGAAGGAAATGTGGGTATACATATACATTACTTACGAGATTGAAAGGTATTGTTGGAGGGGGGAGCTTCTTTGAAGAGCTCCTGGAAATGCGGCTTGCAGTAGAGCACCCCATCCATTGAAGAGAAGTTGCTCCGCTGCACAATTAATTATCCAATTGTAGCATTTCTAACCATTTATTTGTCCATCCATCCCAATTCACAATTCACAATTCACAAAACCAATCAATCATTTCATCCATCTACAATCCCAATCCTAATTAACGCAACCTTGATTTGATTGATTGAAGAGATAAGAAGAGAAAGTGTTTACTTGTGTACCTGGAGGGAGGCGTTGCAGTGGCGGCAGCGGAAGCAGGACTTGTGGAAGGTGTTGCCATCTCCTAAGCTCAGCTGCTGGTCCATGACGTACACCGTCTTGGCGCACGCCTTGCACTTTTGCGCCGTCCCGCTCATCACTTCTGATCTGATCTTTAAGAGAGAGAAGCTTTTTAAGATCGAAGATCGAAGATCGATCGTCTCAGATCTAACGCTAACAGATCTCTCTTTCTATCTCTCTATTCTAACAAACAAGACAAACTGTTTTCTTAACCAGAAGATGAAAAGAAGAAGATGAAAAGAAGAAGAAGAAGAAGAAAGACACTTATTTCAGCCGCGACTGACAGTAATGGCCAGCACTATTCTTATTTCTAATTTCTAATTTCTAATTTTTAAAGCCGACTCCGCACTACACCAAATACAAATTACAACTCAAAACGCACAGATACAAATTAAAAATGCCAGCGCCCCGAAACGAAAAGGAATAATTCGAACTTCCCCCAAAAAAAATGAAAGGGCTAACAAACAGTTGTTGAATTATTCTATTCAAAATATTCTAAAACTTTGACCGAGTTCAATGCAAATTAATTTGTTTACATTGTCATGGTCATTTAACAGTTTCTTGGTTATGAATAAATTCGTTATCCCGTTGCTTTGGCTGAGTCAATTGCTTGATTTAAGTAAATGTCAATAGCAATATATTGCTTTGCATAATCCTATGTTAATAGCATTTAAAGCCTGAAACGGGAAAATGGGCTTCACCACTATATACGTGCGTGTGTAATGAGTCAGGAAATTAGAATTATTATAAACGCATTCCAACAAGATCGATTCTAAGATGCAATCCTTTGATCCCTGCTATATTAAGTTTTTCCTCTCAAGAAAAAATCAAACAAATTATATAATACCTCTATTTCTTCCATTTAAAATAAACCATCATACTTGCTACAAAATTTCGGCCGAAATTTTTATTAATATTAAAAATATAAAAAATTTAATAATTTGCACCCATTTAGCAAATGTTTCCTAATCTGCCCAATTCAGATGATAATTCTCTAAATCCAGGATTTTTTTCTGAAGAATTATTCTCCGGATTCATCCATTCTCTTTTCGGAGAATTATCTTCCAGTTCTGTACATCCAGAAAAATATTTTCCGGAACCGGGCTTTTCTGATGATTTTTTTTATTTGTTTGAATTTGTATTTTAATTGTTTGTTTTTGTAGTTGTTATCATTACATATCAATTATACAAACAAATTTAATATTTAATATTGTTTGAATGTTTTATAATTTATTGTTCAAGATTATTTATTCTAATTGTATTTTTTAGTTGTTTTAATTGTTTTGTTTTAGTTATGAGAAAATTTATTTGGCAGTTATTTTTTATAAGAATATGTTGTCAAATGAGAAGTAATAATATTGAAAGCCAATGGAAGCAATTAGTTTTCGGCATCGTATGCACATGCATATGCCACAGTTCTTAAAATCATTTGGTATGATGTCTGGTCTATTATCGGTACCCATTGGTAGTCATGTTGGCCATTAGTAGACATATTGATCCGTGCTTGAATTTCCAAATTTGCTTAACTACGGGTATACTCAACTCGTGAATATCTCTCCCTCCAGATAGTCAATAGTATGATTCATGATTACTGACAATGAGTATCTAGGACGGGTACTATAATAAACACCATCATCACAGTACTAAATTTCTCCGCCAACAAACAATTTCACACGTATCATTTTAGTTTTGATTGATCTAGATAACAAACTACAATTTTAAAAATAATAACCCTATAAGCATTTCAACTATTAATTAATAAATAAAATAATTTACAATTAAAGAAATAAAATAACTTACAAAACCGAAATTGTTGAGTCTCTCTTGTTCCTCTTTTTCCTCTCTTCTTTCTTCTCTTCTTACTCTTTTTTTTTCCTCTTCTTACTCACTGAGGATTAGATTTTATAAAACCCAGGTCTCTTTTCGGAAAATTATTTTCTAGATTCACATAACAGGAAAATAATTCTCCAAAAAGAGAATGGATGAATCTAAGAATAATTCTCCAGAAAGAAGTTCTGGATTCGAAAAATTATTCTCCGAATTGAGCAAATTCGGAAATATTTGCTAAAAAACTTAATAATTAATAAAAGTTTCGGAAAATTTGAGTTACAATTTAATTTCTTTCAAATGGTTATCATCCAATGTGCGATATTTGTTATCGGAGAACAAAACAAGATTTATTTGTTTGAGGTCGAAATTTGCACGAAAGGGCGCCTATTATAGGTGACTCGATTAGCGCACTAAAATAAAATAAGTTTCGGACTTGTTTTGAATTTGATTGATTGATTTATTTCATTATATTCAAATTCAATTTCTTTGATTAGAATTTTTAGTTATCTTATTTTTTTTTAATTTAAAAGCCTTCAATTATTGGAAAATATTCCAACAAGAGTAAATATTCCTGGAAATGGTATCCTGTGCGGAGTTCCTGTGGAGCTTCTAATTTGGTGTGTTCGGTTTGATTGGACGAACCAAATCAGATTTTGGCCCTCCATCATCCGAGTAATCACCTACTGATAGTAAATCTGAACCGTCCGATCAGCTCCGCAGAACTCCGCACCTTAAAAGCTCCGTAGAGGATACTTTCTGTGGCCCCTGGCTCCTACCCTAACGATAATAAAAGCTTAGAGAGAGAGAGAACTATATTAGATCGGACATGAAAATCAATGGTTGGATTAGTGAATAGTGTTGGACGATGGACGATTCCATGGTGACGATGACACGGCTATTAATTGCTTATTGATGAATGACGATGATAGACTAATTAAACTTGCTATTAATTCGGCTCCGTGTTTGATTTAAAGGTTCATTACGCCTTGTCCTTATTTAGATAAGGGAAGGAAGCAAATATTATTAATGAGGTATTTATTCTGCACATAATATCTCATCTCCTTGTCTACTTTTTATGTTATCTTAATATGTGTTGACAACCAATACAATTGTCAATTAATTTCCAATAGAGAATGAATGAAAAATAAATTCATTCATTGAAAAGTGTTGAGGATTGTCTCGTAGCAAATAGACAAGGACGCACCCTATAAACAATGTAAAGAAATGTTATTGGGCTCCGAACGTGGGTACCACGAATGACGATGGCCAGCGTACCGACTACCGTAGCAACGAAACAAATTAATAAAAAGAATGATACTGTCCCCCGACTCGATTCTCCTGAAATATCCCACTTCATAGAAATGGAAACTGTAAAGCAAATTTTATACACATGGCAATTTATTGAAATTAATAATAACAGACAACATCCATAAAATTTAGGAAAAAAAATTAGTCTATCCATCAAAATTTTCTAAAAAGTCAATATTTTTGTGAAAACATCTTTCCGTTGTATTAGTAGAAATTTAATATTTTTTCTTCCATCTCCTTCTATTAATTTAATCTATTATTTAGTTATTCTAAAAGTTAAATTGATAAATATATACATTCTTTTTAAATGAAGAAGTCACTTAAAAGTTTCAACATGATTAAATTGAATAAGAGAGAAAAGTGAAGGAAAGCTTCATTTTTTTCGCATCTCAATTCATTCGTTTATTTGGAAATTGATAATATATACTTCTTTTTATACTTAGTTTCAATGTTATTGATAAAGGTTTTTCAATTGTCGTTGTGGAAGTCAAGTTCTTAACGATTCATATAGCATCTTTTCAAAACTTCTCTATCAAAGAAGTTATTTTTGTGAAAGATGAGGTAACACAGTTTGCTAAATCTATTATTTAGTTATTCTAAAAGTTAAATTGATAAATATATACATTCTTTTTAAATGTAGAAGTAACTTAAAAGTTTCAACATGATTAAATTGAATAAGAGAGAAAAGTGAAGGAAAGCTTCATTTTTTCGCATCTCAATTCATTTGTTGATGAAAACTAAAGCTCTTAAGCGATTTGAAATATTTTTATAAGAAATTCATTTATTTAGTTATTCTAAAGTTAATTGTAAATTATATATTTTTTTAATTAGAAGACTTAAAGTTTCCTGTAATTGAATGCTTTTTTTATTCATTCGTTGATGGAAAGTAAAGTTCTTAACGATTCATATAGCATCTTTCTAAAACATCTCTATCAAGAAAGTTATTTTTGTGAAAGATGAGGTAACACAGTTGGCTAAATCTATTATTTAGTTATTCTAAAAGTTAAATTGATAAATATATACATTCTTTTTAAATGTAGAAGTAACTTAAAAGTTTCAACATGATTAAATTGAATAAGAGAGAGAAGTGAAGGAAAGCTTTATTTTTTCGCATCTCAATTGATTCGTTGATGGAAAGTCAAGTTCTTAACGATTCATATAGCATCTTTTCAAAACTTCTCTATCAAGGAAGTTATTTTTGTGAAAGATGAGGTAGCACAGTTGGCTAAATCTATTATTTAGTTATTTTAAAAGTTAAATTGATAAATATATACATTCTTTTTAAATGTAGAAGTAACTTAAAAGTTTCAACATGATTAAATTAAATAAGAGAGAAAAGTGAAAGAAAGCTTCATTTGTTCGCATCTCAATTCATTTGTTGATGAAAACTAAAGCTCTTAATGATCCAGATAGCATCTTTTGAAAACTTCTCTACCAAAAAAGTTATTTTTGTGAAAGATGAGGTAGCACAGTTGACTAGAAAAATAGCTTTAAACTATTGGTTACCTAAATGTTGAGAGTTTGATTCCTCTCATGACTTCTTAGTCTCTACGAAAGTTTTTTTTTTTTTTAAAACAAGTTATTTTCTCTGTGCTATTAGTCATATCACGTGCTATTATTGTGGATAACATCTAAGTTCCTACATAGTTATATTATAAACAAAGGGCATATCATCATAGTAAAGATTTTAGCTAGTATTTATCTTTTATTTGCATAAATGTATAGTTAGCTAGCGTCTCCTATGTTTTAAGTAAATCTATGAAAAATATATTCTGTTACTCTTTAATGTAATGTGTTCACCATAACACTCTGATCGAAAGGTCTTAGTGAGTGAAGAAATTAGAAACGGAAATGGATTTGATAACGAAATCATGATTAGAAATAAAGAAGATGTGAGAATCAAATTCAATCGACGCAATTTGAAGGCGACAAAATCATGTTGAAAAATCACCTAGAAAACGTTGGTATTTGACGCAATTTGTACATTGTGAAGAGGCACAACCAACCTTCGTGTTTGCTCCGTCAGTAGCTTTATCACTGCGAGTAACAAATTGATTTCTCTTGTGATAAAATTAAGTTGAGTTGTTCTCTCTTACGATAAAATTGTATTTTTGCGTCTCACTTCATTTTTTTGGTAGTTACAACTTTATATATATATATATATATATATATATATATTTTTTTTTCCTTTTTATTATATTGTGCACTGTAATCCTAAATCGATGACGCAACAGAAAATGGAGAAAACAATAGGACTTTTTTCAAATGTAATGTACTGAATTCTCCTCAATCTATTTTTTATTGTAATTAAGAAAATTCAATTCCAAATCAATTCTACTGAAATCGATTCTATTAAGCTCTGTTGAATTCTTGCAGAGATTTGTTAGAGCCTAAGAGGATCATCTATACTGAATCAATGTGAAGCGTTCATTAATAATATTTTATGATTATCACATGTAGTGAAAATAAATTTTGTTTTTTTGTTTTTGTGTACATTTGGATGAATGAATGAAATAGCGAAGTTAGCGGCTAACTTGAGAATCGGAATAGCAGGATAACGAGCCAGTTCAAACTAAGTCAAGAGTTGATAACAACTACTATTTTACCCAAATACGGAGTAGCGATATACAAATGCCAGTTGCCAGTTGCGCCGAATTTGTACCATTGAATTCCTGATTTTAAAACGGGTCAGATCTTTCTTCTCGATTCGATAAGAAGAGATCAATTATGTGTTGAAGAGGTGGAGCTTAGTTTATGATAAATCACTTGTCAATTTGAGTGCAAACTGCAAAGACATGTGAGTTATCAAACAAAAATTGTGAATGAGCTTGAAAGATAAAAAGAAAAAGAAAAAAAACAGAGGAGTTTAGAAGCGAAGAAGATGAAGTGAATAAATTCTTCCACTTTTCTCTCTTATTCAATTCAATCCCGTCTCACCTTTTAAGTTAGCTTTTAAAATAACCAAATAACATATTCAATGAATACAAGAGAATAGAATAAAGAATGCTAAATTTTTATGAATATATTTGATATTAAGATGTTTTCATGAGAAAATTTACTATTTTGAAAATTTTGGTGGATATACTAGAAATTTTGATGGATGTTTTCAATGAATAAACTATTAATGCCTATAAGTTTTGGCCAGGCCATTTATGAAAATAATTCCGAAAAGGTGAAAACATATTTGCTTGTTACTTTCTTTAAAAACTAAAGTTTGCAATTTTTAAAAAAATCTAAAACATATAAATATTCTAACTTATTCTATATCGTGAAAAATATGGTGGCATTCAAATATTGATTGTACGTAAATAAAGTTTCCTTTTTAAAACTTTTAAGACTGATTTTTATTAAAATTGCCAACTTAGTGCAGTACCGCAGACCCACAGTGACAGGAATTCTGTCTCTACGCAAATCAACTTTCGAAAATAATATCTAAAATTACTGAGTGTATCAGAGATTCAGAGCCTTTAATAAAAAAATAATAATAAAAGACTGCTCTCTTATTTTTAGGTTGTATTACGAATCACGATATGTTGGTCATCGTGCACAATTGGACTCTTAAACACGACAGCAAAATAAAAAAATAAAAAAAATACAGCGATGTACTTCCATAACCTCTTCAGATTCTAAGAGTTAATAAAAAAAAAAAAAAAACTTACATATTTTACGATGGAAAAAGAGTATGCGGCAACGTGCGTGTTTTGATTTTATAATTTAGCAAATTTCAAGATGTAAAACAGATTATATTTGAAAATTTTATTCTGACAAAATATTGTTTGCCAGATATTTAAATGGACCCTAACTTGCGGTGTAGATTATTTAATGGCAGCGTAATGATTTAACGCTGTCTCTGTCTGTCGCTCAGCTGACAAGCTTTAGCCTCCAGCTGGATATTCCCAACCCATCTATCTAACACAAATAACAACATTAATTCCGATTCTCTTCCTAATTACTAATTAGTAATTAATCCCCACTCAAACGAAATGAGTAACAAACAACTCTGTATTCTCTTGCGTACATTGCGTTCTCCGGGCAAAACCAAGACGACGACAAAACATCATTTTATCCATCGTCTTTCTTTTTCTTTGTAATAATAGATCATATTCACTGCAACAAAGAAGAATGACAAACACAAACTGTGCCTGCTCAGCATCAGATACATGCAATGCGGAAACAATAACAAAACTCAAAAGTCACTCCAAATCTTATCTATTATGCACATTTCGGCAACCCAATCACAACTCTTTTAAATCATTCCAAATCCCCCACTACATAGGTCCTTACAAAATCCAAACCAAAAAAAAAAAAATCAATAATTTATAGTCAAACTCACTCACTGCTATCTACATCAGTTCAGTACATTCTTTAAAAAATAAAAAAACCGTGAAGTTTGGGAAGTCAAGGAACTAATAGAGGGAATCATTCACACAGAAAATTGAATCTGTAGAGAATAAGATAATAAACAAACAATCAAACATTAAGCACTAGTAGCTAGCTGTGTCTTCTTTGATTATCTCCCTTATGGAGTCTTTAACCTTGCGGTAGCACTGGAAGCACACGCGCTCATATATCCTCTCATACATGAGAACTTCGGTGTAAGCCAGGCTCAAACACCTGTTAATGCACTCTTCATATTTCTCATATAATGCCGGGACTATGAGAAGAACAAAAAGACCTATATAATAAACAAACAGTTGTTACTTGTTACTTGTTGATTGATTCTACAACCAAACAGCCTCTGAAACTGCCCAATTACTGTTCATTGGGAAATTCAAGTAAAATCTTCAAAATTAAAAGGAACTCACTCATTTACATATATAGCGCACTGCCAAGATTCTGTGTACCAGTACAAACTGCTTTACCAGTTATGCTATGACTAGTAAATGGAGCTAGCTAGCTATCCTTTGAGAAATTAAAGACATGATAGCAGAAACGCCGGAGGACTTACAGATGTAAAAAGAAGTGGCGAAATTAGTGAGACTGCCGAATAATGACAAGAACCATAAGACTGATACTGATGCATAGAAAAGGCCGACATCCTTTCCCAGTGCAATGCTTTTGAAGACCAAGAGAAGCTTATTCACAAGAGACTGCAAGTAGAGTGCCGCTTCATGGACAGCATCTTCTGAGATCTGAATTTCTGGTACAGGTGGCGGTGGCCTGCATTTGAACCGAATTTACCAAATCAAGAGCATCATTGAGGAGGCATGCATGCAGGAGCTAATTAATATAAAAAGGAAAAAGAAATGTAGAAGTAGCTACGAACCTGTTGAGAAGTTGAGCTGCCTTAGCCCAAAGAAAAAGAATGGAAATGAGGAGGAGCAGGACATTGGAGAGAAGAGACAGGAGAGTGTATCCCCATACTTGAAACACTAACCATGTCGACCCCAAACCAATCAATATGCTCATTGCTGCCTCCTTCCTCCTCCACAGAATCACATCTGCAACTGTCACAACAGACACACATGGTTTGATTTTAACTCAATATATAAAGTTTTATAGAATATAGGTCAGGAATGAAAACGGAATGTAGGTGCATTGACCACTTAATCTTAACATCGGAGAATTCCCCAGAAGTAAGCAATATACATAAATATAGCTAATATCAGAAATGGAAAATATAAAAGAAGGGAAATTAGTAGAGAAGCATAGCGCAGTACCAATTCCACCTCCAAGCAGGTGATGCAGACAAGTAGGAGTTGGAGTTGGTGTATGAGGGGAAATTAGTAGAGGAGAAGGAGGGGGTGTGATATTATAATAGCTAGATTTGAATTCTCCAAAAGCAAAATCTTCTTCTTCTTCTTCATCTCCTTGTTTCTCTTGTTCCTCCGTTGCTTTTGCCATGGGAGTAAAGGCGGGGACAGCAGTTGTTATTGGTATTGTTGTTATGGTAAGGACTCAAGGAAGGAGAGTGATCTGAATTAGGGGGATTGATTGATTGGATTGGTAAAGTAATAATTGACCTGCCCCAGTTCTAATTGATAAAGTTCAATTGGAATTGGAGATAGGTGAGAGTACCTGGCCTGGCACTAGCCTAGTGTCACTGGCACAGCCTAAAAGTAAAGTTGAAAAGGTTCAAAAATAAAATAAAAAAAGGCTTTAGGGCTAAGGCAATACTATCCCGTCCCCATCCATCTCTATTCCTTTCCTGTAATTGGCAATATCAATGTGGTAGATAGATATTAGCCAGAGGAACCATTTCTCTGTAATGGCATTGAATAAAGATAATGAATTAATCTTGTATTACTTTTTAATATTATGATTATAATTATAGGAAATTTGGACTTGCAGAAGAAAAAAACTGAAAGAAATATGTTTTACTCAAAAATAAAAAAATGAAAGAAATATAGGCGCAGAATTGAAAAGAAGATGAGACTATTGTTACTGTTATTGGGCCGGATATGAAATGAGAAGAGAGAGAAGAGCGGGCCGGAATCGGATCTGTCAGTGTCAGTCTTATTTCTAAATAACAAGCTAACAAGTGAACCCAGCGAAGGAGGGACTAGTGTACTAGTGAGTCGTGAGTAGTGATTAGGGAGGAGGAGACATTGTTAATTGTAAGCGGCGATCAAGAAAAGATCAATGCCGCCAGACGATGCCACCCCCTCCTTCTCCGTGCCCGACTCTCCGTCGCCAGACTATGAGACCACCACCTCCTTCTCCGTGCCCGACTCTCCGTTGCAAGACGATGAGACCACCTCCTCATTCTCCGTGCCCGACTCTCCGTCGCCGCCGTCCTCCCCTGACCACGCCAACTCAATCCCAACACCGCCTATTCTTCCTGCCGTCGACTCATTTCCTCTTTCAGCCCCTCATTTAAAATCCAAATCGCCTCTCACCGTCAACCCACCCCAGCAGCCCCCGCTATCCACCGATCTCTCTTCCCTTGACACTAACCCTAATTTACCTTCCCCTTCGCGGCCTTCGCCTACCTTTAACCCTAACCCTAACCAGGCTGAAACTCTCACCCGCCACCAGCTCCAACACCCTTCTACCTGTCAACCAGCGTTAGCCTTACCTGAGATAACAAACCTGCAGCAGATCAGCCAGCTGGGGGTCCCGACACTATCTAATCTAGGTACCTCTACCTCACCTTATTTATTCATCATTCACCATTTAATTTGACACTGATGACAGAACATTCATTCATGATTTCATTGTTTTTGTGAAGCAGTAGGGGAGAGCTCAGAAGAGGTTTAAGGGAAGATTATGCTATTCTCTCTAGAGGCAAGTGTTTTTGGGATGGTATTGTGTGAGGGCAACACTGGCCCGTTTTTGTATTGATGGGAGTAGTAACACTTCTTCTGATGTACTGATGTAGGTGTATAGGGTTTCAGCAAGCATAGTCACACTAGACACTGGCCTGGCTTTATCTGATTTATTAAGGGACTTATAATGTACTTAACCTGATATCCTGAATTATCAAGCTTAGTCTATGGAAGCTATTAGCTATTCTGTCTGTATGAAATATGCAACTAATCAGATGTACCTGTGTATGAAATATAGGTTTGTAGTCTGTTGTATTAGTTGCCAAATCTATCATGTATGCACATGCCTGAATGATGAATGTTGGAGAACTAACAAGTAGCAGCCTCTAGTTGTCTTGAAAACACAACAGAATGCAACAGATTTCACTGTCTGTGTCATATAAAATTATGGATGATTGGCATATTACATTCAAATTTGCATTGATGCAACTTCTTAGAGATGTGAGCTAGATAATTTGCTCTAGTCATTTTAACCTTCTTATACTGGAGGTGCTTGTTGCACTGAGATTACGAACCGACATAAGAAAATTGAGCTTTATTAATTATAGTGAGGTACTGCAAATCCAGCACCAATAACATCTCATTCAAATTTGCAAATTAACCAACTTCAGTTATTCTATTACAACTCCAAATCTACGATCAATGAACACAAAAGTAATAATGTAAATCGTTCCGTCCAATTTGAAAATAGTCTTTTACTGCAAAAGAGAATTATTATATATATATAACCAAACAAGCAAAAACATCAGCAGAAGTTGAGTGGAACAAACAAAAACACCAACAAAAGTTTGGCAGATATGTATGTTAACTAAAATTGCCTGGCCTGATTATACCAGCAAATCATAATGGTTCGAACCACTATACAGTAGTCTGACAGGCACCCTCTTTTTCCACTGCTTGGTGCTCTTGCAAAATTCTAGTCCGTACTCTGCTATAGGTAGAAAACCATTTCCAGTACCTCTTAAAGAATGCTGTGAACAAAAGAACCACTTAATATTCATAATACACACAACAAAAATATTTCCTTTTAATATTTTTAAAGCAGGATAATAACTTTTCAGAAGAAAAGAAATAATACCTCATGCTCTGGAATGTAAACAATAATCGGTTGGCGGCACAGTCTGGAGAGCACCTGATGAATAAAAACAATGCCATGATGCAAGTGGTTCATATCATGTAAAAAGCTTTAAATTGAAATTTATGGTTTAAAGCAGCAATGCGTATATTACAAACACATAAATGCACAAAACTTCATCTTGAGGCAGGTACCACCCAAAAGTGCTAGCGCGTCTTTACTGGAAACAAGGAATAATAAATGGGTTCTCTAATTTCTTCATCATTCTTAATCTTATGAAATTTTACTTCCATCATTTTTTTTTTCAAACATTATTAGAGGTAAGCAGAAAATGATACACTAACTAGAAGAACTGACCAAAAGTTCTGATTCGCCTCCCCAGAAGTCAGGTCTTCTAATCCTTTGGCAATATCTAATGATAGTAAAAATATTAAGAAGATTAATTTATTGTAGGATACATAGCTACAGTTCGATTAAAGAAACACGGGTGAAAAAGAAGAAACAGACCGCCTGAGAGGCTCATCGATAGTGATTGCTAAAAGGGCTTCCTCATAATTTTGTCGTTCTGAGCTGCTATCACATATCACTTCTTTCACAGCCAACCTTAGATCATCTATCTTCCCCCACCCAAAAACAAAAAATAATAATAATAAAGTAAAGTACAAACAACCCCCAAAGGAAAAAAAAAACCAGAAATGAAAAATCAAGCATATCTTAGACAGGGTAGAAAAATGGAACAAAAAAGAAAAATAAAAGGTTGCAAGCATCAAGCAGATATATAGGATCACCTGCATCCTGGACCTCCATCCTTGGATTCAGTGGGACCCCTTTGTTCCTTGTCATTCCTTTGACCTGAGTGAAGAGGAACATGGAAGGCAAAATGAATAAGAAGAGGGCAGGGCAGGCAATAGTAAAATATAGATAGCATCGGACAGGATAGTTAACAAATTGGTTGATGGTTGGTTATGTATACAAGAAGATAGTAATTAATACTTAATAGTGATGCATTTATACCAGTGCTCGAAACATGCAACGGCCGTCGCCTGTCACCCTTTGAACTGAGTAGTGCTCCACTTTCTTCATTGCTGCTGATTCTGTCCCGCTTTCATTGCAATCAATTAATCAAATAAATAAGAGGGGCAGGGAAGGAAAGGAAAGGAAAGGGAAGAGTGGTAAAAATTAATGAAAAGGAATGAATAAACATACAGAGGGAGAGAGGAGGCGAGTCTAGCAAACAAGGGGAGAGCAGTTGAAAATGGAGAAATGGGTGGTTGAAGGAGGTGGAACTGGGCAGTTCCATCACTGAGCTGCTTAAGAATTGCACCTGCAAAGGAACAACTTAATTACTCTTTTCAATTTTTATTTTTATTGGGGAGGCCAAAGGCCAAAGTAAAGGAAATAAGACAGGTTTTTACTTTAAATAAATAAATGATACAAGTAAGTAAGTAAGTACTGTTGGAAGGCCTTGACTGAGTTGCCATGGAAGGGCGGTGACTGCGTTAAGTGTGAATAAGAAATTAGACTCTCTGACTCTGAGCAATCAACCAAAGCAAATTAAAGAATAGTAACTAAATGAATCAATTTTGAACGGCAGCACCAGCAATCCTTCGTTCGTTTGTTTCTCCTTTTCTTGTTTTACCTTGCTTGTATTTAATTGGGAATTGGGGTTAGAGCCTTGACCCCTTGAGCGAGGAATTCGCATCCTCTGAGATATCTCAAACTTTGCGTGACTTTTTGGAATATCTCAATCGTATAAATACATTCTGCACGAATCTCAAAGTTCAAATAATACTGCCCCCCTACAGTTCCCCGAATAGGCACCAGACACGTCGGTCACGCAAAAATTGAGATATCTCAGAGGATATGCACTCTTGAGCGAGGCGAGGCGAGGAGGTTGCGTAATTGTAATTGTAATTCAGATAAAGAAAACAAACAAATGGTGTGGGTATTGGTGCTGATGTTGGGCTGTCATATAAATCTTCTCTTCCATTCTTTGTTGTTTTATGTTATGATTCGGTGGGCTTCGAAAGGCAGGCTGAGATTGGAATATATAATAGCCCAATTAGCCTTGTAATAATCCTTCAAATCAATTCCAATATTAATTCGAGACAAAGACTTTTATGGATATAAGAACATATTTGTAAAATAAACATATTTTTATTTTCAAAGTTCAAACAGTCGATCCGAACCATTCATCTTGTTCTCCATATTAATATGTACTTGGATATCAAATTTAACATTTTTCTGAATTTTTTAGATGGGTACAAAAAATATCAAATTCAGACCATTGAATTTTGTACCCATCTTATAAATAGTAAACAAATTCAGAAAAATGTAAAATTTGGTCTCCAAGCACATATTAATATGGAGAACAAGATGAACGGTTCGGATCAACTGTTTAAACTTTAAAAATAAAAATATGTTCATTTTACAAATAGGTCCTTATGTCCATAGAAACATCACTCTTAATTCAATTGGAAATAAAAGGGTGTGTAGTGAAAATGCCAGTTGCTGGATAAGATAGATAGATATTTTGGCATCCTTGCTTGCATGCTCTCAAATCTCACTCTCATCTTCCCTTGACCTTCAAGTACAACAACAAAGAATTGAATATTGATATGACAGAGAGGAGGCCGAGCCGGAGCGACGAGCACCTGGCAGTTGAAGAGGAGGCAAGGATGGAAGCAGAGGTGCGTGAGTACTTTGACGACATGAACCCCAAGCGCTACACCAAGCCCTCCCGCAGTGACCCCCCAGACTCTCTCCTACATGTCCTTGATGATCCCGACACCCCTATTCTGGAGCTTCGTAAGTTTCAGGACCTCGAGGCTCATTCGCAATCCCAGGTTGGGATATATTTCAACTATATATGTACTCCAAAATATTAACTTAACCAATCAATGATAAGTAATTGATTGTATCTATATCTATCTTAATTCTTAAATGTTGATCTCCGATGGATTGGCTGCTTTTACGTGCATGTTAGAAAATTGTGTGCGAGTCTGACGGGACCAAGCCAGCAGAGGAGTACATGGCGACTGACTACTACGACGATCTCAACCTCATGGATAAGCAACACCACACTGTACTACTTTATATAATTTAACTAGAAAATTAATACTAAATTGAGAATATATAGATAAGTGGAGAAATAAATGAATAGAGGCAAATAATATTAGTTTGTTTAAATTCAAATGCAGACTGGTTCGGGATTTATTAAGATGGAGGAATCAAATACAAATTCAAGTTCAAGTTCCAATGGAAGTTGCTTTAGGATAGCATCTGATGCGAATGTGAATGCATGGGATGAGCATGCTTCCAGTGAGGGGAATCCAGCAACCAATGACTGGATCCCTTCTGCTCAAACCCAAACGGTAGCTATCTACTTTTTTTAATGAGTACAAGTATTAGGTCGATTTAATTAATTTATTGCCTTATTGGCACGTATTTATGCTTTCTTTTATTGCAGGTGATTGCAGCATCAAACAAGCCTAAGAGAAGTGATGAATGAGAGAGTCATGCGCGCTCGCCTTGGACTTGGAATTCGCAATCAATCAATCCATCATATATCTCAGATTTATGTTCCCGGCATTTTTTTTTCATAACCAAAAAAATAAATAAAGTAATATTAATAATCAGATTTGAAAAAAAATTTCACCCATAACCAAACCGTCCCCCCCTTGGGCGGTCTACCCTCAGATCAAACCGCCCCCCGGAGAAGCGGTCTACTTGTTTTTTTTTGTATTGTATTTTTTTTCTAATATATTTGTTATTGTATTTTTGTACTTTTTATATTTGGTATTTATTGTATTTGTATATTGTATGTTGTTATTTTCTATTTATTTATTGTTTATATTTTTGTAATGTTGTATTCTATATTGTTTATATTTTGAATACGAGAGATTTTATGATTTCTTATGTCAAGTGAATAGTCGAAAACATAAGTGAACAAAATAATCAAATAACGTCTGATCAGCATAATATATAGAAACGAAAACAAACTGAATAAAATCACCAAACAACGTCTGATCAACATAAAATATAGAAACATAAATATAAAAATAGTACTGTCAGGTCTACAATATGAAATATAAAAAACTAGCGACGACGACCGGACAATGACAATCTGTGAGGCGCCCCGCACGCCCACGGCGGCTGCACACGCGTCCTCTGTCGCTGCACACGCCTTCTCTGTGGCTCTGGAGGATCCTCGTCATGAGAATGATCCACATGCATGTCCTCCTCGTCATCAGAATGATCTACATGCATGTCCTCCTTCATAGTGCCCGTGGATCGTCGGTATGAATCGAGCCATGGATCATACTGAGTAGCCTACGATGGACCTGTCTCCCATGGATCGGTCTCCCAGTCCCCAGTATACGTGCTCGGGGGCTGTGTCCCGAACATAGGAGCCTCCCAAGCATCAATGGGATGTTGTGCCCACTCCCACTCGCTTTGTGGTCGTGCTGCCTAGGGGGTGGCATCGATGGTGTGGCTCCGGTGAGATCCTCTACACCGGTGGCGGTGAGACCAAAGTCTGCCGGAGTGAAAGTGGGTTCGGCACACCATATAGGGTGATCATCCTGCAGTTAACTTATAATGTTAGTTTTGTATTTATGAAAATAACTAAAATTTAATTTATACAGAGACGAACCAACTTACCTCGCCAAGCTGCACCGGCACATTATATTTATTGTAGTAGGCGTGCCATTTCTTGTTGTCAAGCACCCAATCGTGGAACGCCCAATTGGAGTTGTCTTCTGCAATATTTGAGTTGAACTTCTTAAGAACACACTTTCAAAACAAAATTGACGTGTATGGAAAAATAATTTAACTTATAATACCTTCGGGTGCTGGTGGTAGGTCATCGTCGTATACGAGGACCCGCTCTCGGCTTGACTCGTTCGGAGCTGGTGAGTCTTTCTTGATCTCACGCTAGTTGATGTTCTCACTAGCGTCGTGCAGCATGCCAATGAGGCGCCCATCGAATTGGGAATCATCGACGATCGGAGCAGTGTGATGCAGCATAGTACACCCGAACGTCCGAAAATCTTTTTTCGCCATGCACACCAAGTTATGTGCAACTCCACGGATCCCCGCTAGTACCTGTGCATAACGATTAGAAAATGAGTTGTACGGAAAAAAAAAATATTACAAATAATCTTTATTACTTACCGTTCTGAGTACTGGTCAGGCCCCACGGCAAATGGGTCTTACTCTCGTCACCCATCATTCTCCGCCGAAGAGCATCACCGTAGTCGCCCTGTAAGTACACCGAAGTCATGCACCACCACTGGTACCAGACAATATACCGCAATGCCCAGGGTCCTGCTCCCAAACTGATATCTGTCGGGTCAAGCGGGGCCCACAAGTGGTTCTCAGGCGTGCGGGCAATCCTGTAGAAGCGTAAATGGTGGGTGCTCCTGAACAACAACAACAACAACAGCAACAACAGCAACAACAGCAACAACAGCAACAACAACAACAACAACAATAAAATAAAAATAAATAAAAAATAGCCAGAAAGAGCATTTTGATCTAAAACGTTACCAACGTTTTAGGAAACGTTATAACGTTTTCATCGTTCTTGAATTTCTGTGAACTTTTCTTCTAAACGTTATAACGTTTTGTCAAACGTTACAAAACGATCTTCACTGGAAATTAAGCGACCAAAACAGCTAGTTTGGAATTTTGAAAATAATTAAAACATTACAACGTTTGTTAAAATGTTAAAACGTTGTAACGTTCTCAATGATTTCGGCATTTTAGACAGTTCGTTTTTCAGTATTTTCACAGGCATAAAACGTTATAACGTTATGAAAAACGTTACCAACGTTTTCATCTCTGAAAGAACATTTAAGATTAAGTAATTTGAGTTCCTTTCTCTCTCTCTCCCTCCGTCTCTTCACTGTGTTGCTGCTGCCCCTTTGTGGTCCGCCAAAAGAAGGAAAAAAAGAGGGAGATCTCGTCCTCTCCTTTGAAAATCCACTAAATACATTGAAGAAATTGAAGAAGGAAGTGTAAGAGATTGGAAATCTCTCCATAATAGCCCTGTAATTTCTCCATTGGTACTCATTTTCTCTCAAAATCTGAAACTATCCCCATTTTCTAGGATTTTGCTCAAATCTGAAAAAATTTTTGGAGAAATTGTGAGTAATACATTCCCATTAAGCTCCCTAGGTTACTTGTTTGGTAATGTTTCTATCAATTTGTGTTAAATCTCAAACTTTCCATCTAAGGTTTGACTCAATCCGTAAATTAGAGAAGGGTGGTGGTTAATCTAGCCTAATAGAACAAATCAAGGTGTTAATTGATAAGTTCCTCCCTTCCTCTTTTCAAAAATCGGGAAATTATTTGGTTTGACTTAATCTATAGGAATTAGATTAAGAAAATCATAAAGTAACTAATAAAACCCAGGTAGGAATATCAATTGTCGAACAAGGATTTAATTAATTATGTATGATTGAAATAGGGGTAGGCCCAGTTGAGCAAGAGTTTGCGGGACCTCTCGAGACGTCCGAATCCTAAGCACGCAATACGCTTTTCGTAATCAGGTGCGGGGTTCTTGGACTTGTTTGATGTTTCATTTTTAGAAATTAAATTATTTTTCGATTGTCATGTTGTATGCTTGATTGTTGCATTTTTGACGGATTGCATGTTTGATTATTGCATAATTGGAATTGTGTGAATTGTTTGCATAACTCAATTTGGTTAAAACCAAATTGTGTGACATGGTTGATTTGCATATTCGTATGGTTGTCATCTTGATTGTGCTCTTATGATTTGTTTATGATTGAAAGTCACCACAAATTGATGATTATGGAATTATGTGAATGAATTTGCAAAGTCTGGCCCGCTGGGTGAGCCGACTTTGATCCAAGGAACCTATTGGCCTTAGGTGATTGGCCCTCATGGTGTCCCAGTACCGGTTGGGACGAGGGGTGGGTGACTATATGTGTGTGATTGATTGTGATTGTGGCTGACTTGTGTGCAATGTCTATGGCTCGAGGGCATCACCCTACGTGGTAATGTATTTGAACGGTCAATTGAATAATACGACATTCTGAATGATTTCATGTGAATTTTTCATTATATGACTTGGAACCAGACTTTATTAATGGTTAAGCCAAAGCACTACAGATGAGTGTCAGATAAAGGGTCCAGCTCGGTGGAACGTCTGTAGGTGCCAGTAACCCTACAGACGAGGGTCAGATAAAGGGTCCAGCTCGGTGGAACATCTGTAAGTGCTACCAGCCATAATAAGATAAGTTAGGCCAAAAATGTGTTTGTTTGAACTTCACCTTGGAAATTCCGTAAATTGTACTTCATTTGATTATTTGTTGTCGAGCATATGCATATACTTATATATTGTTAGAGAATAGCTAACGTGCTTTTGTATGGATTTCATTTTTGAATATGGAGTCTGATTGCAAGTCCAATAACTCGATTGTGGCAAATTCGCACTGAGAATTATATTCTCACCCCACCCTTTGGGGACCTTTTACAGGTTCTGGTGCGACTGATCCTGGAGAGGCACGCAAGTAGTAGGCCCTTGGTATATGTCACCATATTACCTTATTGGTTATTTTGGGTATTGACTAGAGGACATATTTTGTTGTGTTATATGGCTCCTTATGTACCTTATGGTTGGTATCAGTACGAGATACCTTTTGTATGTTATACCTTTACCATATATTTTGTACTTGGACTATTATATCTATATCTATTTTATGTCTATTATTGTGTTGTGATGAGTGTATTTTGAATGGCCTTGTAAGCATACACGGAGTTGTATGTTTACGGCGGGGCTCTGTCACTATTCCTGGTCGCGGGGTGTGACAACTCCAATCCACCTCTTGCTTTTTATGGAAGGTACTGCATTATAAGTCAGTTAGATACAATTTGTGAAATAATATCAATATTGAGTGTGTATTACTTACTTTTGCAACTTCTCCGTCTCATCCTCACCAAGTATCGGGTCATCAGGGATGAAGGCATCAAATCCGAATTAACGAGGCACCCGATCAGGATAGTGATACTCAACTATCCAGTAACAAACGACTGGACCATGGTACAAACCAAGATCCCTCTGTTCCATCGTCAATGGACAGAAAATATTTGCCCGGTACCACACCCGATACGGGAGAACCAGTCGACGTTCGCCTTGTGCAACAGCTGGAGCTGATTCCAGACGTAGGAGATACCCGCTGTCCCTCCCCTCAGCGTATTCTCGTAGCGTTGGCGGCTACCCCATATGGTACCGTATGGGGGGCTTTTGTTGATGTCTTTGCTCCTTTGTCACTTCACATTTGATGGAATAATGGATCGGCATACTAATAGGTGCGACCAAGACCACTGTTGTAGTAGAAGGAGTGGCTCATTGAACTACTGGCTGCCTCTCTGAAATTTGAGATGTGTATTAATTATTATTAAATTTTAAAACAATCGTAAGAACATTAATTGATGAAGACTCACCAGACAGGCGTGACACAGTCCTCTGTACAAACATGCAAGCACGGCTCCACCCCAGTTTCACCGCGATGGCTTATCGAGTTACTCCAGCTGCTGGAGGAACATAATCGGAACCGAGTCGCCACTGCAATCGACAAACATCATGGTACCACATAAGTCAAACACGAATGTCCTAACGTACTTACAGTTTGAAGAGTAAGTAAATAACTGTTTATTTTTTGTCAAAACTAATTTTAATGTAATGTAATGGATTTTGAAATTACCTCTTGACCTTCTCCACGTCAGTCGTCCATGGAGTAATGGCAATTTCGGTGGCATATTGGCGGAGAGCCTTAAGACTGATGCAGTACTGGGAGAACCGCTCTGCTCCTTCCTCACCCTTTGGCTTGAGCTTCTTACCCCCTCCACATCCACTCCCAACAGCTCTGGGATCAACGTTGGAGTACATGATGATTCGAGACACACCCTACCAGATCGCCATCGATCCGCAGACCCTATAAGGCACTCACGTCCTGTAGGGTCACTGTCATCCTCCCCCCCACTGGAAGATGGAATGAATGGGTCTCAGGTTGCTATCTCTCCACGAGACCGCACATGAGTGCCTGGTCAATCCGCAGTGGTTTTTTCATCGTGCCTAACTGGTACAAGTCGAGGTTCATAAGGTACCGATCCATCAGTGGATTTTCGATGTACCGTACCTCCGACGAGCGGTGTCGCACCGTCAACATGGTCTCATCCTGCATTTTTTTAATGTTTTAGACCAGTGAGACTGAATAACTATATGTTGTTTGAAACATAATTTTTGCATTTTCTTTCAATAACACAACGTACCTCCATCGATGCAAGTGAGACACGGTGACGTCTGTGAGGGACCCACAGGAGAGGACTGAACGTATCTACACGATGTGGTGCGACATCCCCTGCATCGACACCCTCCGCAGTGGGGCTCTCTGTGCTACCACTAGTATCGGCATGAGCCTGCGAACTCTCGCCGGTCTCCGACGTATCTCGTGATCGCCCACGTCGAGGTCTAGTCATGCTGCATTTCAAAATATCAAGTTTAAAAAAATAAACTAATTATCAATTTTAATCCAATCAAACCTAATTTCAATTAATTATTTATAAAAC
Source organism: Carex cristatella (assembly GCA_024447775.1). Lineage (NCBI taxonomy): Eukaryota > Viridiplantae > Streptophyta > Magnoliopsida > Poales > Cyperaceae > Carex > Carex cristatella. The sequence continues at coordinate 1,386,738 of JAJHPF010000016.1, forward strand.
TTAATTTTAATTAATCCAATCAAACCTAATTTCAATAAAACTCCTAATTTCTAATAATTCATGCAATTTTAACCCCGTGCAATCAATTTCTAACAACTCTAAACAATTATAACAAGTTCAATCAATTTCTAATAATTTCAATCAAACAATTTCTAACAAGTGCAATTAAATAATTTCTAACAATTCCAATCAAACAATTTCTAACAATTTCAATCTAACAATTTCTAACAATTCCAATCAAACAATTTATAACAATTCCAATCAAATAATTTCTAACAATTCCAATCAAACAATTCTAATAATTTCAATCAAACAATTCTAACAATTTCAAACAATTAATTTCTAATTAATTTCTAACAACTCCAAACAATTCCAAACAATTCCAAACAATTTATAAAAATTCCAAATAATTTATAAACAAGTTAAAGAAATAATTTATAACAATTTCTAACAAATCCCGTAATTCGATTAATTTCTAACAATTTTCAAACATTTCTAACTATTTCTAACAACCCTAAACAATTCCAATCAATTTCTACCAAATTCAATCACAACAATTTCAAACAAATCCCGCGATTTGTAATTTCAAGCAAATCCCGCAATTTCTAACAATTTCATATAAATCCCGCAATTTCGAACAATTTCTAACAATTCCAAACAATTTTAAAAAAATCCAAATAATTTATAAAAATACAAGCAAATAATTTCATACCTGAAAACGAAAGCGGAGCGACGGCGCGGCGGCGGGGTGGAGCTCTGGTAGAGAGAGAGAGGGAGGCCGAGAGAGAGAGAGGGAGAGGCCGAGAGCGTTTTGCGGTGGTTGGAATGGCCGGAAATGGAGTTTTCCGGCGGCAGAGGAGAAGGGCAGCGGTTTGGGGTAGGGTTTGGGCGGTTTGGGGAGAGAGAGAGAGAGGGTGGCCGGTTTTATTAAAAAAAAAAAAAACAAGTAGACCACCCTCCCGGGGGGTGGGTTGGTCTGAAGGTAGACTGTTCCACGGGGGGGCGGTTTGGTCTGAGGGTAGACCGCCTCACGGGAGGGCGGTTTTTTTTTTCAAATCTTGTTATTAATATTACTTTATTTTATTTTTTGGTTATGAAAAAAAATGCCGGTTTATGTTCTCAATCTTATGAGATCTACCTGTTCTGCTCTGCTATACGAGAATAAATTGTCTAAATAGTTCTTGTTGATTTTCTTAACAAATCGCACTTGCTTTGAATTGTACTGTAGTAAGTTTGTAAATCATTTTTTTTTTCGAATGTGGATGATTGATTGCTACGAAATTATAACATCAACGACTCTTTAGTCATTTTTTATTTTTTCTCTAACAAGTATATGCCTTGTATTAATTATAAATAGATCCTTAGATACACTGCAACATTGATGAGAATGATGAACTATCAATGAAATACTTCTTTTTTTTCCAAATTTCATCTCAGATTGTATCGATCTCAAATTAAAATACGAAGCAGATATATTTCTCGGAAAACTTTCAAGGTTTTACCGAGCTCCCTAAACTAAATTTTCAACGCTGGTTATCATTAGAAAGTATTGTGAATTCGTCATGATTTTATAAACTCATTTAAAGTCGTGTAAAGCCCATTAATTGAAGACTTGGAAGCAACCTGATCAATTGGCACATGCCTGATGTGATATATAGCAACTTCAATACAAGTATTATTGCTTGGTGTGGAAGGGAAAGTATGAATGGAAAACAAGTGTTGTTAGATTTAAGGGGGCTAAGAAGGGAAGGTGGATGAGAGCCTGTTACTGTTAATGTTAGACAGTTGGATCCAAAATGAATGGAATGGGATATTGGGATTGATTGGAAGCCCGAGCCCATTTAAGTAAAATCCAGCAAGGGAAAGGGAATGACATGCGTTATGTTTTCTCGTGTTTGACCAAATCTGGACTGGAGGCCTCCCTCTGGCTCTGGGTCCATCTCTCATCGATCCATCGATCTATCTCAATCGGTCCATCAGTGGGTCGTCGGAGTCGCAGTCGGAGTAGAAGAGCGAGCATGATTCTCCTCCGGTGCCGATCGCCATCTCCATGGAAGGCTCTGATGCTGTTGGTTTATGTGCTGCTCCTCCTACACTGCGCTGCCTCCGCTGCATCAGATCACAATAACAATCTTAATAATGGCACGAAGACGAAGAAAAGCAACAAGTTCAGAGATCGCACCGCCACTGACGATATGCTTCCCTACCCCCATCCGTACGTACTCCTTCTCCCCTCTCCTCTCCTCTCCTCTCTAATCACTAACTCATCATTGGACCATGGATGGATGGATGTTTCTTTTTGTGTTGTAGAGATGAGAATGCATTGCTCAATTCCAAGTGCCCCAAGCACCTCGAGCTTAGGTGGCAGACTGAGGTCAGCTCCAGTATCTTCGCTACTCCCCTTATTGCTGACATCAACAGGTCCCTTACTTACCCATCCCTTACCCCCCTCCACTTTCCTATTCATTACCAGTAATTCATAGATTATTCATCTCAGTGATGGAAGACTTGAAGTGGTGGTACCCTCTTTCGTTCACTATTTGGAGGTTCTCGAAGGCTCTGATGGAGATAAGTTGCCTGGTAATCCTTACAGTTTCTTCCATCCCGCTATATGCTTCCACTTCTCTCTGGTTATCAGTATAGTGTGTTCACGACACTACTCTCTATTCTGATAATGCCAGCCTATTTTTTAACCCCTGTGTAGGTGGCTATGAAGTTTAAATTTACCCACTTTGTTCTGTTATTCCTTTCTCAAAAAGGTTGGCCTGCTTTCCATCAGTCAACTGTTCACGCCAGCCCTTTGCTGTATGACATCGATAAGGACGGAGGAAGAGAAATAGTACTCGCTACTTTCAATGGTGTTGTCAACTTTTTCAGGTCAGTGACTCTTTTCTCTGATGGCGATGGATCATTTTTTTAGTTTTAACATCATCCAGTCTTATTTTGAATGCATATTTGTAGGATGTCTGGATATGTTATGATAGACAAATTGGAGGTGCCACGTAGAAAAGTTCTCAAAAATTGGTTTGTGGGCCTCAACCCAGATCCTGTGGACCGCTCTCATCCAGATGTCCATGACGATTTGTTGGTCCAAGAAGCCATGATGTCACGTAAGTCTTCTCCCTTTCACAATAGCACTGCCAATTTTAGTAAAAGTTATCAGACTGCACATAATTGTAAATTTGCACTAAATCTTTCTTCCTCGATTTTGTGAACAGAAATGAACCGAAGTATGCATGCACCAGATGTTAATGTATCAGCCATGGCCTTTGACCATCCAGCAAATCTATCAGTTCCAGTGCCCATTCCAGTCACGGTGGATGAAGCAAGAAATACTACTCAAACAGACCCAGAAAAGACAGTGGAGACCAAGAATATGACTTTGGAGAATGTGAAGAGAGCAGAGAACAGCACACACACACAGCGGAGGCTTCTTGAAGACAGCAAAGGGAAGGACTCTAAGGACGTAGTTGACGCCGAGGCCCAGGGGGCGACTGTGGAGAACAACAATGTTCTGGAGGATGACGCGGATGCCTCTTTCAATTTGTTAAGGGATGGGGAGGGCATGGACGACGAATACTCGTATGACTATGATGATTATGTGGACGACTCGATGTGGGGCGATGAGGACTGGAAGGAGGCCGCGCACCAAAACCTGGAGGACTATGTCCTCGTCGACTCCCATATCCTCTCTACTCCTGTAAACTCCATCATTCATCTATGCTTTGCTTTCTGTTTATGTTTATGTTTCTCTCTTGACAAATACAACACATGGAATATGCTTCATATGTCTTAATGCTCTTGTGCAGGTGATTGCAGATATTGACAGTGACGGCGTGCAAGAGATGGTTGTTGCTGTTTCCTACTTCTTTGACCGGGAGTAAGTCTTTTTTTCTCTCAAGCCTTAAGACTCTACCTAGTCATAAATTAACATTCTTTGTTTCAATCATCTGCCAATTCAGTGACAGATTATGTTGGACTGTCATAACGTATACAGATTTCCTAATCGATTAATATCAATGTGCCAAGCTATAAATATTTGGTTGGTAGCTGTCAAATATGTATATATAAATATATATATATATTTTTTCAATTGTGATTTGGTATTATCTGAAATTGATTGTGTGGGATTACAACATGTGAATGGACAGATACTATGATAAGCAAGAGAACCGAGCAGATTTGGGTGACATTGACATTTCAAAGTACGTTGCGAGCGGCATCGTTGTATTTAATCTGGATACAAAACAAGTGAAGTGGTCTGTTGATCTTGATGTCAGCACTGATTCTGGAAGCTTCCGGGCTTACATGTATTCTTCTCCGACTGTTGCTGACCTTGATGGAGATGGCTTTTTGGACATTATCGTTGGAAGTTCCTACGGTTTTGTTTATGTCTTTGATCATCAAGGTAACAGATTTCTTCTCTTTTTCCTATGGTTTAGTTTGTCTTTTGCCAAATACCACCATTTTCCTATAAAATAGCACACACCTATGTATTATGCTTGTTCCTGGTACGAGTGAAATTTCATCATAGAGAAATCCAGAGGAAAAGAAAGACATCTTTGTAATCATTGCAATCTTAAAAGCTTTTGGAAGTAACTTTGACCAGCCTTTACATTTCTCTCTTCAAAATTGAAGACCGTGTATGTCTGATTATCTTCCATCCAATTATTAGAATTTGCACCTACTGCTATGGAAGCTTCTCTCTTCTTTTTTTCTTTTATTTTTGGGTCCCTCCGTTGATTGATCTAAGATACCATACAATAATAGGGAAAGCAAGAAGCAAATTCCCACTTGAGATGGCAGATATCCAGGCACAAGTGATAGCTGCTGATATAAATGATGATGGTAAACTAGAAATAGTGACATGCGACAATCATGGTAACGTCGCGGCATGGAACGCACAAGGTGAAGAAATTTGGGAGGTTCATGTTAAAAGCAGCATTCCGCAGGCACGCACTCTATTCTTACCCCCGCTGTATTGTTATATTTTTAGTTTTGTTCAACCGTACTTTTCTGTGATAGTCCAATTCAGATTTACACATTGCTGCTTAATTTTTTATTTGAGAAGCTAGTGTGCAATTAGATGCTTCCTTAGTTAAAAAAACTCAGGGTATGTAACAACTGGTGTTTGGTGGCAGGCTCCGACTATTGGGGATGTGAATGGGGATGGTCGCACAGATGTCATTGTGCCAACGGTGTCAGGCAATGTGTACGTTCTCAGTGGGAAGGATGGGTCTTTTGTTAAGTCATTCCCTTTCCGTACTAACGGCAGGATAATGAGCAGAGTTCTTCTTGTTGATCTTGCCAAGCGTGGCGACAAGTCTAGAGGCCTGACACTTGTTGTTCCCTCTTTTGATGGCTATCTGTACTTGGTTGAAGGATCCACTGGATGTGCTGATGTTGTTGACATTGGCGAGACCTCGTGCGTACTCACACTACTCTTCCATTTATTCCTTTCCTTCTGTTTAGGCTTTTTTTTTTGGATATGCGCCTTGAGCTGTCGACAGCTTGTTAAACCATTTTGACATAATGATTTTTCTGTTTAAATTTGCAGGTATACCATGGCCTTGGCAGACAATGTGGATGGTGGAGATGACCTTGATCTGATCGTGACAACAATGAACGGCAATGTCTTCTGCTTTTCAACTCCCTCTCCACACCATCCTCTCAAGGCGAGACTGCTTATTTTATTAAATTAAATTAATTATTTGTGACTTGGTTTGGGCCTTTGTATGTGTGCTTAGGCAGTAAGAAACTGAAACCAGAACTGGGTGGTGATTATTATAAAGTATAAACTAAAGTATGGATTCAAATTTGGGACTGAAATAGGAATGGAGATCATCAAATCATGGGAGAAACAATGCGGCGTACAGATACAACAGGGAGGGGGTGTACGTGGCTCCTGGGTCAAGAGCATTCCGGGATGAGGAGGGCAAACATTTTTGGGTGGAGACGCACATCGTCGACAGATACAGGCTGCCTTCTGGCTCTCAGGCTCCTTATAACGTCACTGTATGTACCCCTCTGTGTATAACATACCGTGCATCATCATCGTCATCTCTATGTATCTTTTGGGTTAATGTTCAATTGATATATATATATCACCGTGCATGCTTTGTTCATTATTTTGTTGCAGACAACTTTGCTGGTCCCTGGTAATTACCAAGGGGAGAGAAAAATAGTGGTTAACCAGGTATATGACAGCCCGGGTAAGAAACGAGTTAAGCTGCCAACTGTGCCGGTGAGAACAACTGGGACGGTGGTGGTTGAGATGGTTGATAAGAACGGTCTCTATTTCTCTGATGAGTTTTCACTCACCTTCCACATGCATTACTACAAGCTGCTCAAGTGGCTCGTTCTCTTGCCGATGATTGCCATGTTTGGCATGCTTGTTGTTCTGCGGCCGCATGAAGGTGCGCCTCTGCCTTCATTTTCAAGAAGTGCCGACTAGTTTGTTTTCAGGTGTAATATAGGGCTTTCCAGATTTGATAGAGGTTTAGAAATATGTTCTAATTTTTTATATAGTTAGACAAGCCAGAGCTAGAGGCTCTTGATATGCTTCTGAGTTGTACAATTTTTAGTTAAAATTTTTGATGTTATGACTTGTGAAGGATAATTTTGTGGTCCGTTATTTTGCTTTCGATTGTGGATAAGTCAATAATTACCTGGCTGCAGGGAGGATGGATGTCAATCAAATTATTTCATATCACAAATTTGGAGGCTCTTCCTTGCATGTTTCATATAAATACTAAGAAGATAACATTTTGTTATCTGAACATTAAAATGAGAAGTATAATTTTTAAAATTTGTCATTATTTTACTTTTTATATATTTCTCAATAAAATATTCAAAGTAAGCTTTAATGAAAAATACAAAATACGTGCTCCGCCCAGCAAAATTGTCCTTTGCCCATTTTTTTGGTGCAGCTATTATTTCGAATACGTATACGACACACGTGTGGGGCGTTGATAAGGTAGCTTTAGGCCTGGAGCGATGCAATCATGCTAAGGAAAGGACATGTCACAACTCACATATGTGAGTTGTTCTTATCCATTTGGGGCTCATAATATACTATGGGTTAATTCTCTTTTGATTTTTTTTATAGAAAAAAAAATATCGAGAAAGGTGAACGATTTCAGAAAATTTTGAAACCTAAGAAAGACCGAACAGATATATCCAAATCAATTTACGAGACTAATTAAAAAGAAAGAAAAAAATAACATGACGTTGTCCATAACGTCAAGCAACAAGGTGACTCTTAGCTGGAACTGCAAGGACACTATATGATTTATTTCATTGGTTATGGACATTATCGATAATAACATTATGTTTTTTTTTTCTTGTTTGATTAATTATGGGATTAATTGATTTAGATTATTTGGACACTATGGTTTATAACAGTCTTCTTGTTTTCTTAGATTTTGAATCATTACTTATTGTTGTTATCTTTTTATTTCCTTATTAATAAAAAACAAATCTGTAATTCTCTTCTCTAATATAGACATAGGAGCAAATATAGCTTGAGTTTTGCTCACTAAAGAGAATTTAGCGAGCACAATTTTAAAAATTTATTGAATTGGTTTCAAACGACGAATTTACTCCGTTGAAACTCAACTACTTCACGAATGTTATGTATACATACAAAATTTTGAAAAATTTAATTTAGTAACAAGTTCAACATAATACTAGCCTCTTCTTCCTCAATACAAATTATGCTATCAGAAGTGGCTTGACGAATGAATCTTCCATTTCATAAAACCGGGTTCAAGGGCGTTCTCTTTCATGCCTTGATGTCGTATTCATTTAGTACAAATCAAGCAATAAAAAAAAATGAAAATTTAAAATTATTTTAATATATTTATTTTTCATCATTTTGTTTACCACTTGACTATAATAAATAAATTCGATAATTTTAAAAAATTTCATACACTCACATCACTTATAAAGTAGTTTGATTTCAATAATCTGAATTCGTCATTTGAAACCAATTCAATTAATTTTAAGAGCACATTCTTTTTGGGTGTATTTGGATGAAGACTCGAGTTAGTGAAAATAGTGAACTAATTCAAATTTGATATTGTGAGCGAACCCAACTTTTAATTGGATTAAACAAATAGTATGCTAATTCATAAAAGACAAATAAAAAATAGTCTCTCTTTGTTAACTCAAATATATTCAAACATATAATAATAAAATAATAGTTGAGAGTAATTGCTCGCTCAAGTTAGCACTATTATTTGGTTCTTTCAAACATGTTCTTTGTCAGATCCAGTGATATAACTCAATTTTTGGGTTTTCGATCGAAACCGTCTGATTTAAGATGAGCACGCGAGATGGAGCGTTGGATTCGAGATGGAGTACATATTCTGAGATGGATTGTGCGCGAAATGGAATGTCAGATTCGAATTGGACGGTCTCGATTTAAAATCCAAAAATTTGGTTACTTTAGGGATCTGGACCCCTTTGTCTAGGCATAATGCGCAGAGATCTAGTACACCGGAAATGATAAGTACGTAGCTGGATTTTTGTAGCTCTATCGCCCTAGCCTTTAGCGAATTCGCATCCTCTGAGATATCTCAAACTTTGCGTGACTTTTTGAAATATCTCAATCGTTCAAATACATTTTGCACGAATCTCAAAGATATAATAATATTGGCCCCCTAGGGTTTCCTAAATAGGCACCGGACACGTCGGTCATGCAAAAATTGAGATATCTCAGAGGATACGCACCCGCTTTTAGCTTGGCGGGTGGATATTGAGTACGTATCCTCTGAGATATCTTAATTTTTGCGTGACCGACATGTCGGTGCCTATTCGGGGCAGCGTAGGGGGGCCAGTATTATTGGAGCTTTGAGATTCGTGCAGAACGTATTTGATCAATTGAGATATTCCAAAAAGTCACGCAAAGTTTGAGATATCTCAGAGGATGCGAATTGGTGGATATTGCCTCTTTTACTTTCTTCAGCGACCCGTGCGGAGATTCGTGCGGCGGGTTCTTATAATAATACAGAGAAGTAGGAATTAGAAATTAATAAATTGAATAATTGCAAAGGCAAAAGGCGAATGGGTTATGAGTTAACTGAGATATGGGTTAGGTGGACCGTGGACAGAGCAACTGAGCAAGGCTGCAAGGGCCCAATCACTGAATCACAGCACAGCACAACTGCAGCGCACGCCACAACAATCACTGAATTACAGCTCAGTCTAACTCTCCTTAATGTTACTAATAAGTCTCTTCTTTCCTTTTTTTCATTTGTTCTCTTTTCAGTTTTCACACAACACAACACAACTGCAATTTGCGGGAAGAAATTAAAATAAAGAAATCAGGACAGCAGGAGAGGAGAGGAGAGGAGAGGAGAGGAGCACAAGTGCACAGTTGCGTAAGATTGATGATCTCCTCTGTTGATTTGAGGTTTGAGATTTGAGATTGATCCCATTCCATTTTCTATTCTTCCCTATTTTATTTCAATTAAGCAAGGGGCCTGGGGACTGTGCTGCTGTTCGGTTCCATGAATCTATCATCAATCCATCATCTTTAATCTTTCCTTGTCGGAATCAACCTTAGCTTACCCTCATACATACTGTACCCTGCCTTTGCCTGGCCCTGGCGCGTGCTTGCTGCTTATATATCCCCTCACCACCCTTAAAAATTAGAATTTTATTTTATTTTATATCCTAATTAGTTACTTATAATTTAATCAGATTCTCGTAAAGGCAAAAGCCAAAAGGACAAAAAGGTTGTGGTCTATGGAGTATGGACTTGTCTTCTCATTCTTAACTTGCTGCTCATAATTAGTTCATTAATAATCCACCCGCCCCTCTTCTTCCACTTTCACTTCTCGACTCCTCGCTCCTCCTCCTCCTCCTCCTCTTTCCTACTTAATCCCTTCCTATCGTGTTATGCATATCCAATAACCTTGCTAGGAAGGATAGTAATTAAGAATCAATCAGACAGAACTGAGAAAGAGGAGATGACGAGAGATGCATGGACGCAAGTACTTCTCCCCACAGATCACTGCTTTAACTCCAGGTCTTTCAGCAGCCGCCTTGCTGTGCCACCAGGGCCCCACAAAGCTGCAGTCATGAATGGGAATTGGACGAGAGAGGAGAACAAGCTGTTCGAGAACGCACTCGCCCGTGTCGATGGGGACAGTCCCAATCGCTGGCAGCAGGTGGCAGAGGCCATCCCTGGCAAGACTGCCTGGGATGTTATGGCCCACTACCGTGACCTTGAGGACGACGTCACTCAGATCGAAGCTGGCTACGTCCCCTTCTCCGGCACGATTGCCTTCTCTGCTTTCACTCTGGATTGGGGCTCTGACCTTCATAAATATCATGATCACAGTCATCAAAGTCAAACCCCCTATTTCTCTGGCAGCGGAAAGCGCTTGTCTGCTAAGAGTGCGTCGGATCAAGAGAGGAAGAAGGGTGTACCTTGGACCCAAGAGGAGCACCGGTCAGCCCACTCTTCTCTAGTTCTCTTATCTTTTCTGTGTTTCAACTTTGAAATAACATTTAAGAAAATGGATATATAGATCGAGCACACCAGTTAGCATGCATTTATACAAATTCATCGATCTGGTTGGTTGGTAATGATGTGTAGCTAGATAGTTTCTTTAATTTGTTTGGTCGGTGGCACCTGCAGGTTATTTCTGTTGGGTCTGAAGGAGTACGGGAAAGGGGACTGGAGAAACATATCAAGGAATTTCGTGCTGACAAGAACGCCAACGCAAGTAGCAAGTCACGCACAGAAGTACTACATCAGGCTGAATTCAGGTAACAAGGACAAGAGGAGGCCTAGTATACATGACATCACTACCACCAGCCTGCCCGATGCCATTGCTAGGCCTAATTCCTCCATCTTCACCCCTCCCAATCCCATCGATTCCAGACAGCCTATCTATTAGTTTGTTTTAATTTACTTCCCTTGTCTTTAATTTGTACCGGTTATATATGTATGGAGCTTGTTAGTGTGCTTTTAAATTGAGATAACAACTCATCAATACGTTTCTTTTTTTTTTCTTTTCCTTTCTTTTCTTGGCATATATATAATTGAATTGGAATATGAGATGACAATATATACTCTATTCGATTGGATCCATCGACTTTGTCTAATAATTTGAATGGCTATCTTTTGTTATTAATAATGCTTCTATGGGATTTCAATCTTAATTTTCTTCTTGTTTAACTTAAACTCACTCTCCTGGCTTAAATGGGACGGTGCATATATGGAATTTCTAGCTTACTTTCTTTCTGAGATCTGGTGCCTGTGTTTCCATAATCTTCTATTGGAATTAGTGCAAAGAGGATAACTTTAAGTTGTGTTCAGTAGTAAAACAGGATGAATTAATTACTGCACACTGGTGAAACTGTTTCATTGTGCATGTTTCAGTAGCAATGATTCTGCTGTTATTTCCCTTGTTCTACGTAAAATCCATATAATAAAGAAAGAAAGAAATAAATAAATAAATAGTACACGCGTCAAGTGGCATTTGTAATTGTACGAGTGCCTCCACTTTTGGTGGCTCCAATTGATATCCGACTCCTGATTCAATCTTAGCCTACAAGGAGATGGAGATGTAAAGAAGCCATTGGTGGAACTGTGGATAATGCTTAGTCCACTCAGAAAAAAAAAGGTTAATTGGAGATGATTTCAATTCCACTAACTTTGCATCTCATGCTGTCTTCTTGCTCAAGGAATCTGGAATTATTTTTTTGGATGTTAGTTCGTGCAGTATTTGATTATTCATGCTTTGTTCTTAAATTAATTATAGTATCTCAAAATATTCCACAATTTAGAATTGCATAGTGGCTTGACACTGTTATATAGAACAAGCATCTGTTATCTTTGGATTAATGTAAAGGTGCTTATTGTCACAGATGATCGTATGAAAAAATTGTGATCCTCACTTTATGGACCTGTATTAGCCGGAAATGTACTGCACCAGGGGTAGAATAGAACAAACATCAGCCACCATGATGGATTTTGCAAGTGACTATATATATAACAAAGCACATCTTATGTTGTACATTCACGGTGCCTTGCCTTTCAGTTGATGGGATTTTCAATAATAATATCCACTCCTGACTCTTATATATATGATATTATTATCTAAAGTCATCTCCGGATACAAGCAAAGCAGGTTGCAAGTTGCAACCGACTTGCCCCTCCGCCCAAGCAAACCAACCAACCAACTAAACAGTGACCTACTTACGTCCCTCGTCAAGGAAGACAAATACACATTGTATTTGTACATATAGAATTATAATCATTTTCCTTGTTCCATTATCCATAGGAGCTGGGATCATGCATGAAAAGGAATCAATGGAATCAATGCGCAAGTTGAGTAAATTACAACACATTCATCTTTGACGGAATCAATCAATATTCAATAATATCAATAAACGTCCCTGATTAATTAAACACAATACAATCAATCTTACATAAGCCATGCAATGAAATGACCATCAACTTCTTCAAGTGCACAAGTACATAATAAAAAACTACATGGGTAGTAACTCAAACCTAACAACTAAAGAAAGATCTCATCGAGTACATAACTCCTGCTCTAATCGCATCAACAAAAAATACAAAGAAAGAAAGAAAGAAAGATCTCAGAATAGTTTGGTGGGAAAGCAAACAAGAAACCCAGCTGGTAAGTGGTACCATGAGCAAATGGAGCATAAATAAATGGGGAAAGGCAAAGGCAAAGGCGTCTAAAATTACAAAGGCGGAATACAGCGAATGTAGGGAGGGCAGTCAGTGCGTCTTCCTGCAAGGGAGTAGTATGCCAGAATCTGGGCCTGGGCATCAGCATCCGACTCTGAATTTGGGGAAATGAACTCAATGTTCCAAAAGGGGCGCACCATGGCCACAAGGTCACTTCCGTCAGGAGTCGCCTGGTACCCCTGCACCCAGATGTACCTTAGAGAAGGCAGCCGCAAAACTGCAAGGGCCAGCGCTCGTTCGCTGAAGCAGCAGCTCCTCAGCTCGAGCTTCTGCAGATTGGGACGCCCGCCAGCAAACAGCATCAGCCCCCGGTCACTCTCACCCACATTACCAAGCAGCATGTACCTTACATTCCTGCCAAACTCTCCTATGTAACCCAGCCCAGTGTCCGAGAGTCCCCCAGGTCTCAGGTACAGAGAAAACCTCCCGAGATTGGTGCAGCCAAGCAGGAGGGCACGGACTCCAATATCTAGTGGCAATTCGGTAATTGATTCCTCTCTGTCGAGCAGCACCAGGCGGAAATCAAAAAGGTTCTTGCAATTAGTGCCAATAGACTCGAGAGCAGCATTTGTGATGTCAGACACGTGAACAGCAAGATGTTCAAGGTCGGGACAGCCCCGCGCGATACTTATCAGGCCAACTTGGGAGACACGGCCTTGCTCATCTTCAACCCCACCTTGATCGTCTGCTCCTCTCTCCACTCTCAGCCTCCGCAGCCTCCTGCATGTACGAGCAACAACTTCCAGTCCCCTATCGCCCACCACTTCTCTCACCTAGTTCAGTTATACAAAAGGGGAACACATGTAATATAATAGACAGCTCAGGTAATTAACCTAAAATAGTAGAACAGGAGTTCAACACCAACACTTGCAAAAATGTACCTCCACTGTAAGGAAATCATGAAATTTACTTGCCCAGACACAGAAACAAGTACCTCATTCCAACTAGTTAAAACAAGTCTGTTCTTTCTAGTCTACTACTACAAAACTTTTGTTATGTTAAATGCAGTAATCATTTGTGTTGAGGTGAGGTGGAGCACACTATACATACCGCCAGGACAAGCAGATTGGGACAACGGGGGATGAGCTGGCAGTGGTCCTCGGTGCTGAGGAGGGCATACTGCAGGTCAAGCTTCTTTAAGATGGCAGCGTACGGGAAAATGACGTGCATCTCATCAGTAGCCATGAATGCAAGGCTGAGGCTCTGTAAGGAAGGAGGGAAGTAGAAATTATTGTACTTGTCGACCGCCATCCCGTTATTGTCATCAAATGACCCCCCACCAAAGTCCTGCAGTGCGGTCGCCGCATGGAAAAGCCCAACAAGATCAGATATGTCATGGTCGCTTATCTTCAGAGTGGTGAGGGACCGGCAGTTTCTGGCGAGCAGCTCCAGATCATCCGGGGAGAAACTGAGATCTGTCAGATAGAAGTTTAGGGTCACCAGGGCGGTGTTGTTTGTCGCCAGCTCGTGCAGCCACTCGCCACCGTGGTCTTCAATGGAACTTTCTTCCAAGAAGAGCGTCTCCAGTTTCCTGCTCATTTATTCATTTAAGATAGGGAATGAAGCAACAGCTGCGACATATATATAGTAGATGCAAGCAAGAAACAAAGAATTGCAATTTGTACCTGCAGGAGGAGGTGATGCGGGAGAGGGAGTGGGTAGAAAAGCCGTCACAGCGGTCAAGCTTGAGGGAGATGAGGAGAGGGGCCTTAGCAGCGGCGAGGAGGGAGAGGTCGGCGTCGGTGACAACCATGCGGCGGAGATGGAGGGAGCGGAGGAGGTCGAAGGAGGACGGCTGGGAGATACGAGCGAGCCAGGGAGCGGCGGCGCCTCCCCAATCGCGGGGGATGAGGTTGAACATAGCGGCACGGGGCTTGGATTTGAGCTTGAGGGAAAGGAGGCAGGGAAAGCGCCGGGCCAGAACGGCAGGGGTGGTAGAGTACGACATGGCGATGGTGACGTGGCGGCGGGTGCGGGCGTCGGCGCGGTGCCAGCTCCGGCAGACGAGGGAGACGGCGTCGCGGTCCCGGGGGTGGTCGATGTAGGCCAGCACCAGCTCCAGCGCCACGTCGGGGATGCCGAAGCTCATCGCTCGCCGGAGTTCCACCATCGGTTGTAGCGCAGATCCGTGGGAGTGTTTAAAAGATGAGGTGAAATTAGATTAGATTAGAGATTTAGGATTACAAGTAAGATTGATTGAGCATCAGATCTACCGACTGCCCCATCAGCTGCTCCTAGCCCCCCCCCTCAATTCCTCCTTCCCTCCCTCGCCACTTGCTGCCAGTTGCTACCTTTCTCTTTCTCTTTTATCTTTCTCTCCCCTAACTAAGTCTTCTTCTTCCTTGTCAGCATCTCACGTGACTTCCCCGTGCACTCCCTCCCTCAGTTACCTCTATACTATATCATTTTAAAGATATCAATATATGTAATAGAGAGATTAAGTTACAAACTTACAATCAACAATACATAATATCTATCTATTTTAATTATTATTTTATTTTACTTGTTTGTTTGTTCATTTAATTATTTTTTCAAACTTAGAGCCCGTAAAAAGTAGGAATCTCAGAGTCGAATCACATGCTCGGAGGAGTTTTTACCTGCGGAACTGTATGGTTTTTTTAATCTCATCTGCTCGTTTTTTATCGAACAGATCAAATAAGATTTTGACATGAATCTCAAAACAAAATTAATACTGTCTCCTCTATTATTCGAACACTCACCGGTTGAGGGACTGTCCGATTAGCTCCGAGGTTAAAAACTCCGCAGAGAATAGTTGTCCGTAAAAAGTATTCTAACGTAAAAAGTATTCTAACAGTATTTGTTTTATGTTACAATTATTATTCAACAGAAGGATGTGAATCGAACTATGGTGTAAGACTCAGGCACAGCATGAAAAATCTTGTCCCCTGGGCTTTTGTTTTTAGTCTCCAACCAAATTATCTTGTTTGTTCTCTTTCTTTATTGTTTTCTGATTCCCTTCATGTAATAATGCCGTTGTAAGTTGTAACAAACAAGCAATTAATTATCAATTGAATATCTATATGTTATTTATCCATTTCTCTGCCGAAATTTTTTTAGTTACCACCTTCTATGTTAACATTTTGACTTTATTAGACACTTTTGAAAATTTTCCATATTACCATCTACGCACATTTAGAGCGTGTTCAAGTGGGAACATAAATGAACTTGGATTCAGGTCCAATTTGAATGGCTGAAACACTGTTCCCGTGAGAAAAAAAATTCACTCTGAAGCTCTACGTGGATGGTTTTTTTTTGGTAAATTTGGTAGCTTTTAGCTTCTTTTTTTTGTAAATAGTTAATTTTAGAGCAAAGTAAAACATTGACCCTATATCGATATTTTTTAGTGAAAGATCGATGTACCACTGCTAGGATTGATCAGGGTATAAAATACCGGCGTGTCATCGATATTTTATGATAAAATGTCGATGCATTGTTTTCAAACTTTAAACGACCATACATTTTGATAAGAAACTCCGATTTGAGCATTTTACTTCAATTTAGAAAACTCGTGAAGAGACGGAGGACATGGGGATATCGCCTTAGGCAATTGACGAAATCATAATTACAAAAAACATTGTTTAGGACTTCAAAACTTCAGTTTCTGATCCTCAGTGATTTTGTATTTCTCCTTTATTTCAACTAGAAATACCTCATTAATTATTTATCAGAACATTTAAGTTGACAATAATCAACATTTAAAAATCAAGTACTAATATTCTAATTTTTTTTTTTTTGTCATTCTATATCATGACTCATGAATAAAAAAAATATCCACGCCCGTTCAAAATGTGTGGAACCCCTTAGTTCTGCTCTGCGCAATCAGAATTTGCGTGGATGGTAACATTGAAATTTTCCAAATGTGTCTGTCTAATAAGATTAAAATTTTAAATATGAAGGTGGTAACAAAACAAATTTCGGATTTCTCAGTTACTTTTCTTGACAAATATATGATTTTCTCCGGCCAGGCTACCAAGTAGCTCCACTTTCCACCGTCATTTTTGTCAATCAAACTATCTCCAATAAAAATGACAAAACTTAATTACCGACACCTGTCTTTCTTCGATGACACAAAATGATCTCTGTTGTTGGGCTGGGCACAACATATATTTGGGTGATTACATTAGAATTGGGATCAGCGCACTATTTGGGTTGACAAATCATCCTTTCATATATCCAATGAGGATTTATTTATAATATTTTTGGATCTTACAATATTTGATTTTGTGATTTTTAAAGTCCAAACAGTTAATTCAAACCATTTAACATGATTTTTATATTAAAACATACTTTGAGACCAAATTTTATATTTTTTTTGAATTTATTTACTATTTATTAAATATTTTACAAAATTGTTATTTTTCAGAGATCAGTTGAACGGTTTGGATCGATTGTTTGGACTTTAAAAATCGTAAAACTGAATGTTGTAATATGTTATAATTTTCAAATATTGTAAGTGGGTCCTCTGACAGAAATTGTAGATGTCTATTCATCATTAAAAAAAAAAGAAATTTTTTTTATGCCACTCTAAAACATGAAAATTAGAAAATTGCCACCCCAAAACATGAAATTAGTTATTTGCCACTCTAAAACCATCAAATTTATGAAATTGCCACAAATATACATCTAATATACATATTTGATTAAAATTATTCTGAAAATAATTATATAAAAAATGTATTTTGGTATTTCCAAACATACCCTCTTTCACCCTTCAAACACAAGTACAACACCCATCCAAATTTCTGAATTTCTCCCCTTCACCCCTGGCCACCACCTCTGCTCTCTTCTTCTCCAAAGAACCAAAAAATAAAAATGGATCTCCCACCTTCAGAGGAGTTAGGAACCCTAAAGGCAATCGATGCAGAAATATATATAAATATACAAAACTCCAAATTAATTTAACAATCTATATATTTTTTATATTAATTTCCAAATCTATCCAAACCGCTAACGCTGTCAGCGGTTTCAGAAAGCTATAACCGCTCACACTGTCAGCGGTTTAAGTCAAGCATGATTTTTGATGCTTTCTGCACACTTTTTAAAATAACGAACGACTCAGATTCAAACAAAAAATATAATCATTACATAGTTGAAAAATGTAATCATTACATAGTAGAAAAATGTAATCATTACATAGTTGAAAAATGTAATCATTACATAGTTGCGGCAATTCATCTAAATTATTATTAAAATAATTTTTCATTTAATTATTTTATTTTATTAGAAAATATTATAATTTATTTATTTAATTTATTAAAATATTAGAAATTTTTTTATATATTTTTAAAATTAGATATAATACCATATAATTTGATTTATTAGAAAGACTTAAACAAATAATTCGGATCAATATTTTTCAGATCGGATTTTTCATGGCTGTAAGAAAAATTAAAATATTTCTTTGTGTGTTATTCGAAAAAAATAAAAATACTTTGAATCTGAATTACTTATCGCAGTTCAAAAGTCACTTCTAGATAAATAGAAAAAATATTATGGTCTTTTTATTTTTGAAAAAATAAAAATTTAACAAAAATATCTATAATGCAGCGTATGTAAGAAAAGTCAAAATTAGATATTTTTATTTTTTCAAAAATTTTTATTTTATTTTTAAATAGAAAGACCATAATATTTTCTCTATTTACCTAGAAGTGACTTTTGAACCGGGATCACTATTTTAGATTCAAAGCATTTTTATTTTTTTCGAATAACACACAAAGAAATATTTTAATTTTTCTTACAGCCATGAAAAATCCGATCTGAAAAATATTGATCCGGATTATTTGTTTAAATCTTTCTAATAAATCAAATTTTATGGTATTATATCTAATTTAAAAAATATATAAAAAATATTTCTAATAATTTAATAAATTAAATAAATGAATTATAATATTTTCTAATTAAATAAAATAATTAATTGAAAAATTATTTTAATAATAATTCGGATGAATTGCCGCAACTATGTAATGATTACATTTTTTGTTTGAATCTGAGTCATTCGTTGTTTCAAAAAGTGTGTAGAAAGCATCAAAAATCGTGCTTGGCTTAAACCGCTGACAGTGTGAACGGTTATAGCTTTTTGAAACCGTTGACTGTCTCAGCGGTTCTGGCTTCTGAAACTGCTAACAGTATCAGCGGTTTGGATAGATTTGGAAATTAATATAAAAAATGTATAGATTGTTAAATTAATTTGGGGTTTTGTATATTTATAAAAATTTCGACAATCGATGTACTACACGAATTCATCACCATCCCTCACGCCTCGCCGCATACCTTCGCCTTAATAACGCTTTCCCTCGTATTCTTACTTTCCTTCGCTATTCTCGCTCATTCCCTCTTCACACACCCAATTTTCCTCCGCCTGGAGACCAGTTACGACCCCAATTCCATGTCCAGCTCCAATTCCAACTCTGATTTCTAGTATTTTCTATTATTCTTCTACCAATTAGACGATTTCTTGCATTTCTTGCATTAGAGCTACAGTAACTACATTAGAGCCACAGTGCGGTGGAATAGTCAGCTATTGTGGCATTACAAGGCAGAACAATGCGCTGTAGAGCAAAACAGTACACTACAGAGCAACGCTGTGCGACTAGATATGATACCATGATAATTTGTATAGTACGTGATTTATAGATACATGATTGAAGAAAATAAGTAAGGTAATAAAGAGAATTAATACAGATATCAACATCATAATCAGAGGAAATATAAAAGGAAATCTAACTGGTCCTGATTGGCACCAGTATATACGGTTAACAAAGATATTAATTTTAAATTATCATATTAGACCAAACCAACTCAATAATTGCCAAGAACCTTTCTTTCCTTCTTCTCGTCTTCTGGGTTTGTTCTTACACCACACCGCCACAACTATTCGAAGAGGTAAGCTTCATTTTTCTGGATACAGTGGAGAGGAGTGAGAAGGTGAAGAGGAACAACAAATAGATGAATTGGTAGAGGTATAACAGAAATACTGGAAATCAGAGTCAGAATCATAGTCGCCTTAATCACCGCACTATAGAGTTGACAATTTCCAGGATTCTAAATATTTTGCAACGCGTTCTCTATTTCAAGTGAAAGAGAGGAAGGGTGAAAGAGGGTAATTTAGGAAATACCAAAATACATTTTTTATATAATACTTTTCAGAATAATCTTAATCAAATATATATATTAGATGTATAATTGTGGCAATTTCATAAATTTAATAATTTTAGAGTGACAAATAACTAATTTCATGTTTTGGGGTGGCAATTTCCTAATTTTCATGTTTTGAAGTGGCATAAAAACAATTTTCCCCAAAAAAAAGCATCTATTTGACCTTTTGAAACCTCTGACAGAAATTATCTATCTACCATCATTCTGCATATTACAAAATTTCAATTCGAAACTTATATCATTTTGATTTATGACTAACAATGTTGGATGGATCCTATGCAGAAATACCGAAAGCCATGTTTATTTATCACGTAATTATGCAGAATGATAATTTAAATACAAAAATTCACAAATTAATCTACAGAAACCAATACTTATGGATTCGATTTGCAGAATCCAATATTCATGGATAAGAATTGGAATAGTTTTTTTTAAAGATGAGTGGACACATTCCATGAGTAAAAAAAATTCTACACTGACGTGTTCGGCGAGCCATTGGGAATGGGCATGGGTACGGAAATTGAACTAAAAATTACTGTTTGCGTCAGAAAAAAAAATTAGTTGAACTGAATTTTTTTTCTTCTAGCAGGAATAGTAGAGCGGCCGAACAGGACTTGAAAGAGTTATGGGAATATGTTAAAATGCTCGTTCAGTTGTATCGCGAGAATAGATTTGAAAAATTATATTTTCTTTCTAAAATACTTGACAATAATATAATTATTCTTATTAATATAATTGACTAAGATGATTAAACAAATAATGTAACAATATTTATTAATTATTACTTCATAACGAGGCTTTTGTTTGTAATTTGTTATTCAATTACCGAAAATAGTATATAAAAATTAAATTAACAAATTGATTAATACTCATACTTATTTTTCTTGAAAATGCAAATATGCATTTTTGTAAATTTTTATACAAAAAATTATTTTTGTTTATCAAACATTCTAAATTCATTTATATAACAACAAATATTATATATTAAACATCAATTAGAAATAGATTAATTTAGTTGTAACAGAATTCAAAAACTAAAATTGAGATGTGTCAACACAAAGACATGAGCTTAGAAGAGAAAAAAATATAGAAGAAAATTCATTTGTCACGGGATTACACAGGATGGGATTTGACAGGGATGAGAATCAACTTTTGAAAAAGTGGAAACCCACAGATAGCGGGAACTGCTGTATCTTTTACTTTGGTATGGGCTTAACTCAAATTTAACTATATAAATATAGAGGAGAGAGAGTGATAAGCTGTTGTGGGAAAAAAAAATTGATCTGAGTCCGCGTACATTTTTTTTATAATTTTACACTGTCTTGGGAATTAAATGGGAACAAAAATGGATACACGTGGGGAAAAAACAGACCATCCGAACGGGTGTAGAGAAAAAAATGGGAATTAATCCGAAAGAAATAAAAAATGAGGCCCAACTTGATTATTATTTTATGTATCAATTTACACTGGAATGAGAAAGAAGATTTAAAAAAAAATCTCAATCTCATTTTATACAAACTATCATCTCAATGTCGAAAATTTTATTACTATACAAAAAATAACAAATTTTAGAATCTACATCTTTTTTTTATCAAAATTTCACAACACACAATCCGCAGAATAATTCACGTTGAATTCCGTTAATTATTCTACGGATCTGGAATAACCAGGATCCGATCAATTGTTATGATTTTTTTATTTTTCTATTGAAATATTATAAATATTTTTTATTTTTATAAATTAATGTAATACTATAAAATTAAATTTACTAAAAATATTGTGACAAATTATGATGGTCAACATATTTCAAGCCGGATTTTTTTGTAGTTGTAAGAAAAAATAAAATATTTCTTGCTGTGTTACCGAAAAAAAAAATATTTTGGATCTGAGTTATTGATCCCGGTTCAAAAGTCACTTATTGATAAATAAAGAAATTATCGTGGTGATTATAATACATTCAAATTTTAAGATTCTTCATCAATTTTGACAATTAACAAAAGAATAAAAAATTCAGCTATGTTGAATGATGTCAAATTATATTTTTTTTTTCAAAAATAGATGGAGTGCCTTAAAATTTGAATGACTAGAAGGACCACCATAATTTATTTATTTACCCAGAAATAACTTTGAACCAGGATCAATAACTCAGATGCAAAACATGCATATATTTTTTTTAGTAGTACACCAAGAAATAATTTAATTTTTCTTATAATCTCAAAAAATCCGGCCTAAAAAATATTGATCCGAGTTATTTGTTTCAATATTTCTAGTAAATTCAATTCTAATAGTATTTCATCTATTTTCAAAGAAATATAAAAATATTTCTAATATTTCAATAAAAAATAAATAAATCATTATATCTTCTATTTAATTAAAATTAAAAAAAAAAACAGAATTCTATTTCCGCAGAATAATTATGCGATAAGTTAAATTCCGGACCAGCAGAATAATTCTCCAGAAATTCGTAGTTTTAAATTTTTTTCCAAAACGAGTGTAGATTTTGATATTTTGAATTTTTTATATATTAATAAAAATTTCGGTCTCAATGAGTCATGAGATTTAAATCCCGGTTAGTTCCAAATTGTTCCATCCATTCCCATGAGAATTGTAACATCCGAACAGGGCTATCAAGCTACAAGCAACCTGAGCCCTGCAATTTTCTTCTCAAATACAAACTACTTTATTTTTTCAAATTTCTAAGCAGTTTGGGTCCAATGCCCATCCGACTTAAATTTGAGTCCGATGGACTTCATTATCGTCCAATCTGCTTTAAGATCTGTTTGTACGGATTAAAGCAAATACGCATGATATTAAAGCAAACATGCACGAATATTAAAGCATATCTAATGGTTATGGAGCCCATTGAACTTAGTTGAAGTCCGATGAACATTGGACCCAAATTGCTCTCATCTTTGCCCGTTTGCTGTTTTTTTAAGCCTTGGCAGAAGCTGCCACGGAGACCGTTTGCTCTTTTATCTTTACATTTTCCCATTGTCGTTGTAGAGAGAAGAAGAATTAAATGAAAACTGTACTGATATAACAAAAGAGATTTTTTTTTTTTTTGAGGGTTAGTGGAAATTATCCACTAAGAAAGATTTTCTTTTTTTTGGAGGTTTTAAAACAAGAATCATTAGAACTTTTGTTTTATAAGGATTAGTATAATATTTATAGAATTGGAGGGAAAAGTACGTGGTTTTCATGTTTAAGGATGGTATATGCAAAATTTTATTCGCAATTTTGTACCTAAATCTCCTTCTTTTTTTTAATATGCAGCCTACGAATGAATAAAAATATGTGGTCCCAATTATATTTTGTATTTATTTATGGAACAGAATATAGGAACGATCCTCTAACTCCATGAAATATTGAAATTTGGTTGGTATTCAAGCTATATACTCGAGTTACCAA
Source organism: Carex cristatella (assembly GCA_024447775.1). NCBI lineage: Eukaryota > Viridiplantae > Streptophyta > Magnoliopsida > Poales > Cyperaceae > Carex > Carex cristatella. The sequence goes on from JAJHPF010000016.1 coordinate 1,410,055, forward strand.
CATTGACACCTATAAAACTGTTTTTTTTTTTTTTATATATTATTTGAATTAATTTGAGAAAAATATTAAATTGTCAAAGAGATCCCTCCATTTATAAATTTAACTTTGGGTATTTTATAACAGTCGCGCGATTATCAAATGTGGACGTTTTGTATATCTATCATACGGGAGTAGCTTGAGTCCGATGGATTCTATCACCGTCCGATGCGCTTTAAGATCCATGCGTATTGCTTTAATATACGTACGTGTTCCCTTAATATACATACACACGGATCTTAAAGCGAATCAGACGGTTATATAATTCATCGGACCTAGTTTGAGTCCAATGGACATCAGACTCAAGCTCGTCCCTATCATACATTCAAATTCCCTTGTTTCCATCCGTTATTTAAAGAGGAAGCGCAATAGCCATACAAAGTGCTTTGCTCGAGCACCACAATAAATGACCCCCGAGTAATAAATTGACATATTATTAGATATAAAACGACGATGTTTTACAATATCGACAATATACAAGTAGTAGCAACGACAGGAATGATAAGAATTAACAGTAGGATTGTTTTAGGAGTATAAATGGTCAAATTCATGCTGCTACCAAGAAAAACTCGGAAGTCTATAACAACATATGAGAAGTTCAGTTCGTTTGGATAGATGCTTAATTTCACCTTGGGTTCAGTGTGCAATTCAATTTAATATTTTTGACTTTCATTCCTCTCTCTTCTTTCCAAAAGATGGACCCGTTGCTCATATTTAATTGTGACATGAGTTGTGGAATATGCACTTTATTCTGTACTTATGTTGTCATGTTAATGAAATGAAATAGTATGGAATAAAACAATCATTTATCTTATCCTGAGTTAACCCACCTAAATATAATTCTACGTTGTTGTTGTTGTTGTTAGTATCAATATCATCATCTTCATCATCGTCGTGGTGGTCCTCATCATCATTATCATCATCGTCGTCGTCGTTGTTGTTATTTTAATTTGGAGTTGTCTAGTGCTATTGATCTATGAGATATTATTTGAAATAATATTAAGAACATACTGTGAAAACCAAGTTGGCATAGAAATTAAAATTATATGTAATGTAAACTATATTGTTGCTTGATTTATATTTTCATATCTAGTTTAGTATGTTGTGTTCTAAATTATATAATATTATTTTTTAATTTTAAAAATCTTCAGTCGTAATTATTTTTGTGTCTGCAAATTACTATGCATGGAAAGATTAACATCTATAATTTTTTTAATTTTAAATTATTTTGTAATTAAAAATATTTGTTAATTGTTATCAAATGCGTAAGATAAATTATGAGGATTAAGATGTTCAACTTATTCCATTGTGACTTTAATCCAAAACCAACAAAATATCTTTATGTCATCATAATTTGAAATAAACAACTTATTCCATTACAAGTTTAAACCACAATCAAACATATATGGACGTTAGGAGTTATATTTCATTTTTTTTTTCCTTATAGTAATGGACTAATGGTACTGCACCTTAAAATTTTGAATTTTTTTTTTATCATAATCAATTATTAATAGGAAAAAATAGAAACAGCCAGCTAATTGAAGATTTTGTATATGGCCACTGATTCATGAAATGGGTATAATTGCTTATTATTATTTGAACTTTGAAAATTATTATACTGGTTTATTGAAAATAGCGACTTGAAGAAGGACACTAATGACTAATTTACCTTGTGAAGGTTTGGTGTTGATTGGAATGGGTAAAAAGCCCGGATCTGTTGCAGAATCAGGGAAGGGGTGCGGTTTAAAAGAAGCATAACCAGAATATTACTCAGTTTGCTATATATATTAGCCAGGATAAAAAGTTGCATTTCTGTAAATGATTCACAACCAGGTACAAAATTAATGAAAGAAAGATACCACCTACGTCCACAGAGAAAGGAAATCAAGAATAAGAAGAAAAAAGGCTGCAGTTTTGCCTATGAGGTGCTGTCACTGCTGTCTTCAGCTACTCCTGAAAGAAATCATATAGAAATAAAGATGATCAGACAAGTTTTCATAAGAGAATTAATTGTGAAAAAATGAAGAAAAAGAAAATGAAATAGATGCCGGTGTAGCCCAAAATAGTATTCTGATATAATAATGTGAATAGCAATCGGATTTAATTCAAGGATGGCGGTATGTGAGTCTGAGAAACAAGCAGGAGGTCTGGCACGGCTACCTACTATCTAACATTGGTTATTGTTGGTACGGTTGCATATCAAGCAAATGCTCAACAGACAGCAGCGGTACCATTAATTATACCAAGTGGGAAGGAAGGAATTATAACATTTACCTGGAGCAGCTCCTCCCCCCTCCTCGGGAAGTGGACCATCAGGGTTCTCAACATCTTCATCATCACTGAGTTCATCCAGGCCGTACCGCTCATTGAGATAGTCTACGGCGGACCTGGTGAAGACGAGCTTGCGTGAGTCGAGGATGTCAAAGAGATTGAGGGTGCGAGGGGTCAGCATCTTGAGGGTGCCAATGTTGCGGCCACTGAGCCACACATTACGCGGCAGCTCCGTTGTCAGGATGAGGGCCTTTTCGCTGGGGTCAAGCCCCCACCGCTTCATGGCAGTCACGAAGTCTCTGGTCTTCGGCCCATCCTCGAACTGCTGCTCAAAGTCCTCAATTACAAAGGCATCTGCGGCGGAGGCCGCGCTAGAGAGGGCAGTGGAGATGGCGAGGCGCTTCTCCTTGCGGTTGATCTTGATGGACCAGTCACGGGGCTTGGGGCCAAAGATGACACCACCACCGGGGCGAAGGGGGGTACGCTGGGACCCACGGCGAGCATGACCCGTCTTCTTCTGCCGGTAGGGCTTCTTACCACCACCGCGCACCTCACCGCGGGTCAGAGTAGAGGCTGTGCCTCGGCGGCTGTTCTGCTGGTCGGTGATGATGGCCCGGTGGACAACGGCGCGGGCGGTGGAGGGCGGGGCGGAGCGCAGGTTGAGGGAGGCTGAGCCGACTCGCTCCCCCTCAAAGGACAGCACCGGCAGGCTCGCCTGCTCCGCCCGGACACGTAGCAGAGCAGGGGATCTCTTGGATCGGAGCTGGGACTGGAATTGGAGTTGGAGGGAAGGGCGAGGGAGAAGGGGGAAGGACAAGTGAGAGAGCGACGCTGCCGCCGGCATTATTGGATGTTCCCTGTGCTCGTTGCTAACCCACTATTCGTCGTCGTCGGAGCGGTAGAGAGCAGCGCGCGTTATCCTTTTCTTCCTTAATGCTAGTAGCCTAGTACGTTAGACTTACAGAGCGTTATCCAATTCCAATCCGCCCTTCCCTCGTTGTTCCCTTGGAGAAGTGGAGGTAGGAGGTTGGTGCCAATGGGCTCTGTTCGTTTTTCTTGGGCTAGATGGAGGCCTGCACTGTATTTGTGCATGGATCAACATTAATGAATTAGAGAAACCACCAGTCAAATATCTAAAACAAGCAAAGGCCCAATGCCCGAATATGAAATGCTTCGCTTGGGGCAAAACTCAAACGAGACCACAACGCCAGGTAACGAATACAATACTGTGCTCCACGACACCAGCACGGAGAGAGGAAGGGGCGCTGTTATGTTTTCTTCGCTACAATGAAATTTACATTTTGATTTGGAGGATACGAATTTGTGAAATTTGTGAAGAGTGTTTCCATGCTACAGTAACATGTTTCTTTTTTTATTCTCTGATTACTCTCTTCTGGAGCACATGAATAGCGCGGACAGCCTAAGCATGCTGACTCTTCTCCTTCGTTCCCGTTCCTTCCTTTTAATGAAAGAGCACAGCCTAAGACTAAAATAAGCTGATGGCACATAATGTCATGCATCTATGCATTCCTCAAGCGCCAAATTCACCGCTTTATTACATCTTGGCATTCATTCCTGCCCTAAACTAAATACAACTTCCGTAACATTTCATCTATTCCTGTGATGATTTCTTACAAACAATGCCTGTTGTGCCAATTGCAAGCACCTTATACGTCCATAAAAAAATTAAAAGATAAAAGCGAAAAAAATTGCATATCATGCTCCAATATATAACTCCCTTTTTCCTTCAAAGTCGTTATTTATCTAGAGAGACGAGATGGCTTGGGTTTTGAAGGCTGGACGAGGCCGAGGCTGAGGCCTCCAGTGACAACTAAGTGGGCTGCCTTGACGAGCTCCTCTTTCACCATGAAGAGCACAGCGGCTGCAAACACACTCTGCACTATCTTTGTGCTCATTCCTTTGTACAGCACCCATGCACCTTCGTACTTTATCATCTTTCTTATTGCATCTAACATGCCTGCATAGTGGTGTGGATACATACCCTCCAAATTACTTGCTTCACAACACAACAAAACAAAATTTAACTTTGTTCTGATAAACAGTACCTTTGTATTGTATTCGCTTGTCATTCTCCACCTTTGGTCTTACCTGTAGCCTAGCCTGCCGAACAAACACCAATATTCATCATTAGTTTAAAGCTTATCTCTGTACAAGAGTTAAAAAGACAAAATTAAAGATATGACCATTGGGAGGTACCTTCACGACCAAAAAGGGGTAAGTGGCAATAGTGGCACCGAGCTTAGCAAGAGCTCCTAGGAAAAAAATCTGAAATACAAAATTTAAAATATCAAAGAACAAGTCTATAATGCTGCATTTCAGCACTATAGATTCAAACTTTTAATTAGTGCAAATTCCGAAGTCCTTAATATAGAACATTACATTAGGATGCACTTAATATTCAACATGCAAAAAATATCCAACATACATGTATAAACCATATTATTTACCTCAAGAGCGCTTAATCCATCAGCACCTTTCAAGTTGGTAGCCCGCTTCTTTTTCAAATTTTTTAGTAGCGTCTCATACAGCATAAACTGAATTGCAGGGTTACTTACCTACATAAGAGATGACCGACTATAAATAAAACAAAGGATAAAAGATAGCCATGGAAAAGTCCACACAAGAAATAAGAAACTGAGATAACTTACCATAATAAGTGTAGGCACTACGCCCTTCCAAAAACCCAAAAAACCTGCTTCATTGTAAAGTTCATGTACCTGCAGCACTCAATAAAGCATTAACATCAGCACATAGAGCAGAAGCCAATTACTACAATGCAAAGTGCATCAATATTGACTCCTCTAAGCAGAAACTATGGCATCGATTGACTGTCCTATGATATACCTACTCAAAATATTAGATTTATATAACATAAAAATGCAAGAACCAACAATAATACATGAGATTAAAAGTAAAATTTTATTTAGGAAAACCAGCTCCACAGACGCCTATGAATAAATACAGACCACAGAACTCGATCCCCATCCCAGTCCCAGCCATAGCATGAGAGACTTACAATGTCATACAATGGTATTATTCAAACACGATCTTCTACGCTTTAGAAGGAACTACGAGTCACATATTGTATATTTTAGAATGCTGTACATACTACATACCACTTGGCTGGTCTTGTAAGGAGAAATTTCAACAAGTGCAGGTTGTGGGACTGGATGCAGAACAGCAGACAAACCATCAACAGCTGTCGTTTCTTTCCTTGTCTTTTTATGAGTCTAAGGGGCATCATCATCCAAGCATCAGATTAGTAAAGCATTTTGATTTTGTATTATTACACTTTTTTGACTTTCCCCTCTAGGAATAATTAATTGTACCTGCATCCGAGCGACAACAACCCAGATTGGATTAGTTAGCAGAACATTTACACATCTGCAAACATAGGAGAATTAACAAGAGAATATAAGCATTCGTAGAACATCGCAAACGCAGAACATCTACCATAAAAATGAATTAATTGGGGCTTTGGTCATGTAGGATTGACTTGAGAAAGATATTTGTTGACCATGGAAAACAGGCATGGTGTGGTAGAGAGAATGGAGAAAGAGAATGCATCACCCGGCAAGTGCAGCAACAAGAAGAGACTGGAGAATTCCAACAGATCCATCGCCAGTTCCTTTCTTGAAACGGGTGAGCGCTGCTGATTCTGCTTGGTCCCTAAATATCTGGTAGAAATAATAATATACACCCTACATGCATCCAAGAAAAGACCAAATGGCATTTGATTGTAACAAATTTGACTTGAAAATAATTAACAAAAAAAAGGAGAGGAGCGTGAATGAGGGTAAAAAAGCATACCTGGGAAGTGGCGGTGCCAACAAGAGAAGGCGCGAGGCCACCGTAGAGGCCCTCCCATCCCTCATTCTTCACGACCTGTTGTTTTATTTTGGTTTGGTTTACTTAGGAAAGGTTTACAAGTATTGATAATTGCTAATGCTATAGTAAAAGTAAGCCGATCAATTGATCAATCAATCTAACAAACTAATTAAATATTAATTAGAGAGTTAAGGAAGGAGGAAGAGAAAAGACGGACACCGTACCAGGTACATCTGGCGAAGAGTGCCATCGGTGCGAGTGCACTTGGAGGGATCGCGCTCCGTCTGCTGACGGGTGTTCACCTGCAAAGAAGAAGAAGAAGAGATGATGATCGAGGAGGCTTCTGTAGTGCCGTGTCGTGTAGGATCAACCTAACTTACCTACCTACTCAATTGATTTGTTTCACATTTAACTCTTCTTCTTTTCTAATTAGTAAAAGGCTGGAGAGAGATGAGAAAGAGGGAAAGAAGGGAGAAAGGGAGTAATTACGTACGGTTTGCAGGGGGTAGGTCAGGAGTTGAGCGATGATCCCACCGCCGGCGCCAGCCAGGCCGTTGATCAGCGCGTCTGACATCTCTTCTCTTCTCTTCTCTTCTGTTTTTTCTTTGCCTTGATCCCCTCCCTTCCCTTTTTCCCTTTTCTCTCTCGATCCCCGTCTCCGTTATTAGACACGATCGAGGCGAACAAAACTGTATTAATAATTTATTATTTGACTCATATGCTGCAACAAAAGAAAAGAAATAACAGAAAAGATGGCGATACAAGCAGAACTTTTTTATTTTAGAAAGTAATAAATATTTTTTTTAATTAATCGAAAAGATTAAAAAAAATTAGATGAGGTAGAAAGAATCATACCTGTTCAGCTGTTCTTCGCTTCTTTGTTAGGAAATTTCGGAACTGATATGATTTTTTTATCCTCCGCAAAATATGTTGCAACTCTTCTATCTTTCTTTATATTTTTTCTTTTCTTCGAGCTCTCTTCACATTTTCTTTCATACGAGGATGTATTTTGTTGCAAAATAAAAATAGTTAGAATAATTATTGTTTGTCTTATTAGAATAATCAAATCTCAATTTTTTTTGAAATAATCTATTCTAATAAGACAAAAATGTTAGATTCATTATTCTAAATTTTCTAACTATTATAACCCAATCAAACGCTAAATGAGCTATTCTGAATAGCCTAATCCTAAGAAAGCATATTTTCAATCTAACCAAACATTTCCTGATATTATTAAAAAAATATTAGCCCTCTTTCCAGTTATTTAAAAAATATTTATTAAATTTCTAATTAAAAAAATTGTGACTGATTTCTTATGAGAGAAGAGGATTGTCAATTTGTCCTTGTCAAGACTCAAGACTCAGAGAGTACAAGTAGTTGGACTGGTGTACAAATAGAAAACAACACTCAATACCAAAAAAAAAATATATATATATCTTGTTTTCAATGAAAACCTAAGGGCCTCTTTGCGAAACAAAAAGAAATCTTTTTATAATTTATTATATTAATCATCGATTATTTTTATTTTATTTATTTAAGTACTCAGTTATAATCAATTATAATACGAAGAGTCGATGAGAGAGAGAGGGGGGGGGAGGGAGACCTTGGTTCAACTATCTTAATATATAACAACATGGTCTTTGTTGTTATTCTATGTAATTCGATATCAATTAGAAATTTATTTGTGATTTTCATCATTAGCATTTGTGGTGTTTTTGTCAAAAAGAGTTTCCTTTCCTTCTCCACAAAATAAAATAAATTCCCATGTGTATCTTTCTTACATCTCTCTGTTTTAATTTGAGAATAACTTTCTATTATTCTCTCTGCCTAAAAAACTGATATTCCATAGAACTAATAAATTGTTTGGTTAAGTGGATTAAGATTTGGTTAAAAGAGCTGCTTTAATTATAACGAAAAAAGAGTTCAGAAGAATGAAATAAAATTAAGAAATAAGGAAGGAGACTTGCTAAGTTATCATTTGAAACCTTAATTACATATTATGTATTAACTCAGAACACAAACTGATGCAAGTCGTCAGAATCAATGAAAGTACTATAGTAATTAATGTACACCAAACCAAACCCATACTTGTAAAAAAGGTAAAATTTATTCATCAAATAATATATATAACATCACACGTTACTTTTCCTCATAGCACAGCCATCCTACAGAAAATTATAAAGTACATAAAATAGAATTATACACATATACAACTACTAGACTACCATTTATTTAGCAATATGATGATACTGTTACCAGACGAAAAGTGTGTATATACTTACAATACAATGTTTTACTCATTGAAATACGACGCCATGTCGTATATAATATTATTTAGTTTGAGGTTTGCCAAAACAAAGACAGCTGAAGATGCTCTTCTTAACTCCGCCGCGCTTCGGCGCACCTCCCTTGGATCCAAAACCTCTCTCCATGTTTTCTTTCAGCTCAAGTATTATGACTATTTATAAATGAACAAGATTGTACCAATTTTTCTTGATTGGCGATGTCCCAATTCTGAAGTGGGATGCTATATATTTATATAGCCCAAGTTGGAAATTTTTGTATGATATGAGACTTAATTTCCAAATCCTTTCTAGGAAGCTAACGAATGAAGTATTTATTTATTTACCAGTAGCATGTCTAGTTAATATATGGTTGATCTTAGAATTGTTTTGTTTTGAGCTCTAATTGGAAGTTTATGGGGAGGTTCATTGGGAACTTTAGGCCTTTAGTTGGACAGTGTCCACCTAGAATCTTATGGGTCTTTCCATCAATAGGGGCCAGGAGGGCACTAAATTTCATAACCTAGAATCTTTGAACGATTTTGTTGTCTACAACCTGTTAAAGTCCTGAGAAACAAAAGGCAAAACAAATTACAATAACAACTTCATCGAGTAAAACTAAAAGCATATAGGAAACTTCATCATATTAACATGTCAACTTCATCGTAAAAACTAACCACACAACAAAAAGAATGCTTGGAGAGGCAACACACATGAAGGATTATTTCATCAGGAAAACAGAAAAGCAAATAGTTGTGCCATTGCAATAATTAAGCTTACACTGCGCCATTAATACCTAATAAACTTTCTGACACTACTATCCCTAATGTACAGCAATGTAAGAGAAAAAACAGCCAAAAGCCCGTGCAAACTTTATGGAGAATATATGCATGCGCACGAAGCCAGGTCATCAAAACACTCTCACACATCCAAACTACAGAGGATGGACATACAATATATTTATATGGTTTCTGTTTTTTTTTTTTCCTTTGCCATTCGCAAACCCTAGACTAGAAAATAACGCAGGGCAGCAGAAAGAGCAAGCGTGGAGAGGAGAGAGAGAGAGCTAAGACCTAGTGGCTGAGGGCCCCCTGCTGCGCCTCCAGTAGGAGACAGCAGTGCTGTAGTGTTCGTTGCGGATCTTCTTGGAGGCAGCCCTCCAGTCATACTTCTCTGTGTCCTCCCTGGCGGCGTGGCCCATAGCCTCCCGGAGGTCAGGTTCAGAAAGGAGACGCTTGACCTTGGCCAGGCAGTCGTCCAGGTCCCCTGGAGAGAAAAGGAAGCCCGTCCTGCCCTCCTCATCAGCCGGGATGATGTCTGGGATGCCCCCCGCCCGCGCTGCCACCACCGGTACTGCCGACGACATCGACTCCAACACCACCTGCCCCAGTGTCTCTGACTCCGATGGCATCACGAACACATCTGCGCTCGCGTATGCCCGCGACAACTCCTCTCCTGACAACATCCCTGTGAACACGGCCGGCATTCCCTTGAACAGCTTCTCCAGCTCTTGTCTGCTCCCACCGCGCATACAAACACACACAAAAAAAAAACTCATACATCAGTTCCTCTCTTTCTCTATCTTCACATGCATGCAGCCTTTCTAGGCCACCTTAATTTAAATATTTCTTAATTTAAAAAAAAACTCATTCCCTTGAACCAAACGCCACCAATTCTCAAAGCATGCATGTGGAATAACATACCTGTAGGGTCCATCTCCAACGAAAGCGATTCTAACTCCTGGCAGCCTGTCCATGACCCTGAGTAATTTAATCAATCATTAAAACAGCTTAAAGATGCCTCAATTCTTAATTTTGGATATCATCACTAAGTCCCAAATTGCAAGATCCACGACAATTTCTTAGAACAAAAAAGCAAATAACCACCTCTTGAGAAAATCCAAATTCTTCTCGAGACCAATGCGACCCACATGAATCACCAATGGCTTTTCCGGCTCACCCTCACTAAAAATATAATAAAAAGTTGATACACAACAATCACAACTGAAACACCAACATATTTATTGGCGGTACTGATATATATAGAGAGAGATAGATAGCCAAGGACAATTTACGTTAGCTTGACACGCATCTCATGGCTACGGAATTGGGGATGGAAGCTGTCAGAGTCAACACCCTTGTTCCACAGCCTTATTCTGCTAGCTGGAAATGCAAAAGGTACAATAAGTTCAAAATAAAAACATAATTATTATAGAAAAAGAAGAGGTTAGAATAAATAATCATATAAGACTTAAAGTAGTCCACATACACGATAAAACTTTGGCTGTTTCAAAATCCTTCGCAATGGCAACAGATGGCACCAGTGTAAGATCGGCTGACCTATGGAGAAACCCTTTAATATGAGCAAGAAAATGATAAAGATTAGTAACAGTCTTGGATATTGAGCGGTAGTGAGCTAAAAAATAGGAGGTAAAAACAAGAGATAAGTACCAATAAGCTGCCACATAGGCTCCACTAACCAATTGAAGGTGTATCTGGGAATATATCTGCCCGACAAACATGTTAAAGGATTCAATAAACCTCAGCAAAAGATGTAGCAATTAACAAAAAAGGATCACCGGTATGGATTAATTCTGGTTTGAGACAATGTTGGTCAGAGATCAGATAAACCACTCTATACTGACTTCCATTTTGTTTTATTGTGCCATAAAAAATGATATACCAATGGAATAAATATAAACCAATAATCATTTGGTGCATTTATGATATATAATACTAGAATGTTAAATTTATCTAGACTGCAATTCTTTTTTGCAGAGGTAAAATGTCAGAGGCATTTTCAAGTGTATCAGTATCAAGGAAAGCAAGTATTGTGGCATGATGCTGTTAAAGTTGTTAGCTATACCAGAGATGAAGCTATATGCACAGGAATGGATTAAAAAAATGAAAGCCCAGGCAGTTGGATTAGTAACTTACGCTGGAAGGTGAGTGTGATAGGACATCACCATAGGAAGAGAAAGCATTTTAGCAATTGCAAGAGCACCAAATATCTAAAAAAATATATATGTGTGTATTTAAAAGGCAAAAACTGAGAAAGAGTGTGTAGTAAGATCTGTTAGGACGGTAAGTACCATAATGCCTGGCGAGGTGGCATGGATAATGTCAGGCTTAAACTTGGCAACCTCTTGAAAGATTCTTGGGCTGAGAGCCAATGAGAGCGGAACGTTTTGGTACATCGGGCATGGAAAACTGAATTAAAAAAGAAGCAGCACTGTCCATCAGTGAGCATAGCATAAATGTTAAACATCATTGTGCAATTTAATTTGGCCAATCACAATGGTAAAGAGAAGTCAGAAGGAAATGAATAATATTCATGAGCGAACAAAATATATATTTTTGTTATGATAAGGGGGAATTGAAATTGATTGGCTTACCTCCAAGAACCAATGACTTTGGCTCCGAAGAAATCCTTGGGTACTCCCTCGTGGGTCGTCACTACAAGGACCTGACAGGGTAAGATGGTAAATTAAATGATAACAATCAGTCAATTGATCAATCTACTAAAATTGAAATTGAGATTCTCCAATTGATCATTCCGGCATCGCATCGCATCATATCAACAGGAGAAAAGGGAAGCAAGCTGATGTACCTCGTCTCCCATTTCACGCAGATGCTTGATGAAATTCTGAAAGCGGTTCTTGTACCCAGAGATGTATCTGCAACAACACAACACGTAGTTTAGAATCAGGGTTGAGTAAAGTGAACTCACAAATCTGAAGCTAGAAGTGACTAAATTGATTTCTGCAAGGAGTAAGGATGGACAGAGATTGAACGAGTAATGCATTCAATGTGAAAGGAAAGGATAATTAGAAAGAAATGGTTTATTGTGTTTCTTGATCTGAAAGCTGAAATCTAGCGTTGACTGGGCGATAGAAACTTAAGCGAACAAAAAATAGGGAAACAAGGAAGAAATAATGGATTTATTAAATTATTTATAAAACAAAATGAAAGGGAAATATTGAGAGAGAGAGAGAGGTAGAGAAGAGAACGAACGCGAAAGGGGAAGGCTCAACGAAAAGCACAATGCGGCGGGGGACGGCAGCCCAGTCAGCGGCGGAGTCGTGGTGCAGCAGCGGAGGCGCCTCCATGTCATTCGCATCCTCCATCGTCATCTTTCCTATTCCTTCCTACCTCGCGATCAAATCGAATCAAATCAATAGGTACGAATTATGCTGTTTTCTTCGTGGGGGAATCAATCGACCGATCGAAAGGCAAGCAAGCAGGAAGGCACGCAGGCAGACAGGTGAGGATAAATTAATATAAATTAAATTAAATGTAATAATAATAATATAAGAACAAGATGAAGGGGCTGGCAGTGGGGGCTGCTGGGGGAGAGACAGGCCGCCGGGTCAGAACCCAACGCAACGAGAGATCGTTTGTTTTATAATATCTCTAACAAATTGTCTTTCTTTTGCGTGGGAAGGGAACCGGGGGGACCTCGGGAGGGAGAGGAAAGACTCTCTCTCTCTCTCTCTCTTCTCTCTCTGTCTCTGGTATGATTAGTAGTTTTGATATTTTGGTATTACTGGTGTGAAGTGTTTTGATCGATCGATTAATTTGAAGGAAAACTAAAACTAAACTCAAGAGAGAGAGTCAGAGGAAGGGTGGGATGGTGGCTTAAGGCTGAGGTGAAGTTGAGGAGGTGTTTCCGTGTTTGGATGGAATCGTATATTCCCGGCATAGCATTGGAATTTTCGATTGGAATAACTTTCGAGCATATGCTTTTTCTCTTCTAAAAGCTGTCCATTGGATTTGGATGGAATAAACCAGTAATTCTCGCTCTTTCCAAGCACTAAAGCAAACCAACAAATCGAACTTGACCGCCCCCAATTTTGATTCACAATCCACCGGAAATTTTTATTAATAAGAATATAAAAAAAAAAAAGAGAGTGTCTTCTATGGACATAAGGACCTATTTGTAAAATGAACATATTTTTATTTTCAAAGTTCAAACAGTCGATCCGAACCGTTCATCTTGTTCTCCATATTAATATGTGTTTGGAGACCAAATTTTACATTTTTCTGAATTTTTTTACTATTTATTAAGATGGATACAAAATTCAATGGTCTGAATTTAATATTTTTTATACCCATCTTAATAAATAGTAAAAAAATTCAGAAAAATATAAAATTTGGTCTCCAAGCACATATTAATATGGAGAACAAGATGAACAGTTCGGATCGACTGTTTGAATTTTGAAAATAAAAATATGTTCATTTTACAAATAGATCCTTATGTTTATAGAAGTCTTTGCCATAAAAAAATATCGGTTTTGGAAAAGGTTTTCTGTAGAATTTGAAAGCTGGGAAAACCGTGATTGTTGACAACACCATTTGGACGTGATTGTTAACAACGGCTAGATTAGCGAAACATAATTAGCGCTAAATAACGCGTTTAAAAAAAAACGCTGTAGCTAGCCGTTATGGACAATAACAGCCAGCTACAGTGTTTTTTTAAACGCGTTTCAGTTTAGTTTAGTTTGATTTTGAAAAAAATTATTGTAACTGGCAGTTATCGTCCATACGGCCACCTACAGTTTTTTTTTTAACACGTTAGTTAGCGCTAAACTGGTCGTTGTCAACAATCACGTCCAGAGGACGTTGTCAAAAATCACGGTTTTCCTAGTTTTCAAATTCTACGCAAAACCTTCCCCAAAACCGATATTTTTTTATTTATATTCTTATTAATAAAAATTTTGGGACTCAATCCATCGTCCAATTTTTTGCTGCCTCAGCCTCAGCCTTCTATTATTTTTAATTTTATTTTTATTGCTTTGCATTTTCATGTACATTTTGTATGGCTAGATCCCCAGACTGCTGATGTGTGATTAGTTTTTTTCTGCTCGTATTTTTTTACTAAATGGAGTTTTTTAAAAGCGTTACAATTTATGACGATAAGATATTAAATATGTACGCATCTTTATTTTAATATTACCATACTTAAATAGAAAACATCAAGAACTATTGCTTAATATTTTTAGCAAAAAAATATAGAATCTTGGGTAACTACATCTTAAAATACGACGATTTATATATAGGTGCGATTGAATGTTTAGTATGAATGGTACTTCATGCATAGTCTTTATTTTTATGATAGTTTAATCAATAATAAAATGACAAAATGCATGCATATCGTACTTGTACGTAATCATCCAATCAATATAAAAAATATCAAAAAAATAATAATTTTTAGTTTAATAACAAAGACATATATCTTTTATATAAAAAAAATAGAGAAATTTTTAAAATGCCACTTAAAACTTGATATTTGTCAAAATGCCACTCAAAAAATAATATTTGTCAAAATATCATTAAAACTCAATGCCTATTTTAATTTTGCCATTATCCCTTTTTAATCTCAATTTAAAAATTCTAATCTTTCGAAATACCCAAACTGCCCCTGTCAGATTTTTTTTTAAGAGAACCAACTTATCAATCCCATGTAAATTTATTTTTTCGAATTTCAAATTTTTTTGAATTTCAAATTTTTTTGAATTTCAAATTTTTTTGAATTTCAAATTTTTTTGAATTTCAAATTTTTTCGAATTTCAAAATTTTCAAATTTCAAATTTCTCCAAACTTCAAAACTTTAAAATTTTCAAATTTTTTCGTGGCAGCCCCTGGCTCGGACTCCCCAAAAAAATTTGATTTTCAAAATTTGATTTTCCAAAAAAATTTGAAATTCGAAAATTTTTGAAATTTGAAAATTTTGAAATTCGAAAAAATTTGAAATTTAAAAAAATTTGAAATTCGAAAAATAAATTTACATGGGATTGATAAGTTGGTTCTCTAAAAAAAAAAAAAAATCTGACAGGGACAGTTTGGACATTTTGAAAGATTGGAATTTTAAATTGAGATTAAAGAGGGATAATGGCAAAATTAAAATAGGCATTGAGTTTTAATGGCATTTTGACAAATATTGTTTTTTAAGTGGCATTTTGACAAATATCAAGTTTTAGAGTGGCATTTCAAAAATTTCTCCAAAAAAATATAAATGTTGAAATAAAGAGTGATGTGCGACTTGACGCCACTCGTTTAAAAAAAAACACAAAATAAACATCAATTTCTCTTATGAGTAGAAGTAGGGTGCTTAAGTTTTTTTGTATTTTAACTCTAAAATTTATCAGATTAATTTCGAACGACGAATTCAAATCTTTGAAATTCTTCTACTTTACGAGTGATGTGTGTACGTGTGAAATTTTTTAAGTTTTGAATTAATTTAGTATAAAGTCAAGTGGTCAAAATTAGAAGGTTTCTAAATTAATTTTAATGCATTTATTTTTTGAAAGCCTTTTGACCACTTGACTTTATACTAAATTAATCCGAAACTTTAAAATTTTCACACGTAGACGCATCACTCGTAAGGTAGAATGATTTCAACAGTTTGAATTCGTCATTCGAAGTTAATCCGATAAATTTTAAAATTAAGAGTACAAAATGATTTGATACTCTTAGGAGCACACTAGTTCTACTATTCTCTTATTACGATAAAATCATAAAGATAAACCGTTACATCTTATTTTCATACGTATTTATTATTGATATATAGCAATTATACGTTTTGACTTTAGAAATACAAAGTCTTGTATACTGTAATTTTCCGTTACTTCAAAATAAATATAAAAAAATAAAATAAAATAATTCTAGCAATTATACGTTTTTGACTTTAGAAATACAAAGTCTTATATACTGTATTTTCCATTACTTCAAAATAAATATATAAAAAAAAAAAAAATTCTTATGTACGAGTTCCTTTTAGTTGTTTATGATGAGCAAGCCTAACACTCTGAACTATATAGAAAATCAGATTTTCAAGTTATGAAAGTCAAATACAAATTGAAAGTCAGTAATGTAAAAAAAATCATACTAAAATGAGAGTCAATTTTAAAGTACTTATAATATTTTACTTTGAACTATATAGAAAATTATATATATATCCAAAAAAATTGAAAATAAATGAGAGTTGATTGACACCATTCGATACATATGAGTCTGTCCCTGCTAACACTTACCTTCACGTCCCTCAATTAGTTTAACTTTACATTCATACAAGCATCAAGGATTCTAAAATTTTATTTATCATACAATAGGTAAACATTTTCAATAAAGACATGCAACAAATATTTCTACAAAAAATTTATTGAATAAGTTAATAACATTTTGTAAACCGAAAATGATGAAATAGAATCCTTTTATGGAATACTACAAAGTTTTTTTTTTTTTTTTTAAGTAGAGGTGGAGGTCTTTACTTTTCAAATCCTACCTCTCTTATTATGACAGAAATTTTGTATTCAACAATTTGACAGTCAGTAAAAAGTTGCATATGTATAATTTGAAATGAAACATGATTGACTCGAGTAGTAAAAAAAATTAGTACGTAAAGTCAGAAAGAAAATTGATTTCTCATAATTGGCCGTCCAACTAATATAATGTCATTTAGTTCAAACACGAGGAAACATTTTTTTTTTAAAACTTGAGAGCGACTCTCGAGGGAAACATGAGAAAACATGAGACATATTTTTTAGCATATCTAAAAGTTTTCTAAGAAAAATTATTATTGCAATTAAATTAGTTTCAACTAAATATAAAAATTTCGCAGGGACTAAACCAAAGAAATTAAAAAATAAAAATATGGAGACGGGCAATAAATATATATTCCATATGGTGGTGTTTGGTTATGGGCTAAAGCTAAGGAGGTCTAAATTAATTATTCCAATTTAAGCCAGTCTAAATTAATCGGTCGTGTTTGGTTGTGGAGTAAGATTACTCCGGATTAAATTTCTTACTTCAAGCTAAGGCAGATCAAAATAATCATGTTTGGTCGGAGTTTGATTGGAATTCGGTGTAGTAAACTAATGAAGAGAGAGAAATTATAAGATGATGTTACTCTAACCGCGGGATCCACAGGTGGAGTAAGTTATTCCACCTCTCTAAGTGGAGTAACTTAATTCGGATTAACTCAAATGTTACTCCATCTCACTCCTTCAAATTTACTTCTTATTTGGCTCCTCAAAGGTGAAGTAGAGGGTTTACTCCACCACTTACCCCACAACCAAACATGACCTATAATAGTTGTTATGTTCCTATAGGGGCCGTTCAGCAACAAAGGATTAAGAGTGAAGGATTAAGAGCTTAAGGAGTACTAAGGAACCGATGTTCGGTTGTCTTAATATGTGGATGAAGAATTAAGCGCTTAAAGAAGGGTGCATAGGTGCCTTAAGATCCAAACAAGAGTTTAAGATCCGGGCAAAAAGAGGCTAAATGAGGTGTTCTTAATCCGCACTAAGAAATTGATGTTCGGCAGAATTAAGCAGCTAAGAAAGCTAAAGAAAACAGATTAAATCTTAAAAAGGCTTACATGATTGCACATGAATAATGCAGAAAGAATATCGAAATCTAGCATTTTTATGAAAAAGCGATAATTTACAAAAAAATTCTACTTTTTTTTTTTTTTAGAAAATTGTACCATTGTTGAAATTACAAGGGTCCTATATGAAAAAAAAGAAAACGGTAGCTGAATTGAAATTACTGCAATAATACTGAGCTTTGAGATTCGTGCAAAACGTATTTGAACGATTGGGATATTCCAAAAAGTAACGCAAAGTTTGAGATATCTCAGAGGATGCGAATTCCAATTCCAATACGTGTTGATTAGCGATTGGGCGTGACAGCGGTGCCAAGCAGTTAGCACGTAGTAGAAAGCGAATTCGCATCCTCTGAGATATCTCAAACTTTGAGTGACTTTCTGGAATATCTAAATCGTTCAAATATATTATACACGAATCTCAAAGCTAAAATAATACTGGCCCCCTATGTTTACCCGAATAGGCACCGGACACGTCGGTCACGCAAAAATTGAGATATCTCAGAGGATACGCACCCGTAGAAAACCAGACTTGGGCACTTTTCATGACGATCGAGTCTGATCTGATTTCCTGGCTCGAGGCAAAATGAGCCGAGAATTTACCTCCCAATCTCATCTCCTGACTCGTCACATAGTTTGTTATGGACAACTCGCCGCAAAAATATCCCATTATAAATTTCAGGATAAAATTGGCGGGGCATATTAATAATACGCGCGACAAGCCACCCGTGCGCTTTCCAGAGCACATGCACGCCCACGTCGTCTTTCGCATTTCCTTTTTTCTTTTCTTTTGAGGAAAAGTCAAAAGTCTTTCGCATCTCCCATCTGATCTCGCCTGCCTAGCTCCTAGTCATCATTCGTCGACTACATCCGAAATCTTCTTATAGAATTCACAGTAGGTCCGATGTTCATCGGAACTACTTTGGTTAGATCGGTGAAATAACCATTTAATTATATCAAGATCCGTGCAAATAATATTAATATTCGTGCAAGTATATTTTAATTAATTACTAATTGTATGGTGTTAGAGCTAATTGAACCTAAAAATAGGTCCAATGCTCATCGGACCTACTCCTATCACCTTTTTATCTACCATATTACTGGCTAAGCTCGGGAGCAGCTTGGGTCCGATGTCAATCGTACTCAAACTGAGTTTGATGAGTTCCATAACCATCTGATCTGCTTTAAGTTGTGGACATTGCTTTAATATATGTGCTTGTTTGCTTTAATATCTGTGCACACGGATCTTAAATCGAATCGGACGGTTCTGCAACCCATCGCACTTGTTTGAGTCCGATGTGCATCGGACCCAAGCTGCTCCCGCTAAGCAGACATTGGCTGCAAGTAGGGGTGTTCGCTGGTTCGGTTCGTTGGAACCGAACTGAACTAGACAAACCAAAATTGTAATTCAATTTTAAAAATAGAATCGAACCGAACTGATTTAGTATTGCAACCGAACCGAAATTTTATTTCAGTTTGTTCGGTTTATTCGGTTCAAACCGAAATATATTATTTTTTTATTTAAAGTAATTGTTTTGTAATAAACCGAAGTATATTAAGAAATAAACCGGGGTATTAAGAAATAGACTGGGATATTAAAAAATAAATTAAAGTATTTAAAGCAATTGATTAAGAAATAAACCGGGACGGTCCGTATCAAATACATAATATATAAAAATTCGGTCGGTCTAGTTATTTCGGTTTTGAAAATTTTCAAACTAAACCGAACCGAAGCTATATTTCGGTTTTAAAAATCGAACCGAACCGAACTATTAAACCGAACCGTTTGAACCGATCTAATTCAGTTCGGTCCAATACCAATTAAACCGGACCCAATGAACACTGAAACTGCTAATATCGGTACAGATAAGAGAAAAATAGAGAAAAAGAGACAACAGAAAAGATAGAATCTTGAATATATTGTACTAGAGTAGAACTAGGGTGCTTCTAAGTTCACCAAACCTCTTGTGAACTTGACTCTAAAATATATCGAATCGACTTTAAACGATGAATCCAAACCGTTGAAATCATTCTACCTAATGAATGATGCGTCTACATGTGAAAATTTTAAAGTTTCGAATTAATTTAATATAGAGTCAAGTGTTCAAAAGTTTAAGGTTTATAAATTAATTTTAATGCATTCATTTTTGGACTCCTTTGACCACTTGACTTTATATTAAATTAATTCAAAACTTCAAAATTTTCACATGTAGACGCATCAATCATTAGGTAGAAAGATTTCAACAGTTTTGAGTTTTGATTCATCGTTTAAAGTCAATTCAATATATTTTAAAATCAAGTTCACAGTAGGTTGGGTGAACTTAGGAGCACCCTAGTTCTAATACAGCCCTAGTTCTACTCTATTGTACTATTGACTATTGTGTTAATCATTACATAGAGGTGTATGGATATATATATAGCCCGTTACGCATGAGATGCAAGAGATAAGATACAAGTGTGAATACAAGATATAGGTGTGAACAGAGATAGAACTGGTGTAACCTAAAACTAGTGTGGACCGAGATATATAAAGGCAACAGCAACAGCTGTATGTTGTATCATGGTATGTCTAATCTAACAAACACCCCAAGCTGCACGGAGCTCCCAAGCTATGCGCAAGGGTAGCAGCTTGGGTCCGATAGGTTCTATGACCGTTAGATTAACTTTAAGATCCGTGTCAGCTGTTTAATATCTATGCGTGTTCACTTTATTATCCGAACGTACAGATCTTAAATATGTTTGGACGGTCATGAAACTCATCAGACCCACTTTGAGTCCAATGAGCATCGGACCCAAGCTGCTCCCATGCACAAGGTCTTCTGGACTTTCATGAAAATTTTAGTATATAAAAACTTTAAAGATATGAAATTCAATTAAATTTCAACCTACGTTAATAAAAAATTTCAAAATTACATAATGGCTTAGAACCTCCGGGACCCAAAATTTTCATTTATATCATATTAAAAAAAATCGTTTCGTCATTTTTTTTGAAGAATTTCATATATATCACGTCCGTCGATTCAATTGGCAGATCCAGAGACCAGAGTTTGCTGATTCAATTGGCGAATCAAATACTGGATCCGCTAACCGAATTGGCGGACCCCTTTTCCTAACAAAAAATAGCGTGGAGGGAAGAAAAAAGAGAGAGTCCACTGACTAAATTCACGATCTTCTTTTTTTAAGAGTGGTTGATCATGTTGTACAAGTATGAATATACATCCGTACTTGTTTAAAATTAAACTTATCTACATATTATTCTTGCATGTCAAGAACGTTTATTTGTTTAATTGTTAACTTGTACAATCTAATCCAAATTAAGTAAAGCAGACAAATGAGTACTACATCAAACCAAGGTTCTAAATAGCGATTATAGCGGCGTAGCGGGGAGATGAAAAAAAAACTATAGCGAATAGCACAGCTATAGCGGAAGCTTTCATACATCACATTGTTTTAATTTTCAAAATTTATAGTCTATATTTCTACTAATTATTAACATGATAAATATTAGATAATTGGAGTAATAACTAAATGATAATTGATCTAAGTTTATATATTTTTTTCAATCATGCAAATAAGAAGAAAAAAAAAAAGATATACAAAGTAACATTATTTAATAGTTCATATTTTATAGTATTACAGATTATAATAGACGAAGAGCAATTAATTTTATAAGTGAAATGAAGTTACTATACCTATTTGAATATTTTATATATTATAATAATCAAAATAAGCTTCTAATGAAACGAACAGCGATAATTTTACATGTGAATACTAGACGAAGAGAAAACAAAAGGAAGAATTAATATTTGAATATTTTCTGATATAGAATGAGAGACTAAATCACAAACAAGAACAAAAGTATATAGTTCGGTTTAACATACTTATTAAAGCAGACCATGTAGTATCAGAAATATAAACAGAAGTATAGAAGCCTATGTAAATTGCAAAAAAGCCCATATAGCATAGCGCGTGGCGGTAAAAGTGGCCAGCTATTACAGCTATAGCAGCCGTAGCTGAAATAGCGCATTTTTATCTCATAGCGTAACTTTTATGGTCTGAAAAAGCTACAGCGTAGCTATAGCTAGCTATTTAGAACATTGCATCAAACATAATATCATACAATATAAAAATTATTATATTGGTTCTCTTATTTTAAAATAACATAAATTACGAATCACATAATAAACTACGCAAAGCATTGTATTAAAAATCTTGTCAAAGTTACCAATTAAATAATAATATATGAAATATTGTATTTTACGTTATATAGAATTTCTTTATCAGTCTGAATATATATAGTACTGATAGAATAAACAGATTAAAATATTTCATTAATACCTTTTGGTTTTGTTCACTGCGCGCGGCTGCTACCAACAAGGAGAGCTCGATTTATCTGCTCAATTAAGGCCTGTTGATTGAATTGGCGAATTTTATTTCCTTAACAAAAATTAACTTTTGTTAACGGAGGAGTCTTGAAAAGGAAAAAAAAAAGGATTCGTTAATTGAATTGGTTTACTCTAGACTGGGTCCATTTCAGTTAGCGGACTTCTATTTTTGAGTCTACCAATTCAATTAACAGACGTGATATATATAAGATCCTTCATAAAAAGTGGAAATGTTTTTTTAAATATGGTATAAATAAAAAATTTGGCCTATGGGTTAAAATTACAAGGTTTCTAAATTAATTTTAATACATTTATTTTTTGAAAGATTTTTGACCACTTGACTTTATACTAAATTAATTCAAAACTTTAAAATTTTCACATGTAGACGCATCACTCGTAAGGTAGATTTCAACAGTTTGGATTCGTCGTTCGAAGTTAATCCGATAGATTTTAAAGTTAATAGTACAGAGAGGTTTGGTCCTCCTAGGAGCACCCAAGTTCTACTCTCTCTGTATATATAGTAGAACTAGGATGCTCTTAAATTCACCAAGTTTATTTGTGAACTCAACTCTAAAATCTATCGGATTAACTTCAAACGACGAATTCAAACTGCTGAAATCCTTTTACCTTACAAGTGATGTATCTACATGTTAAAATTTTAAATTTTAAAATAAAATTTGTATAAAGTCAAGTGGTCAAAAAACTTTTAAAAAATGAATGCATTAAAATTAATTTATAAACCTTCTAATTTTAACCGCTCGACTTTATATTAAATTAATTCAAAACTTTAAAATTTTCACATGCAGACATATCACTCGTAAGGTAAAACGATTTCAACAGTTTAGATTCGTTGTTTGAAGTCAATTCGATGGATTTTAGAGTTAAGTTCACAAAGGAGGTTGTGAACTTAGGAGCACCCTAGTTCTACTCCTATATATCAAATCGATTGTTCTTGAGGTCTCGTGTAACTAAGTCGTTTTTTAATTTTTAAAGTCCAAACAGTCGATCTCATTTTAGATGTGATATCTATATTAAAATATGCTTAGAGACATTTTATATCTTTTAAATTTTATTTATTATTTATTAAGTTATTTTAAAAATTGCTGATCCGTAGTAAATAACTAAAACTAAAGGCAAAAGCCATATGAAATGCGCTGTTTCAATTATTTGATGAATAATATATACTTACATATCGTTTGCATCAAATGCTTCATTCTTATATATATAATCAGAGTCTGACTGGTATTATAACGTTAGGATTTCAGCGAAAATTCTAATGGTCCAAAACTTATTGGTTCGGCTTCATGAATCTAAACTGTTCAAACTGATCTCTTTTTAGTGCACAATTAAGAGGGTAACACCTCTAGTAAACTGACTTTTGTAATTATTTAATTTCAGCAATGAAACATGCAATAGCCTCTCTCTGTTTTTTTTAAATGACCTCCTTCGTAAGAGATTCGTTTAATTATAAAACTTTTAAATTTTCGAATTTATTTAGTATAGTAAAATAATAATGAAAAATAGAAGAATTTCAGTTAATTTTAATGTATTTTTTTCATAATATTTTATAGCTCGACTTAATGCCAAATGAGATTCTCTATCTAAACACATCATTACTCGTGATTTATACTGCTTGAGCGGTTTGGATAAAAATCTAAATAGGTCAATACCGAGGAATAATCATGCAATGTGATTTGTTTAAATAAAATCCGTGTGGTTCGTCCGTTGGCTTTAATGAAAAAAGATATACCGAGTAACCGAGATGTATATATATAACTCAGACCTCCAAATTCACCAGATGTCATTTGTGAACTTTCCAAATATGTTTCAACCTGCAAATTTTTTTTTTTCTTTTTTTCTGATTGAACTGTTTCCCATGGCGTCCCATTTTTTTTTTTTTTGGCGGGGCCAAAGTACGGTACGAGTTATGATCATGTACAAGCTTTCTCATTTCTAAAATTTTCCATATCATTTCTTATTTTTAATTTTTTCTCTATTTACAATGAATATAAATTTCGGTAAAAATTCTCTGGGGTCTGGAGGAAATTAAAGATGGGAGAGCAATAAGTAGGAATTTAGGGACCAGTATTCTCTGCGGAGATGTGCGAAGTTGATCGGACAGTTCAGATTTAATCTCAGTCGGTGAGTGCTCGAGATGATGGAGGGGGCAGTATTAATTTTGGTTTGAAATTTGTGCCATAATCTTATTTGGTCCGTCCGATTAAAACGAACGGATCAGATTTAATCTGCACAGCTCCGCAGGTAAAACTCCGCAGAGGATATGATTCCGGAATTTAGGGGGGCTAGAAGTAAAATTGGGGAAAATAAATCTGCTGCCATTCTCAAGGAAATCGCAGGATCCTGTTTGTATCCAACCATTAATTTTTTAGAAAACACGAATCTCTAAAGAAATTAATTTTTTTGCACTAATCTAAAAAAATATTAATGGTTGGATATGGTCCTGCGATTCCTTGAGAATCGCAGCAGATTTATTTCCAAAATTTGGGGGTAGTAGAAGCAACAAAGCTTCTGTTTTCATTTCCCGCCAACGCGCGAAAGAAGAGCGGGAGAGCGGCGCCGGCGTGTGTTGTGCTGTGCTGTGTCGATTCCTCCTCCTCCAGGCTCCAGATCCTAGTCGTTTTGTGCTGTGGTGTGTACTTGTGCTGTTTTAATCAAATCGAACACCGCAGGGAACGTGCAAACGGAGATGGAGATGCCTACAGCGGAGGAGTTAGAGTGGCTGGAGAACTCTCTTCTTCCCGATGAAGAAGAAGAACAACGACAACAAGAGGAAGAGGAGGACGAACGGTGTCACTTCTCCCCGTCCCTGCCTCCTTCCCCAAATCCAATTCCAAATCCAAATATAAACAATCCCAATCCCAATCCCAATCCGAGGAGCAGCAAACGGACGCGCGAAGAGCAAGAGGAAGCACCTTGCGGCAATTCCAAGGACGATGATGAGGAATGGCTGCGCTACTCTCCACCTCCTCCATCTTCGCCTCAACCTCCGACTAAGAGGAAGCACAAAACTGCTATCAGCATCTCTCGCTTCGCTTCTGACATTCGTGGCGATTGCTTCCCCATCACTGGGCCCCACGGCCAGAGGGTCTATGCCAAGCTCAACCCCAACCCCACCACCTTATCCCAACACTCCCCTTCTGCTACTGCTCCTGGTACGCCCCTCATCATATCACATCACATCATATCATGTCAGTCCCATCCCTTCTCTCAAATAACTTAAAATTAATCTTCAATCTCGCTCCTTTGCAGGTCTCCTCCCCCAATCTATTCACATTTTGTCCGAACAAGTCGAACAGAATGCATTTTCAAAGGTGATATTTAACTATCATACATTTTTTTTCTACTATTAGTCTTATATTGTTATTTTTACTGTCTTACTGATGATGAGAAGTTGCCATGCATGATTGCAAAGAAAGGCTTTGCAGGACAGTATTGAATCAACCGACGGCGATCAAGCTGAAGCTGAAACTATAGCAACTGAGCAGCTCTGGGTGGACAAATATGCACCAAGCTCTTTCACCGAGCTCTTAAGTGACGAGCATACAAACAGAGAGGTGTGTTTTATTTTGTTAACTTGTGGTTCACCAATATATAATTAACCACTATATATAGACGGGGACATTTGTGTGCATCCTTCAACCTATCATCATCATCATCATCATCCTCAAGCCTCCTGCTTAATATGATATTAACTTACTATGCTGTGCAGATATAATTATGAAATATGATGTCACTGTGCTGTGCAGGTACTGTTGTGGTTGAAACAATGGGATTCCCTAGTATTCGGGTCTCACTTAAGGGCTACAAGTGATGACGTGCTGTCTGCTCTGAGAATGCATTCTTCTGTTACTCAGAGCAGCAAGTTTACTAGCAATAGAAGGTTCTTCTCTAAGCATCATGGCGGTGTTTCGTTGAATGATAAGAATGTTAGATCTTCAATTGAAACCAGCAAGTCTAATGGCCCGCATGCCTCTTGGAGTAACAAGTGCTTGGTTGATAAGCCTCCTGAACAAAAGGTCGGTGACAGTAAGAATCATAGCATCATGTTTTTATTCTTGTCTTTATCCAACAAACCAGTTCTCTACTTCGTTGCTATCTCTTACTACCATGTCTAACTTTGGGCTCACCTCCATCTCATCTGTAGTCGTTTGTAATGTCCCAGTTAGTCATGAGATTGAATGTTAAGGTGGAGGCGTTGTTCTTTGCCCCTTCTTGATATTTTATAGTGGCGATTGCAGGTACTTTTACTATGTGGGCCACCGGGTCTTGGAAAGACCACGCTAGCTCATGTGGCTGCCAAGCACTGTGGATACCGTGTTGTGGAGGTTTTTACTTTTACCTTGCACTGCCTCTTTCTTTTGTCATTCATTGCTTTAAACAGTGCATTTTTTTTTTAAAAGAAGGCACATTTGGTTTAAACAATATAATTCATTCCATCAGTTTACACTGGTAATATTGGGCACAATGTGCAGATAAATGCAAGTGATGATCGCTCAGCTTCAAGCATAGAAGCAAAAATTCTTGATGTGGTGCAAATGAACTCTGTTATGCCAGATTCTAAGCCCAAGTGTTTGGTGAGAATACTTCCTGGAACGTCCTCTTATTACTTAGCAAACTGTTAATAGTACTGAGGACAAATCTTTCAACAGGTCATTGATGAAATTGATGGAGCTCTTGGAGACGGAAAGGGTGCCGTAGAGGCCATTCTGAAAATGGTACTGTTTTTTCTTTCTTTTTTTTTCCTTGGCAGTTAAGAAGAGGGAAGTGGTACATCATGCAAAGCAAGTCCATGAACGAATTGTTATGTAGGTGGCTGCTGAGAGGAAGGGCAGTTCAGAGAAAAGGGATGTGGGCGAAGAAGCCCAAGCTCAAGCCCAACCGCGAAAAGCTTCCTCCAAGAAAGGGCATAAAATAGCAAAGCTTTCTCGGCCTGTAGGCTCTTTATTTGATGATTTCCTTAATTTTGGTGAAACGTGCCAGTAGGAAGGTTTCCTCTTTAATATGACAAATAAAATGTTTTCTACAGATTATCTGTATTTGCAATGACCTGTATGCACCAGCTCTGCGGCAATTGCGTCAAGTAGCAAAGTAAGTAGCTGTTTTACTCGATCAACTGGTGCACTTGTAACCAGGTCCATTTTATTCTAGCAGGCTGAGGTGTTGACCATATGCTTCATGTTACAGGGTTCATACATTTATGCAGCCTACAGTTAGTCGTGTTGTCAACAGGTATAACTAACAGCAACCACTGCTGCAGATATTGTTATTTAATAATTTGTTGCATGTGACGCTAATATCTTAAAGAAGCTATATCTTATCACTTTGCATAAAATGCATCCATGTCATTTCTTTACAGGCTCAAGTACATTTGTATGAAAGAAGGATTCAGAACAAACTCAATTGCACTGTCTGCACTTGCTGAATGTACTGGTAATTTTTTTTTTCTGTCAATAAGCATGAACCTTGCGGACGCAACCCTTGGATCCAGCATATGGTTGTTATGCTGTTGCCCAGTACAGTGAAAAGATATTAAGAATAACTTCAGATATTGCAACTGGGAATTTGAATGAAGTTACCCAATTGTGCAGAATGCGATATCCGATCATGCCTCAACACGCTTCAGTTTCTAAATAAGAAGAAGCAGCCACTTAGCATCGTGAGTTAATTTCCTCCAGTAATGCAATCAGTTGAACATTTCCTTTTCCAGTGCATTTATGGATTGCTCAATCTGCGTGCGCATGCTCGCATTTTCTCTCTTTTTTATTTTTATTTTTCACCGTGCATTCAGGCTGATGTTGATTCTCAAGTCATTGGTCGCAAGGACATGTCAAAAAGTGCTATCGATATCTGGAAAGAGGTATAATGAAGTGTGCTTATTGATGATTTCTTGGGCATTGAAAAATGATTCTTGTTTTTTACAAATAGTCAAAGCTTCAGATGTCATCCCTAGGTGCATGTCTGCATGCTTGAGAGCTCAGCTGTAGGTTCCAAGTAAATATTTTAATTGATGATTATATTAGAAGTTTGGAAATGCTTCTCTCAGGTATTCCACAGGAAAAAGTCGAAGCGTGTGCGAAACTCTGTGGATGATCAAGTCAGACGAGGTGACGATACTACACAGCACCTGTACTCACTCATATCCAGCCGGTAATATGTTGCATGCTTAATTTTGACGATACTGCTTTTTTTTTTCTTCTCTCTTTCTTAATCTGAATTTTCTTTAACTTGAAATTTTCAAATCTCACAACAGTGGTGAATATGAGTTGACCATGGATGGTATTCATGAAAATTTTTTGCGGCTCTCTTATCATGACCCCATGATGCACAAGACTGTCAGTACTTCCAATCCTTTTTTATTTGCTAATTAAGACCTATATCCTTTATTCTCCCAATGTTTTTCTTTGAAAATCATGGATATTGGTTAATGCAGGCCAGATGCTTGGATATGCTGGGAACCTCTGATTTCCTGATTCGTTATGTTTACAAAACCCAGCAGATGTCAATCCATGGTCAGATTAAAACACTTTTCTGTTATATGTTATCTTATGTTAAATCAAGCATGTGACAACTTCTGAACAATGTATTGTTCACCACATCTTGCAGCCTATCAGCCATCGATTGCAGTGAGCATTAGCCGCCTCATTGCACAGGTTGAAAAGCCAAACATTGAATGGCCTAAGTCTTTTCAGAGGTAATATGTACAAGTTTTTCTGCCTGCCTTTTTGTAGCTTTTGTTAACATGTATGTCTTTCATAAATAGTGTTTAATACCATAAACTCTTAGGTGCCGAGCGATGCTTGTAGAGAAGCAAGAGACGCTGAAGACCTGGCAAAGAAGAATTACGCCATCCATTTCAAGGCACCTATCAATTGAGTCATTTGTTCAAGATGTCGCATCTCCATTTTTACATATTATTACCCCATGTAATCTGCGGCCAGTAAGTGTCCAAACCTAATGCAGCTGGATCTTACGCTGTATATTTAAAGAAATGATTTATTTTTGCCCGTCCTAAGTGCCTTATAAAAAATTATGAAGGTGGCATTGAATTTGCTATCAGAGAGGGAGAAGGATGAGCTTCATCAGCTTGTAGATACAATGGTCTCTTATTCACTTACGTACAAATACTCAAAAGGGGACCCACAGGAGAAGATGCAGAAACTTTTTGCAGATACGTCTGAGGATTTGCCACTTTCTCTCGATCCCCCTATCTCTGACTTTGTCAATTTCAAGGTTTATTCTAAAAATGCTTGGTTGAACCATATTTTATTCTTTCCCAGTATACTGTGAACATTTTCAACTGATGAGAAACCATATATATTGGCAGGGCTATCAATCTCAGTCTTTTGCACTTTCGCTAGCTACGAAGCAGATTCTGGTGCATGAGGTAAGCTGTAACAATCACTCAATATTAGATAGCTATTTTTTTCTCCTTTTCTATTCTTTGTACTTTGTATCAGACAGAATTTCACGTTGACCCCTTAAAATCTCATAATTGCTTACCCTTTGAAAACTGAATGTCATTATGGTTCTTTGAAAAACTCAAAAAGTCCAAGTGCACCCATTTAAAATATAAGACAATCAGATTTGTTGAAACCGTCAACTCTCAGGTTGAATTTAACTGGAACCTCATTTATTTAATTTCCAACAATTGTTTTGTATGGCCAAACATGATTTCAAACACCTTTTTTTTTCAAGTCCTATCTTCAGACAACACATATTGATCATGTGAGCTTTCTTGTAATAAAATAAAAAAAATGCAAACGGTTAATAAGATAAATTTTCTGTTTTATATTTTGTTCTTTTTGGTGGAATGATCAAAACAAGAAAGCAGAATTGCAGGTGTGGGACAATGGTTATATTGTTTATTGAAGTGAAAACAGTCAATTTTTCTTTGGAGATATATCAGTCATGTTGTAAGAAAGATATTAGTTTTAGCAGATTAGCTTACTGATGCGAGATATTACAAGTTTTGTGATATTTCTTCACTTTCAGAAGGAGCATAGGACAAGCATGTAATTTTACTATTTTAGGCATACATGAAGCTGAGTACTTTTGGTTTGATTAAATGCTGAGTAGAAAGCAAACTTGATTATTGCAGTATGATCTGTTAAAAACATCATGCTATTGGGTCTGTAGGTAGAGCAGCAGCAAATCCTGCAAGAAAACAGGCCAAAACACACGGACCGCGCAGAAGATAATCCTCGACCGGTGGTTCCTCAGCACCTCACAAATGCAGATGCAGATGCTGGGAAGAATGAGAAGAAGGAAGAAACAAAAACAATTGGATTTGGATTTGATGAGGAGCTGAGGCTCAAAGCAGCTCCAAGTAGGACTGATGGCCTGATACTTGCTCCGCACAATTCATCTCGTTTTAACCCCTCAACTGACTTCTTTCACAGGTGTTTTTTTTACCTTCATGATCCACCCATTTAAACTTCCATATTTAAGTCCTGGCCTTGTGGTAGCCATATTCATGCTTGTATAAGTAACATTGTTGTTCATCCTTGTCCCGAGCGCAGGTTTAGAAAAGAAAGCAGCAGCAATCCTCAAAGCGAAAAGGCAGGAACTGGCAAAGGGGCCACCACCAAAAGGGACTCTCGTCCTCTTCTTTTCAAATACAATGAGGTTCTTGCTTGACAATAAAACGTTCATTGTCTACGATTAACTTACTCAGATGTTGATACATAAAATAACACGTTAATCATTAATCCTTTCAGGGTTTCACCAATGCTGTAAAAAGACCGGTGAAGATTCGGGACCTACTTCTGTAGAGCAAATTTGGCGCTTGTTTTGGGACTATTTTAGTTTGCTCCAGTTTTTAACTTCTTTGAATATCCCTAATGTAGTCTATATGGAAATAATTTTTCTTAATGTATTTAGGCTGTATCTTTAAACGAAAAGGGATTATAAAATTTATACATAAAATAGAAGAAATTTCCTGCATACTAGTATTAAAGTAAGCCTGGCGAGCGTTAACGTAACTAGTATATTGAATTACCTGTTCAAGACATTAGACGAACCTTAACATAACTAGTATATTTCTCTGGAGGGAAAAAGTAAAAGAAAAAATTGCTTGTTGTAAGCCCATATATAATTGGATTGATATTTACAATCGGTTGTCTCAATTTTGAAAAAGAATAATGATATGAATGATATGGGCCGGGCCGGGCCGGGCCGGGCCGGGCCGGGCTTGAGCTTCGGCGTTGATTTATTTTCTTCGACCTCTTCATCTTCGAGTACCTCCATCTCCTCTCTTTTTAATCTCCCTATTCTATTTACACTGATCGGAACCGACTCTCACCCCTTAAAACGAGAAATAGAATTGACCAAGTTAGAGATAAATCCTTTGAAGTCTGATCGGATAGCACGCGCAACGACGATAATAGAAAGATAATCGCTACTTTGTTTCTAACCTTTCGCTACTATTGCTCTTTGTTGAAGTGAAGTGAAATAAAAAACATAAATAGGGAGGGGAGTTTCTGCGAGCCCTCTGACCAATGAAGAAAAAGTAGAAATAATAACTGAGAAAGAAGAAGAATCTGGAGAAACTGATGGGAGTTCCCAGCGAGAAACTTTCAGGTTAGTTACCCTTCTTATAGCAACCATCATTTCTATTTGATTAATCAATTTCATTAAGTATTAGGTTAATTTACTAATTGTATTTGCTGCACATTAAATAGTGAATTAATATTTTTAATTGTGAAATTAATTTGGTGTTAAGTGAATCCGTAATAAAAGTAATTAATTTGTTGTTAAGTTGTATTAGTACTTGCTGTAATTGCTGCAAATTAAATAGTGTATTGATTGTATTTGGATTACTTATATTTAGGAAACACTTTTTAGTCAATGTTACTTTGTGTGTGATTTGTTGAATTGGTGAAATTCGGTTGTGATTGAAATAGTACTAACATTCACAATGTCACAAGGCGTTCGATTTCATTTTTTTGCATAGGTTTCTTTGGATCAGTGATAATTGAAATGCATGCGTTCTTCATTGGATCTTGTATTAGAATGTAGTCTTGTAAGCTGAGGAGAACTTGCGCAAATAACTGAATATTTTGGGTTTATATCCACTAGATGTTTTGCTCATTTGCTGGACAACTCTTAAAAGTCAAAATGTCACAGATTCTTTTGTATAGAATTGAGTTTTGTACCAGCAGCCCTATGGGATCAGTTTTGTTGAACTAATTTCAGTAATATTATTAATGTAATTTCATACTAGAATTGAGTTGTTTCTCATGTTAGTATGGATTCTGGTATAATCTCATCTCCTTTATGTAATATACTAGAATCTTGTGCGTTATGCATTTTTTGTAGCACTTGCAATTAAATTGAACTTTTAACACTTGTATTGTTTCAATTAGTGTAGTGGAAGGGAGATGAGCACGGGCATGATGAGCATGAAGACGGAGACGGATATGGAGAGGGAGGGGCGAAGAGTGCGGGTCAACGTGGGGGGGCGCCACTTTGAGACGACGACGCGCACGCTCCCCTTGTCCAACGTTGGTGATGAGTCTGCTTCCGCCTTGGTGGAGATGACGACGCGCATGCGCATGCTCATGCCTCCTGACAGTGACGAGTCTGCCTTTGTGGACCGCGACCCCTCCCTCTTCTCCCACCTCCTCTCCCTCCTCCGCTCCCCTCATTCCATTCCTTCTACACACCAACTGCAACAGCAACTCATCCACGAGGCCTCCCTCTACGGCCTCCCTGTCCTGTCGTGTTTCCGCTCCGCCCTCGCTCCTCCTCCCCTCCTTGGCTATGACTCCTCCCTTGCTGCAACCCTTCTCCCTGCCTCCGATCCCTTTGTCACTGCTCTCTCCCCGGCTCCTGATGGCTCTGTCTGCCTTGCCCATGCCGGCCTCATCTCCTCCTATGACTCTGTCCTTGCATGCTCATCCACCCTGCGCACCCACCTTGACCGCATCACCTCCCTCTCCTGCCTTCCCTCTCATTCTCAACAGCCCCTGCCCGTGGTCATGGCCGGCTCCCTCCACCACCCTGGCCTCCACCTCTACGACCTTGCCAGGGGCACCCACCTGGGCTCAGTTCTTTGGTCCGACCCCTCTGATACCCGCCTCTATAAATCGTGGGTCACTGCCATTGCTCCCTCATCCTCCTCTTCCACTTCCTCCCCTCTTTTTGCATCTTTTGAGGCTCCTCACCGGGAGAACTGCATCCTCTGTGTGGACCCGGAAACACTGCAGGTCATGGGGGAGATCGGCCGCCAGAGCGGGATCGCAGCCAAGTCAGCTGCAGCAGGCCGCGTGGTGCACCTCCCGCAGCTAGGGGGTGCTGTCTTCATGTCCTCGGTGAGTGCAGGGGCCTTTGGGTACTCAGGCTACATGAGACTGTGGGACCCGCGGTCAGGGGATGCAGTGTGGGAGACAAGCGAACCAGGGGGCCGCAGCCGCAACAGCAGCCGGTTCGGGGACTCATTTGCGGATGTGGATGTGGATGGGGAGCAGCTGGCTCTGTACAAGGTGTGCTGGAAGTCAGGGGATGTGGCGGTGGCTGACCTCAGGAAGCTAGGGGACGACCCCTGGATCTACCTCTCAGACTCTGATGCTGCAGCTGGGGCAGAAGGCGGTGTCAGCAGCATCGTGCACTGCTACAAGGGGCAGGTGTTCGTGGGCCGGCAGTCAGGGTTGGAGGTGTGGTCATCAGCAGCAGGAAGCTGGAGGCGGAATTGGGTGGATGGGGAGGAGGAAGCGGGAAGAGGGGTAGTGAGGCGGATGGAAGCAGGAGGGGACCGCTTGTTCCTCTGTCGGCAGGGCCTCGACGGTGTCCAAATCTGGCAGACTTCCTGTTTCTCTCATCCCACCTCGCTTTCTCTAGCCTAGGCCTAGACCTAGCTGTTCCTCATCCTGCTCACCCTTTATTGCACTTCTCTCTGTATTGTCATCTATGCATTACAGAAACAAGGACAGAGCACCTTTTTGTATTCTACATTTAGGATTCATCCTCTTATGTAATGTAAGTTCATAATTTGTCCAATTTTGACTCCATTGCTTTATTTAATTAGGTATGATATCTCAGACTTCTTTAGTTTCATATATATTCATAGCACCTCTGCAGTGATCTTTGCTCAAATATTGTGTGATAGTTATATATTATATTATTTTTAGTTTTCTAATTGGTTGCATCTTCATATGAGGCACTTCAGTGCTTGTTGTCTTCCTCATTTTTGCATAGCAGTACCCAATTAAGTAGTGTTAAATTTGTTACTTGAAAGTTCATTACAAGCAGACAAAGAATTAAACTGTCAAAAAATGAAAAGAAGACCTCCCGAACTTTGTGAGGTGAGATTCCTTTATTTCCAAGTTTGCGTTATAGATTATATCCAATTTTTTTATTCTTTTTAGAACAAAAAGGAGGGCTGGTAAAGAAAGCCTTCACATGCATAGAGTTTGTATCCATAAGAGAAGGTTGATTGTAAAGATTTATTCTGTTCATAAAGAGCAAAAAATAGTTGAAAGTATCTGATATTTTGTGTTAGCAGTTCTAGTATAAAACTCTCATAAAGCCTTCACATGCACTTCACAACTTGGCATATATTCCATCTCATGCACGCTTCAGCCAACCAGCAATGGAACATGTCCATGCCAGCAATAAGAGCAAGAAAATATCTCCCTCTTATCCCAACACCCTCCCCATCCTGGCTGTCCCACCCTTGGCTCGGATGATCATGGCTGCTGTTGCCATGGAAGAGCTTTCTCTCTCTAGCCTACATCCCTTCCTGCTTTGTGAGTGTCTTCTCATCTGGGATTTGGGAATCACAGTAATGTCAAGCAATGGAGCAGTCTGCACTCTACACAGACACTTGGAGCAGCAGCGGCAGCTTACTGTGCTCCATCTCCTCTGCCTATGACTGACTACCCAATCCCTATCTCATTCCCATCTGGCAACCAATGCAAACATATCATATTACTAGCTGTTGCTGCAGATGATATAAGGAAGCACTCCTTTCCTTTGAGGTCTGACATATTCCCTTGCACGTCATGCGGAGAGGTCTTCTTCAAGGCCCATTTGCTGGACCTCCACCAGGGCCAAGGCCAGGCCATGAAGCACACACTCTCTCAAGCTTCTAGGCATTGCGGTACCATTGCAAGCACCATGGATGAACGGTGCATTGCCGATGGGAACGAGCGCCTTCGGTTCTATATATTGCTCCACCATGTTGTGCTCCCTGAGTATAGGTGGAGTATCAGGACCCCTACTGCTGCATTTGTGAGATACTATGGCACAACTTTTCAGGAAGGCAGGCCAATCTCGCGGGCATCACGGCATACTCGTCGGCATATGGGTGGGGGGCACATTCATCCCTGCTGGAGTAGGTTGAGAGAGAGAGAGAGAGTTTGCATTCCTGCAAGGTGTGCAATGCTTGTGTGTAGAGTGGTGATTGGGCAGGTCGCACATGCCGGAGCAGTGGAATTGATGGATGTGGGAGTGAGAGGAGCTGCTAGTGGCGGCGGTGGCAGCATGTTTGAGTCTGTTGCTTTGCCCTCATCAGGTGATGACGAGTTGATTGTGTTCAATGTGAAAGCCGTGCTGCCATGCTTTGTTATTCTTTATTCTTCATCATTAATGGGTTGACCCAGTCAAATTGTACTTGTTTTATTTGTTAATTAATTGCAATATTTATGATCTCTACAGCTAGCTTGTATATAGCAGCTAATGAAGTAGAATGACGGTCTCGCTTGTTTGCATATATGTATACATTTTTTTTAAAGCTTCGAAGATGTTGTTTACATGTATAATAAATCTACTTTTTACTCTTTGATTTTTGAATGCGTGCATGCTTCTCATGTCATCTCGTTTGTACTTATATTTAAATGTTTTTTTAAGATAAGGTGGCAAGGAGCCATCTTACGTTTTCCATTGATAAAAATTTACAAAGATCCTAAGCTAAAGGTCCTCTATTTACAGAACTTATATTTTAAATGTTGTATAATTAACATAACATCTCGTATATTTATGCTAACAACGAGGGCTTGAGGAGTGTTTTTTCTGTCAATTATTATCCCAATTGAACCTGTCATAAATTTAGTGCTCTTCAAATATAATAATTATACATTTTTATAAGTACAGGCAGCGAGTAAGAAATAAAATACAACCTTCTTTCTACAAAACAAACACAAACACTGTTTGCTTGAAGCATAAACACAAGCACGATTTCAGATCATTCCGGTATCACACATTCAATTACTAAATTACCAAATTCAGACTGTCTCTTAATTATGGCACAAATCTAAAAAAAAAAGACTCACTATGAGTCTTTTTTTCATGTACTTCTGGTATCTTCTACCTGGTTATCAAAAAAAAAAAAAAGAGAATGTGATTTGAATTGCTTCTTTAGTCTTTAGTTAATAATTATCAAAAGAAAGAAAGAAAAAGTGAAAAAAAGAATTGGGTCTTATTAGTTATTAGGGATTGGTAAATTAATTTTAAACGGGGGTAGGTTTGGAATTTGGATTAGTCTTGAGTGCTTGTCTTCTCCTTGTCGTTCTCATAAGAGGTTTCTCCTGGAATTCTATTTAGTTTAGATATCAATCTTTCTTTCTATCAATTAGTTATCATCTCGTCTCCTCTCAATCTCAAGATTCTGCATCTCGCTGTCTTTTGTCTCCATTCCCATACATCTAATCTAGTCTATTTACCCCTCGCTTGTTTTCTTTACTCTTTACTCTTTGCTTTCTCTACTCTCTAGCTACTCCTCTTTGTCCCCCCCATTTCTGTTGCAATTGCTATTGCCATTGCAATTATCACTATTGCTATTGAGGGAGGCGAGGGTAATTTCTCAAATTAAATTATAGAAAAGTGCGATCAAGGAAGGATTTGAGGCCACTGCCTTCTTTATTTCATCCATCCATCCATTCATTATCTCAATTAATTAACTTTTTTTTATTATTCTTTCGTTTCGTTCCCTTGATACCTAGCCTAATACCTTCTTCATACCCGTCTTTGTTTTACGAAATGGAGGCGATCCGGAGGTGGAAATTAACTGGATTTGGATTTGAATCTGAAATTGTATCGATAGGTCCTGATGTCGTGCATTTCCCTCTCGCCTTGGCCTTCTCCTGCGCCTTCTTCTTCGCTCGTTTCCTCTTCGACCGCCTCTTCTACCAGGTTAGACTCAGACTCAATCACTTCTCTCTCTCTCTCTCTTTTCTGTGGCCTGACGATGCAATACTAATACTAGTTAATGTACCGTTTTCCTGTTGCTGCAAGATTAATCCAAAAACACACATACCTGGTTCATGTCATATGACAGTAAATTAATTAATTTATAAATTGGACTTACATTACATCACAAGGCAGCGCAAGCAAAGGCCCCAATCAATATCAATAGTCTTACTCTTTCAGATGAAGGAACAAACAAATGAATGCGTAGAAGCTGAACAGGCCTAAGCAAAAGTGTCTGGTAAACCAGTGATCCTGTCCAGCCTTTCACATAATTGATACTCATTGATTCATATCAGTTCAGTTCAGTTCAGTTGGTAGAGTTCAAAATTTAACAAGTAGAGAAGCATAGATAGAGTAAACAGATCATGTGCAAATGCAATGCAATAATGCGATGCAATATAAAATGGCAGCCGATAGCAGCATGGATACTAGGGAGCAAGAGCATGAGCACGAGTGAGATGACAAGCAAAAGAAAAAGCAATGGGGGGAATGGTGGGAAGGGGACAGTGACAGTGACGGGCAAAGGGGGGCATTGGCAAAATAGTAAGAGAAAGGACGAGGATGCTCATCATGCAAGTAAGATGAATAAGATCGTCAAGTTCTCAGAGTCAATGTGGAAGCTGACGTATTATGCAGGGGTGCAGTGCTGGGCACTGCTCATCATCCACCGTGAGCCCTGGTCCCTTCACACCCGCCTCTACTTCTCCGCCTGGCCCAACCAATCCCTCAGGTGCATCCCCTTTTTCTTCCCTACTTTATTTTGCTCCTACCATAGCATATCTTTTTCATTCTCTTCTCTTCTCTTCTTTTACAACAACAACAACAAACATTCCTAATGGTTTGACACTTGTGCAGCTTCTCTATCATGCTCTTCTACATGTGCCAGTGTGGCTTCTACATCTACAGCATCGGCGCTCTTGTTGCCTGGGAGACTCGCCGCAAGGACTTCTCTGTCATGATGTCTCATCACATTGTCACCACCATCTTGATCACCTATTCCTATTTGACCAGGTATATTAATACATAATTGCATACATGCCCATCTTTGCTTTTCTTTGTTTTCTTTTGTTGAGAAATGCCTTTTGTTCCTGAGCATGGTACAGGTTCTTCAGGATTGGGACGATAATACTGGCACTGCATGACACAAGCGATGTATTTCTGGAGGCAGCCAAGCTGTTCAAGTATTCAGAGAAGGAGATCGCCGCCAGTGTGTGCTTCGGGCTGTTTGCTATTTCCTGGCTTTTGTTGCGCCTCATCTACTTCCCTTTTTGGATCATCAGGACCTCAAGGTCTTCTTATCTCTATATCTCTCTCTCCCTCTTTTTGGATCATCCGTTTAATTTTATTTGATTTGGATTTGGTGCCTTGCCCATGATTGAATGCAGCTATGAGTGTGTGGAGTCGCTAAAGGATCTAGAGAAATTCCCGACAATGTTTTATTACATCTTCAACACAATGCTTCTGACGCTGCTGGTTTTTCACATGTACTGGTGGAAGCTCATCTTCAACATGATTCTTAAGCAGATGAGTAACAGAGGCCAAGTTGGTGAGGATGTTCGCTCGGGTAGTTCCTATTCCTTTATTCTTCTACTTGTTGTTATTAGGTCCATGCAATTAGCATCACAAACCCCATTTCACACAGCTATATGATTCGAGTACCAAACATCTGTGTGATAAAGAAAAATGTTTTAATTTTATAACAAATGACTCACTAAATTGCAATTTATCTTACGGCAGATTCTGAGGACGACTGATTGCCAACAAACAAAATAAACAAATTAAAGAATGAAGAAGGATTTCGAGGATTGCAATTACAAGGGACAAAAACCTCAACTGAGATTCTTGCAATCTACCTAGGCTGATTTTCCCATTTTTTCCCCACTAATTTTATCTTGTGGCACCGTTATTTTATCAGGCTAGACGCTTTGGGTTAATCATTTTGTCTACAGTTTTGCCCTTTATAAATTAGAGTGAGAAATTTCTGAGCAGGTTTTATAGGCTGGCAGGTATAGATAGGATGTTATTCTTTCTTAGAAAAGAAGAGTATGTTTCAATTAATCATTGGGATCTTTAATGAAAGGCCCTTGTATGTTTTTAAGAAGATGTTATGGCTACTACCTTTTTGGGACCCCGTATATTTGTATTATTTTTTTAATGCCATGCATATCTTGCATGTAATTATTGTTAAATTGGTTATGCCAGGGGTAAATTCCTTTGCTTGAAACCAATTACAGTTACAGATACTCAGTCCTTTGTTTTAATTGCAAAGCTAACCAATCAGCATACTCAACTACAATGAATTAATATTCCAGTAGGAGTAGCTAGCTTCATAAAATGTACAGAAGAAACAAATTCATAAAATGCTGCTTGCACTGGAAAGTCAAGTCCTGATGCCATAGAAAAATTAATATTCTCCCAGGAGCCTGAAAAGAGAATCTTTTACAATTAGTGGATCAGGCACGAATCCCGAATCCCGAAGCCCAATGCCCCTGCGCTAGTTTGAATCTCAAAGCGGCTGAGAATAAATCTCAAACCGAAAGTGAGGGAAATCTTTTACGGTACACGTTGCGCTTAAAAAACACGAATGTTAGAGGCGATAGATCTCCTATGGGCTGGGCTGGTCTTCGAGAGGGGTTTAGGCTAGACAATTAATCGAAATTATATTGGGCTTGAAATGTAAAATATGAACAGAATGAAATTATGGAAGTTGTGCCGGTGGTGGTGCGACCGTGCGAGGCAGCGAGGGGAAGTAATACTGGCTGAGATCGCCACCTGAAACTTGACC
The DNA here is from genome assembly GCA_024447775.1 of Carex cristatella. Classification (NCBI taxonomy): domain Eukaryota; kingdom Viridiplantae; phylum Streptophyta; class Magnoliopsida; order Poales; family Cyperaceae; genus Carex; species Carex cristatella. The sequence continues at coordinate 1,450,254 of JAJHPF010000016.1, forward strand.
TCGCTTTGCTCCCCTCCCCTCTGCCCTTATATAATTCTTACAGAAGATATACAGAATAGATTTGATAATTAATACTGTACAATAATTACAGTACAGTATGTGGCGTGCTGGGCTGAAGCTGGGCGTGCTTGGCCTTGGCGGGGCGGCGGCAGCGGCGGCCGCGTCGTCAGAGGATGCGCCCACGCCCCTCAAGATATGCGTCCTCCTACCCCTCCGCCTCCTCCGCGATTCCTTCACCGCTGCCTCCATCGTTTTTGGTTTGCACCCCTCGTCTCATTACATCTCTCTCAATCTTAATCTCAATCCCAATCACATTCTGATTTTGATTCTGTTCAGATTACCAGTACTCGTGCTGGGGTGTGGAACAAGGCAGTGACGAGTGGAGCAGAATTAGGCATGAGGTGCACCTGCGCAGTGCCTACCGCCTCCAAGACCTCTGCTTCCGCAATGGCGGTATTTACATCAAGCTCGGCCAGCATCTCGGTCAGCTGGTCTCTTTCTTTACAGCACCTCTCCTTCATTTATTGTTATATAGGATTTTGATTTCAATTCACATAATTAATATGCTCACCTCACTTGTTTGTAAAATTCTATTTATAATAGGACTATGTTATTCCTGAGGAATACGTGCAGACTATGAGAGACTCCATGCTCAAACGATGCCCTGTTTCTTCGTATGATCAAATTCGCCGTGTCTTCATCAGAGAGCTGGGACAGCCTCCTGAAAATGTCTTCCTTTCTCCTCCTCTTTCTCAGTCTCTTTTCTCTACTCTCGTCGTCTTTATCTCATATTCTTCCCTGCCTCACAGTGGACATATATCTTGTCTCTTGTCTAGTTGTTTGCTGAGTTCAATCCAGTGCCTCTTGCTAGTGCTTCTCTGGCACAAGTTCATGCTGCCAGGACCCATGATGGACACAAGGTCGCTGTCAAGGTGCGTATACCCGGTAACAGTATCACTAACCAATTGAGAATTCCCTCAAAAAAAAAAAAAAAAAACCAATTGAGAGAAATAAAAAAAAAAATAGAGAAAGAAAAATGATATTTTGAGAGAGAGCTAGAGACACTGAAATAATGAGGGTTTCTTGGTCTCTTTTGATAAATTCCAGGTCCAACACACTCATTTGATAGATACTGCTGTCGTAGATATTGCTACTGTCGGCTTCATTGTCAGTTTCTTGCATCGCTGTTTTCCTTCTTTTGATTACAGGTATCCCACAAACATCAAAACCTGTCATTTGTTTTCTTAATTTCACACAGAAAATATGGCCTTTTGAGTATGTCAGTATTTTTAACAATACTAGAATGCTTTGACAGTTTATTTTCTTCTTATATTTATTGTGACTGTAGGTGGTTGGTTGAAGAAGTTCGTGAAAATTCACCCAAGGTATTCATGTCCATATCTGGAAAAATATTTGTTACTTTAATTAAGCCTTTTGATAGTTAATTCTTTAAGAGAGTGTTTGTTGCTACCTTAATAAGCTCACTAGTTTTCGAACAATGACACATCGGGTAGAGAAATCCTTAGATGTGGTTCGTTTATAATCTGTGTACATGTATGCATGTTTTTTAGGAGCTAGATTTCCTGCTTGAGGCGAGAAACAATGAAAGGTGTGTTGACAACTTCAGGAGACTGTCTCCTCACATAGCAGAGAGCATATATGCACCAAGGATATATTGGAACCTTAGCACTTCGAGGCTTCTGACAATGGAGTTTGTAGATGCAGCTGAGGTAACAGATGTGAAGGCTATAAAGAGGCATGGATTACGACCCCATGATGTCTCGAAACTAGTGAGTGAGGCATTTGCAGAGATGATTTTCAAGCATGGTTTCGTGCATTGTGATCCCCATGCTGCTAATTTGATGGTTCGCCCTCTTCCTAACTGCACTTCTTGGTGGTATTCCTTTCTCGGTAGTAACCCACTTCTTTCTCTCCCTCATATCCTTCCTTATACACCATGCATAGTTACATCATACATATGTGTGCAGGCAGGAGAAGGAGAAAGCCACAGCTCATTCTTCTGGATCACGGCCTCTACAGGGAACTTGATTTTGATACCAGAACAAGCTATGCTTCCCTTTGGAAGGTAAGTGAAAGAAATAAGCTATTGATAGGATAGGATAGGATAAATGATCATGATAAGATGTATAATGGATAGAATGAAGAGGAATTGAGAATTGAAGTCGATTGAAACAGGGGCTAGTTTTTGCGGACGAGAAGGCGATAAGAGAGAACAGCATAAAACTTGGGGCAGGGGAGGATCTGTATGTGCTGTTTGCGGGTGTTCTCACGATGCGGCCGTGGAAGAGGGTCATCGATCCTTCTGTGGACCATCTTTCCCTTCGTGCGTCCCCCAACGACCGTTCTGAACTCCAGGTCTGTCTTGTGATCTTCTCTTGTCTCACCTTCATATACTTGTATAGTTATATGTTATGTATCATCTAGTGAGCAATTCATTAATTTTCCTTTCTACAATGACCTTCTTTCAAACAGATGTATGCCGCCCAGTATTTTCCACAGTTAACGGAGCTGTTAAGTAGGCTGCCCCGCGTTATTCTGTTGATGCTAAAAACAAATGACTGTTTGCGCGCTCTCAATCATGACTTGGTTTGCCACCTCTTTTTTTTTTCTTTGCCTTTTTTCCTTGCCTTTTTCTTCCTTTGACAGCCTGCGCTGAATGCAGGTGGAGGGGTCTCCTCTGGAATCCTTCTTAATAATAGGTAGAGTTTCATCTGAAGCTGTGTTAGATGCCAAAAGGATGATGAATGGCACAAATATATGCGGCCGCATCAGCATCAGCATTGAGCAACTTTTGCTCGAGGCTCGACTACTGATCATGAAGCTTGCCATCTGGCTTCTCCTCCTCCGCAACTTTCTGCCTACACAATAATATTTAATGCTTTGCTGCCCAATCTTCCTCGAAGACTACTACAATTTTCTGCTCATTTCCATTTCCTTAAAATATAAAACGTAGATAAAATTCATTATTACTAACATTCTTGTTACTGTGTAATAATTTTCTTCTCAAATTATTCTTTGCTGGCGACTGTTTTATTTTGAAAGGAGATTCAGTGTTTTGGTCCGTGAACTTTCTCAAAGACATCAAGGATGACAATGTTGACCCCTAAACTTCTATATGAAACAAATTGCTCCCTCAAGTTTTAAAAAAATACGTTAGGAGCATTAATTTGATATAGTTCGAAGTGGCAATCGGATGGTTCGGATCGGGTGTCGAATTGTGCTCGGATCATGGGTGTAATATTGTTTTAAATTATGTTTGGATTTCAGACAGGTCGAGATTTGTCAATTTAAATTTAAAAAAAATTCGGATCAAATTGATATTCAGGTCAATCAGTGAGTTTTGTTGCTTTTGAAGTGGCATACGACAAGTCACATCATGTTCGGGTCGGGTCGGGTCCGTTTGACTTCAGATGTTTGTTGAGAGACTTTAGATCTCGGGTCATGTTTGGGACAGTTTGATTTTCTGAAAAGCCAGGTTGTATTTGGTCGGCTCAGGTTTGGATCCGGTTGGGCAGTTCCTTGAGATTGGATCAGGTTTTGCTACCTTGGAGAAGTTGAAGGATCATTTTTTTTTTCCTCTCAAAAATTGAAGGGCTGATTTGCTGCATAGATAAGTTTTGTAACCAATTTGATTTCTTTGAAAAGGTGGACCAATTTAGTGTAAATGAAGAAACTTTGAAATCAAAATCTGACTTCTCATGTAACTTTATTTCATTTGCGTCTTACATGCATTTAAACGCCATCTAATTGTGTCTTTTATAGTTTATGGTATCATCTCTGATTCGATAGGCTGAACGAAACCCCTATTTAAGAGACCTTTCAGAGGCTAGAGGTAACTGGGATAGCACACTAGTATAATCTGATTGTTTTTTTTTCTTCATCCCCAAACTTAATTGAGGGACACAATCTAAGTACAGAGATTGTATTTCCACAATACCAACAAATAGAAATTGGAGCCCCAGCATAAAATAACCAGTTAACATTTGACTAGTAATATGAAAATGCTGCTAAAATAGAAAGCCAAAATAGTTAACAACGGTCTCTAATTTTACCAAGATCAAGGTCCTTGCTACAAAATGAAGTCAAAACAAAGATCTAGCAAGTAACATCCTAATATAACACAAACAAAGAAGCAAACTATTTAGGTTCTATTTCTTTTTGCCCTTAGATTTCTTACTCGTAGCCACAACCTTTGATGCCTTATCTCCTGTTTCCTGCAAGTTGGTAATGACGGTGAGAAGATAACTAGCTCTTTGCAGTGAATACAAAATCATAGAAAGTGTCAATGGGTAAGGCCACCTCAACTTCAACATTTTTTTGCAACTGATCATGAAATATTGGCTACTACACTACTTTGGACGTGACAAATCATTCTATAAGCATATTCTTCATTCCACAAGATTTGAAGTAATCGTGTATTAATATGCTTTCTTCAGCTACTTTTCACCCTTTATATTAATCTCTCGTGAATTAGCCTAAACTTTCAAGATTGACTTTGCTTTCTCAGTATCTCAAGTGCAGTTGTCAGTGTTAGGTAGAAGACACCCGGTTTAATTAAGAAAAACGGCAGGGAAGTAATGTTTTTCTAAAAAAATTCAGGACTTACCTTTCTTTTGAGCGGGGTAGTAGATGTGTTAGCCATCGGTTTAAAAAATGATTCCAGCCTGTTAAAAATAAAGAAAAACAAAAGAACCTTACAGAAACAGGATGCAACGAAAAGAATTGAGATATCTGGAACCATAAAGAAATGAAAATAACATATGAACAAATATTAAGTTCTAAGACTTATTTTAAGCCTTACCGTCCCTGCGAAGACTTAGTTTTGGCGGCTTTGATCTTTTCGATTGCCTATTACAAAAGGAATCAACATATGCACAAATATCATTCTAAAACCTTAACATCTTGGAAATAGTAAAAGGAGGAGAAAAAACAATGAAGTACCTTGGTAACACGGTCTTTATTAAAACCATTTTCATTTACCAGAAAGTTCACGATGCCCTGATGGAAGGCCAACAAAAATAACATGAGTTGTCTTATCAGATTCTTCTATTTGTGACCAACTTGAAAAGCATAGAATATTCATTCTAAATTAAAGATCAAATACCTCCTCATCTGGTGGGGTCCATTTTAACTCAGGTACATCCAAAGAAACATTAGGTTCCTTGAAGAGGCGCCTTGCTTCTTGATATGGCCAATCCTCTGGTATCTGGTACCTTTTATGATATCAATAGGTTATAACAGATTAGCATGAAAATTGGCATCCTTATATTGAACAAACCAATGAATGAATGATACCTTTCTTTGTTGATATTTTCCAACATGGTCTCTATGCAACCATGCTGTCTAATCAGCTTGAGTGCTGTCAGCCCTCCCACACCTACTCTTACAATTCCAAAATTATACACTGCCCCTAAGTTAAACGCTTCTTTACAAGGATTATATTAATCTGAACTAATTAATACCTTTGATACTCTCACAATAGTCGCATCCGCTGAGTATGCACAAGTCGATGAATTGATCCATGCTCAGTTGCAGCCCCTCTAGAACCTGCAATACAAAGGAAAATAAAGAACAAATTAGACAGAAACAAACTTAATCAGCTGTCCACCTTCTCTAATAATATAATAGGGCAGGGGACCTGTAAAATTTCCTGTATTTCAGTTGTATGGGTACATTGGACCTTTTAATTTCTTTTAATAAATTATTTCAGTGTTATATACAGCCAAATCACTGGCCTATCCACACTCCGATATTCTTAGGATTAGGGTTCAGTCAAAATATCAATGGAAAGACCCAGAACCATTTCTACGCTGCCAATTAATTTGCCACCCTATTGTTTACATAAATTATTTGGAAATAAAAATACCTAAGTGCTAACAACGCAAAATGAGTTTTTCATATTAAAGGCAATTACCTTGGATATTTCAAATTCCATCACAGGGATTTTCTTGGAGCTGGGATCCATCAAATGCCTCAGAAACCTCGGTGCACCAAATGTCAAAGAGTCCATATCTTCTGACGCAACTGCATATACCTACAGTTTACCGTGTGCAAAAAAATTGGCACCAAGAAATTTACAGCTAATTTTTCTTTTGAGGTTTTGCATTGTTAACATAGCAATCAATTCAATATTACCTTGTCATCTTTGCACAGAGCTGCGCATTGGGCTTCTGCTTCACAAGGTGCCTACATTACATAAACCAGAAATTAAATTATATTAAATAAAATGTTTCAGTTCAGAACTTTCAGATTGTGTGAAATTAACTTAACTGTTGCATAAAAGAGACATATACGATTGCAAGACTGAATGAACCAACATGTGCAGTCCAATAAGTTATTGCCATTTTGACTAGCTATAACAGTTAAGTGGTTATTGTGAAATTGAGGCTAGTTTGGATTAAAAAGGCTCAATTGAAAAGTAATAGTAGTTGAAGCAAAAATAGAGTTGACTTCTTCTCTAGGGGGTCTTTTTTTTTTTTGAAATCGAGAGGTGGAGGTCTAGCCTACTAGCTTCCTTCAAACCCCTGTTTATAGTACAGAGGATTTCCCCACTTGTGGGTTTCGAACCCATGACCTCCGACATGAGAGCCATGTGCCTTTACCACCAGACCAAATGCTGATTCTCTTCTCTAGGGGGTCTTGAAAAGCCCTTGGATTTTTCAATATGATATGTCCTATTTACCTAACATTTAGAATGGACCGTACCACACCACTGACACTGACACTGATGTCTCTTACAGGCAATTTATAATTTTGGGCGTGGTGTAAATCAGGTCCGATCGTCTCGAGATTTAGAAATGCAGGGTACTGCTTTGCTTTTCAAGGTGAGAAAAGCAACAAATATAGACTGACTTCTCTAGTTATGTCAAAGGTGATTGAGTTCCCTAAACAGGCTGAATTTATTAATATTGAGGTCAAAAAATGCAATACTAAAAGATTCATAGAAGCAGATCAGGTCATTTCCAATTGATGTACCTCAATAACAGGGACACCCATCAATCTCAGAAGCCTTTTACAATCTTCATTATGCTGTTTTGTCACCTACAAGTTAAAATATTTACATTAGAATCAAATTTCCATTCCAATCAAGGGGCATGGCACAGCAATAGTATGTACCCACAGTGCCAGACAAGCATTTATTTTCTCCCTCTGGATTACTGTTTTCTTGACATGACAAGGTTCGCCATCAGATGAATTCAGGCTAAATTGAGCACCAATTTAACAAATGAGGTTAAAAAATTGACACATATTTCCCATCTAACAACTGTAGTAGACTTTTTTGGACATATGTTAGCTGTGTAAACAACACCAGCAAGCAAGCTATCATTTTGCAATGCTTGGTCTCATTGAAGGCTGAATGATTACAACCAACCTTGACTGTACGTTTACTGAACTTCTCAATTGCCTCCTTGTCTCCTTCCTGTTACAAGCGGCAAATTAATTTAAGCAAACCGAGGAAGAATTTGCTATATAATTGAACACAAAAGGCAAAAAAGATAATAATACAGTTGTAGTTCACCTCCACGGCTGTAGAGAGGTCCTTTGTTGCATCCTCCCTCTTGGAATACCTAATTTAACAAAGCATCTCATGAAAACCATGATAATTTTTTTTAACCTGCAACAACTTGAACCGATCTTCCCCACAAAAACACTATGGTCTAGGGTTTTGCTGATTTTCAAATGTGCCCATACTAATGCCCATTGAGTACAAATAACGCCAGCAATCCAACATTATGAACTGTATTGAGATTATCTGGTGTTGACAATATCAAAATTAAAATTTAACTTCGCTATCAAAAAGGGCAAAGTTACCAACGAACAAACCAACCCAATAGAAAATAAGTTCAAGAATTTTAGTTACCCAACTATATCCCAGTAAATTGACCCTTTACTAGAACCAACAAGAAAGGAATTTCTTCATTGGAAAAGGAAAACAAACAAAACCAGATCCACGCAAGAGAGAGAGAGAGAGAGAGAGAGAGAGTCTTCTCATGTGCCTTTTGGCGAGCTCTTGTTTCTTCAAGTCAGGTGGCTGGCCGTCAAAGACATAACTACAGCATAAGAAGAAAAAGAAACATAAGAATTAACATGGGAGATAAGACATAATGAGATAGGTTGTTTAAATCAAAAGAAAGAGAAATAAGAAAAAAAAACTTACGCGGGCTTTATCCCGGCCTCAAGCAACCTTATAGTGCGGTTGAACATTCCTTGCAAATGACTTTCAATAATACAAGCAGCAGGATATATAGAGGGTAAGACCAGAGTCTGTTAAAACATCTGATACGAGCTTATTATTATTATTATTATTATTATTATTATTATTTTACCTGGTAACTTCACCGGCCTCATTGGTAAGGGTTTCCATTCCAGTCCTCCCAACCACGATCTATAGTTTTGACAGATTGATTGATCAATATAAAAGGGATGTGGAAGAGAGGTTGAAAGAAGGATTAATTAATTATAGATTGTAACTATTATAATGGTAGATAGAGATAGAGAGTACAGACAAGAAACTGGTAGATGCTCATGCTGGCATCGATTGCAATCTTGCGGCCAAAGTAGCTCTCAAATTTGTTCTCCTTCATTGAGTTGGGCGCATTGTCTGCCAACAGCTTTGTCAAACCCTGGTTTTATTATTTTAAAATAAAATAGGAAAGAGCAGCACCAACATCAGTTTTATTTTATTTTAGTTTGGAGTAATAATAAGTTAAGCATAAATTATGTATAAATTATGTAATTGAAATAGAAATTGGTAGAGTATATACCTTGATTCCCATATTGGAATGGAGAAACGATGTAGCACTGGCACTACCGCACTAGCCAAGGGAGGGATCAAAAGGGAGCGGGAGAGGAGAGCTGTTAATTTAATTTAATTTAACAAGAGAAGAGGGAAAGGGTTGAAGTTGATCAAAGGCGGCGATAGAGCTGCCTCCGACCCTCCGACCGTGGGGTGCGTACCCTCTGAGATATTTCAATTTTTGCGTGACCGACGTGTCCGGTGCCTATTCGGGGGAACGTAGGGGGCAGTATTATTTGTGCTTTGAGATTCTTGCAGAACGTATTTGAACGATTGGGATATTGCTAAAAGTCACTCAAAGTTTGAGATATCTCAGAGGATGCGAATTCCCGACGGTGTGCGTGGGTTAGACTTCATGTTTTTGGACCTGATCATTCGCGGCACTGTGCGGTGTTACAGTCTGTGTTCCAGCCGCGCTGTGTCAAGGTTGATACAGATTACAGAGTACAGACAATATACAATATTTTGTGAGTAAATTTCAAAATATATCAGTTTTAATGATACGTTCATATGTAAAATAATACCAAAATGCCTTAGGGTTTCAAAAATTTGAACCAAGTACTTTGTCTCAAGTTAAATTTTTGAATGGTTTAGCAAATTTTTTGGGTATTCAACGGTTTAGTTCTAGGTCAGCCTTGTGCCATAGATATTAATTGTTTACTATCTGATACAGCAAACAGGGTTTGATTGAATTGCTGAAGGACAAGCAATCATTCGAGCTTGGGGGGAGGGATCACACAAAATAATATAAAAAATATCACAGGGTTTTGACTTGAATTTTACTAGAAAATCTCAATTTTATTTCATATTATTTTGAGAAATAGGCTCCTGCTGCAAATTTTATGTCTTACGTAGATATGGAAGAATTACACGACAGGAGCAAGAATCAGGGCAAAACGAGCATCAATATTAATTGTTTACTCTCTGATACAGATCACATTAAAATCCAAACTGCTAATACAATCCGCATGAGAAAGAATAATGTAATCGGCCAAGAACAATTAAATTCCTGAGCATTGTACATTCCGAATCTGAAGTCAGAAAGTTGTAGATCTCTGTCTACTTTTCAACATTTTTTAATCGCTTCAATTGGAGATCAGATGACAAAGTTATTGTCAAAATAAAATAGGACCGCATTACCAATGCGGTAATGCGGCCCATAATAAAGTCTGTAAATCTTTGGACTAATCATCTCATTGCATCTCTTTGCATAAGTCTTAGTTGGATCTTCAAATAGAAGACATTATACTGCAAAAGTTGATAGTTGCTAATTGAATTAGAAACTCTCAAACATCAATAAAATGTCAAACTCTAGAAATTTTTCTTGATTTATCAACTTAGGATTTAATTTTTTAGCAACTTAATATCAAAAGTCAAAACCAACAAATCAAATTTCAGATTTGGTCTAATTTTTTAAAAGATTATGATTTGATCGCTTAAGACCTAAACCATTAATTCTCTATGAATTGACACCTAACTGTACTACTTTGATAAGATTATATGTTTGTAATCTGAATCGATAGGAAATTTGAGTAATAAATTTTATTAGCTCTCATTTTCAATGATCAAACCCTAAAACCCTAAAATCCTAAACCACAAAACCTTCAACATTACAACCTTAAAACCTTCAACCTCAAACCAGTAAGATGATAGAAAGCAAAGACATGTTCAAATATGCCATAGCATGTAACAGGTCTATAGTGAATCCTAGTACCATTACAGATCTGCCCCCAAAATGGACTCTCTTTCTGTGTGTGTTTTCTTTCTCTCTCTTTCTTGTTTAGTATGTTGTTTTCACGAGCTGTTTATGCATTCTCAATTTCAGTTGCCAGTGTATGCATGGAGAAGTTGTTGGATTTAATTCTATATCTTGTTGGATTTAATGCCAACGTTGAGTAAATATGTAATACAATTATGCATTGGTTACTGTCAATTATGGTTATCAATTAAAGTGATCAAATCAAGTATAAGATATCCATTATATTCACTTAGATGTGGTTCATAAATGTGTAGAATAATTAAGGCAAAAATCAATTCATTGATGGACTGAATATGAGATTTGCAATGAAGATATTCTGATTTTCTAAGATCTTTCCTAAAGATTTATGGAAGTAATCAATCTTGGTTACTATTCACGAATTTACTGTTCACAGTTACTATTCATGGTTACTGTTCACAGCTATCTTAGATTTTTGGAAGCAAATCAGAATATTCAATTAAGGCAGGATATATAGGGCTGCGTCCATGTTTCCTACATCTATATATAGGATTGGTCCCCAAAGCACAAGATATAACAAAAAGTTGCAGAATTTTCTAGCCGTCAATCTAGTCAATTCTGTGGCCTTCTCTACTTTTCCCCATTAAAGAATAGAGAGGTGAGATCATTAATAAATTGTGAACACGATCTCACAAGGGCAGTCTTGTAGCTTTGGAATGCTTCATCCTACCACTAAGGAGGCCGCCGACGCTTCAACCTCTACATCGGCACGAAGGTTTTCTTGCCGCTGTCCACAAGTTCATCAATTGCTTTTGAGTGAAGCTTTGCTTAAATATGCTAATGGAATCAGGTATTGCTTATGCTCTCTAAGAATTGATGATTTATGCATGATGGCCATTTTGGCATAGGTAGTTCTTGGCACTTTAGAATTGTTTAACAATTATTTTATTTTGTTTTGTGGCCTTGAATATTAGAACTATTTTAGTTTAATGGCATGGTCAAAGGCAAAATCCCAACAAATGGTATCAGAGCCACTCCTATGTCAATTTGGATTATTTGTTTAGATTGATCTAGAGAATAAGTAATTGATTGTTGATTTTTTTTAATTGTTTTTGAATTGCTTAATGGAATCAGCTCTGTTCTGGATTTATTTATTTTCTCTTCGGAAATTGTATAGTTCTGATTTAATCAAACACGGTCAATATTTTATTATCAAATTTTTGGTATTATTCGGGTCAAATTAATCATGGTCTGTTGCTTTGTTAAAATTAATCATGATTTGTATTTGGACCTCTAAAAATGATCTCTATTATCGATATATACCTTTTAACTTTATTGATTTGTATGGGCCATTGACCATTGATTATTGAAAGGAATTAATTTCCGAATAACAGAGTAACACAATTCTGTTAAGCCATTTTTTTTTTTTTTTTAGTTATTCCGCTGCTAATTTTTTTGTTTTTAGACCACAACAGAGTATGCGATAATTTGATAATAGGGTTAAGCCAAATTTCGGAAACTACAGATTATTGTAAAGCAATTAAAATTTTTTTTTGTTAGTTTGTGTAGGGCGCAAAAAGTCGCAAGGTTAGGTTAGCTAACGATGCTAATATATTTGTGGGGGAATGCTCCCGCATGGGTTTAGTGCTCCATTTCTTAGATAGACATGAGCGGGGCACCGAACTCGGGGCATTGCTGAACATCTTTGTGCATACCTTCCAGTTCACCCTTAGCCAGACCTACGTTCATGATCAGCTAGCCAGGGTTTTATTATTTGATTGTGGAGACGTTTAATTCCAGACGGATGCAAGCCCCCGCCGTTAATTACATTAGAAAGACTTATCAGGTCTAACTGAACACCTCGTTCATTCCAGGATTTGTGCCTATTGGTTGTGAACTGAGTAATGGGGCTAAAATGGCTCATGTTTTGTCATGTCATTTGTATATTCAGGGTTCTCGACTGCTTTAAACATTCATACAGTCATATACATACATATGTTTTAATCATAACACCTGCATAGGCATTGGTCAAGTTAGTCATAACATCTATATAGACATGGGTCAAGATATCTTGGGTCATGAAAGACATGTTTGCATATTTTTAATTTTAACTATTTTTAGAGAAGCATGTGTTATGTTTGATGAAATTCATGTTTTATTTATAAAATGTAATATTTGATTTAAGAGAAGGGTATTTTGGTCATTTCAGGTTATGGATGAAACTTAAACATGTTTGGGTTTGACTTAGAATAGTGAAGAATTGAATTTGGGTTCATTTGGTTTTGGTTTGAATCAATTTGGACTTGGAATGAAGAAGTTATGGCAAAAAAAGACTGATTTGTAAGCATTTTATGTTCCAGGGACTTATTTATAAATTTTGGAAGGACTTGAGAATGTAATTTGGGCTTTTAATGAGGTTTGGAATGGAATTTGGGCTTCCAGGGACCTATTTGAAAGGATTTTACACAGGCAGGGACTTATTTGTAAATTTTAAGGGACTGCGCTATGAATAAAACTTGTCAGAAGGACCTATTTGTAAAACAGTTTTATTTATTTAATTTTATTTGATTTGAGATTGAATTTGGGCCTTTGGATTTGAGATTTGGGCCTTTGAGATGTGTATTTGGGTTTTGAGATATGCACAGAGGCTTATTGGCCTTTGATCTGGGCTTTGAGATGCGTATAGAGAACTGTGTCTCATTAAACATGACATGTGGGCCCCATCTGTCAGAGTTCATTTAATTTAAACAGAGGGGAATATGGGCCCTTGGATTAAACATTTGCATCAAGATTCGGATATTGGATTTAAATTCGTTTTGGCGCCTGGATCTAATGCGCCCCAATCAGACACAGTTCTCAGCTGATTGAACTGGACGACTCCAGTGCAGAGGAGGGTTTCCTTCTCCGGTGCTACTCCGGGCCATGTTAGGCCCTGGGCCGCTGCAGTTTGCATCACCTCACTCCCAGGAGTATAACGGTGATCTCATCGGTTACCGGCGGTCATCTGAACAATGGTTCTTCCCCTGACATGTGTTATCGGTACCGATATAACTTCAACTCAATTTCTTAAGTTTTCATTGTGATTTTCTTTCAATTAAGTGATCGTTTGTTATCAGATGGGAGCATGGAAGCTCAGAGGAACATCAATTTAAAAATTAGGCATGATATATGCATGATCATTGTTCAAAGCTCTCGGATTAATATGAATTTGGTACCGACATATGGTACAGAGGGCCTGGATCAAAATTGAATATTCATTTTACTATTTGAGATCATGTTTGAGTATGTCAGGTAGTTTAAAAGCATTGGATTTGGTTTTGAAGCTTATTGCACAGGATGCATATATATATTAACATTTTTATAATCACAAACTTGAATTTCAGTGAAGGATCATAGCAGATAAGATCAAAGACATGTAATATGATATATCAAGAGTATCCAGGAGCAATTTTACTTTTTTTAGGAATTTATTTATATTTTTAAGGATTTTCTCAAAGCTGTCAGGTGTATAATGGTCCTAGCAGTGGCAGAATTTTTGTATTTAATCCATGATTTTATTCTGAGTAATATAGAACTCGGATTTGAGCATGTTTTATGTCTAAATTCATGTACAGAGAGTGTAGATTATGAATATATTTTTATTTGATATTTACAGATCATTTGGTGCATGAACAGGGCAAAACAGTGAACTGGTATCAAAATTCCAGTATACTGCACTGTGCAGTTTATAATTTTTTAGAATTCTGAACTTTGGAAAATCATTAAAAATAGCATCAAAATCCTATAAATGGAAAATTTGTGAGAAAAGTGTTTGTCTTTAAGTCCTCTATCAAACTGTGTTTTTACATTTTCAGTTTGGTCCTTGGTTTGGTCCAGACTTGCTGATTTGTCAACAGAGGTCAAATTAGTGCATTTCATGGCATAACACTGTACCAGTGGGCTTTGCTTTGAGCTTGGCTATTGAAATTGGACTTGGTACAGTACCAGAGGTCTGTCAAACATGATTCGGACATGGTCAAAGGTCTGGTTCACATCAGAACAGGTTTTCAAGGGCATATGGCCACTGTTTTGGTATGAAGTAACATAGAAAATAAGATCAAGGCTCCAAGATTCAAAGATTCAACATATTTAAAACATTTCAAAGCTGTCAGAGCATGGATTTATGCAGGGAGGTCCCTGATTTGTTATGAAATTGTATTTTAATGATCTTTTCACTTGATTAGAGGGCAAATCATTGAAGTTTCATTAGGAATGAAGTACAAATGGCAAGGGGTGACCTCAATCACTGCCTATTTGCATTCAAACCCTCAGTTTCTCACTATTTGCATTTAAGACCTTCAAAAATGACATTTTTGTGAATTTTGGCAGCATAACAGCATGCATTTGTCATTTCTGAAGGTATTACTTGCAATTAGGCCCTTGTTTATTAAGGAATTGTAGATGATACCATAAGACTTAACTGCTACAACCCTTGTGTGTTTATATTTTGATTTTTATTCACTTTGAGCCCTCATATTAGATCTTTTAATCAAAGTAACATGAGAATCAGATGTGGGAGGATACCATAAGGCTCAACTACTCCACATCTTCATGACTTATCACTTTGTTAAAGGATCCAAGGGCAGAAAAAGAAAAGAGAAAAAGAAAGAGGCAAATACATGCATATATGCATTAACTTTATATATTTTTGTATAAGATCCAGATCAAACAGAAAATAGATCATTATTATGTATAAAACTACAGATCCTACACAGTGCTCTATTATAAGCTTCTATATGTACATATTTTGTTTAAAAATAGTGAAGAAAAGGGGAAAAGAAGAAGGAAAAGAGAATTTGATCATCAAGCCTTGTGCCTAAACACAAAGCTCTTTCTTTTAAGCTTCAAAACAGCTAATTATGCTAGAGAAACAGATCTGGAGAGAAGAATCAAAGAAATAACAAGAAATGTACACAAAATCAACAAGAAAATGAGAATTTCAAAAGGATTCCATTCACCTCTGGAATTATTACATGCTTTGATCTACAAGATCTTCAAGAAACTATGCTATACTTATCAATTTGCAGAAAGGAGAAGGAAGCAACAAGCCTTGCACTATGAACTTGAAAAGAGGCTAACCTAATCTGTCTCTCTTTCTATCTCTTCTGTATATGTGTATACTTCTTTCTCTATATGTATCTGTCTCGTTGTTATTGCATCAGGTATATGAGCCCTTATATAGGCTATGAGCTAGGGCATAGCTCTGCATCAGCTGTTTGATCATTGATTCATGCACCACAGCTGTTTGATCATTGGTTCATGTTATTCCATCTTCATTCATGCGCCATGCTGGCAGAGATCATGCTTTTAAGATTGCATATCAGGTATTTAATCATTGGAATGCATCTCAACCCTTCAATTGGTTTCCAATGCACTGAGGTCGTATCCTGGCCCTTGGCAGTCGGCCACATTGAGTATGCATGCATTGCGTGATCACTGGCATTTAAGGTAGAATATTCTCTTGTTTGGCATCACATAGGTATCCTGTGACATGTGTCCTTGGGACCACTGGCGCCAGCAACGACTCTAACATCATCGGTATGCTATATCAGCGCCGGTTTGGGCTTATCGTGTGCCAGCCTTAACAAATTCATTCCAGAGCATGAGGATTTGACATATAGCATCGTGAATATGATCTAAACATGTGCCCGAGTGTAATTTACACCTCTGACAGCTAGACATGCGTCCCTTGCTTCATCCCGGATCCTACGTGAACCGGCTTCATGGTGCCAATAAAATTGAGCATCTTCTTCTTCAATTGATGCTTGCAAAGGCGTTGTGCCATCACATAACATTCCTCTGTCAAGCTTACATAGCTTAATTTTGCTTCAAGTGTGCACCCCAATCACCAAACAAGTTCCTCTCTCGGCTAAATTCAAAGCTTGTGAGATAGGTATAGGTTGGCCGATTCCAAGCAGAGAGAAGAGCATACAACCCTATATTAATCTCGGGTAATAACTCATGCTTATCCATGTCTTCTTCTTTTGATTTCATGGCTTCACCTCTCAGGTCGGGGAGAGGAAGAAGGAAAGAAGAGCGGAAGAGAGCACTGACAAATGTGACCCACTGTCAGACTCTCAAAATCCCAGCCAATCACGTTCTATTGTTTTCCCTTTCTTTTGTTTGAGTCCGGTGTAGGGTAAGCCATGTATAGAATAGAACGGGGTGCACCGAGAACCAAGACCATGCGAATCGAAGGGGTTGCAGCGCCTTTCGTTTAAACCCAGCGACATCAAGTCGCCCTTGGGTGTACTCGGCGTATCATGAACCGAGAAGCTGTCAACTTGGCACACGGGGTTATATCCCACTGAACCAAGTTCATCCATATCAAGGGTCTAGCGAAATTTAACTTATTTCGCTGCTCAGTGGGCCCAGCTTGTAAGGGTATGTTTGTGAACCCAAAGCTTGCATTCAGAGAGGTCTTGGCTGAGTTGTAGACCCTTTATGCTTGCGTGGCACCAATCAAAACCATGCCACATCAGCATATTTTTATGAAAATTCATAACTCTTTGAATATTTTGAGTTAGAAATTGCATAGCATATCAAAATTCATGTTATTTCCCGAGGAATCACCATATGAATTCCAAATCATTGCTCTTGATCCATTTTAGAAGCTCTCAAGTACCCTTGGTATTTTCCAAGCATTAAAATATTGCCATTTTAATTTATAGCAACATTTTAGAGTACAACAGTTTGATTGCACATTTAGATTATATAATCAAGGTATAAATTATCGTTCTTTTAAAGGCAAAGGAATATGTAATTTGGATTTTAAATTAATTAAGTACTAATCGTACCCAAAGGTACCTCTTTTTACAAGATTAATTTAAAATTTACTTTATGAAGAAAATTAAGGTGCAATTAATGGATGTAATTATTATCAGCCCAAAGGAAGGTAATAATTACAAAAATTATTTGTGCAAGTGAGTGGTAATAAAATATAGTGATGACTAAAATTTTACACATATGTCAACATTGTCGGTCCAAAGGAAGGCATGTTGTTCGGTATGTTCTAAGTTATCAGTATTTTATTATTGCACCAAAGTATCATAAGAAGTTGACCTGTTACCCAAAGGTAGCCGCTTAATGGAAACCGATATTTTGGTTTTATGATGGAATTAAGACTCATTAAGTATGTGTTGATTTATTAAGACAAGTTGCAATACTACAAATGTAGCAATGTCTAGGCCAGTTCTGTCGAGGCAAGTCGGACCAAGCAGATCCGTGTGATCCCTGACTTACCTGGGAACTTACCTGGTTGACAAATTCGTGTGTGTTATGACAATAAGGGAAATCATCACATAATTTTTTGAGCATTATGGCCTTTACTATAATTATTAATTTATATGATTAAAATTTATGAATTAGGACTAAATCGTGTTTATGGTGTGTTTTTTTTGTTCATAATTCAGCTAGCATTACAATGGGTCTTAAGGATATGCCTATGTTGAATGGGACAAATTTCAAGTATTGGCATGAGAGCTTGATGATAGTTCTCGGTGTCATGGATCTGGACCTTGCATTCAGAGAGACAATGCCCACTATTACAGATACTAGTACCCCTGATCAAAAGAAAGAGAAGGAGAAGTGGGATAGGTTCAACCGTATGTGTCTGATGATAATGAAACGTTCCATTCCAGAGGTTTTTCAGGGCGCTATTTCAGAGTCCATTTTGAGCGCAAAACTCTACCTTAAGGGCATTGAGGAGAGGTTTGTCAAGAGTGAGAAGGGCGAAATAGGAACACTCTTGACAATACTCTCAATGAAATATAAGGAAAAAGAAAACATTAGAGAGTACATCATGGAGATGTCTAATGTTGTTTCTAAGCTTAGGGCACTAAAGATGGAGATCTCTGATGATCTTCTTGTGCACCTAGCGTTGATCTCTCTTCCCTCACACTTTGGACAGTTTAAAATCAGCTACAATTGTCAGAATGATAAATGGACAATAAATGAGCTGATTTCACATTGTGTGGAGAAAGAGGAGAGGCTGAAACAGGATAAGACAGAAAATATTCATGTTGCTACTACCTCTAAGACTAAGGGTGGAGTCAAGCGCAAGAAACCAGACAACTCTAAGGATACTAAATCTAATGAGCTGATGAGCTGGTTTGCTTCTTCTGCAATGGAGCAGGACACAAGAAGAAATATTATCAGGCTTACCACGCATGGCGTGCTAAGAAAGGTACATCTCTTATTTTGGTTTGTACAGAAGTTAATTTGATTTCTGTATCTAGATACACTTGGTGGATAGATTCAGGAGCAACTACTCACATAAGTGTATCTTTGCAGGGCTGCCAAAGTTACCGGAAGCTAAGTAATGATGAAAGATTCATTTTTGTAGGCGATGGTAGCAAGGTGGAAGTGGAAGCTATTGGAGTGTTTAGATTATTATTAAAATCAGGCTTTTATTTGAATTTGTATGAAACCTTTGTTGTTCCGTCTTTTAGACGAAATTTAATTTATGTGTCATCTTTGGACAAGCATGGTTTTGCTTGTAATTTTGGTAATGGGAATTTTTACTTGTTTCATGATTCAAAGTGTGTTGGCTCTGGTTTTCTTTCTGCTTATGAAAATTTATACACATTGGATGTAAATAGCTCATACATTGAGGCTTTGCAAATAGATACAAGAAAAAGAAAATTAACAAATGAGAACTCAGCAACATTATGGAACAAGCGATTATGTCACATTTATATAAAAAGAACTAAATGCCTTGTGTCAAATGAAATTCTCCAACCCTTAGATTTCTCAGATCTTAATGATTGTGTAAATTGCATAAAAGGGAAACAAACAAACTTAAGAAAATATCAAGCCAGAAAGTGTTTAGAAGTCTTAGAATTGATACATACGGATATCTGTGGTCCGTTTCCAACGGCCACAAGAAACGGACACCGTTATTTCATTTCTTTCATAGACGACCATTCAAGATATGGCTATGTATATTTGATTAAAGAAAAGGCTCAAGCCCTTGACATGTTCAAAAGTTTTAAGGCGGAAGTTGAGCTACAACTCAACAGACGCATTAAGGCCATTAGATCTGACCGTGGTGGATAATACTATGGTAGATATGATGGATCAGGTGAACAATGTCGAGGGCCTTTTGCTCAGTTCATAGATGAATGCGGAATTGTCCCTCAATATACATTGCCTGGTTTGCCAGCAATGAATGGAGTATCTGAGAGGCGCAACAGAACGCTTAAGGACATGGTAAGGAGTATGATTAGTCGTACTACTTTACCAGATAATCTATGGGGTGAGGCTTTAAAGTCTGCAGCTTATATCCTTAACAGAGTACCCACTAAAGCAACTAACAAAACCCCATACGAGATTTGGACCAGACGCAAGCCAAGTTTAGGTCATTTACGAGTATGGGGATGTCCAGCTGAGGCAAAGCCTTACAAACCCACCGAAAAGAAACTGGATGAAATGTTAGTTGTTATTTTATTAGGTATGCCGAGCGCTCAAGGGGTTATAAATTTTATAATCCTACATAACATAATGTATTTGAGACGGGAAATGCGAAATTTTTTGAGGATGTTGAGTTTGTGGGGGGAGAGAAAATAATTGATTTCGAAGAGGAACATGCAAATATTCCATCAGGTGTTGCGAGTTTTGTGGATATAGATCCGAGTTTTACTCAAAACACCATTCCGGACGAAAGCATTATTGAAACTCAAACTCAACAAGATGAAACAACAAAATCCAGAATTGGGTACAGGCCCTTCAGGGCCACACGAAGGTTTGGAAGATGTTGTTGTAGGCCAGATTGTTTCAGACAATGCTGAAAATCCTCAAGAAAATTTAGAAGTGCCAATTAGGAGGTCCACTAGAGAGAGAAGGCCTGCAATATCTTCGGATTATGTAGTCTACCTTCAAGAGCACGAGTTTGATGTTGGCATGTTAGACAATGACCCCATTAATGTCAAACAAGCTATGGAAAGCTCTAACTCTCACAAGTGGACCACTGCCATGAATGAGGAAATAAAATCTATGGCAGACAATAACATTTGGAAAATTGTCCCATTACCAGTAGAAAAGAGAACCATTGGTTACAAATGGATATTTAAAACCAAGCGAGACTCGAAGGATAATGTGGATAAATATAAGACACGTCTTGTCGCTAAAGGTTTTACTCAAAAAGAAGGCATTGATTATAAAGAGACTTTATCTCCAGTTTCACAGAAAGACTCTTTAAGAATCATATTAGCATTAGTGGCGCATTTCAATTTGGAGCTTCATCAGATGGATGTTAAAACTGCATTTCTTAATGGTGACATTGAAGAAACAATCTATATTGGTGCAACCAGAAAACTATGTATCAGGAGATACAAAGTCTATGGTGTGCAAACTTAAAAAATCCATCTATGGGCTAAAGCAGGCGTCTCGTCAGTGGTATTACAAATTTCACGGTGTGATTGTCTCATTTGGATTCGAGTCTAACATTGTGGATGAGTGTATATATCTCAAGTTCTGTGGGAGTAAATTTGTGTTTCTGGTTTTATATGTCGATGACATTTTACTTGCTAGTAACGATATAAGTATGTTGCAACAAACTAAGAACTTTATGATGAAGAATTTTGAGATGAAAGATCTTGGTAATGCATCATATGTCCTAGGGATAGAAATACTGAGGAGTAGAACCCAAGGTATATTAGGATTATCCCAAAGGAATTATATCGATAAGGTTTTGGCAAGATATGGCATGCAGAACTGTAAACCAAGAAATACCCCTGTGGCAAAGGGAGACAAGTTCAGTCTAAACCAATGCCCGAAAAATAATTCAGAAAAGGAAGTAATGCTACAATATCCATATGCCTCAGTCGTTGGGAGCATCATGTATGCGCAAGTGTGTACGCGTCTGGATATTGCGTTCATCACTGGCATGCTAGGAAGATACTTGTCAAATCCAGGTCCAGATCATTGGAAAGCTGCTAAGCGAGTCTTGAGGTACCTGAAACGAACAAAAGACCATATACTCACGTATCGGAAGTCGGAGAAGCTAGAGGTCATTAGTTATACCGACTCTGATTTTGGAGGATGTCAAGATAGCATGAAATCGACATCCGGCTACATTTATATGTTGGATGGAGGAGCCATTTCATGGAAAAGTGCAAAACAATTCCTTGTTGCATCTTCCACCATGGCGGTAGAATTTGTGGCATGCTATGAGGCATCAAATCACGGTTTATGGCTACGGAATTTTGTCACGAGACTTCAAGTGGTGGATTATATTGAGAAACCACTACAATTATTCTGTGACAACAATTCGGCAGTGCTGTATGCAAACAACAACCGAAGTTCGTCGAAGTCCAAGTACATCGACATCAAGTTCTTAGTTGTAAAGGAAAGAGTACAGAATGGTGAATTGAAAATAGAACATGTAGGAACAGACTCTATGTTAGCAGATCCTCTTACTAAGGGATTGACACCAGCTAAGTTTGAAGAGCATGTTGCTCATATGGGTGTTATCTCTGTTAAGGATATTCAGTTTTAGTGGGAGTCTGTTATTTGTAATTTAATGCTCTATTTTTTTATTATAATTTTGGATATGTAGTTTGTGACATGTAACAAGTGTTATATATATTATGAAATTTAGACATTCTGTTTCTCGTTTATGTTTGACCTCTAATTCAGTTAATATATGAAATGCAATTTCACGATTAAGGGAGACCAAGTTAGAAATAGGCATGTTAAGATCACAATTGCATGTCATTTCTATGCTATACATCCACATCATGATTCATGTCATTCGGCTATATTAGTGATGTGATTATTGAGGGTTTAGTTGCAAATAAATGCGACGACTGCCGCTTTAGTCCTTTGTTGATATACTTGATGGACCGAATTGGTTTGGGAATATACGAAGTAGACAGTAAAGGAATGTGCGCACATAAGGAATACAATACATAATTGTAAAAGATATATATACTACTCAAGTGGGAGATTGTTGGATTTAATTCCATATCTTGTTGGATTTAATGCCAACGTTGAGTAAATATGTAATACAATTATGCATTGGTTACTGTCAATTATGGTTATCAATTAAAGTGATCAAATCAGGCATAAGATATCCATTATATTCATTTAGATGTGGTTCATAAATGTGTAGAATAATTAAGGCAAAAATCAATTCATTGATGTACTGAATATGAGATTTGCAATTAAGATATTCTGATTTCCTAAGATCTTTCCTAAAGATTTATGGAAGTAATCAATCTTAGTTACTATTCATGAATTTACTGTTCACAGCTACCTTAGATTTTTGGAAGCAAATCAGAATATTCAATTAAGGCAGGATATATAGGGCTGCGCCCCTGTTTCCTACATCTATATATAGGATTGGTCCCTAAAGCACAAGGCGTAACAAAAAGTTGTAGAATTTTCTAGTCATCAATCTAGTCAATTCTGTGGCCTTCTCTACTTCTCCCCATTAAAGAATTGAGAGGTGAGATCATTAAGAAATTGTGAACACGATCTCACAAGGGCAGTCTTGTAGCTTTGGAAGGCTTCATTCTACCACTAAGGAGGCCGTCGACGCTTCAACCTCTACATCGGCACGGAGGTTTTCTTGTCGCTGTCCCACAAGTTCATCAATTGCTTTTGAGTGAAGCTTTGCTTAAATATGCTAATGGAATCAGGTATTGCTTCTGCTCTTTAAGAATTGATGATTTATGCATGATGGTCATTTTAGCATGGGTAGTTCTTTGCACTTTAGAATTGTTTAACAATTATTTTATTTTGTTTTGTGGCCTTGAATATTAGAACTATTTTAGTTTAATGGTATGGTCAAAGACAAAATCCCAACAGAAGTAGCAAGTGGGTTCCTGTTTAGGGAATGTCTGTGAGGTAATACAAATGGGGTAGCATAGGGAGTAGTTGCAGGGGGTTTTTTTTTTTTTTTTTTTTCTTCCATTAAGCACTTGTGCATATGTCGACGGGTTTGGTAAGGTATATACGTCTTTGTGTGTTGGATCCATACTGTGAAATGAGAGGTTGTGGTGAGGTGCCTGTTTAGCGGGTATCGACGACGCTCGTGTTCTATTTGCCATCCCCTTCTAACTGCACTACTTTGATGTGATTATTCGCTTGTAGTTCGAATCGATAGGAAAATTGAGTTATAAATTTTATTAGCTCTCATATTTAATGATCAAATCCTAAATCCTAAACCCCTAAAACCCTAAACATATAAACCCCAAATTCTAAAACCCTAAAACCCTAAACCCTAAACCCCTAAACCTTAAAACCCTAAACCTGAGATGGCGGGAAGCAAAGACGGGTGGGGCTATGTGAGGAGTAGTAAGTAGGTTCCTATTTAGGGGATGAGTGTGAGGTTAGAAATGCGGGTGGGGCAGCGGAGTGAGTAGTTGCGGGGGTTTTGCTTTTTCTAGCAAGCACTTGTGCATATGTCGACCGGATTTGGTAAGACATATAAGTCTTTGTGTGTTGGATCCATACTGTCAAAGAGAAAGTTATCTTGAGACGCATGTTTAGTGAGTACAAATGACGCCTGCGTACCACTTGCCAATTGCCTTGTTAATCGCCTTTGACCGTCATTCAAATTTCTCTGAAAGACGCCTTGGTCGATCTCACTTTGTCTCTTTCTTTTCCTTCTCTCTTCTTTTAATTACGTGCTTGAATTATTTTTAACTATAGTTTAAAAAAACATGGACCGCACATACGACCACATATGCTAGTGTAGTACAATAACAAACTCTAATTTCTTAACATTTTTATCTTATTAGGCATATAAAATTGTCGATACTATCATTTACTAGTATTCTATTTTATCGTACTTTTTTATTTTTGATGAAAAAAATCGATTGAAAACATAATAAAATTTACATCCGTCTATCCTATCGTATATGCATTGTAATATTGTTTTAATCAAATCCACCAATAATGGAAATTTTATTTAAAAATATTAAAATAATAGAGCTATTCCCGTAGTTTAAATCCAAATAGTTTATGGATTATGAAATTTTGAAAAAACAAAAAAGATGGAGCATAATATTTTGGAGGAGACGTGAGAGTGAGTGAAGAGAAAAAAATGTTAGAGGGAATTAATTTAATTTAATTTAATTAGGAAGGGAAGTGGTTAGGCAATGCGAATCAAGATATAGTAATGTAACTCAATTTTTGAGCTTTAAATAAGGACAGTCTGATTTAAAATGAGCGCGGAAAATGGAGCACGCATCTCGAAATGGATCGTGCGACATGGAACCAAAAATTGGATTACATTAGGGATCCGGATGGAATGCCATGTGTCGTCCCATCGAATTAGTGCCTGTCGACTCCGATTTAAAATGAGCGCGGAAAATGGAGCACGCATCTCGAAATGGATCGTGCGACATGGAACCAAAAATTGGGTTACATTAGGGGATCCGGATCCAGGCAATGCCAATGTGTCGTCCCATCAGCGCAATTAGTAAGCCTAGTCGACTCGAGTCTAATAAGTCTGTGAGACTGACAGATGGTGCACTCCCCTCTCTCTCATTCTGTCGTTCTACCTCCCAGTCCCACTTAAAAAGAAAGTCTGATCTGTCGTGCTCGGCAGTACCAGTTCAATCGTCGTCGGAGGGAAGAATAAAACAAGGGTATTAGAAATGGCAAAAGCGAATGTGCGGTATGCGCCGACAGATCCGACTCTTCCAGCGCCGTGGAAAGGGCTGATCGACGGCACCACGGGCAACCTCTACTTCTGGAACCCTCTCACCAAGGTCACTCAGTACCACCGCCCCAGCATTAGCTCCACTACCTCGGTAAGTTGGTACTGTAACTAAACCCCTCTTTCTCTTTCTCTCTCCCTTCGCATTTTGCAATTGCATGCACCTTCTTACTAACTTACTCCTCTCTTCTCTTTTGCAATTATTATGACTGAATCCAAGGACGCAACCTTTACCACACCCAATGCAACTACTGTTGATGCTTCTCCTGCTTCTGTACCCAATGCAACTACTGTTGATGCTTCTCCTGCTCCTGTACCCAATGCAACTACTGTTGATGCTTCTCCTGCTCCTGTACCCAATGCAACTACTGTTGATGCTTCTCCTGCTCCTGTACCCAATGCAACTACTGTTGATTCTTCTCCTGCTCCTGTACCAGCAACTACAACTACTGCTGATACTATGTCCCCCAATGTCAATCTCAATCTCATCTCTCCCGGAGCCTACCGTCGCCAGCATGAAATTTCTGTTCGGGGAATTGATGTCCCATTGCCATTTACTACTTTCGAATCCACTTGCTTCCCTCCAGGGCTTATCAGAGAGGTGTCCCATCTCTACTTGCACATCATTCAACTTTTCTTTCGTTTATGCTATTTAATTAGCTATAACTTCTTACAAAACATTAATTAATTAATTAATTGGATACAAGTAAGTTTTCTTAATTTTGAGCGTGCGTGTGTAAAATTGCAGTTGTACAAAGCAGGATTTAAAGAGCCGACAGCAATACAAGCCCAATCATGGCCCATAGCAATGCAGGGGAAGGACATCATAGCAGTTGCTAAGACGGGGTCTGGTAAAACGCTCGGTTTTCTCATTCCGGGCTTTATCTGTCTTAAGCGTCTCCGGAATGACCCCAAGGCCGGTCCTACCGTGCTTGTGCTCTCACCCACTCGTGAGCTGGCTACGCAAATTCAGCATGAGGCAGTGAAGTTTGGGGGACCTGCTAAGATCACAACCACAGTATGTATTGTATTGTATTGCATCATGAATTTAGTTTTGTAGATATGATCCAAATATGTCAAGGTTGGTGAAATAAAATTATCAATCAATAATGCTTTACCAATATGGAATAAAATAAAATATAATTTTGTAGTGCCTATATGGAGGGGCACCAAAGGGCCCGCAGCTGAAGGAGCTGGAGAGAGGGACGGACGTGGTGGTCGCAACGCCGGGCCGGCTGAACGACATCTTGGAGATGGGGCGGCTGAGCCTGCAAAAAGTGGCGTACCTGGTTTTGGATGAGGCTGACCGGATGCTTGACATGGGCTTCGAGCCCCAGATACGTAAGATCGCCAGCCACCTCCCAGCCCGCCGCCAGACCCTCATGTTCACCGCCACCTGGCCCAAAGAGGTCAGGGACATTGCCTCCCACCTCCTCCGCAACCCCGTTCAGGTCAGCATTGGCAACACTGACTGCCTTGTTGCCAACAAGGCAATCACGCAGCATGTGGAGGTCATCAGCCCTATGGAAAAGCGTCGCCGCCTTGATCAGATCCTGCGATCCCAGGACCCCAATGCCAAGACCATCATTTTCTGTTCCACCAAAAGGATGTGCGACACACTGGCGCATAATCTGCAGCAAAACTATAGTGCCGCTGCCATTCACGGTGACAAGTCCCAGCCAGAGCGTGACTCCGTCCTTGCTGATTTCCGTGCTGGCCGGTCTTGTGTGCTGGTGGCCACTGATGTGGCTGCCCGCGGGCTTGACATCAAGGACATCAAGATGGTTGTCAATTATGATTTCCCGAACGGAGTTGAGGATTATGTGCACAGAATTGGCAGGACAGGCCGTGCTGGTGCCACGGGTACTGCGTTCACCTTTTTTTGCGACCAGGATGGCAAGTACGCCACCGACCTAGTGAAGTTGTTGGAGGGAGCCGGTCAGAAGGTGCCGCCTGAGCTCAGGGATATGGTTGGGCGTGGGGGTTATGGTGGTCGACCTCGTTGGGGAGGTGGAGGTTCCAACAGTGCTGGCGGTGGGGACACTGGAAGTAAATGGAGGGGAGCTGCCAATGGTGGGCCCAGTGGTAACGGCAGCAGGAATAGTTGGGGTGGGTCTGGTGGTGGAGGCTCCAGTGGTGGTGGCAGCTCCAGTGGCTGGGGTACATCTGGCAATGGAGGTCCTAATGGTGGTGGATGCTCCAATGGGGGTGGCAATGGCAGTGGCTGGGACAGTTCTGGCGGTGGCAGTGGTTGGGGTGGCAGCAATGGTGGCTGCATGAGCTTTCATGATAGGTACACATGTGTAGAAAAAAAAATGATTTAATTGAATTTACAGACTGTCTGCTGTTCTGTTTCTGTCTGTGTTTATCTTCCCTTGCAGACTTGCTATGCCATTAGTAGAACTATGGTGTTCTAAGTTCACTAAGCTCCTTTGTGAACTCAACTTTAAAATCTATCGGATTGACTTCAAACGACGAATTCAAACCATTGAAATCCTTCTACCTTACGAGTGATGTGTCTACATGCAAAAATTTTAAAATTTTAAATTAAATTTATATAGAGTCAAGTGGTCAAAAGTTGTCTAAAAATGAATGCATTAAAAATTAATTTATAAACCTTCTAATTTTGACCACTTGACTTTATATTAAATTAATTCGGAACTTTAAAATTTTCACATGTAGACGCATCACTCATAAAATAGAAGGATTTTAACAGTTTAGATTTGTCGTTTGAAACCAATTCGATAGATTTTAGAGTTGAGTTCACAAAGAGGCTTGGTGAACTTAGGAACACACTAGTTCTACTCCTATGCCATCATTATATTATTTATCAAAAAGAATATATATATGAGCCTGAAATAAAAGCACACAAAAAAGTAAAAAATAATAAATACAAGTAATAAAAAGAAAAAGCAAAAAGAGTCTTGACCTAGTTTTCTGGGCAGGTCTTTCTCAGGAGCAAAAGAGCAGAGTGGAGCCCGCAGTAGGAGCAGGAGCCCTGATAAGAGTTCCTTTTAGGGCTAGCTGCAGGCAATTAACATCCTGGCCAGCCTTTTTTTTTTTTGTTTTGCCACATTGTGGACTCTGCAGGGTCGTATTTTGTCACTTCCCTTTTTTGGTGGTGGTGGTGGTGGTGGTCTATTTATGTAGTAGATACAGGGAAGGATACCATGTTATTAGTCATATGTTTATAGTAGAAGATGCTAATGCTGTTGTCATGGCCTAAACTAATAGTATATCAACTACTAACTCTTCATTACTCAAAACCTGACAATGATAAATCTTTGTTTACTTTAAGGTTTATACAGCGTACACCATTAGTTGTTATTTCAACCATTGCATGCTGCCATGACTAAGACTTGGTCTTGATAAGATGGATTTTGATATGGTTCTGATGGCTGCATTAATAAATCCTTACAGGTTATATAAATTTTGTCAGTTCAATTGCTTGATTGGGGCTAAAAATTTGAGAATTCGTATAGATTTTGTATAATTCTGGAGTGTTGTCGGAATTGTCTCTCTGTTTTTTTTTAGCTCTCGTTTTGTTTTGGTTGCTCAATACTGCTTTTGTTTTTAGATGGCTGGGAAAAACATGTACTGGTACTGGTACATGATATAGACAAATTCACATGATAATGCTGACAAGTGTACAAGCTGATGGCTCTTTTAAGAAGATCCAGATGGACTGGCACGATGCTTGTACCTGCTGTGCCATAAGCTATTGTTTTGGTATGTTTTGATTTAGTTGGCATGTAAGATTTGAAAAGGCACACTAATGAGCAGATAAAACCATCCAAATAATTGGAAAACGGATTACTGACTGACAGTTAACTGTGAATATCAGGCACTTGCAGGACAGCTTTTGCATGCTGGAGCATTAAAAATTGCCCAGAATTATTTTGTTTATATATGGTTTTGATTATGTTCTAAAGCATATCTGGTTCAATGTTCTAATAAAATACTTGAAAATTGGAAAATAAACCAAAATGTCAAATAAAATGCTGAGGAAAATCCAGTATTGATCAGTTTGCTCACACGGTGGATTTGTGGAACTGGCTACTTGCTTATGGTTCAGCAGGTAGGGTAACTGTAGCTTTAAATAGTGGTAATATTGACCTGTTAGATTGTTCGAAAGACTGATGTTCTGTTAATATGATTTTTGAGAAATAACTTGATCACATCACATCACAATATCACATTGCATTGTGGCATTGTGCTGAACAGGTCTACACTCGCAAGAAGTTTACAAGGTATGTCTGTTCTCACTGGTGATGTGATGTTGCATTTACTTACGAGTGTAGAAGTTTACAAGGTATGTCTGTTCTCACTGGTGATGTGATGTTGCATTTACTTACAACTGATTGTTTCCATCGGTAATAATAAATCTGGCATGATTTAATCCCAGTATACCACCGTCTAAGAAAAAAAATCCACAACCCACTTTCCGAACATGATAT
The DNA here is from genome assembly GCA_024447775.1 of Carex cristatella. Classification (NCBI taxonomy): domain Eukaryota; kingdom Viridiplantae; phylum Streptophyta; class Magnoliopsida; order Poales; family Cyperaceae; genus Carex; species Carex cristatella. The sequence goes on from JAJHPF010000016.1 coordinate 1,479,953, forward strand.
ATGTAATTAGATGTGTCCTTAATTTTAATATTTTTTAATGTAATTAGACACATATATAAGCCATTGGAACAGTAACATGATATAACACATTGCATGTGGAAAGGTTTTAATTTTATTGTTCGTGAACTTGGTGGGGGAACCGAATTTTGTTTCAGTTTGCTTTGCTGCGATGCGGGTTTGGGACTGACAACGTGAGTTAGTCTGTTGTTCTACTTTGGAGTAAATTGATACAATTAAATAACTCAATTTTGTTACTCCAATAAAGCATGCTGTTATGTTCATATGAACTTATATTAATTACAAGCAGAGCGCGCACACACACACACACATATGACGTCAATTTAGCAATGTAATTTATCAAGTAGGCATGCATTTCTAAGAAACAAAACATGGCAGTGGTAAACATTGTCTTGCTCCAGCGTTCCAGGCTTCCAGGCTTCCAACTTCCTGCTAATAGAGGTAATTTGTCAATGGAGAAATTATATATATTTTTTATTTAGGACATCACAATATTTGTATCGTTTCAGCACTGGAGAGAATGGCCTGTTGTTGTGGCCGAAACTGGCTGCCCATCAGCCAGCCGGTGGGCCCAGTGCATCAGTGGCAAATGCAAAGACATAAATTGAGAATTTGATTTCGACCTGAAAAAGGGAACTGGATTGTAGTTAAAATAGGAGTGTAGAATTTCATATTTCCCCTAGCTGCTTAACCGGGGGGGATGATATTAACACTTTTGATTTTCTTATAACACAACATTACTTCAATATTGTACTATAAAGACAATTTTACCCTTAATTAAGTATTTCCTTTAAAAGTTGATTCTCTCTTATATCTTATTATAAACTTTCTTTCCTTAAAAAATTTATTTTGTTTAAAATCTATTTCTCTCATATACTATTGTATGATTTCTTTCCTTAAAAATTAGATTTATAAAATTAGCAAGTAGTTTGTTATTTTCATTCTTTGTTTTTGTCACATCTTAAGATTTTAAAAAAAATACAACAATAAAAGATTTAATTATATTATGAAAATCTAGCAAAATTGTATATATCGATTTATTTTACCCAACTCCACAAATTTTATTGGCAATTTATTTAAAATCCGAGTAATATTGTTTCAACTTGATTTATTTTATTTATTAATTTATCTAACTATCCGAATTTTCTGAAAACTTACCCCAACAATCTTAAGTGTATTCCTTAATTCGGATAGTATTTGTATGATTTATTATTATGATTTTTTTATTTAAATTTAGTAATTATATTAATGAAAACTTACCCCAACAATCTAAGTTCATGTAGTTGTTCGTCTATGATATATTATAAGATTGAAATCGTAATTTAAAATTCCGAGGAACTAATTCAGTATTTTTATACGAGGAGATTTTGCTATGATACTAACTCAATTGTTAAATATTTTGTTATATAGTTTCATCCTAGAGATATCATTATTAATTTGAATTTTTTAATTTCATTCATTGTAACGTATATAAGTCTGTCCATTGTTTATATATTGCATGTATATGAATTAGATCGAAACTATACACTAATATCAAATCAGTTAATTTAATATTTAATAATAATGGTGCTTTATGTTATCATAAGCCAGAACCTTAATAATTGTTTACATTTATTTGTTATAATCATTATACATACACATAGTTCAAAATAATTTATTTGTCTCATTGATCTTCAATGACATTGGATTCTAATAAACAAAGAGGATATTAAATTTGAGGATCTTCAAGTTTAGAACTTGATTAAATTAGGAAACAATAATGTAGGCAATTATGGAAATCAAATCACTAAAAAATAATCAGAATATTAATTAGAATATTAATTACATTATGGAAAGATATGATAATTGAAAAGATATTTAAAGAGGGTTAAAATTGTCCATACATTTAATTTTTTTTTTGAAGATGTGTTATTATAAATATTTGTGGTGTTAATATGCTTACCCCTTAACCGGTGCATATATCAACACTGAAACGATACCAGCTATCTAGGTCTGAATTTTATGCTTATTCTCAGTGGCGATGTGATGTTGCATTTACTTCCAACTGATTGTTTACATCGACAATAAATTGCTGCCAGGAAATATTAATGCACAACCCAATTCCTGAACACAGAGCTGTATTACTCTAGCGGAGATGAAGAACTAGTAACAGTTAAAGACCCAATTATATATGAAGCATCTACGGAAATTAGAATTTGGGTGCTCAATTTACATTTATGAATGCAGGAATTGCTACAAGAATTTAATTTGCTACTTATACAAAACTGCTCTGTGAAAAGCAACACGTAATTGTTTCCCTCTTTTTTATTTTTAAAATGTAATTGATGGAAGTGAGGATAAAATAAAAAAGGGGATATTTCATGGAATAGCATTGTTTCCCTACAGAGATTTCCTCTTGATTTGATTTACCCTCGAGTACAAGAAGACGCCAGAAAGTGCGATTCCAGTTCCTGCAACAGAAAGACAGACAATCCATCCACACAATTAACAAATGCAAGGTAATCAGGAAATATCCATCCACCGTAATTGGATAGGGAGAACAGGAGGTGTGGTGTGAGCCTAATCAGGAAATAAAAAATTGATGTCAAAATAAATACAAACCAAGGGCGTTAACAGGGGCTATGGGAGTTCGAAAGAAGAGAACGGATGCTACAATCACAACCACTCGCTTCACGCAATTCCCCACCGAATGGGTCACGGGCGACACATGCTCCAGCAACATATATCCGGCCTGTTTTCATCGTTTGATTAAACCATTTCATTTTGTTTCGTTTCATTTCATTTCATTTCATTTTGTATTGTTTAATAAAAATAACTCACCTGTTGATATGCATGGAAACAAAGACCCGATAGAAGACATCTAACATAAATCTCCCTTACATTAAGTCCCTGCAAATCAGGATTTCAAAGAAATAGTCAGGCATTGTTCGCAAGGTGTATCATGATCAATTATGGGGAAGTGTTTTCTTCTGTAAAAATGAGATCGAGGCACCTACAGAAGCTTGCAGATAGGACGGAGTGAAAGTGATGCCTTCTGTAAAAATCATTATAAGCGTGGAGAGGAAGAATGAAATAATCGTAATTAGGGAGAAGAGATTTATGTTGTCGAGAGATTCCTATTCAAGTAAACAAATGCAGCAGTGTTAATATATAGATCATAATTTATTTTTGGTGTATATGAAATATGAAGAAAGAAATTATTTGGAGTGAACGAGTACGTACCTCTTCGTTAGTCATGAGTTTTTTGCTGACGACGTTGCGAGATTGATTGGCAAGGTTGGAAGCCATTGCGCTCCAGAATCCGATCCTGATTGTATTGTATTGTATTGTATTGTATTGCATGTTTTACGTTCCAGCGGAGAAAGGTAAAGGAGGACAGTAATTAATAAAATTAGGAAGACGAAGAGGAATGGGTACCAACCAATTGAAGGAAGCTTCAGTAAAGGAGGCCACGGCGACACCCCCAACAACAGGAATCAGTGTTGCTATCGCCATCCCTGATGGTTGCTGCACACACAGACACAGATATTCATTAATAAACATCAAGGAAGGAAGCAATGAAGAAAATTAAGGACGGAGTAAAGAGGAAGTAGGGACCACCTGTCGGAGGAAAATAGCGGAGAGGAGAACAGAGAAGAAGGGTTCCATGGCCTTGACAGTGTGCGTGAACGACACCGCCACCTTCAGCAGACTCATGTTTGTGAATGCGTTCCCCACCGTGTGCACCGCTGCCAGCGCCCCTATCACCCACATCTAAAAATATATATATAATCCGCTTAATAATTTAGCTACCTATTTATTTCATAGCTTAATTAATTATTAACTGCTAGCTGGTTCGATGTAGATGCAGTCAGTCAGTCAGTCACTGTTGATCAATCGTATCAACTGGTAATAAAATTAGGTAAGTACCTGTGATAAAGAAGGGATTTTGGGTCTCTTGTGGAGATTCATCGACCACATGAGTAGAATCAGGACAGAACCGATGCCGAACTGCATTGCTGTTACTGTCATTGGGAAAGCATATACTTTCAACACCTGCATGCGCATCACCATATTATATTATATATGTTTTTGATGACCAGAGAAGAAAGGAAAATAAGTAAATAGAATATTAGATGATGATGATGAATTGATGATAGTAACAATAATAACACTACACAATTAATAATCAAAGAGGACAGGAAATGGAGCTGCCAGGCTAAACAATTTTCTTAATTTTTTGTACATTTAATTTATTGATTTCAAACTAGATAATTAGTCGAACAAGTCAACTAACATAAAAACTAATAGAAAATAGAGTGAAGAATCAGTAAGGTGCAAACGGATCGGATAGTGGTAAAACTTTTTATTTTTTGAATACGGTGATGGGATATTTGACGGATACGGAACGGATATTCTATCCATAGAAATATATATATATTCATAATATATATTAAATTATATAATATACATCTACTATTCGGATACATATAATGAAAATTTAAAACTATATCCATAATCATATATGTACAAATATTGAGATATTGGATATTTGTATCTAATTTTCAGACACAGATCCGAATGAATAAAATCCCGATCCATTTGCATCCCTAGGTGAATGTGAAATAGAAGTAAGAGAGGAGGAATATGATAGATAAATAAATGAAGGGGGCAATTTTAAAAAAAAAAAAAAAAAACAAGGGAGGGGGAATAGGAATAGGATAGCTCATGCTCATCGATCGTACCTGTTTGTTGAAAATGTTGAAGTAGATGTTGAACAAGTTCCACGAGGCGAACATGACCCCCAGCGCTATATTGTCCCTCGTAGTATTCCAATTCGTATTCCTTGTCAATGATACTGCAGCTATTGAATCTGTACCTGAATAGGAATGGGAATATGATATTCCAGTGCTCTCCCTCTCTCTCCCCTCCTCCTCCTCCTGCTCAAGATGGAGACGGAGATTGCGATTGCTATTGAGGCTCCGGTCGGAGGTGGCCCTCACAGGTCCCTTCCCCATTTCAAATTTGTCGATTCCTCCTCCTCCTCCGCTTCCAACTCGTACCGTAATGCAGGGAAGGCGCAGTCGCAGGGGAGATTGAGATATCGATGGTGATGAGAGAAAGTGGTGGCCATGATGCCTCCATACTCGACCTTGAGTAGACCAACAGATTCCACCATGTCCCCTTTGCAACTGCATCTGCATATCTAGTTACTCTTATGTCTCTCTCTGTTCAACCTTTCCTTCCTTCAAATTAATTAATTAAGAGATTGATTGATTCCTCCTAACTTTTAGTTTGAGTTGAATGCATAGTAGCCAAGAGCAGCTGGATACTATGCTAAACTTATAAATGCGCATCTCCATCTCTACCAATTCTCCAATTATTTTCTCCATCCATCTTGGGACCAGCTGCGCATACACTTAATTACTTGTATAATATATATTCCCACTGTGACTTTGTGACTTGAGAGAGAAGACAGACAGCAACATCCGCAAATCCATCCATTCATTAATCAATCAATCAACGACTATGAGTATGAATCCATCAAATTCCAAATCGGATTTAAATTATTTAGAAACGGATGATGCATGGCGGCGCTAGCAAGTAGCTATCTGACTCCTTGCATTTTTTCTTTCTTTCTTGTTATTTATTTAATTGAATCCCCTTGACCCATGTTTTAGTCCACATTCATTCACCAATCAGAATCTACCTCGCTTTGTCGGACAAATTAAGACGACACGGCATCGTTCCACTTCCTTGCAGTGCATTCCCATCCGAATTAATTAATTAATAGAATAATTATTTTCATTCCCGCGTTATAGTATCCGCACTGTACATTAAATGCATAATATATTAAATGCAAGATATACTATGATCCCCACTAATTACTTAGTTCCTCCTTTTTCAATCTCCACACTCGTTCAGCGTCAGCCTTTATAAATATAAATACTTGCAAGATAAGAAATTGATACTTACAAAATAAGATATTAATACTTGTGGCGTCACTTGATATGATCACTTCTTTTTTCAGTCCCTAATGGTCCCATGTCATCTTTCCTCAAATGAAGTAATAAAGACCCTGCATTCCTGCATCAACCTTCCCTAATCATTCCTGCGTCAATTTTCTTCTAACAAACATAGTTGACCACATAGATATAAATACTTCAGTGCATAAATATAAATCATTGTATTACTTGATATTAATACTTTCAGATGTTATATAGTGTAATATATTCATATGTAAAAAACACTTGCAATATTTCTCTAACAAAAATAGTTGATCACATAGGTATAAATACTTGGAGTATTTGATATTAATACTTTCAGATATCATCTAGTGTCATGTGTAAAAAATACTGCAAGTGTAGGTATAAATAATTGTTTGACGAGCTCGAAAGTACGTCATCATGTACCTCATTTGAAAGAGAAAATTGTGTAGAAGACGTTAGTGGTTTTAGATTTATAAAATTCCTCACAGATCGTCAGAAATATGGACGAAAATGAACGGAGAAAAAAAACCCACCTCTAAAAACGTGTATGGTCCCCCATCTAGTTTGAGTGGTCCCCACCATGCATTTATTGTGCGGGTACGTTTGAGAAATATAGATGGAAAAATAATTAGAGAGTGACTAATAGTCCCCTCCATTCTATCCCCTAAATGTCCCCCTAACTAACTTATCCATAAAAAGTACAATGGGAATCACTAACTAACTGGAAGAAACATTAATTACTTGAGGGACAACTTCAATTTGAAAAAAAATTATAACTGGCGGACACATGTATGAACACTTATGCGCGCAAGTATTCATATATAATATATTAAGTATTCATACCTAAGATATTAAGTATTTAAACAAAAAACTGGACATCAATTTTCTTTTCTCTTTAGTCACACACCTTTTATATATTTTTAGAAGTGGTTTTTCTTTTTCCTTTTAATTTAATCAATATTTCTAACGATTCGCGAGAAATTTTGCAAATCTAAAACTACGAATATTTTCTACGTAATTTTCTCTTTCAAATGAGATCCATGATGAAGTACTTTTGGGTTCTTCGTCGTTGAAGTACTGATATCTTGGTTTGCAAGTATTCATACCTCAACGAGCAAATATTCATACCTTGTCAAATATTAATACTTACTCAATAAAGAGTCATTTTGCTATTTCAAATTATTTAGAGAACAAACATGCCTGTACATGGAATAATTTCATAAAAGAGTAGGTCTAATGTCCTACAAAATAATACACAAATGAATAAATTTTAAAAAATATTCATACTAAAACTTAAAAAGTATTCATACTAAAACATATAAAGTATTCATAATTAACTTTCAAAGTATCATTACTATAAAATATTCATATTGCAAAGTATTCATACTAAAGCATATAAAATATTCTTACTAAAATAATGTAAGTATACATAACAAAATCAATAAAATTAATCTTACTAAAATAATGTAAGTATTCATACTATAAGATTGAAAATATTCACACTACAAGGTATGAATACTTGCCCGACGAGGTATGAATACTTGCATGCTGGCGTATGAGTACTTGAATGACGAAAAACCCGAAAGTACTTCATCATGGATCTCATTTGAAAGAGAAAATTACGTAGAAAACATTCGTGGTTTTATATTTGCAAAATTTCTCGCGGATCGTTAGAAATATTGATTGGATTAAACGGAGAAAAAAAACCCACTTCAAAAAACATGTAAAAGATGGGTGTGTAACCATGGAGAAAAGAAAGTTGATGTCCAGTTTTTTATTTAAATACTTAATATCTTAGGTATGAATACTTGATATATTATATATCAATACTTGCGCGCATAAGTGTTCATACATGTGCGCACCAGTTGTAAATTTTTTCAAATTTAAGTGGTCCCCCCAAGTAATTATTGTGTTCCTCCAATTAGTTAGTGGTCCCCATTGTACTTTATAAATAAGTTAGTTAGGGAGACATTTAGGGACCCAAATGGTGGGGGACAAAATCTTTACTCAAATAATTATTTACATAAAAGTTGTTTATCTCATAGATATAAATACTTCAGTTCATATATATAAATACTTCCGTGTATATTCCGTGTATAGATATTAATACTTTGGGGAAAAAATTCAGTCCTGCAGATTTTACGGTCCCTCCAGTTGTTATGGTGCGGGTACAGTGCGAGTACTATAGCACGGATACTGATATCAACTTCCTAATTAATAATAGCAAATCTTATTTTACTAATTGAGTCTAGTTTCGTAAGGCTAATTTTTAAAACTATATACTTTCCAACTTTATAGAATCAACAAAGGAAATGTCTGCCTACATCAGCGCATGCGCATCTCCAATATAATTCTCCATCAATCAGATAATTAAGACTGTCTAGTCTACCTCAGATTAGATTACAATTAATATTATTATAGATTCCAGATTCCAGTCAACTTCATTAGACCGCTTTTTTACCTTTCTTTCATTTCATAAATTTTTTTTGTTATTTTTATATTAGAAGATAGGAAAGCAGACAGCAACATCCGCAAATCAGTCGACTCCGTCAATCGAAATTGGATTTGAATTTTGATTTTAGAGACGTGATTGTTTGGACCGTGACTTTTATTAATACCCAACATTAAATAGAAAATTCCAAATGTGTCTGGATATTCATAAAAGTATCTAAACCAGATATTTATCGGCCAGTTGCTAATTTTTTTCAAAACCAGTCAATAATTGACCGATTTTTAACTTTTTATTTTAGAAAATGTTATAATTTTTTATTAAAATATTAGAAATATTTTTATATTTCTTTGAAATTAGATAAAATACTATATAATTTGATTTATTAGAAAAATTTAACAAATAATCCTGATCAATATTTTTCATACTGGATTTTTTGCGACTGTAATAAAAATTAAAATATTTCTTTGTGTGTTATTGGAAAAAAATAAAAATGTTTTGGATCTGAGTTATTGATCTCGGTTTAAAAATCACTTCTAGATAAATACATAAAATATTATGGTCTTTCCAGTATATTTAATTTTTAAGAATTTGTATCTATTTAAAAAAATTGTAATAAATGAGTACATGAACAAAAAGTTAGATTAAATTTTTATTTTTAAAAAATAGAAAGACTATAATATTTTATATATTTACCTAGAAGTGACTTTTGAACCATGATCAATAATTCAGATGCAAAACATTTTTATTTTTTTCAATAACACAAAAAAATATTTTAATTTTTCTTACAGTCGTGAAAATCCGACCTAAAAAATATTGATCCGGATTATTTATTGCAGTCTTTTTAATAAATCAAATTATATAGTATTCTATCTAATTTCAAAGAAATATAAAAATTATTAGACAATATTAGACAATATTTCTAATATTTTAATACAAAAAATTATAACATTTATTAAAAAAAAGTGAGGACCGGCCGATTATTGGTCGGTTTTGAAAAAAAAATAGAAACCGGCCAATAATTAGTCAGTTTGAGCACTTTTATAAATATCCAACAGAACTGGACACATTTGGAAGTTTCTATTTAATGTTGGATATAAATAAAAATGTTGGTTGTTTGGGTGCCTCTCTATTGTAGAAATTCCTGTTTTGTGCTAGCTAGCTTTGCATTTCTTTCTTTATATCTTTTTTTCTTCCAATTAAACCCACAGAAAATTTGAACTATTACTTGTATTATTTCAAAACATATTATTCCAACACTTTTTGGCGAAATTTCAACCTTGTTATTTTTATCAAAAATTCTAATTTAGTATTGTATATGAATAAAGAAAGTCTAGACTTTGTCCATTGTTGTTTAACTGTGGATTAAAGTTATGGTGGAATAAGTTGCTTACTCCAAATTAGAATAACATAAATTAGTTTTGTTTGATTATGACTTAAAATTAAGTCATGGCGTATATTCTTGTTTGATTAGAACTTACTACTTCTTGATGTGGTTTAAAATAATTGTTGAATTGTATATTGCTGAACTAATACAGAGTATTTGTAAGGCCAACAAAATTCTTCTTATTTGGTCCATGTTTTCTGTTTACGCTTGTTGTAACAATTAGCAGCTTTTTTTTAATTACAAACTAATTTAAAATTAAAATATTATAGAACTAAAATTAGAATTAAAATTAATATATAGGAGAGAAGAGGCATGCGCAGGTGAGTGGATTTAATATATAAGAGAAGAAGCATGCGAGATGAGTTTTTATTTTTATTTTTTGAATGCATAGGTGAGTTAATTTAAGATGAGAGAGAAGAAATTTGCATCATGATCAGACCTGCTGTTTTTTTCTAAGAAAAGCAGGGTCCTGCTTTTCTGATTCCAACTATTTAAATTCGTTGAAATTTGTACATGGAAAAGTTTCTTTATTGAAATACGCAAATGAAAAATTTTAAATGGTTGGAATCGGAAAAACAGTACTCCGCTTTTTAAAAGCAGCAGAGTCGGATCCCATAACTTATGGATCGTGGATAGGTAGATTAATTTATAACAATATAAAGGGTTTGCTATTTTATGTTATTGTGTTCTTGTTTGACAATATAAGTGTAAAATAAAATACTTATTCCATGAGTTATGTGACAATCAAACAAGAGCTATATGTTCTAATTTGAACATGATTGCATAGTACATGCCCCCTAACCCGCCACTTTTCAGAAATTAATAACAAGTTGGCACTGTAATGTAGATTGCTTTGACAACAAAATTATTGGACATATAACAAATATTAAGACATGTATCAAAATAAAAATATAAAATTTCATAGTTTCGAGATATAATCTATGAAATTTGTTGTAATTCGATAACGGAAGAGTAAGAATTTTTTTTTATTGAGTCGAGCATCATATCTACAGTTCATATAAATATAATAATCATATCAAAGGTTTTGATCATAACTTTGGGCGATAAATAATGAATGATTATTCGTCTCAAAAAAATGAATGATTATTGCATTTCATGGGATCAGATGTGAGTTTTCTTTAAAAAAAGTTACATTTATAATATAAAAATACTACTTATATGCATGATTAAATTTAAGAAAGGGAGGATAGTGAAAATCAATTGGTCTTTTATCAAACGATTTATTTTTATTACATTGGAGGGAAAACTAAATGGTTTGACAGCAAATTAGATACAATTCATGTCTATATATTTTAGAGAGCGTATTTACAACTTTATTAATTCTATTGTAAAATTAGTTTGTTGGTTATCAAATTTGATACCCGCTTATACACAAGTTTTTTTTTTTTTTTTTTTAAAAATTTAATTTGGTTGACATGTGAATATATCGATCCAAATTGAAAATTCATAAATAAAAACAACAAACATTTGATAATTAATCAGGATTGCCACTGTAAAATTAGAAAAGGTTTAATATTTATTTGAATTATAAATGTACATTATAGTTTGTTTTTAAATATACATTTTAATTAATATACCACTATATGTATATATTGAACTACGTATAAGAGGCATAAATCCAATGAATGAGAGTCAAAATGTCAACTAAAAATTTTTTTGTTTCTTTTACAAAGTCAAATGTGAGCTGTAGGATTTGGGAGAGAGAGACAATGTCCCATATGAATAATTTTTTTGATTAAAAAATATTTTAAAATACTAGAAGTTCTCAAATTAATTGATCCAAAAAATACCAAAAAATATGGGCTCACTTATATAAAATTTTCATAAAAATATGGGGATTAATTTGGGCTACCTGTAGAATTTTTACTATAATTTATATTAAAAAAATGTGCTTCATCACTAGTTATTGAGAAAAAAAATGGGAGTTAATTGTCCCCATTATTTCTACATACCTCTACTCCTGACTACATACGATCGCACTAGCAATGAGTGTTAGAAATTTATAAACTTAATTATTTGATCAAATGTATTAATTAATTGTTGAAACCCTCTAGAATTGTCATGAATGTATTGGACTTCTCTAGAAGTTATGTTGTCTTGAAGTATTAAAAACGTGTATAAAAATAAAGAGAGTTAATGAGAGATTTAAATATTATTTAATGATAGTAGAGTGTATAGAAAGTTTCTATAGGTCTATATAATGTGTAAGGAGTATTTTGTATGTAAGAGAGTAAGAGAATACTGATAATATAAGTAAAATTTATGTCATTGAGTGTTCTCTCTTCCATTATTAAATATATTAAGTTTTTATCAAATATTAACAAATTGGTATCCGAGCCATGACAAGCTCCGCGGCAACATCATTGGGACAAGTTCCATTGTCGCGTCTTACAAAGAATAATTATGATAATTGGAGTATATATACAAATGAAGGTTTTGCTCGGTGCGCAAGACGCATGGAAAGTAGTCGAAACCGGCTATGAACTGTCACACCCCAAACTAGGATTTTTGGATTAATGTGTGATCAACCTCGCCTCGTGTTTATTAATCATTTAAAACAGGCAAGGCTGAGAGTAATCATCAGTAAGCAGCGGAAGCAAAATATAAATATATAAAACAAAAGTCGAACATTAGTCACGTATCAGTAAATACACATACATGTAATACAACAGTCCATGTCACATCCAAAACATAATCTAAACAAAAGACAATACATGATCTATCAATCCCGTATACAAAAGCAACAGATACGGGTTCGCAGATCAAATATGGCGATAATCCTAACCATCAAGCGGAGTGGCCTTCAGGAACAGCTCCTGACAACTCCTGCTGTGGGTCGTCAGACCCTGTACCTAAAACCCACGAAACAACTTGTAGGTGAGCGACGAATCGCCCAGTATGTGACCCAGTACTATTTCCTCAGGGGTCCTCTATGGTCAAAGCACTTTTACTTATAATTTTACGTACAATTATGCTTGAAATTAAATATGCACATGTGTGATCCTATCTCAATATCTAATAAAAATCAAAATACTTTTAATGATTAATCATGATGCGGTTACTCTAATATGCCAACATGCGGAAATTTCTCCAAACCAAAAATCCAAGAAGAATATACTATTGATAGTCAAAACAGGAAAAATCAGTATCGGAATACTGAGTGTAGAATTTATATAATAATAGTACAAATAGAAGTCACCCCGTGCTGTGCTAATCGGATCAAAGATCCTCAAGATATGTCTAAGGACTGCGATCAGAGAGTCCAATGATACACAATGCCTATTGACGCCGAGCATTGCCTCATATGATTAGCACGCTAGCCGATTGACATATCTTAATTCAGTGTTTGTTCCTTACTCTAAAACAATCCATAACCAAACATATAAAATAGAAGAAATCATACAAAACATGTCGTAAAAATAGTTAATCTCATCCCTCATGAGCAGGTGAGAACTCTACCGTTTGGCCAGATCAACAGAAAAAGGGGCTCGGGATCGGCCCCACACATCAAGGCTCGAGATCGGCCTTCGGAACCGTTCTAGGCAATGTAGCTCCTAATGTAGGTGGAGATCACTCCAGAATCGTTCGTGCCTCAGGGCTCGAGTCCGGCCCGCATGTAATGGTAAAATGATCGAAATAATATATATACCATCAAAGTTTATACATATAATATAAGTCCTAAAAGACCATCCAGAAAGTCAAGTGACACCCCAGCTCAATGGCTGCGAGGCCGACTCATGTCCCATTCCACAAGCCGGAGCGTAGTCATTCGGCCTCTACTCAGCACTCACCAATGCATGCAGATAACTATGCAATAATATATTACCTTCTACGAGAAGAAGGCAATCTAATAACCTAATATTCTAATAATAATAATATATAATATTATTTATTTACTCTATTCCTAATAAAACTGTAAATTCTTTTATTTATCGAGATTTATGTAATTTCTACCTATTGTGCAGAAAGGATAAACATGCTCTACAGTTTTAATGCATCTACTTAAAATAAAGTTCGAATGTCAGGTCAGGTGGAACGACTTGGTAAGAGTACGCCCACAAAAGAAAATAATTCAGATATCCCACACCTGTAAGGCTGAAGACGCGACGGCTAACCCTCAGCGAAATCAACGGGGTCCTCAGATACTCCGATCTGGGCATCAGTCGGATCGGACCAAGGATCAGACTCGTACGGGATCTGCTGATCTGAAATTACATAATTTAAACTAATTAAAATCTACGCTAGACTATATTAACCCTCGTTCCAATTAATTTGGTTACGTTAATTTCTTGATTATTTTGGTTTGATAAAATTTTCCGAATTAGTTAGTCGAACTGCACCGATTCGGTTAGATATGGATCGTTCACCTTCGCCTAATTTAGTTTAATTTCATTTAAATTATATAGTACCATTAATAATCTAATTTGAAGTTAATTTATTTGTTAACTACAATTGTCGAAACGTTCACAAATTAATTAACCGAGTTACCTAGTTCGAGTTACGATAACTATGCGTGTTCTACTTAATTTAATTTATTCTAATTACTTAGTTAATTGGGGTTTCGTTCTTACGTGAACCATAAGCATTTCGTATTGTTTGAATTTCAAATAGGAAATTAATTTTATAATTTAAAAGTCTCTAATGCTATTACATTACAAAATGTGCAATTTGTTTAGTTATTATTAATTGTGTATTTAATTTAGTAAAGTTTACTTAATTTATATTTGAGATGCGAAATTTAGTTATAATATTTTAAAATGAAATCTTTAATGAATTTACGCATTTTTTTACTATTTCTAACTAAATTGCGAAAGTCGTTATTTGGTTACTATTCTAATTATGCCGTTAATTCGCTATTTCAAATCTAAGTATAAAAATAATATTTTTCGTTGCTAATTAATTGTCCTTATTAATTAGCAACGAAATTTCATTTAGTATTAGAAATATTTAAACAGTATTAATTTAGAAATAAAACTTGTTATTAATTTGTTAATAGTATTTATCGTGTTGGGTGTTTTTATTTTAAATTTAATGTTTTTCGGGATCATACATTGCCCATTCGGATCTTTGTATCTGCTCAAGTTATATTATGAGGTATCGTACCCAGGGCTTTACTAATCATCTCCCGAGCTAATTTAAATTTATATAAGCATCCGATTTTTATTCGATTCCTTATAAATCCTAAATTTTACCAGCCGCATTTTTATTTGACGATTTTGCTTATTTTGGAAAATTTCCAAATTTCATAATTTTCTTTCTTTTCCTTTTGTTATCCATTTTTATTTGAAATTTAGCCAAGCCCAAAAGTAAAGGCTCCAGAGGCCTATTTTATTTCAATTTTCTCAACCCAACAGCAAAGAGGCCGAAGTGTCATTTATTTCCAATATTTTTATGCATTTTAGCCCCTCAAGAATTTAATTTCGCATAAGGACTGGAATTTTACAAAATCAGCCCCAACTTATAATGATTTCCAATATGATCCCTGTCTGGTCAAAGTCTGGTAACAAATCAAAGAACCATACACAACTGGCACCAGCGGTGTCACTGGACTGGTACCAACTGGTACCAGCATCACGCAACCACAACAACCGAAAGAAATCACAACAATCACACAACCAGCACAAGTCAGAACCCAGGCACACTCAGGAAAATCTCCAAACAACACATCTCCGACTGGTACCAGCACCGGTACCAGTAAAACCAAAAACAACATAGCACCATCACAACACACAAGAAACAAGCACCAGCAAGCACAACCGCCCACACCGACTGGTAGCAGTAACGGTACCAGTAAACAACAAGCAACAAAGCACACCACAAGCATCACAGCAACTAAAGCGGAAAGACAAAGGGGGTTCCAAATCCCTTACCAGAAAAAGGAAAGGGAAGATCAACAAGCACAGCACCAGAAACGGCACACCAGCAACGATGCCACACCAGAATGACACCGCCAAGCACCAGGCTCAGCACAGAAGGCACCACCAGACAGCAAAACAACACCAGAATAGCATCGAAAACAGGTCCAAGGTCACAAGCAAAAATTGAAACCCTAGGGTTTTCGAGAATCGCAAGCCACAGGGAAAAACAGAAAAGAGGGCGAGAGAGAGAGTTTTCTCAACACATGGATTAAGATTACTCGGTTTGCAAATTAACCAAATTGCTTTGGACTCAACGATTCGACTTTCCAGTTTAAATGGTTCAGTTAATAAATTAAGGTGTTATATTTCTGTTTAAATATTTAGTTCGATTGAATTTTTGAATTACTTTGATTTTTATTAATGGTTATATTTTTAATACAGGTCAATACAAATTAAATTAAATTTCACCTCAGTAGGCTCACTAATTACAAGGACTGCCACTGACTGTTTCGCAGCCATTGGTCCAATGGTTCATGCGACCCAATCTCTCTGACATCCAAGAAGTTCTCTCCAACTGTGGTTCAGAACTAAACCTTAGGTCTATCCGTGCCATGCATTTGGACATTTATCCAAAGCTCGCAACCAAGCCAGTGAAAATCTCCTTGTCAATGTCTGATGGAAAGATAATCTTCTTTTGATCAATATCTATGTTTTCAAAGATCTATATCACTTTCACCATTTCAATGAAAATCCAGTTATAATCTATGTTTTCTAATTTTTGCTCCCATTCTGTTCTACTGCAAAATGGATTTAGTGAACTAGTATTTGAAAGATATTAAATTTTTTTCCCCAATTGCACTGCTAGGATTTGCAAAATATAAAAGATACGATATACATTTACTTTTTCCACTTTGACTTGAGAACAATCATACCATATTATAAGGATATATTCCGAGCTGTGTTATAACAGTAATTCGATCTGATCACCCACATACATCAGCATGCAATAACCAAAATAGTTGCGGCGGAGCCGCAACGAAGCCACTAGTTTGTATTTATTTCCGAATGTTCAAAATTTTAGATTACCAATTTATTTGTGAATTGTCACCCATTAAAACTTTATTGACATTCTTTTATTTTTATTTTTTGTAAATCACTTATTTGTAATATTTTACAAGTTTTGTATTTCATTCTATGAAAATCTTATTGCAAATTTTTAATTTACGAATTTATATTTTTTATGTTATTTTGAGTAACAGGTTATATATAAATTTCAAATTTACTTGTTTATGATTGGTCATTTTATTTTTGTTGGACAAATTTAATTATCCATTAATTTGTCCTTAATAAACCCTTAGCATATGATTTATTATTAATTAATCATTTGAAAATTTCAGGTTATAACATGAACAGCCGGATGCAACGGCCAATTAGACGATGAATCAGCCGGATGCAACGGCCAATCAGACGGCGAATCAGCCGGATGCAACGGCCAATTCCATCTGAATTTTGAACTCATGATCTCTCACATAGAGATCATATACCTTACCCACTAGACCATGTAACATTGGGTCTCTAAATAGGGCTTGTCTATTTGTGGCTTGTTTCATCAGATGTAGCAATATGTTTTGGTCCTAGGTGTACAATATGTAGTACATGTCTTTGAGAATGCCATAAATAATTAGTTTATTCGGGATACTATTCTTATCTTAATATCTTTTAAGATATATTGAAAGAGAGTTCTATTTTTTCTTTCATATCTTTCTATTTTGAAAACTCTTTCAAAAAAAAAAAGTCTTGAAAAATGAAATGGATTAGGGCTATACGGACTCGAACCGTAGACCTTCTCGGTAAAAGAGATCAAACTTAATTTATTATCGAAATGATTCGAACTATTTCAAAGACCCAACATGCAATTTGTTGCATTAGCGTCATGTAGAGGTTTGCTGTCGGGTGCAAAACCCGTGACCCGGGTCCGGGTTGCTTGTGCCCGTACCCGACCCATCCCGTCCCGTGCTCGGGTTTAGACGGGTCACGGGTAAGCCGGGACGGGTCAAAATCCTACCCGAATCGGAAATTTTGAAAAAAAAAAACCCGTCCCTACCCGTGCCCGCCCGTGCCGTGCCCGTGCCCGTGCCCGTGCCCGTGCCCGTGCCCGTGCCCGTGCCCGTGCCCCCTACCCGCCCTACCCGCCGGTCCCCCTTTCAAATCAAATTTAAATAATTAAAACTTTAATCACATCAAATCCCATCAATTGATTCCAATTGATCTAAGCCATTGATTTTTATCGAGATTCGCACTTGTAAAAATATTTTCATTAAGATTTGTGCATGAAAAAATTTGAACGGTTAGGATTTAGTTAACAATTTCAATTTGAAATCATAGACAACGGTTTAAAATTTTCAAAATTCATTCCCCCCAAACAAAACCTCTTTAAATATACCCCAATCCCTCATATTTTTTCACATCTCAATATCTCATATTCTCATAATATTTTCAATCACTCTTTCTCTCAATCTCATTCTCTCAATTTTTTTTATTATTCTCAAAATTTAAATTTATTGTTAAAAAAAATATAGTTGTACATTTAAATCGTTCTACAAATCCGCAAACGGAATTACGAAGGTTTTTCAAAATCCCACGAGATTCGTTCTACAAAATTGAAGGTACATTTATTTTATAATAATTTGTAGTAATTGTTAGATAATTATATTTATTTTGTAGATAATTAGATTTATTTTATAGTAATTTGTAGTAATTGTTAAGTAATTAAATTTAATTTGTAGTAGTAATTAGATTTATTCTTGAAAATGTGAAGTAATTAGATTTATTTTAGAATATGTTAGAATTTATTTTGAAATTCGGATTTATTTTTAATAGGTTAAAAAAAATAGGTTAGATTTGTTTTTTTGAAATATGAAGTAATTAGATTTATTTTAGAATATGTTAGAATTTATTTTGAAATTCGGATTTATTTTTAATAGGTTCAAAAAAATAGGTTAGATTTATTTTTTTGAAATGTGAAGTAATTAGATTTATTTTGAAATTCGGATTTATTTTTAATAGGTTAAAAAAATAGGTTAGATTTGTTTTTTTGAAATGTGAAGTAATTAGATTTATTTTAGAATATGTTAGAATTTATTTTGAAATTCGGATTTATTTTTAATAGGTTAAAAAAAATAGGTTAGATTTGTTTTTTTGAAATGTGAAGTAATTAGATTTATTTTAGAATATGTTAGAATTTATTTTGAAATTCGGATTTATTTTTAATAGGTTAAAAAAAATTGTTAGATTTATTTTTTTGAAATGTGAAGTAATTAGATTTATTTTAGAATATGTTAGAATTTATTTTGAAATTCGGATTTATTTTTAATAGGTTTAAAAAAAAGGTTAGATTTGTTTTTTGGAAATGTGAAGTATTTAGATTTGTTTTTTTATATGTTAGATTTTATTTTGAAATTCGGATTTATTTTTAATAATAGGTTTAAAAATGGCAAGTCCTCCTCACGATCTTATCGGTCAATCATACCACGCGGACTGGATGTCCTGGTATGATTGTACCTTCCACCCGGACAATACTCTGAATATTTTAAAGTGTAAGGTAAACGGTTGCACACAAGATTTTACATATCATAAAGTCCTAGGTGTGAGTATCTTTAGGAAACATGCCGAAACTCACAAAAGAAAGGGTCAAAGACCGGTATAAATTTCTAACCTCTTTTATTAAATTTATAAATATTTCAATTATTTTTAAAATTATTCATTTTACGAAGAATTACTAACAAAAAAAAAGTTAGAACTCTGCCTATGTTATTTTACATAGCCGGTCCCAAGCCCGGAATAAAGGAAGAGGGTAGCTTTTATTTATAAATCTATTGTTTTAAAATAATTTAGTTTTAAAGATCAAATAATTCGTATTTAGATGTTTTAAAATAAAATGTTTGGAATCCCAATAATTATTAATTGTAAGATAACATTGTTAATATTTGTTAGTTAAGAGTTTGTTCAAGAATCAAAATTATATGAGGGAAGTATAAGATGCGAATCAAAATTATTAACTCATCAGTTTTAATATCAACACTGAATTTTATTTTTGTGACTTCTAATACGAAGTACAATATTTCACAAAAACTGATACATAAATAGACTCGAGAATGCACGTTACGATAAAAGAGCAAGGCCTCACATATTATATATGCTTTAGACAAATATTGTTTTTATACGATGCAACATAAAAAATATAGTAATTTCAATTATAATTTAACGACATGTAGTGTTACATCTTGAAAGTTTATTAAATAAACTTCAAACAACGAATTCAAACCGTTGAAATAGATCTCGAGTGATGTATTTATATATAAATGAATCGAAATCATATCTAATGAATCCATTTTTTTTTATGATTAAATCACTCAAGAAAAAAAAAAAAGAAAAAAAAAACCCGGGTCCGGGTTTGACCCGGACCGCCCGACCCGTCCTACCCCCGACCCGTCTTACCCGTACCCGAGACGGGCAAGGGTAAAAGGGCGGGTAAGGGTAAGGTTTCAAAAAAAAAACCCGTGTTGCCCGTACCCGAGTTACCCGTCCTACCCGACTTGCCCGTGCCCGACCCCGGATTTTTCCCGTCCCGCCCATCCCGTCCCGAGAGCAAACCACTAGCGTCATGGCACCAGAAAGCTACATTAAGCCCTTTTCCCGGTTGATTATGATTGATGGTAATAGATGCAAAAGGCTAGAATTAAAGTCGCCGACCGCATTTCATTATATTCCAATTGTTCATTTTACTTTATAGAAAATTAGCCACTATATTTTTTTTTCTGTTACTATATATCATCCTTATTAATTATTAAATTAGACATGTTCATAACAAATTTAAATAAATTAACAATAATATTTTCATGCTGAACAATAAAATACATATGTTAATTGGTTTAGCCGAACCGTTCAAACACTTTCATGTTAATATATATATATATATATATATATATATATATATATATATATATATATATATATATATTTTATACTTCTGACCCTTCCAGTATTAAATGTTTCGGCGCTGCATACTAGCACTGATTAATCTTACTCAAAATAAAGTTTATTATATACTGAACCCAAACATTATTGAAGTGATCATTAAAAATAATTGTGATAACATTTGCAACAAATTAAGGAATATGCGTATTAATTAGCTCCCATGTGGCTTTATTTTTTTATTTAAACCCCTTGACCGTGTTTTTAGTCCAGATTCATCAACAATCTCATCTCGTTGTCGGACATTATAAAATAATTGATCTACTCGTTTCTTGCAAGTTGGCATGCAAAATAATAATAATGTTAATAATTATAATTAATTTAGTACAAGTGTAGAACTTGTGTGTTAGTTTAGTTACCCATTTAGTCTAGTTTTTTCAAGGACTTCAAAATTGAAATGGATAGCTAGCTAGCGTCCATTGCTGAAATAACGGGTGTAAAAGTGTTTTTTACCAACAATATTATCGCGGATATTTCTATCGGTAATAGTGATACGTTCAGAAATAATATGTTTCTATCGGTGTATCTTCACAATAGTATTTTTTTTTACCCTCGTGGATACTGTCCCATTTTTGTAGTCGGCTTTAGAAGCTTTCCATGTAAATATTAGTTTGAACTTTGAAGGAATGTCTCAGTTTTTTCTACCCTTTTATATATCTTTTCGGATATATTTATTTGGTTAATTACAAAGGAAAGGATATAATTCAACAGGAATAGAAATGTATTACTCAATAATTAATTGAGAATCCACATTTATGAGCATTCGGTTATACTGTAGAAACAAATGTGAGAATATATATATTTTTCTTAAACTTCATGACTACACAGATGATTTACTTATTAAAAATGTTTAATTTTTATATTATATTTTTTACAGTTCTTCTTTTATACCAGACATGAAAAGAATAAATACTATAACTTGCTTTCCGTTGTAAAATAAGATATAAGCTGCATGCAATTTTTATATTAATTATAGATATCAGTTGGTGTTGGTTTTATCTCTAAAATGAATTTTATATTACTATTTTCATGAACTAACAAAAGACTTGCCAAACAAATATATATAGAGAGAGAAAGAAGAGTTTTCATCATTGAATTAGAATTCTTCCAATTGTTTATTTTACTAAGTACCTTAATTAAGGATACAACAAACGTTTATTATTTATTAAATCTAAATCCATCATTGCAACAACCTGGTGAGAGAGCATATAATTAAGGTATGCTCAACAATCAACACCAACCATTTTAATTGGGCTGTATGCATGATCCAGCCCAACACCAACCACCTTGATTCAAACAACTCCAACATATTTCCACATAATTACCTAAATTTCTCTTCTTTTTATCCAAAAAAGAAATTCAAAGTAAAATACTACAATAATTATACTAGATATAATTAAAACTAAGCACATTGATATCAAGACCAGGCACATGCAGTAGCGTTCATATAATAATAATATATAATAGTAATAAAAGAAATCCTATTTATGATTTATCCCTAATATTAATTTGCATTCTGATCAACATGTTGGCCTTCAGTCTGTAATCTCGTCCAGTAGCGTTTGTTCTTGTGCTAAATCCGAGGGAAATGAGCCCACTAAATATTTGATCATATCAATTACCAGTTCAACAAAAAAGAAAGGAAAAAAGGAATGGGAGTTAATTAGTATCTGCATTAATTCTTGAAGAAATTAATTAGGATATTGACAAGTTAAGTCAGTGATAACTGATAACACAATCTGTAAGAAGTAACTAATAAAGTTGAAATTAGGTAGTTAAATTAATTAATGTATATACGTTTTTAGCAGCATTGCTGAAGGCCTCCTTATGGCTGATATTTGGATCTCTTGCTTTTATCCTCCTTATCTCTTCCCTGTGTGATATATGTATACATCAAAATAAATAAGATCAGCTCTCAGGGTTTTAATTAATTATGATATTTATCTACTAATTACTCGAGTATGTGATGCCGATTCGTTAATTTCAAGGGTGCATAATGAGCTCCTTAACTGAAGTATAGATGTATATATGCATACAATATACTCCTGATGATGCAAATTAAGGGATGATTTATACAGGTTTATATGTTAGCAATGATATTAAGGTGAAATATACATACATACCTAATGAAACAGTTGTACGTAGAGGGAGCCCGCTGACGCTTTTCTGGAGCTGTACAAATTAATTAAATAAGGAGAATTAATTGAGTTTCAACATTAGAAATAATGAAAGAAAGAAAGAAATCTTTTAACAAAAGGGAAAATAATTTGGGAGCTAGCTTAAATAATGATTGAATCATATGAACATTATAAGAAATGAATAAATGATATTAATTAGATACGTTTGTTAATAAGTGGAAGTGCAGTAACAGGTGTAGTACTGCTCTCTTGATCTGCCTCTTCTCCCTCTTCAGGCCCATCAATTCTATTTTCACAAAGTTTAGGTACCGCTTGTACATCTGATCCGCAATTGTTCTCCTAAAATTTGACATTAATTAACCATATTATATAATGTATAATTCTAGTATGTTACACACGTATGTACTCAGAGGGAATCTACCTATATCTAGCTAGAGTATATATACTAGTGTGTGTGTGTGTGTTTAGAGTATATATACTAGTGTGAGTATAATTCTAGTATGTTCCTGATTATTAGCCCTATCAGTATCGCCTCTATATCTGTCCCTGATGTGCATAAACGACCGTCCCTGCATGATACCTATTTTTCTACTAGTGTGTAGAGACTAGAGAGATCTATAGAGAGAGTTCAAAGTTGTAGGGAGAATTAAACCGTAAAAGGGAAGTAGAATGGCATGGTTGGAGGGAGGCAGATGGAGAGAAGGGCGGTGCAGTGGCCGCACATCACTGTTGCCATTCTCATCAAGCTCTTACTGCACGGAACACCGACCTTCAATCATGCATATAACAATAACAATAACTATAAATTAGTTATATGCACCAGCCATTATACTCATTAATTTAGTTGTATATTATGTATATATATCAAGTATATATAGACTTAGGCTTCATATCTGATTGAGCAATCAGTTAGTATTAATTATAAATTAATGAATTAACTCAGTAGTAATTAAAGTACGTAGGAATTCAGTAATATGCTACGGTACCAGTAGGATGGTGGTGCAGAAGCTGCATTGGACATAGGTGATATAGCCCGGTTGCTGCAGCTCCTCCTCCTCCTCATCATCATCATCATCATTTGCATGATCCCATTCTTTCTCCATGATCTGCGTATATATATAGCTATTTCTTATTATTTGTTATACATATATATATATATAGTACGTACATACGTAGGTAAATTTATTTCAGCTAGTTGCTGGTTGCTAATACTTAATGCTAGCTAGCACTCAAATAAAATTAATGTGAAAATAATGTCATGGCCACAGGCCCACATTTCTATCTTATATAGATTATATATATATGGAGTATAGAACAATAGCAGGAAGGACGGTTGGGTACTGGTCTCTACAGTAACTACTGGTCGAAAAAGAGAAACATTTAATTAAAAAACTGCATGCCATTAATTAAACAACAGCTACGAGAGTCAGTAATTAATTAATGACAAGAAAAGGACTGCATGCCTAGCTCGGAAATTTATATTTAAATGGTGATGTTATATCTGAGAATTCTATTGATTGGTGTGCCCTCAGCTTTATCAAGCTAACTCTCTAATTAATTCTATACTATTTCATTTTCACCCTCACCGATACATATATACATGCCACAGAGTAGTATATATATATGGTACTTTTTTCTACACACACACATCGATATCCATCCATCCATATATGTTGTGTGGAAAATTAATTAATTTAATCAGATAATCCAATTAATTATCATATATCTTAATTATTACTTAATTACCATCCCCAGTACATGTACAGCGCACAAACATCCTTTCTGATCATTAAATAACTAATCAACTGCTTTTATATATGGTGACACGTAGCTAATCATTAAATAACATGCTGCTTTTCATTAATTCGTCTCTTGCTGTCTCTGTACTGCATGCAGATGAGACCACTAGTTGCATGGAAGCTGTTGTTACTACTTGCTAGATATATATATACATGTCCCGAAAAAGGAAATTGAATTGAGTGTCAAATCAAAGATGCATGCCACAAAAGGAGAAAATTAAAAGAGATCTAGAAACCGATGCATGCCACAAGAGAAGATAAAATTAAAAGAGATCTAGCTAGAAACTTGAATTAATTTCACCTGACGACTCTGAATGCTCTCTTCCATTTAATAAGATTCCATACCAGTATCTGCCCTGTCGGTTCCCAAAATACATTTTCATTGGTCACATCTCACATGTCATCTCATGCATTAATTATTAGATATCCACTGCTCGGGTATTTCTCAAGTACTAGCTAGTTTAATTTGAAAAATCTCTCCGTGCGGCCGTTCGGCAACAAATTAAGAATTAAGAGTGAAGGACTAAGAGTTTAAAGAGCGCTAAGAAACCGATGTTCGGTTGTCTTAATCTGTGGATGAAGAATTAAATACTTAAGGAGGGGGTATAAGTGCCTTAAAGTCCAGACGATCCTTGCGGATGCCATAGTTTATGACGGGCGATCGATTAGCAATGAACAAAAAAAAATAGATGTCGTTATCTATATATGGAGTTCATGTCCTGAACATTACACACCATGAATTTCAGCCCCGCAGTTTTTTTTTTTTTTTTTTAAGTCACAGATGCCTTCTTTTCTTTGTCTCTCTACTCATTTTTTATGTGCCTCCTAGATAAGAAACACCATATCGGAAATTTGGAGGGAGGCGAAGAGGCAGGAAAGATTGGAAATTATGAGGGTAAATTTACATGGGTGGGTTTCATAGAAGTATTTTGTCAAAAAAAAAAAAAAAATTGAAAACAAAATATTTTGTGTTTGAATTTTTCAAAAAACATATTAGTTTGTAAAATTTCCCGGCTCATAAAGCTTCTAATTTTCACAAAGCACATGAGCTGTTGTTTACTAGCAGCCTTTATTTGAAAAAAAAAAAAAAATTATCGGACAATTCCAAGATTGTGATATTATTTCTTTTAAATTTTTGGCTCTACACTCTGAAAATAAAAAGATAAAATTTATTACTAGGAGATGTCCAGTTTAGAGATATAGATTAATATAATTTTGATTTTCAATTTCGTAAATAAATATTATTTGACCCAATCAAGGAGAATATATATAAAATAATCCGGTAATTAAGTTTCCAATTAATTTTGCTTTAATACGATTCCAATTCCAATTAATTTTTAATCCAATCTGCATGAAATTTAATTCTGGATAGCTCTCTGAATGTTTTTATTTATAGTCTAATAGTTACTATATTTTAAATTACTTTTATATATTTTATTTTTTCTAAAAAAAAGTTTACAACAATTCTTTCTTGGTTTTAAATTATTTATTGTTTTAAAAACCTATTTGAGTAAGTTTGATTATCATATTAAGATCTTCAAACACTTTTGAGTTATAAACCAATGTATATTGAATAATTCTTATTTTAATTGCTTTAGAATATTTTAAAGCCAGCTTATATAACAATTCTTCAATGTTTAAACAATAAAGTGAGAATAATGCTATGCGTATTAATTTATGGGATTATAATATAATACAAGATATTAGATTATTTATACAATGGAACTCTCCATTTCACTGGAGATCAACACAGCTTTACTGGAAATTAACACATAAATTAATCAAGTTGTTCAATTTGTTTAGAATATAATAATAGCTCTAACCGGGTATAGATAAGAGACAAAATTGCATTGCCTTTATATAGCCTTCTCTGTAAATTGTAACAAAAAATAAAATAGAAATGAAACAATTTCTTTTTTAAATTTTTCTCTAAATTTTTACAAGATCATTTTAAACAAACTTTATAGAGTTAATTCTGTCAATTTACTTCTTGAAAAACATCTCAAGAAAATATTTCTTGTAAATGAACGGTATATCGATCAACACACTATACAGTATGACATCCGGATAAAGGCGACAACTCTATTAAACGTATAATTAGAATAATAAACTCAAATCCACTTTTACATATAACACAATTTGAATATTAAACCTCATTATCTTATTAAATGATTTATAATAAGTTTGATTTACTCTAACATCTTAAAAAAAGAAAACTGTAATAAATATTCTCTAAAATAAATAATAAATATCATTCTCTAGTCTCCTTTTCCTCCTGATATCAATTCCAATTATATGAATGATAAGCTCATAAAATTATTTAAATTTATTGATTTTTAAAAAATAATTCATGCATGAATGCCTAATGAAAAAAAATAATTTTGTTCTCACGAACTGTCATGAAATCTTATTTATATTCAAATATTATAAATCGAAGCCCACCCTATGAAACCTCTTTTGCATTTTTGAAGCCCATAACAATTTGAAGCCCACCACATGTAATATTTCAATATATTTTTTTTACAAGTGTTGAAATGAAATTAAAATTTTAGAGTAAAGTCAAATTAAAGACATAAATTAATAGTTCATTAATTAGATTAGGTGTTGTATCTTTAAGAAACTTCCAATTTTTTCATGCGTATGAAATAAATTCAACGAACCAAATATTACAATTTGGAACTAAATATTACATAAGTGTTCCTTTTATTTTTCTATCATCTTTATTTAATTATTAATACTCTTTGTATATATATATATTTTTCATGTTAAGCTTATTAATTATATTAATATTTATATTAAGTATGAAAGTCAAAGTGAAAAATCACAGTACCAAATACGAGGATCAAACTGATTATATAACAAACAATTTCTTAAATAATATCGATGAAATTTTTTTATAAGACTTAGAAAAAGGGTAAATGTTAGGGGTACTGCGGCGAGAATCAAATATTGATTCTGTCTGTTTGATTCATTTTGTTGGAATCAGTACTGTCGCTCACGATTTTATAGTCTCTCTAAAAATAAAAAATAAAAATTAATCTGTCCGTTTTGTCGAAAGGTAGAATGATTTATAACTTTAATTTTGGTCATGTGTCTTTGTAAATTCAACTCTAAGATCTATCAGTTTGATTTCAAATGACGAATCTAAACTGTTAAAACTAGTGTTGTAAATAACGGTATGCGTTCGTTGGATGGACAAAGTACCACCAAGCGATTAATAAAAAATAAACTAGAATAATCGGTCATAATCGAGAATAATCAACCAATTAGTTGGAAAAATCTATGATGGTTTGATCACCGCCAATGACTAATCCGTCTAAACGAGAATCAATCTAAACAGACATTTTTTACAACACTAGTTGAAACCCGTTTACATTACAAGTGATGCACCTTACATAAGAAAATTTTAAAAAATTTAATTAATTTAGCATAGAGTCAAGTGGTCAAAATGTTCTTAAATTCACTAAGGTGTTTGATAAGTTTAGTTCCGAAATTTATTGTATTAGTTTTAAATGACGAATTTAAATCGTTTAAATCTATTTATTTCACAGCTGATGAATTTACATACAAAATTTTAAAATTATTTTACTATAAAATCAAACGGTTAAAATTAAAAAAATTATAAATTAATTTTAGTATATTTATTTTTAATTATCTTTTATCATTAGATTTTATACTAAATTAATTTAAAACTAAAAAGAATGTATGTAATTTATCAAATAGATTTATTTCAACGGTATAGAAAGAACACCGCAGTTCGTTTGTTGATAGAACATCGTAGGCTTTAACGTAAGGTAAAAAAAAAAAATCCCGACTTGCTGGAATTCGAATCCTCTGAGATATCTCAAACTTTGCGTGACTTTCTGGAATATCTCAATCGTTCAAATACATTATGCACGAACTCAAAGCTCAAATAATACTGCCTTCTACAGTTCCCCGAATAGGCACCGGACACGTCGGCCACCCAAAAATTGAGATATCTCAGAGGATACGCACCCATTGCTGGAGATGGTGGGGTCCACTCCAGGATTCTTATGGTCAGAACCAGCGACAGCATTCTGCATTCGAGTGAAAGAAAGAAATAAGTTCCCAAAATCATTCAAAATAAAATGAAAAAGGAAAGAAAAGGGGAGGGAAGATTGATAATAGATAATAGAGAATAGAGAATAGATGGGGTTTTATTCTCCACCTCATTCTTACTGTCGTTCTTCTTTTTGGAACTGGAATTGCAATTGGGATTGGAGTGGGAATGGGAAATTGAGTATTAGGAGCCCTGTGTTGGTATATCTATCCACCACATCAACAAAAAGAAGATTAAATTCAATAAATGTTTCCTCCTCATCATCATCAGAATCTGACAAGGAGAGGGAGAGGCAGCGACTGAGCAGGAGCGCCGCCTATTCCCTTCTCAAGCAACAACTCTCCGTCGCTACCAAGTTCGAGGTGTTCATTCCCCACCTTTCACCTTTCACATTTCACATTTCCTTTCCCTATCCTATCCTTAAACTGTAATTAATATGATTTTTCTTTCTGTTGGATTAATTTGGTAAGAAAAGGACTATAAGGAGGCAGCTAGATTGAGGGATTCATTGAGAAGATTTGAGGAAGAGGAACCTGTCTTGCGCCTCCGCAACTTGCTCAGGAAAGCTGTCCAAGAGGAGAGATTTCAGGTATTCTTATTTATTTATTTTTTTAAAAGCTGACTAACAGTCCATATTTATATTGAAGCAAAAAGATATACAGGCACAAAACTACTTCAACTGGTACAATCCAGTATACCTAATAATTGAAATAAAAAAAAGTATACCTAATAATTATCT
Source organism: Carex cristatella (assembly GCA_024447775.1). Taxonomy (NCBI): domain Eukaryota; kingdom Viridiplantae; phylum Streptophyta; class Magnoliopsida; order Poales; family Cyperaceae; genus Carex; species Carex cristatella. The sequence continues at coordinate 1,509,446 of JAJHPF010000016.1, forward strand.
AATCTGAAAAACCCCTGGGTGCTTGTATTTAGGTATTCTTATTTATTTATATTTTGCTGTTATATTTCTTTTCTTTTTATAAAGTTATCTACTTAGCTCTTAATAGCAATCAGGTTAAAATAAAATAAAATGCATGTTTGGTTTTTGTGTGGAAAAAACAGGAAGCGGCAAAATACAGAGACCAGTTGAAGGAATTAGCACCCCATGCGCTTCTCAAATGCTCTAGCGATGCAACCACTCTGGTAACTATCTATGTATTTATATCTGTTGCATTATTAACAATATCAGTAAGGAAATTAAATCATGAATGAAGGAAGGAACCAATGAATTAAACAATTTAACTATCTATGCGTTTATATCTGTTGCATTATTAACAATAACAGTAAGGAAATCAAATCATGAATGAATGAAGGAACCAATGATTTAAACAAGTAAATTGTGAATTTTGGGCCCCTATCCAAAGGGCATACGGGTGCAGGTGAGGAGCGTCTACATGGAGAGCCGGAGCCGACCGACGGAGGGACAGTTCTTCTACGCATACCGCATCAGGATCAGCAACAACTCAGGGCGGGCGGTGCAGCTGCTGCGGCGGCACTGGATCGTGACCGACGGGCGGGGCCGGGCAGAGCATGTGTGGGGCACAGGTGTGGTAGGGCAGCAGCCCGTCATTTCCCCGGGGTCTGCCTTCGAGTACTCGTCGGCCTGCCCCCTCGGAACCCCCAGTGGCCGTATGGAGGGCGACTTCGAGATGAAACCACTGCTGCTCCCCTCCTCCTCCTCCGACGATCACTTCTTCAGTAGCACAAGCGGCAGTGGCCAAAACACAAGCACAAGCACGAGCACCTTCAATGTCGCCATCGCCCCCTTCTCCCTTTCTGTCCTTGGCGATGATGACTGCTCTTCTTCCTCTGCTTTCCTTTATTAATATCAATCAAAAATTAATTGCTCTTTGCCTGGCCTTATATTTAGTCTGTACATTTTGGAGAAAAACTTAAAAAAGCTGAACAAATATATTAGATGATAACATATCAATATGTGTATGTCTACATGTATGTTTGTATTAATATACACCCTGCTTTGATAAGACTATTAAGGGCAAAACCAACATTTAGAGAAGTGTCCATTATTTCCATAAAAAAAAAAAAAAAAATTTAAGATAGCAATATCTCAGCATTGGATTCTGAGTGGTTAATTAATTCCTTTAAAATTGTTCTTGCAAGGATTATACTTGATAAATGGTAACTGTCCATGCTAAACTCCACTTGGTTTGGGAACGGAGATAACAAATCATTTGAATTTTAACGGTTCTTTATTTTCTTTTTCTGTTTCTTTGTTTGAAATGCATCCATGATATGCTAACGTTAACGCATTAGCATAGCTCCACTTGAACTGTATATGCATGAAATGTTTCTTATTCCATTTTATGTGCTTGTTTTGAGGATTCTCTGGATCTTGCTTCCGTGCAAGTTAATGTAAGAAATGCAATTTAAAGGAACAGACTAGAATTTGGCACCATATACCAGTCTAGCTACCAGAAAAATCTAATCTATAGATTAAATTAATCAATTTAAATAGCAATTCAACTCCTTTTGGGTGCATGGATCATTAAGACGCAATCATAACCCAATTTGTACTCGCCCAACCCATTTTGTGTAATTTTCTACATTTTTTTAGTTAAAGAAAGTGATCGCTTCTCTTTTAGAATAGATCACTGATTGTCAATCCGGTTAATACAAAAGCCAACCATAACCAGATGATCCACACGATCAGGAACAAGATAAGCACACATGCACACACACAGGCGCAAACAACGAACTAATCACAAAAGAAGAAAACTAAGAAGAGAATACATAGAATCAAAATTAAGAGGGCCTTAATGGTTTTACTATATAGGTTTCTAGCAATTTAATTAGTAACATCCAGCACCATTTTTCATTTGTAGAACACTGGACTCTGACCCCCAACTATGCTTTTCCTCGCTGGAACCAACTCCGGTTAAATTAGCAGGCCCCATTTTCCGGTACTTGCCGGCCTGAATCTTATCTCCATTTCTGACCTGTTTGTTGCTCCCTTCACAGTCTGAGCTTGATACTGACAAAACTCGCCAGTTGCTCCAAATCCTCACCATAATATAAAGCAATGCTACACATACAACTGCTGAGACCAAAACAATCACAACTATTATGCCCGCAACCTCAGCCTTCACCAGACTTTTCCCCTTACTGACGGGTGGGCCCATGCAAGGACCCATTGGCGCACCACATAAACCATTGCCGGCAAATGAATTCTCTGGAAAAGATGACAGTGCAAGTGGAATTGTACCCTGGAGAATGTTGCTTGATAGATTTAACCGGTGCAAACTTGTCAGTCTCGCAAGAGAATCTGGCACCGGACCTTGTAGCTGGTTAAAAGAGAGGTTCAGCCTCTCTAGTTTTACAAGGTTGCCCAGTGTATCAGGGATTTGGCCTGAAAAGTGATTATAACTTAGGTCTAGTATTTCTTGTAGCTCGGTCAAACTGCCGAGTTCTTTTGGAATGGGGCCTGTCAGGTGGTTATCTGACAATCTGAGTTCATAGAGCTTGTTGCACTGTTGAATTTCGGGCGGCACTGGCCCAGAGAGATTGTTAATTTGTAGGTTAAGTACATTCAACAAGCTGAGTTTACTGATCTCTTGAGGGATGTGGCCGGTAAGTGAGTTGTTATATAGAGCCAACTTAATAAGGGACGAGCACTTGCCAATTTCTTTCGGTATCTCTCCGCTGAAGCTGTTGGACGAGAGGTCCAGTTCCCCGAGAGATGTCAAATCCCCAACCCAATAAGGTATCGTACCCGCCAAATTGTTTCCATTCAAAAGGAGATGCGTCAGTCCCTTGCTGTTGGAGAGGCCCAGCGGAATTTCGCCAGAGAGGCAGTTGTGAGAGAGATCAAGCGAGTCCAGCTGCTGCAGCAGGCCCAATTGGGAGGGAATGGGTCCTATCATCTCGTTGTGGCCTAATCGGAGTCGGGTCAGGTTTCGTGATCTGAAGAGCTCCGGCGGGATCTGACCCGAGAAAGAATTATTGGTCAGGTCAAATACTGTCAGAAGAGGGGACCCGGTAAGGGGTTGTATACTTCCATTGAATTTGTTGTGGGACAAATTGATGATGGAGAGGTTTGTAAGCGAAATCAGAGATGGTGGTAAGGGGCCCGCAAGAGAGTTGTTATACAGTGTTATCAGTTTGAGTTGTGTAAGAAACCTGAACGTATCGGGTATGGTACCCGTTAAGCTATTGTCGGCCAATGCCAACTGTTGTAGACTGTTGCAATAACCGAGGCTTGGCGGGATGGGTCCGGAGAGGTCATTTTGCCTCAGTTGTAGCACCACCAGCTTCTTCAGCTTCCCCATCTGCTCAGGTATTATCCCGCTAAACTGGTTCCCGAAAAAATCGACTTCTTGCAGGCTGGTGCAGTTTGTCAACTCTGCTGGTATTCTACCCGACATCTCATTTTCGTACAGAAATAAGAGAGCAAGTCTCTTCAGCTTCCCGATTTCAGAAGGGATCGAATCCGTCAGATGGTTGTGATAGAGAGATAATATCTCCAAATTGGTCAAATTCCCAATCTCATGTGGAAGAGGGCCTGTCAAGCTGTTATTATGCAAAGCCAGATTTACCAGGTCTGTAAGCTTATCTATGCTGTACGGTATAGAGCCAGTGAGGGTATTATTTGAGAGGTCAAGGGATTCAAGGGAGGTGCAGCTGATAAGCCCATCGATGGTTCCGGTAAGTGCATTCCCGGCAAGAAAGAGGTTGCGCAAACCTGAATTGCCGGGGCAGAGATTTCTTGGGATTTCGCCTTGTAGCAAATTACTAGAGAGGACCAGGAATTCAAGATTGGTGAGGTGGGTTGTAGAGATGTTGAGTAGACCGGACAGTTGGTTACTTGACACGTCCAAAATCTGTAGCTGGTGCAACAGGTTCAACTCCTCAGGTATATTGCCTGTGAGTCGGTTACCGAACAAGTACAGGTGTTTCAGATTCGTGAGATTGCCAATGTCTGTTGGGATTTCCCCAGTAAGGCGATTGTTCGCTAGATCGAGAGTCTGCAAAGCACCGAATTGACCAATGAAGGAGGGAATCTCTCCTTCTAGCATGTTGTCATTTAATGAAATAACTTGTATCAGAGTGCACTGCACAAGTTGGTCAGGAATGGGACCGCTGAGGCTATTATTTTGCAAACTCAGGACCCTCAGTTGCCTCAAGTCACCTAACTGGGGTGGTATTGTACCGTTCAACCGGCAATAGGCGAGGCCAAGAGTTTGAAGATCGGTGCAGTTTCCGAGAGTTGGCGGTATTTGTCCATATAACCCGTTATCACCTATCCTCAGCATATTTAAGTTCCGTAAGTGGCCAAGCTCTGGAGGGATGAAACCAGAGAGTGAGTTTGAGTAGAGAAAGAGAACCTGTAGATTTGAGAGCATGCCGAGCTCCCTTGGTATTGGGCCTGAGAGAGAATTGGAAGATAAATCGAGAAACTCAAGGGAGAGAAGACCGCCTATTGCGGGTGAAATAATGCCTGATATCCCGCTGCTGGAGAGGTTGAGGCCCATTACGCGGTCTTCATTCTGAGTGCAGAAGACACCGTGCCAAGTGCAGACACTGGTGGGCATGCCCCAACTGGAGAGTACAGCATTTGAACTCGGTCCAGTGAGGGCCGACTTGAATGCAAGTAAGAGCGCAGCTGCATCGGTATGGTTATCAGCAGTTGCAGTAGCAGTAGCAGTAGCAGTAGCAGTTGCTGGGGCAGAGGAGATAAGGAAGCATGTGCATGTACATATGCAGATGCATATGTGGAGGAGGAGGGGGGCAATGGGGAAGTAACGGCAACGTCTCTCAATTTGATCCATACCAACCAGAAAGAATTAAATTACTAGCTAGTCCCTGCCTGAGAGAATCAATATATATATGTTTAACTCGATCACACACCCAAGAGGGGGAAATGAGATGACAAGGGAGAGAGTTAATTTCTGGATGTTGTTGTTTTAATTAATTAGTTGGATGATAAAGAGGGAGAGGGAGAGGGAGAGATGGCTGGATTTGGTTGGCAGTGCATGGCGTGGCTAGCTAGCTGCAGATGACACTACACACTTGTTCAAGTTCAGCTTCAGACAGAGAAATAAGAGAGAGATGAGAGAGGGTAGTAGACAAATGACAGTTTTATGCATCTTATCAACAGCGTTAATCAGTTCAATGATATATTGATATTAGTATTTTATTATAGTCAAAATAGATGTAGCCTTTTGGGACCTCACCCCAGCCCCAAGGTTTAAAAGCCTCTTAACTTTGTGTTACTTGTTATAAATTAAGTGCCGCTTGGCTCCCTTTTTTTTACTCTCTCTCTCTCTCTCTCTACACTTGCACCTACTTTCATCTACAGTCCACCCAAGAAGATACAACACATAATTTTGTGGGTCTTTCATCAATCTAATATCATCCATGCATCAATGATTCTCTTCCTATTATTGTACCTAATGAAAGTGCAACATGACCACTGAAAATATTAATTAGATTGTTATTATTAAGGTTTGGTGGCCAACTGATCAACCTTGTCCAACATGACCACTGAAAAGTGCAAGAAAATTTTCAACTAATTAATACGATATCATAATCATATTCTGGTATAATGTTTTTTTGAGTATGGATTTTGGACAAATTAATATGCATAATTAATTATTGGTGGCAGTCAAGCATGCTTTGTTCAAATGCATGTGAATTAATGTATGTGGGATTCATATAATGCATGCATGCTTCACTTGGATATGCAATTAAATTAATATTATATATAGTCCTTGCGTATCCATTCAGATCATAAGAAATGAAACAAACGGGGGAAGGAAGCCACCAAAAGAGCTATAACAACCCCGTTCGTCTTTTAATCTGCCGCTCCTGTGTGACTCGATCACATAATTGAAACAGCTAATTAATTTTATGAAATGAAAATGAAGTGTCGACAATGTTGACGAGTGAGAAAATATGAAAAAAAAAAACAAATGAACTGGGTCCCAAATGGTAACACCTAATTACGATAAGAGGATGGATTGATTGATCCATCTCTGACTTCCTTCACTTAGATTCGGTTCGAAAGGAAAACGCCAAGCCAAATACTGACACTGACGCTACAATTGCATTATATTTGGTTCCCTCTGCTCATCTTTCGCCTTTCCTTTTCCTTTTCAACCTCTCCTCTGTCTTCTCTCATATCAATTGCGAGGATCACGCACTTTTTCTTAGAGTTGGTATAAATGTTCCACACAGTATCTCATGGATCATTTAAAAAAAAAAAATTAAATTCTAAGACAACTGTCTAGTTTGACAAAATTTCTGCTTGAACCTCTTCTATGTATTTTTCTTTTATGCCTAAGAGCTTTTCATACAAAATAAAAAAAAAAAAAAAATTCTTTTCAATTGTTAACCTTTTTTTCAAGTAGAACTGATTAGCAATCACTTGTACTATATCTATTCCCTATTTTATTTGTGTTTTTTACTTATTTCAATCTTCGTTGTAAATACTTCATAGAAATGCTTCTTGTAATTCTAACAAAACAATGTAACCAATCAAAGTTAATACAATAGGAGCTTGACTCATATTTTTTACTCAAAAAAGAAAAAGAAAAGGGCATTTCTCAATTTCCACGTCTAATTATTTTTCTTATTGAGAAGAAATAAAGAAATCCACACAATAAATGAGGCTTTTGACTGATTAATGAAATTATGAATCTGTTGAGAAATTATGAGGTACTAATTGTATTTATATGTTTAGTGGAGTTTTGTAGTATGTGGAAGAGAAACACAAGATTACTCTTGAAAATTTTGCTTTTCCATTTGTTTGTTACATTTCAATTAAGTTAAATGACACCTCTATTTTTTGTACTCTTAGAAATATTCCATACCTATTACATCATAAAACAATTTATATATTTCTAAAAAAATACAGACCACTTCATTTTGACACACAGTTTTAGACTCCAAGGTATTTTTCCTGCAATATTATAGAACATGGATATTTTAAAAATACTAAATTAAATTTATTCCTTCAATACCTTCAAGGACTACTATTAATGATTTATAGCAAGGTTCTAAATAGCGCGCTATAGCAATTTCAAACCATAAAAGCTATGGCGCTATTGACGCTATTGCGCGTTATATGGTAACAACGTCGTTTTTTTTAGCTGCTCTGCCATAACGCGATAAACACTATTTAAACATTTGATTTATAGTAAGATATATAATGCACATTATAACTTGTATATATGACTCCATTTTCAAATGAAGCAACCGTGTCTTATTACAATGGAAAACCAATAACGGGTTTGTAATTAAGAGCATCATTGGAAAATCTACTACCGACTTTTGATTAACAAATTAAAATGGAGAGATGTGAATTTTGAGAGGAGATGGACATGCTCAAAATTAAGCAAGTCAAGATTATTTAGTTAGGGGAGTGCTTTACAGAGTATATCTCAACCACCCCCTTTGATTTGGAAAGCAAAAGACAACTAGATGCTACCTACGATCATATCAATGGATTTGCATAGGCACCGTTGCTAACTAAACTAACCAACCATTCTATTTCTTTTTATTTTTATTTTCCTTTTATTGATCTCTCACTTTTAACGAGTTGACTGTTGCTTAAAAACATTAATTAGAAGTCATCGTTGTTCAATCAAAATGATAGCTTGAAACTTCAAAAAGATCACTAGATTATAAAATTACATTTCTACCATACCTCATTTAATATATCTGAAGAGAAGGTAACTAGGGAAAGTAAGAGTATATGCAGTATATACTAGGCATTCATATATGTTTTAGCAGAAAGCGCATGCATGGGCCGCTAGAGAACAATATGATGTATTTAGGGTCTTGAATGTCTCAGACCAGCCCGTCTCAGCCCATTTAGCGTCATAAGAGCATCTCCAACAATAAAAGGCGGATGCAATTGCAAACAGCTGTCAATTTAAAAATGAAAGCGCCTTCAAATCTAATTTCAAGAGCTCTACATTCATGCAATTGCAAATTAATTACATTTATGCCACATCAGCGTTTTTTTATTTATTATTCCTCTGACCGATACCAAGTATTTTCAGCGACACCCCTCCCTCTCCACCCTCTCTGTCTCTCCCCACGCTGCCTTCTCTCTCTTTTTTCTAAGGTCATTTTAAGTACACCCTCCCTCTCCCCCCTCTCTGTCTCTCCCCACACTGCCTTCTCTCTCTTTTTTTTTCAAGGTCATTTTAAGTAACAATTGCTCTGCAAAACAACCTTAATTGAATAAGAATTTCAAGAAACAAAATTTGAGCAACTTCAGACATTCATTTCTTGTCCATCTCTTCCTTTCTTCTCCGTTGTAATAATTTGGGCATCACCATTCAAGCCAATTTCACATTAAAATTCAATGTTCTTGGCTACTGGTACAAAGCCACCAGTACCAACACCCAAATTTGTCACAGAAACCACTCAAATTAAGATTCTAACATATAAATATTCAGTACAAAAAAACAAACCATACTGCAAATCCTCTATCTGCTATTAATATCTCTCAAACCGCTAAAAGTCGCTATTCACTCTGTAACAAATTGCCTAAATTAAATACATACAAAAACAGATAAATATAACAAAGCCTCGTAAATCAAAGCAATAAACTCCTCAGACAACATAGAGTTTTAATCTCATTCATACAAAAAAATCTCGGCCCCATGGATGCACTTGAAGAGTGGGAAATCATCCAAGCCGACATCGACAGAGAGGTTATGTCTTGACCCCACCAAATTTTTAGTAGCGACTAGCAAAACAACTTCTGTAACAGTAGTAATTATAGTTCAAACATTGATAGATGGATGTAAATGGGCATTTATTTGAGGTGCCAAGTTTTTGGACACAAGTTTGAACACACTGACATGTACTGGTACAGTCATGTGCTAATCACATTTTAGCTACTTTGTAATATAGTATGGGATATTTTCCATGCTATTTGAAGTATGAATGAGACATTTCTGTTTCAATGGGGATATGCAACAATTTTCAAAGAGGGCCAACAAATTTTTCATTACTGGTATAAAAATTGCTTGAATTGTCCTTCAAATTGATGCAAAATTGAACTGAATCCACCCCTGAGATTATGGAAGTAGATTATACAAGAGAAAAAGAAAAACTCACTTGAATACATGGAGTCAAGAGTGAGAGTTGTAGCGCCCATTATTTCCTTTTTCTTCCCATTTTTGTCCCTTACATAAGGAGGATCCTTAAACCAAGAAGATGAATTCATAAAACAGACAAGATGTAAATTCTATATGAATTGGACATATTTGCTTTTACTTATCACTTCATTTAACTATTTCTACTTCTCATTATTAACTCACAATATCCACTCACATGAATTATTAATAGAACCAATACTGATACTGCACTGACAGGCACAAAATTCAAAACCCTGAAAAATTAATAAATTAGGAACTATTTTGTAATTAGGAGTAGGATTCTTACAACATAAGATTAGTCATGTTAGCATAATCAAACAAGATTCCCTCATATGGTGCCAAAGAACAATACCAGTAATTAAGTAACTAAAAAAAAAATAAAGTTCATGTACCAGTAATTAAGTTCACTTAGACAATATCACAAGCAACTTGTGTGCAGCAGAAAAACAGATCAGTACCAGTTCTGGTACAGGCAGAAAACAACACCAATCAGTAAGAAAATAGAAACTAACCTTAAGCAGTAGAAATAGTGCAGAGTTTTGAGGAGAAAAGTTGAAATTAGTTAACCTTGGGCTATGGCGAGGAGAGAGAGCAGGAAAGCAGGTAATGCGGAGAGACGATCCAAGCCGTCGGCAGATGAATCGATGGTGGCCTTGTCGTAGAATCTCAGTGTGCCCTTCAGTAGGCGACACGTCTCGCCAATAAGGTCCTTGCTTTCTTCCACATCACATAATTTCAAGTTCAGCAGCGACGAAGGCGAAAACAAGCTCAACGTAGACGAAGCCGGGGAGCGGGTTGCGAAATTTTTCAGCGAGACCTTGAGAGTGAAGGGAGGGGAACGGGGATGGTGTCGCTGTGAAGGCAGAAGCGAATTGAATTTATCGAAGGCGGAGGCGGAGCCGCGGAGGCGAAGTCTTCCATCGCTGAAGGGAACCCAATTTTAGATTTGAGTTTGAATTGGTGCGATAATTTCCGTCAACGTTCGAAATCTTTAGCGTTTCATATTTTGAGAGCGTTCCGCATCTATGAAATTGAGAATAAAATTGACAAGTCAGCATTTGCAATTTCATTTGATATATTTATTAGCCTTTCAAACAGTATAATATAGCTGAAAATCACTCTGTCTAAAATCATGTAGTGTCTTTGTTAAAAAAAAATATATGGTGTGATACAATGTCGTGTTATGTGGTGACGGATACAAACTCCAAAATATACCGAATCGACTTCAAACGGTGAATATAAACTATTCAAACCGATCTACTTCATTAATTGTGCGTTTACATGCAAATTTTATAATTTTCCGAACTTATTTAGTATTAATTCAAGCGGTCAAATGTGTGAGTTTTTAAGTAATTTTAATGCATTCATTTTTCAATATTTTTGACCGCTTGATTTGATACTACAGTAATTCGAAAATATAAAAAATTTGCATGTAAACACATCACTCATAAAATAAATCGATTTGAACGATTTGAATTAGTCGTTTGAAGTCTATCTAATCAATTTTAAAATTAGTATCATATGACACTGACGTCATACTAGTCGAATATATATATATATATATAGGATCATTTGGGGTCAAAGCGGGTTATTTTGAGGACCGAACCGTTCCAAGTTTTTTTTTCTTTCTTTCTTGCATACCGTAGGCCCCGTACCCTAGGCTGTTACAAACTCATTTTAAATCCTGTCTTATTTATTTAATTGGGTCTGTCCGAATATGAATTGGGCATCTGATCGAGATTAGATAATTAATTGATTGAGTTAGTTGTTTCGTGTTATTGAATCAAAATCGGCAACACAAGGAATTTCCAGGAGGTCACCCATCCTAGTACTACTCCTACTCAATGCGTGAGGATTTCATTTCCATAAAGAGACTCTTTTTTTACTGCTGGCTCGCCAAGCCTATCACGAACCCTTCTTTTTTTTAACTTGAAACAAGCTATGTAGAAACTACACATGCGGAGTTAACGGCCAAATTATATATGATTGTATACTTTTTTATTGAATAATATGTTAATTTGTCAAAGTATGTAAATTAGGAGTTAGGACATTAGGTATGTGAATTATATTTGTATTTGTATTTGTATTAGTATTTGTTTAATATATCTAATCAGTATTTGTATACGATTCGTATTCATATATGTTTAACATATGTAGTATTTGTATCAGAATATTTTTAAAAATAAAAATAGATACAAATATCCGAAATTTTTTATGTTGATAAGTCAAGATGGTTACGGGCCCCCCTTTTTGGGAGGAAAAAAACGATATTATTAAGGAATTGGGATGAGGATGTGAGATATCTTACTCTTCCCTATCGATATTCTCTTAACGTAGTTTTTGTTGGTAGAAAATTCGACCCCTTTTTAGGAAATTAGGCTTTTTATATCCTCCTTCCTAACCGTTATCTGGGGTTAGGAGTCATTTTTTTTGTTTTTGCGGTTTTATGCCGTGTGTTACGGTTATCCGCGTATAGTTTATATCGGTGTTACGGTTATGCGTTATATCGTCATGCCGGTTATGTCATTCATGCCGTTATGCCATTCATCTGTTATGCGTATGTCGCTGTTATTTAATTGGGCTTTCTTTTATATTCGGGTTGGCCTATTGATTGCAGGTCAATCCCATGTTTTTAGCTCTGTAACTGGCTACAAATATCCGAAATTTTTATAAATATACAAAATCAGAAATTAATTTAACAATCTATATTTTTTTTAACATAATTCGAAAACTATCTATACCGATAACAAAATAATCTTCGTTAGTCCATAACGACGCTCATCGGTTTCGTATAGCTTGAATCGATGACATTTCCATCGGTTTTAGTCCAAACACGGTTTTTTATGCTTTCTGCACACTTTTTGAAACAATGAACGACTCAGATTAAAATACTGTTTGTAATCATTACACCCAATTTCTCAAATTTGAAACCGATTACATATCCATCGGTTTTGAATTAAAATAATTTTTCATTTTTTTTATTTAATTAGAAAATGTTATAATTTTTTATTTTTTTATTAAAATATTAGAAATATTTTTATATATTTTTTAAATTAGATAGAATACCATATAATTTGATTTATTAGAAAGACTTAAACAAATAACCCGGATTAATAATTTTCAGATCGGATTTTTCATGGCTGTAAGAAAAATTAAAATATTTATTTGTGTGTTATTAGAAAAAAAAAAACATTTTCAAAAGTTTAATGATTACATGTAACATGAAAAGTTTTTGAATTTTTTTATTTTTTCAAAAATAGAAAGACCATAATATTTTATGTATTTACCTAGAAGTGACTTTTGAACCGGGATCAATAATTTAGATTCAAAGCATTTTTATTTTTTTCTAATAACACACAAAGAAATATTTTAATTTTTCTTACAGTCATGAAAAATCCAATCTGAAAAATATTGATCCGGGTTATTTGTTTAAGTCTTTCTAATTAATCAAATTATATGGTATTCTATCTAATTTTAAAAAATATATAAAAATATTTCTAATATTTTAATAAAAAAATAAATAAATTATAACATTTTCTAATTAAATAAAAAAATGAAAAATTATTTTAATTCAAAACCGATATCGGTTTCAAATTTGAGAAATTGGGTGTATTGATTACAAATAGTATTTTAATCTGAGTCGTTCGTTGTTTTAATCTGAATCATTCGTTGTTTCAAAAAGTGTGCAGAAAGCATGAAAAACTGTGCTGGACTAAAACCGATGGAAATGTCATCGGTTCAAGCTATCTGAAACCGATGAGCAGGTTATCGGTTTTGGACTCTGTAACCGATTATTTTGTCATCGGTATAGACAGTTTTTGAATTCTGTTAAAAAAATGTATAGATTGTTAAATTAATTTCTGATTTTGTATATTTATAAAAATTTCGGTACAAATATAGTTTACCACTATCTGATCCGTATCCGATCCATTTGTGAATTTGTATTGCCTCAAGTATTTGAGGTGCAAGCGAATCCGAACCATTCTTCTAACTTTACACAAATCTTAAAACAGATCCTTATAATTTTAATAGACATCGTCTTGAGTTTGAGTCAGCTGGATTTAATACAGACCGTCTATTTTTTCAAATTGCACTTGGGAACGCGGACTCTCCGTTTACACTTTACACCCTACCTCTGAGTCTTGAGAGCAGTTTGGGTCTGATGCCCATCGGTTTGCGTGCGATGGGCTCCATAAACGTCCGATTCGCTTTAAGGTCCGTGCACATCGCTTTAATATATGTATGCATTTGTTTTAAGATCCATGCGCACAGATCTTAAAGCAGATCGGACCCAAACTGCTCTCCTGAGTCTTGGATTCAAAAAGAGCAACATATTGAATTATTTTAAGTCAGGTGGAGGTATTCTTTTGTTTTCTGAACAGTGAAAAAGTATCCAGTGGATCTATATTAATGTAGCAAGAAAATATATTTCTTTAGCAGCAAAAGATGTATCAAAAGGTTTGAATTTATAGTTTTTAGCCCGAAGATTATTCGTATTCAATCAAAACATCACGAGGTTGCAACATATATTGCAATGTTTTTTTTTTTTTGGAGAAATATATTGCAATGTTTAATCCAAAAGAGTTACATTCTCTTCGTATATATATATTGAGGTGATATCATTGGCAAATCTAGGTAGAAAATAGGATTGGCAAGTGTCTACCTCTGAATTTGAATTTTTTTTTTTAATTTCGATTTAGTACTAATTGTTTAATATACATATTTTTGGTTCAATGCAGTGTCTACTCCTGCCCCGAATTTGTCCAGAACTGATTTCTTCTGAGTTTTGGCCGATTTTGCTTATTTCTCCTTTTTTTTCCAAATCTGCAATACTCTATTTCGTAAATAGAATAAAAGAGAACAAGAAAGATCTGACGGTGGGATATATTATTACAATTCTAAGAAAATGAACCGGTCAAATTTTTGCGTCTTTCATTACACAGTACTTATATTCCGGTTAAATTTTTATCTAAGTTTTGACTTTGATTTGCTAATTGGCTAAGAATAGTCCCATTTTAAATTGTGCCAGACAAGTTTTTAATTAGCTTAGGAACAATATTTCAATGTTGTGTCAATCAATTTTATAATTATAACATATTTTATAATAAAAATATTTATAAGAATTGAGTTGCAATTGTGTATTCGAAAAATTAATAGGTTTGAATTTGATTGGTGTCCTATATATCCTGACAGAAATTCTGAATAAGCTCCTGGGTGTATTATACATGTTTAATCAAGATGGACTCGTTGGACAACATGAATTGAGAAGTTGGGGATTTTTTTTTTTTTTTTTTTGGAAAAAAATCTAGTACTTATTTGTTTGTTATTTTGTTGTCGTAACCAAAGTTCAGGTTTTGAACTAATTCCTATTTTGCATTTTTTTTTGTTTTAGAAAAATAAGACAATGTGACTGAGCCTCAGGTTTTGCTTGAAACAAAAGCAAAAGTAAAAATTGTAAAAACAAATAACAGAAGCAAATTCAAATAATCCAAAATGAGAAGGTGTGGATTAAAAACTATTTTTTTCTTAGAAACTTGTATTCGGAAAGATGATTTTTTTTTAAAAATCATCACTAAATAATAAAAAATTCGGAAACCAACTTAATTACATTTTTTTTAAAATAAAAACCATCACTATAAAAAGTTCTCGGTATGAATTTTAAAACCCGATCATTATTTCCGGTATTTGAATGCTATATACAGTAATCGCACTAACAGACCCACTCCAATTTAAAAATGTACCAAAAATCATCTTCGGTTTTTCTATTTGTCAAACCGAATTTGATATTCTTTTTTTTTTTCTTTTTGCTAAATCGAAGATAGTGTTCAGTTTCCTACTTCTACAGACCGAAAACCATATTCGGTTTCTTTTGAACTCATTTTTTAAATCGAACTTGAAGTTTTTTTTTAATTAATATTTAAAACATTGATACTTTGAATGGTCAATCAGCCAATCCAAAGCTCACACCGACAAAAAAAAAAAAAAAAAATCCAATCCTATTATTTTTTAAATTCCAATCCTTATTACAACTTTGGTACTTTCAATAGTCTTTTTATTAATATCCAATCATTATTTTTTTTTTATATTAACGGTCGCCGGTCTATAGGGCTAATTAATGAGCGAGCATGAGCGAGTTGGGTGTGCTCGCTCATTTAGTTAATGAGCGATAATGAGCGAGTTGTTATTGAGCGAGCTGTTATTCTGTTAATGAGTGAGTTGTTAATGAGCGAGTTATGAGCAACTGAGCGAGTCACGAATTATAAGCAAGTTAAAATCAAAAACTAATTTTTAAAAATTAATTTTCATTTATAGAATTTATTAAATTGTCATAATCCAATCTAATTAAACATTACATAATTTAACACAAAAATGTCCAGAACCAAATTGATCAATTTTAATTTAGGTTGGAGCACTTTAGGCTGGAGTAGTGGAGCACTAGAGCGTCATTTATCAATTTTAATTTTTGGACTGAATTTGGAACGTAAGTTTAGGTTAGAGGATTTTATTTATTTATTCAATTTTATTTTTAATTCAAGGAACTGGGATTAAATGTGGCAGGATTAGATGTGATAGTTCCTTAATTAGTGAGTTATGAGCGAGTTGGGATATGCTCATGCTCGACTCATTAAGTTAATGAGCGATAATGAGCGAGTTCTTAATGAGTTATTAATAAGCGAGTCACGAGATGTGAACAATTTACTCAGCTCTACTGGTCTGTCACCAAACTGAGGTATTTGGTTTCTAATTTTTGGGATAGTTTTCGGTTTTTAATTCCATAAACAGAACATGATCGATTTTTCATATTCTATAATTTTTGTGGCACTGTAAGAAGAAAAGATGTTAAAATGGATTCAAATTCAATACCGATTATGGAGTCTGATTTTCAAAATTGATCATTTTTTGTTGTCAAAGTTTTTAAAAAAAAAAATATTCTAATCAAGTTGGTTTCAAAAATTTTGCCGTCATTTTTATTTATATTCAATATTAAATAAATAGAAATTGCTAAATATACCCACGAAAGTTAGGTTTTATTAAATCTACCCAAACCGGCCAATAATTGGTCGATCCTTAATTTTGAATAGGAACCGGCCAATAATTGGCCGGTCCGGTCCTTAACTTTTTTTTATTTTTTATTTTTTAGAAAAAGTTATAATTTATTTATTTATTTTTATTAAAATATTAGAAATTTCTTTTTTTTTTCCTTGAAATTAGATAAAAAAAACTATATAATTTGATTTATTAGAAAGACTACAACAAATAATCTGGATCAATATTTTTCATATCAGATTTTTCGCGGCTTTAAGAAAAATTAAAATATTTATTTGCGTGTTATTGGAAAAAAATAAAAATTCTTTGAATCTTAGTTATTGATCTCGGTTCAAAAGTTACTTCTAAGTAGATATAGAAAATATTTGAATTCTTCTATTTTCAAATAAATATAAATTAATTCCGCAAGTGTGTCAGACAATTGATTTTTTTGAAAACTATGTTTTTTGGAAATTCAAATATTTTTTATTGAAATATTAGAAATTTTTTATATGTTTCTTTGAAATTTGATAAAATAATATATAATTTAATTTGTTAGAAAGAATGAAATAAATAATCCGGATCAATACTTTTTAGACTGGACTTCTTTTTGTGTGTAAGAAAATTTGAAATATTTTTTTGTGTGTTATTGAAAAAAATAAAAATAGTTTGAATTTGAGTTATTAATCCCTAGATCAAAAATCACTTCTATATAAATATAGAAAATAATTGAATTTTTCCATTTTTGAAAAAATAAAAAAAATTCAATGGTTCTCAAGAATTGTTGTCTCACACACCATCGGATTTTTTTTTTTCAAAAATTTAATTATTTTCTAAATTTACCTAGAAGGGACTTTTGATCTGGGATCAATAACTCAGATTCAAAGCATTTTTTTCAATAACACAAAGAAATATTTCAATTTTTCTTACAACCGTGAAAAGTCCAGTCTGAAAAATATTTATCCGGATTATTTGTTTTTATAATAAATTAAATTATATATTATTCTATTCAATTTGAAAGAAACATATAATTTTTTTATATTTCAATAAAAAAAAATAATCTCAATTTCCAAAAAAAAATAGTTTTAAAAAAATTCAATTGTTGACACTTGCGAATTAGTTTTTATTTTTTTTAAATAAAAGAATTCAAATATTTTCTATATTTACCTGTAAGTGACTTGTGAACCGAAATCAATAACTAAGATTCAAACCATTTTTATTTTTATTTTTCCAATAACAAACAAAAAATATTTTAATTTTTCTTACAACCATAAAAAATTCGATCTATATTCTATCTAATTAAAAAAATAAAAAGAATAACTCTAATATTTTAATAAATAAAATGAATAAATTATAACTTTTTATAAAAAAATTAAAAAAACAAAAAATTTAAGAACCGGCCAATTATTGGCATGTTTCTATTAAAAATTAAGGACCGGCCAATAATTGATCGTAGAGAAAGAAATACGTGACACGCCGTGACGTGACATGACAAACACGCCGTGATTTGGTCACGTGACGTGACGTGATCAACATTTTTATTTCACGTGACGTGACCAAAATAGTGAAGGATAGGTCACGTCACGCGTAGTCACACCGTGACCACACGTGACGTGTCGTGATGTCGATTTTTTTTACATTTTAATTTAAATTGTTGAAAATTTAGAAAAAAAAATATAAAAAATTCTAAATTAGGTAAATAATGTTGTAAATATTATTTTTTTAGGAAATATTGCATCTAACATTACTTTAAATATTCAAATTACAAACATATATTAAACTAAACTAAAGAAAATAAAAATCAGTACTACATGAGTATCAATATCACTGAACTTACACTAAAATAAAAATCTGAATACTCTATACATATAAAAAAAATTGGATACTCTATGTTTCATACCGTAACGTAACGTGACTGGTTCGCGTGACGCGACGTGACGTATATTTTCACTGAAATGTGGTCATATCACGCGAATGACCACGTCACGTGTCACGCGAGTCACGTCACGTAATCGACACACGTGACGTGACGTGACGTGACATTAACGTGACGTGACGTTCCGTGACGTAACTAGTCACGCCGTGACAAATTTTCTTTTTTATTTGATCGGTTTGGGTAGATTTAATAAAACCTAACTTTCGTGGATATATTTGACAATTTCTATTTAATGTTGGATATATATAAAAATGACGGAAACTTTTGATTATTTAGTGATGATATTTAAAAAAAAATTCCGGTAAGATAATAAGATTTAGAATAATATAAGGTAGACTCGGAGTGAATTAAAAATATGTAGTATTGAAAGATTAAATTACCCCTTGTAAATGACTTAACTAATTCATATCATAACTTGGTCTAAATACATTATTCATAACTTGTGACGCTATAAAAACTATCAAACCTAAAGCTTCCGAAGTCTATGTAAAATTTATAAAAAAAAATGGGATTGCATGAACAAGAAATGTAATTAATGCACCTACTTAATAATTTAATCATACTAAAAATAATTAAAGGATGTAGGACATAGCACGTGGTTTGACATGAGAGCAAGGTACAAAAACACAGTGCTTGCTACTTTTTAAAATTTCCATCTTGGCGACATATTCCTAACTCTTCTTTGTTTTTTTATTTCTCTTTCGACTTTGCTAGCGAGCAAAGAGCAGTGCATGGCAGATTGGCAGCACCATCATAAAGCATAGTTTGTTTAGAATCTTAAACTTGCTCCTATGTCCTATGCTATCCCGTCCCCACAATTGCACAAACAATCAGGGACAGGGAGGCATCCATGATCCATCCGCAAAGCTTCCACCCCCACTTAGATATGGGTGCGTATCCTCTGAGATATCTCAATTTTTGCGTGACCGACGTGTCCGGTGTCTAGTCGGGGAACCGTAGGGGGGCCGTATTATTTGAGCTTTGAGATTCGTGCAGAATGTATTTGAACGATTGAGATATTCCAAAATATCACGCAAAGTTTGAGATATCTCAGATGCTGCGAATTCCTTAGATATCATATCACATTTTTAATTTCTCTTTGCAAATTGCAAAATAGAGTAGAACTAGAGTGCTCCTATGAGTACCAAACCTCTTGTACTTTTAATTATAAAATCTATCAGATTAACTTCGAACGATGAATCTAAATCATTGAAATCCTTCTACCTTACGAGTGATACGTTTACATATAAAATTTTGAAAGTTTCGAATTAATTTAGTATAAAATCAAGTGGTCAAAATTAGAAGGTTTCTAAATTAATTTTAATGAATTTATTTTTTGAAAGCCTTTTGACCATTTGATTTTGTATTAAATTAATCCAAAATTTTAAAATTTTTAAATCCGAAACTTTAAAATTTTTATATATAGACGCATCATTAGTAAAGAAGAAGGATTTCAACGGCTTAAATTAATCATTCGATGTTAATTCGACAAATTTTAGAGTTAAAAGGAAAAAAAAATCGGTAATCCTGCGAGCACACTAGTTCTACTCATATAATACAAAACATTCAATTTATTTGCCTCTTGAAGATAAACAAAGGAGATGGAACTAACTATGAAAGGGAAGGGAACTTTGGGAAGGCAAAGAGACAGGAGCTAGGGAGGAAGAGGCCAAATATAACCAAATTAATGTGCCCAGAGCAGATACAGACGACACTCAGTCATACGGATTCACCTCTTCCTCTTTCTCTCTCTCTTTCTCTTTCTCTTTCTCTTTCTCTTTCTTTCATACAAAACAAAACTAAATCAAATCAAATCAAAAAATACTCGATCCTTCCTATATTAATTAATTCTATCTCTTATGGCTTCTAGCTGCCACTGCTTCCCCAAACCATTGCCATTGCCACCTTCGCATTTCCATTTGCATCTACACCCAATCATTACTTTCTATTCCTCTCTTGTTTTTACCCTCTTTTTATTCCATCAGCTTGACGCCGTCAATGCCTCCACACCTAACATTACCACCTCTACTGCTAATGCTACCACTGAATTTAAGAGGATCAGGTTTCACCTGAGGAGGCTCAATAAGCCTTACTTGAAGACCATCAAGGCATTTATATATATTTTACATAAACTAATACATTTCCCCTTTTATATATTTACATTATTGTATAGTGATATCGACATGCATTATGAATTAATTGCACAGAGTCCGGATGGTGACACCATAGACTGTGTACTTTCTCATCTACAACCAGCGTTTGATCACCCCATGTTGAGGGGGGGAAAACCCTTGGTGCGTACACCCATTTTTAATTTTAATTTTAATTTCTTTCTTACTAATACTAGGCTTGGACATTACTGATTTTTTTTTATAATATTGTTGTGAAAATTTTGCAAATAAAAGGAGGAGCCGGAGAGACCGAAAGGACACAACACAAGTAGAGAGAGCGAGATGTGGCACACGCACAATTATATGTTTCAAGAGTGGAGGAAATCCGGTGAGGAGTGCCCACAAGGGACCATCCCAATCCGAAGAACCCGCAAAGAGGATGTCATCCGAGCCGGTTCCATCGCCAAGTTCGGTAGGAAACCCGTCGTTCGCCGTGCCTCTACCACCACCGGTCATGAGGTACATAGTAATATATTCTTCTCCATCTGCATTTTCAACAAAGTTTCAACTAAGATGCATAAACTTACATGTTTTTTTTTTATATTTTTTATTTTCAGACAATTAACAATAAATATTTTTGTTGTTAAGTCCTTAATAAACCAGAATATTAGTCGGTTGAAGCCACTTTTACATGTAAGCCCATTCATTAATTATACATATGTATGTTGACTTCATCTTTGTATTTTTAACAGTAATGTCATTAATTATTAATATCTAATGGAACATACCTTAGTTTATTTATTTATTTATTTTCCCTTTTTTGTCCCTTTCTTATATAAAATTTTTGCTTCCGGTATATTAGGATCCTCGTGAAATTTAGTCTGTGAGTTAGATTGTTTGCATAGTGCAAGAAAAAAACAAAATGCAAGAAGTTTCGGAATTTTGGCTGCTTGCAAGTATACAAGTTTACGTAGGAATCTATGCGTAAAAAGACAAAAGCAATACCATATATATATATAACATATTACCGTACAGTTATATTTCACTTAATTAGAGAAACAACTGCATCTTTAATTTGATCTTCTCGATGAATCGTTTTCCAAAGCAAGTTGTTTAATGATAACATAAATATATAAATAAAACCAAAGAATTAATTAGTAAGTCTCCTTGCAAGAACTAAGACTTAGCTTAGGGGTGTTAGGGGTGTCAATGACACCCGTTTATTTTATCCGTATCGTATTGTATAAGACGGGTATGGGTAAGATTTTTTTTTTTCGTTAGCTTATTGGGTATGAGTATAGATAAGAATTTCTATTTTGTATTGGGTAATGAGTAATTATATAAAATAAATTACATATCGATATATAAATATTATATTTAATTTTATGTTTTCTATATCACTGTATCAACGCTAATCCATAAGAAAATATATTCCTTTTGTTGTAAGAAGAATATTATTATTTTTATTTAATTATTTTACTATTTAGTTAACGAATTGAATTTTGAATTTGTTAGAAGAGATATTTGTGGTTTTTTTGCTTTATAAAAAATTATTAGTTAGAACTAGTTGCATATTTGTATTTTAATTTTTATATTAAAAATTGTGATTGCATATGTTTAACATGATGAGTTTTAATAGTCTATTTGTAAAAAATAATAAAATGATTATATTAGTATTATTCGTTATTCACCCGCTAATCTTAACGGGTACGGTAAGGTAAGATAAATTATTAACATGCAAGGGTAAAGTATAGGTAATTAAGGCCATCTCTTAGTGGGTATGAGTATAAATATTTTTACACTATCCGTATCATAGCCATTGACACCTCTAACCTAGCTAGACTGCATGTCTACATGCATCGCTATTAATTAATGGAGTATTTTGTAGTGTTTTTTTGTTGTTGTAAATTTCGTTATAATATTTTCCATCGTCGTCGTAATAGTATTTCAATTTTCATATGTATGAAACTTAAATATTTAATATGACAAATAATAAAGTAGATTTACAATAGTTAATATTACATCTAGTGCTCATTACTTCTAAAATGCATACATCTAACTATTATAATGTATGTATTTTGGAGAGGGACTGATTCACACATATCCAATAGGGTCATTTGATCTTTATTGACTTTCAAAAAAATTGTATTTATACGTTATTTTATGTATAATTTAAAATAAAATGTTATGAGTAAAATTGATTCTCATACTTAATATAAAAATTTTATATGAAATGACATATATTTATGTTTGATTTTCGTAGCTTGTAAATGTTTGATATGATATCAAAATACATGTATTGAGATATGCCATTTTTTTTGGACACGCATGCATAATGCATTTAGTTGGAACTACTAAGAGCCTGTTTGACTGCACGTGGGAATGAGAATAGGTTGGAGTTAGGATCTATTTTGAAATAACAAAACACTGTATCCGTAAAAAAAAAAAAAATTCAGTCAGAGTAATTTTTTTTCTCACGCATACAGTAACTGCCGAACAAGTTCTAAATGAATATGACTCTCAAATTACAGACGTTTTGCTTCGTTAAAAATCAAAATAAAATTGGGATTGCCTATTATATATCGGTAATGGCTACAGTGCTATGGATAGCATAGAGGACTCCGTGCAACGGCTCAAAATTTGAGTTTTTAAAATCCTAACGGTCGATCCGAACCGTTAGATGTGTTTTCCATATTGAAATGTGCTTGGAGACCAAATTTTTACATTTTTTGGAATTTTTTTACTATTTATTAAGTCACTTTGAAAATCGCTGATCCGATGGTCCAGAAATTTTTACTGTTCACCCGTTTTTTCAAATTTTCAAAGTGGCTTAATAAATAGTAAAAAAATTCCAAAAAATGTAAAATTTGGTCTCCAAGTACATTTCAACATGGAGAACACATCTAACAGTTCAGATCGACTGTTAGAATTTTAAAAACTCAAATTTTGAGCCGTTACACGTTATCCTCTATGCTATCCATAGCACCGTAGCCATTCCCTTATATATCAATAGGAAGGCGAAATATGTGGCAAAAAAATGGGCGATGCAAAACAATCCTTGGTGGTATCTTAGCAAAGAGCAGGTAAAAGACACAGAAATCAAGGTTTATTTTAAAAGTAATATTAAATAATATGCAGCAGCAGCAGGAGCAGGACTTCTTTTTAAAAGTAACAAGAGACCGGGTACATTTTTTCCCAGCTCGCTACATATTATATAACGAGACAGACTCGGTCTACAGTTAGACAGACTGACAGGTTCAGTTGAGGTTGCTAGCTAAATTAATATATACCAAATTAATCAAAGTAATGACTTAATTAATTAATGATGACATAATTAATTAATTATATAGGAAGGAAAATGATAAATAAATAAAATGAATTAATGATATTACACGTGTGTACTAGCTAGTAATTACTAACTAATACGGAGTGCTAAACTAGTTTCTATTTCGATTACGCCTATTAGTGGCAACAAGAAAGCCAGGTGTCAGGAATATTATTTTGATATGAAATATCGCTGATTAAAACAGTGTAAATTAATCAGGTTTCTGCAATGAAATAGACTTGGGTCTTTTTATAAAAAAAAATAACTAATACGGACGTTAATTACTAAGTACAGCATGCAGTGGGGTATGCGACGGGCCCCCACAAGTACTACGGGGCGAAGGGAAGCTTGAGCGTGTGGGCTCCAGAGGTGGCCACTTTAGCGGAGTTCAGCCTGTCACAAATGTGGCTCCTCTCCGGCTCCTTTGCCTCCGGCAACGATCTCAACACCATTGAGGCTGGCTGGCAGGTATATATATACATACTCATTTTTTCATTGAGTAGAGTTTCAAAACCTCATCTTTTTATACTTCGCTCATACGTCATGTTATATATCTCTATTTTCAAAGTCCAAATTATCGATCTGAACCGTTCAACATAATATTCATGCTAAAATATGCTTTGGAATGAAATTTTATAATTTTTTGCAATTTTTTACTATTTTTTAAGATAGGTACAAAATCACTGTATCTGGACCGTTCAAAAAATATTGATTTTGTATCTATCTTAAAAAATAGTAAAAAAGTTTGCAAAAATTATAAAATTTCATTCCAAACATATTTTAGCATGAATATCATGTTGGTTTCGATTGATAGTTTGGATTTTAAAAATAAAAATATATAACATGAAGTATGGGTGAAGTATGAGAAAATGAGATATTGGAATCTCTTTTGTTCATTTCATTTTGATATTTTCATTGTACATAGTTGAGAGGTTTAAGATGAAAATGAACAAATTTAAGTTATTGATCTTAATTATCAAGTCAACTATATATGCGACAGCTCGGTGCGGTCCCCAGATCAGATGATCAGGTCAGACTGAAACATATGCATGCTGCTGTGATGCAGCCTTCACTTAGCTTGCTGACATATATTTTCTCTTTTTATAAAATATCTCTTCAACATTAATTCATTCATTATTCATTCATTTGTCACCTTACATTCAAAAATCAAAACCCATTCATCTGTCCCATCTTCTATTTCCCTTGTTTGACATTTATTTTGTTGTTTTTGTGAAGACCGTCTTATGTCTGTCCCTTTCTTTGCTCAATGCATTCTCTGTCGCTCCACCTAATTCAACATTAATTCATATAATATGTTGCCATTTTCTAGTTATACAGATTTTTTCAAAAACATAAAAGTAAAAATAAGGCCCGGTCTGTTTATTTTATAAATCTTTCATCGCTAGACAATTATTATTTTAATAATCTTAAAAGAATAATACTTTTATATACATATATATATATATAGTACAGCTAACGCGCTTCCTCTAGTATATCGACAATATGCTTCCGGCTTTCAAAATCTATCGAATCGGCTTCAAACGACAAATCCAAACCATTCAAACCAATCTCCTCAACGAGAGCTTTGTTTCCATTTTTTTTTTAATTTTCGAATTTATTACCATCAAGTCAAGTGGTCAAAATATGAAGGATTTTGTGCGCATTTTAATGCACTATATCATTCATTTTTTTTACCACTTGATTTGATAGTAAATAAGTTCGAAAATTATTATTTTTTATATAGAAACGAAGCTCTCGTTAAGGAGATTGGTTTGAACGGTTTGGATTTGTTGTTTGAAGCCGATTCGATAGGTTTTAGAGACCGGAAGCATATTGTCGATATACTAGAGGAAGTGTGTTAGCCGTACTATATATATATATATATATTTATATCTATATATATAGAGATGGGCTATGGTGAGTTGCGAAATAAAACAACGTTTTACTTCACGCTCGTATTCAAATTTGAAAATCCAAACAACCGATTCGAACCGCTCAACATTTTCTACATATTGAAATGTGCTTGGAGACCAAATTTTATATTTTTTGAAATTTTTTTACTATTTATTAAGTCACTTTGAAAATCGCAAATCCGGATGAACAGTAAAATTTTCTGGACCATTGGATCAACGATTTTCAAAGTGGCTTAATAAATTGTAAAAAAATTCCAAAAAATGTAAAATTTGGTCTCCAAGCACATTTCAATATGGAGAACATGTTGAGCATTCGGATCGGTTGTTTGGATTTTCAAAATAAAAATATGAGCGTGAAGTAAAAATGACCTCTTACTTCGCAACTCACCATAGCCCATCCCTATATATATATATATATATAGGATGGGCTATGGTGAGTTGCAAAGTAAAATAACGTTTTACTTCACGCTTGTATTCTAATTTGAAAATCCAAACAACCGATCCGAACCGTTCAATATTTTCTCCATATTGAAATGTGCTTGGAGACTAAATTTTATATTTTTTTTTTTGAGTTTTTTACTATTTATTAAGCCACTTTAAAAATGGTAGATCCAGGCGAATAGTAAAAAACAGAAAAATTTTCTAGACCATTGGATCAACGATTTTCAAGTGGCTTAATAAATAGTAAAAAAAATTGAAAAAATGTAAAATTTGGTCTCCAAGCACATTTCAATATGGAGAACATGTTGAGCGGTTCGGATCGATTGTTTGAATTTTCAAAATGAAAATATAGTGCAATAGAGTCAAAACTTGTTTTACTTTGCAACTCACCACAGCCCATCTCTCTCTCTCTATATATATATATTCAACATTTATAGGAATGATATATATTATCCACATATTTCACCGTATATCAAGTAATATGAATTTTCGACATTGTATTTAATGATCCTTCATGATCCTTGATGCTTAATTAAACTATACTTTAGTTCTATAAAACTTGATTGTTACCTCATTTATATGCCCAACAAAATACTTATAAATTAACTTTATTAATTTTTCAATAAATTATACATTATTAAGATTGTCAAAATAATCTTGATATGTCCAATTATAGTCCTATATATAGGCGACATAGCTAGCTTGTGCAAATACAAAGTTAATTTATGTTGTAAATATGTTGATATATATATTTGATGGATAACAAGATTGCTGATTGTTTGGTTATTTGATATGAATTAATATATTTTTGGTTGATACTGCATATAATTAATAGGTAAGCCCACAGCTGTTTGGGGATGAGCGACCAAGATTCTTCACATACTGGACTGTACGTATGACCATATATATATACGCCCCTCACTCTCTCTCTCTACTTCTTTTGTTACACTGACTCCATTCTTACTTACTGATCATATTTAACTGTGCATCCATACATTACGTAGAATGATGCGTACCAGTCAACGGGTTGCTACAATCTCTACTGTGCCGGATTTGTTCAGACCAACAACAAGATTGTCATCGGTGCTGCCATTGATCCTACTTCCGTCTACAACGGAAAACAGTACGATATAACCATCCTCATCTGGAAGGATCCAAAGCACGGCCACTGGTGGCTCGAGTTCGGGTCAGGCGTCTTAGTCGGGTACTGGCCTTCTTATCTTTTCTCCCACTTGTCAGCTCCTGCCACCATGGTGCAATTTGGGGGCGAAGTCGTCAACACACGACCAGACGGGGGCCACTCGTGGACCCAGATGGGCAGCGGCCGCTTCCCAGGCGAAGGTCCAAACAGGGCTGCCTATTTTCGCAACCTACAGGTTGTTGACTGGGACAACAATCTCATCCCGCTGTCCGCTCCGAGACTCGTGGCTGACCACCCGAATTGTTACGACATTAGAGGTGGCTGCAACCGTGAATGGGGAAACTACTTTTACTACGGCGGGCCCGGAAGAAATGCAAGGTGTAGATAGTTAATTAATTAGGGTGCGTTTGGATGAATCAAGAATAGAGTAAGAATAGTGGCTATTTCAATTTTGAGAATAGTAACTATCTCACAAAAAACAAACAAAAAATAGTGACTATTCGCTAATCTAAACACACCCAAACGTAGTATAGTAGCTCAGAATAGCGCTAATCCAGAATATAGCTATTCTTCACCCATCCAAATGCACCCTTAGTAATTAGCTACTATACTAATCCTAGTATTAACGGACGGTTTCAGCAATGTTTCCGTTTTAGTTTTGCTGCCTCTGATTTTTTTTTTTAAATTAATTAACTGTTCGCTTAATTAGTATCTCATACGTATATATATCTATTGATGTGTATGTCGGTTCAAAATATTTTCGCTAGCTAGAAATTCTCGTCTCATTCTTACGAATAAAATGAGTTCATCATTAAATATGTTTTTCTTTAATTAACCTTTTTCATAGCCGTTTATTTCTTGTACGAATTGGATCCAAAAAATTATCATATATATTATGTCGGATTTTATATGAAATTGTCTAACATCATAGTGGTATGGTATGACCAAAACTTGTATACTATTAGTTTGGTTTTGCAATTTCAAAATTCAAATGGTTAATTTGAAGTGCTTAGTGCGGCTAAGTTGTTTCTAGCATTCAGAACAAACGATTCGGTTTTTTTATTTTTAAAGTCTAAACAGTCGATTCAAACCATTAAATGTTCAATATATATTAAAATGTGCTTGGAGACAAATTTTATATTTTTTTGAATTTTTTTTACTATTTATTAAAATAGTTTGAAAGTAGTTATTTTTCAATAGTGCAAAAGTTTAATAAAATTATCGATTTTCAAAATGTCTTAATAAATATTAAAAAAAATTCAAAAAATATAAAATTTGGTCTCCAAACACATTTTAATATAAATTAAACATCTAACGATTTAAATCAATTATTTGGACTTTAAAAATCAGAAAACCAAATTGTTTGGTCTAGAAGCTAGGAACAAATAGCCACACACACACTCTCTCCTTCTCTATCTATATATTATTATGAAGCCCATAGAAATTTGCATTAGATATTACTAAAGTCAGTGTTATCAGAACTACACTAGACTGTCGGTTTAACTGAAAAAAATTAGAACCCGTCACCTGTCCAGTTCACTTTTGTGTAAAGACCACTTAAGCAGTTGGACTGTTAAAAACCAATTTAACCGGCTAGGTTCTTATAATACTACAGAATACATCAAATCCAATCAATTATTAGAACAGCAAACGAAAACAACTTTCATTTCAATTCTTAACTAGGTTTAATGCAAATGTAAATGCTTGATCTTAGTGTACTCACTGTTCAAATATCTGGAAAAACATTTTATTTGATAGAATCTAGTAGACTGGTGGTACCATTTCTATTGTCAAGATATATATCACCATATCACTTCCCTGCAAAACATATAACTTGATACTAAATGCCGGTCCGACCAGAATCAGGAGCGGTACAATATCTGTTGATTCCCATGACCTCAAAAGTATAAAGGAAATAATCCAAAGGGACAAATATTTTCACTGGCTGAAATTGCAAGGAAAGTGCAACAACCAATGGCCAAAAAATATGTGATAACTCATCAACCAAACTACGCCTCCTTCCTGGTTATCCTGTTAGAGAAAGAAAAATAAAATCAAATTAAAGGAATACTATTCTTCAAATAAATAGTTTGAATCACTAAACAAAAGATATATTGGCAACCTGAAGCAGTAGATTCCAAGAGCATTTTTAATTTCGTGGATGACAGATGTTGCAAAATATAGGTACAGACCAACTGTATTCAAAACAAGGATAACACAATCATATATTTCCAACTTAAATCAAGCAAGTGTTATTAAAGCAAGCCACTGATACAAGATTAGGCATGTGCATTAAAATGATACTTTTTTTCCTGGCATGCTAAATGAGGCCGCAGGTTTACCTGTGTAAGCACAAAATAAAAGAAGAACAAGAGGTTCATCTACTAGAGGCACACTGCATACAAAAGAAGCACAAAAGAAACTGTAAGCTTTGCAGTAAGAGGAAATAACTGTCGCACAGTAAAAAGACATGAAAAAAGAACATACCCCTCATTCAATTTTGCAGTGAGTGCATTGGCAATAGCAAAGGGGAGGAACACAAGAGACTGACAAAAGATATAGATTTAGTTACATTCTCAATTGTATTGCAAATCAATCACAAATAAGATAATTGCACAATAAGAGTTTACAAGAGAGAGTACCGTGCACATTCCAGTTTTTAAACCTTTGTGCTCATCACATAAGTGAGCTAGTATCATTCTCCCCTGTCAAATATTAAGAACAATCGTCTTGCTTATAATAATAATTATGGTATAAGGGTCTCTGTACAACTTGAATTTAATGTCACAAGAATGGTATTATGCATTTGCAAATCAGCTCATTGATTCTAAGGGCCACTAAGATGTCAGCTAGAAACTAGGTATTCTAAATACAGATTTAATTGTTAAAAAAACCCCACTGGAAATTACTAAGTCAATCTTATAAAAAATGAAAGAGATAATAAAAGAGATGGTATCTCACTACTAGAAATCCAAAAGCAAAACCAGTTCCAACAACTAGGAGATGAGGATAGTTCTTCATTATGTCAGAAGGGGACAAATATGCCCTGCCCATTAACAGATATTTTTTTCAGCAATAAATAAACAGATGCACCAATAATTTCAACTATACAAATGGAAGTGAAAAATAGTCATGTGATATGAGCCACAAACCAGATACCAACTCCAGCCAAAAGTGCATTAAAGGGAATGAGCTGTTAAATCGAAAAAAAGAATTAGATTTCAAACAAGTGAAACTATATTTTTTGTAAAATTTTGGACAACGGTATAATAGAAGGCCGAATCTTGGGTCTAACACTATTTTTAGATATAAACTGAATTTAATAAACTAATCATATACAAACTAACCATTGCCAGTGCTGACAGCATGTTCCCTTTCTTTGCAGCCACTACCTTTTGTATATTACCAATACTGCACGAAAGAAAAGAACAACACAAACCCTGGTAATTGTTACAACACCATCAACACTGGGATCAGAAAGCATATATCGCAAGGGTATTTGTAAAGAATTAAAACCAAACAACTACAAATAGCAGGAGTGTTACTCTTGAAAGAAAGAAGCTTACTTGGATGCAATAGTCGGGATTACAGCAAACAGGGTCATCAAAATTATCACAACACCAAATACTGGAATTTCTGGTACAAGATATTTTATAATGTCAGGCTGTGAACACCAAAAACAGCATGAGAACTTTATTATTGTTTTCTACGATCTTGTTAAGGGATTCTTGTCCTATACTAGCAAAATGTACCCACAAGGCTGAAACTAACATGAGTACTTACTACTTACTGGACCTTGGTGCTAAAAAAAAAAAAAAATTGTCCTTGATACAATTAATTCTGGGTATTTCTCAGCCCACTAAATTCTTTGCACATTGTTGTTCCTCATTTCTCTCAACCCTGACATAGTCAATCAGCCAAAAGAAGAGAGAAAATACGACTTATTTTTTAGTCAATGATAATAAGAAGAGAATTTTGTCCAAAAGATAACCAAGAGGAGGTAGAACACATACATTTAGAATATTGTTTGAACATTGGAAATAGATGATGGAACTAACAAGATAGGTGTTTTCAAAGAATTTAAGTAGTGATTGATTTTTGCATTAAAGAAACCCTTCAATACCCGTCCAAACAGTATAAAATATCAAACAGGTGCAATATTTTATTTTTCTTATTCAGTTTGAAACTTATTAATTCCTAATCAAAGACTTCTCAACTACAGATGACATTCTTTTGTTCTCTTTCTTTCCAAGGTTTTTGCCAATTGCCAACCAAAATATAAAATTGTAAGGCAAAAAAAATGGAAACAGGTTTTTGCAAGTGCAACCAAAAATTACTGAATTTGCAAGCATTCCTCACACCCCTAACTACCACCCAACAGCTTCCTATAGCTAATATTTCTACTAGCTTAGCGTGATGACCTAGGATGCTTCATATAATCAAGTTTATCCCTCAAACTCTAGCTAAAATTAGTCCTGAAGCGCAAATTAAACTAAATTTGAGCACAGAAGATGCTGGGTTTCCAATATAGCTGAACTCATCATCCATGAGGTATGTCGTCCATTAAACTATCTTGCGCAATATAGTAAAATTTTGATCAAATTAACCTGGCTTAGAATTAGTCCCATGAAAATATGCAATTTAGATTTCGTCATAGTTTAGAGTTTCAGTTAGGAAAAAAAATGCATTAGTTAATTCTGTAACTATGACAACAGATTGAGCACCCAAGTGGTCCTCCATTCCATGTAACAGGCTAAGGAAAATCCACAGTGGTGGGTACCAATTACAGCTCCAAGGAAAATCCAGTGCTCTGTGCAAGTGTGGTAAATTACTGGTGTAATTTGCAATAATTGAAAGAAAAACACTACAAGCACATTATCATGTTTAATGATTGTAACTAGTAGAATACCTGGTACAAAAGGTATCCAGCTTAAAAAGGGTATTGATTTCCTGAAATCTTGGACCCACCATTCAGCACCTAAGCAAGACAAGGTAATTATCAAGTCCGTATTGGATGATAATTCAAATTAGCAAACGTCATACTTGTCACAGACAAAGTCAAAGAAAAAACAAAACATACCACACAAAGTTTGTTTGTGCTATCAACTCACTTCTGATGGTTCTAATCAAACCTAATAATAGATTATTAACTATGTCCACTCGACCAAAAACCTCACATAAATTTAGGGAACCCAGACTAAATAAGACAATAAAAAAGAGCACAATCTATCTGGTACAATAGGCGTATACCAGTACTTGACAGGTATTTTACCTAACTAAACAGCCCAAGAGAAACTCATTGATTTATAGTACCTGTGAGAAATGTAAAGAAATGGCAGAGATATATCAGCATCAGGCCTTCAGTTGGTCCATTGATTATTGGCAGGATAAGTGTGTTTACGAAGAAACTGGATATATGTAATATCAAAGCATGCGTAGTCAGAAATTATAAAGCTTGAATGACACTATTATGATACAGATAATCGGTGAAAGAGTTTATTACCATAACTAGTAGAAAGTTGAGGCTCAAAGAGGAAACAAAATAATTTGTAAAAAGTAAATAATAATAAAGAAAAGACTTACTATTCCCATGTAGCCAAATAAAACGGAATGGCAGAAATAACCCATAAGATAAATGTGTATCTTCCACACATGATTGTGCTCCCAAATGCCAATGCTTCAAACTAAAATTAGTAACTTCATAGTTTAGGTTAAGAAATTGCAGGAATGCAATAACCAAAGATTTAATCACATATAATCCCTTTAATATTTTGAATTGCTTGAATTAAGTCACTTAAATACCCCTGAACTTTTGAAAAAGGCAATCAACAACTCTTTTGATAGAAGGTTCAGTCTCATTAGATAAATGTTCCTGTGGTCTGGCATATTTTAATTGATTTGAGACAGGATAACCTCATTTTGAGCAAAATTTATTCATAATTTATCATTCGTTACTTCTTGCAATTAGCTGTTCATTTAGGACATTCAAATTCAATATTATGTATAACAATCCATATTTTCTATATCGTGCAAATTTAATTAATTGTACTGTTCTAAAACATATAGTCAGTTGAAATAACAAACCCATGGTGTTTCACGGCTATTAAAAACTATATTTATTAAAGTAAAAAAGGAATTAAATACGAGATGTACTTTTCCATTTTTTTTTTGGTTGCTTTGGGGTGGGGCAGGAAACCAGTTTACAATTAAGCCCCAAAATAAAATAAGAATTGAAAAGAGGATAAGGACGTACAGCGCAGCCAAGAGCATCACATCCTGGCCAGCGTAGAAGTTTTGGAAGGTTAGCAATCATATTCTACATTAAAGCTCACTAAAAAAGCTGTGTGTGTGTGTGCGCGCGTGTGAGTATGAGGGGGTCGTTGGGAGGGTAAAAGAGTACCATGGTCGAAAAGTTCTCCTAGGGGACTAGATGAGTTAGTGCGCCTCGCTTGCTTACCATCAACAGCATCAAATGTCTGTCATATATTATATTTACCAAAAAAAAAAAATACAAAATCAACATAGACAGTCCAATTGCTAAGAAGGAATGGTTAGCAGGCTCCTAACAGTACTTAACTTCAACCTGAAGGTACACCGTATACAGCACACTTCTTGACAGGAATTGCTACTTGCAGGTCTTAAAACTTAAAGACCAGACAAATATAAAGTAATATGGCTACTGAAACTAAGCCAAAAAAATGGAAATAAAAAATAAAAAAAATAAAAAACTGAAAAAAGAAAAGAAAAAAGGAAAATAAATGGGCATTTATTAATAGCTTCACACAGCAATTGAAAGAATGACCTTTAAAACAAACCTGATATAAGAAGAGAAGCAAACCATGAGCAAGGTGAACCCACCTAGGTGGTGCTGTATCCAACCGCGGTGAATATATCTGTGTGCATATTATTGCTACAGCATTAAATTATATTTATTATAAAACTGAAAATACTATATTGCAGCATTTCAAAATCTGCAAGATAAAGGAGGTCATATCTACAAAGTTGAAAGTAAGAATAAAATAATAGCTACTTACATAACCTAAAAGTGCCGATATTAGTAGAAATGTGAATCCTGTCAGGGTAATCTGGAAAAATAGTAGCAATCAATGCAGAATTGAATTCATTAAAAAAAAAAACTATAACTGAATGCAAGAAAGTTGAAGGTATAAAATTGACAAGGTGCCCTGTTCAAGTTCTTACCACATTTGGCCTGGAAGAATTCCGACATATATGCCACCATAAAAATACAGAAAATACATATTAGTCCATGAAAGTACACTATTAAAGAGCATAACACTACCGTATCAGAAACCACAGACAACATCTACATAGTTCAACTTCAAAATATGAAACTGTGCACATGTCAGTGTCACCTATTATGGGAGTCAACTTTTAACACCATGGGATTGAGTGATATCAATATAAAGTGGGATGGCAATTTGAACGTCATTGTTCATTTGTTCTGCTTGTGGAATACAATTATCAAAATTGGGTGTTTACTTGAAGCAAGGCCAAATAGAAGAAACTATCAATAAGGTAACAAATAAACCCAATAAAAAATGAAAAGAGAAATAAAGTTATACGGCATCCAAAGAGGGAAAAGGGCGACGCATCGGGTCCAGAAGGGTTGCAAGATGTACTTGGCCACGAGGGAGTTATCGACACCACTGTACTTGTGCTTGTGCAGAGCTGTCACGCCATGGTGGCTGATGTATCCCATCTATCCTATTGATCATCAAATTACTAAAGATCAGTAATCAGATCAGAGGATGGTAGAATTTGATTTCAGATTCTTTTCTTTTCATTTTTATTCTGAGGAATCACAGTTAGGATTACTTGAAGTCAACTAGTCTGAAGAATCTATGGGCAGCTGGGGCTCAAGCGATATCTATTTATCTGTTGTTTGTGCTTTGTAAAGTACCTACCTTACAAAAGTAGAACCTTGTACAAGAGCAAGCAATAGTCCATTAATTATTGCTACTATGGTTTGAAGAATCAATGGGCAGCCCATGATCCGATTATTGGGCGATTTTCCAAACCAACTGGTGCCGTTTTGGGAGTAAAAAAACAAAAGGCTGTCGGATCGGAATAGACTCACCGTCCGCGGGACGTCGATGCTTCCTTGTAGTCTGTGCTGTGGCTGATTGTATGTATCTTCCTTGAAAAAAGAGATTTGAAGCTAGCTTGAACCAATGCTCGATGATTGGTCTCGATCGATCTCCCGCCTAATAGTATGTACTCTATCACTGCTCTATGATTCAGAGTCAGCCTCGGAGGTAGAGAACACGAGAGAAAAATTGAGAAAGGTCAGTCCAAGTGGAACTAAATCACATGGACATGTTTATGGGGGGAGAGACGAATAAAGAGAACATGGGCTGGGTTCTTCTTCTTAATTATATGGGGCCCCACACAAAAGTCTAAATAATATTATCATCTCTTCACAAACTTCTGTAATAGAAGGATGGTCCACGGCCCATTTTGGCCTGTGAGAAACTCCGCCCCTGATTGAAAGGTCCAACAAGCATGTGATATACAAATTATGAAAACTTCTGTAATAATGCATTAATAATATGATTGCAAAGGATCAAAGAGATGGATATAGCTCGTAGCTCGTGGCTCGATCGTAACTCACATCTGGCTCATTCGCTAGCAGCTCGCTTGTTACTGGACCAAGCTGTTAACGAGCCAGCTCGCTACTAGCTCGGTCCAGAATTAACGAGTTTGAGCTGGAGCCTATCTTGCTTGCCAGCTCGCGAGCTAGCTCGGCTAGGCATCAATTTATGAATTTGTGTGTATTTCATACTATCAAACTTGGTCCAACTCGGTCCAACTCGGTCAAAAAAGGTTTATAAAATTTATTTTCTTCTTAAAACAAGATCTAGCCAGACCTAGTGAGCCAGCTCGTCACGAGTTTGAGCTGAGGTTTTAGCTCGAAAGTCCTAGGTCCAGCTCGCTCGGTCCAGGCTCGGTCCAGAATTAACGAGCTGAGTTAAGGCCCAGTTTGGCTCAAGCCGCTCATTTACAGCCCTAGATGGATATGCTGGAAATCCTGATTATGCAAATGATCAAATTAATTTTATTATATCAAAGCCCTTTCATAATATTAAGAGTATTTATGGAATCATGCAAAAATTCGTAATAGATCAACCAATCAATAACTTCAAGCAGAGGAAGGAGGATGCTGATTAATTTATTGTTTTTTTCACGTTGTATTTTTGCTCTGGTTCAAATTTCAGTATCAAGGTGTGGGGAGAATTTATTTTGCAAATAGCACGGAAAAGGCGACGTCATTATGAATTTACGATGTGTATGTATAATGTATCAATCTATTAACCAGATCTTTATTTGCGGTAATGCTACTCTATTAGTCATTTATTAAAGCGTGTAGCTCGGTTGCTTGTTGCAATGTAAACACTATTGATATATCCTTAAATTTAACTTTTTTTTACTGGTTTTTAGTAATAGCATTTATCACCTCTGGACCTTTTTTCCTAGTATTATTATTTGATTAGTTTGTGATATCGCTCCAAACAAAAGAAGTCATAAACCTTATCGTCAACTAACAAGTAGATGTTGCATACTATTGATAATTAAATGGAGAATTTCATGTATACCACTCAAAAATTGTGAAATTACATATTTACCATTCAAATTTCTATAACTCACATATTTATCCCATATAACTTTAATATATATCAAATATACCTAAAATTCAGATTAACTATGTTTAATATTCTTAAAACTATAATTAATCAAGGATTAACTTAGAACCCATGCTTTCTCTCCTTAGACCCTTTGAGTTCCTATCAACTAAAAGACACTTTTTTTAATACCAGTAACAAAACACAAGTTCTCAAACTCAGTTACTACTTTAATAACGGATTGCGATATCAGCGTCGACTTCAGTACAAATTGTTTTGTTAGAAAAAAAAAGTGAAGTGGTTACAATGTTTTTAGACGATCAAGCGGGAGCTAGAATCATAATCTCTAAGTTTGTTGTCCATTTCTCTTTGGGTCTCAGCGAGAGAGACAAGATTAGGAGAGAGTTTTA
Source organism: Carex cristatella (assembly GCA_024447775.1). NCBI lineage: Eukaryota > Viridiplantae > Streptophyta > Magnoliopsida > Poales > Cyperaceae > Carex > Carex cristatella. Next base: position 1,546,622 of record JAJHPF010000016.1, read on the forward strand.
GCGAAAAGGAGAAAGTGACGCCAAAAGAGGAAGGGACAAAGAAATAGAAGAGACCAAATAACTTATTAATTATATTTTATATAATATTAAACTTAATTAATCTCATTTTTTTATTAATCGAGTAAATATGTGAGTTATTAGATTTTTAGATAGTAAATACGTAATTACATAAATTTGGATTATAAATACATAATTTCACAGTTTCTGAGAGGTATATATATGAAATTCTCTAGTAAATAAGTTTCATTTGAATAACCGGGGTCGTTCGGCAACAAAGGATTAAGAATGAAGGATTAAGAGCTTAAGGAGCGCTAAGGAACCAATGTTCGGTTGTCTTAATCTGTGGATGGAGGATTAAGCGCTTAATAAAGGGGGAGGGGTGCCTTAAAGTTCGGGCAGAGGATTAAGATCCGGGCAAAAGAAGGCTAAAGGAGGTAATCTTAATCCGCGCTAAGAAATCGGTGTTCGGCAGAATTAAGTTGCTAAAGAAACTAAAGAAAGCGGATTAAGCTTTAAAGAGACTTAATCATTTTCAGCCGAACAGTAGATTAATATATAATTCACACAACTTATGATAGTAAAAAAGGATGCAAAAGCCAGCACAAAAAATAAAAGTAAAAGAAGAGCTGGTCAAACTATATTTTGGTACTTCAGTTATTAAATTGAAAATGAAGCAACACCGATCAATGTTTTTTAAATTGATGCATTCTGTTGGATCTTCTCTCCACTTAGAGACAAAACACATTATTTTTTCACGGAGAGATAATAAGTCCATGCACTGTTTCAATGAGGAAAGAATCATTTATCTCTCTGGTTTAATATACCAAATATGTGGCTCTCTGCGAAAAGTAGAAGTCAATTTTCAGGAATTAAGATAGAAAAGAGAAAATAGAATAATTTGTAAATTATCGAATTGGAATCATATATGTACTAAGTTACTAACAGCTTAGTTATTGCGGTCACTGCCGCTTTCCTACTTTTGTATTCAAAAACAACAAAATGAAGTAAATAGAATGATGCAATTTAAAATTCTAAAATCCAAATTTCAGTGTTACTCCTCAGTCTGCTACCAGTACCGATACCATTGGGGCTGTACCTTTGAATATTGACGTGATAATAAATAACACATTAATCAATCAGTTTGGAACTCGTAACCACGCTAGCAATATGTTCCTCTCTAATTTAAATAAGCCCCAAGAGCCCATAATGCTGCAAATTTAAATTGTCATCTTAAGGAAAACTGCTTCAAATATATGTATTTCAAATAATAAGTATGTTCCTTTTCCAAGTCTCCCAAAAAAATGACATCTAATCCAGTGGTCTGGGTTCAATCATGTCCCTAATAGATCCCCCTTGGCTCTGTACAGCAACAAGCAACAGGTTAACCCCCCACCCCCCACACCAAATCAAGCACCATCAGGCAGTCCATTTTTAATTAATAAATTAATTAGTTCTCGCTTAAGCACCAGCAGTCCGGCACTAACAGAGGTCATGTCAGGTCCTGATGCATTCTCGATTCATCAATTTCCACAATTAATTAATGCATGAAAAGTGTGTTGCTCTGTGCATCTCGCTGAATTCGGGTTGGGGTTGCTTGTGCAGGCCGGGTCTAGCTAGTTAGCTAGGTTGGGGCCCATTTCCGCATCTCGCCACCTATGGAAGACTTTCTTGCCTCCGATCCCGCAATGTTGTCTTCATGTCTGATACCCCGTAGGAGTGCTGCTGCATCCTTCATCGTGGGCCGATCATCTGGCCTCATGCTAGCACAGAGCAAAGCAATGCCTAAGGCCTGGAGCATCTCTTGAACCTGCGTGTCAGGCCGCCCTTGCAGTCGAGGATCTAGCAGTTCCACAGGGTCACACTTCTTCTTCAAATTATCACCAACCCATTGCACAATGTTTTGCCCCTCTGCAAATGTTGGGTCTACGGGCCGCTTCCCCGTCAGTAACTCCAACAGTACAACTCCAAAACTGTACACATCGCTCTTTGTGGTGATTTTCATCATACATCCGTACTCTGGACACAACAATAAAAAAAATTTAATAATTATAATCAATCATCAGAACCACAATAGTCATATACTTGAGGCTTGATAGATAGTAAAACTTCTTCATAAATATTGTTCAATAATCATATGAGCACACAATAGGAACGACATATATGTAAAAGCAACTGACTAGCAATTTCTTCCACATTTATTTGTAAAAAGTTGCACATATATTGCAGGCCAACTCATTGGAAGTATGTATATTTTTAGTTAGTTACCAGGAGCAATGTAGCCATAGGAACCGGCAAAAGGAGGCGGCGAGGCTGCAGCGCTGCCTTCATCAACTGCACATGCCAGACCAAAGTCAGCAAGGCACGCTTCGTAACGCTCGCCCAACAGCACATTGTCTCCCTTGACATCTCGGTGCAGGATGGCCGGCACGCAGTCATGGTGCAGGTACGCTAACCCGTCCGCTACACCAACTGCTATACCGAGCCTCACCTCCCACTCGACTACACTCGCACCTCCGTTGTTGCCGTGTAAAAGGCTGCCAAGAGTACCGTTCGGTAAATAATCGTAGAACAAAAGTCGGGTGCGTCCGTTAGCTGCCCATCCTAGCAGCCGCACGATGTTGCGATGGCGCACACGTGCTAGTGCACCTATCTCACATGCAAATGCTTCAGCCGATGCCTCATCATACGACCTGAACTTCTTTACAGCGATCGTCGTACCTGTTTAAAGATTGAATATCAAAATTTGTTTGAAAATGTTTCTCTACTGGTTCACACAGTATCAGGAAAGAAGAAGCCATGACAGTTGCTTTTTTTAATTCTGAACTACAATTTACTTCTGTAAAGGTACTCGAAAAGGAAAACCTTCTTCAACTAAATTGAATTGAGACACTATGCATATCAAATTTATGATCTTGTCACCAATATTGAAGCAAGTATTAAAAAATGTCTATAACAGAGCTAACTGTAAACAGAGTAAAATTACCCTTCCCTGCATTGCTACTTGTAGAATTATTTTTCTTTCCTTTTTGTAATGCTGTGTTACATCTTATGAGATATATATACTTGTATAAAGGAATTTAAGAAATGGAAACAAAGAAATTAGGCCAACAGGAAAAAGGGAAATTACCATTAGCAGGGATGTGAGTGCGGTACACCGGACCAGACCAACCCTGCCCAATTACGTTGGCTACCGTGAGACACCGGGCTACCTCAGAAATCACAATGTCAGGCTTCTTCTGATAGAGTGTCACCTCCCACGGCGGTGCCATGTCTCCATCTTTCTCTTCATCCCCGCACCCGTTGCGCATTTTAATGGTCGCCTTGTGTCTTCTGTTGATTAAGATGAACATGGTAGCAACAAGTAGCGCCACAGTGGCAGAGAGCAGAACAGCAGTGGCAACACGTGCTGCCCTTAGTGACATCCGGGACCCACTCTGCTCAGCAGCACAACCAGCCACGCAAAGTGCTGGGTTTCCTTCAAGGTCTGCCAGTGGGAGTTTTGAGAAAAAGGGTGTGCTCGGCACCTGTGAAACATATGTCTCTCTCTATTTTAGTTTTTGCTTTGCCTTTTTTATTTCTTGATATGATGGGCAATTAAAGAATATTGTATAATTAGCTAGGTAGGGGCATAGCAACACTATAGGAAATTGCATTGTTGGCCAAAACCAAAATGGATTGTTATATGATTTTGAGGTTATTAGAATTGCATGTAAATTCATACCGCTCCGGAGAAATTATTGAAGGAGATGTTTAATGCCACAAGGTTTTGAAGAGCGTACAACGGCCGAAGATCTCCAGTGAATTGATTGTGAGATAAGTCAAGTACACCAAGCCGGGACAGCCCCGCAAACTCTGCCGGAATCTCCCCAGAAAAATCATTTGAACTCAAATTAAGCATGATTTCCAAGCCAGGAATGTTGCCGATGCTTGGTGGTACTTTACCAGTGAGCATGTTTCCTCCCAGGTCCAACAGTTGTAGGCGTGTACAGGATCCAATATCTACCGGGACTTCACCGGAAAACCGGTTTCCGTTTAATACCAACTTGGTTAGGGAGGTGAGTAGACGGAGTTCCGATGGGATCGGTCCGGTTAGTAGATTGTTTGACAAATCAAGATATTGAATTGAGGTCAATCCTTGGAAGAGATCTTGTGGTAGGGACCCGGTAAGCGAATTTTCATGCAAGTCAACAAACGTAAGATTCTGACAGTTGCCAATCTCGGGTGGGAGCATACCAGTAAGGTGGTTGGACCCAAGATCCAAGAAGCTAAGGTTACGCAACATACCGATCTCCTTCGGTAATGGACCGGCTAAGTGGTTACTGCTCGCACGGAACCTTATCAATGATGAGCAACCGCCAACTTCAGGCGGTATTTCCCCAGATATGTCGTTGTCCAACAGGAGCAATTTAACGAGACGGGGTAACTGGAACAACGATTTTGGAATCATGCCAGTCAACCCATTTTGCGAGAGGTCTATTGCCTCGAGACTGGTGCACTGACCGATCTCAGCAGGTATTGCACCGGTCAGACGGTTTTTCCAGAGGTAGAGAGTCTGTAAATTAACGAGCTTACCGATCTCGGCAGGAATGGTACCAGAGAGGTTGTTGTTGTCAAGTTGGAGATCAGTGAGATTGGTGCAGCGCATGATTTCGGGGGGTATCTGTCCAGACACCTGGTTGACACTAAGCTGGAGCTGTTGGAGAGCAGTGAGGTTGCCGAACGTAGCGGGAATGCGACCTGTGAGGCCATTCATGGAGAAATCGATGACAGAGAGAGCAGTGCAGCGGGCAAGTTCTGGCGGTATGACGCCGACTAGTTGGTTTTGCCAGAGCAAGAGGTTGGTGAGGTCCGAGAGGTCGCCCAGCTGGGGAGGGATGGAGCCAGTGAGCTTGTTCTCATAGAGGTAGATGTTGCGAAGGCTGGTGCACTGGCCGAGCTCAGGCGGGATGGGGCCCGTGAGCAGAGCGGTGTAGAGGGCGAGGGTCTGGAGGTTGTGGAGGTCACCGAGGGAGGCAGGGAGGGGGCCGGTAATGCTGGTCTCGGCCAGACCCAGCATCACAAGGCTGCTGCAGTTGCCGATCTCAGGGGGCAACGGGCCGTGCAAATTCTTGTTGCCGCCGGCGCGGAAGACTTCGAGGCTAGCTAGCTGGCCCACGGAAGCGGGGATGGGGCCGGCGATCTGGTTGTCGTAGAGGATGAGTTCACGGAGGGAGGTGAGGTTACCGAGGGAGTCAGGAATGGGCCCCTCGAAGTGGTTGGAATTGAGGAGGAGAGTGTTAAGGCGGCTGCCGGGGAGGAAGAGGTCAGGGGGGATGGGACCGGAGAGTGCATTGGCGCTGAGGTCGAGGTGAGAGAGCAGGGGGAGCTGGTGGGAGAGCTGAGAGGGGATGGGGCCTGAGAGATTGGTGGCAGAGAGGACGAGCTTGGTGAGAGAGGTGGCGAGCAAGGTGAGGTTAGCAGGGACGGTGCCGTGGAGGTCAATGTACTGGAGGATGAGCTCGGTAACTCGGCCGGTAGCGTCGCAGGAAATGCCAGACCATCGGCAGGGAGTGGAGTCAGCAGGGTTCCAGTCAGGAAGTGCGTCGGGGCTGAGCAGTGTGGTTTTCCAGGAGAGCAGGGCCAGGCCTTGGGGGTTGATGGCCGCGGCGGTGGTTAGGTGGGGAATGTGGAGCAAGAGAAAGAGGAATGTTAACGTTGCTGTTGCTGTTGCTGTTGCAGTTGGTGTTGAGAAGAAAATTGTCATGTCATCTCATGGGATCAAGCTCAACTTGAAAATAGGAATGGATGTTGCTTGCTGTTAATTGTATGTCTTAACTTAACTAGTTAACTGTCTTTGTGTACTGTGCAAGTGTAATATATTTATTTAATTGTGCTTAATTATGAGTGAGGTTGAGGTGAGTGAGTCCCTTTTGCTTGCTTGTGTTGCAAGTGAGGCTGTGAGCCTGTGAGAGGGAGGAAGACTAATTAAAAACTAGTGGGAGTGGGAGAGGGAGTCTGGGAGGGTAAGAGTGACACTATATAAACTAATCTCAATTAAATTAAATTATAGATGAATCATATCATGTCCTCTAGTCTGCGGTGCAGCTCTCAAGTCTCATCTATGAATATATGATATATATCCTCTGGTCTGCACATTAATTATTTAACAAATGAGACCAATTCAAGTCCCTGCCAGAATCTCCGGATCCAAGAATTAAAGCCTACTGTCCCTTTTCTTCTTTCTTTATTCTTAAATATATCGTGTGTGTGTGTGTGTGTGTGTGTGTGTGTATGTATATGTATGTATATATGTATATGTATGTATGTATGTGTATATATGTGTATATATGTGTATATATGTGTGTGTGTGTGTGTATATATAGAGAGAGAGAAAAGAGGGATCAAGTTACAACAATTTTGAGTTATCACAAAGTTATAACAACGGATATTTTCATTTTTAAAGTCCAAATAGTCGATCCAAACCGTTCAACATGATTATCTAAATAAAATATGCTTCCAAATCAAATTTTATATTTTTTTTTATTTTTTTTACTATTTATTAAGTTGGGTACAAAATTCAATGGTCTGAATTTGACTAGTTTTTGTACCCATCTTAATAAATAGTAAAAAATTCAAAAAAAAAATGTAAAATTTGATCTAGAAGCATATTTTATTTAGATAATCATGTTGAACGGTTTGGATCAACAATTTGAATTTTGAAAATGAAAAAAACGTTGTTGTAACTTTGTAGTAACTCAAAATTGTTGTAACTTGATCCCTCCTATATATATATATATATATATATATATAAATTATGTTACCTTAACCTATAATAATATTTATAATTATATTGATATATGGTACTAATTAATCACTTAATTGCTGCAAGCACCTTAAATTTATAATTGCACACTAATCTGATATATAAATCTCCTCTTGGCTCTAGCTGGTATATATATAAATGCCTACTCTACTCATTCTATAAATCATGATATATTGGCTCGTTTTTCTATATTTGTTTAGCTGTGTGTATATATCATATCAGTTTTTTTAAAGGGAAAAAAAACAGAGAAACAACATCATATCATATTATCATCTCGGTAACTGGTAAGTGATAACTTGTGGTGGTGAAGTTATGGGTCGTTGGTTAGCATGTGTTGACAACCATAGCAATAAAAATATATTACAAAAAAGGAAGGTAACAAGTTGAAAGCATAAGAATAGCTGGCATTGGTAACTGGTAAGTGGTAAGAGGCAGACAGTAGAGATTATTCCATTAATTTAAGGTAGAACAGAATAACCGGCCTCGTGACAGTGTGTAATTAAATTCCATGAGGTAAAAGATGAAAGATTTCAGATCTACCTATCCCAAGGTAAAGTGTCCGACTCCGACAGGATAGAATGAATATAGATTATATATGTATGGAGTTAAATTACTTCTCTAATTAACATTTTTATTATTTACTGACGTTATTAACTCTTTACTTGCGCCAGTGAGTTTGCTATGAGGATTGGATTCATGACATTACAATTCTTCTAATACACCAAATTTCAGGAGTGGATCTAGAATTTTCGTCAATAGGGGCAAAAAAATATCGAATCGAATTTATATAGCTAATCGGATTTAAACCCATTAACTAATTGAGTATTTAATAAAAAATAATAATTTAACTTATACTCTATAATGCTCTGACTTATAATTATAGTTACCAACCATATTTTAAGAAATTTATTTTAATTTTAAGTATAAATTTAACCCGAATTACCAATTAAATATTCAGACGGTAGCAAAAAAATTTCAGGAGAGGCAAAACCAGTTGGAACCGATAAATCTCCACTAAAACTCAAAAATCTAGAGGAGCGGCTACTCTCCTGAACTACACTGGGTCCGCCCTGCCAAATTCTATATACATGTATTTAAATAATAAAATGTACATACTTTTATAATTGTTGCTTATTGGTGTTTTGATGAGTGAGCTAGTAAGTATCATGATTGTTACTTAATGCTGTAATTAATAAAGTCACCAAAACTTACCGAGGAGATATATAGAGCTTAGTTTAATAAGGAAGAAAATGAAATGAGAGGTATAATTAAAGGGAAAAGGAGCTGAGGTAACTTTCCTCGCACGGGATCAAGGCACATGATGCTTGCAGTTGTAGATCTAATTGTCCCTAATTTAAAGCTTTAATTAAATATTAACAGAGTTTAATTTAACATCACCCCTCCATCACCTTCTCTTACCACCCTGCACTGCATGTGTTATATGTATAGTTAATAATTTGTACTAGTAGATAGACAGTAGTAGTCTATAGTCTAGGTAGGAAACCGCCATTTAGGTTTAGGGGTTAAAATTATGTTCCTCTCAATTAATTAAGCCAGTTACACAGATCTAGATCTAACCACTCCCTCCCACCTTCTCAAATTAATTATTAACCATCCAGTTTAAAAATTAAAATTAAAAGGAGATCTCAGCTGGTACAACTGTTAAAAGTTAAAACAGACCTCCTATTGCCTCTTCAATTGTCAAGTCTGATACAAAAAAAGAAAGGACCTGGAACGTGAGTTGATGGAAATTAATTATGTATTTTATTCTACACTTTGTTTTTAAAATTCTTTAAAATGTATATTTAACTATTGCTCAATATATATTTTGTTTTGCATTACTACATATTTTTTTTTTTTTATAAAAAGGCCTAGGTCTATTTTCATTCTTGAAAAAAAGTTAACTTACAACCACTGATTAGTCATGGTATCAACCAAAAACTAATATAACCCCATAATTGCAGTATTCAGCTAGAGCCATACTACCAAAAGATATATCACTGAACAACAGTTTATGAGCAACAATGCTAGCAAAAAAGATCATAAGCTACACACATAATACATATTTGTTTAAAACAAAGTTGATCAAGATCAGTTCGGAGTTGCTTGCAATGGGAGAGATTAAAGATACAAGAAAAACAAAAAGTAAAAAAAAAATGCAGCTAGAATCGCCAAGTGAAATCTTTAGACCCGTTAACCGCTATAGAAAGCAAGAACTAGTTTTTTTTTTTTTTTTTTTTTGTATAGTCGTTGCATTCTTGTGTTTTTCTTTGCATGAAATTCAGGTCCCAAGATATAAATATAAGTGTCTATTTTTTTCAACTTTGATGAAACACAAAGTATTTGCTAGTATGCCACGTGACTGGGGGGGGTATTTATTAATTATTATCTAATCAACATAGCTTTTGTATGAAAGCGCAAATAAAATAAAATAAAAACATAGCTCCTGTATACAAATTACTATTACTGTCTTAGATCTTGAATATCAACAAAAATAGTAAAAATTAAAATTGGGTGCATAGTTGCATAGTCATCAAAACTTTTATATTGACAAAATATCTTATCAGAGCTTTAAAATTAGACATCTCTTCTATTTTCCCATCTTATGACTTCATTTAAGTTAATGTTAATTAAAATAAATATAATTCAATATTAAACCATGAATAAACAGTAAAAAGGATCATCCTTACCCCTTCCATCTTTTGCATAATACAGTCACACAAAAAGAAGATAAGTCCCACCATGATTGACATAAATAGAATTTTGCCGAATTTTTTTATTAATATCCAAAAAACAGAGAACCTATTAAATTTCAGATTATACACACATTTTCTGGAAAATTCAGAAAATAACTAATCAGCCAAATAATTTGGCGGAAATTTTATATTTTTTTTGCCAAATTATTTGGTGGATTCAGAATTCTGCTTTCCACCAAATAATTCAACAGAAAAAGAATTTCTACAGAATAATTTGGCGAAAAACCTATTTCCGTTGAATTATTTAGTGAAAATTTTCAGAGACCTATAAATATGTGATTTTCTCTATCTTCTCTCTCACAATCCATTATGCAGTTGAAGAGAAGAAGAGAGAAAATTGCATATTTTTGCATTCTATAAGTTTTTTATTTTTATTTTAAATTATTAAGTATTCCGATTTATATTGTAAATGCTTATAGGCTTTTTATTTTGAAATTGTAGCTTGTTATCTAGACCAACCAAAACTAAAAATTATTTGTTAGCAGGAAAATCAAATACAATGATGACAGTGTCTTTTACAATACTCGTCCTAAATACTCATTTCTGGTAATCGTGAACCATACCTTTGACTAGGATCAAAATTTGCTCTTTTTCTTGAGAAAAGGAGCACCCTCCTATTCTTCCATCCGGATCGTTGAAAATTCATCGTACGGCTTCAATTAGATCTGAATTATTTTAATTGATTAAATTGATTTGAAAATAAAAAGTAATTGAGATCGTACGATAAATTTTGAACGATCTAGATGAGAGAATAGGAGGACCCTCCTTTTCTCAAGAAAAGGAGCGGAGTCGGTTCCCCTTTGACTATCTCTAGAATAAATTGTATACACAGGTTGGGTATATCGTTAGTCAAGCCAGTCTGAAAATTCAAGCCCGATATAATATGGGGCAAGATGGCCAACGGGACTACCAATTGGTTCCAATAACGGACCAAACATCGTTCAAAATTATTTTAGATATTGTGGCGTCCTTCCAACAAAGGTTACTGATTCTGAAGTTATATGTAGAATTGGAACCGAATCATGTCGATTTTAATTCTCAATTGGATCTGAATAGTCAGGCCCATGTACCTAGTAGAATCCCTGAACCTCAAACCCGATCCAGTATTAGTCGGATTCTTGAACCCATAACCCGATCCCAAAATGTTTGAGTACATATTGGATAGACACTTGAGAATTAAATCCATCTTTCAGGATCCACATCTTGGATGGGATGAGCCTACAGATCAGTGTGTGCATCGATAATGTTCTCAACATGTTGCCGAGAATCTCTTTAAGCATGTGGAGGTGAAGGAGAGAGGTTAGCGATAGATTCAAAATTAGAGTAAACAAAAAGAAACCTAGGAGGTTAGAGGAGATGTTTCAGGACTTTGAAATTGGTTGCCCATAAGCACTCGATTACCTTACCAAGGTGGATAAGAGGGACCCGAATAATGATGACGAGCTTCCATGTCCAGATAAGCTTTACCAAGAATTGGATGGAGGGCACTGGTGAGGAATAATGACAACCAACAGGTCAGAGTCACTGAACAATGTGTTCAAACTAAGTAGGTGATTGCCAGTTGCAGCCATCGTGGAGGACACATTCTACAAGATGATTTTTCTGGTTTTGTGAACGGCGAAACAAAGTTGAAATGGCACTTAAGCACGATTAGATGTGATCTAACATGGTAAGTGCGTTGCTGCAAAAGGGTATTGACAAATTCCTAAACATGACTGCGATTCCTTACGGTATGATACATGGATGTTTGAGGACATGGTAAGGGTGAAACAATTCCAGCAATGCGTGATCAACCAAGACTAGAGTATACCTGTATGGATTTCAGATATACTGTTATTGTTAAGGAGAACGACAAGGTCGGATGTGAATGTTAGAAGTCCCAATTGACTGGTATACAATGTTCTCATTTTATGGCGGAGATCCGAGAAATGAAATATGATGAAAATTTGTTCATCAACCTGATCTACAGTATGCCAATGCTGGGGTGCCTGCTTTGAGCCTAAAGGCAACCAATATGACTGGCCTCGATACAATGGTCAAAGAATAATCCCGAAGCGAAGATTTGATAAAAAAAGAAAGGAGACGACACAACCGCATACCGATGAAAATAGATGGAATGCAAGGTCAGAGATTCAGACATCAGACTCATCGTGAGACCACTGATAGAAATGCAACGGGTATAATGCATCATTTAATTATTTACACATACTAATTTTATTTATTCTCTCTTAAATAAATTCTCGTTTTATTTATCTATGTTTTATTATAATATAGAAGAAACAACAAAACAAGCAGAAACATGAACATCTTTTTTAAGAGGAGCACTAAGAGAATCTTCTTCAAACATACTATCTTATTTTGAAACTTCAAACTTTTTTTATTATATTTTTTTATGGAGCGAGGTTCAAGAAACAACTCTAATCAAAATAAAATTTGCTTACCATTTTTAAGAAAATAAGAAGCTATTCAATCAATTGTAAATGAAGGTCTTTAACATAAAAATCAGGAATTTAATCCAGAAAAGAAAACAAGTAAAGAAAATACAGTAATGATCACCAAATGATTATTGCCTAACACAATGGAAAATTTTAATAAAATAAAATTTTGTTCAGGTACTGTACAATTGTAGTCAGAATTATGATGAAGAGTTTGTAAAGAAATCCTTGTCAATGGAGTTGATGAATTGAAATTTTGAAATTGAGATATTTAATTTAAAGATATCTAAGGAGAGGGGGAAGGGGGGAAGGAATCTAGGCACGAGGGACACATCCCATCTTACCTTTAGATAGTTTATAATTTAATGGTGATGTTTTTGTTTGAGACTTGAGAGAGAGGCTATTCGAGGAAATGTAGGGGGGCAGTATTATTTGAACCTTGAGATTCGTGCAGAACGTAATTGAACGATTGAGATATTCCAAAAAAGTCACGCAAAGTTTGAGATATCTCAGAGGATGCGAATTCTCACTGTACGTGACGTGCCGAGGACAAGATAAGAGTAGGTTCGATGGACATGGACCTACTTTTAGGTTCAATTAGCTCTAACACCGTACGATTAGCGTCAAGATTAATACACACAGAAATTGAAACAGAACTGTACAGATTTTAATACACTTAGCATGAATTTTGATGCAATCAAATAGTTTTTTTTACCTATTGAACCAAAGTAAAGTAGGTCCGATACCCATCTTCGCGGAGGACATAGTGGAGAGTCCGTATCCTCTGAGATATCTCAATTTTTGCGTGACCGACGTGTCCGGTGTCTATTCGGGGCAGTGTAGGGGGGCTGTTTTAAACACGATTCGTGCAGAACGTATTTAAACACGATTGAGATATACCAAAAAATCACGCAAAGTTTGAGATATCTCAGAGGATGCGAATTCCACAGTGGATGGATGATGACTCCCTCAGTCTCTATTTTCATTTTTCGGTGCCAATTACAGTTGACACTGTTTGATTTGGTTTGGTTTGGTTTGGTTGTTTGTTTTCTGGTTTTTTCTTTTCGTATTTTCATTATTTGAGAATTGAGACAGACAGCTTTATTGATTGCTTAAAGCCTGAAAGGAATCAATATACACCAAAATATTAATTTTAATTTTAATTTTTGTGTGCAAATAGTTTAGTAACTAAAAGGCGGTCAGGCGCTCTTCCGTGATTTTTATTTATATCCAAAAATAAATATAAATTGTCAAATATGTCCACAGAAGTTGGATATTTATAAAAATACTCAAACCGGCCAATTATTGGACGGTCCTTAATTTTTAATAGGAACTTATTTTAAATTTGATTTGTTTTGTTTTTAGAAAATAATGTGATTTATTTATTTTTGTATTAAAATATTAGAATTATTCTTTTTATTCTTTAAAATTAGATAGAATACTATATAATTTGATTTAATAGAAAGACTACAACAAATAATCCGGATCAATATTTTTCAAACCGGATTTTTTGCGGCTGTAAGAAAAATTAAAATATTTCTTTGTGTGTTATTGGAAAAAAATAAAAATACTTTGCATCTGAGTTATTGATCCCAGATCAAAAGTCACTTCTAGATAAATATAGAAAATAATTGAATTTTTCTATTTTTGAAAAATAAAAAAAAATTGCAAGTGTGTCAAACACAATTGCGGAGTTTTTTATTTTTTCAAAAATAGAAAAATTAAATTATTTTATATATTTATCTAGAAGTGACTTTTGATCCGTGATCAATAACTCAGATTCAAAGCATTGTTATTTTTTTTTTCAATAACACACAAAGAAATATTTTAATTTTTCTTACAGTCGCGAAAAATCATATCTGAAAAATATTGATCTGGATTATTTGTTGTAGTCTTTCTAATAAATCAAATTATATAGTATTTTATCTAATTTCAAAGAAATAAAAAAAATATTTCTAATATTTTAATACAAAAATAAATAAATTACAATATTTTCTGAAAACAAAAAAAATCAAATTTAAAATAAGAACCGGCCAATTATTGGCCGGTTTCTATTAAAAATTAAGAACCGGTCATAAATTACAATATTTTCTGAAAACAAAAAAATCAAATTTAAAATAAGAACCGGTCAATTATTGGCCGGTTCCTATTAAAAATTAAGAACCGATCAATAATTGACCGGTTTTGGTGCTTTTATAGATACCCAACTTCTGTAAGCATATTTGACGACTCCTTTCTGATTGCAAACAATCAATTCTTCCAATCTAATCAAAATTTGGGTTTGTAAATTATATAGGTCTTGATTTGGTGTGGGTTGACGTGGGCCCCTCGACAAATTGCATAATTGACCTTTGTGGGCTCATTGATCCGTAGACAACGTTTGGTTGTTTGTCTGTTTTTCTTTAAATAAGGCCCACAGCCCCATATCACTCATTGCAAACCATCAATTATTTTCCTAATTTCTATGTTCTTCAGGAGAATTTTTTTTATTACTTTTTTGCTACGTACGGAGAAATTATTATTTTTAAAAAAAAAATGTTTGATTGGACCCCGAGAGCACTTCGCTTTTCCTGGTTTCACTGATCAGAAAACGCAACTTTTAAAGTGAATGTTATTAAGGGACTTCTTTAAAACACAGAAAATATATTCCGCCCCATCAAAATTTGTAAGATTCAATTAGAATCAGGACACGTGCAGCTAGCCAACGAGCCCTAATATCAGAATCACTACAACAATATCAAATGTACTTGAAAGCTACAATGGACCTCATCAGCTTAAATGTCATTTTTGAATTTCAATTAGCAGCATCGTAATGTTTCTAGGTTCAATTGCTATAACCTCTAGCGTATTACTAGCATTCGGGATTTACCATAAGGTCCATAATAGGAGAGCAATTTGGGTCCGATGCCCATCGGACTCAAACTGAATTCGATGAGCTCCATAACCGTCCGATTTGCTCTAAGATCCGTGCGAGTCACTTTAATATCCGTACATGTTTGCTTTAATATCCGTGCACACAGAGATCTTAAAACAGATCGGACGGTTGTGGAATCCATCAGACCCAAACTGCTCTCCCATAATAGAGCATGTATCTTTGCTTTGATACAGACATACTGTAGATAAGCAAGACAGATAAAAGAGTATTAATTTATATGCGATGTGCAGCATGCGCCTGATGCCCACGAAGAAAAGCAACTGGAAGAACCTCTCCGGTGAGATCACACAAGTTAATAATATACTATTTTAAACAGGATTAAGATTATAAAGTGATCATTTCATATAATAAAAATACAATAAAAAGTAAATAATATAAAAGAATCTTTATCCATCACAAGTCACAAGGTCAAGGTCATGGGGGGACCCAGTGTTCTGTTCTAGACTTATAGGCGCAATTTAATTCCCCTGGTTTTGAGGCGACTAACCTTGCCTTTCCCCCTTTTTAATTTTTTTTGTTATTCTTTCCGCCAGTTGTATATTTTTTTTATGTACTTATTTAACAAAGAGTCCATTAATCAGTACAAGTCACTACGCACAGTATGGTATAAATAACAACAAAAAAAGGCATTCCAAGTTCATTTGGCAGTAAGATTTTTGTTTGATTCATCACTCTCCTCAACTGAGAGTGAGAGCAGTGTCTGGCTACAATAGAAATAACAGCATCATCAATTTCATTTCCATCCCAAGCCAGCAGTACCAATGTTACCTTTAGCTTCAACTGGCTCCAGTATACCCTTCCTGCTGCTTCCTAGCGCCTCACCCTTTCATTTACATCAATAATAATACATATTATACATCACACTGTTATTACTATATCAATTCACTATTCTTTTAATTTTTATTGAATATTTAAGAAATAAGAATGTCACCTGCTTCCACCCCATGCTTTCCATAACCTTGCTAGCGTAGCTTTGGGTCCCAAAAGACAGCACCCTCGCTTCTTCTTGCGCGATCGTCGGATCATCATCAGATGTGCATCCCATGTCCTTACTATAGCCGTCTTTCTGACATGGAGCAATGCCATTGGCACCGTGCAGATGCCGTCTCTCTGCTGCTCTATCCCTGTACCTGTAACTGTACTTGTGCTCCCCCTTCTCTTCCTTATTCTGTAAACATTCCGAACTCAGCCTTAGTTACATCTTTTTTATTATTATTATAAGTGTTAAAATAGATATGAATAATATTGGCATGAGATAGTGCAAATATGAAATGCAACAACCTGGCTGCTCCTGGGGGAAATGTCGACATTGCGTGCCTGCTCGATAAGGGAAAGTGAATGGGGAGAGAAGAGAGGGAAGCCCCAGTCTTTGGTGGGATTCGAGGAGGCGTGTTCTGACAACGTGGCCAAGTACCTCTTGCTTGGCGTCCTTAGCCTGTACACCTTCCCTGAATGTGCCACATTATTAGAACATTACACTATATATGTAATGTAGGACATGCACTGATATTGTTGTGGTTACTGGTGTGAGTACCTGACGCAACCAGGACAAGATCAAGATGGACCTGACAGACAGCAGTGGTCTTAATGGTGCCGCCGCTGGATGGCAAAGAAGGATGCAAGCTGCTAGACTGACCCACCAGCCGCCCCGTCAGCCTGGTTATTTTACTATGGTGCCCTTTGTGACTTGTTTCTTCGAGCAATTCCCAGTCCCAGAGATCCACTGTGTTGATAATGCCTTCATCACTGTCTGATCTGTCTACTTGGCCGTATTGAGCCATCCAGCTCTCTTCCTCTGCTGATAGCATCCCTGGCAAAAGCCCAAAGAATGGTTGCTACTTAGAACACTCCTTTTATCTTTTGAAAAACACATGGGAAAACATTTAAAGAAAAAACAAACAAACAAATATACCTTCGGTTCCCGATGCATTTTGAGTGGTGGTGTCATTTTCTTGTTTGCCCAAAACAGATTCGCCAAGCATTTCTTCAGACAGTTTATCATCCATCTCACCCTCTCCACCGGCATGGGCTGTTTCCAATCGAAGAAATTTTCATGGTTATTTCTTGTTCTTTATAATTTGAAATACCCAAACAGGACTGTTCTTTCATTTCATTCAAAAATCAAACATACCATACAGAAAGAAAAAAAAAAAAAAAGTCATTGCCTCTACTAAATAGCATGCAGAAGCAAGTTAAATTTTTAAAGGCCTGTACAAAATGATGTTAAGTAATAGAATTGTCCCAATGGGGCTGTAGAGGGACTTGGTGGAAGTCACTTGGTTTCGAAAAAATAAAAGGAGGGCAATCTATTGTTGACACTGCCAATAATTTAATCTCGGAAATTACCAATGCGACTTTACTACTGAGGCCAATCTATTGGTTGAAGATGATGAATAAGGGAGGACCCATGATTGTAATGTGTGTACACAAGTGAAATTGGAGGCAAGCTCATTTGAACAGAACTATTATTAAGCGATCTTAGTAAATAACAAAAAGAATGCACAAACGCAAATAAAAGAAAAAGAAAGAAAGAGGAGGGTACATGGCACCTTACAGCTGAGAGTGAACTTACTATGTGTTTGGGAATAGGAATCTCCAAAATGATCATCAGAGTTACGTCCTCCAGCATTGCAGTAGCCTGATAGATACTCATTAATTAGAATTTCATCGAGCCTGTACCAAACAGAAGATAGCATGTAACAATAATATTAGGAATAAATATATAGAAAGAGGAGATAAAATTGATAATATTTAAGAAATAGCAACACCATTCGGATGGTCGGGAGGAATGGCTCTGTTGACTCTCATGACAAGAAACGCAATCTTCTTCTATAGCTGTAGCAATAGAATGAGAATTGTCCCCTTGAGGTTGATTCATTTGATCGAGCAGCACATAAGTGTTATTTTGGAAAGCGTAGTAGCAGGCGTCTCGGGTGCTGTAATACCATCCAGCTGTGGGGTCGTGATAAAACCCTGTGCTGTACTGCGCCATCATCATCATCAAATAAACAAACAAACAAATCATAAATAAATTAACAAAGGGACGAGAGAGAGCGACACGATGGAGATTGGTTGTTAGTTGAAACCTGGCGTGATAGTAGAGACCGGAGGCTGAATCCCACACGAATACAGACTCATCGGATGCTGCCATGCTGCTGCTCGGTCGGTCGTCTTCTTCTTCTTCTTCCTGTTGTTGCTGTTGTTGTTGGGGTGATGCCGCCATGGAGAATGATTTGGGTTCGGTTCCTGTCGCCTGTCGGAAAACAAAGCCCAGTTCAAGAAGAAAAGAAAGAAGAAAGAAGAAAGAAACCCCAGTTGTGTTGGAATTCGCATCCTCTGAGATATCTCAAACTTTGCGCGACTTTTTGGAATATGTCGATCGTTTAAATACGTTCTGCACGAATCTCAAAGCTCAAATAATACTGCCCCTACGTTCCCCCGAATATGCACCGGACACGTCGGTCACGCAAAAATTTACATTTGTTCCGGTAGGTTACTGGGCTGATCCTAAAAGTTATTCAGAATCGCATCCGCTGCAAGTCCATCTATTTTTATTTTTTATTTTAAGCTGGCAGACTACTGGGCTGGGCTGGGCCTGAGATACTGGAATACATCCTCACGGCGCCAAGCCGTTGAAGTTAAGAGGGAGCAGAGATGATGAAATACAGATACAGACAGAACTGAAAACATCCGGTTCTAGACCGACTGAATTTCTAATAATATTTATTCATTGAAATTCATCGCTTCATTTTAATAATTGTCGGCTACATATTCGATATATAGATAAAATGACTAAGTCTTATTATAAAAAAAATTGATATATTTCTGGGAAGGCTCTAGAAAGTCGATGATGGATATTGACAGATAAGAGAAAGGTGCATTTTTTTTTATTTGAAAGTCGCTAGAAAGATGCATTTTAAAGCGAGACTGTAATTTATGGCGAAATGTCTCATCGACGTCTGCCTTCTTCCGACACGGTACAACTAACCTTTTTCATTCTCCGGTCAATTCTTAGAAGAAAGCAAGTACCAGGTGGTAAGCTTGAGGTTCGTGTCAGACCTGAATATAAAGTAACGGAACAAAGGTATAATATCCATATTCCATATGCATTTACCATCAAATAAAACGACAAAACAGTAGTTTTCACTAGGTAGAAGCTGATATGTTTGATGGGAGCTGGAATAGTTAAATTTGAAATTAGTAAATGAAAATAAAAAAATAGTGATGTTTAGATTAGTGTGAAAATGATGTTATTTAAATTAGTAAAATTATTGTCTTTCAAAAAAAAAAATAGTAAAATTATTGTTTGGATTGTATAGTTAGAATAGTGAATAGCTTTAATTAAAAAATAATAGTGTTAACAATGTGTTAATTAAGATGAACAATAGGTAAGTGGAGGTCTGAAATGAATTGTCACAATATAGAGATAACAAAAGTGGTGTCAATTTTATCATTTTAGAACTGTTTTTTTTATAACTTGTCAATGGCTGACACATTTCGAAATTGTATTGGTAAAAATCTGAGAAAGATCAGCATACCAAGTAATGAAAAACATGCCCACTTTTCAACCAAGTGTACATAAAATCTGGAAATTTAAGGTGGCCCCTAGGATCAAAGTATTTGCATGGTTGACATACTATAATAAAATACTTAAAACAGGCAATTTGGCAAAAAGAGGTTGGCACCTTCCAAGCATTTGTTTTTTATGCATAAATGCAAATGAGACAGTCAGGCACTTATTTTCAAAGTGTCCTTTCATGATTCAGCTATATGGTGCAATAGAAGGAAGAATTCTAGTAAATTCAACTAATTGGGGGGGGGGGCTTTATTGCAAAGAGAAGAAGCACAATAGTGGATAATGAGGAAAGAGGGGGATAAAGGAATCAAAGAGATGATACTCTTAGGAATGTTTGTTGGATGGAGGGAAAGGTGTGCAAGAGTTTTTAGAGATCAAGTAAAAACAGGAATGGAGTTGGTACAGGAGGTTCTAGACATGTGGAGAACTTACCACTGACAATAAAGAAGAGTTTTATCATTTTAGGATAATTTTTACGTTTTGTTTTCTTTTTGAAATCAAGGTCACTTTTGTTAGTTTCTAGATTCAACTAAGTTGAATCAATAGTTTTTTTTTTTTAGGTTTTTGTTCCTTAACTTTTTACAGATGAGTTTTGACTTGAGACTCAAATTTTGTATGGTTCACCCATATCAATATATCAATAAGGACTTGATCATTATTTTCATTCACAAAAAAAAAAAAATCTGAGAAAGAAGTATATATTCTCTCTTTTCACACTTTCGAATAGTAACTATTCTAAAATTACAAGGATTCTAAAATTACAAGGGATAGAGACTAGTAGCTATTCTAGCTATTCTGAATAACAAAAAATGTTATTTTAATGCACATTGCTGTTTCAAATAGCTCATATTCTCAAATATCACATATTCTTCACTCATCCAAATATACTCATATGTAAACAAGCTGACTTGATAAAGTATGAATTCGAATCAACAATATATCAAATCGAGTCTGATTTCTAAACTAGCCTAGTCGAATTAGCTCATTAACAGTTTGTTGATGTCAAAAAACTCTGTCAAATTTGATAATACAAGTCATATATAAATGATACAACGAGTAGTAAGAATAACCACTTTGGTAGCCACATTAAAAAAAGAGTGAAGTAATATTTTTTAATTCTTAAATAACACGAAAAGATATATTGAGGTATTCTTTATAGGATGGTTTGATTCATAATAACTAAAAATATAAGTAATTGCTTAAATAAATAAAATAAAAATAGGTTTTGCAACCTGCAATATATTTTGTGAGTAATTTTTTCACCTGAAAAATGTTTGGTAGATGTAATAGATATGTTTTGCATGCAAGTATTGAAATTTGCGACCTACAAAAAGATATTTTTAAGAAGACTGTATAGATACTATAGATGAAATTAGGGGTGCAAACCGGATCAGATAAAGATCGAATAGTGGTAAAAGAGGATGCCTGTATTAGCTTTATTTGTTTGATACGAATTAAATATTAGTTGGATACGTTTAGAATATTAAACGGATACGAATCGGATATTCATAGATATATACATATTTTTTTTCATAATATATATTAAATTATATAGTATATGTACTATTTGAACACTAATAACTAAGGTCATGTTTGGTTGTGGAGTAAGTGGTGGAGTAAACTCTCTGCTCCACCTTTAAAGAGCCAATCGAGGAGTAAATTTGAAGGAGTGAGATGGAGTAACATTTGAGTTAATCCGAATTAAGTTACTTCACCTAGGGTACGTTTGGATGAACTCTAAAATAGCTAGAATGGTTACTGTTTAGAATAGTAAATAAGTATAGCTACTGTTTAAAAACAGTGCTATTCAGAACAGTGAAAAAGTTATTTGGATTGAATATATGGAATAGAGTTTGGAGGGAATAACTGTTGTTTAATAATCTATGTGTAAGATTAAATATAATATAATATAATATTAATTCAAATATTAAATGTAATATAATATTATTTTAAATATTAGATTAGTATTAAATTAAATATTAGTTTAAATATAATATAATATTAGTTTAAATATTAAATGTAATACAATATTATTTTAAAAATTAGATTAGTATTAAATAAAATATTAGATTAAATGTAATATAATATTATTTTAAATATTAAATGTATTATAATATAAGTTTAAATATTAAATGTAATATAATATTAGTTTCTATATTAATGTAATATAATATTAATTTAAAAATTAGATTAGTATTAAATAAAATATTAGATTAAATGTAATATAATATTAGTTTAAATATTAAATGTAATATAATATTATTTTAAATATTATATTAGTATTGAATAAAATATTAGTTTAAATATAATACAATGTAATATTAATTTAATTATTAAATGTAATATAATATTATTTTAAATATTAGATTAGTATTAAATATAATATAATATTAGATTAAATATAATATTAATTTAAATATTAAAATGTAATATAATATTATTTTAAATATTATATTAGTATTAAATAAAATATTAGATTAAATATAATATATTATTATATTAAATATGATACAATATTATATTAATTTAAATATTAAATGTAATATAATATTAGTTTAAATATTAGATTAGTATTAATATTGAAAGCAACAAATGCTATTTCATGTTTTTAAAAGAATAGCGAATAGCAATGCTATTCTAAGAACAGTAGCTATTCCGAATAGTTGTATTTCTCGTTTGCATGCATCTTGTTCCGAATAGCAATGCTATTCTAAAAACAGTAGCTATTCTTGTGCATCCATACATACTCCTAGAGAGGTGTAGTAACTTACTCCACCTGTGGATTCCACAGTTAGAGTAACATCATTTTATAATTTTTCTCTCTTCATTAGTTTATTCCACCAAACTCCAACCAAACATGATTATTTTAATCTGCCTTAGCTCGGAGTAAAAAATTTAATCCGGAGTCACTTTATTCCACAATCAAACATGACCTAAAAATTAAAATTATATTTATAGCATATATGCATTTGCAAATATTCTATATTTAATTGTTGAATACCGAACTGAATATTAATACTAAGGATATTATCCGATACGTTTGTACATCTACATGAAAAGCTTGCATTGGGTTAGGAAGAACCGAAGAATTAACAATGTTGGGAGTTGCAGTACTGATATCTTTTGACTGAGACAATAAATATATTTTTTGATAGCCAACGAACTGCCGCTACATAACATGCCGACTAGTCTATATATCCAATAAATAATATATTAGAAAGCGTTTGAAATTAGGATTGACCCAGGCACATACTGAGTGCGTATCTCTGAGATATCTCAATTTTTGCGTGACTGACGTGTTCGGGGATAGTAGGGTGTCTGTATTATTTGTACTTTGAGATTCGTGCAAAACTATTTAAACGGTTAAGATATTTTCTAAAGTCACACAAAGTATGAGGTATCTCAGAGGATGCGAATTCCAACGCTTAATAGACAATAGCTCATAAGTAAGAATTTAAATCTGCTAAAATCTCATCTTCCTGAGATTTTTAAAATTCTAAATTTTAGCGGTTCAATTTTTTCTGTACACGAATTTCAAAATAATTAATTCTTTTATACACACATCTAAAAATCTGAATTTCAGAAAATTTAGAATTTCAGCGGATTTAAATCCATAAGGTAATCGCACCGTCCAAGACTTGGGAGGAAACAGTCTTGGATTGATTAATGTGATTTGGATTTTTGGTCGGTGGCTCGGAAAAAAAGACACCGACGACGTTTGCGCGTCTGTCTCAATTTTCTTAAATTTGACCGAGATGGAAAATCTTAAACCGACTTAACTAACTGTTACTGTTATAGGAGATATGGATAAAATTTTCTTCCAACTAATTTGTCTATCCACTGAAAAGGCTTTCTTCTGTTTTCTACTTTGACCCGTTTCTCATCCTTTTAGTAACTGTATCTGTATGTCGCTTTTCTCCAATTAATTAATCTATTTAAGGCTTTCTTCTGTTTTCTACTTTGACCCGTTTCTCATCCTTTTAATTTATTTATTGTCCGGATATTTTGCTCCCAACAACCAATATATATATGTTCAGTTTTTCATATTTATATTCGTTAAAGTTACTAATATTCATATTTTTTAGTAGATTAATACTAGTTTTGTTCGTATTTAATTGTTAACGAAAATTTATATTCTTATCCGAAAATTAGTAGGTATATAATGATTCAATAAATTAACGAAAATTTATACTCTTATCCTACAATTTTTGTAAAAGTATCTTATTTTATACCATAAAAGTTAAACAAATAAATAAATAAACGGATTTCATTACTGTGCAATCCTTTATGAGTATTGACTATATTGATTAAAGCGTACACCTAGCTGTCCCCTATGAAACGTCCCCTATCTGTCCCCCGCAAAAAAAAAAAAAAACGCGGAAAACCACCCAGAAACGTGTTAATCCGGCAAATGACAATTAGACGCAACAAATATTCAACCATCAATATAAATGTATTTATTCTGCTGCCAAGAAGTATTCAACCATGGTCTGCACATTAAGAACGACAAAATTCATTCCAACGGCAACCTGGGGAGAACGCAAACGTCCACATCAATACCGTACTTAACTGTGGAGACCATTAACGTCCTTTAAAAGCGATATGGAAGGTAATGCACACTTTAAAGAAGTATTCAACTGACATATTCAACAACAACAAAGAAGTATTCAACAGAAAACACTTCTCATATGATTACAGTAAATTATTCATATAAGTTATTCATCTTTAACCTTAAAGTATTCAACTGTAATGGACAAAGTATTCACCTTTTAACTGTCAGAAAAGTATTCATCTGTTTTCTTCAAAGTATTCAACATAAAACATACAGTATTAACTTGATAAGTATTTACCAGAAAATACTCATTCAGCAAAAAAATCACACTTTACAAATATTTTTCATGTGTGAATTAAAACTAACTGCACATAAAAATACTTTACAACTGATATATTCAACCACAATAAAGAAGTATTCAACACAAAACACTTAAATATTCAACTGTAATGTACACAGTAAATTATTCACATAAACTATTCATCTTTAACCTTACAGTATTCAACTATAATGAACAATAAAGTAATCATTTTTAACATATAAGTATTCATCTCATTCTGTCAAACATAAGGATAGAATAATACATGATATACAGATATGTATTCAACCCAATACAATGAAGTATTTAACAACTATGTAAAATATATTCATTAGAACAATATACTAATACCAGAACTTGATCATATATTATCAAAACATGTTCAATACATAAAAGGGACATGTATTCATCTCAAACATACAAGTATTCGTCTCATTCTGTCAACATAAAGACAGAATAATACATGATATACAAACATGTATTCAACTCAATACAATAAAATATTCAACAATTATGTAAAATGTATTCAGTAGAACAATATACTGATACCAGAACATGAACATATATTATCTAAACAGGTTCAACACATATCAGATAATTGAAGAAAAGCCTGAGAACCAGATATCGCAAAATACAAAACTATAAATAGATGATATCAAATTGAAGATCTCTACCTGAAATTAAGATTGAAATAACAAGATGATCTCAAATTGGAGATCTTAATGTAGTTCTGAGATCGCGGCACAAACGACGGAGTTTCTGACAGTCGCCTGAGTGTCGCCGGAGCAAGACGGACAGATCGCGGCACAAAACGACGGAGTTTCTTCAAAAAATGAAAGACATCGACAGAGCAGGGAAGGAAATCGCTTGAAAATCACCGATTTTTGGAAAAAGAAAGGGAAGCGTGAAGAAAATGGAAAAAAACAAGAGATTCAAATTTAACCATTACGGGTCCCGCAAATTCATTAAATTAACAGTTAAACCGTTATTTTAAGTTGAAATTAGTTGTAGAACCGAATTGGAGTTCGGGGGACTAAACGGGAGACTGGAAGAAGGGGAAAATTAGAATTACCCTTGATTAAAACAATATATATATACGTAAATAAAGGAGGATGGATGCCTCGTGGTGAGTCTTAGCAGCCGTCCAACCAATACAAATTATCCAGTACAAGGATAGCATGGTCCCCCCAGTTTCTTGACTGTTAGTTAAGTCGATTACCTAATGAGATTCATTCATTTAGTTCACCTCCATTCTTGAACACAGACGAAAAATGAGCTCACAAAATAAAAAATATATACTACCAACTATACCTAGCAGTGGTGGATTCAGAATTTTGGGCAAAAAAAAAAATCGAATCTGGTTCAAATTCATTAATTAATTAAGTACTTAATAAAAATAATGCTTTAATCTATACTTTTCAATATTTTGACTTGTAATTTTTGAAATTTTAATTTATAATTCTAATTATTAATCATAATTAAAAAAAATATTTTAATTCTAACTCTAAATTTAATCCGAACAACAAATTAAACATCCAGCGGGGAGCAAAAAATTTTCCAGAGAGAAACAAAGTCGATCAAAACGTTCCAACTTACACTAAAAACTGCCCCTAGTTGCACTTGGGTTCGCCCCTGATACCTAGTGTATACTACGCACATCGTTGATCTTTTCCTTCAATAGCTCATCCTGCATACGCCAGTAATAACATAAGAAGAAAACCCGACTTCATGTCGAACGCGTATCCTCGGCACTAACTCAAAAAAGAATCTTTTGAGTTAATGAATCTCAACCGTTTGATTTTAAACAGAGCCAATCCGACTCCTGCCTATGACATAAAGGACTTTTCAATATTAGTGCGGATCTAGTTTGCACGAATCTTGAAACAAATCGGACGGTTGAGATTTAATAACCAAAAGATTCCCTTTTGAGTTAATGCAGAGATACGAATTCGCTTCATGCCAGTGTGAAATGGGACATATAGGATGTTACGACAAATATAGTTAGTTATTCCACAATTAAGAGTAGAACTAGGGTGCTCCTAAGTTCACCAAACCTCTTGTGAACTTGACTCTAAAATATATCGAATCAACTTTAAACGATAAATCCAAACCGTCGAAATCCTTCTACCTAATGAGTGATGCGTCTACATGTGAAAATTTTAAAGTTTCGAATTAATTTAATATAGAGTCAAGAGGTCAAAAGTTTAAGGTTTATAAATTAATTTTAATACATTAATTTTTTGGACTCCTTTGACCACTTGACTCTATAATAAATTAATTCGAAACTTTAAAATTTTCACATGTAAACGCATCAATCATTAGTTAGTAGGATTTCAACGGTTTGGATTCATCGTTTAAATTCGATTTGATATATTTTAGGAGTCAAGTTCACAAGAAGTTGGGTGAACTTAGGAGCACCCCAGTTCTACTCCACAATTAAATGACAACTTTACCAATTAAGGGTTTTGTTAGAAAAGAATAATTAATCCTGATTATTTCTATACAATTCTCAAAGATAAGTTATAATTAATTGCAATATAGGATTGTCATTTATAAGACGATTTTAAAAATAACGGTTAAATTTTATTGACATTTTTTATGAGTGGTAAAAAAAAACTTATATATATCAAATTTGACATAGTGACGATCAAAATAATAAAGAACCCATTAAGTCTGTGGAAATTTTTAAAAAAATACGTTTCTTAAAAAATGTAAAAAATTATCAGAAAAAAGAGGTCAGGCTTTTTTTTGGAAGGGAAATAATCAGTTTCTTATTTCGAAATAAAAGGAGGTAATTGTACTGATAGTGATACTCAAATTTGTGGGGCTTGAATTAATATTGGAAAATTTTGCAATTGGCGCTTAATTGTCCGAGTATAATGGATAGGGATAATTAATTAAGTTTTGCAGAGGGCATAGGCAAGACAAGTACACAACACCTGTCTCTTGCTATGAGGAGCACGTAGCAGGGTATATGCTTCCTAGTGGCTTCTATGAATTATTATATTTCTTTCTTTAAATTTAATATTCTGTGTCACGGGTTGAACCGATTTTGTAGGAGTGTGGGGACCTCCAGGCACCATATTATAAATGCGGATCATACGGTGATCCCCCTAGCATATGCATTGCATTCAAAATCTGTCTTAATTAATTCTCTGCCCAGTTTCAGTTCTCAGAAACCACAAACAGAGTAGAAAGAAACAACTAACTACATGAGTCCCAGTCCCAACCTCCTCTCTAATTCTGACGCTAATTGCAATGGCGCCCTCGACAGTACTGCTCCTCTATCAGACATATCTGATTTCGAAATCAAGGGGTCGGATTTAACAGTTTGCGGTCACTCAATCCTCCAACACGTCCCTTCTAACATAACTTTGACCCCCGCCTCAGCACTCGTCTCATCTTCCCCGGATGTCGAACCCGCAGCGGGAGCCTTTTTGGGGTTTCATGCGCTCGATGCCAAGAGCCACCACGTGGCACCCCTCGGTCACCTATACAACATTCAGTTCATGAGCATATTTCGTTTCAAGGTATGGTGGACCACGCATTGGGTCGGCAACAAAGGAAGTGACCTCGAGCACGAGACTCAAATCGTGCTTTTGGATCGCTGTGTCAATTCTGATCGCCCGTATGTCGTGTTGCTGCCCATCATCGAGGGTCCGTTCAGGGCCTCTCTGCAGCCTGGTCCCGAGAAGAGGCAAGACTTTGTGGACCTGTGTGTAGAGAGTGGGTCGACACAAGTGATCTCCTCCACTTTCAGGTCAGTGTTGTACCTTCATGCTGGCGACAACCCGTACACCGTTATCCGAGATGCGGTGCATGTCGTCAGGTCCCACCTGGGAACCTTCAGGACGATGGAAGAGAAAACTCCTCCGGGAATCGTGGACAAGTTCGGATGGTGCACGTGGGACGCCTTCTATCTGAAGGTACACCCCCAAGGCGTGTGGGAGGGTGTCAAGGCCCTTTCAGAAGGTGGTTGCCCGCCCGGTCTCGTTCTGATCGATGACGGTTGGCAATCGATCTGCCATGACGAGGACGACCCCAATACCAATCAAGAAGGAATGAACCGCACTTCTGCGGGTGAGCAGATGCCGTGCAGGCTCATCAAATTTCAAGAGAACTACAAGTTTCGCGACTATAAGAGCAGCAAAGATCACACAAAAACTGGCTTAGGTGCTTTCGTGGGTGACTTGAAAGAAACCTTCCCGACTGTGAACTATGTGTACGTGTGGCACGCACTGTGCGGGTACTGGGGGGGCTTGAGGCCGAAGGTGGCAGGGTTGCCACCTGCTCAAGTGGTGAGGCCGCAGTTGTCGCCCGGACTAGAGATAACCATGGAGGACCTGGCGGTAGAGAAGATAGTGAAAAATGGGGTGGGGCTTGTGGAGCCGGGGAGAGCACGGGAGCTCTATCAAGGGTTGCATTCGCACTTAAAGGCGTGCGGAATTGATGGCGTCAAGGTGGATGTCATTCATGTAAGTCTACTCCTTATTCTTCTTAATTATTAATTTATTATATATATTAAATTATTCTTCTAATTCTTCTGTCACTTCTCTATCCTCAATTTAAAAGTCAAAACGTCAAAATGCATTTGAAATATTATGCAATGCCATGCATGTATGCAGTTGTTGGAGATGGTATGCCAAGAGTACGGTGGTCGGGTGGAACTTGCCCTGGCCTACTTTCAGGCCCTGAGTGAGTCGGTCGAGCAACACTTCCACGGCAATGGCGTCATCGCAAGCATGGAGCATTGCAACGACTTCATGCTACTCGGCACCCGTAACATCTCTCTCGGCCGTGTGGGTGATGACTTCTGGTGCACCGACCCCTCAGGCGACCCTAACGGTACCTTCTGGCTCCAAGGCTGCCACATGGTGCACTGCGCCTACAACAGTCTCTGGATGGCCCACTTCATCCACCCAGATTGGGACATGTTCCAGTCCACCCACCCCTGCGCCTCCTTCCATGCAGCCTCTCGTGCTATCTCCGGCGGCCCAATCTATGTCAGCGACTCAGTCGGCTGCCACAACTTCCCTCTGCTCCACAGCCTCGCCCTCCCCGATGGCACCATTCTACGTTGCCAGCACTACGCTCTCCCTACCCGTGATTGTTTGTTCTGCGACCCCTTGCATGACGGCGCTACCATGCTTAAGCTCTGGAATCTCAACAAGCATAATGGAGTGCTCGGTGCTTTCAACTGCCAAGGGGGAGGATGGTCTCGTGAGGCCCGAAAGAACAAATCTTCCGCTCAGTTCTCTCGTACGCTCATCGCCATGGCCCGCCCCTCCGACATAGAGTGGAGCCAAGGAAAGACCCCAATCTCCGTCCAAGGAACAGATCGTTTTGCCGCCTACTTCCATAAATCCAAGAAGCTAGCACTGTTGCAACCTGACCAGGAATTCGAGGTCACCTTGGACCCTTTCAACTACGAGCTTTTCGTGGTCTCTCCCATTCATTGTTTTGGTCCAGGCAACCGTGTCGAGTTTGCTCCAATTGGACTTGTAAACATGCTGAATTCAGGCGGCGCCGTCGAATCTATTGCCATTAGAGATGACAACAATGAAATTCTTGTTGTGGAAGTGGATGTCAAAGGAGCCGGTGACATGCGAGCATACTCGTCAATTAGGCCTGTGGCATGTCGGATGAATGACAAAGAGGTGGAATTTACCTACGAGGCAAGTATGGTGTGTGTGCAGGTGCCGTGGTCGGGTTCATCTTCAAAACTTTGCCATGTTCAGTATCTCTACTAGTTAAGTACTATGTACATACTTTAGTGTGTAATAATATGTATACTCATATGGGATTGCAAATGGTTTGTTAATTTATCATTAATTTAATCTAATAATGTGTTTACCCTAAAAATTATAAAAGCCAATCTAATTAATTAGCGTCTGATTTTTTGTCAAAGCTAGATTTGTAATGTAATATTGAAATGTTAATTATTGATGCATTTTGCTTCTGGTTGATATATAATACGACAAAAAAAATGCGATTTATGTCCTCTGACGGAGACAACAAACAGTACTGGTCCATAGCCCATAGCCCATAAATGATCGAATTCATAATTACGAGATTTTAATTAATAATGGCCTCCAAAAATGGGCGCATTATGGGCACTGTATATAAATCATGCAGGCCCAAACGAATTTGAAATTACCAACTTTACCAAGTAGCAAGTACACCTGATGAACAGAAATCACATATTCCCAATTAATTGTTTCTCATCTTCTACTTCGTTTTCTGTTCGGAGACGATACATCAAGCTACAACCCCCTTCTTATATTTGATAGGTTAAAACATTTCTTTTTCCTATAATTGATATCTAAATTCTTTCTTTCGTCACAAAAAATATATAAAGTCCAAAGAGGAAATAGAGAAGAAAACCCAAAAAGAGTGCATTATTAAAGCAACCACTTCAAGAACTCTCAAATTCCGAAGTACCATTAGGGTGCATTCAAGTGCCAACAAATGTATATATGGAATATTGATAATTCAATTGGGCTTTTGGATCATAATTTGAATTCAATTGGGCTTTTGGATCATAATTTAAATTCAATTTTGAATCCACCCGACCCAAGATCACTGAGCCCAATAGATCATCAGCGCCGTGCTATTTACTTGGCAAATAACCTATCCTAGTGTAGATCATTAGGTTAAAAAAATGCAAGGCACTAAAAAGGAAAGCTACAAGCTACAGCGCCATACTTTCTGCAATTTACTTTTATTTTATTCTTTAAATAGAATTTCAGTTCCTCTTTCACCATAGATCTTTTTTTTTTTTTTCAAATATAATGGCAATTAATTACTTCTGAGTTAACGTCCAGAGGACCAGAAAGTGTTCCTTTTAGCGGTTGTACCCGGTAATTATATTTGCGCATGGAACGCTCCATGTAGAGATCCTGATTCGAGCTATGATTAAAAAAATGAAATTTCAGATTGAATACCACCCCTTCGATCAAATAGTACGTCTTCTTTTGAATACCAAATGAAATTTCAGATTGAATACCACCCCTTCGATCAAATAGTATGTCTTCTTTTGAATACCACTCGTCGTAAGTTTATTTAGTCTATTTTTAATCATAATTTCTTTCTATTTTTAAACGTCATTCAAGAAAATTTTAAATTAGTTGATAAATGATTGGTCACGTTTTCATTTCTTTCTAATTTTTTATATCACATAAAGAATGTTATTTGTCATTTAATAATTTTATTTAAGTAAACACGATTCTAATATTTATTTTAGATACATATATTATAAGAATCTTAGGAAGAGAATAACTCTTATGACCATAATAAGAATCGTAATATGACAACATAAGAAGTCATAACTTGATAATAACATATAATAAAAAATATTTTGATGATAATTTCTTTCCTCTTATTTTCCTGTTAAGCAACATAACAAAAAAAATTCTTCTAAAAATATTTTGATGATAATTTCTTTCCTCTTATTTTCCTGTTAAGCAACATAACAAAAAAAATTCTTCTATAATATATTTCCGTTATAACATATGCACGGTACTAGTAATTACTATTAATTTTATTGATAAAAAATTAAATTTAAAAATATGTTTTTAGATTTCCAACAAACATCGATCATAACATGCAACAGAATATTCTGTATATGGAATCAAGTGTCGGACTTATGCATGGACAAGCCTAGGTCCATGTCTATGCTTAACTTTCAAAATATAAACAACATCAATTGTATTTTTATCTCGTTTAAGTAAACATAATTCTAATTTATTTAAGATATGTGTCATTTTGAATTTATATAGTATAGTTGGGCTATAGTGCATTGTATTGTATAAACTTTCTTGTACATTGAACTATAAATTATTGATTTTCAATTTCAAACAATCAATCCAAACTGTTTAATTTGATATGCATATTAAATATCCTTGGAGACCAAATTTTATATTTTTTTGAAATTGTTTGCTATTTTTTTTAGAATTTTTTAAAATCATAGTTTTTCTATGGTTCAGAGATTTTTGAAAAATAATGATTTAAAAAATTTCTAAACAAATAGTAAAAAAATTCCAAAAAATATAAAATTTGGTCTCCAAGCACTTTTTAATGTGGAGAGCATGTTGAGCCCTTTAGATCGACTGTTTGAACTTCGAATCCAACAATTTACTATTCAAATGTACAAGAGGGTTTATACATTGCAATGGAACATAATCCAACACACACACACACACTCTCTCTCTCTTTCTATATATATATATATATAGCTAGGTTATGGTGCTTCATGGAATAAAACAAGTTTTTACTCTATTGGACTATATTTTCACTTTAAAAATTCAAACAACTGATCCGAACGCTCAACATGATCTTCATATTGAAATGTGCTCGTAGATCAAATTTTACATTTTTTGGAATTTTTTTACTATTTATTAAGCCACTTTGAAAATCGCTGATTTGATGGTCCAAATTTTTTTACTGTTTTTTATTGTTTACAGTGGATCAACGATTTTCAAAGTGTTTTAATAAATAGTAAAAAAATTCCAAAAAATGTAAAATTTGGTCTCTAAGCATATTTCAATATGGAGAACATGTTGAGTGGTTTGGATCGGCTATTTGAAAATAAAAATATAGCATGAAATACAAACGTGTTTTACTCCACATCTCACCCTAGTCGAATTCTTTTCTCTCTCTCTTTCTCTCTCTCTAAGATTCATGTGGTGTATAGATTTTTTTTTGAGAGATTTAAATGGAGCATTGTTCCATTGGATCAATTTATGATGTAATTACTATGGTGTCCGTATGGAGATTATTCTCATCCACATTTTTGATGAGCAACTGAATAATTTAATAATAATCAAGAGAGCCTCCATTTATAAACCCTCACCCCTAATTTCTCTCTCCATCTCTCTCATTTTCTCTCTCCTCTTCCTCTTCCTCTTCTTGCCTCTTCCCTCTCCCTCTCTTTATATGTATAAACAAGTATACAGTATGTGGTATCATACAAATAAGTATGCAGTAATATGTGATAATATGAGGTCAAAAATACGGAACCACATATTTGACCAAATACATATTTTCTATTCAGATTGCAATCGAATTATAATGCTCAGCTACATATGCAATCGCATAAACTGAATTTTAATGCACTGGTACCACCATTGTGTCAAATTGCCAATTGCAACCAATGCTTCCCACTATTTTGGCTTCTCTGAAGCAAATTGTGAAACATTTTTTTCACTCGATCGAGAATAGTCTAGGACTACGCAAGTGAAAGGCACATGGTAGCTGCAATTTTCGGATGGAGCTCAATTTCAAAGACGAGTAAAGAAATCCTCCTATTTTGAGGTGACACCGTACGTAACTCGGTGTAAATTTTTTTTTTTAAACTCAGTAGACGCTACTGAGATAACTCGGTGTAATTTCAATTGTTCGAATTATATATATGTTTTCAATTTTAGCAAAATTTCTTCCTAAAAAAATTGTATCAATTGAATATTCGTTTTCTCTTTGATATATATAAGGTGAATAATTAAAGACAAAGTCAGACCATCAAATTATGAAAATCAAACTTGAATGGGATCAAAACAGATAAAAATTTTATACTGCAAATGTGAATCAATTTGATATTTTCATAACATTTTCTACCAAATTATACAGTACAAAATTTCTAAAAATAAACAAAAATCAATTAACCCACATTTACACTTAGTATCTCCGCCTCTATGTATAACATAGTACTATTATAATATCATCAAATTTGTATAAGTCGACATTATTTTTAATTGTACAGTATTATACTAATTGATTTCTTATTTATAATTTGAATTTATAACTAATCTATTTATAATATTATATACAGATATTGTTGAATAATTATTCTAAATGTTGATTTCTTATTATGAATATCTGTACAATTTTTTTTGTTCTGTATTATAATATTGTGCAATATATATAATATATCACAGCTTAATTAATTAAGCGAACCAAAAGTGTGCTTTTACCATTGGTTTTATTTATTTATTTAAGAAATGGTAATATGTTATGTGTATGATTGTATGGCATGACAAAAACAGTGGGAGAAGTTGAGGGGAGGATGTGATGTGACCGCTCCCTCTCCTTGCAACAGCAAATAAAGGACACACCATGGGACCCACCTTCGTTACATCTCTCTCTCTCTCTCTATATGCATCATGTATGATGTATCTTTCTCTCACACAAACCGACCTTTTTACTGTGTGCAATGAGTGGGACAGGAAATAGACAAAGGTTGCTCATGTTTACTGACAAGTCATTTCCAACAGGTCATCTAAGGTACCATACTACCATCTAACTTGACCTACTTAACAGTTAACAGTTAACAGTACACACTTTTCTTTTCTTTTTATTTCGGTTTCCTGCAGAAGGAAATATATTGGAGAACTTTTTATTTATAGAAATTAATAAAAAAAAATAGATAAAAAAATAGAAAAGTACTTGCACTCATAGTAAGATCGGACTCATATGTTTCCGATCCAAAGTTTGAATCGGAATAACAAATTTGAATTTGTTTTATGTTTCCGATCCAAAGTTTGAATCGGAATAACAAATTTGAATTTGTTTTTTCTCCATCTGGAGAGGATCTTCCGTAACAGCAATAAATGATAAAGAGTCAAATATTAAGAATTTAAAAAGTGCTAAAGAACTGATGTTCGGTTATCTTAATCCGTAGGTGAAAGATTAAGCGTTTAAGGAGGGGTATAGGTGCTGTTCGGTAACAAAGAATTAAGAGTGAATGATTAAGAGCTTAAGGAGCGCTAAGGAACCGGTGTTCGGTTGTCTTAATCCGTGGGTGAAATATTAAACACTTAAGGAGGGGATATAGGTGTCTTAAGGTTCGGGCAAGAGATTAAGATCCGGACAAAAGGAGGCTAAAGGGAGTGTTCTTAATTCAGGTTAAGAAATTGGTGTTCGGTAGAATTAAGCGGCTAAGAAAGCTAAAGAAAGCAGATTAAGCTTTAAGGATACTTAATCCATACTTACTGAATATTGATTGTGTGATAGATTAATTGAAGTAATAGAAAGAATAAAATGCTTTCTTCACTGACCCCACTGATCGATTTTTTTCGTCGACTATCTTGATTGATCAATTAATTTGAGCAAGAGC
Source organism: Carex cristatella (assembly GCA_024447775.1). Classification (NCBI taxonomy): domain Eukaryota; kingdom Viridiplantae; phylum Streptophyta; class Magnoliopsida; order Poales; family Cyperaceae; genus Carex; species Carex cristatella. Next base: position 1,582,107 of record JAJHPF010000016.1, read on the forward strand.
AAACACTTTCTATCAAATATTCTGCAACTATTGTTACTTTATTCAGTTAATTAGAACAATAACTATTTTTATTGGATCAATGACTATTTTGTTCTGCACACATATCAAATTTTATTGGATCGGAGGCAAATTAGAACAGACGTGCTTTTTCTTTTTTTTTTTTATCTATTTTAATTAATTTTTATAAATAAATTTCTCAAATATTGTACTTCTCCTAAAAAATGACACGAAAGAGTTTTCTTTTAAAAAATTCTCCTATTTGCGCGCTTGTATTGTACAATGATAAAGAGAGAATATTAGCTTTGATTTTTGTTTGTATATATTATCCTTACATATTTGAAATAAAGTTGAAGATCAAATATTCACAAGAGATCCTATAATCAATTTTAAATATATAACATTTTATACATAGCATATATATATTGTCTCAGACTCTCAGTAGATCAAATTGATTATTTTTATTCTTATATTAAATAGGGGGAGTTTCATGGATACCTATAACCTCAAAATTACATATTCGGCTCTCTATAATTAATAATATGATATTTATCCTTTTAAATTTTTGAAAATCACAAATTTACTCAATTATTGATTTTTCTATTAAACTCATTTAAATTTTGTATAATACTTATTTTTATTATTTATTAAAACAAATATATATGTAGTCTATGTAGGAAAAATATTTTGTCTTCTAACTTATTAGTTTTAGATGACATATGATTCATTTATCTACTTGTGATACATACACTGTGATATTTAGACATGCTTGTGTGTGCGCGCGTGCGTTACAAGTACGAAAATGAACCATTTGCTTTCAAAACTACTAATTAGAAGACTAAATATTTCTCCGAAATAAATTATATATTTTTTTAATAAAGACTAATTAAAATGGATAGTTTAGAATTTAAATTGAGTTTTAATATTGGATAAATTTGTTTGTTCTTAAAGTTTTAGAAGGATAAATATGATATCATGCATGAACTTTAGAGAAGAAATACGTAATTTCAAATTTTTTGTGGAACACACATGAAATATTGATCTCATGATTCATATTGAACACTTTACATATTATATATATATGTCGTTTAATGAAGTGCGGTATTTTTCAAATATTATTTGCAAGACTGAATTTATCATGTTAATTAGTTAAATAATATATTTTATTAAAAAATCAATTTTTAATCTAGGAGCAAAGACACATACTCTCTTATGTGCAATGTTATGATTTGAAATCCACAGAGCGATGAATTTCTCGGTTATTTAAACAAGCTGTAAGCAAGCTAGATTTTCGTCTTTCATTTAGAACAAATAAAGTATTTCATTGCTAAATTAGTCGAATAAAATATGAAGGATGGTTGTATAAAAAGGGTGAAGAGTCAAAAAAGCAAAGAGGAGTTAGCTTTCCAATGAATGCTAAGAGAACTAGCAGTCAAAAAGCAAGGAGAAAACGAAATTTATAAGAAAATATGTACACATAGACACGTGCATATATATATATAGGACCGGGCTACGGTGCTACGCGTAGCTAAGAGCTCCTCCGTGCTACGGCTCAAAATTTGTGTTTTCAAAATTCTAATGGTCGATCCGAACCGTTAGATCTGTTCTACATATTGAAATGTGTTTGGAGACCAAATTTTACATTTTTTGGAATTTTTTTACTATTTATTAAGCCACTTTGAAAATCGCTGATCCAACGGTTTCACTGTTTGGTTAAGCCACTGTTGGATCAGCGATTTTCAAAGTGGCTTAATAAATAGTAAAAAAAATCCAAAAAATATAAAATTTGGTCTCCAAGTACATTTCAATATGTAGAACATATCTAACGTTCGGATCAACCGTTAGGATTTTGAAAATTCAAATTTTGAGCCGTTGCACGGAGGGCTCTTAGCTACGTGTAGCATATTAGCCAAAACCTATATATATATATATATATATGAAATTGCTAATATGCTGCGCGTAGCATAGAAGATCTCCGTGCAACGGCTCAAAATTTGTGTTTTTAAAATTCTAATGGTCGATCCGAACCGTTAAATGTGTTCTCTATATTGAAATGTGATTGAAGACCAAATTTTACATTTTTTGGATTTTTTTAACTATTTATTAAGCCGCTTTGAAAATTGCTGATCTGACGGTTTCACTGTTTGGGTAAGCCACCGTTGGATCAGTGATTTTCCAAGTGGCTTAATAAATAGTAAAAAAATTTCAAAAAATGTAAAATTTGGTCTCCAAGCACATTTCAATATGGAGAACACATCTAACTGTTCGGATCGACCATTAGAATTTTGAAAACACAAATTTTGAGCCGTTGCATGGAGGTCTCTATGCTACGCGTAGCACCGTAGCCGAGTCCTATATATATATATATATATATAGGCTATTGTGCAAAACAAAGAACCTCTTTTACTTTCTATTTCAGATCGTTCGATATGCTTTAAAATTCGTGCAGATTAATTAGATCGGAACTCAAAATTTTCGGTAAATTAGCTGAGAATGCTCCTCCAGTAAATGGAGGCGTCCAGTGGGTTTAAAAATCCAAACACCTGTGATCTTTGTCTCACGCCATTTATTTTCTTCAGTCCTAAATCTAAATCGCACCTCACCTCTCCCACCCATCTCCTCCCTTAGCACCACACTGCACCGCCGCATCACCAGTCCCGCTCATTTCCTTCTCCAGCAAGTCATCTCTCCTCTCTCGTATCTGCTTAGACCATCTACTACTCACCCCGACTTCCTTCAGGGGCTCAACTGCTCACAAGCCGTACGTTTCTCTGGTGCCATCAGGTAATCTCTCTCTTTCTTTTCCCCTTGTTTGGATGAAATTTAGACTTGAATTTTTTGTTTTTGAGGTTTGTAGTAGTGAAGTTGTTGGTTTTTATTGTCATTAGTTGTTGAAAATCTAAAATAATCGAGTCTTGAAACTTGTAACTTCTTCTTTGAGTGTTAGTTTTAGTAAAGATCAACAACTGTTTGACATAATGACAAAAAGAACAGAAAACAACAAAGCTCATGAACAAATGATAAGAGAGAAGAAGTTGAGAAACAGTATAATTTCTGTGCTAAATTAGGTAACCTTTTTTAATTTATGGGCTTAATTAGTTGCCTAAAATTTAGCACTTCATCTACAGGTAGAGATTTTTGTGATTTCATCTTTTTGGGTGACCTCTATGGGTAACCTTAGTTGTCAATAATGCAACTTATAATTTTTAATATGTTATGACAAATAAAAATCTCCACAGATTTATGTTGTCAAAAATATTTCAAAGACTGCTTATTTACTTGGTTTGTGAGTCCAAAATTTGGTATTAGCATTGTTGTTGTACATGAACCTTTATTTTCTGTCTAAGGCTTAATTAGGACCTAACATAATGAAATTGGTTGAATTGGATGTCTAATTGAACCAATTTCAGTTACGTTGATGGTAATACCCAATTAGAATTTAATTTTTGTCTAATTTTGCCAGTCTAAGGTTTAATTTCTTCCATGTGTTACAGTATGGTATACGCTGGTATTCATCGCATTTTAGACAGTTTCTTACCCAATTTGTTGTACATGTTATTAATTTTCAGTGTCCACGGATGTGCAACTACACTTGATGGATTACAAACATTGAGGCTTTCTTCTATCAAATCTGACCTGATGGAGCTTAGTAAGATAGGAGCTGTTGTCTGTTAAAGCTAATAAGAGACATTGATGTTTGGGTTGTATTTTCTATTATGATTTTAAATGTGAAATTGGGTGTTTTAATTTACCATTTTCGATAGCTTTTGTGAGTTGTCACTTGTCAGGGGCAGAATTGTTTTATATGAATTATTTTGATGTTTTAGTTGTGAATTAAACTTGATGCATAACAGGTCCAAAAACAGCACTAGTCAATATGTTAAGACAAGAACATTAAAACAACACAATATTTCTATGTTTAAGTCTCACATTAAATAACATTTTTTAATTACTAACATGCACCGAGCATAAGAAAGAGCAACCATGTAGTGTCCTTTACCAATCTCATTAAGAATTATGTATTTCAAAAATTCATGCAACTCAGAGCATCATCTCAGAAAATTATGCAATTCATGCAACTCAGAAGTATAATAAATTATATGTTGTAACCTGGTCAACAAATGAATGGTATACTCTAAAGACCTCTCTATAGTAAATTCATCTATCCAAGTAAAAATAAACAAAAAATTAGTAAGTACACAGTAAACTGCCTCCTACGTTCGAAAGACAAATGAAGTTAATATCATCCCCAACTTATGAGAGTTCCTTATTTCTTGGACTTGCCAGACTTGGTAATGGAGAAAACCTAGAGACACTAGCACTTCTAGGAGAAAGGTTCACTTCCTCCATTGCACATAACTTCAATTCTGACAGATAGTACCTCACAACCCCTATCCTTGGCTCAGCTCCTGCGCTCCACTTACATAGAGTTGTTTTCCTAACTGATACAATTTCAAGCTTTTATGAGTTTATTCTCTATAGAATTATCTCTTTTGCACTGCCACTTGCTCCAGTTCTTGGTTTTCTTCTTCTAGTTCATTGACGTCAGATGATGATTCTTGGGATATATTTTCTTCAAAATTCTATTGGTCTTTTATGTTGCAGCAGTAACTACTGAACTGGTAGTATGGGAATGTTGCATTTCATATTCTTCATGTTCTTCTCTGGCCATGCTGAGTTCAGATCTGATGGCTGTACCCTTTAGTGTCAGGTAAATGACGGGACATCTCGTACCAGCCAAATACTGTACGGATTTCCTCACATAACCAATTACAAGTTTGAGAGCCTCACAAAATAGTTCATATCAATTTTACCCTAGATGAAGTGGCACTTTTTTCAGAATAATTGTGTTTTATAGTAAAATTTCCTATGGTTAATTTTATGTAAGATCCACATTGTTATCCTTCAAAAAGTTCACGAATTCCTGAAAGTTTTCCTCTGTGGGACGGTAATGACCACCATGTGGGACAATAAACTCAAGTGCTGAAATTTCCCTTTTTCCTTCAGCAAAATGAAGAAATGTACAGAATTAGCATCAAAATAAAAAGGGCCAGTTTCCAGCATAACCCTGCAAAACCTCAAACTGTCATGCATATACCAGAAAAATTAGAGAAAAGAGGGTAATTTGGCATTTGACGACTGTTTAGGAAAGAAGTATGATCCCTGCCTTCCATCAGAAATCAAAGACGGGACAAGGTAGAAACTTAGCATAATTTAATCATTGCCTTATGTGCTCTAAAAAAACAAGAAGTGTGATCCCTGCCTACCTTGGCAAGCCCTGGTCCGTGTCCTTAGCATAATTTAATCAATGCGACTTGGGAGCGGCTGAGCCCCTGAAGGAAGTCGGGGTGAGTAGTAGATGGTCTAAGCAGATCCGAGAGAGGAGAGACGACTTGCTGGAGAAGGAAAGGAGCGGGACTGGTGGTGCGGCGGTGCAGTGTGGTGCCGAGGGAGGAGATGAGTGGGAGAGGCGGGGAGGTGCGATTTAGATTTAGGACTGAAGAAAAAAAATGGCGTGAGAGAGAGAGATCATAGGGGTTTGGATTTTTAAACCCACTGGACGCCTCCATTCACTTGAGGAGCGTTCTCAGCTAATTTACCGAAAATTTTGAGTTCCGATCTGATTCATCCGCACGAATTTTAAAGCAGATCGAACGATCTGAAATGGAAAGTAAAAGAGGTTGTTTGCTTTGCAAAGCACAATAGCCTATCTCTCTCTCTCTCTCTCTATATATATATAGAGAGAGAGAGAGAGAGATGGACCAACTTGTTTTGGGAAGTAAAGAGGGTTCTTTATTTTTCACTCGTATCTCTATTTTCAAAGTTCAAATAGCCGATCCGAATCGCTCAACATATTCTCCATATTGAAATGTGCTTGGAGATCAAATTTTATATTTTTTGGAATTTTTTTTACTATTTATTAAGCCAGTTTGAAAATCGCTGATCTAATGGTTTCACTGTTTGAACAGTGAAACTATTGGATCAGTGATTTTTAAACTAGTTTAATAAATAGTAAAAAATTCCAAAAAATATAAAATTTGGTCTCCAAGCACATTTCAATATGGAGATCACATCTAACTGTTCGGATCGACTATTTGAACTTTGAAAATGGAGATACGAGCGGGAAGTAAAGAACACCCTTTACTTTCCAAAGCAAGTTAGCCTATCTCTCTCTCTCTCTCTCTCTCTCTATATATATATATATAGAGTAGAACTAGGATGCTCCTAAGTTCACCAAATCTCTTGTGAAATTGATTCTAAAATATATCAAATCGACTTTAAACGATGAATTCAAACCGTTGAAACCCTTCTACCTAATGAGTGATGCGTCTACATATGAAAATTTTAAAGTTTCGAATTAATTTAATATAGAGTCAAGTGGTCAAAAGTTTAAGGTTTATAAATTAATTTTAATGCATTTATTTTTTGGACTCCTTTGACCACTTGACTCTATATTAAATTAATTTAAAACTTCAAAATTTTCACATGTAGACGCATCAATCATTAGTTAGAAGGATTTCAACGGTTTGGATTCATCGTTTAAAGTCGATTCGATATATTTTAGAGTCAAGTTCACAAAAGGTTGGGTGAACTTAGGAGCACCCTAGTTCTACTCTATATATATATATTCATTAATTCATCGCCCAGAAGAATTAATTACAATAACAGATCTAAATAAAATGGAATGTTAGGCTGCACCAAACAGCAAGCGTGATGCATAATATATACATTAAAATCCTTATTTTATTGTTCATTTTTTTGGCATCAGATTTGGCCTTGTATTTTCCCGTTACCTAGTACATATATAACATATATTAATTGAAGGTGATGTATACTAACCTAGATACGGATTGGTAGTTTGCCGATGGTGTGTGACGACGAGGTTTAGAAAACAAACTATAATTGTAATTATATTGTTGCATGCATATCAGAATTAAGTTAAAACCACGCAGATGAAAACCATTAACTTTGAAGTAAAGTGAATCGTCCATTTCTTTTATAAATTTTTTTATATAAAAATCAAGACTAGATAAATTAATCAATCTATGTATGAGGCAGAATTTTTATCAGGAAGAGGCATAAATTAGATTCAAATAACTTATCAGATTCAAACTCATTAGTTTCATGACCCATCTTGATTTGGGGGGGGGGGGCATTTGTTGAATCCTAAAAATTTGGGATTCATTTAAGAAATTTATCCAACTATTTTTTTTGAGAAAATAGGTCGATTCAATGCCTTAAAACCTTTTTTTTTTTTTTTAAATTCATAAAAATGAGATTTGAATTTATTAAAAATAAAATCTATGGTAATATTCTACTCGTTAAACAGAAACTTTCGATATGAAAAAAGATATTTGAATTTATTGGATGGTCCAGAATCTTCTTAAAATAATGATTTTGTACCTATGAAAAAATTGTAAAAAAATTCTAAAAAATATAAAATTTGGTCTCCAACCAATATTTTATTATAAAGATCATATTGAACGGTTCGGATCGACTGTTTGTACTTTGAAAATAAAGATAAATAATGTAGAGCATACTGGAGCACAAAAAAGATGGCGCATTTGAACCCTTCTCATATATATATATACATAGAGAGAGAGAGAGATTCTGGACCAAACCGTTCAATATGATCTATATATACACATAGGAGACTAAGGAGAAGGTTGAATTACTTTGGCTATATGTGTGCTTAATTAATTGTCTCTTGACAATGTAATCTTAACAACGAAATTCAATATTTCAAATAAAACTGAAACTTAGAAAATAAACTTATTATAAGTGTATATGTTATTGGACATATAAACTGTCTAAAATTAAATTTCGTACAATTTGAGTGTCGTTGGGTACGTAATGCATGAAATACCATTTATTTCGGACTGCTATATTTCAAATCAACTGTCCTACGTCAAAACAATTACGAAATCATTTTTCGTAGACATAATTTGAACATAATATATATCATGTTCATAATATTATTTTTGTATTTAGTTTTATTTTAAATTATTATTAAAATTAATAGTTATTAAGTGATATCTCCTTTAATATACATAAATTTATTAAATCGAGTTCCATTAATACATAATTCAATATATCTTAATATGTATTACTTTAGATTGTAAAAGTTGCTGACAATTTGAATATCAAATTTTATTATAACCCAATATTGGGTAATAATTTTATTGTTGGAGTTATATATATAAGTGAATGGCGCATGTATATGCGTGCTTGCAAGATGGCTCGTCTTAATACCAAATTGTTTTCGGACCATTGAAAAACAACGATTTTGTAACTATCTTAATAGATAGTAAACAAATTTAGAAAAATATAAAATTTGATCTCCAAATACATTTTAATATGGTTGTCATGTTGAATGATTCGGATCGACTGTTTGAATTTTGAAATCGCAAAATTGACCTATAAAAAAAACAGTGTCAAGATGTTTAAAAAAAAAGATGTAATTGGATACCTCTTCGTATATTAATTAAGATATATAATATGCCAACCAGCTCATACCTGCGACGTGTAGGGGCAGCCATGCATCTTTCATTAATTAACCAAAAGAAGCTCACCCCACCTTTCCTTAAACCTAACAGACACGCACACCAACACACACCTTATATGAGAGAATTAAGAACATTTAAAAAGGGAGGATTCTATATATAAATGCACGCATATATATTTATTACTGTTATTTTTTTGCTCAACAGAAACACTATATATATATATAGCTAGGTACATACATATGCCTATATATGACATAGGCTGCTACTTTATTTAGTTACTTCATCCATGTTAATCAATACTTTAAGCTTTTCTATCTAACTACTTAATTTACATATATATGTTTCATTGGTTGTCATGTAAAGTAAATGGTCCCTCTGCAAAAACTAATTAAGTACGTAGTGAAAGAACGGGAAGAGATATGGCTAGCTAACCAATTTGAATTTGAAATTGGAAGGAGATCATATGCACGATTAATTTGAGGAAAATTTCCAACCCTTCTTTACAAAAGCTTGGTTAATATTGCAGAATAAATGCACATGCAGCCTCATTCCTGAAGGAAAAATTATTCACGCGACGATGCTTACAATTAATGCAAAAAAAAAAAAAAAGGTCCATTTAAGTTAATTAATTGGTGCAAATCTCATTGACTTGGCAACAAAAATGATGTAAAAAGGAGAGTGAAGAAAACTAGAATTTATATCTTAATTTCTTTAATAGTCTACAATTTTTTTTAAATATATTTAAAATATTAGTAATAAACAAATTACACCTACATTTATCCCCTTCACAATGCATAAACAAACCTTATGACATATGGAAATTAAATGATTACAAATTGATTATAGGTAGATAAAAATTTCTAGATTAAGGTTCAAAACATGTGGCATCAAAATTCAAGATTTTTTTTTTTAAATATATCAATTAAATGTCATCAAACAAACAACAAGCACAAATATATATGAAGCAAAGTGACCCTGCAGATTATATATATAGCAAAGTGATAAAATAAAATCAAGGCTTTTTCCTAGGTAGAAATATAATTAGTAGGATAAACTTTAATTAGAAAAGCCCCGTGTCCCATTCATAGTAATAAAACTTTTTAATCGCTAGGCATGCATGCATGCATGCATGCATGAACAGTACTGACACCCGGACAGTACCTCAAAAATTAATCATGATATACATCTTCCCATGCATGATCTGATCATGAACGCCATTGGCATCAACGATCGAGTATTAAATTAAGTAATCTAACAAGCATGTATGCACTGACAAAATATAATAATTTCAATTATAATATGCATGCAAGCATTGCACAAATCTATTTATATGTATATAAAATGATCACATACGTACTTAATCATATACTATCTCCTCCTTCCTTGTGATCCATAGAAGCATTGCTGTTGGCGCTGCTGTTACTTCCCCCGCCGCCTCCTCTCCAAGCCCCACAACTAGTGCTGTTATATGCCAACGGCAGCGTACCACTCGTCCCTTCAACCTGAGCTTGAGCTTGCGCTTGGTACAGATGCCCAACAATGGATGATGCCCTCACGACTCCGCCACCGTATCCACCTATATTAACCGAACCCACAACTGGCAGACCTGTCACAGTGGGGCCAATCTCCCCACATGCGTAACGAAGAAGCTCGGCATTCGCCTGGTCGAGCTCCTTCTGGAGCCTCTGCACCTGGCGCTGGAGCACCGATATGGCACCTACGCACCCATAGACAGGGTCCTTGATGCGAGCCTCAGCTTCATATGCAAGGGAGTTCACAGCATCCTCGCGTTGATGTGGCAGCAGCTCATTTAGAAGTTTGGTTACGTTGCTGGCCCCGAAAATTTTATGAACATTGGCAAACTTCTGGGGCTCTTCTGGTGGGAAAAAAGGGGCAAAAATGCAGCCCGGGAGGCACTTGCGCCGCAGAAATTTGCATGCTGCGCATGGTGAGCCAGAGTTTGATGCTACTGATGAGGCTGAGTTCGAGCTAGCCATCTGTTTTTTATTTTGTTCAGTTACAATAAATTAATTATGTCCTATCCACTCAACCTTCTAAACTTTCAATCTTTTTTTTTTTATATATAAAAATCTCCTTTAGAATTGAACTGGTTGCTGCAAGAAAAATTTAAAAGAGAGAGGGTCAATAATATATATTTATGCATGGGAATTGAAATGCAGATTTTGGAGTCACAACTCATATGAGATGAATTCTTGGTTGTGTATATATAGACCAATTTGGTTCATCAATATATATATATAGTTAGGTTAGCTCCATGTAACTTGATTAATTGGGCCTGAAATGTCAGAGTTATTTAGGTTTTTTTTTCCTTATGAAGACCACGCTACTGTAGTACTATATTTTCATTGATTAAGTGAGAATTGCATAGAAATGAAAGGAAGTATATATGTATATATGCATAACTAAACAATCTACTGATTTCTATGGATTATTTATATATTTAACTTTAGGAAGAGAAAGCAAAAGCAACATGTATAGTTTCTTGATATAAAGGTGCTTGTGAATGTATACACTGGCAGCGTGTAATTTAGAAGTACTTGAGATTACCCGGTTGGTTAACTTATTTGCTGAAATTAAGTCCTTTGCATTGTACCATTAGTTGTTACAGATTGCAGCAATAAGGAAAGCCTCAAACAAATTAAGGGTGATAAAGTACCATGAAAAAAAGTATAGATATATATAGTAAGCATATTGATGAAATTTCATTTCAATCCTTTTTTATTTCTATGCCTGTTTCATTACCTGAAATATTAAGTTACAGATTACCTTTTTTTTTTTTCTTCTTATTGAATTTGAAAACTGTAAAACTAAAATAGGTAATACAATATTATTTTGTTCAAATATAGAGAAGACGAGTGTGTGTGTATATTGAGATATGTAACCTACATAGGGTTGGGATGATCTATTATATATACATATATAGCCCGTCATGTTTTTTTCTTTATATATATACCTTGATGTGGAAACATCCATTAATTAATTAGTAGAAAACCAAATAAAACTGAAGATTATGAGATGAGAATTCCTCAATTTAGCAATATTATTATTTTATGAGGTAAAACTGCCCACAGTATGGCGCTAGCTAGCTAATTAATTAAATCAAGTGATCATGCAGTTGTAGCAATTGGAATTCAAATGGATCGATATATGCTCATCATTTTGAATTTAATTAATTAAATATGGTAACAGAAGACATGGCTTTCATGGATTTTGATTTGCTAGGGATCCAAAACGAGGAAAATCTTCGTTGTTTTGCAAAGGGAAATTAATAAAAGAGTATAGTTGAAGATTAAATTTTGAAATGAGACAAGAAATGTAAAAATTAAACAAGTATCTTCTCTTATAGTTAGCTTGTACGTACTTATCCTATATATATATCCTGTAAATTAAGAGATGGTTAATTAAAAGAAAAGAAAATAAAATCTGTCGAGAGAGAGAGTTAGATGCTGGCGGGTCACCTGTGAGAGATCCGATGATGACGGAGGTGGAGTAACTGAGTAAAGGTGGGGTGATCTTTTCTTTTCACCTGATCTTTGTCTTGCTAGATCCAAGAATCTGCTGTCAGAAAATAAAAAAATAATAATTGAAATATAAAAACAATTAGTAAGATTTGGATGAATCCTCCCCAGCCCCAGGTCTGGCTTAGTACTGGCTCTGTGGGTGTGTGTGATAGAGGAGAAGGAGAGACAGAGAGAGATCAGTACGTATGGCTTGAAAGAGGGAGAGAGAGAGTCTGATAAATATAAAGAAGAGGAGGAAGAGGAAGAGGAAGAAGAATGAAGAAAAAGAAAGAAAGAAGAGAAGAGAAGTGTGAGTAATAATGGGGCGAGAGTGCGATTAGAACTTAGAAGCAAAAGGGTTTGGATTTGGATAGGATTAATTGACTGTGACCTTTCACTAATTCTTCCCTTATTGGAATCATATTTTACCGCAATATCTGCCCTCATATATTAATAATAATAATAATAATAATAATAATAATTATTATTATTATTATTATTATTATTTAATTATATTTACGTCTCTTTTATTTGCAATAAATATATACAGTACTTATTTACCTAGCTCTTAATTCGCATCTTAAAATCAACATATATCCCGGAATTTTTATATGAGGAAATATATATCATACGCCATATGCATGCCCAAGAGGCAATAGACATAATATATTCATACGTAATGTCAACTAATTAATTATTAGGAACAAAACTAGAAAATTAAGACAGATGATGTTAGATAAATAATTGCTGTGTAATTTCATTTTATAAGAGAGACTAATAGTATAACTTTTGGTAGAAATTATTTTTTTAAAAGAATAAAATTAACAAAATTCAATAATAGGAAGTGCTTAGCACTTCCACTCCTATCAACTAATAATTAAGAACTCATAATGAGTATATATATGCCTACGTTTTCATTTTTTTTGTATGTTTAATTTACCTCTTGCTCTTAGTACTGTTAACTTATTAATGTTCCTTGCTGATATAACAGTAATTAACATTCCAAGATCCGATTTTAATTATGTTATAAAATATTGGTTTGCCGCCTTAATTATTATTCTATTGCAATTTTTGCGTCTTAACAACGGTACCTGAGTGTGTGTGTGTGTGTGTGTGTCATTGACAATGATTAGGTCACATGGCATTTGGATGTTCAGGCCATCAATCTGTACCAACCCCATAATTTGTTTATGTATATAATACGCGTTTGCAATCATCCTAATCACTACATGCTGCAGCCTTATATTATTTAATTACAAATTTAAGTTCAAATATTGGACATTCGATCCATACATGAATCATTGAAATGTAACCGCGCAACTATATATATATACACAGAGGAGGGTTCAAATGCCTCCATATTTTGTGTCTCCATTATGTCTTTATTTTTAAAAATATTAACAACTCAAAAATTTAAAACTTAGAAGTCAAAATAAAACCGTTAGATATGATTTACATCATTTTATCTATGCACATGTAAAAAACTATGACATTTTAATTTTGTTTTGGTTGTTATCAAGAGCTTGTAAAAAAAGTACTAACGTGGATAATTTCTAGACGTTGATTTTTCAACTTATTGATTCATGTATAAACAAAACCGGAATGTGATAATTTTTTATGAACACCGAGAGAAAATAACATAGATCACATCTAGCTGTTTTATTTTGTCATTTATAATTTAAATTTTGAGTTATTAATATTTTAAAAATGAAGGCATGATGAAACCACAAAAAAAATAGAGGCATTTGAACCCTCCTCATATATATATAGGCTTTAGCGCACAAATAATTTTTACAGCTTTAGCCTGATAAGTTTTGCTTGAAATTTTAAATTTATTCAACAAACTGTTTGCCTCTTTTAGAGCTGGGCAACAGTGGGAAAAAATAATATATACAATACATGCATTTACAATCGATCATAATAACTCATAAGATTATTCATCAACAGTACGTTCTTAATTGATCAATAGAGATAATATATGGTGATGTCTGGGAATATCCATGCTAGGTGTTCATGCGTCTACATTTTTTTTTTTTGTTTAGAAACCCATAGGTTAAAAAAATAAGATTTCTCTAATCTAGTTACTTCGTTCTCTATTTTTATAAAAAGAAACATTACAATAAAAGAACTGGTTATATATCAATTTCGTACCAGTACATAAAAGAAACATTACAACTGAACTTTCTTTTACAAAAGTAGACAAAAAAACAGAAAAAAAGCAAAACCAGAAGTTTCTGCACTTAGATCGGTAGATATTGAACCTGGGGAATTTTCTATGCTCGTGCTCAAATAGTAGATTGTGAGCATATATGCATTATTTATTGTCGTTAGCACGAACAGTGCTATTGTAATTAATTAGGTGAGCCAAGAGTATCCAAGGAAGCCTTTGTGCTCAAATGGAGTTTGTGCTTAAATTATTTAGATAGAAACACAAAGAAAGGAGATTTGAAGAAGGAAGAAGAAGGAAAGGAGGAGAAGAAGGAGAGGAGGAAGGAGACAACGACAATGCATCATCATCATCAAACATAAAACCCATATCTTATTTACATATAGCTATTGTACATACTACGACAGAGGTGAAACAAATTCACAACACTCCCATCTGAAAACAGAGTGAGAGCGGTGACCAAATCCGTTAGACAAAAACACTCGCTCCTGATTACAAGTATCTATTTATAAACTATAAATTGTAAATGAAAAATCATCTATTAATTAATTCCAATATAAAGAGAAAAATGAATTTCAGTGATAAAGTCTTAAAGAGAGAAATGAATAAATGTGATCAATATTTAGAGTTACAAGATCAGTTACAATACGAATGAACATTTACATTCATTCATAACAAATATCACTTTAGTCTTTAGCAACATAAATGGCACTGAGTTGAATTCACTATCAAGTATATGTATTTTTTTTTTAGATTCTCTTACATACTCTTATTTACCAATTACAATATCCGCACAACTGATATCATCTTTCTAGTGTTTTTTTTTTCTTCTATAAACTTGTTGAATTAATTACCAACCAGTATACTCTTAATCCAATTTAATTACCATCAAGTATATATTCTTTATTAATTGAATTAACTACGCAAGTATACCTAACTCACATGCAGTGGCGAAGCTAAGATTTGAGTCAGAGATAGGCAGAAATTGAATTTGGAGTTTTTTTTTTCTAAACGGATTCGGGTTCAAATCGCCTCCATAACTCTCTTACCGCCTCCACCCAAGCCGCCTACCAAATCGCCTACTAACATTAGTATATTTTTCAATTAAATCCCTTGATAAAAATGCATAGAAAGTTGACAGCATCTAATTTGGAAAGGCATAAAAATTCTTAACAGCCTCTAATTAAATTAAAATGCATAGAAAATGCACAAGTCCCAACAGCTACTGAAAGAGTTACCTTATATAAATTCACAGTACACATTCACACAGGTTCTAATAGACAATAGAAAAATCTGAAAATGCACAAGACCGGTTAGAATCTAGCACAGTTAATTTCTCACAAAATCACAAGCAACTGAGAATGAGTTAATTTTCTTATAGCCATCAAAGATCGATGAAATTAATTCTAAAATGATTGAGATTTAAAATTAAACTTAGGAATTAATGGGCATGGACTTGACATTAACACTTAATTAAACCATATATGTGTCCATGGATCTAAGGTAGGATCTGATGCATGAATGAGACAATTTACTTTAATTAATTAATTAGACAAATTGATGCACAAGGAATCGCAGCCCACCACTCATATTACCCAAATTCTTACTTTTTCCATCTGATGAATAATTATTTACGTGATCTCTCGTACATGAAGCCGCGCAATTAATACTAATTAATGTAATAATCGAATCATTACAGAGTATTCTCTTTTACTCTGACATTAATCAGTAAAGAATTTGGGTAGCTTTATTCTCTACCGAATTAATTAAGATGATCGATATTTCGAGACATACATTGATTTTATATATTCATCCAAATAATCTATGAGCGGTTCAGTTAATTAATTAATTGGACTTTCAATTTTATTTGAGGTAATTCATGCATACACAGATGGATATAATTTATATATTAAATCCCAAGCATATATTAAATGGAATCACATCTTCTGCGGAGCTTTTACCTGCGGGGATTGTGCGGTTCTTTTAATCTAGACGGACCAAATAAGATTATGGCACGAATCTCAAAGCAAAATTAATACCGCCTCCTCCATTATCCCGAGCACTCACCGGCTGAGAGTAAATCTAGACCGTCCGATCAGCTTCGCACCGCAAAACTTCGCAGAGGATACTGGTCCATATTAAAGAAGATTAATTATTATATTACGAAAAGTTGTTTCTTGCAAATGTATGTTATTAATTAATTTAAGGCAAATGGAGGTTTGGCAAAGAATGAATGATTATCTCCACCAATGAGAAGCCATGATACTTATAGACAATTAAATGGAACCCAATCCAACACTTTTTGCGTCCTACCCTACAAAATAGCCTTTTCGAATCTTTCTAGATTACTTTTTATTTCTTCTTTTAGTTAATTAATTGCATGCATATATTGATATATAGCTCTTTGTATCTGACAATCGAAAATATTGCAACATTAATGGTAAATATCACTGTCAGTAGAGGAGAGGAATAATAATCCTATTCCATACAAAAGTAATTTTATAATTTATGTCAAATATTTTCTAAAGTGTTGTAGGTACAAATAATAATAGAAGGTCGTTTCTGATACATAATAAAAAGGGGGAGTGTCATGGATGACCCTAAAAAAATTTGAAATTGTGTATTTCTTTGTTCTCCCTCTAAAATTCATAATATCATATCTACACCTCTAAATTTAAAAAAAATCACAAATCTATCCATTTTATTGTCTTTTATATTAAAACTCATTCAAATTTATTAAGTATCCATTTACCATTTATTCACACAAAAAATATGCAGCTTGCTTAAGAGAAATGTTATGTCTTCTAATTGGCCGGTTGTGAGAACAAATAGTTTGTTTTCTTATTTTGTGACGTGCATACAAGCATATGCCTAAATCTCACTTTGTGTGCGTCAAAGTAGAGAAATGAATCATTTGTTTTAAAAACCAACCTATAAGATTGAAATTTTCTTACAAAACTATTTTTTTTAATCCTTTTAATAAGGCTAAAATTGTAACTTTATAATTTTTAAATGAGATTTTGTAGAAAATGCAGTAAATTTGATAATTAATTTGTGAGCTTTTGAAATACAGATAAATATGATGTTATTAATTATAGAGAAAAAAACAAGTAATTTTAAGATTTTTGAGAGGTATACATGAAATTTTCCGCAACGTACAGGAAATTAAATGAGTTTTCTTATGGTCCAGTTTTCTTCTCTCTTCCATCTCTGGTAATTTTGCAGATATATATAATTAAAACTAAAAGCAACCTCTTTTTTTTTTTTTTCTTGAACCCTGTCAACCAGAAAGGTCGTATTATGTTAGTTACATATCTCATCATCCATCGATCAAACTATTTAATTTCATTCATGCATATATATATACAGAGAGAGATGGGCTAACTTGCTTTGGGAAGTAAAGAGAGTGTTTTACTTCCTGCTTAAATCTCAATTTTCAAAGTTCAAATAGTCGATCCGAACGTTAGATGTAATCTCCATATTGAAATGTGCTTGGAAACAAAATTTTACATTTTTTATAATTTTTTTACTATTTATTAAGCTACTTTGAAAATCGCTGATACGGTGGTCCAGAATTTTTTACTGTTCATCTGAATTTTCAGATTTTCAAAGTAGCTTAATAAATAGTAAAAATATTTCAAAAAATGTAAAATTTGGTCTCCAAGCACATTTCAATATGGTGAACATGTTAGAAGTTTCGAATCGATTATTTGAACTTTGAAAACGGAGATTTGAGCGGGAAGTAAAACACCATCTTTACTTCCTAAAGCAAGTTAGTCCATCTCTCTCTCTCTCTCTCTCTATATATATATAGGGATGGGCTATGGTGAGTTACGAAGTAAAACAACATTTTACTTCACGCTCGTATTCCAATTTGAAAATCCAAACAACCGATCCGAACCGCTCAACATTTTCTCCATATTGAAATATACTTGGTGACTAAATTTTATATTTTTTTGAATTTTTTTACTATTTATTAAGCCACGTTGAAAATCGCAGATCCGGGTGAACAGTAAAATTTTCTATACCATTGGATCAGCGATTTTCAAAGTGGCATAATAAATAGTAAAAAAAATGTAAAATTTGGTCTCCAAGCACATTTCAATATGGAGAATATGCTGAGCGGTTCGGATCGGTTGTTTGGAAAATGAAAATTTAGTGTCATGGATTAAAAACTTGTTTTACTTCGCAACTCACCATAGTCCATCCCTATATATATATATGTACACTCTGCTTTCTTTTGGCACTAGACTTGTGCTCTCCGTTCACCGCTAGCTAGCTACTTTCATTTTTGGATTCATCGTCCACACACACTGGCACATACACATGTTAGTTTGTAATAATCTAGAAGTCAATAATACGATAAATTATTATAAAGCTTTGTTCATGAATTGAATGATTAAATAAACTATCATTTTGTTGCCTTGAATATTATTGTATTTATGGATCATTCCGAGTTCATGACTGGAATTGTGAAACTCCATAATGTAGATGATATATATTCTTAAAAAGTCACTGACCGAGGTAATTAGCAGGAACACTAATTGACCGCTATCAGGTTAGTATGTGGATTAAAAGATGGTCAAGTTTTACAGACCATTGACAAGAGATGTCATTTTAATCACATAGATACATGTTCTAGGAATATGGTATTTGACAGACCCCCGAATGAAACATTAAACATAATTGTGTTCGTGTCATTAATGTTTTCATTCAGTATTAAGTTCTAAAGTATGAGGTATTCATCGTTCCTACTAAGAGATGTATATGTGTGAGTGTTATCTAACGCTGTCCGTAAAAAGCAGTCATAACGGTAGCACTTCCATATACATAGCTTAGATGAGGAAGTGATGGTTTACCAAAAGTACTACTGTCCCTCATATATCTGTACGAGTTATAGCATCACTGGGCCCCTTGATAGAGTATGATTATCTGCTAGCAGTATAATTACAAGAGTAATTATATTTGATAATCTGCTCAAGATCAAGAAAAGATTCAGTTAGCAAGGATGACACACATCTGCCTTGAAACTGGTCTGATAGCTATGAGACAGAAGAACTGATACAAGTAAATTGTTTACTGGATCGTGATAGTGTACAGTACATCATCATCTGTGTAATTGGATGGTCATAGTGCATATGTCAGATGCCGCCTATGGTTATAGAAGTTAGAACAGTTCTAAATTCTATTTACCAACATAACACAGATCCTATTGGGTCACACCATATAGGAGCTAACTGGGGAATCTTACTGATTAATTATAATTTGATTATAATTAATATTAAGATGGTTATAATTAATTATACGTGTTATAATTAAATTATATATTTGTCATGTAAAATGACAAAGCAAAAACAAATGGATGTAATTAGTTATAACTGATATAGTTATAATTAATTATACGTCATTTAGAATGACAAAAAGAAACACTGGTTAGTTTAGCAACATGTTTGACATGTTGTATAAAAATTACCAAACGAAAACCGCAGACGAATATAATTGTATATGACAATTATATATATTTGATTTGGATAGTTACTATTTACTATTGCATTGGGTTAATGGGTTCAGAATCCATTAAACATATCTAATCAATATGAAGTAGTAAGATCCACATTGAATACCTTTTATAAAATGACATTAATGTAATACTTTGAAGTCCGAGGGTATTTCGGTCTTTTGCGAACCTCCTCAAATGCCTATAAATAGAGGAGTACATGGAGAGAGAAAATTACTAATTCACATTCGTATCCGATTGTCAGATTGAATCGGGTTTCTATTTTCTCTCTTTCTCGTTGTACGGTTGTTGCGGGTTTTCGGTGAATAGTGTTTTACCGAGATTTACGGTATTTCAGTTTTTCTTGCGAGAGAGAAGTTGAGTGACCAATCTTTCGGTGAATAGTGTTTTTGCGCTTTTCGGTGAATAGTGTATTACCGAAAATCCCGCGGTTTACGGTATTTCTGGCTAAAGAAATAAACCGCTCTCTGGTTAGTCCTGGTGGATAACCGATAGAGGCACCATACGTTTGGTGCTCCGAAAGAAGTCATTGCTCAGATCCGGTCTTCTCGCTCGGTCTGCATTCCAATTGTAATTTGGAAACAAGGTATAAAACAAGTTATATTAATCTATTTAATTGATAAGTAGATTAACGTTTTAGAAAATCAATTATGGACTAGATATGTAAATGAATTAAAAGGGGTTCTGATGCCGAAGGAATACGGAAGGTGGACAACCTTGGAATGTTTCCTAACATACCCCGATTAATTCGTAGCTCAAGTAGTGTAAAATTTTGTTTTACGCTTTCCGCACTTAAGGCTAATCAAATGGGCTTGGACCGTCCGTAACCCAACAACAAATACATATATGAGGAGGTTCTGAACCATCCGATAAAGTGATATTGTAGCTATATAAAATATAGTAATCTTTTTTAAAAAAATATATAAAATTTGGTCTCCTAGCATATTTTATTATGAAGATAATGTTGAGCAGTTTGGATCGATTGTTTGGATTTTGAAAACAGAGATAAAAGATATGAAACATATTGAAGCACAAAAAATAATGCAATTGAACCCTCCTAATATACGAGATAGTAATATGAGAATATTTATTTCTTGCTAGAGTTAATTCTAGAATGACAGCACTAGCTAGGAATTAGGATCCCCCACACACACACATATATTTATATATAAGATGTTGGCTAATATCAAAACGTTTATTTCTAGGTTGGGGAACAAATGCTTCGGTTTTTACATATTCAGAGTTCAAATGATCGATCCAAACTGTTCAACATTCAATCTATAATGAAATGAGCTTGAATTTTTTTTTACTATTTATTAAGCCAGTTTTAGAATCGTTGTTTTGAATGATCTAAAAAAATTCACTATTTATTAAATGTTTTGATATTAACCAAAACGTTTGCACCACGGCTCCCATGCAACCAAGTCGTTTTTCAATTTTCAAAGTTCAAAAAATCGATTCAAACTGTTAGATGATCCTATTATTAAAATGTGCTTGGAGACCAAATTTTACATTTTTTTTATTCTTGTACTATTTATCAAACCACTATGAAAATCACTGATCCAACATTGGATCAACGATTTTCATAGTGGCTTAATAAATAGTAAAAAATTCTAAAAACAATGTAATATTTGGTCTTCAAGCACATTTTAATATAGAGATCACATCTAACAGTTTGGATCCACTTTTGAAATTGCAAATGTTTTGATATTAGCCAACCCCTCTCTCTCTCTCTCTCTCTCTCTCTCTCTCTCTCTCTATATATATATATATATATATATATATATATATATATATATATATATATATATATATATCAGTGTTGTAAAAAATGAGAAAAATGGCTGATTAAACGGTCGTTTAATCGGAAACGACGGCCAAACCGTTCCGAATACGCTTAACGGATGCCTGTTGGCGGGAAAAAACGATTAATCGGCCGTTTATTCCCGTTTTTTCCGTTTATTCCAGTGAAATTTTTTTTTTCAAATTGTTTTTTTTCCCTATAATAGTGTGTGATAATAAGGTTTATAAATCATGTATTGTAGTTTTATTTATGCTTGGATATTCATCTAATATTTTTTCTATTATTTATATACCATATCTATATCTATATATATATATATATATATCTATATCTATATATATATATATATATATATATATATATATATATTTTTACTTACTGATGTAATTTTTTCAATTAGTACGACATGTTTATTTATGAAATTATGTTATTATCATAAATTAAATTTAGTGATTTTATGTTGGAATATTTTCTTTCATTCAAATAATATGTTATTAGTATTTGAAAAAACTTAATTCTCAAATTTATTTTTCATTAAATAAATGTGTTACTTACACATGTAAAATGCTTACGTGTGACGAAGAAATAAGCATAGTGTCATGTAATAATAATAAAACTAACTTAAATTAAGTTTATTTGATAAGTTTAATGATTTAAATAAATAATTTTTAATAAATTATGATATATATACATAAATTTAATAAAAACGTTAAATTGTCCGCATAATTCCGATTAATCGGCCGCATACCGATTAATTGCTTGGCGGTACCCCGTCCGTCCGACGACCGCATACCATTATTTACAACACTGATATATATATATAGAGGTTGGCTAATATCAAATCAGTTGTTCCTGAGGTCCCGTACAACCAAGTCGTTTTTTAATTTTCAAAGTCCAAATCGTCGATCCAAACCGTTAGATGTGTTCTCTATGTTAAAATGTGCTTGGAGACCAAATTTTACATTTTTTTGAATTTTTTTACCATTTATTAAGCCACTTTGAAAATCGCTGATCCAACGGTGGCTTCTAATTTTATTGTTTTGTTAAAAAATTCCAAAAAATGTAAAATTTGGTCTCCAAGTACATTTTAATATAAAGAACACATCTAACAGCTTGGATCAACGATTTGGACTTCGAAATTTAAAAAACGACTTAGTTGCACAAGACCTCAGGAACAACTGATTTGATATTAGCCAACCTCTATATATATATAGAGGTTGGCTAATATACAATCGATTGTTCCTGAGCTCCCGTGCAACTAAGTCGTTTTTTTATTTTCGAAGTCCAAACAGTCGATCTAAATCGTTAGATGTGATGTCCATATTAAAATATACTTGGAGACCAAATTTTACATTTTTTGGAATTTTTTTACTATTTATTAAGCCACTTTGAAAATCACTGATCCAACGGTGGCTTAACAAAACAGTAAAAACAGAAGCCACCGTTGGATTAGCGATTTTCAATGTGGCTTAATAAATAGTAAAAAAATTCCAAAAATTGTAAAATTTGGTCTCCAAGTATATTTTAATATGGAGATCACATCTAACAGGTTCGATCGACTATTTGGACTTCGAAGATCGGAAAACGATTTGGTTGCACGGGAGCTCAGAAACAATCGATTGTATATTAGCCAGCCTCTATATATATATATATATATATATATATATATATAAATATATGAGGAGGGATTCACTTACACCATTTTTTGGTAACACAAAATTACACCATCTATTTTTAAAGTTCAAACAGTCGATCCAAAGTGTTAAACATGTTGGATATATTAAAATGTGTTAGCAGATCAAATTTTATATTTTTTTGAATTTCTTACTATTTAATATTTATTAAAATGGATATAAATATTCAATGGTCTAAAAATACTTAATAAATAATAAAGACCATTTGCTCCATAGATTGGGTGGAAGGAAGATCATGCTATGGGACCACTGCATTGATTTCAACATTAATTAATTTAACTTTCTTCTCTCATGCCTATCCCTCTGCTGGTACCTAGCTACAAAACCAAATTTGTTTTTTCTTCATGTACAGGACATGAAATTGGATAATTACATGAACATATGAACTCTATGATCAAAAGCGACCTAGACAAACAAACACGCACACATATATATAGAGAGTAGAACTAGGGTGCTCCTAAGTTCACCAAATCTCTTGTGAACTTGACTCTAAAATATATCGAATTGATTTTAAACGATGAATTCAAAACGTTGAAATCCTTCTACCTAATGAGTGATGCGTCTACATGTGAAAATTTTAAAGTTTCGATTTAATTTAATATAGAGTCAAGTGGTCAAAAGTTTAAGGTTTATAAATTAATTTTAATGCATTCATTTTTTGGACTCCTTTGACCACTTGACTATATATTAAATTAATTCAAAACTTTAAAATTTTCACATCTAAGTGCATCAATCATTAGGTAGAAAGATTTCAACCGTTTGGATTCATCGTTTAAAGTCGATTCGATATATTTTAGAGTCAAGTTCACAAGAGGTTGGGTGAACTTAGGAGCGCCCTAGTTCTACTATATATATATATATATATATATATATATTGTGTGTGTGTGTGTGTGTGTATTGCGACTAGGGGTGCAAACGGATACGGATAATCCGCTTTGAATCCGTTTATTATCTATATCCGGATTAAACAGATACAGATACTTGCGGATACCGATACGGATAATTTTAGTATATGGAAAAATAATGTGGATACGGATACGGATAATTCCGCAAGGATATAAAAGGAGCGGATATCCGTATATATCCGGATCCGAAATTTAATCTTTCAGCAGCTTTCAATTCATTTCACCCTTGCGAAATTTTCAAAAAACATACATATTCGTTTAAGTCCAATAATCTTGGTAGAAAAATCATATAATCTATTAGGATAATGGATTGGTTCTCTAAACTAATAAATAATTAGCCATGCATAATTATCACTGTGCAAACTTAAAAAGACTATTAAATTTTGTCAATTTAGATAATCAAATTATGTAATTTAAAATTATAAAATTTAGTAGAATTACTCAATATCCAATAATTATTCGCTTTATATTCGTATTTGAATCCGTATCCGTGGATTATCCGTTCCGTATCCGTATCCGTTTATGACGAATATGATTTTCAATTTTGATATCCGTTTACTATCCATATCTATATCCGTATCCGTATTCGCTTGTTGAAAAACAGATACAGATATGGTATTAGCATTATCCGCTCCGAACTCCGTTTACACCCCTAATTGCAAGACAAACAAAACAATGCATATATAATATATATTTAGTTCAAAACATTTGCCATATAAGATAATGAGAAGCTTTATCTATCTACAGAGATGTCTTATCAGAGGTAGGGTCTGGAGTGTAGGATTCAAAAATAGAAAGCCACATGATAGAGCTGTATCTTTGCTTTGCTAATTATGAAATGATATGAAAAGGCATGCTATGGAGTATGGAGGCTACATGTCATGTGGGGCCATTTCTTCTTCCTTTTTTACAAGCCGTACCTAATGAATGGTTACTTCCACTGTGCATGACAAATTGACAATAGTCCCTTTGAATTCCAGTCCCAAATTCATGTCATACACCACAAATGTTTCTGTACTGTATATATTAACCACCAATATTTGCTTATTTACGTCTTTTCGTTTTCCTAATTAGTATATATTCAGGGGTAGCCAATTAATAGCCATAATCTTCTCTCTATATATCTGGTTGTTGTCAAGTCTAGTAAATCTAGAAACTAGCATATATATACATTCATTGTTTTCAGTTATATATTTTCTCTAGATAGATTTCTTTGACTAGTTATCTAGTTGAAAATTAATTAATTGTATAGTTTTTGACCTACTTGCAAGGTTTTAAATAACCATGGATGACGATACCAATGAAAGTCAAAGTCTTTCTTTGGCTCATGAGGGAGAATAAGATTCTGACGCAGGAGATATTTCTAATTAGGAATACAACTCTGCTGCTTTTTTGAGAGAAAAGCAGAATTTTGTTTTTTCAAACTCAATTATTCAAAAAATTTCATTTACGTATCTCGATGAAGAAATTTTTTCATGCACAAATATCAACAAAGTTGAATGACTGAGATCGGAAAAACAGAATTCTGTTTTTCTCTAAAAAAAGCAACAGAGTCGGATCCTCTAATTAGAGGATGCACGGTTCAAGCAGAATGTCACTTGTGCAATGCGAATAGCTTGGAAGTTTTTAACCACACCATGTGGTCTTAGCTTGTATGCGGCCGCGTTCTGAATGGGTTTCCTGGCCCATTACAATATGCCGACGGATATGGGGGGTGACATATGATCGGAGTGGGACCTTACCTTTCTCACCTGGGATGCTCCAAGCTACGAACTATCCATAGAAACAGGATTTGGGTGGCAGGAGTTTGAGGCCTATGGCGGAACAGAAACGGAAGACTATTCTCAGACAAAAAAAAGACCCCTATACGATATGTGCTCATTCGAGACACCATTGCGAATGTCCAATTATGGTCGATAGACAACTAGCATGACTCGGGCTAAGAACAAGGGGAGTTGTCGTCGTCAGTGCCTTGTGTTTATTTTAACTAATTATGTGAAGTTTTACGATTTGTAACTAAATAAATTATACCTTGTAAATATATTTTTAGTATCAATGTATCTGTTGGTGACAAAAAAAAAATATCACAAAAAAAAAAACCATCGATGGCAATCTGTAGCGGCTGGATTATGAAATATATAGCGGATAATATAAATATTTCTCAGGTTCCTAATACATATCGCAAATTTTGCAATTCATTGGATATGATGATATAAATGTTATATAAGCACTTAAGTCTTGCACTCTAAAATTTACTTATCTTTTAATAAATTCCGTGTATTAAATTGATTTTTTTCTTTTGTATTAATTGCACGTAGGTTCTACCAACTGTCACACACAAACTCACGGTATATTTATCCTAACCCTGCAGTACCTGCACATACAAGATTCGAACTCAAGTCTTCCTGTAGAAGAACCAACGCCTCTACCAGCTGCAATAAGCAACGGTGGAAATTGAAATTAATTATTATATAATATATGCAAGTATATACCTATAGTGATTCCTAGCGTGCCCCAAAAGGATTTTGACAACCCTATTATAGGATGTAATTACTAGAAGGTGTTTGAACAAAAATAATTAGTAAAATGTTATGTACTATGAGTTTAGTGCAGCGACACGAGACGAGCCCCGTCTAAAAAAAGAGTTGAATCCTGCTTTTAAAGAGAGAGAGAGAGAGAGAAAAGAGAAGGAAGAGAAAGAAGGAAAGGTGAGATGGGTCCATGGGGTAGTAACATAGTTAGTTGGGAAAACAATTCTAAAACTATGGATATTCAAAAATCAAGAGTTCGAGTCCGGTCATGATTTTGTAGCTTATGCTAGATACAAACAACACTTGAAAAGAAATTGAATTGTATCCAACCAACGTCATCTCTCTAGGCTCTAGCAGTCTAGCTTTTTTACTGTATATATCTCTTCTATGTAACTCTTTTATGTACTTTCGGTGGAAACATATCCCACTTTTTAGCAATAGCATAAACATTTCCACCTTACATAGACTCAGTTATAGGCACAGACGCATAGTTACAGCACACCTTTTTTTTCCAACTGGGAAAGAGATCGATGTTTGTTAATAGACTCAGTTATAGGCATAGACGCATAGTTACAGCACACCTTTTTTTTTTCAACTGGGAAAGAGATCGATGTTTGTTAATGCCATAACACAAAGGAAGGTTTGCAGTTTGATAAACAAATTAAAACAAAGATGGGTACAATTAATATTTGGAGCGTAGTATCAAAGAATTAACTTTACTAATTAAATTTTGGAAGGTGTAAGGGACGGGAGAGGAGGGTGTCCGATGCCCATCAGACCAGAGTCTGTTCGATGGATGGTTTTTACCGTTCGATTCATTTCAAGATCTGTGCACATCACTTTAATATCGAACACTGTTCTGGTCCGAGAGGCATCG
Organism: Carex cristatella; assembly: GCA_024447775.1. Classification (NCBI taxonomy): domain Eukaryota; kingdom Viridiplantae; phylum Streptophyta; class Magnoliopsida; order Poales; family Cyperaceae; genus Carex; species Carex cristatella. The sequence continues at coordinate 1,609,628 of JAJHPF010000016.1, forward strand.
GACAGCCTCCTCTCCCGTAAGGGACGGCATGTGGGCCATAGGTACAAAAGAAAAGCACGTCTAGTCCATTTCTAGGTTTTCCTTTTCCTAAAAGACAGAATCCCTACTTTCGACTAAAAAAACCAAGGCTAAAAATATAGTAATAATATATAGTTGGGCCAATACCAAAAGTTAAGGCCCAAGCCCATTATTGTAAAAACTCAATTTGGATTCAGGAAAATATAACATACATCATAATGATAAATAATGACAGTCCAAAATCTATTGCACTTTTATCAACCGCATCAAATGCCAACCCGTCCTCTCTAACAAATGTATGAGTTGCTTTTATTCATAAATTGATAGGAACCCTAAGCTGGTTATACCACGAATTCAGATCCAGTGAAGTAACCCAATCTTTGGGTTTTAAATCGGGACAATCCATCCGGATCTGAACTGCACGCATCCCGATAACGAATTCAAATCCCGAGACAATTTTGAGCGACGGATTTGAATCGGACGGTTTTAATCCAAAACCCAAAGATTGGGTTACTTTAGGGGATCCGGACTCGTTATACCACCACAGCATTTTTTCTCGGGCCCATTTTGGGTTGATTAGATTGACTTCTGTTCCGTGGGCGGCATTCTCACCTCCACACCTTTCTCCAACAAATGCTCCTTCACTGATTGAATCGGCACCTGGGGGAGAACAAAGAAAGATTTAAAAAAAAAAAAAAATTGTTGTACAATCAAACTTTTAAAATGTTTAACAGCCATACAAAGAGACCTGAATGTATTGGTAAACACTTAAAAAACAAAAAACAAAAACAAAGGATACCTCGTTGCGGTGGAAAATGCCGGCTGCAAGAGCAGCAGAGGCATTGGTTTTTTCAAAGACCTCAGAGAAGTGTTGCACCACCCCAGCCCCACTGCTTGCTATGACCGGTATTGTCACAGCATCTGACACCAGCTTTATCAACTCTATGTCATACCCTTCTCCCTGGCCTATACACGCAAAGAGAATCACAAGTATTACTCGTATTGAAAACAAAAGAGGATAAATTCCATCACACACAAATTAAAAAAGATTAAGAAATTATTGCTACCGTCACAATCAATGCAATTAAGAAGAATTTCTCCAGCTCCGAGTTTTTCGACAACCTGTGCAAGCTCATAAGCTCCAATCGGCCTACCCTCTCTGCCTCCTTTCACCTAATTCATTACATCCAACAAATGGTCGGTACGTCTCTTAATTACAACACAAAATTTACTACTTGTTTAATCTGGAATCAGATATTTGTACTGTACCGTGCATTGATACCATGCATATTCTTCTCCATTTGGTCCTACATAACAAGTTTTATATTGTTAGACAATTAGGCAAAAACAACAATATCACAAAAAACTTTATTCAACAAAAAGTCGCAAGTTTGTGACAAAATAACAATCAATTATTACCTGGCCTTGTCAACCTTACACTCTTAAATTTAACCTCATCTGGGCTTCTGATGTAAACTCTCCTAGGATCTATACTGACAACTACTGCCTAACATATATTTAAAAGAAAAAGGTTATAATAAGAAGTATAACAGGTCATAGTGCCCAGAAAATAATAGTTAAAATTTATCAAAGACGAAAACAGGAACAAACCTGATTGCCGTAGACTCGCGAAATCTGCTCTATACTAGTCTTTCCAGTTTTTTTCTGAAGAAACAAAAAAATAATCATAAAGTTTTTATCTAAAAAAGGCCATCTAACTCCCTAAGAATTTTAAATGTTAAAACAAATATCACACCCCAACTTGATTGGGACTAAAGGCTTAGTGGTTGTTGATGTAAAACAATTATCAGAATACATTTTTATCTATGCATTTACTTAACCAATTTCGATTTGCACCAAATTTACTTTGTATCGGTGCATGTCAGACTAAGTGACACATTTATAGAAAACATACTCCTGTGTACTCCTCAGCAGCAAAGACAGCATCACTTCCAATTGAAACCTTATCAGCACCCGACCTAAAATACTCTGATGCCACTTCTAAGCTAGTGTAGTATCTAAATCCAAAAGCCAAGAGAAATACTTTAACAAAAATAAAATAACCAGGGATAACCAGAAAAAAAAAATGAGAGTAAAGAAATATAAACCTGCCATTAGCATCAGTGAAGTCTCTGATACCACCACCCACTGTAAGTGGCACAAACACATTTTCTGAAGCAGACCTCAACACCTTCATAGAAAAATATATCAGACTTAGTTATCCGGCAAGGAAAACAAAAGAAAGAAAAATAAGTAACAGGAATTTAAAATTGTAACATGGGAAGAACCTGAAGCATAGGCAAATCTCCTAAAGGAAAGTCACGAAATCCTGTTATATTAAGAAAGCTAACCTGACAAGATGAAATGAAATTTTGAAAACCGTGTGTCATGAGTTCTTCAAATTGGCACAACATTTTGCTGTTAGAAAATTATAATTTAAAGCACAATATACCTCGTCAGCACCATCTTTGTAATATTGACTTGCCAGCTCTACTGGTTTCCCAAGGTTCCGGACCTATTAATGGAAAAACAATTGATTATTAAGATTATGTAAACAATAGCAACCTAAGGGTGTTTTAATAAATTAACAAATATAGGAGTTGTCAACAACATGACATCGTGGGATTAGTCTTGAATTCTCAATAGGTTTGCCTAACAAAATTCCAACAACACATGAGATTCATTACATTTGTAAACACTGGTATTATACCCACAAATTTCTTTTTATTATATACATATAGCTTCCCTCACATACCAACAGAGAAAAATAGAAATAAAATAGCAGAAATACACCTCATTTTGTCCAGTAGTTTCTCTGACATCATATTGGTCACCTTTGGTGACAACAAGATCCCCTTTGTCATTTGCTCTCACATCCAGACATGCTATCACCTGTCAAATTTTTTTTGTCAATTATTAGTGCTTACAAAAGGAGTCTTTTTTCTCGTAGTAAGCAGCTTCCGACTAAATTATACAGTAATGGTAAATTTACCCTCTTTGCCAGTTTTGATGCTTTTCCTGGAACCAAGGTCTGTATCAGAGAATGAAAGCCAAGAATAATAATTAATACAGTTCAAACTGGAAAAATATAGTATTCAACAAGCAAAATTACACACTAGCATACATACTCGCATGTAATCTCAAGCAAGACTATACCTTTATACCAGAAGAGCTTGACTGTCTAAGAAAATTTCGTAGTATGGAAAGTCCAACAGCTGGAATAGATACACATTCTAATTTTAAACTTCAAATCTCAGGGAAAACACAGATTAAGATTGAATTGTTTTGCAATCACAAGGAAACCAAGCAAACATTAACTTTATACCAAAATTGTACAAAACAAATGGCATATGTGTATATATTATATACCTCCACTTTTTTCCGGATGAAATTGAACAGCATTTACATTTCCCCTTGAAACAGAAGATACAAAGCTCTCTCCATAATTGCAAAGGGATGAAGTCCACTGTTTATTGTCATCAGACTGACAAATGAACAAATTAATTATAACAAAGTGAAAATGATTTAGTTGTAAAACTAATGTTAACAGAAAAAAAAAAAGTTAATATAGAGTAGAGTGCTGAGTACTGGCAGAGCTCGATAGGAGTGAACAAAATAGACATGCTGGCCTTCAATTCCTTGTAAGATGCCAGAATCTTTAACAGGCTGCAAAGCATTCCAGCCAATATGTGGTACTACTAGCCCTTTTGTTGAGTCAAAACGTCCAACTGTACCAGGTATCACCCCGAGACCTTTCACTAGCAAAACATAAGAATAAAAATGTGTTTATATATTTTTTTTCATCAATGAAGGCATTGAGCCAGAAAGAAAATGCGCCAATACGGTACTGGTAACATAATACCATTTCATCTGTTACAACTACATCACACTCCGTACACAACAGATTTTACCAATTGAGCAATGGTTTCTGTGAATGTTCTATTAAATCTGACTGTAACGACCCTCTGCTAGTGCAACTAAGCATGAAAGTAACCTACTTGCTTCAATAAACCGTCAACTCTGCATTTAAGCAGAAATGAAGCTCTCAATTAACCCTACATGGGCCCAATTTCTGCAAATTATGCTATTAAATAGCAAACCGACCAAGAAAACAAAAAAAAAGGGTGTAAAAACAGTCAAGCACAGAATCGCATAAGTCAGCAAATGTTGGTTTGTAACAAGTTTGATTAATAGTACTATCAGAAACCATAAATATTGGCATGTAATAGAGTGAGGTAATAGCTGCCAAACGCAGTATTGGGTTTGTTTGGAAACGGGTAATGTGAAAAAGGGTTGGATGCGGAAAAGAGAATACCAGGGCCATTTTCTTCACTGGAATCAAAAAGCAACTGGAGGCCAAGACAGATGCCTAAAAAGGGCTTGTCTTTCTCTATATACATGCGTAGTGCTTCCCCCAACCTAGTTTCATCAGATTAAACAGCAGGAATCAATCACACATTACAATCAATACCAGGCAGGGGCCATACATAATGCATTCAGTGTATAGATTTGTCAGCTCCTAAGTACAGTAATTGACATCAATATTGAAACTCTGTTCATTTTGTTTCATTTTCCACTGAGGAATGGGATAAATGAAGTGAAAAGGTGCACACGAATGTAAGTAGAGAGAAAGAGAAGCACCCATTATGGTTGAGCACTTCCATGGCTGCACCAAAGGCACCGACACCAGGGAACACCAATCGATCGGCACTCATGATATCATCTGCTTTCTGGACCTGTTTTCCAAATAAATGAAAAACATAAATAAATGGAGCTAAAACATCATCTATTAACTCAATTCAAGATCAGATCAAACAGAGTGATTAATTCTTAAAGAGAGAGAAAGAGATAGAGTGTGTTTGTTTGAGTGAGTGAGAGTGAAAGAGATGAGATAGGTTACTGACATCTCTGATCTGGAAGCCAAGATGACGAATGGCATTGCGCACGCTTCTGACATTGCCGGCACCATAGTCGAGCAGTGTCACAGCTGTTTTTTTTTTTTTTCAGAGAGTTCAACAAACCACCAATTAACACAATCCAGTGATTAAAACAAGGGCAAACAAACCAAGCAATCAACCAGCCAGGCAATTAGGTAAGCATAGATAAGAGTAGAAGCAATAAGCTGAGGTAATGATTCTGATGTAGGGTAAGAGGGGTAGAGAAAGCAGTAACTGAGTATAGCGAAAGTAATTAACAGTAGAAATAAATGCATGTGTACTCTGGTGAGAGGAGGAGGAGGAAGCGGATGCACGGACGGTGAAGGAGTGCTTCGATCTTTGCGTATAGCCGGCGGCGTAGGAGGAGGGAGGTCGAGACAAAGCACACGGCGCCGCCTCCATCTCCACTTCGGAAAGGGGGGAATTACGAATTCGTATCCAGTGTAGTACCGCAAAAGGGAATATTCCCTTTTATTGGATCCAGACCGTTCTTTTAACTAGGCACGAATCTTAAAGTCCAGTCATACTGCCTCTATTTTCTCCGGAATCTCAAACCGTAAAGTGATGCCCATCCTTTGTAGTAATAGAGAGGATAGGGATCCGGGAATCACATCCTCTGCATAGTTTTTAACCTGCGGAGCTGATCGGACAGTCTAGATTTAATCTCAGCCGATGAGTGCTCGGATGGTGGAGGGGGCAGTATTAATTTTGCTTTGAGATTCATGCCAAAATCTTATTTGATCCGTCCGATAAAAATCGAACGGTTCGATGGGTGGTTTTTACTGTCCGATTCACTTCAAAATCTGTGCGCATCACTTTAATATCTGTGCTGATTGCTTTAATATCAGTGTACACAGATTTTGAAGTGAATCGGACAGTAAAAACCACCCATCGAACCGAGTTTGGTCCGATGGACATCGGACACCCCCCTATCCCATGTGATTCCACTTCTCTCTCTCTTTTATTTGTTGTTTTCAAGAGAGGGATTTCTCAATTATCTTCAATCTACGAGGTTAAATTGTTTAAACTTAATCTACTTTAAATAACATTTACGGTTTAAATTCTTAATTTTTTTTTTTCAAATTCATTTTACAAACATGAAGAAACAAAAAATTGTTAAAGGCCAGCACAACACAACGATTCGTTACTTCGTTCCTTGATCTCATAATAAGAAGCAAGACTTAAAAAAACTTAACAATTTATATAGAACATTTAGCTCGTCAAGTAAATTTTTAAATAATAAATATGGTTCAACTTTAATATTTGAACTCACTTGAATGGCTTTTGAGATTAAGCTTATGAGTTTTCCTCCATAATGAAGACCATCTTATATTTGATCTCATAATAGCTCCATATATACATAAAAAGATTTCGTTTCTTTGTTGCTCTTCTAATAACATTTCGATGTTTGCTATTTTCCTCCATAATAAAGAACCTCTTATATTTCTACATGTCATATTAACGTCGTTTAGCATGTACTTTAATCTATCATTACTACAATTGCTCTTGATATGGTATCATGTGATTTCGTGGTCTCATAAAAATTCTTAATTGTTTTGCTAGAAGATTATGGATTATTCAAAACAATAATTTTATGTTTATAAAAAAAGAACAAAAATATATAAAATTTGATCTCTAACCACATTTTTATATAGAGATTATATTGAACAGTTTGAATCAACTATTTTAACATTAAACATGAATATAAGAATGTGAGATATGATTGAAACATAAAAATAGATACGAGATGTCTGTTTTGTAATTATCTCTTTCGTATGGATTAACGCTCTTAAGTTTCAAAGCATTAGAGAATTGAATCAGTGTGAATATAGGGAATTTTTTTATTTATAGAAATGATTATTAAATAATAAAGAAAAATAAAAAGAGTGCGTAAGTTTTTCAATAGAATAGATGGATCTGATAAATTCCGATCTAAACTTTGTAAACGAAAAGAATTTTCGGATCTAAACTTTAGAACAGATCCGAAAAATGATTTTCTTTTTATAAGTCACAAATATGGAAGTTTTAAATTAATTTTAATACATTCATTTTTCATCATTTTTTATAGCTGCTTGATTTGTTACTAAAATAATTCGAAAAATTATAAATTTTGCATGTAAATGTATCACTCACAAAGTGAGTCAGCTTGAAATAATTCGAAAAATTATATATTTTCCATAGATTAACGCTCTTAAGTTTTAAAGTATTAGAGAATTGAATGAGTATGAATATAGAGAATTTTTTTATTTATAGAAATGATTATTAAATAATAAAGAAAAATAGAAAGAGTGCGTAAGTTTTTCAATACAATAGATGGATCCCATAAATTCCGATCTAAACTTTGTAAACGAAAAGAATTTTCGGATCTAAACTTTAGAACCGAAAGAATTTTAGAGCAAAGTATTTTATTATGGTCAACAAAAAATTCCAACAATCATTATGTTTCAAAAATAATTCTAGCCAGTCTTTTTGTTTTAAAAAAAATTCCAACTAATATTTTAGAAAAAATTCCGGTACTCTTTATGTTTCAAAAAAGCTCAGCCACTCTTTCAGAAAATATAAAAAAAAAAAAACTATGGATCCGAAAAATAATTTCGGTTCCAAATTTTGAATTTGAATTTTATTTTTCGGATCTATCTATAACATCAAAAAATAAAGGTACTCCTTTTGTTTCATTATTATTTACTAATATTTTTTATAAATAAAAAATTCCCGTGAATCTAAAGCAAAGGAACGAGAAATATTTTATTGCAAAAAGGTCAAAGAGATTTATTAATTCAGTTGTCTTGATTTATTTTATGGGTTAATCGAATGAGATAGTGTGTATGAAAACCTAATGCAACCAACCTCTACCGTCTATTCAATTATACATCCTCCTTTTGTTATCAATTATTACATATCTTTTAATTAAACATGAGTCCGGGCTACTATGACATCAGTGTCATGTGATACCAACTCCAAAAATTGATTGGATATAGTTCAAACAATTAATCCGAACCGTTCAAACTGATTTACTTTATGAGTGATGCATTTACATGCAACTTTTTTATATTTTCGAATTATTTTAGTATCAAATCAATCGGTCAAAAATGTTGAAAAATGAATGCATTAAAATTAACTTAAAAACTCACAAATTTGACCGCTTGACTTGATACTAAATAAATTCGAAAAATTATAAAATTTGCATGTAATGCACAACTAATGAAGTAGATCGGTTTGAACGGTTTGGATTCATTGTTGAAAGTCAAATCGGTATATTTTAGAGTTGGTGTTATATAGGCTGAAATGATACTGATGTTATACTAGCCGGACTCATTAAACATATATGATTGTTAACAATAAAATGTGATAAAATCTACATAAATGCTGATAAGTATTTTTTTTCTTTATATATAGTGATTAACAATTATATATTTTTACATAATAGATGGCAGTTAATAATTAGTCCGGCTACTATGACATTAGTAGTAATTCAGCCTAAATACCACCAATTCAAATACATATTGAATCGACTTCAAATTATGAATTCAAACTGTTCAAACCGATCTACTTTATGTGTGGTGTATTTACAAACAAAATTTATATATTTTTTTAAATTTATTTAGTATCAAGTCAAGTGGTCAAATGTGGAAGTTTTAAATTAATTTTAATACATTCATTTTTCATTAGTTTTTTACTGCTTGATTTGATACTAAAATAATTCGAGAAATCATAAATTTTGCATGTAAATGTATCACTCACAAAGTGGATCAGCTTGAATGGTTTGAATTTATCGTTTGAAGTCTATCCAAATATCCAATCAGTTCTGAAATTAATAGCTAATATCACTAATATCACGGTAGCTGGACTCGTTAATAATTATATAGTTTTACTTCATAGATTACAGATAGGTAATTAAAAGAGTCAAGGAGCTACGATTAAAAACAATAAGTATCAAAAATCAGAACTAGCTTTTAGTCTAGTGGCTAAGGCACATGGTCTCTATGTGAGAGGTCATGGGTTCGAAACCCAGATGACGAAAATCCTTTGTTATAATAACAAAAGTATTAAATAATTGGATAACTTGACCTCCAACCTTTACTCAAAATCAGTATCAGAAATCCAATACTATAACCAAGATGATATAATACATTTTATTAACAAAAGAAAGGTGTATGTGCACTTTGTAACAGCTCCATATATGCAGAGTAGTAGTTACAACTATACCATTTAATCATACTAACTGCCATCTCGCCGCTTAAAAAGTTGGTTTTATTCTGTAAGCTCCAGTGGAAACTTCTCAAGTAGTTAACATACACAGGTACAATTAATATATTATAACACATGATTTCATATAATTTGGATGTAAAAGTTATCTATTAATGTTATTTCTATTAATGACCTACATGCTCTAATGTAGAAAAATTTATGACTAATTACTGTCTCACTAGTTGTTACTTTTCAATTAATAGACACTGCATGCATGTCTTTTTCCTTTCATTTGAAATTTTGGCACTGTATGGTAAAATCTGGGTCTAAACAAAACTTTTGAGTGAATAGCTTAACTATATAACATATATATACAAACAATTCAACAACAAGATTTGGTCCATACTACGGATTAATATTTTTGTTTTCAAAATTCTAACATTTGATCCAAACCACTCAACATGGTCTTCTTATGAATATGTACTTGTAAGCTAAATTTTACATTTTTTTTTTGAATGGTCCAGAATTTTTCAGATCAAGTGATTTTCTACCCATCTAAAAGAAAGTAAAAAAGATTCTAGAAAATGTAAAATTTAATTTACAAGTGAATACATACAGACAAGTGAATAAATTGAATACATACATACAAATCACTTTATTGTTTATTGATCTGAAAAAATATGTGGAATACAATTTATTCTTTGTATTCATAAACAATAATGAGTGGAGTTAGTATCATAATTCAAAAACAAATTTTGGAACCCCTATAAAATGCAACCCCAATGATAAATCCAGGCTCATCCATTCAGCAAAACAAACACATAACTGAAATGGCCTTTTCAAATCAATATCTCCTCTCACTGACAATGCTCTCTCTGTATTTCTCAGTCTCGCTTGCATTCTTCCCAGGTTACAATAATCACTTCATGGGGGGCGGGTTCCCTAATGAGGCCCATCCGTTAACGGGTCTATGCCCACAATACTATCAGTTTACATGCCCGCAAGCCGACCAAATTGTTATTTCAGTTTTGAAGGAGGCAATTGCTAAAGATCCAAGAATGGCTGCTTCTCTTTTAAGGCTTCATTTTCACGATTGTTTTGTACAGGTAACAAATAATTAAAGTTGCTGCACAAACCCCAAATTAAACCACATAAAACCCATAACTAGATCATTGATTTACACAGTAAAAGGCCCCACATTTTCATTTTCCATTCCCATATTAAAAACTGTAAAAATTTATACTCAAATCTGTGCAAGATCTAGAGGTGGAAGAAGTATTGCACACAAGTAGTCACAACAAACTGTTATAATTTGCACTTCATCCTCAACCCAAATAAAGCTATATTACATATATACTTCTACTATTTCATAAAAAAAGAAGTTGCATTAAATAACAGTTCACAATACTTGTGTACCATTTATTGGAGGAGGAGGGATCCAATTACACCATTTTATGGTGACCCATCTTGACACTATATTTTTACAAGTCATTTTTGCGATTTCAAAGTCCAAATAGTCGATCCAAACCTTTCAACATGATCTCCATATTAAAATATGCTTGAGGAGCAAATTTTACATTTTTTGGAATTCTTTAAGTATTTAATTCCGGACCAATGAAAAACAACGATTTTCAAAAATTCTAAATAAATAGTAAACAATTTGAAAAAAAAATGTAAAATTTGATCTCCAAGAACATTTTAATATGGAGATCATGTTGAATGGTTCGGATCGACTGTTTGGATTTTAAAATCATGAAAAATGACTTATAAACATATGGTGTCAAGATGTGTCACCATAAAATGGTGTAATTTGATCACTCCTCCTATTGAAGTTGTTAGCTCCCAGGAAGAAGCATTCAAAAACTAGCAACAAAAGAATAAAAAAAGGTAGAAATGTATTAAGAAACTTAATGCAAAAGTGAGATAAGTCAACTTCATGACTGAAATTGAATTTTATACAAAACTGTTTCAGGGTTGTGATGCATCGGTTCTCCTGGATGATAGCAAGGAAATCTTGAGTGAGAAAAATGCAGTGCCAAATAAGAACTCACTGAGAGGATTTGAAGTAATAGATCAGATCAAAGCCCAGATTGAAGAGGCATGCCCCAACACCGTCTCCTGTGCCGATATTATAGCACTTGCTGCAAGAGCATCCACTCTACTAGTAAGCAAGTTTCGAAATGTTTAACTGCCTAATACAAAAAGTATATGTGAAAAGTTAAGTCATTCTGTTCGAAGAGACTAATTAAGCCAACAACGCATAATTCATTCTATTTGATGGAATTTTAAAACAGAGTGGTGGGCCCACATGGGAGCTTCCTCTGGGAAGAAAAGATTCTAAAACAGCAAGTTTAAATGGTGCAAATGTGAATATTCCGCCACCAAACTCAACTATTCAGAACCTTATCACACTCTTTGACAGGCAAGGGCTAGACCAAGGTGATTTGGCAGCTCTCTCAGGTAAAGATAAATAAACAACTTTATTTAATAACAATATTATCATAATTATTATATTGCATTTTGAAGCCTGTCTCTGTCAGTAGACTCAGTACCAAGTGTAACAAACAACATAACACACTGACTTTGATGACTGACACCCTGTATAAGTACCTGTTATCTACTTTTGTACTGTTAATGGGCTTTTAACTGGTGCATACATTTTACGTCTCATATTATTACAGGAGGACATACAATTGGAGTGGCAAGGTGTGTAAGTTTCAAACAAAGGTTATACAATCAATACGGTAACAACAAACCTGACGAAACCCTAGAACAATCCTTCTATTACAATCTTGCTAGGGTTTGCCCCAGGTCAGGAGGTGACAACAACATCTCACCACTTGATTTTGCGAGCCCAGTAAAGTTTGACAACTATTACTACAAATCTATTCTCGAAAGAAGGGGCCTTTTGAATTCAGATGAGGTTCTTTTAACGGGTAATGACCCATTTGTGGCCAGTTTGGTGAACAGCTATGCAGAAGATGAGGCACTCTTCTTTGACCATTTCGCAAAGTCAATGGTCAAAATGGGGAACATCAATCCCTTGACCGGATACAATGGGGAGGTTAGGATGAATTGCCGAAGGGTTAATGGGGCCTTCTAGAGATCAATCTGCGACCTTCCTTGTTTCCTCTTTATTTTGATTCTTTTGGCTTTCTATTTCTATTGTTTGGATTAGTCAAAGTATGGTTTTGCAAGTTGGTTCTTCTTTAAGAGATGTATTTGGTGTGGCATAAGGTTTGAGTTGTTTTTGATACTTTAAGTTTATCGTAACAAAATTAATCTCTTGTGAAATAAAACAAGAGTTTTTAATTTTAATTATTACTCCTGCCAGGTGACTGGCATCTTAGTTTATTAATCTTTACTCATCACTTAGAAATTTCAACAAAGATCGTTATTATAAGGAGACAACCTCCATCATTTAACCAATTTTTCACTTGTCTTAATTTTTTCAAAACAAAAATAAAAAATAGTACACTTTTGAGGTGGTAAACCCTATATTCTCTCACAAAAAGGATGTCATAAAGATGAAAAGAAGAACAAATTTAAATTCCATCAATGAATAGACAACAAGGCTGCCAAGATAACAAAAATTATACTGAGAAATTAAGGGCTTGAAAAGATCAAATAGAACCGAATCTCCTCCTTGTTTCTCTGATTGATTTGTGATTAATCCCGGGATGCATGATTTGCGAAATTAACACTGAAGTCTGATCCTGATACTATGTACGTACTTGAATTTTTGTTTTTATACAAAAGTCAGCAAATTAATAATTATGCTTCCAACTATAATAAGATATGATTTATTAATTAATGTAAGAGAATTTAAAACCGGTATCAAGAGAATACCGTTAGAGTTTTGGCTTACCTGAACAGTGTCCGGATCCCCTAAAGTAATCCAAGTTTGAGTTTAGATCCGCACCGTCTGATCAGAATTCAGGCCAATCCGGCCCGAGGTGGAATGCACGGGGCCTCTTTAATATTTGTGCCAGAGGAGAATGGACGGTCCGGATCCGAATTCAACCTGAACAAAAGTATAGAGCAGGGGAGCTGTCACATCATCCTGAGACAATAAAAGTTTGTTACTGGTTACAGCACTAAACCCTTAGGAGTTGAACTCAACTAGCATGGCTACATGGGAGATGCAATAAATGAAATGCAAGAAAATGTCATAACCATAAATGCTGTTATGTTCAAATAATGGGATTAAGTAGTAAGTATGAATGGAAATGGAATTTGCCATTGGATGTTTGTTTCTTATTCTCATGTCTTTTGTTTTGGTTTATGAACTGAATATGCAGTTTATTATTTTGAATTAGAAAAATGTAATTGAGAGAATGAGTAAATTAAAATGGAGAGGATAGCTATGCCGGATTCTTCTCCAAACAGATAAATATATATACTTATATATCTTATGTTTCGGTATTGATTATTGAACTGAGAAGAGAAGAAATGTGGTGAACGTGTAATTTATCTCTATGCCTTTTAGTTCAATATATTATATATTACTTTTAATTCTTCGAAATAGAATTAGCATCTTTTAGTTAAGAAAAAAAAAACAGGCGGGGACTAATTTAGAGTTTTGAATCTTTGATTGGAAGGATGCGATGAATTTAAAGCGCGTAATGGGAATGAAGAGAAAAAAGAGAACATTAAATTACCTCCTCAACTCAAACTGTACTTGACTGAATCGAGCGAGCGAGCGAAGAGGAGGATACGAAGAGAAACATGAGAATTCAATTTAGCAATTCGAATTTAGAAATTGGGGAAAAGTGGATCGATAGCCATTAATAGAGTTTCTTGTTTGTGCCTTGTCGGATTCGGATAATCCGATTTCCCTGAAATCCGACAAGCCAGCTGCTCAGGATCCGATTGGCCTCTCTCAATTATTTATTTATCTTAAATTCTTTAGAAATTAATTAATTAATTACTTTATTTATACTTTAGTTAAGTGCTAAACAAAATGTTATTTAATTCTTTTCAATCCGCCACATGATACAAAAGGAAAGAAAAAAAATATCAATCAATTAAATATTTAAATTGGAAAAATTATTTCTATGTCACTCCAAAATATGAAAATTAGAAAATTGTCATCTCAAAATATGAAATTAGTTATTTGTCACTCTAAAATTATTAAATTTATAAAATTTCCACAATTATACATCTAATATGCATATTTAATTAAAATTATTTTAAAAATATTATATAAAAAACGTATTTTAAAAATTTCAAAATTACCCTTCCTTTCATCTCCTTCTCTCTTTCACCCAGTTTCTGTCTTCTTTTGAGAAAGAATCTTTAATGGTTTGTTGTTCCATATTTCCCTTTTTATTTTCTGAAACCGATAAACCTACCACAACATAGTTGTCAATTGGCCTTTCAATCGTGGTTTCTTTCGAACTTCTACCATTACATTGATCTCTGACCAGAATTCATATTCTTGTTTAATTTTATCCTCCTTCTTTATTGTACTTTCTAAGAGCTCTTGAAACTCTCTCTTTATCTCATGAGTGGCTTTTGTACAAGGTTGAATGTCACCTTTTATGCCTGCCAAATGCTTCTTCATGCAAGATACCTGCTCTCTATTTTTTTGAACACAACATACACTTCACTAATTAAGTACACAATTTTTCTTAGTAAGTCTGATGTACTTCAAGTCGGGTCAGTTGAGTTTTCAGGGACATGAAGGAATTCCTCTGAATCAATTGATTTAGAGCTTGAACTAGACATCTCTAGAACAATAAAATATGATATTATGAGATTAATTTAAATTTATACTGGCATGTAGTTGAGTATATATAGAACCGATATTCTAGAATTAACTATGGTAAGACAAATCACATAAGGAGTCTGAAAGTATATATGCAATAAGATTAGTTCCAGTTCAATTCAATTTCTCAATGCTCGCGTCCTGTTAGCCCTTGACTCAAATGTCAAAATAATATTATGCTTTATTGTAACAAAAAAGAAGAAATCCTGCTCTTGTTGTATCAAGTTATCATCAAATTAGAAATGCTAGAGATTATTATAAAATAAATTAGAACTATAGATTAAGAGCTCACTTTGTAACGGAGATGAAGCTTCAATTAATTATTTTGCTTGAAATTGAATGCATATGTCTCAGTCTCCAGTCCACTCCCTAGCTACTTGATTTCACAATTTTCACTACAAGAAATGAAGAGAGAAGAGCAAGGGACAGGACAATTGAACTAAAATTAAGAGTAAATTTCGCTGGAGGTTACTGAATTTTGTATTTGTCACTAATTAGTCATTCAAGTTTGATTTGTTTTTTTTTAGTTACTCAATTTTGTTATTTATTCCAAATCAAGTCACTCTATACTTTTCTATCCAAAACGTTAACGGAATATGTTTATTCTATTAGTATTTTGGACGGAATATGGTCATTGTGTTAGTATATTTGGATGTAATGAGAATATTCCGTTAAGATTTTGGATGGAAAAATATATAGTGACTTTATTGGAACAAATGATAAAGTTAAGTGACTAGAAAATGGACAAATCAAACTTGAGTGACCAATTCGTGACAAATGATAAAGTTTAGTGACCTCTAGCGATATTTTTCTAAAATTAAAGAGAAATCCTAGCTAAAATGGTTTGGCGGAAAGACCAAAGGTTAGGTTTTATAGAAAGTTTCATAGTCTTTGAGATATTTATGAATTTATTTTATTATTTTATTTGAATTGTGCTAATATAGATAATATGACCCAATAAATGCAAATTACGGATTATGGCCCAGACAAATTAATCAGATAAAATGGCCGATTATACGAAAAATGACCGATTAAACGTTTTTAACCGCAAACATGCCTCCGTTAAGGGTGCATAATGGTTTGGCCACCGTTTATGTTTAAACAGCCGTTAACAATGTTTTTTACAACACTGCTCCCACTACTCTTTAGAAAAGACTATAAATATCCCTCTTGTTATAGGATTCAGTGTACGTGTTTACTTATAATTAAGTCCAGAATTAGCTAGCAATTCTCATTGTTAGGCTAGGTTAGGAGTACTAGGAAGAGGGACATAGCCATTAGAAACCGAGGTAAGGAGGCGTCATCTAAGGAGACAAAGTTTTTCTATATTCAAGAGGATTGTAATATATGTCCTCTTTATTTTATTTTTCTTTATTTGCCATAGTCATGAGAAGCTAAACCTCTCATCTCTAGAGTGAGGGTTGAACTTGATTTATTAATAATGATTTGATATATGTATATGTTTTGTTTGCATTGACTTTCTTTTGCAATTTAATTTTTTTATAATATGCATGCATACATAGTTTGGTCTACAATATGCCAATGATCGTCCACATACCAATAAGTGCATAGTCGTTTGCATCTTTGTGTGATAATGATCATGCATTATAAGTACTAACACTTCGGCTAACGAGGATTGGCAATAGTTCAAAGACTAGAGTTAGAATTCAAGGGGCTCTCTTAGCGGGATAAAGTAAAAAAAAACATCTTAGGCTAAATTTGGTCTCTCTACAGACAAACTAGACTTAGTCGAAACAATATTAGAAAGTATCTAAATTAGGTGAGGGATTTAGGATATTTCAACTACGGAGTAGTATAAGAAAAAAAAATATATAATTTCGTACTTAAAATACTTTAGTTTTGTAGCCCAAAAAACGATCGAAAGACGGAAAAACCTTTCAAAACACATAACAAAGCACACAAGATACCCTGCAAGTAGTGACATTGTCACATGCGGGTAGCCTGCCGGTAGTCTATATAGCACACGGTAGCGACAATGTCGCATGCGGCATAGACAGGAGCCAAAAATAGATATCAGCATGATTATGAATGATAGGAAAACCTGAACTCTAAAGAATCTCTATCTATTTCAGCCAATCACAAAGTAGCGCCACCACATTAAACTGAAGATACCCGAATACAAACCTACCTAGAAATAGTAAAAATTATTTATAATCTAATACACTATCTTTGCGGAACGACACTCCAATTATACTACGCAATAGGATTATGCGCTTGTAATTTGAATCGTAAGTGAAATTAGGATTAAAATGTATATTAATTTATACTACTTTTCCATTCCTAAAAAAAGATTAAAAATAAAAAAATAAAACGTTAGGTCTCATACTCAAATAAAATTAAATCACATAAAGAAGTGAGTTAGCTTAGACCAATTTAGACCAGTCTAAGATCGACTTATTCTATCTTAATCCGGCTCAATTAAACTACGTTATACGCGTATAACTTAGACCTAAAACTCTTATTTCATTATTTAGTCCACAACCTTTCCATATTATTAAAATAATATTTAAGTATATAATATTTGTTGACAATTCTCTATCTAGTATCCTATCTATTTCAATTTGAAAGATAGTAATTCTAATGTGATCCACAAACAGACAGAAATACAGAGAAATACAGGCAGACAGATAGATACCAACTGTACATTTAATTTGGAATGGTGTAACAAATTAATTAACATGTGGGGTAGGCAAAGGCGTAGGCGTAGCTGATCTCCTCCTAAGCTTGTATTTTACCATCCTCAATATTTTATAAAACCAAAATGTGCTCACCGCTTGCAAACCAAACGCTGTTGCCTGAAAATTAATTAACACAACTTCAAAGAGAGAATATAATATCTATGTTTTATTCATTTTGAATTAATTTAATTAGATTAAATTGTAACTTGTACGTACCTTAATGAGAAATGGATTATCTGCTCGGAGGGTTACAAATGTGAGATATGGACCCACCCCCATCCTAGCTAATGAGAAAATTACTGCAAACATTATCTGCATCGATCATATATATAGCACAAAAACACAATTAATCTAATTAATGTCTGTATGAGGTTGATTAATTAATAAAATCAATCAAGTAATTAGTATATATAGTACATCAACAAGTAGGTTGAGATCGGTGTCTCGGATGCCAAGCTCTTTGAGGAACTCTCGGGTGTGCAGCAATGGCGTCGACATCTCCGTAATCCACAGCGATGCCACCATCTCCGTTCCACACTAATTAATTCAAAATCAAATTCATTTATTCATTCGTTCATATATATATATATAAATTAATTAAAACAAAACATAACAAAACAAACCAACAAACAATCTTACCTTTTGATAGGCAAGCCCTGCGCCGATCCCCACGATACTGACGAGGTGATGAACGGCATTGTCAACCGTAAAATTGTCACCGAAGATTGTGGCCATCAGATCGTATATCATGTAAGACAGTGTCACTGCCAATGCCCTCATCTGAAGGTAATTAAATTCATATATATTCATTCATACCTTCCAGATGAATTAATAATTAATTAATTAACCAATTAAACAACTAATCGATCGATCGTTATCACCTGAAGGGGAGAAGAGCGGGAAGCCAAAGGGCAGACAGGACAGGTCCAGTCCTGGACGGAGAATGAGGCGAGGCAGACGGCGCAGGTGGCGTGCATGGTGGCGACAATTCGAGTGCAGAAATCAAAGGATCGTTTCGGGAGCAAGTTTCGAACCATGAGGAAGGCAGTCGTCCAAAAAATCACACCTGAAATTATCCATTTCACAACATAGTAATCATCCTCCATCTCCATATCCATCTCTTTCTTCCCTTTGCCCGATGTACACTCTAATTAATTACTCTTCGATATGAATAATTGTTGTATATTTAAATCTACCTAGCTATAATAGAGTCATAGAGAGACAGAGACAGATTAGGAGATGGAGCTCTCAACTCTCAATTGAATTGAATTGATCGGGCAAGAAGCAGGACGACCAACTTATATTGTTATATAAATTATTAATGAACGATAAAACGTAGAAGAAAGCTATGAAGAAGGGGGACAGACTTGGGTCCGATGCCCATCAGACACAAATTTGGGTCCGATGAATTACATAACCGTCCGATCCGATTTAAGAGCCGTATACACAGATATTAAAGCAATGCGCACAGATATTAAAGTAGTGTACACACATCTTAAAGAGAATTTGACGGTGACCCAAGTTTGTCCCAGGAAGAAGGGGAAGAAGATATGTAGATGCACAATATATTAAAAAAAAACAGAGAAAAAAAGCATGACGTTATTAATTGTTATTCTATTACAGTTGGTTGGAGGCATACTGCATACGGGGGGTGATCCGCTGTAAAATCATATTCATGTATATTTTTTAAATTTTTTTAATACGGATACAGATACGGATCGAATATTAGATGGATATAGATACAGATACATATCAAATTAGATATTTAAAAAAATATATAAAATGTTATTAAAAAAATACTAAAGTTCATAATATTTATTAATTATAATGGTTAATAACATAATTTGTTTACAATATATATTAAACTATATAGTGTGTGTATCCTATTTGGAATACAGATAATTAAAATGTAAAATTATATCTTTAGAGTGCGTATCTTCTGAGATATCTCAATCGCAAATCGACATGTATAATGCCTATTCGGGGAAAGCGCAAGGGCCAATATTATTTTTGCTTGGAGATTCATGCATAATGTTTTTGAACGGTTTAGATTTACCGAAAAAAAACAAGTTTGAGATATCTCAGAGGATGTGAATTCATATCTGTATTCATATCCACACAGATATTCAAATATCATATATTCACATCTAATTTTCGAATACTGATCGAATGTCATCCATACATGTAAAATTTTAAAAAATAATAATAATAAATTTAGTATATATAAAGTCAAGCGATTAAAAAATACATTAATATTAAATCTCTTCTTATTTTTTGTACTACTTGACTTTGAACTTGATTAATTTAAAAATTTAAAAATTTGATATGTAATCACATCGTAAAAAAAATCGATTTCAATATTTTAAATTTGACATTTAAAGTAATTCAAAAAAAATTGAAGTTAAACTCATCAAGAAACTTAATGAGCTTAGAAACACTGTAGTTTTACTAAGTATCTACTCATAGTTAAGTACTCGAGTAATTAATTAATCCTTTCAATTTTACTACTTTGATTTTCCTTTCCTTTTTTTATTTTTTACCATGAAGAAGAATCCCACTTACTTAATTTTACTAACAAAACCTGGTAAATGCATGACAACGACCACAACCACAAATAATTCTAGTAATAAGTACTGGTTTAATTTTATTTTGTCTTGCAGTTTAGGTTATTTATTAGCCTAACCATATTCCAACCTCCTTACCGACCCAGAAAGAGATTGCGTCATATATTCAGTTTGTGCTTTTGGCATGCACATATCATATATAATATGTCTAACTAATTAATTAAGCTTGATTGTGTACATGATCCAACTTCCACTGTCTCATTTTATTTTATTTAGTAATAATAATATAATATATCTGTGGAGTGTGGTGGAATATAAAAAAAAAAATGTAATATTTGATCTATAACCACATTTTAATATATCCAACATATTGAACGGTTTGGATCGACCGTTTGAACTTTAAAAATAGATAATGTAATTTGGTGTCACAAAAAAATGGTGTAAATAGATCCCTTCTTATCAAGAGGAGGAATCAAATAACACCAATTTTTGGTGACACAAAATTATACCATCCATTTTTAAAGTATTTGAAGTCCAAACAGTTGATTCAAACCGTTCAACATGACCTCCATATTAAAATGTGCTTAGAGGCCAAATTTTACATTTTTGTGATTGTTTTTACTATTTATTAAGTATTTTATAAAATCGTTGTTTTCAAACCATTGAATTTTTGTACCCATCTTAATAAATAGAAAACAAATTAAAAAAAATATAAAATTTGATCTGAAAGCACATTTTAATATATCCAACATATTGAATGTTTTGGATCGGCCGTTTGAACTTTAAAAATAGATTGTGTAATTTGATGTCACCAATTTTTGGTGTAAATAGATCCCTCATATAACAAGGAGTCTGTCCGATTCCCATCGGAGCCACTTTGGTTCGATGGGTAAAATTACCATTCGATTGCATCAAGATCCGTGCTAATCACATTAAAATCTGTACAAGTTTGTTTTACTTTCCGTGCGCACTAATCTTAATGCTAATCGTACGGTGTTAGAACTAATTGAACCTAAAAGTAAGTCCGATGCCCATCAGACCTACTCCTATCTCCTCGTCGTATATGAATCAATTTGTATCTGATGCGTGAAGCACAAGCTCCCACACGTACATTGCTGTATTAATTATACAAGACAAGCTAAATTAAGTATATGAAAAACCACTTGCAACGAACAACCATCCCCGACAACTCATCCTCAAATTAACTCTAAATTCAAAGGACAAACTATTATTAATTAGTTATATAAGCAGCTATAAATTGCAGCAATGGTAGCTAGGTGTCGGGTTAAAATGTTAGGTTTGTTAGATTCGGCAAATTAATATCAATATATTGAAGGCAGGCGGCATGCACAAATAAAAAATTAACTTAATTTTTTTATTCAACCCACATTCTGATTTCATTTCCTAAAATTTCTCCAATATTTTTCCGATAATATTTTTTTTATTAATTAGTATCTAATAATATCAATTATATTATTTCTTAAACTTAGTTCTCACCTGTCTATGACATATGTTTAGCTAGGCAAACATAAGTACGTGTATATATATAGTATCAATTATATTATTTTGAAAAAATTAAGCTTTTCAAATTGAAAAATAACACCCTTCAGAAAAAACTTGCAAAATAACAAAAAGAAGGAAGCTGAGTTGAAGTATAAATCATACGAGAATAGCTTTAGTAATTATGCCAAAATATATAACTGTGAATAAAAAATAACATGTGTTGTCACAACACGATTCGTCAGAGTTATATCACAACACGTGTACGTTTATCCAACGGGGATCCGACTCTGCTTTTTTTTTTTTTTATAACAAAAGCAGGATTCTACTTTTCAGATCTCAACCATTCAAATTCGTTGAAATTTGTGTATAAAAATGATTTTTTATCGAAACATATGAATGAAATTTTTTGAATGATTGAGGTTGGAAAAGCAGAACTCTGTTTTTGTTATAAAAAAAAAAAAAAAGGCTGAGTCGGATCCTACAAATGGACCGTTTTGTGTGACATGTTTTTTTCGATAAATTTTTTTATGACATATCTGTCATGCAATCAATTAACATGATGGGCCACAGAGTGACACGTGATCACGTATAGACACAGTAATAATACGGAACGTGACGAAACAAAATATATATAAAAAAAAAAAAAAAACATCACAAATAAATAAGCGTCAGAGTATCTCTGAAATCATAATCCAAAGTCAATTTAGAATATCTTTATAATTAAATTGGTGCTCCGATCGGCTCCAGAATTCGTATCCTCTGCATTAACTCGAAAGGAAATCTTTTGAGTTAATATATTTTTATCATCGATCTGCTTTAAGATAAGTGCAGATAAGATCTCCATTAATATTAAAGGACCTTGTGTTTAAATCAGATAATCAGATTGACTCCGTTTAATTCAAAAGATTTTTTTTGACCCGCGTCACTCTCTCTTGACCATTTATGTACATCTCTCTCAATTCAGATCCAGTGAAATAACTCAGTCTTTGGGTTTTAAATCGGAACCGTCCGATTCAAATTTGAGACAATTAATCCGGATCTGAAGCACAAATATTCCGAAAACGAATTCAAATTCCGAGATAATTCCGAGCATCGGATTCGAATTGGACAGTCTCGATCTGAAACCCAAAAATTGAGTTACTTCAGGGGATCCGGACCCCATCTCTCCTCTACCCACTGCCGATCAAATAAATATTCACGGTTTCCATTTGAATATCTCCATCCAACTTATACGCATTAAAATTTCTGTCAAATCTTTTTACAAAGTATGAAACTAATTAAATTTTCCAACAATTTTTTCTTCACATTGAAAAAAATTCATTATTTTCCAAAAAGTTGGAAATTCTTTTATTACTTTTTCAATCACATTTCAAAATCAGAATAAAATTTTAAAATATTTTTAACATGAAAATAATTTCCCAACATTATTTTCTTCATTTTGCAATGTGATTGCAATTTTCTACCAATTTCGACATTTTTCTCAAAATTTTCTAATAAACAATTTAAAATCTGACAAAGAAAATATTAAACATGACCAATTGACCACAAAAGGAATGCCACATCACAACATCATTTTAACGTAATTAAACATAACTTGTAATAAATATAACACATTTTGTTGAGATGGGACGTTAGTATAATAGGTTAGGAGAAAAAAAAAATCCTAAGACTATGTTTAATTAACTAATTAAAGATCGAGTTCTGGTCACGAGTTCATAACTTCTGCAAATTAAACTTTAAAAAAAAAAAAAAAAGTCTTGTATTTATCATGACGTATTTATCACGGCACATTACTTAAAACACTAATAATAATTGAAGGCAAACCATCACATCACAGCTATCCTTGGATTTCCTCAACTAATACACTGAATCAAGATAGAGAAAGTTGCACATTGCAAATAAAGTGAAATTCGTAATTAATTGATGATGTTTATATCTGTTTCTGTTTCTCAAACGCCGCTTTACTAATATTTGTTCTGATATATACTTGCTACCAACCATACACAACCGCCAACCGGCTGCAATGAATACTGGTGTCTCTGTACCAGTACAACCAACAATTCACGCTGCAACAAACAAACAATCAAACTCTTTATAATTAAAATTTTTTTAATTATGGATATTAAAATTTAATTTAATTTTTATTTTTTAAGTTTTTATATAGTCTAACTCCACTCATAAAATATCAAATGTTGTTCGTAATTTAGTGGTTAGAATCAGTGTTCTAAATAGCCTATAGCAGTTTTGGATCTCATAAGCTAAGCTACGGAGTAAAACTGCGCTAATCGAGCTACGGCCGCTATAGCGGTAATAGCGGTCTGCTATAGCGCGTAGCATGTAGCAGAATAGCAGTCCGCTATGCTACATGAGCTTATTTTTCTATTTTTTTTTTCAATTTAAACGGATTTTAAAATCCAAACCGAAATTAAATGGGCTTTGTGTGTCAATCTTGACTAATCTAAAGAATAGTTGATCTGAATATGTAGTAAAATGATACTTAATATATGATAGTAGGATATTTTAAATAAAAAATGTATCGATAGTTTATAAGTTATAGAATTAGGAATATTTTGAATGACAATTTGGACTTTGTATTGGTTCAATATGAACATTAGAACTTCTTAATTAATTTAGTGTTTTTGTTACTCTATGAGATTTTACATAGACAATGTTTATTATTAGTAGAAATACAAAATATAATTTTTAAAAAGAAAAAAACGTTATGTAGGAAAGTTTTCGCTATAATTTTTTTTTCGTCTCCTCGCTACACCGCTATAATCGCTATTTAGAACCTTGGTTAGAATTCAACTTGATATTTGAGAGATTTTGGATTCAATTTCGAATGTCAGATTATTTTTTACCTTTTCACATGTTATAAATTTTATAGTTTAGCTCTCTATTCAAAAATTTTAGATTATTTTGACCTTTTCACATATCATTTTATAGTTTAACTCTCTATTCAAATTTTTTAGTTTCGCTCCTGAGCTCATGCATATATACAGATAAAGATGTTTTAAAACCAAACATGATTCCGAATACTATACGAAGATTTTGATTTTTTTTTTTTTTTAGTTCAAAGAGTTATTCAAACAGTTCATTATGATTTTTATATAAAAGAGGAGAGATCCACTTATAACATTTAAAAGTTACAACATGTTACAATATTCGGTTTTGCGATTTTCAAAATCCAAACTGTTTAACATGATCTCTATATTAAAATAAGGTTTGAGATCAAATTTTATATTTTTTTTGAACTTTTATACTATTTATTAAGTATTTTACAAAACTTGTTGTTTTTAGACAATTTTGGACCACTGAAAAACAACAGTTTTGTAAAAACTTAATAAATAGTAAAAAAAAAATGTAAAATTTGATCTCAAACCATATTTTAATATATAAATCATGTTAAACAGTTTGAATCGATTGTTTGGACTTTGAAAATTGCAAAACCGAATATTATAATATGTTGTAAGTGAATCCCTCCTCTATATAAAAATTTACTTGAAAACCAAAGTATACATTTTTCTTAGATAAAAAGTTGTTGTGTATGGTTTTAAAAAAAAACTTTAGATTAATATATATACTACCTATACAAAAAAATAATAGAAGGAATTCTGAAAGGTATAAATTTAATCTCCTTATATATTTTCCATATAGAAACCCTAAAAACATCATATTGAGCAGTTTTAACTCGACCGTATAAACTTTAAAAACCAATATTTAGATGTAAAGCACGACAAATACTATCTATTCACAAGGAACTCGACCAAATACTATCTATTCACCATGAAATTAAAATGGCAGTTCACCAAGCAAGCC
This sequence comes from Carex cristatella, assembly GCA_024447775.1. Lineage (NCBI taxonomy): Eukaryota > Viridiplantae > Streptophyta > Magnoliopsida > Poales > Cyperaceae > Carex > Carex cristatella. Next base: position 1,635,126 of record JAJHPF010000016.1, read on the forward strand.
AGAACACAAAGGCCAAAAAGCGCAAAAAAACAGAAAGAAAAGAAAAGAAAATTACATATTACAAGCAACAGTACGGCCTAATTGTATATATTCACAAGGAACTCGACCAAGAATCAAAGATGCTTTGTAAGCCAGACTTGTAACTTGGGTATATTAATTGTACACCGAGCTCCTTTTTCATGCGCGTATTAGATACACATTTTTCCCCAATAATTGCTTGCACATCTCCTAAACTTACATGATTGAAATCACTCACCATCTCAGGATGCCTTCGACTTATCAAGTCCCGAGCAAATGCAAATACCTCAGCTCGTGGGGCTGGGTCGTCATCTACCACATTGTATATTTTCCTGAAAAGTGAATTCACTAAAAAACTAAGAAAAATCCAACCAGAGCAAGTAAATGAAGATTATAAATAAAAAAAGAAAGAAAGAAAGAAAGGAAATATGTACCCCAGATATGGGTTTGCTATACTAGATAAGATAGCTTGACAAATATCAGCAACATGTACGCGAGCTGTATAATAGAAATCTCTGGAATCTCTTCTCTTCTGATTTTCTGATAAGCCCTTCCTTTTCATAAGTGTATCTAAGGCACTGTAATTATACAAATAAGCTCTTTCCTTTCATGATTGTGTTAGCAGGTTGGGCATAAATGAAATTACAATTATACAAATAATAGAATAAATGGATATATTTTCCAGTTATTTTAGTGAAGATTGCTTCTGTGATTATGTGATTATGTGATTATCTTTTGATGTCTGAGCTTAAATGTATATATACCAGTAAAGGAAAAAAAAAAATTATTTGAGTGAAGCTGGTATGAACTTGTGCTCCAGAGGAAGGTTTGTGAACTTAAATTAAATTAAAAGACAGATTGATAAGTTTCAAACAACAAATTCAAACCATTGATCTTGATCTACTGACCAACCAAACATTTTAGTCCCAACTATTTCATTTTTTTGCCTTATTTTCTTAAAGTTAATTCACTTCCGAAATTCTGCATCCTATACAAATTGTTCTTCAAAAATGAAAATTTCCTGGTGACCAGTAATACTTGGATTACTAGAGTGTATGCAAGGAAAAAGGTGCTGGTTAAAGAAAAAAGCCCGAACCTTCTTCCTGGACCGTAAATTCCACCTAACCGAAAAATAAAGGGGGATAAGCCGAGGCTAAGCCCAAAATGAGTCCATCCCTTTTCAGCTTCATATCTCGACTTGGCTGATTCAGTTCTTGGATTCACTGGGTAACTGCATTGAACCAATTATACAGAATCAGCAATTTAGGAACAAAATATTTGTAACAAATTAAAAGGAAAGAATTGCAAAAGTCAACAGTGCAGACTTACTCCTCGTCAACCCAAGCGCCACCACAATCTCCATATACACCTGTCATGTTGAGTCATATATGCTTTTGTTTCCATCTTAATTTGACCCGTGGTGACAGAATTAAATAGGATTTGACGAGGAAATGAAGTGAGAGAAGTACATATATGATATTTTGAAGAAAAAGGACTCACTAGTAGAGGAAAGATAACATAGCCACTGTAGATTTCCATAATTCAGTAAGGGATGCAACTCATGGTGCAGATTAAGCAACTGTATTTTACATTGCAAAGGGAAATTAAACCTGTTAATCCTGGTACTTACTGTATTGGACATTTTCATATGATAGAGAGCAGACAGAGTGTTATAAAGTGAAGAAATTAATGATTCACACAACAGATAGATAGTGTTTGTGGATAAGCTTTAAGAAGTGAAATATGAAAATGAAAAAGGGAAGAAAGAAAGAGACAGGATCACCAATTCCATAAGTGGGTGGGATTGAAACCAGTACGTGAGATGCATCTCGCAAGGTTTCAAGCTCTGTCAACCTACAGAGAATAAGCATGTATATTGTAAAGACAAAACAAGGCACAAAGTGAAAAGAAAGAAACAATAAGAATGTATGTACTTGTGGCGGTTGGCATCGAAGAGATGAGCATCAATTCCGACTGTGCTCAATTGGTTCTTCTTGAGGGAGGTGGTGCACGTGCCAGACACGTGCCTGATGAGTTGAGAGAGAGTAGAGATTCAGTACAGACAGTAGAGTAGAGAGAGAGAGAGAGAGAGAGAGATACAATGCTTGGGCGTACCAGCCTTGTTGCAAGAGTGGGATGGACACGTGGCGGGCGACGAAGCCCGTTCCCAAAAGGAAGATGCGACGGCGGCGATCCATTCCATTTGTGCCTTCAGCTTCAAGGGCTCCACCAGACGGAGTAGCCGCGACTCTATGCCCCAATCCCAATCCCAATTGCATGACATGAATCGACTGTCTCTCCTTCTCTCTTCTCTAGTTGTCTTCTCGCTCCAGCCTCCAGCCAGGTAAGGTTCAAAGGTTGAACTGAACTCAACTGCAACCACTGGGTCGCCCATCGGACTCAAATTTGGGTCCGATTGGCTCCATAACCGTCCGATCCGCTTTAAGACTGTGCGCACGTATATTAAAACAAATGCGCACGGATATTAATTGATGGGCACGATCTTAAAGCCGATCGGACGGTTAAGGAGCCAATCGGACTCAGATTTGAGTCCGATGGGCATCGGACCCAAACTGCTCTCCTCACTGTCACATGATATATATGGTCCATTTATTTTTCAAACCCTCAAAGCCCAAATAAAGTTAGTTTGTAATTTTGGGCTTCTAATTCACTTCTAAACTGGAACTGGATCGGAAGCAAGCACCGGTTGCATATTAGTAATAATAATTAAATTTAATGCTTGCGATAAACCATATGATGCTTTTTTTTTTTCATATTTATCTGGTCATCAAGAAGCACGTATCTCCATCATTGAAGAATTTTGCTCAAAGAAGAGTTTCACTGTCTACAAGGACCTAATAACGCCAATACAAACATAAAACCATTTGCATACTAAACCAACTCAACAAAAATAACGACTTCAAAACTATAATGAAAACTACAGAAATGTAACAACTAAATACTAAATTATTAGGATGATCACAATCTTTTATCATCACAAATTTTATGTCAGTCAAAACTTCTGCCCCATAACTTTCACTTCTCAGTCCAGTCAATTCGCTTTTATTCCAATTAAAGCAAAAAAAATGTACAAAGCTAATTATGACCAGTGAAGTGCCTCAATTGCTTCTTTGTGGACCATAGCATCTCCAGCTGCCACCACATTATAACCTAACATGTTTCAAAATAGTAATTAGATTTTAACAAAAGTAGAATGTAACTAATGTCAGAAATGTTTTACGCACTTGTGGGATGCGACTGAGGGGATGCTTGCCAGCTGAGTCTATTTCCTTTCCAATCTGTTATGGTACCACCTGCACCTTCTATCACTGGTACCAGTGCAAGAAAGTCGTATGGCTATGTAAAAGAGAGAGAAAAATAAAACAAAATGTAAATAAGGTCATCCACATGCTTGGTGCATGTTGTAGGATAAAATGAAAAAAGGAACGTTTTGAAAAAAAAACCTTTAGACCAGATTCAACAACAAGGTCAGCAAAACCAGAAGCCAAAAGTGCATATGCATAGCAATCACAACCATATAATGGCACTTTCACCTGCCAAAATCATCATTCAAGTAAATACATATATAGAAAGCATGGAGATGTAAAAGAATCAGGAAAATGAGACTTCTGATCATTTGTTTTTGCATTGCAGGTTAGCTCAGCATCTCTGGTTATGGATGGGTCAAAATCAACTACACTTTCGTCTTTGGAATAACATTAGTGATATAATTGATTTCTCATTCACTTTAGATAAATCTGATCAGACTGCTTTTCTCATGATCTTTAGTGCACTGTGCTGGACCATTTGGAAATTGCGCAATGAATCGTGTTTTCAAAATTCTGGTAAGAAGTCTTTTCGATCCATGGTACTAATGGTGGTTGCTTTACTTAATTATTGGGCAGGTCTGATCAAGCGCCAGTCCAGAGAGATTATTCTCCGTTGGATGCCGGACAATATTGATGAGATTCCGCTCCAAACCTTGGCACCTGAGGATACTCAGATGGTGGACTACTACCCGCAGCAGGACAACATTGAAGAAACGTCTAGCAGTATTAATTAGCTTTCAGCTTCTTTAGTCTATCTAGTTTAGTGTTTATACACTATGCTGTTGTTTTGTTATAGTACTCTATGCTTTCTGTTTTGGTTATGGACTTTTAGCTTTTGTTGTAAAACTGTTCTGACTGGTTCCTTAATGAAACGGGCTTTACGCCTTTTATAAAAAAAGAAGATAGTCAATTAACCTTATTTCTAACACGAGCAAATGCTTCCTCAGCTTCCCCGCTAAATAAGTGTGGACTTGTTGTATACCTTCCGAAATAACAAAAAATTATCATTGCAAAAAAGTTTTCAATTAGGACAACTAAAGCCATACTGACAGCGAGTAATGCTTTCAGTGGTTACAGTTTAATGTTAAGATAGAAAACGAAAAGAGAGAGAGACACTAATCCTTACTCCATAGCTATGTATATTGCAGTTATGTGAAACCAAGTCACATTATTTTGCTTAGCTTTCCATGAATAGTGTGGAATTTAGGAACATCGACAGGTAGCAGTCTATACTAGTAGTAGTACATAGTACAAAGAGACAATACAAATAAAAAATGAGAACATAGTACATACAAATAAGCTTGTGAGAGTACACTACAAGTACGAGTTGAGATTTCTCTTCCATTCAAGGTGGTTGTCTTTCCATCAATCCCCACCCATCTCTCTCTCAAAATCGGCTGATCTATTATTCCTATTATCTGAACAGTTCAAAAGAAGGAAGAAGAGAGCATATATCATAAGAACCTATCGGTTCATTTACTTGTTGAAAGTTTGATAATAAGTAGGTAGGTATAATGAAGCAGATTATGTAAGAGAAAGGTACCGGTTTACCCTTGTGTAAAATTGAGATAAGCGTGCCAAATAGAGGCTTCCCTACAAAACAAAAAAGTGATTAAAGCATCTCAAATCAACAATTAAATTAACCAGTTATGCACACATTGAGAATAAAATAGAAGCAATTGAACATACCAGTAATAAAGCTTTTAGTCCCATCAATAGGATCCAAAACCCAGACATAATCAGCTGATTCCTCTTTGCATCTCCAGCCATGCTCCTCTCCATATCTGCACATAAAATAGCTCTACCTTTGACGAAATTTATATGAAAGGCAGAAAATTTAAAAAAAGAAAAAGGTGAAAAATTCAATCCACACTGCATTATAATCTAGAGATATATTATGGAATTAGAGGGTTTTATACCAATTCTGAAACTTACATGGCATGAGAAGGGAACTTGTCTAATATAAGTGAAACCATAGACTCCTCGGCCTCTCTATCCGCAATTGTCACAGGACCTTCATCAGAGAGGTAGAAAAATTAAAGGCACAAATAACTAAATAAAAGAAAAAAGATAAATAAAAATGCCAACGTACTTCCTTAACAATAAAAATGAAAACGGAGGGAGATATGAGTGTACTTAGGTCATCTTTGTCGATGATATCAAAACGCTGGCGAAAGTACTTCCTTAAGACCTCACCAGCGACATCAGCAACAGAGTGGGCCATCTGGACTAGGCTATCCATGCTTCCCCGATTTCTCAGTCTCAGCCAAGCAATTGCAATTGGAGGAAGAAGAGGTGGAAGAATGGATTGGATGGATGGATTTGAGACAAGTGGAGAGGGAAGAGAGAGAGAGAGGGTAATTTGGATTGGATAGATGGTTAAACCCTAAAGATGAAGAGGAATGGAAGAGAGAGGGTAGCTTCAAGGTGGCAGTTAGGGTTTGCAAATAATTGGTAGGGTTTGTAGGATAATGCATTTTGCTATATTTATTTGTTATGCACAAGGAAACAAAATTAAGCGCAAAGTTTCTTCAACTCATCCATTCTTTATATGCTCTCAATTGAAGTAGCTGTATGAGCCCATAAATAAATTAGAGTTAGTTATCTATCTTCAGCAAACCTGACCTGTTCTTTTTCTGTACCTTGTGTTATATTCAAAAGCTGTACAAATTTGAATAGAATTTGTGGTAAATTTGTACCAATCCGAACAGAAGTGACATTTGGGGGTTGAATGCTGACGGCTGACTGGTGTGAGAGACAGAGAGAGAAAGAGAGAATGGACTCACCTATTGGTTGCGACTTGCGAGAGAGAGGAGAGGAGAGGAGAGGAGAGGAGCGAATCGAGAGCAGAGACGGAGAGGGCTAGCAAAGACGGGCTGGCGCTCGGACAGTCGGACTAGAGAGGAGAGACAGAGAGAGCTCCCTACCTTTAGATCACCATCAGCATTCAGCGCTCATCATAAAATAATCTGACGGTCGAAGTCGTTGAAAGAATCAGATGAACTCCAGCCGTCCGATCTTTAGATCCTCACCTCACGATTAGAGAGATTATTAGATCAGCGCTCTTATGAAACGAGTCTTGATTAAACAGAAACCGAAACAAGTCATCTCCAATTTTAATTTGCGAGCTCATTCAATATTTTCATAATTACCAATCTCGTAATTATCACATTTGTCGAGTTTGTAACAAATTTGCTGAAGTAATTATTAAATTGCATCTTTAAATAAGCATTGTATTTTTTTTTTTAAACAACTGAGAGGTACATACTCTATGAATGTGTTCCAGAATTAGATGGTAAAACCTAATTAATTTAATAAAAGGGGAAGAGAATAAAACAGGTGAATCTTATTTTCACACAATCTTACTTTCGCACAGTAATTTTATACTTTGATTTTGGAGGTGAAAGATTTTATCAAAAATTTACACGATACTCATCTCGTCTTCCCTCCGCATAGTAACCGCTCCCCTCCGTTTCCTTTCTTATTCTCTCTTTTTGGAGTAGGTGAAGTCGCACCTGACCGAGAAAGTTGCGACAGTGATTTCTTCTTTCCCTCCCTTCGCGTACTCTCTTCTCAAGCTGAGCCTAAGGCTGTGCTCCAAAAACAGAGAGCAAAACCTCATTAATGGAAGGAAAGGGGAAGAAGACATGATGAATCTTCCCTCCTCACAGTGATCTTATGTTCCGATTTGAAGGTAAAAGATTTCGCCAAAAATCTACACGGTACTAACTGCTCCTCTCTATTTTCTCTCCAATTCTCTATTTTTCTGGAGCAAGTGAAGTCGCGTCTGACCTAGCAGACTAGCAATGTCTCTCTTCCACACAGTGATTTCTTCTTCCTCTCCTTTTGCGTATTCTCTTTTGAAACTAAATATAACCGATATGATTATGTATGACGGGTAAATAAAAAGAAATAAATAACAAAATAATTATTTTCAACTTGTTGATCATGCTTCAAAGAAAGCCTTAACTTAATTATTCCGAACTTCCAAAGATCATAGCTCAGATCTCTTAAAGAAATATATTCATCCAGTAACCTTTCAAAAATTAGCAAAATAATTTTTTTAATATAAATATTCGTTCGAAATAATTATTTATCATATTAGTACAATACCATTTAGTCTCAAATAAGTTGTGATAGATTAAAAATGAAACTCACTCATAATCATAATTATAAATATAAGAGAAAATTGTGAAAATATCACTTCAAAATTTTCAAATTGTGAAAATGCCACTTCAAACTTTGAAATTGTCAAAATGTCACTTCATACTTCATTAATTTGTCAAAATACCACTTCAAATAATTAATGACTAAAATACCCTTCTTCTCCTCTTCTTTCTCTTGCTTTCTTTTTTTCTTTTGTTCCGAATGGCGGCTGAGCGCGGCGGAGAGGGGTTGTAGAGGAGGGTTTGATGGTGCTGGTGCTGGTGCTTGTCGGAGGAGGAGGGGTTGTGAAAAATGCGAAGAATCATGTCCGGAAACTGTTTCTTGCGCCTCTTGCGACGGACGAGGATCGGGTCGGCGGAGGGTGCGGGCGGAGGCGGCAGAGGGGTGGAGGCGGAGATGGACGGGCGAGGGTATTTTAGTCATTAATTATTTGGAGTGGTATTTTAACAATTTCAAAGTTTGAAGTGGCATTTTCACAATTTTCCCTAAATATAAAGTCAAGATAGTAATTTAAAAAAATAGTAAAAAAAATAGTCTTTTTTTGTTAATCCTCTGAGTGTACTTATACATAGTGTTCTTATGCAAATTCTTGTGCAATTGACCGAGCTCCTTTGTCATGAATTCTATGACATCTACCGATCCAATTATTGGCTTTCAATGAAAAAAAATAAGCATATTACGTAAGTCTATTAAATACCACCAAAATCACATCTCTCGGATTTCCTTATCTAAAATCCATTTGTTGGCGACGAGTTCTATGTCGGAAGCAAGGTCTAGCTAGAATGCTAGATATATAATCTTGTGCATCCGAAATCTTTATCTATAGCATAAAAAATTTGAAATTTCGCTCGTATCACTAGTTTCATCGGGTTACAAAAAGCATCAGAACCGCTCACTTTGTCAACGAATAGGAACCAACTTTGGCCCGCTATTTTTGCAAGCGAGTTAGTATTTTTTGAATTTTGACGGAACCGATAGTGAATCCGCATCAACTCCAGATATTCGAGGCAGTGTTGTCGGACGGACGAGGAACTGTCAAACAATTAATCGATATACGGCTAACAATTTAACGTTTTTATTAAATTTATGTGTGTCTAATTGCAAGACAAAATAATAATAGTCTGAATGGATTTAGTTCCAACCAGATGGCGATACTAATGAATAAACTAATGTTTTTGAATAAACTTGAACTAGTCATATTTGTGACATTGGTCACGGTACGTTAGTCACACTGTAGTTAAACTTAACTGGTCACATTGTCACATTTGATTGCGTTTAACTACATTTTTTTTTCATAATTTAAGTTAGTTTATTCAAATTTCACCATTTACGATTTTAATTACACGTGATTTACGTGACCACGTATCATGTTGTAATTAGATATTTCACGTAATGTGTCTTGTTTGTGCCAGCTTTTTAAAAAATAATCACACCACGCAAGTAGTCACGATACGGGATACGCGAGTCACAACACGTAACCAGCATGCTGTGACGGAACCGTATAAGACCATGACGTATTCGTCGTGCCGGGACCTTTTTTTAAATCTCTAAATTAGTTACTTCCAGTCATCTCCATTTCGTGGAAAACGGAGTGGAGGCTGATTCTAGGAATCGCTATCTATGCAGCTATGCTATGAACCTTCTGAGAAATGTCATCCGGACCAAGATTAGAGAGTGTGTATCCTCTGAGATATCTCAATTTTTGCGTGACTGATGTGTCCGGTGCTTATTCGGGGAACCGTAGGGGGACAGTATTTTTGAGCTTTGAGATTCGTGCATAATGTATTTGAACGATTGATATATTCCAAAAAGTCACGGAAAGTTTGAGATATCTCAGTGGATGCAAATTCAAGATTAGATTACACAAGTCAAGACTCAAGAGGTCAAGGAGGTGGTTATACCGTTATATTCTAGTGCGTGAGCGTGGTAGACGTCGTATTTTTGTAGACCGAAAGCGAGAGTACTTTTGCAAACTGCGCATTAAATGCGTACCAAGCTCGAGCAACATTCGTCAGGACTCAGGAAACAGAAAACAGGAAGTTTCGTGCGGTGAGCACACCGGCGGAGTGACCAGCATCGGGTCGCGGAGAAGACCGCGTTAAGCAAAGTTACCAAATCTTTGCGTGGACAAGGACCACCAACCATACGCTAATTGCTTTCTCAATGACACGGGGGCCCCATTAGAAAATGTTTATCTCAGAGTCTATACGGATGTGAGAAAGGCGCGGAGAACAAAAGAGGAAGAAAAAAACATACACGCGAATAGCCCAATCGCTCTCCTCTCTGCCCCTCAAGACTTAACCGAAACTCTCTCTCTCTCTATACACAAATTATATGCGCGCAGTGAAAAGGTAGTCTTTTTATCCTCTTTACTCGATTTTATGCTAAATTTCTCCGAGAACCTCACTAGCGTATGATTTTTGTTCCAGTTGTTTCTACGGGTCGCCTGTTGCAATTTCTTATAATAAATTCTTTCTCATCTCAATTTTAGTCACATAGTTAGGTTTTTTTCATGGTATCTCTTATCTGTAATATTTTTTATTATCACACAAATCAAGAATATCTAATGTTGATTTCAATAATGAATTAAGGTGGTTAGTATAATGGACACACTGAGAGCTCTAAATCTTCCCCCGGGTTTTGGATTTCACCCGACGGATGTAGAACTGATATCTCATTATCTGAAAAGGAAGGTTCATGATCAAAAGATAGACTATGATGTCATCCCAGAGATTGATATTTACAAATATGAACCATGGGACTTATCTTGTGAGTGATTCTTTTCCTCATATCACACATTTTCAAATTTCAATTTCATATAATTTTATAATTTTATTACTGTTGGACCTGACTTGTACCAAATTGTACTGTATAAAGTTAGGGATGTAACAGTATCTTCTTAATTTTTCCTTTAGAACCTCTTATTAACCTTTACATAAACCTTACTTTGGTTATATGCTAGCTACTTTTCCTTGATTAAGTTAATTACTAAAAACCTAAACCAAGTGCATTCACTAACGACTGTTATGCTTTACTGATGGGGGTTTAAAATTTGAGACACTAATGCTAATTCAAGCAACCAATTCTGATTTGCAATGAGAAAGCCTTAATGGCAAACTGATTTTCCCTGATTTTGTAACACTAGCATGATTAATAATTATTCTACTTAATTGTATTCCTACATATACTTGGTTATAGCAAAATGCAACGTGCCTACAAGCGACACAAAATGGCATTTCTTCACGCCCAGAGACAGAAAATATCCAAATGGGTCTCGGTCTAACCGGGCTACGAAAGCAGGTTATTGGAAATCCACAGGCAAGGACCGCAATATCAAGCGTAACAACAAAGTTATAGGCACCAAGAAAACCCTAGTTTTTCATGAAGGCCGGCCTCCCGCTGGAAGAAGAACAGAATGGATCATGCATGAGTATTATTTGGATGAAAATGAATGCAAAAATGCCCCTGATTTGAAGGTAGTTGTGATATTTAGCTCTTAATTAGCTTTTGGATCAGAAATTAGGAGTTCATATCCGTCAATTTTAATAAATTTGGAGTTCATATTTAGCTCTTTTTAACTTGTTTTCGTCCTACACATAGGATCTCTTTGTTCTTTGCCGAGTCACTAAAAGGGACGGAATTTCATCAGATGCTGACACGTCGGCTCCTCGAGAGGTACTTAATGAACTACAGCAGTTAAATAGCACGGAGGAGCCTGTTATGTCTGACAACAGGTCAAGTTTGTCAGAAAATATCATCAGCAACAACAACTCTAATAACAATAATAATCACCACCCAGAGGATATAGAAAATTGGTTGCAAGAGTTGTTTGATCCCCATTTCAGTGCAGATCCACTTGTCGGTGCACAATGCAGTGCTGCACCTGTAAGTTCTTCTGTATTAACAAAAATAGCATTTATCCAAAAATCTTTCGATAGTAATCCATTGAAATTGTTTACGAATGGAGAAATTGGAATTCTGTGTTATAACCAATATGAATTCAATTTTTATTTGATATTTAAAAAAAATGTACAGGTGGGAACCACTCCAGTAGCTTTGAAGCCTGAACCCAAGTACTACTCTCCCGGTGAAGGTTCAGAAGATGAAAACCCTTTCCTCTTACAAGAGGATATCCAAAGCATTCTCGGCACGCTTAATCATGAAAATACTCAAGACCTCCAGTTTTTAGGAGATGAAACTATTCCCATTCCCACCAGCTCAACTTATTACTGTGACTTTGCTAATTACAGTAATGGGGATGATGAAACGGGTATCGTGCTACGACAAAGGAGTACCATTAGCAGTTATGATAGCCCTAATGATACTGATGTGTCGAGTATTAATAAATACAACCTGAAGACTAAGCTCCAAGTGCATCTTTACAAGAAGGAAGAGAAGAGCCTTGAGACAGCTAACTTTGTGCCGAAAGATGGACAAGTCGGCGAGTTTGAGAATTGTGAAAAGATCGAGGGTAAGTATGGCGATATGCTCAATTCAACTGCTGCTAAGAGAGTTAAAGTAAGAGGGTTCCTTGGTATGGGTACCTTGATTTTTGGCGCATTATTGGCTGGAGTAATTGCAACAGTACTTTATTCTGTTTCAAATAATAGCGCCACAAGTTTGTGACAAATTCCATTGGATTTGTACATGAGTTGCTTTATATGAGAACTACTGAAGGACAGAATAGGGTTATTCTGGCACAGACCTGGGTTCATGCAGCTTTCCCTGGCATTTTGTTGGATCAGGGCATAGATATTATTGTGCATTTTCTTGTGTGATATTTTTTTTTATTTGGTCTAGTTTAGTAACTCATTTAGAAAGGTTGGACTTCTCTTTGCCTTTTTTTGTTGTTGTTGTTGTAGATGGACATAAGTATAGTCTTTTTTTTTTAGATATTACTCGAGGGAGGTCCATCTTTTTTGTGTTGTATGGTCATTTGTATGTCTTGCTATGTTAGGTTATTTAGATGACTTCTGCTTTGTAAATTTTAAAATAAAGGAGATAGTTGAAAATGCAATTTAATGGTGTGATCAATGTAAATGCATGAGCTAGCTTGTTTACAGGATAATTTTGCAACCGTCAGATGAAAAGGATGAAGTTCCAAATAGTTACATGTTTTCAAGTAGTTGAGTTTTGGCAGGGACCAATTGGACTTCTCTATAGATAAAAAGTTCTGAAAATCAGTTTCTTGGTCATTTGAGAGGTAGTGGCAGATGGGTCATTTAAGCTCTAGCGTGTTCTTTTTTTATTAATGTGATATTGTAATGAAATTAAGTGGAAAGCATAATGAAATTAAATTTTTTAAGCCATTAATGTGATGTTGTAATGAAATTAAGTGGAAAGCCATAATGAAATTAAATTTTTTAGGCTTAATTAGTGTTTCATATACTCCTAGTGTCAATTCTAATTTGTCATTCTGGAACTCATTGTGGTCTGGCTCTTGTACCTTAGCTATACAGTACCCACAATTGTTTAGTTTATGCTATAACAAGCATATCATAATTACTGAAGTTCTTCATTCTCAAGGTTCTGTAGTTAGATTTCGTAGAAGCTTAAGTGGTATTTTAGTCAATGAATGGAATGAGATACTCTCGTTAATTAGTTACACTAGCTTTACACATAATGTTGATAAAATAGCTTGGTGTTGGGATAATTCGGGGCTGTTTACTGTTAGATCTAGTTATACTTTCCTCAATTTTAGGGGTATTAATGAAAACAAGTTTGCGCTTATCTGGAACCTACCTATCCCTCCAAAAATTAGGATATTTCTTTGGCTATTATTTCAAAATAGAATTTTGACTAAACAGAATCTGTCCCGTAGGGGCTGGACAGGACCGCTAACATGTCATTTTTGTTCAGAGATTGAAGATGTTCATCACCTCTTCCTCAAATGTCAACAGGCGCAAAAGATATGGTTTTGGTTAGGCCAAACTCATAATTATTTTGGCCAATGGGAGACACTTCATGATATTTTTTCTTTCTCATCTCAATTTAGTTTGTTGAAACAATCGAGTTTTCTAGTTATAGTTGTTGCTGTCTGTTGGACTATTTGGAAACATCGGAATACCATTTGTTTTCAATTGGGTCCAGAAAAATCAATTTGAAGTATTATATTGTTAATAATATCTGTTTTTGACTATTGGGCAGGTCATATGGACAGAAGGATCAAGGTTGCAGCTAAAGAATGGTTACCCCGAGAAATTAATGCTATACCTCTACGTATTTGGGATCCTGCCAATACACACATGGAGCTGTTCCAGGAGGCAGCCGAAACAGGTCAGCTGGACAGCCCTCTGCTGCTGCTTGGTGATACTCCTGGGACGCTAGAGGAGGATGAGTGGGCTGGCCCTCCAGCCGTTTGAATGGGTTTATGTTTGGTCCTATGAATTTTGGCAATAAGTTTGGATCAACTAGTTACTTAGTGTTAATATTTAGCTTTTCTATTACCAAATTTTTGGTGGTTGCTTAAGAGAAGGGCATATGTGTTTTGTTCTTTTTTAGATCCTGATTGATTTTATCAGAAATCAACATACAGCTTTGCATTGTAAATTAACTCGAGTTTTAATGAAACGGGCATTACTGGTGCCTTTTAAAAAAAATATATATATATTGTAATGAAAAACTGATTTTCATGTTGAGGTGTTATATTGTAATCACACACTGATTTGATTTGTCTAATGTGCTAGCTTGAAACTTCTAGTTTCGTGACTTCATCTCATCTTACCGTGGATTGATAAAAATTGAATATTTCATTAACAAGGTTTTTTTATTTGTGCAGTGCATCATTTACCGTAGCAATCGATAAAAATCAGGTCCACATGGATCTCAATTTTGATGCAAATTTTGTTGGTACAGAGATCAAACAATTACATCTAGATAAGATATCAAATAATTACATTTCATTTAGAATTAAACACTTACATTCCAGAAAGAAGAAATAGTTCTCCACCTTAATTAATCTATGGACGACAATACCAAAAGTTGACTCATAACATATAATTATAAGTGCATAATACAATAACTGATTCCACAACGTTGACCATGGAATCCTCAATTGCGAAGAGCAGCTTCTGTGTGCACGAAACAAGCCTTCAATGACAATAAGTCCCTTCTCGCCAGTACACCATATGATCGTGGATTAGGCCTTCCTAGACACCAAGATGTGGCTCTCGAGAAATCCTCTCCAATTTCCTTACAGATCTCTTCTTTGTTTTTTTGATGGTGGAAGAAGAAGAAAAGACACTCATATTCTATTTAAAATAACTGACGTTCAGAAACCTGAGTTGTGTGTTAGCCATCCTCATACAGGGTAACACATTTGGCACTGCACGTGCAGCCGCACAAACAGTTATATGCATCCATAGAACTGCCTTTCCTGAATTAACAGTGTTTTGTGCGGCCCTCACAAACCTCTAGTTATCAGCTAACTCAATCTGTATTTTGCATATGTGCGGCTGCATCAAAATCCGTACAGCCCACACAAACCTTTGGACAACGGTTCTTCTTACTTGCAAATCTCAAAATCAATCCACTCATATTTATAAATCACATTTTATTGAATACATTGATTTTTAAATATTTTAATTCCATATTAGATCACATAATTTAGAACAATCATATATAACAATATACCTTTAATAATTATATTACATATATGCTCAACGTTTCATTATAATCCAACAAATTTTGCCTTACCAAAGTGTTAATTAAAATTAAATTAGCCTGAAATCTGGTCCTATTGTTAAGACTAGTAAGGTTAACAAGAGACTGAGATGCCGGGACTAAAAGAGCGAACGGTATTCCAGAACTGGATGGTTTTAGAGAACTCAACAAAAACACCTAAAACAGCATGCACCACACTTGATATATTCTAGCATAATTTATATAAAGTGTTGAAGATTGATATGCTTTCTGACAAAAAGTAGAGTATGAATAGTTGCTTTTGCATAAGTATAATTGTTTGGTACTCTTCAGATATCATTCTATACTTGATTGTTTAGGAAGAGCTGCATGCAAAGTGATGTGCAAATCAGTTTTCTGTATAATTATTTCAATATTTTAGAATATTGTGCAATTTGTGAGCATGATATCTTTGTTTATTGAATCAGATTTGATTATTTGATGAATGCACGTCACATGGTTCCAAAAAGATTTTTAACTCCTTGAAATTAGAACGTCTGTTAGCATGTCCAATTTCTTTACTCAGATGACTTCACAAGCAACCCACAAGAACTTTGTTCAGTCACAAGCTCTGATTCAATATATAAATGAGAGAGAATGCGCTCTTGGCATCTAACAAATGTCATCAGCAATAATATCAACAACATGTACTCTTTTTTTTTCTTTTTCTATTCCCCGACATTGTTCATACACGTCTATTGAGAAAAATTATTTTTCTCATCCTCACAATGAGCGACATCACCTCCAGTGTTTTAAAATTCGGTCTATTCAGCCGAATATTCCTATTTGGTTGCAATCCGAATAGAAAATATATATTCAGTCCAAATATGAAGTTTAGAGCATATTACCGATTTAGAGTATATTAATAGTGATAAAATACCGGTTTAAAGTATATTAACAGTAATTTATGCCACACATTACCGATTTAGAATATATTAACAGTGATACAAATACCGGTTTAGAGTATACTAATAGTGAGTCATACTACATATTACCGTATGCTTGTTTATATATATAAATTCTAATTTAAAATCCGCATATATAAATCTGAATAAAATCCGCATATACGGTATGCAGTGGCCTTCCGCATACCGAATGAGAACCAAATTTCAAAACACTGATCACCTCAAGTGTCTAGTGATACAAGTTTTCAATGTTCAAAAATGGAATTTTCAGAAACAAAGTAATTAATGCTAGTTCATAATGTAATTATATCAATGCAGCACTGACAGCATAAAGAAACACCAGTTACCAAAACAATTTCAACACAAAACATACCACCAAGGCAAATCTGGTATTGGTATTACTACTACCTTTTGTTTTCATAATTTCCTAATTCACAACCAGCCTTTTGATCTAAACAGGCTGGTACCATGCTTTCAAACTGACAAAGGAAGATTCAACGTGTAGCAAGTTCAATTCTAACCCAATAAAGTTCCTGCAATAATGGCAAATTACACCTACATTCCCCTTGCCTGGCTTTGAGAAATTAATATGAAATCCTATCCAGAATCTTCCTCCAATCCTTGTCATTTTATTTTAATTAATCTTTTATTCTATTCCTCTAGAATTGCACGTCTCTACCAAATTCCAACTATCTTTCATTGATACCCCTTCATGAAAAAAAAAACACGAATTCAGATGATTCTGTTTTGTTTTTATGATAAGAGACAAAAAAAACACAAAATCATACAAATCATAAAACTACATATTCTTAAAAACGAAATCTTCGGTTAAGAGAGAAAGTGTCAGCAAGTATTCAATGTAGCCATGAACTAACCTGTCCAGTCAAGAGATTAAGCACTACTCATCAATCCTTCCAATATCGGCCCCAAAACCGTTTCTTTCTCTCAGTTTCGGGCTGACATGACCCAATTGAAAAATGCCTCCTTAAAAAAGGTCGACTGAACGATCTTTTAGGTCCCTGCCCTTTACTACTACCAATGCCTTTATGCTTCATGGGTTTCCCATATGAACCCACCTCCACATCCATATCCACCACTGCATTCCTTGAAACCCTGATCTTCCCTGCAAATTTAGACCCAAATTTCTCCCCATAGTTACAGATAGGGCAAGAAGGGTCATACCGATCCACCTCTATTGTGATATTATCTAAACAATCTGCATGGTACACATGGCCACATGGCAAAACTGCAATTAACGGGTTTTCTTGGGCCGAAATGATCTTCTGAGCACTAAAAGGGGACCTCTCGTTCAAAACCCTAGAACAAACCATGCATGATTGCAAATCAGGCGAGGGCATTCTGGTAATTGCTGCAGAGCTGTTGAATGAGGAGCCCAAATCTCTCTGGGAGGTAGAGCCCACAAGCTGAGAGAAGGTGCGCATGGACCACCCATCTGAGGAGTTGTTAGAGAGAGAGTGGAGGGGATCAGGTGAGCGCGAGATGTTAGAGAGAGAGTTGAAAGATGATTTTAGAGAGGGAATGCGGCTGTCAGAGACTTGTCTGTACAGGGTATAACCGGGAGAGCGTCGTGTCTTTTTGGAAGGTTCTGGGTCTGACGGTGTAGGGCCCACTCTGGGTGCTGATGTGGATGTATTACTTGACTCCTGTATCTATGCAACATAGGTAGTGAAAGAAAGTTACATGATAATTAGTAGACTAGACTTTCAAACCATGCTCGAACGAAATTGAATGCTGGAAATGTACCTCTGGTGAGGATGAACTGCTAACCATGGATTGATCTGTTTAAAAAGATGGAACAATAAAATTAAAAAAATTTGTCGGAATAACTTAAAATGCTATTTTCCTCCAATAAAATTGCACATATTACAGTAAAATGGTCAAGGACTTAAAAAGTAGCATAATTTTCCCATGCATGCATATATTTAAGATACCCGATACCACTTGGTGATCATGCTTACTGTTGTACAGGTACATATATACTATCAGACATTGCTTTGTTCATTGATAAATTTTCATCAAAAGGACTGGTGCAAAATTGAAAATTCACACTTACCTTGTGGACCGACTTTGGATTTTGCAGAGTCGTCCTTGTTTTCGAGAATATGGTTATCTGACTTGACCTCTTTGGTGGTGATGCCGGGGCTTCCATTTCCAGAAGAGACAATTTCAATTCCATTTCTATTATCATGAGAGTATCTGGCACTCTCACTACCATTAATAAAATCATCTTCTATGTGGGTCCGGTGGTCCCACCTGAAGCTCCAAGAGGGCGAGTGCCTCGTGATGTTTCTACTGGTGTATGCCACGGAAGATCCAAGCCGGGCCAAAGGTACAACTGGGGGTTGCTTCTCAGTTGCTGCTTTACAGCAAGTCGCACCCATTTTCCCCTTTTTTCCTTTTTTTTTGGAAAGAAATGAAAATTTCTAGATGTAAGCTATTAATGGAGCTACTATTTTATATGATAGCACATGCAAATAATGGAACTGATTAGAAAAATAAAAGTAATGTAATAATTTAAAATAGAAATAAACAAATGCAACATTTGAGCCTTCCAAAAGATGAGCTGAAGGTGCTTCCATAAATTGATTTTACGATTCAAACTACGTCATTTGATCAGAGTAGGAAAATTGAGAATAAAGCTTCTAAGGTACCGATCCTTCGGTTATGGTTAGGATAGCATGCAATTCCTACTTATATAGCGATCACAATTGATGGAGATAATTGATAATACAATTGGAACACTAGATCACTCTCAATTAAACCATAAACAACTCTTCCCAGTTGATCCTCTATGCTAATACCTCATTTACGCACCTGCTTATTGAATCTGTGTAATGGACTAATAAAGACTGATTGAACTTTTTTAAAACACAAGATTTAGCTAAATAATAGTAAGGTCAGGTCAGGTCTATGTTAGTAAATTGAAAAAAAAAATGATAACAAAGAATTGATACCTCTAGAATCCCAGTCACATGCTTCCTAAGACCTCCTAGAAAGGAAATTAAATTTCGCCAATTAAATCTAAGTGCAAAAAAAAAAAAAAAACTCCCAAAAGAAAATCAGAATCTAAAATTTCCTGATTCGCAGCTGATGAAAGCGTTAATAAAAAAGACTAAACCCTAAACCCGGGAGATTGGCACATGACGGAGGTGTACTAGGGTTAGGGTTTTTGTCTATTTTTTTTTAGTGAGAGAGGAGAGGAGAGGAGAGAGAATAAATGCAGATGCAAGATTTAATTATTTAGTGGCCAGTGGGAAAAATAAAAAGAGTGTAAAATGACCAGACGACGGATCTTCTGTGGTCTCCGACGAAACAATGGCGCTTATTATCTGTCTGTCTACCTATCTACCTATCTATCTATAGTAACAACTGACAAGATTCGTAAATATTTGCAAATTATTCGGTTTTTTTGTGATACCGAACTGAACGTTGAATTATTCAGTTAACCGAACTTTAACCGAATAATTCGTGAATTTTACAAATTTTTTCCGAATTTTACTAATTTTACTCGAATTATTCTCGAATTTTCTCAGAATTTTATTTTTGGTTATTTGTTTGTTTTTGCTCCCTTACAGAACTGAGATCTCTGATCTGAATAATACCGAATTATTTTTGAATCAAAAATTTTTGACCTCGCCAAACTGAACCCGAATAATTGATTTGTCACTATGTATGTATGTATGTATCTATCTATTCCCAAATCCCAGACTAATGGCAACACGGATGGATGCTCGGAGGAGGTACAGCTAATTGGAGCTTGAATGGAGGGAATTCTTATCCTCTGAGATATCTCAAATTTTGCGTTGACTTTTTGGAATATCTCAATCGTTCAAATACGTTCTCCACGACTCTCAAAGCTCAAATAATACTGCCCCCCTACGTTTAACCGAATAGGCACGGGACACGTCGGTCACGCAAAAATTGAGATATCTCAGAGTATACGCACCCGAATGGAGGAGGATGTGATGATCAAGTGGTCAAACTGTCAATGAACTGTGAAGGAACAGCGAATTAATTAAATCATTAAATATTATAAAACAAAGAGCAGGGAGTCAGGGACTCTACTGTGGCATTTTATGTTCTTAGTTTCCATGTAACGGGTAGAAGAGACTCTAAAGTCTAAAATTACCGCTATGGTACTCATAGTGACAAATCAATTATTCGGGTTCGGTTGGGTGAGGTCAAAAATTCGTGATTAAGAAATAATTCGGATATAATTCGGATATAATTTGGAAGATATTCGGTATTATTCGGATCAAAGATCTCAGTTCTGTAAGGGAGCAAAAACAAAAAAAATACCAAAAAATAAAATTCTGAAAAAAATCGGAAATAATTTGTAAAATTTGCGAATTATTCGGGAATTATTCGGTCAAAGTTCGTTCAACCGAATAATTCGGCGTTTGATTCGGCATTACAAAAAAATCGAATAATTCGCGAATCTTGTCACTATGATGGTACTGACTTTGAACGGAAAGAAAGTACTAACTAACGATGTATTTAGAAAAATAGGAATATATAATTATATATGAAGCAGAATTAAAAAATAAGAATCTGATTTATATAATTTAATTAAAAAAATAAAGTTGATATGATGTATTAATGTAAAAGTAAATCTCAGCATAAGATTCTCCTACTTGATACATTGAAACTTGCCAAAATTCTTCTTTTTGTAAACTAATGAAAATTGAATATTTTATATTGTTCGAGGCATCGCAGCATTGTACATTTTAAAATACAAATGGGCTGAACAGAAACAAATATATAAAGCCCATCAATATGATGTGTTTATTCCAGACTTGCACGGCCTAACGGGCTGGGCTTTATTTGCTTTTCCTAATGGGCTCTTTACCTCTCTATTTTATTTTTTACAACAAAAAACCAGTTTTTCCCCACGAGGGCGCGCTCTCTCTCAACAATCATCATCGTTATTTTCCGAAATTTTTTAATATACCCCTGTCAATAAATAAATCACTGAATTCTGAGAATTTCAGATTTAGCATGTCTGTTATTTGAGGTTGCAAACATCAAAGAGATGTCCGCCATTTCAAATGACGGACAACAAAAAAACTCTAAAAATTGAAATTCAACGGTGAAATAAATTAATTTTTTTATGAATTTTCAAAAATAAAAAGAACAACTTATAATTGAAAAGGAGGGTTCAAATGCCTCCATTTTTGTGTCTCAATATCATGCCTCTATTTTAAAAAACTTTAATAATTCAAAAATTTAACTTAAAAGTCAAAATAAAACTGTTATATATGATCTACATCATTTTATCTATGTACATGTAAAAAGTTATGATATTTCAACTTTGTTGTGTTTGTCATCAAGAGCTTGTAAAAATGTACTGATGTGGATAATTTCTAGACGTTTACGTTTTCAACTTATTAATTCACATAAAAACAAAATCGAAATGTGATAATTTTTTATGAATATGTAGTGAAAATCATATGGATCACATCTAACGGTTATATTTGAGGTTTATGTTTTAAATTTTGAGTTATTAATGTATCAAAAATTGAGGAATTTGAAACCTTATCTAATTTGAATATAGTAGAAGGAACATCAAACAAAATAGATAAAGTATCTTATAATTTAGATATACTAGAAACACTATGAAATATTTTTCAGGCATGATTTTTTTCCGGCTGTAAAAAATATTAAACTATTTCTTGATGTGTTATTAAAAAAAAAAAAAAAGTTTGGATCTGAGTTCTTGATGCCGGTTCAAAAGTCATTTTTAGGTAAATAAATAAATAATTGTGATTCTTCTAGTACATTCAAATTCTAAGGTACTCCATCTATTTCTCTAGAAAAGATTTTAGGAATATATAAAAGTAGATTGAGGGTGCGTTTGGATGAATCAAGAATAGTGAGAGGATAGTAGCTATTCCAACATTTTGTTGGATTAGTAGAATAGTGAGATATCACACAAAAGACAAACAAAGAATTGTGGCTATTCGCTAATCCAAACACACCCAAACGTAGATTAGTAACTCGGAATAGTGCTAATCTGGAATAGTAGCTATTCTCCACCCATCCAAACGCAACCTGAGTAACTTAAGAATTTTAATGTATTAGAAGGATCACGGTAATTTCTTCATTTTCCTAGAAGTGACTTTTGAATATGAATTAGTAACTCAGATTCATATTTTTTTTAATTTTTTCGGTAACACACCAATAGTTTAATTTTTTTTTTACAGTTGGGAAAATTTTTGCCTGAAAAATATTCCAAGTGCTTGTAGTATATCTAAATTATAAAATACTTTATATATTTTTTTATATTTCTTCTAACATATTCAAATTATAAATTATTCTTTCTATTTTTGAAATTAATAAACAAATAAAATTTTGAACATAAATTATTTTGAGGTTTTTGGTTGTCTGCCATTTAAGTTGACGGACACAAAAAAAAAGTGTCCATTAAATGGCGGACACTAAAAAAGTGTGCTCCATTTCAAATGGCAGACGTACTAAATATGAAATTTTTAGATTTTAGTAGTCTTTTGATTTTTTTTTATAGTGCTTGTAGTATATCTAAATTATAAAATACTTTAATTTTTTTACAGTTGGAAAAATTTCTTCATGAAAAATATTTCGATTGCTTGTAGTATATCTAAATTATAAAATACTTTATCTTTTTTTATGTTGTTTTTAACATATTCAAATTATAAATTATTCTTTCTATTTTTGAAATTAATAAACATATACATTTTTGAACATAAATTATTTTGAGTTTTTTGGTTGTCCGCCATTTAAGATGGCAGACACAAAAAAAATATCCATTAAATGGCGGACACTAAAAAAGTGTCCTCCATTTCAAATGGCAGACGTATTAAATATGAAATTTTCAGATTTTAGTAGTCTTTTGATTTATTATTTTTTGGACAGGAGTATTTTATAAAATTTCGACATTATTTCTCCATATATGCGTTAGGTGTTTAATAATCTGTTTTGATGTTCTTTTTTCCATGACTATCTAATAGATGCCATTTTGAAAAAAAAAAAAAAACAATAAGATCATTGATCGTGTGCGTTGAGAAAAACTTTTCTCTTAGTATTTAATTTACAAAACTCTCCTAACAATGATAAGAATTTAATTTAGCTTATATATCAGGCATGTATAGAAGGAAATTAGAAACCGTCTTGAAAGAGAATAGTATGATTTACTATCTTCTGGAATTTTTACTGCTACATTGCAATTGTGTGAATAGAAAACATTTTTTATTTGAAAAGAGGTTGGAAATTAAGTTATATATCCAATCGTTTAATATTCATAAAGCATTTACTATATGAATTTTGAATCTTGCGACTTCTCATACATAGAACATCAGGACACGTATTGATTCAGGATATATAGGAGCGCAAACTACCTTCTTGAAATTTGAAATTAAATAGAAAAAATAAGTTCAGTTCAATTAACCAAAGAAAATGTTTGATTTTGTCGTTGCTTCTCTCTAAAAAAAAAGTTGTAGAAGGTGCACCTCCTTTCTGACTCGCTAGCTCTCGCTGCTACTATAAGGTCGAAAGTTTCGAATCCCTCCTCGAATAAAAATAAAAATAAAATAAAAATCAATTCAGGTTGAATCTCTGAAGACTTGCTAATTCAGAGACAAATACTGGAGATTTAAGCAGTCAAATCTCAAATCTCATCTCTTCTCTTCTCTTTTATATTCTCCAAGTTGAATCTCACCGATTAATTGGAGGTAACTTTCAATTTTGTTGTGCTTGTTTCATTTAGTAGAACAATAAGAATAAATAAGAATAATAAAAATACTAATTTTAGCACCGATTAGCTAATTAATAAGTTTGAATCCAATAAACTATTTGTATTCAATTTTTGTCTCTTAACAAAAATCCTAAGTTCGCCCATGTAGAACACTGCCTTTTGTAATTAGCAAAGGCGGACCCAAGTTCAACTGGGGGGGGTTTGCATTTTAGTGTAAGTCGGGATGTTTCGATCAACTCTGTCTCTTCCTGAAAATTTTTTGCCCCCCACTGGATATTTAATTTATTGTTCGGGTTAAATTTAGGGTTAAAATTAAAATAAATTTCTTCAATTATGATTAATAATTAGAATTATAGATTAAAATATCAGAAATTACAAGTCAGAACATTAAAAAGTATAGATTAAAACATTATTTTTTATTAAGTACTTAATTAATTAATGGATTTGAACTCGATTAGCTATTTAAATCCGATTCGATATTTTTTTACCCCCTGATGAAAATTCTAGATCCGCCCTTGGTAATTAGACCAAACGAAATATTTTGTTATGTGTTATCCTTAATATTTTTCTATTAAGATAAATCTTGTGCATCATTAGTTCATTACACATCATAAAAAATAGAAGGTGAAACATGGTATACGATAATATATCATATATGCAAATAGAAATTTGTAGATACAGATTGGAGAATTCCAATATCGACTATTTTATTCAACCTGTTTTCATCCTTATGGTCAGCTATTCTAGTCTGCGTATTAAATAGAGAATTCATCATGTAATAATTATTAAGTTTAGACAGAAATTTAAGAAAGCAATAATTAAAGATAAAGAGCTAATTGGATATATTCCTTTTTGGGTATCCGCTGCTTCTTTCATTTCTACTTTAATTTGCTGTTATTTCTTTTTATGTGTGTTTGTGCGTCTAGATGCTTTCGTAATTTCGTTTTGTTGTTGCTTTCGTTTCTCCTTTTCTCTTTTTTTGGTTCTTTTGTCGGACACCAAATTAGGTACACACGCATGCACTCAAAGCAACTATAATATATATAGAGTAGAACTGGGTGTTCTTAAGTTCACCAAATTTCTTTGTAAATTTAACTCTAAAATTTATCGGATTGGTTTCAAATGACGAATTCAAATCGTTGAAATTATTCTATCTTATGAGTGATGCATCTACATGTGAAAATTTTAAAATTTGAAATTCATTTTGTATCGAGTCAAGTGGTTAAAAGACGTCTAAAAAATAAATACATTAAAATTAATTTATGAACCTTCTAATTTTGACCAATTGACTCTCTACTAAATTAATTCGAAAGTTTAAAATTTTCATATATAGACGCATTACTTGTAAGGTAGAAGGATTTCAACGTTTTCAATTCGTCGTTTGAAGTCATTCGATTAGTTTTAGAGTTAAGTTCACGAAAAGACTTGATGAACTTAGGAGCACCCTAGTTCTACTCATATATATAGAGTAAATCTAGGGTGTGACGTGCTCACCAAGAGGATTTGGTAAGCACAACTCCAAAAATACATCGGATCGACTTCAAATAATGAATCCAAACCGTTGAAATCCATGTACTTCGTGAGTGATGCATGTACATGCAAAATTTTGAAAGCTTCGAATTCATTTGCTACAAGGTCAAGCGGTCAAAGTAATGAATCTTTTAATAAGTTGTTTTATATATTCATTTTTCATTATTTCTTTGACCGCTTAATTTCGTATCAAATGAATTCGAAACTTTCAAAATTTTGCATGTACATGCATCACTCACGAAGTACATGAATTTCAATAGTTTGTATTCGACATTTGAAGTCGATCCGATGTATTTTTAGAGTTGTGCTCACCAAACCCTCTTGATGAGCACGTCACACCCTAAATTTACTCCATATATATATATATATATATATATATATATATATATATATATATATATATCCGGCCATTATATATAGGGAAAAAAACTTGTACATAACACGTATAAATAATTAATAAACATATTCTAATTCAATAGCTAGGACGGGCGAATCTAGATACATAGAAATTAAAAATTAAAGAAAAAAACAGAAAGAGTACTTTCATTCGAAGATCGAATTCATTCGGAAACAATGCCTTCGATTCAAACCAACAAATTTTATTTATTTATATGACCGGATTCTTTGTATCTCCTCAGATCAAAGTAAAAGTTGCAAGATTATTTATTTGGTGCCTCCACGTGTACTATATCTCGCAGAACCTAATCAATTCATGCAAGAGAAATTCATATGTCCAGTCTCCTTCTATGCCACATGGATGTTGATGCCATCAAAAAATTGAAATATGGTATTGTTTTAATTAAGAAAAGTTATGCCATAGTAACAAATTAATAGTTCGGATTTGGTTCGGCAGGATTAAAAATTCGTAATTCGGGTATAATTCAAGTATAATTCAGGATTACAAATTAATAGTTCAGATCAAGTAAAAGTTACAAGGTTATTGATTTGATGCCTCCACGTATACTATATCTCACAGAACCTAATTAATTAATGCAAGAGAAATTCACATGTCCAGTCTCCTTCTATGCCACATGAATGTTGATGCCATTAAACAAAAAAATTGAAATATGGTATAGTTTTAATCAAGATTCTAAATAATGATTATAGCGCCATAGCTTTTAAGGTCCAAAAATGTTATAATGCAACCATAGCACAACTATTATAGCGCCACATGGATGTTGATGCTATTTAGAATCATTATAAAAAAAAACGTTTAATAACGTTATAGCTTTTGAGGTCCGAAAGAACTATAGCACAACTATTGCGTAGCTATAGCTAGCTATTTAGAACCCTGGTTTTAATTAAGGAAAGTTATGCGCATGATCCCAACTATAAGCGGAGCTGCAGCATTGTTATCAGAGATGGATACAAAGAATCTGACCAATTAAATCAAAAAAGAAGAATTGATTTGATCGCAGTCTGCAGACATTGATTCCGATCTAATTAAAGTTTGAAATTCGATAATTTTATGGGTAAAAGTAAAAGTTTTTTTTTTTTATAATTTATTAATTTTTATAAATAAAAAATTCTCCTAGGACGGGGTATAAAGATATATATGAGCCATGCATATATACATGCCTACATTATCATCTCTCTTCAGCGAGAGAGTGATAACTGCATATCTCATTCTTGCCTCTTATCTCTATTTCATATATGTTTATATTTTTCTTTAAAAATATTTATACTTGATAGTAAAATCTTTATACCTTATATTATTATAATTAAAATTAAAACCTTCAAAAATTATATTTCACTTATTTAAGAAAGTCTGCAACTTCAATTTTCTTATGGTTACTGAAAAAAAAAAGAGTGATCAATACTTTGTACACTAGATATAAACATTTTAGAATTCAGATATAAAAAAAACTTCTTCAGTAAGTATAAACACTTTTGATATAACAGTAAGATATATGCAGAACACAAGGTGAAAGAACAGGGTGCATGTTTTTATTCCCATATTAAGATTTCTAGATGTTGTGTAAAAAAAAAAAACAAGACAAAAAATATTTAACATGAAAGAAGGGAAAAATGACATTCCAGTTCACAAATGTTTACAAAATGGGGAAGGAAAGTAAAGGACAGATCAAGAGATCGAGCTAGAAAGAAAATACTAAATAGGGTTACTAATAATTAAATTATACCATCACTGCTCTGTTGTTATTCATTACCATTCCAGTTGAATTTGCTCTTCCAATGCAGTTAAGTAAATTAATGGCCATGCATGAATTGGAGCTAGCTGATCTCCTTGCTATTAATTCTATATTTCTAGTATTAGTTAACTAGCTAGTTTCAACTTTGAAGTTCTTCAAATGCCTTTACATATATTGATCCTACTTATTTCCACTTCATCCAAGTAAAACTAGCAAACTACAATAATGGGGCACTATTCGCGAGGAATTATGTCGGTATACCATCATAGATACTACCGTCGCTGTATTAATTGTTTAAGCATGCAGTAATTAAGTTTTTACAAGAGAATTAATAGCAAGGATATCAGCTAGCTCCAATTCAAAGTTGTAGTAATTAAGTTTGCTAATAAACTTTACATTGATCCTTTATGCATAAAAAATAAGCTATATATATTTCTAGGCATTATAAAACAAGATAACATTCAATCAGCAGTATTAATTGTTTAAGCATGCAGCAACATACTTTTACTGACCATGCATAACAAAATTGGTAAGAACATCACTAGCACAAACTCAAGAATTAATAATAGCAAATGATGTACATACATATGCACACCAACAGTAGAGATAGCAGCATATATATATATATTAACTGTCAAAAGATTATTAATTCCCTACATAGTACTCAAAACCATCACTCACATATATATATATGAACATAAAAGTGCAACAAATTTATAAGCACATTTAATTGGGTATATCTTTAAAATGAGGCTTGTTCATAGAAGGAGAAGGGTCGTAGTGACCATAATCATCGGCAGCCACTCTAAGAACTCTTCCGTGTTTTATCGCTTGATCTCCGGCATCTTCGACCTCAAGCGGCGCACCATGACTTGCTAGTTCTATCTGCTGCCATATATTTCATGAAAAAAAATATATAATCATAATATATATATTGTTCTTCATTTTGCGTACTGAAGGTAATTAGACTGGAAAGCTTGCAATACACACACTCACATATTTATGACAAGAATTTCCACAAGCTATAGCCTAGTGAAATAATTAAATAAATACATATATATATTATGGAGAAAATGGAAAATAGATT
Organism: Carex cristatella; assembly: GCA_024447775.1. Lineage (NCBI taxonomy): Eukaryota > Viridiplantae > Streptophyta > Magnoliopsida > Poales > Cyperaceae > Carex > Carex cristatella. Next base: position 1,663,742 of record JAJHPF010000016.1, read on the forward strand.
TATTGAATGAGTATCAGCAAAGGCTAAAGTACACTCACCTCTGGCTTGCCTTGCAATATATTACTATTGAAGAATCTTCGTTTCCCTCCTACATAAAAATAAACCCTTTAAACTTATGTGAGGCATAATTAATGTTCTCGGAACAGTGCAAATTCATCAAAAAAATAAAAGACAGTCATAGTCAAAGCTCTTTTTTTTTTTTTTTTTTTGATAGATCGCAGCAGGCTTCATTTCAGTACTATACCGCAAAGAAATTAATATCCAGCATGATTTAACATAACCAAACATTTATGTTAATTCTCTGTCGTTGTAATTGCATGAAACATATACATACATGCTGCTTTCATTTACATATATACTCATCCACATGCATTTCAGAGGGTAACAAACGGAAAAATAGAAAGAAAGATCGATCTGGCCTTGAGAAAGTTCCACAAAATTTTATGTTACTTGTATGTAAGGAAGATAACCCTGAAAAATGGCTTAGATCTATTTCAAGAAAAACAAAGTAAGAAAGAAAGAAAGAAGATACTGTGAAATAACTTATATATACATGCACTTAGTTAAAGAGGGTAGAATTCTGACATATATAACATATATTCTGTTTTTGAATTACATGTGAAACTTTCATGTAGACTAGCTACAGTTTGTCAGTATCAAGAAATAACGAACAAAAATAATATTGGTCTATTTTTACAAGAGCTAGCAAAGGCTGTTACCCAGCAACAGAACAGGAAAAATCAAAGCATAATTAAGATGCACCCAATATGAACATATAATTTTGCTAGAAAGAAATTAATCATAAACAAACCTGCATATGAAGGTGAGAGGAGAAACAAAACAATGAAAAGGAGAAGAAGAACCCTGATTGTACATCTCCCAATCGACATTAAAAACCGCCGCGTGTATGTTGCTAGATTGATATATATCCTAAATTTATTTGTCCGATGTATGAAGAAAAGAAAGCAAGACAGAAACGAAAGACGAGGAGAATAAAAGTCAGGAGGAGATGAGAGAGAAATCAGAATCTATCTTTTGTTTATTATTAACACTTTAACAGAACAGAAAGATAGGTAGCTGTAGAGAGAGAGAGAGAGATGCTATGGTTATGTTAAAGTTATCTTGTTAGACACAACACAACAAAGGTGTATCTCAGTGGCGTGAAATTATGAAACTTAATTAATGCTAATTATAAAGATGTATGATTATAAAAATGGAAAGGCAAAAGGAGATGCAGAGCACTTTCTCCTTTGGAATTTTTTCAGGGTGTTATCAATTATCATGGTCATGTCATCATTCCGGTCATGTCATCATTCCTTGGTTGGTGCTTCAAGTGCTTCTTTAGTTGTAGCTCCGCCAAATACTAAGCTTACCCATATGTGTACCCCCATGCTCTATTAATTAATTCTCTCTCAAGATATATTTTTGACTTGAAGCCACGGACGGGGAGCAATCTTAAAAAAATAATACTAATTGAGACAAATTTATGTTTTAAATTTAAATTTTTTCCTACGGTACTAAATAAATTTTTCATTTTTCCTTGCATTAATTCAACTTTCTCCTTATTTTTTGTAAATTGATTTAGATATTTTTTTTCCTTCTAATCATTATCTAGCATTTTTAGCGCTTAAGGTGGGATTGTGGTTTTATGTAGCAAGGAAACTAAATAAAAGCAAATAATAATTAAATAAAAAGAAAATTTACAGCAGCAGGATTTTGTTGATGAATTTGGGTGTAAAGTTGGAAAATATACATTAAAGTAATTTTTTATTTAAATATATTAATTAGGTAATGAACAATGATGAAAACCATAATTCCTTGCTGCTAACGTGGCATGCACAGCTAGAACATAATAAGAAAATTAAAAAGTTTGACTATTTTACTAGCATGCTTACATCATGAGGTGCAACGTGCCTTTTCATTTATTTTGAACAAAAAGAATTAAAAACTATCGGCCAATTATATTATATTATTTATTTAGCTAGCGCTATATATATATATCGTTAATTAATGACTACTGTGAACAGGAAGGACCAGTAGACAATTAATATGAAATTATTTTGTTTTTCTTTTGTTCATCATTTTATATATTTTCCCAAGGCATGTTAACAAAATATATAAATTAGTTAATTAGTTCTTGATTAATCAGGCACATGAACATGAAAACACACACATATATAGTAATAATTGCCAACTGAGGTCATTGATGTTTCCGTTAACGAAACTAATTAATATAATTGTTAACCATACCAACAAACAAGGCGTTGGTCAATGCATGATGTGGTTTATATATTAGTCGGTGATGGAATAATTAATATATTAATTAATTAAAGAAATAGTACATCATTCTTTATTCTTCCCAGTTGAAACTGGAGCTACACCTGTCATTAATTGTTTTGGAATTTAATTATACTATTATTTATGTTTGTTGAGGAGATTAAATTAATACCTCATATTTTTCATATTTCATCATATTTCATATTTTATATTTTTGTTTTCAAAATACAAACTGTTGATCAATTCGAACTGCTCAACATGATATACATACTAAAAATATGCTTGAAGACCAAATTTTATAATTTTTTTGCAATTGTTTACTATTTTTCAAGATAGGTACAAAATTACCGTTTTTGTCATTCTACTAATTTCTTTGTTTAATGGACTTCTTTTATTCTATTAACTGTATTTAGAAATGAATATCTGATGTTTTGTTTGACGTACTTCATTATTTTTTTTTTTTTTAATTTATATGATAATAACCCAAATAAATTCTAGCGAGTTAAACAAGCCAGCTTAATCCAGCTCGTTGCTGGTTCAGTCTAATTATAAAATAATATTCTAACTCAGTTTTTTAATCTCAATTCATTCGACTCGCTCGATTGTTATAACAGATTGATCACAAGCTGAATCCAACTCGTGACGAGTCAGCTCGTTGCCTCCCCAAAACTACAAGTGGTACACAGGCCGATCAACCAGTGCATCAAAACAAGTATATATATATTTTGTATAAGTGGAAACATAGTGCTTCATCTGTACATTAGCTAGCTAGCATTTAGGACAAAGACAAGGAACCAAACACCAAGTATTTTATTGCACAAATTTTGTTGCCTTATATGTAGTAGGTTTGTATTCCTTGGTAAAATGAGTATCTTCATATTCTATCACACATGGTTTTGGCTATTGTGAATCCTGCTCCAACATACCCATCATGAGGTTGAGAATAAAGAGGGAAGCAATGCATGAGAGACGCACTCCAGAGCGTAAAAATGGAGATTTGTAATTATTTTATACATATATGTTATGTTAGTGCTCATGCTTTTCTTTAAAACAAAAGTTGGAGCTAGCTATAAAGCAAGCACCAAGCCACCAATGCATGTTTCTTTGGCTTAAAAGCAAAGTGCTTCTCTTAAACTATTGGCATATACTTAGTACCAAATGCAAAGCTCACAATACCGCCACTAATCATGTCTTGATGTCTATTCTATCTATGGAAGCTTAATTAATTATTTATTTATTTTACGTCGACCCTCCAAAACTTTCTTTGCAATTTTGTCTATAATTAATTAATTTCATAATTCAAATTTCATATAAAATAATGATCTAAAGTAGGGGTGTCAACGAGCTGGCTCAGTCCGAGCTCAGTCTTGGCTTAGTTCATTAATTATGGACCGAGCTACAGCTGAGCGAGCTGGACCTAGAGCTTCCGAGCTAAAATCTTAACTCAAAATCATGATGAGCTAGCTCGCGAGCTGACGAGCCGGCTTACTGGGTCTGGCTAGACTTTTTTTAAGAAGAAAATAAATTCTACAAACTTCTAGGACCAAGTTGGACTGAACTGAACCAAGCTGGACCGAGCTTGACAGTATAAAATGCACACAAATTGATGCCTAGTCGAACTGGCAAGCAAGCTAGACCCCAGCTTGAACTCCTTAATTCTAGACCGAGCTAGTAGCGAGTTGGCTTGTTAACAGCTCGGTCCAGTTAACGAGCGAGCTATTAGCGGGCGAGCCAGATGCAAGTCACGATCGAGCCACGAGCTACGAGTTCTTTTGCCACCCCTAATCTAAAATGCCTCATAAAAACTATTGGATATATAAATTGAGAAGCTACTACCAACACTAGCCATGTGATGTCTAGCAATATAGAGATAAAAATATTGCACGCGATGTTAAGAACTCTAGAGCCACTTAAGTCACCATAACATAGCCCTTAATTTTTTTATTTTAACGACTTAACTAATTCTGGTGATGAATTGCTAATTTAATCATTGTAAATAATTAGCGTACGCTATTATTAGACTGTAACGGTATCCCTCAATATAATTATAATAAAATAACAATACCTAAGTTTCTAAATGAAGACGATACGTACCCATGGCTTAATTATAATATATATATATATATATATAGGGCTATCTTGTTCAGTTGTTCTTGTATATTAGTTGTAATTTAATTGTATAATGACGAATCTAATCATCTATAATGTATGTAATTAATTGATTAATGTGACAGACTGATTAATTATTTCTAGTTCGTTTTGAATTTCACACTTATGAGTAGACGGAGATTATTAAATGTACGTCAGGCCTTTAAAATATTATACGGATAGCGTACACGATACGGCCACAAAATTTAGAGAAGGTGCAAAATTAAATATTACAAGGTTTTAACTAATAAAAGTCAACAAGTCGTACATGGAGCAAACAAGTACTTTTACATACAATTGATGACAATGAATATAAATACTTATAATATCGCCCCCCACCCCACACCAAAAAATAAAAATCTCAAACTAACTAAGCAACTATATCAATGAAATGGTATCCTCTGGGGAGTTTCTCTCTGCGGAGCTTCTAATCTGATTCATTTGTTTTGATCAGACAGACTAAATTAGATTTTGGCATGAATCTCAAAGCAAATTAATACTGCTCCCTCTATCATTTTGAATAATCATCGGCTGAGAGTAAATTTAGACCGTACGATCAGCTCCGCAAGACTCTGCAGGAAAAAGCTTTGCAGAGAATGGGAGAGGGGGGTGTCCGATGCCCATCGGACCAAACTCGGTTCGATGGGTGGTTTCTACCGTCCGATCCACATCAAAATTCTTGATCTGTGCGTATCACTTTAATATCTGTGTTGTTTATTTTAATATCCGTGCACATAAATCTTAAAGTAGATCAGACATTAGAAACCACCCATCAAACCGAGTTTGATCTGATGGGAATCGGACACCCCCCTCTCCCGATATCAATAGCATTTGTGATGCGCGAGGCCCATCCAAAACAATCGATCTGACTTAATTCTTCTTTGGTCCTTATCTTAAAAGAAAAATAAAATTGTTGTTTGGTCAAAAGTAGAATTGTTTCGGCCCAATAAGCCCACTTCAAGACAGCCCTTTTTTGCATTCTGTGTTGTTATTTATCATTCATAATTATCACTTTTAAGGAAAAAAAAAAAACAGAGAGAGGGGAAGAATCCAATCAATAATTCTTCGGTTATTGTATTTTCGTTGTTTAAATGTGCTTTCTTTATTTTTTATTACAAAACGTATGACAAAAGCAGCACCACCGCCAGCCGCCAATTTTCACCGAATAGACTAGACCCATCAAAGAAAGGAATCCATCATGACGAGACGCAGACTTCCTTTTTAGGAATTGAGAGTAGGTCCGATGCCCATCGGACCTACCTCATTTCGATGGATGAAATGATTATCAGATATGCATCAAGATTCGTACGAACTCATTAAAATCCGTGCAAGTAATTTTCAATTTCCGTGTACACAAATTTCAATGATGATCGTACAGCGTTAGAGCTAATTGAACCTAAAAGTAGGTCCGATGCCCATCGAACCTACTTCTATCTGCCTTTTTAGACGTTTTAGAGCATCTCTAATAAAGAACTTGAATAGAATTCCACATCAGTCGTAAAATACAATTTAGAAATTAAGTAAATTTTAAATTTTAAAACCCTACCAACTTGTTCAAAAGAAATGGTTTTTTTATAAGCAAATTTATTTTATTAGTAATTGATCCACATTCCAACAATTCAAATAAAATTTGCCACATAGAATTAGCAACCGTAAAACAATTACCAAAATGTAGATACTTTTAGATGCAATTGGTGAAAGTCTGATATACTATTGTCATTGAGAAATTATACATAGGTAACAGCCGCCAATTTTGTATATCGAATGATATGCTAACATATCAAATTATATATTTTTTATGTTTATATTGATTGATTTAGGCCGCTCAATAAATAAAACGAGGAGAGTTCAAATGCCTCTATTTTTTGTTGCTTCCATTATGTTTTATTTTTAAAAATTTTAATAACTCAAAATATAAAACTTAAAAGTCAAAATAAAACAGTTGGATATGATCTACATCATTTTATCTATGCACATGTAAAAAATTATGACATTCAAACTTTATTTTGATCGTCATCAAGAGCTTGTAAAAAATATACTAATGTGGATAATTTAGAGATGTTGAATTTTTAACTTATTGATTCACATATAAACAAAATTAAAATGTGATAGTTTTTTGTGCTCATATAAACAAAATTAAAATGTGATAGTTTTTATGAGCACAAATAAAAAATAACATAGATCACATCCAACAGTTTTATTTTGATTGTTAAGTTATAGATTTGAGCTATTAAAGTTTTTAAAAATGGAGGTACGATGGAAGCACAAAAAATGAAGGTATTTGAACCCTATATGAGACCAAATTTTATCATTTTCCATAAAAATTTTTAACAAATTTTATATTTTTCAAATATGATAAAATATATAAATGCAAGTGTGATATATGGTCATCTTTAATAAATCCGAAAAAACAATACAAAAATTTAATATAGTAAAATTTGGTTTTCATAATTATATGTAAATTTTATTGAGCATTTGAGTCAACCGTTTGAATATGAAAAAAAAAAAAAAAACATGTTTGCATCTCGACTAATATTAGTACATTACTCTAACTTTCTTAATAATATCTTTTGTGATAATTAAATTGAGAGTAGGGTTAAAATACTTCATAGGTTTTGTGCCCTATTCATATTCCAATATCATTATCTCTATTTGTAAAGTTTAAATAATTGATCTGAATTGTTCAACATGATTTTCATGTTAAAATATGCTTGGGTAACAAATTTTATAATTTTTGGAACTTTTTTACTAATTGTTTAGAGAGATACAAAATCACTATTTTTGAATGGTCCATAATCTTCTAAAAACAGTTATTTCGTACCTATCTTAAAAAATAGCAAAACAAATTAAAAAAATATAAAATTTTGTATCAAAGCACATTTTAATATGAAGATCATGTTGAACGGTTCAAATTAACTGTTTAAACTCTAAAAATTGAGATACGATGTTGAAGTATGATGGAGCACAAAACCAATAAAACATTTTAACCCTACTCTTAAATTGATACTATTATTCAAGAACTTAAATGTGTCCTTTAAAAGAACGTGCCTATCCGAATTTATTTTAATTCGTGTTATTAAACTCAAATTCTATTTTTTTTGGTGAAGTACTCTTATGTTTTATATATTTTTTTGTTATTATGAATATTCAAATGATATATGCAGCATCATTACAAAATTTGTAGTTTATAATTTTTATTTGAGGGGTCAAATGCCCTATTGTTTCATGCTCCAATCATATCCCACAACATTATGTTAGATTTCAAAGTCCAAGCACACGGTTCAAACCGCTTAACATGATATTCACATTAAATTGTGCTTGGAGACCAAATTTTATATTTTTAAAAATTTTTACTATTTTTTAAGATATGTACAAAATCACTGTTTTTAGATGGTTCCAAATTTGTGGAAAAATAGAGATTTCGTACCTATATTAAAAAATAGTAAAAAAAAATTCAAAAAATATATAATTTGGTCTTCAAGTACATTTTAATGTAGACATCATGTTGAACATTTGGATCGTCTATTTGAAATTTGAAATGAGATATAATGATGTGGAATATGATTAAGACATGAAAATAATAGAGCATTGAAAAGATTAAAGGTCAAACCACCCAACTATATATTTAATATCTACAAATAATTACTTCTTCCATGTTTCGAACATGCGACCTTCAACCTAGAGAGTTTTGTCTTTGCTACTAGACCAAAGACTGATTCTTTAATTAGTTTTATATACGTGTTTGTTTAAGAGATGGTTTCAATTGACATTTTTGACATATATTTAATACGCGTATATATTCACTCAATATATATAGTGCTTTCCGAATATGATTTTACATTACACAATCGGTTTCTGTGTTCGTTGCGTTTACAACCATACATGAACCTCACTTAATTATTTGAGGAGTCAGGAGATGGATAACAGTCTACTAAAAATAGAAAGTAAATCACCAGCAAGATCTCATGCATGAATATATTGATTTCATGTTCATCTATTTTTTTTTTCTTTCAAACATTGCAGTGGTTTATTGGTTCGTGAAGATTTTCTTCTGGAGCAAAACAACAAATTAAAGATATACTAGCCATTATTAGCTTTCAATGGAAGTAATAATAATTGAAGAACAAAATTAGAATGTGATGTGCTCACTAAAAGAGGTTGGTGAGCACACCTCTAAAAATTTATTGGATTGACTTTGAAGTATGAATCCAAACTATTGAAATTCATGTACTTCGTAATTAGTGCATGTACATACAAAAATTTTATCGTTTAGTACCTGATCAAGCGGTCAAAATAATGATGAAAAATGAATATATAAAACAATTTAAAAATTATCATATAAAATGTTCATTGTTTTGACCGCTTGACCATAGGCTAAACGAATTCGAAACTTTAAAATTTTTGCATATACATGCATCATTCACGAAGTACATGGATTTAAACGGTTTAGATTCGTAGTTCGAAATCAATCCGATAATCTTTTGAAGGTGCGCTCACCAACTTTCCTTAGTAAGTACATCACACTCTAGTTCTGCTAATAATTGAAAACGCATCTATGTGCATCAGATGGATGGATGAGATCGATTGCTGAGTCAATAGAGATAGTTCCTTTTTTTATTTTTTTGAGAGAAGAATAACATCCTTTATTTTTGCTAAATACATTAAATTAGTTGTTAGATTCAACTAAAATGTCTCTCCTCTTTCCGTCATACTTTTGCACTACTAATTTATTTGAAGATCCTATTTGTACATATGCTTACATAATGCATTCTCAAATTAAATTGGATTCAATCTTAAAAAGTTGGTCAAATTGTTCTTGCATAATTTCGGAACATTTGCTGAGGCCATTCATTAATTATTGCATTAGGAGGCATGCATGCATTGTGAATTTGTGATACTCTACATAGTATATGAGATGACAAGCCAAAAAAGAAGAAAATAATCCAATTGCGGCAGGAAATCTTTCAATATTTATTAATTAGTGGTGCAGAATAAAGTGTGCACATTCAATTAAAAACCATAACATTTATTCTCCTATACAAACCATCCATTGTTCCTCAATTCCCGCAGAATATGATACATATTTTGAGCATCTTTTCATTTTTTTTTTTAAAATTAAATCCTTCAACGGTCAAACATGATAACAATCCGTTGGTGTACACCACCATGATTTGTCGTCCTCCCTTTTAGTAAACCTTCTCTTTTTTAAGTGCAATTTGTTTCCTTAAACATTCAAATATATGCAGAAGTACGAAAGGTACTGAGGTTGCCGACTTGCCGTTGCATGATCTCCCTCACACCATGAACATAAAAAAGGAAAAACGGATCCCCAGCAAAAATAAGAAAATTAAATGCCACTCAAAAGGAAGAATTAATAGCTCTTTTATTGATGTAAAACAATTAAGAAAAATGAAGAATTGTTCTTTTACCTGTTGAAGATTTCTAGAGCTTATCTTAATTTTAAGAGATAGGAGTAGATCCAATGGGCATCGGACATACTTTTAGGTTTAATTAGCTCTAGAACCATACGATTAGCATTAAGATTCGTGCGCACGGAAATTGAAACAGACTTGCACTGATTTTAATGTATTTAGCACGGATCTTGATGCAATCGAATTGTCATTTCACCCATCGGACCTACTCTGAATTCTAATTTTTACAAAAGAAAGAACAATGGGTACATTTTAATATTGCCGCGAAGGGAGGTGCTAACATGTATTCTCTGCATTAACTCAAAATGAATCTTTGGAGCTAATGCATTTCAACCGTCTGATTTTAAATAGAGTCAATCTGATTGTCTGATTTTAACATAATGCCTTCAATATTAGTGTAAACTACGGATCTTAAAGTAAATCGGATGGTTAAGATTCATTAACTCAAAAAATTTTCTTTTGAGTTATGCAGAATGTTATAAAAAATTCCAAGCAGATATAATTTGAAATTTTGATAGAGCAAAAGGTAAATGCAGTGGCACTTGGTGAAAGAGGGAAAGGGAAGGTCAATCAAATGTAGCAGAACAGGTATAATAAATAATTTGGTACCTTTTGTACCCCTTTTTTATTTTTTTAAACTGTGGTTATGACGGAATAGTTTAAAGTTTGAAAATTGTGTTTGGCCATGTGTGGATCTTTAATAGATCTCAACTTGGAATATTTGGAGCCTTTTTTATAAACCATAATTAAAAAAAAAATTTCGGATTTCAGCATGATTAGCCGAGTTTTTACAAAAACCATAAAAAACGGTTTGGCAACCCGTTTTTAGTTTTAATCTAAAAAACAGGCTGCCAAACCGTTCTCTACAGTAATTTTTTTTTTTTTAGAGTTTGTTTATAAAATAAATCAGATATTTTGTTTGATTTTGTATATTAACAATAAAATTGATGGAACAATTTGAATATATATATTTTTTTGTGTATTTTGACCATTTTATCATTTTATCATTTTATCAAAACAATTGATTGGTTTTTTATATAAAAAAATCAATAAATATTTCCATGAAGAAAATTAAAAGAAAATGAAAAAGTGAATCACAATAACAATACTAAAAATTTGTATCTCTGGATACTTTTTTTCTAGGAAAAAATGTCTCTGAATGATTAATGGACATATTTTCCATAATCTAACAGCTTTTATGGTAAAAATCGACTCTATTTTAATTTTTTTTTTCAAAACTTATGGTTACAGAAACTTCTAAATCCTCCATGTAGTAGACCAATGTATCATTATTTTAAAAAATCGACCAAGTAGAATACTAACATATTTTTTTCATAAATAAAACACTTATTTTATATTTTTACAAAAAAAATAAGTACCTTTTAAATTAAAATGAGTTTTAATAAAAATAACAATTAAATAATTAAATTTGTTTGTTTTTAAAATATAAAAAAATAAAATTAAAAAAAATAATACGTACATTTAAAAACCAATCCATTGATTTTTTTATATAAAAAACCAATCAATTGATTTGATAAAATGATTTTTTAAAAATACACAAAAAAAATATATTCAAATTGTTCCATTAATCTTATTGTTAATATACAAAATGAAACAAAATATCTGATTTATTTTATAAACAAACTTGAAAAAAAAAAAAGTTACTGTAGAGAACGGTTTGGCAGTCCGTTTTTGAGGTCAAAACTGAAAATGGGCTGCCAAACCATTTTTTATAGTTTTTGTAAGAACTTGACTAATCATGCTGAAATCCGAACTTTTTTTTTTAATTATGGTTTACTAAAAAAAAAACTCCAATATTTTGGGGGGGGTTTCATATATGATTGCTTGTTTGAAAGTTGGTTGGTTTTGAATAATGTCCCAAAACATTCCAATAGAAACAAAAGCTACGCCACAATAATTGAGTCCCGGTATCAATCATCATTCATCACCATCTATGATCAACTAAGGCAGGAAATTTTTTTTCGGTAGAAAATGACGAAAAAGAAAAGACAAATAGAAAAAGTGTGCTAGTTCTAAGATTGATAGTAAAACCGATACAAATTTTATCAGTTTTAGAAATTTTAAAATTTAGACCTGTAAAATGTTTACCGGTCTTAACAAAAAATTTGTAATTTTGTCTAACCCAGAGACGGGTGCATCCGAATTCAGATCCCCAGTGGTACCGTAATATGGAATCTTTTACCATTACTTGATCTGACCCGTTATTTTTAACTTGGAACGAATCTCAAAGCCTATCATAAAGTGAAGGGAATCTTTCACAGTAATGGAGAGGATACTTGTACGGTGATGCACCTCCGTGGGTTGAATTGCAATACCCGAGGTGCAATGATTTTTATATTTGAGGGAGAGGTGCAATGAATAGATCTGGACTGTTCTTACGGTAAATTCTAACTGATAAAAAAAAAAAAAGTTAGAACCGCTAAACATTTTATCGGTATAAATTTTGAGATTTTTAAAACCTATAAAATTTGTATCGGTTTTACTATTAATATTAGAATTAGTGCACTCTTTTTATTTCTCTCGAACTCTTTTATTTCTCTCTCTTCTTTTTTGTCATTTTCTACCAAAAAAAATTCCCACTAAGGCATCTATCAATCCGTACCATCTGATGAAAATAAGACACACAAATTGCAACGAGAAAATGCATAAAACAATATAAAATCATGGTGTATGAGTAGGGGTGAAAATGGTATGAATAATATCAATCCGTACCATTTATTTTTTTTGATTCATATTCGAAAAAAATAGATGTGGATATCTGATATTCGAATATCTGTGTGGATAAGGATATTGATTTGATTTTATGTTTGAATTATCTGTATCCGAATAGTAAATATATACCATATATCTTAATATATATTATAAAAAAATTATGTAATTTACCATTATAATTAGATAAATATTATGAACTTTAGTATATTTATAATATATTTTTTATATTATTTAATAAATATTCAATCCGTATCCGTATTCGTATTCATCTAATATCCGTTCCGCATTTGTATTCAAAAAATAAAAAGGATATAAATATGGTTTTACCACTATTCGCTCCATTTTCACCCCTATGTATGACCCAAAAACGAATGTTATGACAATATTCCTAAATAAATTGAAATTAGCATCCAAATTTATGTGCACGTATCTCAAAACAACTAATTTTTCTGTGCACGGATCTCGAAACAATTCAAAAGTTAAATTTGAAAAGAAGGAATTTAAGGGTGAAAAACAATATTTCGATCCATAAAAAATTTTGCTTTTCCAAATCCGAGACGAATGATCGTGTTCCTAAAAATTTATGTGCACGGTATCTCAAAATCAACGTGGATGCGTGCACAAAATTTTTGAACGGCTTGGATCTGAGATTTCGAATCTCAGAAATTCAATTCAATTTAGTTAAATTCCATATGTTTACTATTTATTTAATTTGATCACGCATCAAGATTGCTAAATTTAAGCCAATCAATTGTTGATGTACTCGTCTCTTTGAATGTACAGGTGATATATAGTCCCTGTTAACTTTCATTTCAAATGTAAACTTATTATACAATAAAAGTTGAAAAGTTAAATGAGAGAGAAGAAATTAAGAGCTAGAGGAAACAAAATTATAGAATGTCTAAAACTAACTTCAAAGTTGTGTTTAGGAGGGAGATATATAGTAGAAAATATTATGAAATATTTAGGTTCTATCTTGATTCTGTATTGATTTTCTCCATTATAGAGGGGATTATTATGTTCCCCTCTATAAATTGTGTTTTGCTTTCCTATAAATTTGTAGGCCTTTGAGCCATTATTCAACTCAATAATAAAATTCCTGTTGATTCTCTCCACAATAAATTGATTAATTAATTTAGTTGTATAAATAATAAGGGGCAGCTTTCTTAGTAAGGCAATTGAAGAGATTCTTTTCTTTTGTCAATCGGAATATATGAAATGCCAATCAACACTTTTTTTTTTTATTAATTTGACCCGGTGCTTCGTACGCATCCTTGTTTCTTTCAATTAAAAGTCTTATTAATGTATTTCTCTTTAATTTTTTTGTGTCGTTATTTTATTATAATTGTTGATTTATCATATCTGAGATCTTGAAATATTAATTTGATGATTAATAAAAGAGTAGGGTTAAAATATCTCATTGTTTTTTTTTTTTTTTTTATCCAAATTATGCCTCCACATTCTTATGTTTGTTTTCAAAGCTCAACTAGTCAATTTGAAACATTCAACATAATCTTCATACTAAAATGTGCTCAAGAGCAAATTTTATATTTTTTTAGAAATATTTTACTAATTTTTAAGATTGGTAGAAACAAGGGCATATTTAAGTCAATGAATAGGGTCAATTGATCTCATATTTTTAAAAATAAATATGTATTTTTTTTATGATTTTTATATAATTTAGAGTAAAATATTATGGATATTGTAAATTGATCTCTATTTGCTGTCTGAAAATTTTATATGATCGGCCCCCAATATGTGTTTGGCTTCCATAGTTCGAAAAGTCTGACTCTACTCCTGGATACAAAATCATTGTTTTAGGATGGTCCAAAATCTTATGAAAAATAGTGATTTTGTATATATCTAAAAAGTTAGTAAAAAAATTCTAAGGAATATTAAATTTTGTTTCCAAGCACATTTTAATATGGATATCATATTGAGCAATTTGAATCAATTATTTGGACTTCGCAAATGAAAATAAAGATGTGAAATATGATTGAGGTAAAAAAAAAGGCACTTTCTTTTTTTTTATAAGAACTAGTTTGATTTTTGACGAGAAACAATAGAGCATTTTAACCTACTCTTAATAAAATTGATTGATAATAATGGATACCGCCTTTAATATATATTAGTGTTTTATATTTATTAAAAAAAAAAAGAGAAATACTACAGAAAACTCAACAGGTAATGTTATTAGGTATGCGCTTTGCATAGAAACTTATGGATATACAGCTGGTTATAATATAGCAATTGAGAAAATTAATTAGTTACATATTAATAAATCCGAGGGTAAAAGATATTGGTGCGGTTCAGCAACAACGGATTAAGCCTCTTTAAGATTTAATCTGCTTTCTTTAGCTTCTTTTGTTGCTTAATCTTGCCGAACACCAGTTCCTTAGAGCATTTGCATCTTTGAAACTCTTGGAGTTTCTAAATAACTGTTGACAGAATTTTAGACTCTATGAATTTCTAAATCTCTACATCCCTGAAATTAAAATTAGAGTTTCTTAATTGCCACATTAGCGTTTCATTAAAACAGTATTAAAAATTGAGCTAATACGAATTGATTATTTCGCCACATCAGAGTTTTGAAACAGTTTCATATTTAGAAACTATTAAACAGAATTGCTAAATATGAAATCTATCTACATTCCTGAAACTGGTTTAGAAACTGCTAAGTCAACTTTGAAACTCCAAGAGTTTCAGAGATGCAAATGCTCTTAGCGCAGATTAAGATCATCTCCTTTGGTCTCATTTTGTCCGGATCTTAATTCTCTACATGAATTTTAAGGTACCTCTACCTTTTCCTTTAGCTTCTTTAGCTTTCATTAACGGATTAAGATAACTGAATATTGATTTCTTAGCGCTCCTTAAGCTCTTAATCTCTTATTGCTGAACGACCCCATAGTGTACGATTGGAAGTGAATTTAAAGTGACATGCCATATAACTCATTCTACAAAAATATTTCAAAAGTATGTGTTCTTGACAAATATTTTTTTTCTTCTGAAAAACTTGATAGAGATTACCAAAATTTTATTGAATAGATGTGATTACAATTGGAATTCTAAAAAAAAAGAAAAAAAAAATTCTCAAATTAGAGAAAGTATCTCCTATACATGAATTGGAGAATTTTTTTCCACAGAAAAAAAAAGAAAAAAATTGAAAGAGTGCTTGTTGTTTTCTATTGATAGAAAGATTGGTACTAATTTCACCGATCCAAACAGTCCAATATACTAATTCCACCGATCCTAACTCCTTTGTCTTTTTTTATTTTCTCAATTAAAATATAAAACGTTTTAAGAAAAAAGATAGAGTTCTTCTATTACATTTAAATTCTTCGATAATGTATCTATTTAAAAAATATTTTAGTAGAAAAAATAATTAAAAATTGGATTAGGATCGGTAGAAGTAGTACCGATTCTAACATTGAGTTTGTCTAAATTAATATGGTAAGTACTGATCTTTTTACTAATGAAGAACATGAGGTACTTTTTCTATTTTTTTTCTTCTAAAAATCTCCTATGAACTGCACCCAAAATTATAGAAACCCCTTCATAATCGTGCACACTCTTACCCCCCTCTGCAGCACTTGTCCCCACAAAGCAGCGAATTCAGATCCAGTGAAGTAACCCAAAAATTGAGTTTTAAATCGGGACTGTCTGATTCAAATCTAAAGATCATTTATTTGGAAGTGAAGTGCACACATCTCGAGAGACAAATTTGAATCCCGAGACAATCACGAGCGACAGATTCGAATCGAATGGTCTCGATTCTAAACACAAAAATTGAGTTACTTTAGGGGATACGGACCCCAAAGCAGCCTTCTCCATTGCTATCTCTGCCAACAAAACCGGAGGCATTCTTCCTCACTAATTTCTCATCTTATTAGTGACTTGAGTGCTCAAATGCATCAAATGAGAGTGTTTAAGGTAAACTCAAAGCACTTCATAGGTAAAATAAAGTTAAATTACTAAATTATATAATTTTATTTTTTCATCGATCTTTTTTCTTTTAATTACGAACATAACATGCAAGAACAATTTAATTTTATTTCAAATAATTTCATTTATTTATTTTATTATTACTAAATACTAAATATTATATGACAATTGAAGTGACAATGATACGACAAAATATGTTTCTTTTATTTATTTTTGAGTGGAATTATATATTGGGAGCACAAAGTGGGTGCGTATCCTCTGAGATATCTCAATTTTTGCGTGACCGACGTGTCCGGTGTCTATTCGGGGGAATGTAGGGGAGCAGTATTATTTGAGCTTTGAGATTCATGTATAACTTATTTGAACGATTAAGATATTCCAAAAAGTCACGCAAAGTTTGAGATATCTCAGAGGATTTGAATTCGCACAAAGGGTGGTTCACAGATATGCATATATTGAGATGCAATCAATCAATCTTCCTTAATTTGTTGTCGTCCAATTCATCATTCACTGAGAAAATTGGGAAAACGCTGCAACTCTGCTGCCTGCTCATGTCATGTTCATGTATAGGAATATTTTTAGTTTTCATAAGCATCTCCAAACTATCTCACATCTTAATTTAATTGTTGAGGCCATGAGTATTAATTAATTGATGAATAGTATTAGTGACTTAAGTGTACCTTGAGTCCCTCTCTGGTGGACCAGTCAGCACACTCGCCACTTTCTAGGTCCCTCACATTTTTTTTTTTTTTTATCTTTAGAAAATAAAATAAATCAAATTATTGGAAAAGAGATTTGATCGTTTTTTTATTTAATAAATAGATGGTTTGGTTCCATAAGAGCAAGCTAATGGGACCGATTAATTAGAATTTTATGTAATTTTGATTAATTTAATTTTTTAATGTAGAATGAAATTATTAAATTATTTAGGTTGAATTAATTAAATTTAGTTTAATATTTAGTTAATTTATTTTCATTTAATTTGTAGGCCGAAGATAATCCAAAAAAAAATATATGCAAATAGACGTTTCAGTTTCAAACTTGCATAAATTTTGACAGGAAATTTTGATCTTATCATATGATCCTGATTCGGACAACTTGCAAAGAGATCTACAAAATTTCCAAGAAGCTAATTAATCTTCTCGAAGTAAAAAAAAAAAGATTGTGTAAAGCCTAAAAAACTGATCAGTTGTAGTTTCTAAATATCAATTAATTTTATGTTTTGGAACGACAACGTAATATAAAATTATAAATATAAATACTTAAAAGTTTTATAATAGGATTTAGAATAAATAATATAAATACAAATAAACCTTAATAATAACAAAATAATACTATTAAAAACAATATTAACAATAACAATTTATAAAAAAAATAATAATTTCATTATATTGTATATAATTTTTTTATGACTTTGTTATATTAAAACATTATATAGGAAAATTAATGTACTGAACTAGTTAGGTCCCATTTGTTCATATATTTTAAAATAGAAAAAAAAACAATAAATCTTCTTTCTTGTAATTTTATTTTCATTCAATAAAAAGAGAAAATTGTCCCTCGCACCCAACACACATACACAAAGTACATTTAAAAACACGCGCACAAACCATGTATATTATGTATATGTATATATATACAAGGCACCTTCCGAAACGATCTTCTTGCTAGTAATCAAATGTTACTATGTATACCCACCATCAAAGATTTATTCTCCTTGCTTCTTGCCATTCCACTAATTACCTTTTCATTCCATTCATGTTCTGTAATCTCTAACCAATTAATATATATAGATACACCCTCTTCCATATGTTCCATGATCTTTATTCAAAAAAGAATCATTCATAATTCATTAGATATCTAGAATTATAATTCATGAAGAAATCAGTAGAAATACCGGACTGCCACTACCCGACAGAGCCGATGCTGGTGCCCCCCAGCAGCCCCACGCCGAATCAGAGGCTCTATCTGTCGAACCTTGACGAGCAACGCTTCCTTCGCTTCTCCATCAAGTACCTCTACGTCTTCCGCCAGGCCGTCCCTATTGACCGTCTCCGCGCCTCGCTCTCTGACCTTCTCGTGCACTACTACCCCCTCGCTGGCCGCCTTTGCCCCAGCACAGGTACAGATACCAGTACCGACAGGTTGGAGGTGGATTGCAACGGCCAAGGTGCAGTCATGGTGGAGGCATTCGCGGGCATCGGTGCGGATGAGTTGGTGGAGAGTTGGTCGAGGCCTAACAAGAGCTGGAGAAAGCTTCTTTACAGAGTTGATACATCCACCATTCCCCTTGTTGTCCAGGTAATTAATTTGATCATTCATTCAATTCTATATTTCTATTCCTTAATTAGTTAATTTAAAAGATGGTAATTAAATTAATGAACATCGATCGTCTCGTCTATTAATAAAAATTCAAAGCAAAATATATCCGGTACAGTCAATAGGACAGAGATGGAATTTGGAGACAAAAATGCTGTGGAGCCATGCATGATTAAAAGCTACCGTATTTAATTTGCTCTACTTAGATTCGCGTGTATAATTAGAGAGGATCAACTTTTTTGATTCGCAATTAAATTTTGTAGGATTTGAATTTGAATGTATTATCGTTTTAATAAATACTATTGATAGAATATAGAAACTTCCTCTTAACTTTTTTGGTAGTAATATATATACACACGGAGGGGTTTGGGTTGGTTTGGGTTGGCTAAATCAAATCGATTGTTTCTAAGGTTCCGTGCAACTAAGTCATTTTTTAATTTTCAAAATCTAAAAAGTCGATCCAAACTGTTAGATGCGATCTCTATATTAAAATCTGCTTGGAGACCAAATTTTATATTTTTTGAATTTTTTTTACTATTTATTAAGCCATTTTAAAAATCGTTAATTTAACGGTGACTTAACCAAATATTAAAACCAGTCTGAACCATTGAATCAACGAATTTTAAAGTGGTTTAATAAAAAATGTAAAATTTGGTCTCTAAGCAAATTTTAATACAAGATTACATCTAACAGTTTGGATTGAATTTTTGGACTTTGAAAATTGAAAAATAACTTAGTTGCACGGGATCTCAGAAAACAATATTCGATTTGATGTTAGCCAACCTCTCTCTCTCTATATATAGATAGATAGATAGATAGATAGATATGGATGGATGGATGGATGGATGGATAGAGGGTTCAAATGCACCATTTTATGAATGTAATTCATTATATATTTTTCTAACTTGTTATTAAAATAATATTATATAGAGGAGGGTTCAAATGCATCATTTTTTGAGTGCTCCAATATACTCCATATCGTTTATCTTTGTTTCCAAAGTCCGTACAGTCGATCTTAACCGTTAAACATAATCTTCATAAATAAATATGTTTGGAGACAAGATTTTATTTTTTTTGAATTTTTTTACCATTTTTTTCATAGGTACAATATCACTTTATCGGATGGTCTGGTCTAGAATCTCCTTGAAGGAATGATTTTGTACCTATGAAAAACAGAGTAAAAAAGTTCTAAAAAAAATATAAAATTTGGCCTCCAAGCATATTTTATTATGAAAATCATGTTGAGCTGTTCGGATCGACCGTTCGGATTTTAAAAATAGAGATAAACCATATGGAGTATATTGGAGCATAAAAAAATATTACATTTCAACCCTCCTCTATCATATAATGCCATATGAGTTTATTAAATTAAAAGTTGAGTTGTCAGCCTTTATTTTTATAATAAAAATGGTTACCTATATTCATTCAAACCATGTTTGCTTGTTATTTTAAATATTAAAAAATGAAACATTATTCGAGTTTGATCTGAAATCTATTAAGATAATAGAATATAGATTCGTATTTGGTTCTCAAATTCTAATTAATATTATTTTATTAGAAGGGTTTAATTGAATAGATATACATGATGTGGGGATGTTACAAATTTCTTTAGATATAGTACTTGCGCTACTATACACATCCTATTTCCAAACAAAAAACATACTAATTTTGCTAACTCTTAATAAAACTAATTCAAAACGTTTAAACCAATTTACTTTATGAGTGATATATTTACATGCATAATTTTTATTTGTTTGAGTTATTTTAGTATCAAGTCAAGTGATAAAAAATATTGAAAAATTAATACATTAAATTTACTTAAAAACTCCCACATTTGATCGCTTGACTTGATACTAAATAAATTCAAAAAATTATAAATTTTGCATGCAAATGCACAACTAATGAAGTAGATTAGTTTGAACAGTTTGGATTCACCATTTGAAGTCCATTCCATGAGTTATGGAGTTGGTGTAATATAAGTTGAAATGGCGCCGCTGATGTCATACTAGGGGAACTTCGTTATATATATTTGGTGTTCTTATTGGAGTGTCCAAATATATATATATATATATATAGTAAATCTAGGGTGTGACGTACTCACCAAGAGAGTTTGGTGAGCACAACTCTAAAAATACATCGGATCAGCTTCAAATGACGAATCAAAATCGTTGAAATCCATGTCCTTCGTGAGTGATGCATGTATATGCAAAATTTTAGAAGTTTCGAATTCATTTGCTACAAGATCAAGCAGTCAAAGTAATAAATATTTTAATAAGTTATTCTATTAGTTGTTTTATATATTCATTTTTCATCATTACTTTGACCGCTTGACCTCGTAGCAAATGAATTCGAAACTTCCAAAATTTTGCATGTACATGCATCACTCACGAAGTACATGAATTTCAACGGTTTGGATTCGTCATTTGAAGCCGATTCGATGTATTTTTGGAGTTGTGCTTACCAAATTCTCTTGGGGAGCACGTCACACCCTAGATTTACTTATATATATGTTACATACATACATGTATGTATGTATACATACATACATATATACATATATATACCACGTGGAATTGCGCCTCTCATATGGATAGATATATATAGCTAGTGTTGGTTAATGGACATGTACATATAGCGCACTAGTTAGATGCTTGGTTGCTTTTATACGCACTTGGAGCACACATATGTGCGACCACTGTACCATGCATGTAAACATCATCAATCAAATAATAACTTATCTTCTATAAGTGATTAAGTTGAAACCGTCCAATAAAAATGTAAAGTGCTGATTTAGATATAATAGAATTGGAAAAGTCTATGGATGCATGTGAAGTGCTCGTTTAGATAAAGATAACTATATATATATATATCCTTTTCATCAGCCAAAGCTCCTCTAACAAGTGGAAAGCTAATTAATACTATTAATATTGAGTATTGATTGATGCATGCATATTGTTCTAGCTTTACTTTTGCTTTTGCTTTTATGCATAAATTTTACTCTCAGATTAGGCATTACCTACTATTTTCTAATATGATGATCTCCTAATTGTTATTTTTTTATTTAAAAAGTTGAAGGTTTATCAATGTAGATATGTCCAATATCTATTATATTGTTTGCTAGTGGAATTTTGTTAAGGAATATTAAATTCCGTAGGTGCTCAGCGCATGAAAATAAATGCATGCTTCTTTTAATATTGAGTATCCATATATGCTCTTTCTCTCTCAAAAAGGTTTTATACTGTATTTTCCATTTTTAATATATATAAAATTAATTATAATAAAATTCGGTATTAACTATTGTGGATTTTTTTTATTAAATTAATATTCATTTTTTATTTAATTAATAAAATTCGGTATTAGCAAACTAGTATTACATATTGTGGATTTAAATTCGGTATTTCTCTCTCTCTCAAAAAAGGTTGTGTACAATATTTTCCTTTTTAATATATATAAAAAACAAATTAGTATAAAATTCGGTATTAAATATGAAAAATCAATTAATGGTATAATTATGAATTATGGTGGTAGAATACCATATATATAATAAGAAATTTACAAGAAAAATACTATAAAAAATGCAGTGTTGTGCATGTTGCATATTTAAAATGGTTACAACATTATGTTTTAAATTGGTTAGGATAATTAAATTAACACCGGATGGTCTGACAATTTTGACAATCATTCAAAATAATTTATAATTTCCAAATTTCCAAATTTAATATATACTTTAAGATACAAGTGATCTTGACCATCACAAATAATCCATGTTATTGGCCGGATTTTGCAAACTAATTAAATTATGAATAAATTTAGGACTTTATTAATTTCCGGACCAACGACGACATACCCAAAAGGCCAAAATGCATGTAATTAATATTGTTATAAGAAAACTGATGAGCTGAGCTTAATTAGGTTGCCACTGATTTGTAATTAACATGTATATTTTATATGTACATATGTATGTATGTAGGTGACTCATCTAACATGTGGAGGAATGATCCTTTGCACCGCCATTAACCACTGCCTCTGTGATGGTATCGGCACATCACAATTCCTTCAAGCATGGGCTCAAGCCACCACAAAGCCCATGTCTAATCCTTCAAGCATCGGCCCTTTCCACGATCGAACCATGTTGAAACCGCGAAAACCGCCCCAAATCAACTTTGCTCACCCTGAATTTGGTGCAAATTCATCAAACAGCAGCCATCCATCTTCTCCTACGCTATCCCTGAATCAATTCCTTCTCTCTCAGACCCTAACTCCTATCTCACTCACATTCACTTCATCCCACATCCTCCACTTGAAAAAACAATGCACCCCCTCCATCAAATGCACCTCATTCGAGATGCTCGCTGTGCACGTGTGGCGTGCATGGGCCAAGTCTCTAGAACTCCCTTCTACCCTCCAAATCAAGCTTCTTTTCTCGGCAAACGTGCGCAACAAACTAAAGCCAAATCTGCCTCAGGGCTACTATGGAAATGGTTTTGTGCTTGGGTGTGCTGAGACACCAGTGGACCAGTTACTCACGTCTGGCCTGTACTATGGAATCAGGCTAGTTCAGCTGGCAAAGCAATCATTACACGACAGCTATGTTAGGTCAGTAATCGATTTGCTAGAGGAGAAGAGGTCTATGCCGGACATGTCCGCTAGTTTGGTTATTTCAGCATGGTCTAGGCTCGGGTTGGAAGAATTGGATTTCGGCTTGGGAAAGCCGGTTTACATGGGGCCTTTAACAAGTGAAATATATTGTGTGTTTGCGCCTGTGGTCGGTGACTCGGGTGCGATTAATGTGATAATGTCGGTCCCGGAAGGCGTGGCAGAGCGGTTTGAGCATTATTGCATCAAAGGATTTGAAGAAAGAGAGGAGAAGGATGAAATTGAAGGGGTGAATAATGGTGGAGAGAGATATCGTGAGATCGCGGTTTAAAGTATATTTTATTAATTTAACTTGGTGGGAACTTCTTCTCTAAGTTGCCTTTCAAATAAATTCATTTATGTACTTAATTATATAGCTTTTAAATTTCTGGGAGTAACATTTTGCTGAGAGGTGATGACACTGTGCGAACTAATTAAACGCAACATTTCTTTCTTTTATTTCTATAATATTAATCTAATAATCTAAATGGAGGATTAGGTTTTAGTATTTAAATTGAATTAGGTACTATGATAATTACTCTGTTTTATTCAGGTACCAGTCGTAGATGTTGCTTCTTAATTAAGTTCTTATTGAATATATACTTCTACAATTTTACTTTATCGTTACTACTAATTAACTTCATGCAGTGCAGTAATTAATTATAATTAAGTAGTATATATTGTATCGTTTGTTCATGTCTCTTTCAGAATTAAGAACTAATTAATTATTGAAAATGATTGGCCTGCCTAGCTAGCTATAGGCCATATACAGACAATCAAATTCCCTAATTTTCAAAATTAGATACTAATTTATTGATAAAAGTTAAAAGTATATATGTACCTTCCATGAATTCACGTGTGGGTATCAAGCATTTAAAAAAAAAAATAGTATATACATGTATAGAGTCGTAATCAAGTGATATATATAACATATGTAATATCGTTGTCTTGGCTCTATTTGTTCTCAGTGCTTCTTTGACTTAATGGCCTCAAAACATCCTGCTAGTCACGGAAATTAAAGAACTTCAAGCAAATTTAGTTCCAATTTTTAAGTTGTGTCTTTCAAACTTTAATTTGGTGTGGCGATTAAATACATAATCGAACTTGCATTTGATCTAGTGACAAAAATACATGATTTTCATGTGGGAGATCATAAGTTCGAAACTCACAAATTGAAGAAATCATCTATATTAATACATAGGAGTTTGAAATGTGTTTGATGGCTTGATCCCCAATCCATATTTAAAAAAAAAACACATGATCATGCTCCATCAAAATATTACGTACGATTCATAAAAAGCTAGCAAAATCACATTGAATTTGTAGAGGACAACACATAATTAAGTACGAGCGGAATTTATTGATAATGAGTTAACTATAGTTTTGACAAAAAAATATTAAATCAAGTCACAAATATATTTTTAAAAAATATTATAGATGTTTTATTGGATTTATAATTTCTTTTCATAATGTTGGCCCTATAGAAATTGGTTTATCTCAAATTTTACCGTGAATAAATAATTTATCAAAAGTCCTCATTTATTTAAAAGTAGTTAATTATTTATTTTCATGTCATGTACAATATTTAGGAGTAGTAGTTATTAATTTCAGAATGCGTGTTAATGGTGTAGTAGCAGTAGTTGTTAGTGGTTTTAGTATAGTCTTTTCTATTTTTCATTGAAACCGTTGGCAGTGTAGTTTTTTCCTATATATGTCTAAGTTTAGGATTCGAAACACTAGAGCCGCCAGCTTCTAATCCCTCCTTCTTTGAATCAGGAGCGGAACTAGAAAATTTTAATAGGAGTGGCTGAAAATTAATATGCAAAATATGTGATGAGTGAGATTTGAACTCATGTCCTCTCAACTACAAAATATAACTCTAACCACTATACTACAACTCAATATTTGTTATTTATTGAGGGGGCTGGAGTACATAAAATGTTTAAAATAATAAAATTCCATTTAATTTCAATATACATAATGAAAATTTTAAAATCATAGGGGTGGCTTAGCCAGCTTTGGTCAGGGCTGTGAGATCCGCCCCTGCTTTGAACCACCACCACTCTGTATCTGTCTGTTCGTTCTCTCAACTACTTTTAGGTCTCATTTCTGAAACATAATCCTGCCCTCTCTCTTGCTCGGCTCTAATTCTTTGAGCGGAGAGGAGAATGAGAGGGGAGAAAATCGAGCCGAGAGAGTTGTATCGTCGGAATTCAGAGCATAGAGTTTCCATCTTGGCATTGCGCTGTAATAATGAATTACATGCCCAATTGGCATTGCATGTGAACACCGAACAACTTGCTTGTACAAATTCAAAGTCAACAGCCAATTCCCCTTTCCCAAAACTATAAAATTCTTTTAAAAAAACCCCAACTGTAAGTTCAATCATGACGTGTCACGGCATGCAGGAAAATTCCCCCGGACAGAGGATTCGGTCCCTAATAAATTGTGATCTCTTTCCAATTTATTAAATCCCTGAACCCATTATACTTACGAAACAAATAAGAGATTTGAATCCCATATGGACGTCCAATTAAGTCCACAACTATAAATGACACTTCAGAAGTTTTGTTTTGACGTTTAGCTATAATTATATTTTATATAGTTGAATATATCGAGTTAGGTTACTGTATAAATGATTATAATTCAATCAAAATATAAAGTGTCCAAATTATGGCATCTCGTGTTTGGATTGTTGATTCATCCCGTTCAATGTTTTGTACTTTAAAAATCTTATAGAACACCAAAACAATAAATATCATTATTATTATTTTTAATCAGTTTGACTACATTTTAAATTTTTTTTTAAAAATGGACCTCAAATAATACAAAAATAAGAATGTTTGAATATAGAAAAAAAATTAATATTAAAAAAAGAAATTACGAAAAATATATAAATTATAAAATTTGATATTGTAAAAGATTTGACACGTAGAACATATCGAGTGAGTTGGACCAACTATGGGACACGAAAAATTAAGTAATTTATATTTCAGTCTAAATAAAAATACAAATGTTAGTATAAGAGTTTTATCCCCAGCAGATATATCAATCTGGAAATTAGTTAGGTAAAAAAAATTAGCTTTGATAAAATTTCTCTTTTGCTTTTATATGTACTTACCACTTATTGACCGCATCTCTGGGGTCAATTTTTAATTTCACAATAGCTTTAATCATTGGTTAAGTAGAACTGCAGAAAGATAGAATGTCACGCAATTGAAGAAAATTATATAAACCGTCGATCGTCCACTCAACCAACCTATGCTTATGAAACTACAAAATTATCCAAAACACGAAACATAGCGACAAAATACCCTCTATCCTATCCACCTTTCACTCCAAATGGGCCAAGGAACATCAGCCGTAGCAGAGCAAACGGAGAATGAATCTGTATCAGACGCAGAGACAGCGGATTCATTCATAATACAGTCAACAGATGAGATATCAGATGCAGTACCAGCAGGCACAGCCGAAGAGACAGTGAATTCATTCATAATACACCTTTCACTTAAAATGGGCCAAGGAACATCAGCCGTAGCAGAGCAAACGGAGAATGAATCTGTATCAGACGCAGAGACAGCGGATTCATTCATAATACAGTCAACGAGATGAGATATCGGATGCGGTACCGGCGAGCACGGCCCGAAGAGACAGCGGATTCATTCATAATACGGTCAACGAGATGAGATATCGGATGCGGTACCCAGCGAGCACGCCCGAAGAGACAAATGGATTCATTCATAATACGGTCAACGAGATGAGATATCGGATGCGGTACAGCGAGCACGGCCAGAAGAGACAGCGGATTCATTCATAATACAGTCAACAGATGAGATATCAGATGCAGTACCAGCAGACACAGCCACGGAGTGCAGGGAAAGAACCCAATGGCCGAAGAATTCTATTTTCCGTGTCCCAGAACACATCAGATCCAGTAGAAAATCTAATTTTGAGCCAAAGTTAGTTTCTATTGGCCCATACTATCGTGGATGACCAGGACTCGCACGCATGGAATATTTAAAAATCCGGTGCATTAAAGAAATTCTGAAGATGGCAGGAATTTCTGTGACAAGGGCAAACCATCTCAGTCCTCCGAAAGCAAACAGCCAGTCCATCTATTGTACGAGTGTTACAATAATAA
Organism: Carex cristatella; assembly: GCA_024447775.1. Lineage (NCBI taxonomy): Eukaryota > Viridiplantae > Streptophyta > Magnoliopsida > Poales > Cyperaceae > Carex > Carex cristatella. The sequence goes on from JAJHPF010000016.1 coordinate 1,691,369, forward strand.
TTACTAAACGCATGCTGGAAAAGGAAACCGGCATCGATGACGAGTTTCTTCAGCAATTTATTGAATCAGCAAGCAAAGCTCGTGCTTACTATAAAGAAGAGCTTGAGTTAATCAATGACCGTGAATTTGTTAAGATTCTATTTCTTGACAGTTGCTTTATTATCCGAACAATTTTCGCATTCTCTCAACAGACACAGAGCATGTCTTTCCTAGATGTTCACATAAAAGAGGTAAGATCTGACCTGCTTCTTCTGGATAATCAAATTCCCCTATTTTTTATCAAGGAGGTCTATGAATGGTTTGTATGCAATTTCAAGGACAAAAAATTACCCGACTTTAATACTGTCCTTGAACCATTTGTGTGCCTGGATATGCCATGGGGAATCAATCATGATGTCAAGTCTAGCGAAGCAGCTCATTTGCTCGACCTTTACTGGAGATACTCCTTGCCACCTCAGAAGGATATGGAACTAACTTCCTCTGAGAGTTATTGTTCTGATGAGACGGAAAGAGGTCTTTCCAACTCTTCTGAAATCGGCCTTTCAAATAATGCACTTATGGTCATTGCGAATGCAACTGAACTTCAACAGATGGCAGGTATAGAATTTGAGAAATTTAAAGATAAAAGTCATTTGGATGTTACTTTGTCCAAGGGCATCATGCAGATGCCACGCCTAAAGATTGACTTTAGGCAGATGACTTTATTAATAAATCTCATTGTCTTTGAGAACTGCGTCGTACCGAAAATGCGAACTATTAGCTGTTACATGAAACTGATGGATGCACTCATCAATTCAGAGAAGGATGTTGAGTTACTTCAAAACTCTGGTGTTATTTATAACACACTGAGAAGCCATGAAATGGCCGCCACTTTCTTCAATGATATTGGTGACTTTTGTTTCACCGATGATAATGCAAATCCTTTCTCTGGCTTGTATAAGAATGTGCAGGAATACTACGACTCAAATTGGAACCGTAGATTGGCGAGCTTGCGACACAACTACTTCAGCAGCCCATGGACGGGCATCTCGGTCGTTGCAGCTGTGATCCTGCTAATTCTTTCTGTACTTCAGACATTTTACGCTATCTATGGATATCACCAGCCAAAGAAATAAGTAGCTGTTCGATTATTTTACTATTTGCACTTAATAAGCCTGTAATATTGTTCAACTTTTTGGTTTCCTTTTATGTTTTCATTTTGTTTGGTTTGCTCTTGTATCCAAGTTTGTCCTCTGTATTTGCTTCCCAATGTACCCCAATGATGTTTAAGATTAGGATTTGAAATTGTCATTTATGTACTCTGTTGGCACTTTGTTCCCTCTCTGATTTATTTATATGTAGCCCTCATTGCACTTTATTGTCTTGTCATATTGTATATCTAAGCTTAGAACAATTTGCATATGGTGTCAGTTTTAGTTTTAAAAGGATCAATTATCTTAACAACAAAATTATGCCAGTGAATAGCTAGAAAAGGTCAAAAGACCCATTCCATTACGGAGACAAAATAATTACAAGGGACCAGTTAAGCCAAGGAATGCTATATGACAGCAAAAAGGATAGACAAATGACATCCAAGTAAGCAACATAATATTCAAATCAAGGATGAATCTAAGTTTCAAAAGTATAAGTAGTAAGCTAAAACTAGTCCATTTGTTAGTACTATATCAGTTAGACTAGAGACTAAAGAGGCATGAACAGAAATCTTCATTCATCTGCACTAGGCATTCCCCTATGCAGAACTATCTCCATGTTAGGAGGATTGAAATCCACATGAATGGCATCTTTAACAATATGCATCCATCTAGCTGCAGCATTTTTTATTTTCTTCTTCACTAGTCTTGTCCAATATAACACTACTACAGAAAAACAGTTTGTACACGGACTTTAACTGGAGAGTTACACGGATTTGGAATCGTGTGCGATACTGGAGTGTAGGAAAGTCCACCATTTACACACGGATAATTTATACGTGTACGATAAAACTAATCCTACACGGATTTTTTACTCAAGATCCGTGTAGCTAGGGTATGGAGCTACACGGTTTTTTAACAAAAAACCGTGTGTGAAATATATTCCTACACGGTTTTTTTTTTAAAAACCGTGTAGCTCCATATCCTAGCTACACGGATTTTTAGTACAAATCCGTATAGGAAGATCCTAAATCAATTTTTATTTTTAACACATCCTACACGGATTTTTTCAAATATCCGTGTACGATTTTTTTTTTTTTTTGTATTTTTTTTTCTGTTTTTGGCTAGCCTCCACTTTTGCTAGCCATTATATATAATATCAGAATGGTTTTTTAACCCAAAACAGATAGAAATTGCCAAAACAACATAACAATTCAAATTTAATAATTACACAAATTAATTTATACGAATCTATATTGTGGAGTACAAAATTGGGAAATAAACCACCTTGCCCACATCCCTCTAACTTCGTCAACTTGTTCGGGTGAGTAAGCGGCTTGTCTCCAGTTATACTACAGTTATAATTTGAGTTAGTAACAAGAGACGTACCTTAGAGGCAGTTGGATTCTATGTAAATTACCAAAAGTCTACAAACAAAATTAGAGGAAGAAGTGAACTGACAAAAGAAAGAGAGAGAGGCAGCAATGGAGGCGCACACACCACCTAAACCCTGACAAAAGAAAGAGAGAGAGAGACAAAGAGAAGAGAGAAGAGAAAGTGCGGCGGACCAGAGGTGAGGGTTTTGAACTCGGACTTGGAAGAATTTCAAAATCAGAGGAAGAAGTGAACTGGGGACTTAGAAAATTTTGGAAGACATAATCTAGTGTGCAAGGATTTATGTGCAAGGATTCCTACACGAATTTTTATTACAAATCCGTGTGCAATAGGTATCCTACACGGATATTTAAGTACATATCCGTGTAGCTCTCCTATTTTCCTACACGGTTTTTATTAAATATCCGTGTAGGAATAGTCTTTCAACACGGATATTTATGTAACTATCTGTGTAGGAAAAGATCGGTACAACTTCTTAGGAGGGACAAGCATATTTATTTCAAAACATGCGCGCCCTATGTAATTAATTACAAATTTAATATTGAATATACCGAAAATAGACACAGAAAAACGAAGAGTCACCTTAATCCCTATATATCTTCGGAATCGGTTCCTCTTAAACCCATCTTAATTTCTCTAAGTGAAAAAATGTCACGTGTCGAGGAAGAACATCCTGTTGAGGCACTACCACCAATTCCAGAGGACTTCATGCCAGTGCCTTGGATCCCACCCGGTTACGAACGACCACCACCAGGTTATCCCAGAAGTTGGCCATGGCCACCATGGCCAACTCACCCACGTCGCAGCCCCAGGGGCCATCCGCCACCGAAGCCCTACATTCGTCGAACAAAGAAAAAAATCTGTTGTTTAGAGTTTTTTTTTTGTTATTGTAGGAGTTTCTTTTTTTTGGTTTTATTATATCAATTTTTGGGTAACTTTTGTAATATATATATCAGTAGTAATATATGAAAGTTTACTTGTACAATTTTAAATTTTTGGGTAACTTTTGCTGTATTAATTGTACAATTTTAAATTTGTTAATATTTAATATTTCTAACACAGTGATGAATATTTTTATTTGTAAAATAGTGTACAAGAATGAATACATAAATTATAAAAAAAAATTAATATTTACAAAGTTCATATCTAAATGAATAAATTTCTTAATTTATAAGAATGAATATTTAAAGAGCTTCACAGCAATGAAAACATGTTCATTTTTATATTTAAATAATAACAAAATATGAAATTGAAAGTATATTATATTTAAAAAAATAAAAATAGAGAATCCTACACGGATATTTAACTACATATCCGTGTAGAAATATGAAATAATATAATAAAATATTTGGGTAACATTTAATAAAATTTCATATCGTGGGCTATCCTACACGGATATTTAATTGAATATCCGTGTAGGAAGATGAAGAATCACCCTTCCTACATGGATTTGTAACTGCAAATCCGTGTAGCTCTCTCACTATTCCTACACGGATATTTAATGAAATAACCGTGTATAAAAGATTAATTTCCACACGGACAATGATTTTAAGTTAATATTCGTGTAGGATTCCTAGAACACTGGAAAAATCTTATTTCATACACGTTTTTTTATAAAATTGAGAAAATCCGTGTATAAGGTACAGTGTAGGAAGACGTTTTTTGTAGTAGTGTAAAACAAGAGATTTAATACTGAGACTAAGTGTTCTAGCAGATTTAGGTGTAATCATTAAAACAAACATTTATGTACCTTCCATGAATTCACGGGTGGGTATCAAGCATTTAAAAAAAAAATAGTATATACATGTATAGAGTCGTAATCAAGTGATATATATAACATATGTATATCGTTGTCTTGGCTCTATTTGTTCTCTGAGCTTCTTTGACTTAATGGCCTCAAAACATCCTGCTAGTCACGGAAATTAAAGAACTTCAAGCAAATTTAGTTCCAATTTTTAAGTTGTGTCTTTCAAACTTTAATTTGGTGTGGCGATTAAATACATAATCGAACTTGCATTTGATCTAGTGACAAAAATACATGACTTCCGTGTGGGAGATCATGAGTTCGAAAGTCACAAATTGAAAAAATCATCTATGTGTTGGGTGGCTTGATCCCCAATCCATATTTTTTAAAAAAACACATGATCATGCTCCATCAAAATATTACGTACGATTCATAAAAAGCTAGCAAAATCACATTGAATTTGTAGAGGACAACACATAATTAAGTACGAGCGGAATTTATTGATAATGAGTTAACTATAGTTTTGACAAAAAAATATTAAATCAAGTCACAAATATATTTTTAAAAAATATTATAGATGTTTTATTGGATTTATAATTTCTTTTCATAATGTTGGCCCTATAGAAATTGGTTTATCTCAAATTTTACCGTCAATAAATAATTTATCAAAGGTCCTCATATATTTAAAAGTAGTTAATTATTTATTTTCATGTCATGTACAATATTTAGGAGTAGTAGTTATTAATTTCAGAATGCGTGTTAATGGTGTAGTAGCAGTAGTTGTTAGTGGTTTTAGTATAGTCTTTTCTATTTTTCATTGAAACCCGTTGGCAGTGTAGTTTTTTCCTATATATGTCTAAGTTTAGGATTCGAAACACTAGAGCCGCTAGCTTCTAATCCCTTCTTCTTTGAATCAGGGGCGGAACTAGAAAATTTCAATAGGGTGGCTGAAAATTAATATGCAAAATATGTGATGAGTGAGATTTGAACTCATGTCCTCTCAACTACAAAATACAACTCTAACCACTATAGTACAACTCAATATTTGTTATTTATTGAGGGGGGCTGGAGTATATAAAATGTTTAAAATAATAAAATTCCATTTAATTTCAATATATATATTTAAAATTTTAAAATCATAGGGTGGCTTAGCCACCTTTGGTCAGGGCTGAGATCCGCCCCTGCTTTGAACCACCACCACTCTATATCTGTCTGTTCGTTCTCTCAACTACTTTTAGGTCTCATTTCCGAAACATAATCCTGCCCTCTCTCTTGCTCAGCTCTAATTCTTTGAGCGGAGAGGAGAATGAGAGGGGAGGAAATCGAGCCGAGAGAGTTGTATCGTCGGAGTTCAGAGCATAGAGTTTCCATCTTGATCAAAGAATGACGGTGAGTAGATCCGATCTTTGGAGCGCGACGGAGGTCAGAAGAGAGGATCCGGTCGTGGAATGAGATGGAGATTAAGGTATTAGAGTGATTATGAGTGTATATAAGTAGGATTAAAAAAGTAGATCTAAGAATTTAGAGGATGACTAGGAGTGAATTTAGAGGGTGATTAAGAGTGATTAGATTAATTTTGAGTAATCTAGATGATTTCGTGAGAATAAAGGAATATATTTCGTTATTAGAGTCACTTGACTCGTTGTAAATGCGTTTTTTTTTATCAATGAAATTATTAGTAGGCACTAAAGCCACTAACCTTAAAAAAAATATGTATAAATTTATGTAGATATCAAAATTAGTACAGATGGACTTATATCCTTATATTATAAGATATAGTCATTTAAGGTGAATTTAGGATCTAAAATGTGGTTGAATTTACTAAAAACAAGTAAAAGCAGCAACACGTTATAAAGATTTTTGAGGTGATTTTTATAATATTTGATATGTTTTTAATTAGCACTAATAAGCAAAAGCTTGTGCAGATGATAAATTCTATATATCATCTAAAATTTTGGTGGGCCGGGATAAGATCTTAATTGGAGCTTTGATTTATTAAAGGCACATGACACTTGCTATAAGATAATTAATTCTAGTAGATTTGTTTGCATAAAAAGTCAAAAATCAATATCAATTTCAGAACAAGTACGGCAAATGAACTCAAGTCCAAGCGTTTGATTTTAACCTCAAGACAACCTATAATTTTTGTTAGTTGCAAAATCTGAGTTGTGGTCCAAGTTGATTGAAAGCATGAAGTCACACATAAATTTATTGTTTTAAAAAAATTTAAGAAAAATTTCTTTAATAAGCGCGTGAAGGGAGGTTAGAGGAGTTTTGCATGATCCATCATGCAGATGCATATGCATATGCATCTTATTTGAAATATTTTATATATTATGTCAATGGTACTGACTATCATAAGTTGAATATAAAAAAGACTTTTGATAATTAATATTTTATATATTATGTCAATGGTACTAACAATATATTTAGAAATTTACAAATAACTCGCTATATAAACAATTATATCTTTAATTATTAATTGTCCTCATAATCACATATATAGTCGACTCCGTATTTTTAGGCGTTTTCTACACTTTATTAGGCTTTTTTAGTATGTGTGATACTACAAACAAAATAAGTTTTTCATACCTCATCATACTTTATGTTTCATACTTTCGTTTTCGAAGTCCAAACTGTCGATTCAAACCGCTCAACATGATATCCATAATAAAATATGATTGGGAATGAAATTTTATAATTTTTATTAATTTTTTAACTATTTTTTAAGATGGATAGAAAAATAATGATTTTATACATATCTTATAAAATAGTAAAAAAAAATCAAAAATTATAAAATTTCATCCCAAGCATATTTTAGTATGGATATCATGTTGAGTGATTCAGATCGACAGTTTGAATTTCGAAAACGAATATAGTAAACATGAGACATGATGAGATATGAAAAATATGAGGTATTGAAACCCTCGTCTTTTATTTTAGGCATGATCAAGCACATGATTGATTAAATGTTCTGATAGCCGATTGGTAGATTATGCAATTAATTAGTGAGATAATGACCTAGGTTTAATATATATTTTAATGATGCACTATATAAAAGTGTACTTAATTTTATTGTTCTATAATTGCATGTGTTGCAGCGAGAGATGGGGTACAACCTAACTTTTCAGGGCGATGTACAGGAAATTTGGCATCATGTGTCAAGGAACGGGACTGGTAAGAAGACCATAACGGTGCTCGTGGCGACGCTATGGTCAATCTGGAAAGGTAGAAACCTGTTAATTTTTCAAAGAAAAGTTTCGCATCCGAGTACAATAGTGGACTGGATTATTCATGAGGCATCAGTGTGGAATGCATATTGCTCAGGGAGGCGAATGGGTAACACTCACAGGTCGGGTGATGGTACCAGTTCAGCTACTGGTACAAGATGTCAAGGCAGCATGAGATAGTTACATTACCATTTCGATGATTGGGTGTGGGGGGGGGGGGGTGGTTTCTAGTGTGTTTGATTAAGGCCTAAGCAGGCGTGTAATCAGTTGTAATTGAACCCTTCTTTTTCAATAAAATTATTCCTGGCAGCCTCTGCCAGTTGACTTTCAAAAAAAAATAATTACATGTGTTAGTAAGAGTTGCATCCGGTACCCGACACAATTTTCGGTTGAAACACAATGCATACACCCTGGTATTATCGGTTATTTAGAGTTAATGCAGCTGATGAAACAATGGAGTTCGTGGGGAGTTATTTGGGTTAAACTTTAATTTTCAAAACCTTTGGATTCCATTTTTTGAATGGTTCGAATTCATTTGTATTTATCAAATCAAGTATTGGATGGTTTTAAAATTGAATTGAATTTGGTACTTTGTTACACTAGTGGAAAAAACACCTTTTGTATCGGCTTATTAGTATTGGTCTTTTGAATCAGGTGTTTGAATTTGTTCTTAGGAACCTGATTTGCCCTTGTTTTTGTAAATAGCAATCTTGTTTGTCCTTCCTCTTATGCTTAACAATCTCATTTGTCATTTTTCTTGTGCTTTGCAACATCATTTGCCCCTGATCAACCTCATTTGTAGTTGTTTTTATACTTAGGAACCTCATTTGTCCTTATTTATGCGCTTAACAATCTTAATTATCGTTGTTCATATGCTTATCAACCTCTTTTGCCGTTGTTCTTGTTCTTAGCAACATCATTTGCATTTGTTCATATGGTTCATTTATCCAATTTTTTTTTATTCTTAGCAATATCATTGCTTTTGTTCTTATGCTTAGAAATGTTATTTGTCATTGTTCTTATACCAATCTCATTTGGTATTATTTTTGTGCCTAGCAACATCATTTCCTCTTGTTCTTATGCTTAGCAATCTTATTTTTCGTTGTTCATATGCTTATCAACTCCTTTTACTCTTATTGTTGTGTTTAGCAACCTCATTTTTTTTTTGTTGACAGACTTATTATCCCATTTTGCCCCTGTTCTTGTGCTTAGCAACATCATTTGCATTTGTTCCGGAGCTCAAACATCATTTGCATTTGTTCTGGTGCTAAACAACCTAATTAGTCTTTGTTTTTGTTCTTACGAATCTAATTTTGTTCTTGTGCTTAGCAACCTCGTTTGCCCTTGTTCTTGTACTTAACAACCTCATTTGTCATTTTTCTTGTGCTTTGTAACATCATTTGCCCTTGATCTTGTGTTGATCAACCTCATTTGCATTTGTTCTTGTGCTGAGGAACCTCATTTGCCCATGTTCATGTGCTTAACAATCTTAATTATCGCTATTCATATGCTTATCAACCACTTTTGCTCTTGTTCATATTCTTAGCAAAGTCATTTGCATTTGTTCTTATAGTTAACAACATTTATGCAATCGTTTTTATTCTTAACAACATCATTGCATTTATTCTTATGCTTAGAAACGTAATTTGCCATTGTTCTTATACTTAGCAACACCATTTGCCCATATTCTTGTGCTTAGCAACATCATTTGCATTTGTTCTTGTGCTTAGCATCCTTATTTGTCGTTGTTCATAGGCTTATCAACCCATTTTTCACTTGTTGTTGTGCTTAGCAATCTCATTTTTCGTTGTTGACATGCTTATCAGCCCATTTTGCCCTTGTTCCTGTGCTTAGAACATTATTTCAATTTGTTCTGGTGCTCAGCACATCATTTGCCTTTGTTCCCGTGCATAACAACCTCATTTATCTTTGTTCTTGTTTTCAGGAACCTGATTTGCACTTGTTCTTGTGCTTAGCAACCTCATTTGTTGTTGTTCATTTGCTTAACAACTTCATATGTCGTTGTTCTTGTGCTTTGCTACATCATTTGCCCTTGATATTGTGCTAATCAACATTATTTGCATTTGTTATTGTTCTTAGGAACCTCAATTGTCGTTGTTCATATACATACTAACCTCTTTTATCATTGTTGTAGTTCTTAGCAACATCATTTCATATGTTTTTCTGCTTAGAAACGTCATATGCCTTTGTACTTATACTTGGCAACTTCATTTTCACTTGTTCTTGTGCAACCTTACTTGCCATTCTTGTTTTTTTGGGAACCTTACTTGCCCTTATTCTTATGCTTAGGAATCTCATTTGCCCTTGTTCTTCTACTTAGCAACCTCATTTGTCGTTGTTCATATGCTTATCAACCCATTTTGCACTTGTTATTGTGCTTAGCAACATCATTTGTCGTCGTTGATATGCTTATCAACCCATTTTGCACTTGTTGTTGTGCTTAGCAACATCATTTGTCGTCGTTGATATGCTTATCCAAAACTTTTTGCCTTTGTTCTTATGCTAAGCAACATCATTTGCATTGCAATTTGTTCTGGTGCTTAACAACCTAATTAGTCTTTATTTTTGTTCTTACGAACCTAATTTGCCTTTGTTCTTGTGCTTAGCAACCTCATTTGCCCTTGTTTTTGTGCTTAACAACCTAATTTGTCATTTTTCTTGTGCTTTGCAACATCATTTGCCCTTGATCTTGTGCTAATCAATCTCATGTACATTTGTTCTTGTGCTGAGAAACCTCATTTGCCCATGTTCATGTGCTTAACAATCTTAATTATCGCTGTTCATATGCTTATCAACCTCTTTTGCTCTTGTTTCTTAGCAACATCATTTGGATTTGTTCTTATTGTTAACAACATTTATGCAATTGTTCTTATTCTTAACAACATCATTGCATTTGTTCTTATGCTTAGAAACGTAATTTGCCATTGTTATTATACTTAGCAACATCATTTGCCCTTATTCTTGTGCTTAGCAACATCATTGGCACTTGTTCTTGGGGTTAGCAACCTTATTTATCGTTGACCCTTTTGCCCTTGTTGTTGTGCTTAGCAACATCATTTTTCGTTGTTGACATGCTTATCAGCCCATTAGGCCTTGTTCTTATGCTTAGCAACATGATTTGAATTTGTTCTGGTGCTCAGCACATCATTTGCATTTGTTACGGTGCATAACAACATCATTTGTCTTTGTTCTTGTTTTCAGGAACCTGATTTGTACTTGTTCTTGTGCTTAGCAACCTCATTTGTTGTTGTTCATGTGCTTAACAATTTCATATATTGTTGTTCTTGTGCTTTGCTACATCATTTGCCATTGATCTTGTGCTAATCAACATTATTTGCATTTGTTCTTGTTCTTAGGAACCTCAATTGCCGTTGTTCATATGCTTACTACCTCTTTTGCCATTGTTGTTGTTCTTAGCAACATCATTGCATATGTTCTTCTGCTTAGAAAAGTCATTTGACCTTGTACTTATACTTATCAACTTTATTTTCTCTTGTTCTTGTGTTTATGCAACATCATTTGACATTGTTCGTTTTTTGGGAACCTTACTTGCCCTTGTTCTTATGCTTAGGAATCACATTTGCCCTTGTTCTTCTGCTTAGCAACCTCATTTGTCGTTGTTCATATGCTTATCAACCCATTTTGCACTTGTTGTTGTGCTTAGCAACATCATTTGTCGTCGTTGATATGCTTATCAAAACCTTTTGCCGCTGTTCTTGTGCATAGCAACATCATTTGCATTGTTCTGTTACCTAACAACCTAATTAGTCTTTGTTTTTGTTCATACGAACCTGATTTGCCCTTGTTATTGTGCTTAGCAATCTCATTTGCCCTTGTTCTTGTGCACAATCTCATTTGTTATGTTTCTCATGCTTTGCAACATTATTTTCCCTTGATCTTGCGCTGATCAACCTCATTTCCATTTGTTCTAGTGCTTAGGAACCTCATTTGCCCATGTTCATGTGCTTAACAATCTCAATTGTTGCTGTTCATATGTTATCAACCTCTTTTGCCCTTGTTCTTGTTCTTAACAATGTCATTTGCTTTTGTACTTATGGTTATCAACTTTGATGCAATTATTCTTATTCTTAGCAACATCATTGCATTTGTTTTTATGTTTCAAAATGTAATTTGCCATTGTTCTTATACTTAGCAACTTCATTTGCCCTTATTCGTGTGCTTAACAATATTATTTGCACTTATTCTTTTGCTTAGCAACCTTATTTGTTGTTGTTCATATGCTTTTCAACCCCTTTTGCCCTTGTTGTTGTGCTTTGAAACCTCATTTTTCGTTGTTGACATGCTTGTCAGCCCATTTTGCCCTTGTTCTTGGCTTAGCAATATTATTTGCATTTGTTCTGGTGCTCAACACATCATTTGCATTTGTTCCGGTGCATAACAACCTCATTTTTCTTTGTTCTTTGTTTTCAGGAACTTGATTTGCACTTGTTCTTGTGTTTAGCAACCTCATTTGTTGTTGTTCATGTAGTTAACAACTTCATATGTCGTTGTTCTTGTGCTTTGGTTACATCATTTGCCCTTGATCTTTTGCTAATCAACATTATTTGCATTTGTGCTTGTTCTTAGGTACCTCAATCGTCGTTGTTCATATGCTTATCAACCTCTTTTGTCATTGTTGTTGTTCTTTGCAACATCATTGCATACGTTCTTCTGCTTAGAAACGTCATTTGCCCTTGTACTAATACTTACCTACTTCATTTTCCCTTGTTCTTGTACTTAGCAACATCATTTGACATTGTTCTTTTTTTAGGAACCTTACTTGCCCGTGTTCTTATGCTTAGGAATCTCATTTGCCCTTGTTCTTCTGCTGAGCAACCTCATTTGTCGTTGTTCATATGCTTATCAACCTATTTTGCACTTGTTGTTGTGCTTAGCAACATCATTTGTCGTCGTTGATATGCTTATCAAAACCTTTTGCCCTTGTACCTAATTGGTCTTTGTTTCTGTTCTTACGAACCAAATTTGCCCTTGTTCATGTGCTTAACAACCTCGTTTGCCCTTGTTCTTATGCTTATCAACCTCTTTTTCCCTTGTTCTTGTTCTGAGCAACGTCATTTGCATTTGTTCTTTTGTTTTTCAACATTTATGCAATTGTTCTTATTCCTAGCAACATCATTGCATTTGTTCTTATGCTTAGAAACGTCATTTGCTATTGTTCTTATACTTAGCAACCTCATTTGCCTTTATTCTTGTGCATAGCAACATCATTTGCTCTTGTTCTTGTGCTTAGCAACCTTATTTGTCGTTGTTCATATGCTTATCAACCCCTTTTGCCCTTGTTGTGGTGCTTAGCAACCTCATTTTTTGTTGTTGACATGCTTATCGGCCCATTTTGCCCTTGTTCTTGTGCTTAGCAACATCTTTCGTAATTGTTCTAGTTGCCTGCACATAATTTGCATTTGTTTCGGCGCATAACAACCACATAAGTCTTTGTTTTTGTTCTGAGGAACCTGATATGCACTTGTTCTTATGCTTAGCAACCTCATTTGTCGTTGTTCATATATTTGACAACTTCATATGTCGTTGTACTTGTGCTTTGCTATATCATTTGGGCTTGATCTTGTGCTTATCAACATTATTTGCATTTGTTCTTGTTCTTAGGAACCTCATTTGTTCTTGTTCTTGTGCTTAACGACCTCCATTGTCATTGTTCATATGCTTATCAATGTCTATTGCCATTGTTGTTGTTCTTAGCAACATCATTGCATATGTTCTTCTACTTAGAAACGTCTTTTGCCCTTGTTCTTGTACTAAGCAACATCATTTGCATTGGTTCTAGTGCTTGGCACATCATTTTCATTTGTTCTGGTGCTTAATGACCTAATTAGTCTTTGTTTCTGTTCTTACGAACCAGATTTGCCCTTGTTCATGTGCTTAGCAATCTCGTTTGCCCTTGTTCTTATGCTTATCAACCTTTTTTTCCCTTGTTCTTGTTCTGAGCAACGTCATTTGCATTTGTTCTTTTGTATGTCACATTTATGTAATTGTTCTTATTCCTAGCAACATCATTGCATTTGTTCTTATGCTTAGAAACGTCATTTGCTATTGTTCTTATACTTAGCAACCTCATTTGCCCTTATTCTTGTGCTTAGCAACATCATTAGCACTTGTTCTTGTGCTTAGCAACCTTATTTGTCGTTGTTCATATGCTTATCAACCCCTTTTTCCCTTGTTGTGGTGCTTAGCAACCTCATTTTTCGTTGTTGACATGCTTATTGGCCCATTTTGCCCTTGTTCTTGTCCTTAGCAACATCTTTTGCATTTGTCCTGGTTCTCAGTACATAATTTGTATTTGTTCCGGCGCATAACAACCACATAAGTCTTTGTTTTTGTTCTCATGAACCTGATTTGCCCTTGTTCTTATGCTTAGCAATAGGATTTGACTTTGTTCTTTTTTTCAGAACCTTACTTGCCCTTGTTCTTATGCTTAGGAATCTCATTTGCTCTTGTTCTTCTGCTTAGCAACCTCGTTTGTCGTTGTTCATATGCTTATCAACTCGTTTTGCCCTTGTTGTGGCGCTTAGCAACATCATTTGTCGTTGTTGATATGCTTATCAAAACCTTTTCCCCTTGTTGTTTTGCTTAGCAATATCCTTTGCATTTGTTCTAGTGATTGGCATGTCATTTGCATTTGTTCTGGTACTTAACAACCTAATTAGTCTTTGTTTTTATTCTTATGAACTTGATTTGCCCTTGTTCTTGTGCTTAGCAATCTCATTTGTCATGTTTCTCGTGCTTTGAAACATCATTTTCCCTTGATCTTGCGCTGATCAACCTCATTTCCATTTGTTCTTGTGCTTATGAACCTCATTTACCCATGTTCATGTGCTTAACAATCTCAATTGTCGCTGTTCATATGCTTATCAACCTATTTTGCCCGTGTTCTTGTTCTTAACAACGTCATTTGCTATTGTTCTTATTCTTAGGAACATCATTGCATTGGTTGTTATGCTTAGAAATGTCATTTCCCATTGTTCTTATACTTAGCAATCCTTAATCTTGTGCTTAGCAACCTTAGTTCTCGTTGTTCATATACTTATCAACCATTTTTGCCCTTGTTATTGTGCTTCGCAACCTCATTTGTCGTTCTTGACATGCTTATTGGCCCATTTTGCTTAGAAACGTCATTCGCCATTGTACTGATGCTTAGCAACTTCATTTTCCCTTGGTCTTATGGTTAGCAACATCATTTGACTTTGTTCTTTTTTTCGAAACCTTGCTTGCCTCTTATGCTTAGGAATCTCATTTGCCTTTGCTCTTCTTCTTAGCATCCTCATTTGTCGTTGTTCATATGCTTAGCAACCCGTTTTGCAATTCTTGTGGTGCTTAGCAACATCATTTGTCGTTGTTTTTTTATGCTTATCAAAACCTTTTGCCCTTGTTCTTGTGCTTAGCAACCTCATTAGTCTTTGTTTTTGTTTTCATGAACCTGATTTGCGCTAGTTCTTGTGCTTAACAACCTCATTTATCGTTGTTCTTGTGGTTTGCTACATCATTTGCCCTTGATCTTATGCTTATCAACCTTATTTGCATTTGTTCTTGTTCTTAGGAACCTCATTTGCCCTTGTTCTTGTGCTGAACGACCTCAATTGTCGTTGTTCATATGCTTATGAACCTCTTTTGTCATTGTTGTTGTCCTTAGTAACATCATTGCATATGTTCTTCTGCTTGGAAACGTCATTCGCCCTTGTACTGATGCTTAGCAACTTTATTTTCCCTTGTTCTTATGGTTAGCAACATCATTTGACTTTTTTCTTTTTTTCGGAACCTTACTTGCCCTTGTTCTTATGCTTAGGAATGTCATTTGCCCTTGCTTGTCTTCTTAGCAACTTCATTTGTCATTGTTCATATGCTTAGCAACCCGTTTTGCACTTGTTGTGGTGCTTAGCAACATCATTTGTCATTGTTTATATGCTTATTGAAACATTTTTGCCTTGTTCTTGTGCTTATTTTCTTTTGTTCTAGTGATTGGCATGTCATTTGCATTTGTTCTAGTACTTAACAATCTAATTAGCTTTGTTTTTGTTCTTACGAACCTGATTTGCCCTTGTTTTTGTACTTAGCAACTTCGTTTGCCCTTGTTCAAATGCTTAACAATCTCATTTGTCATTTTTCTCGTACTTTGCAACATCATTTTCCCTTGATCTTGTGATGATCAACCTCATTTGCATTTGTTCTTGTACTTAGGAACCTCATTTGCTCATGTTTATGTGGTTAACAATCTCAATTGTCGCTGTTCATATGCTTATCAACCTCTTTTGCCCTTGGTCTTGTTCTTAACAACGTCATTTGCATTTGTTCTTATGGTTATCAACGTTTATGCTATTGTTCTTATTCTTAGCTACATCATTGCATTAGTTCTTGTACTTAGAAACGTCATTTGACATTGTTCTTATACTTAGCAACCTCATTTGCCATTATTCTTGTGCTTAGCAACATCATTTGCACTTGTTCTTGTACTTAGCAACATCATTTGACTTTGTTCTTATTTTGGGAACCTTACTTGCCCTTGTTCTTAGGCTTAGGAATCTCATTTGCCCTTGTTGTTCTGCTTAGCAACCACATTTCTCGTTGTTCATATGCTTATCAACCCGTTTTGCACTTGTTTGTGGTGCTCAGCAACATCATTTGTCGTTGTTGATAGGCTTGTCAACCCCTTTTGCCTTTGTTATTGTGCTTAGCAACCTCATTTTTTGTTGTTGACATTCTTATCAGCCCATTTTGCCCTTGTTCTGGTGCTTAGCTGTTTCATTTGCATTTGTTTTGGTGCTCAGCACATTATTTGCATTTGTTCTGGTGCTTAACAACCTCATTAGTCTTTGCTTTTGTTTTTCAAGACCCTGATTTGCACTTGTTCTTGCGCTTAGCAGCCTTATTTGTCGTTGTTCATGTGCTTAACAACTTCATATATCGTTATTCTTGTGCTTTGCTACATCATTTGCCCTTGATCTTGTGCTTATCAATATTATTTGCATTTGTTCTTGTTCTTAGGAACCTGATTTGCCCATGTTCTTGTGCTTAACGACCTAAATCGTCGTTGTTCATATGCTTATCAACCTCTTTTGTCATTGATGTTGTTCTTAGCAACATCATTGCATATGTTCTTCTGCTTAGAAACGTCATTTGCCCTTGTACTTATACTTAGCTACTTCATTTTTCCTTGTTCTTGTGCTTGGCAACATCATTTGACATTGTTTTTTTTTTTTTAGGAACCATACTTGCCCTTGTTATGCTTAGGAATCTCATTTGCCCTTGTTCTTCTGCTGAGCAACCTCATTTGTCGTTGTTCATATGCTTATCAACCCATTTTGCACTTGTTGTGGTGCTTAGCAACATTATTTTTGTTCTTATTCTTAGCAATATCATTGCATTTGTTCTGATACTTAGAAACACCATTTGCCATTGTTCTTATACTTAGCAACCCTTATTCTTGTACTTAGCAACATCATTTGCACTTGTTCTTGTACTTAGCAACCTTATTTGTCGTTGTTCATATGCTTATCAACCCTTTTTGCCCTTGTTGTGGTGCTTAGCAACCTCATTTTTCGTTGTTGACATGCTTAGGCCCAATTTGTTCCTCTTCTTGTACTTAGCAACATCTTTTGCTTTTGTTCTCCGGAACCTGATTTACACTTGTTCTTATGCTTAGCAACCTCATTTGTCGTTGTTCATGTCCTTAACAACTTCATATGTCGTTGTTCTTGTGCTTTGCTACATCATTTACCCTTGATCTCGTGCTTATCAACATTTTTTGCATTTGTTCTTGTTCTCAGGAACCTCATTTGCCCTTGTTCTTGTGTTTAACGACCTCAATTGGCAACCTCGTTTGTCGTTGTTCATAAGCTTATCAACCTGTTTTGCACTTGTTGTGGTGCTTAAGCAACATTATTTGTCGTTGTTGATATGCTTATCAAAACCTATTGCCGCTGTTCTTGTGCTTAGCAACATAATTTGCATTTGTTCTAGTGATTGGCATGTCATTTGCATTGTTCTGTTACTTAACAACCTAATTAGTCTTTGTTGTTGGTCTTACGAACCTGATTTGCCCTTGTTCTTGTGCTTAGCAATCTCATTTGTCATTTATTCTTGTGCTTAGCAATATCATTTGCACTTGTTTTTGTGCTTAGCAACCTTATTTGCCCTTGATCTGTCGTTGTTCTTGTGGCTACATGATTTGCCCTTGATCTTGTGCTTATCAACCTTATTTGCATTTGTTCTTGTTCTTAGGAACCACATTTGTCATTGTTCTTGTGCTTAACGACCTCAATTGTCGTCGTTCATATGCTTATCAACCTCTATTGCCATTGTTGTTGTTCTTAGCAACATCATTGCATATGTTCTTTTGCTTAGAAACGTCATTTTCCCTTGTACTTATATTTAGCAACTTCATTTTCCCTTGTTTTTATGCTTAGCAACATCATTTGACATTGTTAGTTTTTTTCGGAACCTTACTTGCCCTTGTTCTTATGCTTAGGAATCTCATTTGCCCTTGTTCTTCTGCTTAACAACCTCATTTGTCGTTCTTCATATGCTTATCAACCCGTTTTGCACTTGTTGTGGTGCTGAACAACTTTATTTGTCTTTGTTGATATACTTATCAAAACTTTTTGTCATTATTCTTATGCTTAGCAACATCATTTCCTTTTGTTCTAGTGATTGGCAAGTTATTTGCTTTTGTTCTGGTACTCAACAACCTAATTGGTCTTTTTTTTTGTTCTTACGAACTTGATTTGGCAAGTTATCAAAACCTTTTTTTGTTCTTTTTTTTGGAACCTTACTTGCCCTTGTTCTTATGCTTAGGAATCTCATTTGCCCTTGTTCTTTTGCTTAGCAACCTCGTTTGTCGTTGTTCATATGCTTGCCAACCCGTTTTGCACTTGTTATGATGCTTAGCAACATCAATTATCGTTGTTGATATGCTTATCAAAACCTTTTACCCTTGTTCTTATGCTTAGCAACATCTTTTGTATTTGTTCTAGTGATTGGGATGTGATTTGCATTTGTTCTGGTACTTAACAACTTAATTAGTCTTTGTTTTTGTTCTTACGAATCTGATTTGCCTTGTTCTTGTGCTAAACAATCTCATTTGTCATTTTTTTCGTGCTTGGCAACATCATTTGCCCTTGATCTTGTGCTGATCAACCTCATTTGCATTTGTTTTTGTACTTAGGAACCTCTTTTGCCCATGTTCATGTCCTTAACAATCTCAATTGTCGCTGTTCATATGCTTATCTACCTCTTTTGCCCTTGTTCTTGTTCTTAACAACATCATTTGCATTTGTTCTTATGATTATCAACCTTTATACTATTGTTCTTATTCTTAGCAACATCATTGCATTTGTTCTTATACTTAGAAACGCCATTTGCCATAGTTCTTATACATAACAACCCTTATTCTTGTGCTTAGCAACATGATTTGCACCTGTTCTTATGCTTAGCAACCATATTTCACGTTGTTCATATACTTATCAACAATTTTTGCCCTTGTTGTTGCTTATCAACCTCATTTTTTGTTGATGACATGCTTATTAGACCATTTTGCCCTTGTTCTTGTGCGTAGCAACATGATTTGTATTTGTTCTAATGCTTAGCACATCATTTGCATTTGTTCAATGCTTAACAACCTCATTAGTCTTTGTTTTTGTTTTCATGAACCTGATTTGCACTAGTTCTTGTGCTTCGCAACCTCATTTGTCGTTGTTATTGTGGTTTCCTACATGATTTGCCCTTAATCTGTGCTTATAAAAATTATTTGCATTTGTTATTGTTATTAGGAACCTCATTGGCCCTTGTTCTAGTGCTTAACGACCTCAATTGTCGTTGTTCATATGCTTATCAACCTCTATTGTCATTTTATTGTTCTTAGCAACATCATTGCATATGTTCGTCTGATTAGAAACGTTATTTGCCCTTGTTCTTATGGTTAGCAACATCATTTCACTTTGTCCTTTTTTTAGGAACCTTACTTGTCCTTATTCTTATGCTTAGGAATCTCATTTGCCCTTGTTCTTCTGCTTAGCAACATTGTTTGTCGTTGTTCATATGCTTGTCAACCCATTTTGCACTTGTGGTGCTGCTTAGCAACATCATTTCTCGTTGTTCGTATGCTTATCAAAACTTTTTCCTCTTGTTTTTTTGCTCTGCAACATCATTTGCATTTGTTTTAGCGATTGGCATGTCATTTGCATTTGTTCTGGTACTTAACAACCTAATTAGTATTTATTTTTGTTCTTACGAACCTGATTTGTCGTTGTTCTTGTGCTTAGCAATCTCATTTGTCATTTTTCTTGTGCTTTGCAACATCATTTGCCCTGGATCTTGTGCTGATCAATTTGCATTTGTTATTGTGCTTAGGAACCTTATTTGTCCATGTTCATGTGCTTAACAATTTCAACTGTCGCTGTTCGTATGCTTATCAATATCTTTTGTACTTGTTGTTGTTCTTAGCAACATCATTGTATATGTTATTCTTCTTAGAAATGTCATTTACCCTTATACTTATATTTGGCAACTTCATTTTCCCTTGTTCTTATGCTTAGCAACATCATTTGACTTTGTTTTTTTTTGCGGAACCTTACTTGCCCTTGTTCTTCTGCTTAGGAATCTCATTTGCCCTTGTTCTTCAGCTTAGCAACCTCATTTGTCGTTGTTCATATGCTTATCAACCCGTTTTGCAGTTGTTGTGGTGCTTAGCAATATCATTTGTCGTTGTTAATATGCTTAGCAAAACCTTTTGCCGTTGTTCTTGTGCTTAGCAACATCATTTGTATTTGTTCTAGTGATTGGCATGTCATTTGCATTTGTTCTGGTGCTCAACACATCATTTGCATTTGTTCCGGTGCTTAACAACCTCATTAGTCTTTGTTTTTGTTTTCATGAACCTAATTTGCACTAGTTCTTGCGCTTAGCAACCTCATTTGCCGTTATTCTTATGGTTTCCTATATCATTTGCCCTTGATTTTGTGTTTATCAACATTATTTGCATTTGTTCTTGTTCTGAGGAACCTCGTTTGCCCTTGTTCTTGTGCTTAGCGACCTCAATTGTCGTTGTTCATATGCTTATCAACCTCTTTTGCCATTGTTGTTGTTCTTAGCAACATCATTGCATATGTTCTTCTGCTTAGAAACGTCATTCGCACTTGTACTGATGCTTAACAACTTCATTTTCCCTTGTTCTTACGCTTAGCAACATCATTTGACTTTGTTCTTTTTTCGGAACCTTACTTGCCCTTGTTCTTATGCTGAGGAATCTCATTTGCCCTTGTTCTTCTGCTTAGCAACTTCGTTTGTAGTTGTTCATATGCTTATCAAAATCTTTTCCCCTTGTTCTTGTGCTTAGCAACATCATTTGCATTTGTTTTAGTGATTGGCATGTTGTTTGCATTTGTTCTGGTACTTAAGAACCTAATTAGTTTATGTTTTTGTTCTTACGAACCTGATTTGCCCTTCTTCTTGTGCTTAGCAATCTCATTTGTCATTTTTCTCGTGCTTTGCAACATCATTTGCCCTGGATCTTGTGCTGATCAACCTTATTTGCATTTGTTCTTGTACTTAGGAATCTCATTTGCCCATGTTCATGTGCTTAACAATCTCAATTGTCGTTGTTCATATGGTTATCAACCTGTTTTGCACTTGTTGCTGTTCTTAGCAACATCATTGCATATGTTCTTCTTCTTAGAAACGTCATTACCCTTGTACTTATATTTAGCAACTTCATTTTCCCTTGTTCTTCTGCTTAACAACATCATTTTACTTTGTTCTTTTTTTCGGAACCTTACTTGCCCTTGTTCTTATACTTAGGAATCTCATTTGCCTTTGTTCTTCTGCTTAGCAACCTCGTTTGTCGTTGTTCATATGCTTATCAACCTGTTTTGCACTTGTTGTGGTGCTTAGCAATATCATTTGTCTTTTTTTATATGCTTATCAAAACCTTTTGCCCTTGTTCTTGTGCTTAGCAACATCATTTGTATTTGTTCTAGTGATTGGCATGTAATTTGCATTTGTTCTGGTACTTAACAACCTAATTAGTCTTTGTTTTTATTCTTACGAACCTGATTTGTGCTTGTTCTTGTGCTTAGCAATCTCATTTGTCATTTTTCTCGTGCTTTGCAACATCATTATCCCTTGATCTTGTGCTGATCAACCTCATTTGCATTTATTCTTGTGCTTAGGAACCTCATTTGCCCATGTTCATATATGCTTAACAATCTCAATTGTCACTGTTCTTGTGCTTAGGAACCTCATTTGTTCTTATGGTTATCAACCTTTATGCTATTGTTCTTATTCTTAGCAACATAATTGCATTTGTTCTTATGCTTAGAAACGTCATTTGCCATTATTCTTATACCTAGCAACACTTATTATTGTGCTTAGCAACATCATTTGCACTTGTTCTTGTACTTAGCAACCTTATATACTTATCAACCATTTTTCCCATTGTTGTTGTTCTTAGCAACCTCATTTTTCGTTGTTGACATGCTTATTAGACCATTTTGCTCTTGTTCTTATGCTTAGCAACATCATTTGCATTTGTTCTGGTGCTCAGCACATCATTTGCATTTGTTTCGGTGCTTCACAACCTCATTAGTATTCGTTTTTATTTTCATGAACCTGATTTGCACTAGTTTTTGTGCTTAGGAACCTCATTTGTCGTTGTTCTTGTGGTTTGCTACATCATTTGCCCTTGATCTTGTGCTGATCAACCTTATTTGCATTTGTTCTTGTTCTTAGGGACCTCATTTGCCCTTGTTCTTGTGCTTAACGACCTCAATTGTCGTTGTCCATATGCTTATCAATCTCTTTTGGCATTGTTGTTGTTCTTAGCAACATCATTGCATATGTCCTTCTGCTTATAAACGTCATTCCCCATTGTACTCATGCTTAGCAACTTCATTTTCCCTTGTTCTTGTGGTTAGCAATATCATTTGACTTTGTTCTTTTTTTCGGAACCTTACTTGCCCTTGTTCTTATGCTTAGGAATCTCATTTGCCGTTGTTCTTCTTCTTAGCAACCTCATTTATCATTGTTCATATGCTTACCAATCTGTTTTGCACTTGTTGTGGTGCTTAGCAACATCATTTGTCATTGTTAATACGCTTATCAAAACCTTTTGCCCTTATTCTTGTAGTTAGCAACATCATTTGCATTGTCTTAGTGTTTCGCACATCATTTGCATTTGTTCTTGTTCTTAACAACCTAATTAGTCCTTGTATTTGTTCTTAGGAACCTGATTCGCCCTTGTTCTTGTGCTAAGAAACCTCGTTTGCCCTTGTTCTTGTGCTTAACAACCTCATTTGTCATTCTTCTTGTGCTTTGCAACATCCCTTGATCTTGTGCTGATCAACCTCATTTGCATTTAATCTTATGCTTAGGAACCTCATTAGTCCTTGTTCATGCGCTTAACAATCTCAATTATTGTTGTGTTCATATTCTTATCAGCCTCTTTTGTCCTTGTTCTTGTTCTTAGCAACGTCATTTGCATTTGTTCTTTTGTATATCAACATTTATGCAATTGTTCTTATTCTGAGCAACATTATTGCATTTGTTCTTATGCTTAGAAACGTCATTTGCTATTGTTCTTATACTTAGCAACTTCAGTTGTCCTTATTTTTGTGCTTAGCAATATCATTTGCACTTGTTCTTGTGCTTAGCAATCTTATTTGTCGTTGGTCATATGCTTATCAACCCCTTTTGCCCTTGTTGTGGTGCTTAGCAGCCTCGTTTTTCGTTGTTGACATGCTTATCGGCCCATTTTGCCCTTGTTCATGTGCTTAGCAATATCTTTTGCATTTGTTCTGGTTCTCAGCACATAATTTGCATTTGTTCCGATGCATAACAACCACATAAATCTTTTTTTTTTGTTCTCAGGAACTTGATTTGCACTTGTTCTTATGGTTAGCAACCTCATTTGTCGATGTTTATGTGCTTTGCTACATCATTTGTCCTTGATCTTGTACTTATCAACATTATTTGCATTTGTTCATGTTCTTAAGAACCTCATTTTCCCTTATTCTTGTGCTTAACGACCTCAATTGTCGTCGTTCATATGCTTATCAACCTCTATTGCCATTGTTGTTCTTCTTAGCAACATCATTGCATATGTTCTTCTGCTGAGAAACGTCATTTGCTCTTGTACTTATATTTAGCAACTTCATTTTCCTTGTTCTTATGCTTAGGAATCTCATTTGCTCTTGTTCTTCTGCTTAGCAAACTTCGTTTGTCGTTGTTCATATGCTTATCAACCCGTTTTATTGCTTGTTCATGTCTCTATCAGAATTATGAACTAGTCATTGAAAATGATTGACATGCCTAGCTATAGGACATATACAGAATCAAATGCCCTTATTATTTGTCAAAATCGGATATATGTACCTTCCATGAATTCATGTTAGTGCATATTCTGACAATATATTTGACCAATAGTTAAGTATATACATGTTTAGAACAGTGTTGTAAAAAACGGGAAAAACGGTCGTTTAATCGGAAACGGCAGCTAAATCGTTCCGAATACGCTTAACGGATGCCTATTGGCGGGAAAAAACGATTAATCGGCCATTTTCCGTTTAATCAGCCGTTTATTCCCGTTTATTCCTGTTTTTTTTCCCGTTTTTTCCGTTTATTCCAGTGAAATTATTTTTTTTCAAATTGTTTTTTTTTTCCTATAATAGTGTGTGATAATAAGTTTTATAAATCATGTATTATAGTTTTATTTATACTTGGATATTCATCTAATATTTTATATATTTTTTTTTCTTCTTACTTTGAAATTGATTAATTTTTATATTATTTATATACCATATATATTTTTTTTTACTTACTGATGTAATTTTTTCAATTAATACGACATGTTTATCTATAAAATTATGTTATTATCATAAATTAAATTTAGTGATTTTATGTTGGAATGTTTTCTTTCATTCAAATAATATGTTATTTTAATATGTTATTTGTATTTGAAAAAGCTTAATTCTCAAATTTATTTTTTATTAAATAAATGTGTTACTTACACATGCAAAATGCTTACGTGTTACGAAAAAATAAGCATAGTGTCATGTTATAATAATAAAACTAACTTAAATTAAGTTTATTTGATAAGTTTAATGAGTTAAATAAATAATTTTTAATAAATTATGATATATATACATAAATTTAATAAAAACGTTAAATTGACCGCATAATTCCGATTAATCGGCCGCATACTGATTAATCGCTTGGCTGTACCCCGTCCGTCCGACGACCGCATACCGTTATTTACAACACTGGTTTAGAGTCGTAATCGAGTGATATAAGATATGTAATATCGTCGTCTTGGTTCTATTCTTCTTTGTGCTACGTATACTTTGACTTAATTAATGGCATCAAAACATTGTGCAAGTACATATATAGCAAGTCATTGAAAGAAACTTCAAGCAAATTGAATTCAAAATGGCAATTTTAGTTCCAATATTTTTAAGTTGTATTTTTCAAGCTTTAATTTGGTGTGCTGATTAACCACATGCAGCTTATGAGAATCATGCTTGTTTTTTGGTTGGTGAGGATGTGCTGCATGCTCCTTAATTATTGGCATAATCATGCATAATGAATATATTACGTATACGGTTCTTAAAAAGCTACTAAAGAAGGATTAAATTTTAAGTGGAGTTAAGAGCACTTGTTTAGTAGAATCAGATTAAGAAAAATGTGCTATGTAGGTAAAAATGAGGCTTAATCCAAGAGAAATATTGCCTTAAGAATTGGAGCAAAAGAGACTAAGCTTTAGAATTAATTTGAGCAAAAGGAGCAAAAGTTAATTCTCATTAAGGAGAGGTTGTTCGGACGGATTAAGTTTTTAAGGAGTCTAAATGAAGTCTAAAGAGTCTTAAGGAGTTATTGAACACCCACAAAGGAAGTCATTCATGGATGCTATCCCATGTCCAAAATTTGAAGGATTCTTCCTATTTTATTCTATTAAGTGGAGTTAGAAAGCACTTGTTCGGTGGAATTCGATTAAAAAAAATGTGCTAAGTAGGCAAAAAAGATTCGAAAGAGGCTTAATTCAAGAAAAATGGTGCCTTAAGAATTGGGGCAAAAGAGGCTTAAGCTTAAGAATTTGAGCAAAATGAGTAAAAGTTAATTCTCATTAAGGAGAGATTGTTCGATTAAGCTTCTAGGGAGTCTAAATGAAGTCTAAGGTGTCTTAAAGAGTTGTTGAACACCCATAAAGAGAGGCATTCATGAATTTGAGCTAAATGAAGTCTAAGGTGTCTTAAGGAGTCTTAGGGTAATTTTTTTACTGGTATTTTACTTTCTGCAAAATAGGGAACTTGCTTTCTGTTAAAGTTAGTTATGAATGTTTTTCTTTCTGCAATTTACCGCATATTAGGAACCCTTCCGACTGTTAAGGGTTGTAAGAGACTTTACATTCAATAAAGCCTACGGGATTTTCATAAAAAAGAAAGAAAAAGAGAGCCATTCATGGATGCTATCCCATGTCCAAGATTTGAAGGATATATATGTGTGTCATATGTGTCATCTTCTTTCTGTTATATTCTATTGAAGTAATTTTTCTTTTATTGTTTTGAGTTTTAGTTGGAGCATATCATATATATGCAAGTTTTCTTTTTGAATTGGTGACACCGTTGTTTATCATAAATTGGAGAAAATGGGCTTAGACATGGAGGACAGGAGGAGCATGAGCTGATGAAAAAGCCCAGTCTAATCGAGTTGGGCCTGGGGCCTTGGTCTCCATTCTATTTAAATTTAATTTATTATTATTCATATATAAGAGTGAATATGAAATGAGGAATTGAATGATGATATACTCTTGATAGTACTTGCATTAATTCCCAAAAGTTTTGATACTTATATTTTGCTAAATTACGTATTAGTACTTGTATCTGTCTTCAAATGTTATTAAAGTTATAGAAAATGTTATTCCTTAAACACACATCAATGGTTTGCTTTTTGCTATATCTCAGTAAATGTATATATATATATATACTAGTATTGTGCTCGTGCGTTGCAACGGCAATATATTATAAAATTGAATATAATATGAAGATATCTTTTTGTTTGACATTCACACAAAATTAAGAAAAAAATATTAAATGAAAATAAAAAGGCACACACGAAAAAACAGAAATTCAAATAATAAATAACAAAAGAAACAACAAATGAGAAAAATAGATCAAATATAACATGAAAAAAGTTCTTGAAGTATTGTTGTCAGTGTGATCATCTTCAATATGGTGTAACATTTATGAAAATAAACAAACAAATATGAAAATTATATTAATTAAAAAAATAAAAATGAACAATATTTATGAAAATGCACACATTAAAACAGCGAGCATAGAGTATTTTCTTACTTTTAACCAACCAAAGAATGACAACCTTTGCTTTTAAAAAAAATATGCTAAAAGAATTATGTTGTTGGAATATTACTCAAATCATATAATAACTAAAAAGGGCAATAATTCGACAAAAAATTTATAATCTTCATTTAAAATAATAAACAAATTTAGTTAACCTGCTAAAAAAATAATTAATTAAGATGCATTTTTTCTAAGCTAGAAGGTCGATATTTCCTATATCCTCTTAACTAATAATAAAAAAAGATACAATATTTCATATATCATCTCATATTTACGAACACTCTATTAGGGTTGTAAATGAGCTGGCTCGGGCCGAGCTGGGCCTTAGCTCAACTCGTTAATTCTAGACCGAGTTGTTAGCGAGTCAGCTCGATAATAGCTCGCTAGCTAAAATCTCAGCTCAAACTCGTTAACAACTAGCGAGCTAACAAACTGGCTCACTGGGTTTGGTTGAACCTTGTTTTAAGAAGAAAATAAAATTTTCAAACCTTTTTGGACCGAGCTGGACCAAGCTTGACAGTATAAAATACTCACAAATTCATACAAATTCACAAATTGATGCCTAGCTGACCTAGGCCCCAGCTCAAACTCGTTAATTTTGACCCGAGCTGTTAGCGAGCCAGTTCGTTAACAGCTCAGTCCACTACTATCGAACGAGCTGTTACCGATCGAGCCAGATGTGAGTCACGAGCGAGCCATGAGCTACGAGCTTTTTTCATAAAATCATATATATATATTTTTTCTTGAAAATTTTCATTTCTTGTACAATATTTTTAGAACTTGCAGGTTCAATGAATCCATTTATTTCATAAGATATACTATAAATGCATGAATAAGATAAAATGAAAAAGTAAGGAAATAATTTAATTACATGAATCAAAAATAGATTTAAGAAGGAATAAGAAAATATATCGCTAGATATTCATTCTTAATTGTGACAAACTATATAGCAGTATGTGTGGCGAGTATATTTTTAACTAAATTTAGACTTCTACACATAAAATAGATGTATTTAATCAAAAGAAGACAGATTATGTGATTGGAGGGTTGATATTAAATCTAAAAATTTATCTTTCAATCTTAGCCGTTGGCAGATCAGGGCAACTACGTACATGCCCGTGCGTTGTTATATAAGAATGGAGATATATATATATATATAGAGAGAGATGGACTGCGGTGTATTGCAACGTATAAGCCCTCTTATACATCGGACTATAAATCGTCGGAAAACTGTTCAGTTTGTTCTCCATATTAATATGCATTTGTAGACCAAATTTTATATTTTTTTGGAAATTATTTACTATTTTTTTAAATTTATTGAAAATCGCTATTTTTCAGGTAAATCTGGACCATAAAAAACAATGATTTTCAATAAATCTAAACATAATAGTGAAAAATTTCCAAAGAAATGTAAAATTTGGTCTCCAAATACATATTAATATGGATAACAAATTGAACGGCTTGGATCGACTATTTAGATTTTAAATACGACGATATATAATGAAATGTACAACATAGCCTATACATTGCAGTGCACAATAGCCCAACTCTCTCTCTCAAATTAGAAGTATCACAGAATTCAAACTAATTATAGTAATAGTAAAAGTAAAACATTTTTAAGTATACAATTGCGTACGTCGGGGGGAACAAAATTGCAGATAAATCAGTGCAATATGCTGAGAACCGAAATGATGATGTTTTTGAAAAACTTAAGCTGTGTGTTGCTTTAAAAGTAAACTTAAGCTGTGTTATATTGTACAATTGTTAGTTATGCCTCTGTCAGGGTTGCCAGTGGTAGCTTTTTCAAAAGAGCACAGAGAAATAGCTGTTAGTAGTATAAAACCGTCTCTGATGGATAGTTGCATACTTGCATCAATGTCAGTATGCAATATAAAATTGGAGAAGTTAGACATATGCTCACTTTTGGTTATTTCATGCACCACAATAATATATACATGTATCATCTTTGTCAGTAGTACTCTTTTTTTTGAGGAAATTTGTCAGTAGTACTCAGTAGTACTGTTTTGGTTTTGGTAGGGTAACTGTGTTAAAGAGTACAAGCGGTGCAGGGCCACTGAGCCAGAGTCAAAATCCGGCCCATAAATCCTATGACTAAATCTAACACCTAGGCCCAAATTTAATATTAACATAATGCACGCATCGTTTCATTTTCTATTTCTGTTTAATTTTTCTAGCAAGAAATCATGTACTCAATTGGTATATGATTTCTTGAATGATTTTAGGAAAAAAAAAAAAACAAGACAAAATTACAACTTATACATGTTTGAGCAATTTTTGAACAAGAGATAGATCATATTGATAACGAACTTATCTATCAATTATGGCAACCATTTGAAAACAATCCAAATTATAAAATAAAATTGTAGATACATTTTTCTGAATTATATCATCTTTTTTACTGCATTTTTGCACAAAATATTGTCTACCAACAAGTGTAAAACAATTCCCACCAAATTTTCTTGTCATTCTTAGCACAAAATTTGGTTTCATGTGATTAATCTCTTGTAAAATATTTTCCGCATATGTACAATATTTAGTCTTGAGTGTAGAGAAGGTCTTGCATTAGTTTAGGGTATAATTAGTTAAACAGAATTTATGGATTATATTTCTATTTCAAATGTTTGGGTAGTTTCAGTGGAGGTTTGCCCTTTTTATATTTCAGTTACAATAATATTATGCTGATCATATAATGAATATTAGGAGCGCTATTAGCCCTTTTTACAATATTCAGTTTCGTAAATACCAAGTCAATTATATAATAGTATGACCAATGATATCATATGGCAATTATGTCAGCAGTTACTATAGTAACTATTGGTAGAGAGAGGCGTAGTAAAAAATTTAACCAAAGGGACGTGGTATATTGTGAAGAAACTGCCAAGACTTGCTAGTCCAACTGAAGCTCTTTTTTTTTTTTTTTAACTTCTACTGAAGATTTTCACCAGTTAAGGTGGGACGCGCTATTTTTCTTTTTTCTTTTCTCATCCCTGCTTCAACTGTGGGGCGCAATTTGCAACATGATCTAATACAAAATTACGTACCATGAAAGACCCAGAACTTACTGGTATGTTATTGCTTCTGTACCAGCCCATTTTGTACTGGTACGTGTCATAGACTTCTAAAAATTTTTAAAAAAAAAAGTTAACTGTAAGTAAGCTCTTGTGCTTATTTTCTTTGGTAAATAAACTATTTAGACTAATAAAATTAATCAGACAATTTTATCTGGGTCTCATGAGCATGCATGCATCTGATATTGGTAAATCAGAAGGGTTAGATCAGAAAATTCAGGTTACTTTTAGCACCCTAGTCAATCTCAGTGGCCCGGATTTAAAAGTTAATTTGTACTAGTGAATTTTTAGTTTTGTCTTCATGTATTTGTCCCTTTGATTTTTCCCTATGTAGATTTTCCTGCCTATTTTGTCAGAAAGAAGATTTCAGGATGATGTTGGATTGAAATACAAGTCTACTACATAAAATTTCCTATATTTATCATAGGATAACTTAGTTAGGCGTTATATTATTTTCATTTCATATTTTCGTTTCAGTTATATAGCTCAGACGTAAAGAAATTACTCAAAAAGGAAAAATACTGGTACGCTAGCTCTATTTTAATATCATGTCATTTTTTAACCTAGTTAATTTATGTTTATTGGTAATTAATTAAGTGGGTAGGTACCTGGTTGGTTCCAAGTGACACTTTGCAGATAATTGATTGCAATAAGGTAAAAAAAGAAAAGAAAAGAAAAATGAAATGATTAGCTGTGCAAAATTAAATGCGATGGATACATTTGCAAGGGTTAGTTATGCTTTTGGCAGACGGCTGTCAGCAGCAGCTTTCCCGAATGAGTACAAGAAACTCCTGTTAGGGTTTGGCGTGGTAAATATATATTAAATAAAGGTTTCTCAAGGAAGGATCTCTGTCTTTAGATCTTGGATTAATTGATTTATAATTTTATATATATCTGATCTCTCTCCCTCTGTGACTGGTGAAGATGAATAGTGCCATGAATGCCTTTATTTGCATCTACCATTTCGATGCTCCTACATGCAATTCGACAAATTCCCTCCTTTACCTTTTCCTTTTCCTTTTCGTTTTCCTATTTATGTGTGAAATATATTTTGGAGAGCATAATATATTATATTATATAGCGTAAAGTAGCATTATTGGCACTCTTACAAATAAAATTTAACTCAACGGACTAACTGTAAATTTATAATTATCTTTTTAGTTAAAACCTTCAAGAAAAAATTATCTTTTTAGTTACAACCTGGAATCAAACATTTCACAGAAGAAGTTAATATAAACAAAGATAAAAATGATGCAATATATATGCTTGTATGTAGAGGATAGTCTCAGGTTAATTATTAATTTGCCAGGTGTTGCGCATAGATACATTATAATAATAATATTTGAACATGGTAGAATTAGTACGTGTATATAAATTAATCAAAAGTGAAAGAAGATTCAGGAGTGCATTAAATGCGCTGCTGGAGAAAATCAGACTGATACTGAGAGACTGAGACCGAAGTCAGCTGGTCAATACAAGGCGATATATAATCATCATCACCTTTTGGCACTGTCCAATTCAGTTCAGGCTTTAATTTAATCTTTGGTCATAATTTATTGGTTTGATTGCTTGATTAATTGAGTGTATTTATCTATTTGTGTCTATATATAAAGAGAAATTAGAATTAGCTAGGCGCAGTTGGTGGGGAGTGGAACTGGAAATCTGCACGCAATGCATGTATCAGTCGCCTCGCCCAATTAATATTGAATCGCATGCAGAATTACATGCACGTCTTTAATGCACTTTTGTCGTATCTCCCTGTGTTTCTTTCTTGTTTAATTTAATTTAATTAATATATAATCTTTGCCTTCATCCCTTCATCCCTTCTCCTTCTCCTTCTCCTTCTTTATATTATTTTTTATTCCCTGATTGCGACGTTGCACTTATTAAAAAAAACAGAGGTAACACAGGAGCAGGATCCAGCAAATATGTGCAAGAAGCATGATTTTGTAAAAATATAAACATTGAGGCTTCAAGTCTAAACATAAACAGATATATGTGTAGGCTTTTCTTGGACTTTAAAACAGTGAAACAGTACATATAATTGAAAATAAAGTTGCATGTGGGTGTTGGCGTAAAATCCTTGATAGAGAACCAGTAAAAATATAAAGGTGGTCGGCGCTTTGGGGTCACTCTGCCTCTTTATCTATCTTTGTTTCACTTTGTGCAATTCAAAGCATGTGTTCCTGTTTTTTTCTTAACAAAATTCAATTCCATTTTATCAATTGCAACCCTCAACTTTTCCGAGTAATCCATGAAAATCCTCTCCTTGACTATTGAAATATGCATATATTTGAGCACCTTTTTTTTGGGTACAAACCTAGGTAATTATGGGCCATCCCATCTTGTTGTACATCATAGCATTAATCAAATATTATTGGTTTTCTGGATATAGAATAAAGCTTAAATTATTTTATACATTTACGTGTAACTATGATTACAATTTTTTGATATGGGTACAGTATATCTTAATTAATATATCGTTTACCAGAGTATGTTTATGTTTGACATACTTATGATATGTTAGATATCTCATATTTATATTTTTTTATTAATGCTTCTGGTATTAACTGTGTGTACTACATAAGAAGTTCAGATTAGTATCATGTTCATACTGAAAACAAGCAAAGCAAGTATAATACAACACTTGTGAGCAATATGGTGCACACCCAAGATCATTGTTTGTATGCACATCATGCAATAAAATAATCAACATGCCGGGGCCACATGCAAGATGTTAGGGTCTCGAAACAAAACTTAATTAAGAGAAAAAATTTAATCAAGGAAATTAGTTAGTAAAGAAACAATCACAAAAAGTTATCTGCAAAATCCAGTTCTGGAAAAAAGACTGATCTTCTACTGTACTGGCATGCAAGAAAAAAGAAAAAAGAAAAAAACAAAGAAACAGAAAGGAGAAGAACTCAGCTTTTTCTTGCTGGTACTTTTATATATATATATATATATATATATATATATTTGTAAGTAACAGTATCATTAAAGGCCTGCCTCGACTTACAATGGAAAAGTTTCAAATCATATATCTGTTCATGATATAAGATATTTTTTTTCTTTTATATTTTGGAGCTTTGTTTTTAGTTTTTATGTAGCGCCCCATTAGCCAAGGGACCAACCTACTAAACCATGCATGAACTGTTCTCAGATTAAGTATATATAATTGATCATCTTTCACGTTTTCAATTCGCTTATTAAAATATATCTTTAACAGTTTTTAGACAATCATACGCATATAATATTAAGGGTGCAAACAGATCGGATAATATCCGCCGGATTTGGATCCGCATCCGAAATTTTACAGATTTAAATATTCAGATACATATAATTTTTACAGATACATATATGGATACGAATATAATTTAACTAGATTTAGATACAGTTTTAATTTTGAAAGCGAATACGGATACGGATTATTATGTGAATCCGTATTTTTTTATTTTGAGATATCCGCTTAAGCATCTGCTGAAATTCGTATTGGTTTACTGCTACCGATTCATTCTATTTTATTCTTTTTTTTATTGCCGGCCGGCCGGCCCGGACCCTCGACTTCTTTGAATCGAGATCTAGTAATGTAACTCAATTTTTGGGTTTTAATTAAATCGGGACCGTCCGATTCGAGATGAGCGTTCGAGATAGAGCCCCGGATTCGAGATGGAGCATACATCCCGAAGATCGTGCGAGATGGGTCGTCGGATTCTAATTGGACGGTCTCGATCCAAAACCCAAAAATTGAGTTACATTAGAGGATCCGGACCCGACTTCTCTTAATTACCTTATTTTCCAAATTCCTTAAACTAGTGATTCATATTTCTCCCAAATTATTTAAATTAACGATTCATGCATTAAACTGGAGAAATTGACGAAAACATCAAAAGCTTCAGAATGAACTTCAAATCGCGATCTTTAACCCTAGTGTTAGGTGCGTAATCTTCCTTCATAAAACATCGCAAGGACGAATATATTTTATTTCACAAGAAACCTTGAGAAGCTTATTAGATTTATGCATAACGCAACATGCATGCTTACATATTCTAGCTCTCTTTTTTTTCTTTTCTGTAATTTAAAGAAAAAAGAAAAACACAATCTTTTACTCACAAGATATTACATCTCCATAGAAGAAACAAAAAACCTGCAAAGTGCAAACTGCCTGAGTACCCTTCAAAATTTTAGAAACTATTCAATGATTTATTTGAGGTCTGATTATAAAAAACTATTCAATGATTTATTTGAGGTCTGATTATAAAATACTTCACACACACATATAGAGAGATTGGCTAATATAAAAATATATGTTTCAAGATTGTGGAAATGCTTCGGACATTTTTACATTTTCAAAGTCCAAACAGTCGATCAAAATCATTCAACATTCAATATATATTAAAATTTGTGTGTAAACTAAATTTTATATTTTTTTGAATTTTTTTACTATTTATTAAGCCAGTTTTAAAATCATTGTTTTTAATGATAAAAAAAAATTCAATGTTTATTAAAATCTGAGATTTTAAAATTGACTTAATAAATAGTAAAAAAAAAAAAAAACATATAAAATTCAACCTCCAAGCACATTTTAATATATAAATCACATCTAACAGTTTAGATTGACAGTTTGGACTTTGAAAATCGGAAAACCAATTTGTTGCACCACGACTCCGGAACAAACATTTTGATATTAGCCAATATCTTTTTTTTGAGAGATGATATTAGCCAATATCTAAAAATTGTAAAGCAAAGTAAAGCGAGTGTTTTACTTCACATCTATATTTTCAATTTCAAAGCTCAAAACGTTGATCCGAATCGTTCAAGTTGATCTCCATATTAAATTTTGCTTGGAGACCAAATTTTACAATTTTTACAATTTTTTTTACAATTCTTTTTTGGAATTTTTTGAAAACCAGTCTCCAAATTTTACAATTTTTAGAAAATTTTTACTACTTTTTAGGAATTTTTGAAAATCAGTGATTTTAGAAGTTCTTAAAAAATAGTAAAAAATTTCTACAAATTGTAAAATTTAGTTTCCAAACAGAATTTAATATGGATATCAACTTGAACGGTTCAGATCAATATTTTGAAATATAAAATTAAAAATATAAACGTAAAGTAAAACACTCACTATACTTGGCGAAGTACCTTAATAATCCATCTCTCTCTCTCTATATATAAATATAAATGATTACGGGCTCATAAAAGAAATTTTGGAATTAGTATTTTCAGTGCATCTATAAGAAGTTTGATTTCTTATAACCTGATTATTGTATATATGTTTATTTAAAAAAATCCGTACTCTATTTTTTAATATTTTAATGATAAAAATAATTTGTTGAATAATAAGTTAATTTTGTTACAATATCTATCAGCCTCAAGCTATGTTACTCAGATACGCTATATTGGGCACCGTACCCGTATCGGGTGCGTATCGGACACGGATACGCGTACGATACGGTCCAGATACGTATCCGATACGCCACCTAGCGTATTGATGACGTGGCGTATTCTTAACACTCCGATACGGTCGTTGATACGCGTTGAAACGCGTCGATACGGCTCCAATCCTCTCGGATACAACCCAGATACGCTTGCAGGTGCTTCTAATTCCTCCCATGAGCCGCGTGTGGACTGAACTATTTTCTCCATTTCAATTGTGTGCGCACCATGGTCCATGAGCCGCTCGTAGACCAGCGAATTAAACAAAAATCTCCGCCCAGCGGGAATCGAACCAGGGATTGGTATTAATGAGGCAGGCGCCTTTACCACCACAATAGCCCAATTTTGTTGTTATAACGTAGTAGCTTATTTATATAATCTATTCAAAATACTTTATTTTGATATTTAATTTGTATAATATAAGTAATGAATTAATAATATAATTAACATAATATATTAATAGACATATCGTATCCGGGATTTTTGAAATTTACCGTATCGCCATATCCGTATCGTATCCGATACGATACCCGTATCCGTATCCATGCAACATAGGCCTCAAGTATAATACTTTAGGTTACTATTTTATCTCCAAAACTATGTCAAATTTCTTGTATTTTAGCTCAGTTTAGTATAGAATGCACCAAAAAAACCAGTTATTATTGTTGCCTTATTTTAATTTCAAATATCAAGTAAATGGAGCAAAATGGAGGTTAGTACAGGTTGACTTAGCCGCACCACTGGCCGCAAGGAGATTAATTAAATTTTAGAAGAATTTGAAAAAAGAACCCAAAATCTCCAGAGAGTTATGAGGCCTATACAAGCCATTTGTGCGGCCGCACAATCCCAAAATTCCATTTTGTGCGGGTTCCTCTAGCCACACAGTTGGCAGCACAAGTTTCAAATCCTTTGCAGATTCAATCGACTTATTATTTTGTGCGGGTCACCTCAGCCGCATGATCGGCTGCACCAATGCCAAATGTTTCCTTATTTCACAATATATTTTACAATTTGTTGTCATATTATGTTTGATTACTTTCTAAGACCCGAAAATTATTATATATTGGCAGAGAAACAGCCAAGAGAAGGCATCTTTGTTTTTACCTATCCTTCTCCACGTTTATGTACTCTTTTCCAAGTGAATCAAGGCGATTGAAGCATTGCTCGAGCGGAACAAAGTGAAGACAAAGGCAACAAGCAAGGAGATTGGTGTAGTTTATTCTCTTATTTGTTTTTCTTAGTTTTTATCATGTCTTATATTATATATATATTTTTTTTATGTTAGCGCACTCATGAAATGCTAGATTTCATCTCTAGGAACTTAGGCCTTAAAGCATGAATTTGTGTTAAAATCTACCTTACTTGATGGTTTTATTTATGATGATTGTTCTTGTTGATTTTATTAATTTGTGTGATTGCATGATTTATGTTGCTTGATAATTAGTACCCCGCTTAGGTCTAAACAATTTGAGTAGAGCAGGATCAATAATTGATAATACCAAATTATGTGCAAGAATAACATAGGATTTGAGATTAGAAATGACCAAATCTAATTCTTAGTCCGGAACCACAAGAATTAAATGTTAGATTGAGGTGAAATACTTAATCGTGAAATCTTCATATTTAATTGGGACCTCTAGAATTGAACCAAATATTGGTATGAAGGACTTAATCGTGAAGTATTGGTATTTAGGGATAAACTAGGCTAACTTATACTTATAGTCTAGACCACTAGGGTGAAGCACTTAATCGTTAAATCCTAATTATTTAGGTACGTTATTAATTCACAAAAGTGACCCTTAATGATATTTCAGGCTTAGAAACCCTACCAATGCAAACATGAATTTAAAAACTAATTAAGTGTAGATTTTACTTTTATTACATCTTTTAGAGTTAATTAATATAGTAGAAAGTAATATTTCTGATCACACTCAAAGTATGAGTGAATGATGTAGGGTTTTGGCTTAGGTTTTCCATTATTTTCTCACTTTTATACTTAATTATTATGAGAAATAGGTTACTATTTCCCAATTTTGTATTTTAATGCATGTACCATGTTTTGGGACTATTGTACATCATATGGAGCAAGAATCGGGTCGATCAGAATTACAGAGTATCAGTTTTAAGTCTCTGTTACGGTCTGTATTAGTCAATATGGACCAGAGGGTCGCTACAGACTTTGGACTTAGCCAATTACACATTAACCCAGAAGTGGCACAGGGTCAATACAGTCTGTATGACCCAATACAGACCTTATCCGAGGAGACCTTTGGAGAATAAGTGCTACAATTGTCGCTAGACCAGATTTCTTAGTCTCCACTCATCTTCAGACATCCTTCCACTCCTATGTAAGTCCCTCTAGCCTGAGAGAACAATGTCTTTGATCATTGAGTATTTTTCTTTCATATAGTAAGAAGGGAGGAGTGGTAGAATAGAAAGTAGAGTACTCTTTGCATAGTTGTACCTCTATCTTATTTTCTTGTAGACATGTCGTTCCGCGGCTAAGTTTATATTTCTAGGGTTGGCATGTAAACCTTGTTACTCTTGATGTTTTGATATATATATATATATATATATTCGTTTGATCTTAGTTTAGTCATTGTTGTTTGATTACTTTTGCGCTTTATATTTGATATTTCTTGATTTTGTTTTACTAGTCTAGACCGTCTTGTGATGGCCACATACGGAAGTTAGTCACCATTAGGCTAGTCGGGTCAGGATAAGAAAGGATAAAAATACTAGATCTTTGGTGGAGCCCTTAGCGGGAAAAGCCTTAGATTGGAACAACAAAAGTAGACACGAGAGTCTTGGCATTCGCAGATGAATGTTGCATTGTCTTGCCTTACCGTGGGGACACCCTATAGGATCAATCGAGAGACTTGATTAAGTGAAAGTTGTGACTTTGGACTAATCACCGATCTCCTTGCACCAATTGAGTCAAGCCCCACGAGGGAAGTCTTGGTTGGTAGTGTGACTTTGCGGCGATAATAGCAGCCACTAAGTACGGATTAGAAACCCTCTTACAATAACTGAAACCCTATATCAAACGAGATATAATAATTAAAACGAATAGAAGTAACAACGGTATACCAAAACTCTAGGAATTCACACCTTTATCTATTTGATTACTTTTGATTTTCGCTAAATATTTTGGATCATTGACCAGATCTCAAACTTGAATTCAGATTTTGTCTAGCATTTTGAAGGATTGTGATTTAATTGCTCAAGACTGTAGATTTTATTCCCTGTTGATCGACACTCGATTATACTACTTAATAGGATTGTGCACTTGCAATCCGACCCGATAGAATACCGAATTTATAAATATTAAAAGTAGACCATTGCTCCCTCCGGAGCGATCAATTTCCTGTTATTTTTTTATTGATACCTATAAGGATAGGTTGTATACTTGCAACTAATCTATTATTGTGTACCAACGTTTTATAAATTTAAAGTTGAAAAAGTATATCAAATTGACCTAAAAATCCAATATCTAAAATACACAACATATCCTAATTATATATTCGAACTATTTCTATATCTGTATTCAAATCTATTAATATCTAATCCGTATCCGTTTAATATCTGATTCGTATTCGTATTCGAAAAATAAAAATAAATACAGATATAATTTTACTACGATCCGTTTGCATCCATGTAACCAACATGATATACTCAGACCACATGTGTCTAAGGTTATTAAATAGTCATACTAAAAAAATATAATCAATAATATACGCCATATATTCTTTCTTGTTAGAAATGAAAAATATATAGGTTATTCAAATAAATGCAAGATGTTTTATAACTCAATACATAAAATATACATATTCTTTCTAAATGGTTTAGTACCAGGGTACTGATACGATTGATTGGTTGTGTGGGTTTTCTATATCAATGGAAAATCTGTGGAATATTCCACTTTTTTTTTTTAAAAAAAAATTGTGAGAGATACTAACATTTATTAATCTGTAGAGGTGACAGCGCACAAAAATTATATATTAAAAAAAGAACTAGCATTTTAAATATATGTTCTGCATTGTTTTGATTGATGTGTCTCAAATAAGATTTTTGTCATCACTTATTTATGCCCAAGCATGCAGCTCAATCATTGCATTTTATAAATTATTTGATGACCAATCAGCTAGAAAATGTACAAATTTGGTATTGCATTATAGTTTAATTAAACTATATATATAAATATATGTTCTGCGTTGTTTTGATTGATGTGTCTCAAATAAGATTTTTGTCATCACTTATTTATGCCCATGCATGCAGCTCAATCATTGCATTTTATAAATTAGTTAATGACCAATAAGCTAGAAAATGTACAAATTTGGTATTGCATTATAGTTTAATTAAATTATATATATGAAGTATGGCTAAATTGCTACCGGTAGCATTTCGACCAAAGTGCTACCGGGATCATATTTTAGCATTTGATGTTCAAACAACAAATTCAAACCGTTAGATGTTCAATCTATATTAAAATGTGCTTTGAGACCAAATTTTATATTTTTTGAAATTTTTTTACTATTTATTAAGCTGGTTTGAAAACCGTTGTTTTTATTAAATTTCTGTAGCATTGAAAAACAGCAGTTTTCAAACCAGCTTAATAAATAATAAAAAAATTCCAAAAAATATAAAATTTGGTCTCCAAGCATATTTTAATATAGATTGAACAACTAACTGTTTGGATTTGTTATTTGAACATCAAATATTAAAATATGTTCCGGTAGCATTTCAGTCGAAGTGCTACCGGTAGCAATTTAGCAATACTCATATATGTGTATCTTATAATTATTATTATGATAGAATATTATTGATTATAATGATTATTAAATATATTGTTGTCAATAGAATATAATAAATATTATTGATATGCTTAGGCCTTAGAGTGATGATTAATAGAAAATAATAAACTATATGATTGCTCGGATGAGAAATGAATGAGAAGCAATGATCTGTAATTTGAAAGCACATAGAAAAGCTGTCTGAAATGTGGCCACGGTGACACGACTCCAGAAGATCTGCCTCCTCTTGTCTCCATTTCCCTGAACAATGCCAAATAATGTCTCCTCTCTCTCTCTCTCAATGTATGTGCTAAATTATAAAAATGTAGCCAAAGCCAGTTATGAATAGTATCCGCAGAAATTAAAAAAAAAAAAAAAAAAATTGACTATTGTCAAGAGTACAAGTACAAAAAAAAAAAAAAATACTATTTTTGAGTGTATTGCAATTGCTGACAAGAATATCCATAATGATATAAAAATACTTTTATTTTATTTTTGCAAATTGTGACAGATTTTATGTATTAATTAAGCAATATAGAGCTTACCGGAGCAATAGTGCTCCTCTGTTTATTTTAAGAGGTCAGTCGCCGTTTGCTACTAACAATTTTAATAGTAGCAAATTAAAATGTGATAACTCAAAATTCATATTATGATAGTGGAAATGGTTCGATATTAAGATAGCACG
This sequence comes from Carex cristatella, assembly GCA_024447775.1. Taxonomy (NCBI): domain Eukaryota; kingdom Viridiplantae; phylum Streptophyta; class Magnoliopsida; order Poales; family Cyperaceae; genus Carex; species Carex cristatella. The sequence goes on from JAJHPF010000016.1 coordinate 1,732,265, forward strand.
AAGTTGTGCAAGTATTCATATCTTGTTGTGTAAGTGTTCATATTTTGTCGAGTAAGTATTCATATCTTGTCATTCAAGTATTTATAAATCGAGATATGAATATATTAGATATAAATATTGGCAACATTTGATATAATATGTTATGTACAAATACTTGATACATGAACTATTCACACTTGTATGACGATATATGAATACTTACAATACTTGATATTAATATTTTCAAATATCATCCAATGTCACAAGGAAAATAATTGATAGAATCTGTTAGGTATATATACTTGATACATGAACTATTCACACTTGCATAACAATGTATGAATACTTTCAAACATCATCTAATGCCACAAGGAATTGCAATACTTGACATTAATATTTTCCAAAATACTTGGTATCTTAGGTATGAATACTTGCACGGCGAGATATAAATACTTGTGCGACAGACAATCCGAAAGTATGCCATCATGGATCTCATTTGAAAGAGAAAATTGTATAGAGAACATTTGTGGTTTTACATTCGTAAATTTTCTCACAAATCATCATAAATATTTACGAGATTGAACGGAGAAAAAAATCCACCTCTAAAAAGTGTAAAAGATGAGTGTGTGATGTACAGTTTTTTTTCGAAATGCTTGATATCTTAAGTATTAAATATTAGCGGAAATGCATTTCGAAAAGATGGGTGTGCACCCGTTGTAAAATCTATCAAATATTAGCGGTCTCCCACTTAATTAATGACGGAGGATAAATAGAGAAATGAAGTGGGTATAGTTAGTGCCCATCCAGCAAAACAAGCACTCCCATTTTTAAAATATATTTTTTTATTCATGATGGCATAAAAAACATTATAATAACTCGAAAATAACATTAATTAAAAAAAGTTATGAGATATTAACTTAAAAGATTAATTTGTATAATTTTGAAACTTTTTTTATTTCCCTCATTTTTGAAAACTTAAAGCAGGGCTGCCCATAATAAAATTATATACACGAAGATGTTTCTCCTATTTAAGTTTTCTTTTTCTTTATCTCGGTGCAATTTCTGAATTTGATTTTTTTTTATGATTTATGAAAAATATGAAAAAAATAACCTAAAATATTGATAATTTTTTTTATTTTAAAGTTATTGTTTACCATCTTTCATAAATCATAAAAATAATATAAAAATTCAAAAATAAGTAAAATTTAGTATTCTACAAGTTAATTATAAATTAAATTTACTAAATAATTTAGATTAAAATTTTAAATTTATACGGTAGATTTTTAAAATTCTAACACAGAATATGTTATGCTACCCAGAGCGCTTAATTCTTTAGTATTATTTACTTGCTTGAGGTTTGGGGGTGAGGTCTTTCTGTGGGGCCCATGTGACCATAGAAAGAAGAGACAGCGAAACGTGACACACCTTACCAGTCTCAACTGGTTAATCAATCGAGGGTCCCATGAATATAAAACAATTCCCTAAATTCCGCTCCCTTGCACCTATAATTAATTAGGTGTTTTATGATATATCCTTCCTATCCTTCCTTAAATTATGTTCAATTGTTCCTAATATTAATTTTTTATCATACATCGTCCAGGCTTTTGAAATTTGCAAATTTTGCACCCCCGACTAACCATAAAAAGAAATATCAAATGGCTTATAAAGAACAATGTTGTCATAATCAGACATTCAGACTACTACTTTGAGGTGCAACAATGTTAACAATTTGTAATTTTTTTTTAAATAAGATCCATATTAAAATACTTTCAGATTTTATTTACTCTAATGTTTATTTTCTTCTTAATATATAATATATAAACACTTAATATGCTAAGTATAAATACTTAAAAACTAAGTATTAATACTTAAAAGCTTATGTATAAGACTTAAAAGTATATAGAGATAAATATTTTATATATTAGATATAAATTCTTGATATGCTATCTATAAATACTAGATATTTCTTTGGATATGGTGAAAAAAATTAAATCAATGAATTTGTTAATATTTTACACTAACTAGTTCTGATTTTGTTACAAAGTTTTTTATGGAAGATTTTATCTCAAATTAAGGCCCAGCTAACACTAGCGGTATAATCTTCATGAAGAGTTGTTATGTCCGGTTTTTAAAAAGACTCAGTATATTAGGTATAAATATTTAATATGTTATATGTCAATATTTATACGTGTCAGTTGTAAATTCAATGACAATTATGTAAAACGTGGTCTCAATTAGTATTAGTTAGTTAGAGAATTTTTAAAAACATACTAACTATTATCATATTTTTCAATAAAAACTATTGAACCATTCAAATAAAAGAAAAGTATTTTTACCATTCAATTTTGCTCTCTGTGATTCTCTCCCGATCTTATGTGTGATCCACATCAGTTTTATTTGCCGAAAAGATAGAAAATCAAGCGAAAAGATAGAGAAGTGTTTCAGTACCAAAAAAATATTCCGGTTAGCAATCATTCAAAACAGAAGGCTCCATTCATTTCCCAGATTGTCTTCATTTTGAACGGATGCTAAATGTATTGTACGTTATTGAAGTTACACAGAATTGGGATAAAATATACTATATGTTATGTATGGAAATTTAGTATATAATTCAAAAATGAAAAAAAAAACCTTAATTTCAATTATATTTGAACTATCCGTTCGAATGGAAGATCACCGTACTGAACGGATCAGTTAAAAAATCTAGATCTGGAGCTCCCTCTATAAATAGAGTTAATACTCTAACTTCATATTTAAGCTAGCCGCCTCTAACTTTCAAAAGGCATTTATTATGTGTTATTGACAGCTTCCATATTTGAGAAAGCCAAAACTTTAATATATTTTTTTTATAATATCAAATCCAGCCAAAACTTTAATTTTTTTTTTTTATAATATCAAATCCACTTAACTAATCTAGTTCTAGATTTAATTGGAGTGTTAGTTCGTTGTTCTATAGTGTAGATATCTACTTTAGTGCTCTCTTCGAATAGCTTTGTGAATTCCCGCCTGTAGGGCATTAAGGGCTCACTGGTTCGAGCGTTTGTGCTCACATATATCCATAGTTGTGTGATGATCATCTTCATATAACTCTCCAACTCGAGCTTCTATGCTCAACTTTGTACATGAGTTAGGTTGTGACTTCTCATGCGTGATGGGATCACGTGTAACGAGTTGTATCATTTTTTTCATTGGGTAATAGGAAAAGGCGCACTGATGAGGTTGCGTTACCCCGAAGACGTAGGCATTATAAGACGAACTCTGCTAACATCCCGCGTATCAATCTTGCTTACTCTATTTATTTACTATATATTGTTGATTGATTGTGATTGTTTATTTTTTTTACCTACCAGGCTACCATCACAAAAAAATGTCTAAGTTACTTTATATTGTTGATTGATTCTGATTGTCTGGGACAATACTATCCATTATATTACGAGACATGGAATGACACAAGGCAATTATTGCTTAGGAATTTTGATACAGTTGGTATTTATCATATATTTCATTTGGGTAATTACAATGCATATTGCTAAGTGCTGTTTGTAATTTATGAAATCGAAAAGAGTTTCAAATTCTATTTCCATATGACATAGATCCCACAGGGTCACACCAATAAGAAATTAATTAGAAATGTTCCTTAATTTATTTGACATTTAGGGCATTACAAATAAATTGGTTTCTCCACTAAAATACGAAAAATATAATTATTTAGATTAGTTATATTTAATATAATTTAAATAAGAAAAACTTGAACTTGGCCCAATAAACAAAGCCCAATGAGTATTGGTAATTATATCTCATGTTTATTTTAAGAATTGTTTCCATAATTAAAAGTTTGCTCAAATAGTTTATCATGTTTTTTAAAAATTGTTGCGTAACATTTCTTATTTTGACCATATCTCCCTCATAATACATCTGGTTTTAGCATTCTAAATATGGATATAAAAGTTAAAAGAATGATATAGAACGTTTGCTCTTTGGAGGAAAACCTAATTCAAAACAGATCATGGTTAAAAATATAAAAGAACGTGGTGCTTAATTTAGACTACCATGTTCTAAAAACTGTTGCGCAACTTTCATATTTGGACGCATAGCGCCCTCATAAGATTTATGTTTTGGGCATTCTACATTTAGTTGGAAAGCTAACAGAAAGAGTTATAACTTTGTGCTTCTAGAGATTTTTCTAATTCGAAATAGATCATGATAAAAAAAGTAGTAGAACGTGGGGTTAATTTTGGAAATAGAATTCACATTCCTTATTTTCTTTATATAGTCTCTATCTCATTCCTTTTGAGAAGAATTCGTTTTTAGAGAGTTGAAATTTTGTTGCCAAAACTCTCTCTCCCTCTCTATCTCTTGTTTTAATCTCTCATGTGTTGAGAACCCACAAATCATAAAACTCTAAGATCTATTTCTCTCGGATAATAGAGATTAATGACTGATAAAATTACTACTCTTTAGCAAGAGGTAACTTTAGTTTATAATTAATTCCTTGGTAGATATTGTGAAAGGCTTCTATTTTGGAGCCTCATCTTGATGCAAGACGTTCTAGGTTATGCACAAATCAACCTCCAAGTCGTTGCATGGTATAATGCTTATTGATTTGGAAATTTTTTATTTGATTTCAGTTGCACATGATGTTCCTTTGGTACTTTTTTTTGTCAATTTTTTAAAATTTTATTGCTTGAAGTACCATAAAACCCAACACAAAATTATAATTGTTCATCCCATTTATAATTTTTATACAATTAATTTAAAAGATATAACTTATTAACTAAATGAAATGATAAAATATTGTATAAATAAATTTTCTCAAAATTATTAATTCAAAATTATATAAAATTTTTAATATATAAATTGTATCATAAATTGTTAAATAAAATTTTCATTGGAGTGATTTTTATAACTTTCCAACTCATTGTGCTTGTTCCTCTTAAAATCACTTAAATATAACCATCTCGGTGGAGGTGATTTTTATAACTTTCCAATCTATTGTGCTTGTTCTCTTAAATCGCTTAAATGAGTTCTATTTGAAAAAAAAAAAAATCCTATTTGTGTGATCCATTCAGCCCGTTCGATAAAGTAGACATATCATATTATATAAAATATTTGATAGCCAATGTCAAATTTTAAAAATATATATAAAATACTGAATTTTTTAAAATTATTTACCATTACAATTTTTTAAAGACAATCCTAAAATAGTAAAAAGATACATATGTCTAGCTATATATCAACATAGTTTAGAGAAAAGAAATAGTAAATCAATTTTAAAACTAGTAAAACTTAGTGTTAATTTTATAAATATTAATATATAAATTGACTTAAATAACCCGATTTAACAGAAAAACATTTTTTTAATTCGTTAGTACTTAGAAGGAATTTCTAACGGTACTATTTAACAAATTAAATTCTGAAATCTCACGTGCCATTGTCAATTTTAAATCTATAATCAAGATTTTGAAGAGCTAATAATTAAAAGTGAAAACTAAATAAGTGGACACATATCTCAAGGCAGCTTGGAAAGCATATATTCTCTTGAGAACCTTTGTCTTCTTGTGCAAACAGCTTTTAAAAACATAAACCCAATGCGGGCTCCTCTTTTTATGGGACTCACTAGTCACTAGGCATGCATGGCCACTCTTTTATTTTATTTATAATTTATATACGCTTCTCTTTCTATTTGTTTATTTTCTGTCTAAGTTCTTTAAATTTTAATTCTAGCTCTGTATATGTTGGTATTGGTCGAAACAAGGAATATATGGTCCAAGAAAATAAATAGTAATAAATGCATCTTTATTCAATCCAATCAATGTGATATGAATATATCTCAGACCCCTATCATCACAATAATCATGCATGCATGATTTGGTGTTACAATGATTTCACACTCCATAGCTTCAATAAATTGCTCATTAATTTCACCTTTTCTATCCTATTAAAGTACTAAAAGCAAATTCAGATTTCAGGGTCTAAATTAATTTCAGATGCTAGCAATTCTTTCATAGTGTTGCATTAAAGACAAGGTTGTCAAATTTTAATACGAAATTATTTACTAGCTCATTTTTTTAAAAGGTACTATTTTGAGAGCATTATTTTGATTATTAAGAGCTGAGAGGATTTTTTATTTACACCAAATTTGTTCATAAACTCTATGTTTCTTATATTTGCACAATCGATTGATGCACAACATATTTAATGAATGAAGAAATATACGAGAAAAAAGAATATTGTTATAAGATAAAAAATACATACCAATAGAAAAGTCCAAAGGTCGTTTTTTTATGATCCATCCAAATTAATAACATATATATGCTATTTGCATTATTTGCTCATCTTAGATAATAATACTTGGTGATCGTATATACGTGTGCTCCTGCCAATAAAGTTGTAGAAGATTGAAAAGAATAAGAAGATTAAGAACTACATGGATATTTCCGAATTTAATTTTGAAAAATTGATGATTTGGATGTATATAACATTGGATTTATGAGATTTTAGTTTCGCTCTAAAAAAAAATCTAGAATGTAACAATTACTCTTACTTAAATATAACATATTGAAAATAAATTTTAATGATGATTTAGCATCTTGATTCTCTGTCAGACATATGGCCATAAAAATATGAACGTATCAGTCAATTCTTCATTTCTTCTTGTGTATTTTTTTATTTTACATTGTAATATATTTTTATAAAGTTGCGCATTAGTTGTTTCCTTTTGAGGTTTTTTTTTTTTAGGGAAAATTGGTTATTTGTCACTCCAAAACCTTTAAATTTGAAAAATATCATCACAAAACTATAAATCTGAAAAATGTCATTCTAAACTTAGTTAATTCTTAAATTTTCCACAAATACACAATTTTTATACTTTTTATTAAAAATTAACTGAAAAATACAGTTTTGAGATACATATTTATGTATTTCCCTTTATACCCTTTATACCCTTCAGACACCTCATTATACGTATCTCAAAACTATATTTTTCAGTTAATTTTTAATAAAAAATATAAAAATTGTGTATTTGTGGCAAATTTAAGAATTAACTAAGTTTAGAGTGACATTTTTCAGATTTATAGTTTTGTGATGACATTTTTCATATTTGAAGGTTTTGGAGTGACAAATAATCAATTATGGACTGAAATGCTACTAAAAGCATATTAGCTGGATATATATAGAGATGTGCTAACTTGCTTTGTGAATTAAAGTCGATGCTTTACTTCTCATTCATATCTTTATTTTTAAAGTTCAAATAGTCGATTCGAACCTTCCAACATGATCTTCATATTAAATGTGCTTGGAGGCCAAATTTAATATTTTTTAAAATGGTTTACTATTTGTTTAGAAATTTTGAATATCATTGTTTTAAATGTATTTTTAAGCCAAAAGAGGCCATATTTCAAAAATCATAAAAAATAGTTAAAATTTTACAAAAAAAAAAATAGTAAAATTGGTATTCTACATGTTTATTATATAACCAATTGATTGATCTACTTTGGTTGGCGTTTCGAACATCAGATATTAAGCACTTCGGTCCAAGTGCTTCGGGAAGCAATTTAGCTGGACTCTATATATGAATATATATATATATATATATATATTGAGAGAGAGATCTAGGCGGCTAAGTTAATAGTGGTATGATCAAGGTCATGGTATTTTGGTAATTTAAAGTTCAAAAAGTTGATATTTTTTTTATTTTTCTATGAAGAAGGCTATATCATAATTTCTGATTTCAACAATCTTAAAAAAAAATATTGTTCCCTCAGCAAATTTAATGCAATAATTGACGTATATATGTAGCAGGCAAGACTTTCATGGATGTTGATATCTCTTTATTTTTCTATTATTCATTGTTTTCAACTTTAAACATAATCATTAAAAACTTGAAAATGTCTCTATCAATAATTCAGAGGGAGAACTAGATTTTGACAAAGAGGGTTGACCAATTGACTAAACACAGAGTGATGGGGATTGAAGAAGAAAAAATAAAGTTCATTTCTTTGTGTGCGTGAGAGAGAGATTAGATAGAGAGGTAGAGAGAGAGAGAGAGAGAGATGCCTTGATGGTCCTTAAAGGTGATTCAAATCATGGCAGGGGAGGTGATTTGCTTTAGGTCATGTGATTTAAGAGAACCTCTTGTCAGTTAATAAAAAAATGAGATGCTGATCTGATCTGATATCTTATAATATATATATTTTTTTAGATGCCATGAATGAATATATAATATATTATTGGCTGTGCTCGGCTTTCTCTTTTTCTATCAAGATGCCATTCACTTATAATTGGATCCTTACATTACATGGGCTGGATCAGATGGAAGCATGCAGTCCATGATTGACAGCCGCATGATCTAACAAATCATTTTCACTATCTTCCATCAGATGACAATTAATATCAAATGACTTAGCAATTTTCAATTATATGTTTTTGTTTTAATTTATTTACGGACAAATTAATGGGACCTAGCAAAGATTCGAAAGATGGAGCAATTTGATTTAATCATTTAATGGACAAAAATAAAAGAGGGACTCATCTTAATTGCTCTTACAAACTTTCTATGCGAAATTCAACAAATACTCCTTAATTTTTAAATTTGATGGAAATAATCTCTTCGATTGAAATTTACCTTACTTGTATTTTGTTAACAACAACGTAATAATTTGACAGAACAAAATAAAAATATCCTTTGAGTTGTCGATATATTTTGTTTGTGATCGACGAGTCTTATTTTAAGACAAGAATATAAATATTAACATTATTCAAATAAAAAGTTGATTATCCTAACTGTAATTGACATTGACCAGTGGAGGGATAATAATAAAATAATTCTACTACTAATGAAAGGAAGTGTATTATTCTATTCTTGTAGTTTATTATATCATCGATCTTTAGTAATTACGTACACTGAACAATCAATATGTATATTTCAAATTATTCTAATGCAATAATATAATAATAATTTAATATCCCATAGTCGTGTGGCTGTCAAATTTAACTGTTTCACACAGGCTTAATTATTTTTCATTGTTGGTTGATGCATGGAAAAAATTAAATTACAAACGGTTTTTTATCCTCAAAAGTTAAAGGAATAAACAAATATTAAAAAAAAAAAAGTGCTGGGAAGAGCATGTATGATAATTAATGTGCTGGTTGTAGGGTCTACATGATATTTTAAATGTTTTGCAATGGCTACAGATCAAAATTTGCTTATTTTTTATTTTGAATTTATTAGAAAGATCCTGTAGGATTAATCTACGTTGTATAACGTTTGATGGATTAGAGTATAGAACTATAGATACATTTCCCAAAGATGTAGCTCGTGTACTTGTGTGCATGTATTTTGATGATACTAAATTTATTGATTCCCCTTCCAAGTGACAAAGATATAAACCATCTGTCATTCAGACGATATGTCTGGTTGAGAAAGAGAGAGAGAGGTATCATTACCTTTTTCTGGTGCGCATGTGTGTTGAAGTGGAAACAAAAAACCTTGTGGGATGAGAGAGAAAGAGCAACATCTTTAATAAGGGCAAAGCTAGATACCGAAAGGATATATATAATCATCTCCGTGTAATTGCTGGATGCCAAGCTCACAAAACGGCCAACATCCATATATACAAAACTAGAGATAGAGAGAGAGAGATAGCGTGAGTGAGTGATCTTTAGAAATAATTCTCAGTGAATATATTAAGAGAGAGAGAGAGAGAGAGAGAGAGAGGGTTCTTTAACGACACAACACATCTCATCTCATCTCAAGAAAGGTGGAGGAAAAAGGGTTGACACCTCTTACGGTGGGCTTCTACATCCTCTCACTTTGCTTCTTTTGGATCTTGAAAGAAAGAAAGCAAACAAGGCAAACAAAAAAGCTCATTTTTCTCTACCTTTTAGACTAGCTAGCTTTCATCTCGGGAGACTCGATCAACTCAAGCGCCTTTCCTAATATAATTATATAATATATATTATTATATAAGTTGCTAATCTAGATGGCAATGATGCCATCTCCAGACCTTGATCACTCTCACCCAGATTTTCATGATCTCAACTGGTGCATTTCTTCTTCCTTGTCTGCTCATGAATGGATCAACCAATCTCTAATGTGAGCTTCTTATATCATTTTTATGTGCATATACACTGCCCTTTCTTTTCCAAAAAAAAAAAAAAAAAAAGAATGACACACTTATCTCTCTCTCTCTCTCTCTATATATATATATACACACCCTATAGTTTTGCATCTTTCCACAACAGTAGTTATACTTCCTTCAGTTTCCATAGAGAGAGAGAGAACTTGTATTAATATTTTTGTGCTTGTTAGGTCTGGCCTACATGCATATATATATTGATTCCTACAATTTATCAAGTCCTGACTATTAGGTTAGTTGTGCCTTTTTTTTGCTTCATTATTTGTAAACAGAAGAAGGCAAAGCATTAGTTTATTTTATTTTACGTTTTATTTTATAAATTGTTTTTTGAGTCAGAAGACTAAGATACTCGCTCCTGTCTAATTCCTAGGATTTGGAATTTTGCTGCGTTTATATTTGTTTGTTACCTCTGTTGTCCTTATATAACTTCTCGGGATTTGGAGCCCAAGATAAAAAAAAACCATGATTTATTAGTTTGCTAATTTAGGTTGCATAATAAATGTCTAATTTTTTTTTTAATAAATTTTCAATTTTCTTCTATAATAATTCACATCATAGCTCACTAAAAAATCTTTAATTCTCATTAATTTACTTATTGACGAAGAAAGAATTTAATTTTCATAACGATAATACCTTTCCTTACCTTTTGTTTAATTTGTTTACAGAAACTACAATGATGAGACTTCAAATTACAATGAGCATTTGAGAGGGTTGTTCAATGAAAAGGAAATTAGAGCAAGTAACAACCGTATACAAGCTCCATCTCTTAGCCAAGTGATGGCACAAGATAATGTAGGGTTTCCTGGCACCATCATCCAAGATTACAACAACCATGGTAATGTTTACTTGCCCAAGATCAAGGAGGAGCTTTCGCAACAAACCCTACCAAGGCTCTCCGGCGGTGTTCATGAACACTACCGAATGATGATAGATGAAAAACTCCTTGCAAGAGCACTTCAAAACAACCTATTGCTACCTTCCACCACTCAAGATCTCATCCCGAACAATTCTGATTACGCAAACTTTCAAAGCGGAGACAATAACTACAACATGGTGTTACCGACCGTGAACGTGAATCTTTCTTCATGTAATTGGTATTCGCATCCGGTGCCTCTTCCTGGTACTTTGGATATGGATCTTCTTCATGCTTTTGATGGTTTAAATGCTTCAAGATTGAATTTTATGCCAAGTGTGAGAGAAGATGCTGCCTTTGGATTAGGGCCTACCGGTACTCTGATGCAACAACTTCTTGTTCAAGGCATATGCACCAACCAACCAAAGGTAAATTTAATTCTAAATATATTGTACTTATTAAAACATTTTAGACACAACAAAGCGCGCCGCGCCCCTTCATAATCAAGATTACAAATTAACAAATCAAGGGCAATTATGATCATATATTGCTGTTCTACAACTACAAGTGATTATATATAGAATGCCTGAACTGCATTAGCTACTACACACCATGCATATATACTAGTATATATAGGATAGAAAATTACAGCAATCATGAAACAAATCAATTATTATAATGTTCGATTAAGCACGTACTCTAGTCGATCGGGATAAATAAACACCATGTGCTGCATTATATATTCCTTTACTTTCTAGTTGAAGATTGTTCTTATTTTTTATTAGGTAATTAAATACACATTAATAGTACTGAAATTAATTAATGTTATAAATATATATAGGATCGTGGCATTTTAATTATTTCCGTGCATGCATATACATCTATGATGAGTAAGGCTTAAAATGGATGCTAGATCAGGTAGTAGGTACAGAATGACATATATATTGTCTGGTATACAAGTTCAACAACCTTATTTAAATTGTACAAAAATGTCTGTCTATATGTTGGCACTATGGCAAACATGGTTTGGCTAAACTACAAATGAAAAGACCCGCCTATATTTGGCTTTACTTTTAGTACAAGCTAGCTAGCTAGTATATACCATCTCTCATCTCTCACAAGTTAGAATATATATGTTTTCATGTGATCATATATCCTAGCTGATATCTTTTACTGTAATAATATTACCTTAAATAAACTGCTTTAGATCGATGTTATAATCTCACATCTACACGTGATCCATCAAATTAATGTCTATTCTCCAGGAAAAAACGAAGCTAGAGCATGTCTTCTAATGGTGAGAACAACAAAAAAGTATATGTTTCATAAAAAAAAAAAAGTATATATAGTAAAACGGTAACCTATTTAATAGTGAGTGACACATTATGTATATTGATTATTTTCGCTTTCAGCAATGATATTGATCGATGCGCATCATTTTAGCTTTATTTATAATTTTCCCACATCATGCTAACTTTATTTATTTCGACTTGGACCAAAGCACTAAACCACAAAAAGCACACAGCCTTTTCTCAGCTTTATGACTGACATTACTCAGATATCTTTACTAGAATTATGTACATACATATATGAAAATTAATTAACAAATTAAATCAGCATTATAAAATATAGTTTGAAATATATATATATATATATTTTTTTTATTAGGTACCATCGTTACTGAGTGGAGTTGCAGGAAAAAGAGGAGTAAACAATAATAGCATTTTGGAAAACAGAACATCTCAATCTCATCAAGATATCCCAAGAAAATCACGGTTGGAGCCACGCTCTCCTCCCTTCTCGTCTTTTAAGGTAATTTAATTAATTGAGGTTTTATCAATTATATATTAATTATATATAACAAGCCTTTACATCTATCGTTAATTATATTTATCAAGAAATGATGCACTTGCAGCACTTCTTTGTACCATTTTCTTCAACGGTATGAATATACCTTCTTAATTAGGAAAACTATATCTTGTTCTGCTAAAAGATTGGTATATATATTGCCTTGATTAATATTAATTCTTCGAGTAATATATAGAAACCTCAAGATAGTACCTAGCTAGCTAATAGCTATCATCATTTTTTCTTGTCATTAATTAATAATTTGTACTCTCTCTCAATTCTCAATTGAGACTTTCTCTGATGAAACTCGTATTTATTTTTCTTTTCTTTTTTGTAAAATTGGAAAATATGTAAAGGTAAGGAAGGAAAAACTGGGGGATAGAATTGCAGCTCTTCAACAACTGGTTGCTCCCTTTGGGAAGGTATATTTAGTTTCATTTTCATTTATTTTTTAAATGTTTTTTTAGTTTGTATTGGATGTTTATAGCGGATCTAATTTTAATGGTAACATTAATTTAACTGTTAATCATATCAATGAGATATCTAATGCCAATGATTTTGGTGTCATATCGTTGCCAATAAAATTAAATATCAATTACAATTTTTCAAATTAACTTTTACATATCAAAATTAGTTGATTGGATAATTTATACATATTATATTGCTTTATTTGAGTATCCATATATGAAGAGCTAATAAAAATCAAACGGTCCAAATTTTAGGGATTTAATCCCCTCTTGATGACTATATATAAACACCTTACGATTTTATATATGCATGTAATTGAGATTATTTAAAACTAACTAACGGTTTTATTATGTCAAATTAAATATAATACAAAAAATTGGCACTGTTTGACATCAATTAATGAACACTGACATTGGGTCCCTTCTTTAATTAATAATTGTTTCCAACAATACATATATACTACTACTTAACTTGCAGTTTTCTTTAACTTTGTCATCTTCCCTTTTCAATTCTAAAATCCTAAAACCTGTATTTATATATATATATATATTGTTAGTGGGAATCCATCAAACTGTAGATTTTTTGGGAAGTTGCAACTTGTGCAATTAATTATAGTTTGTTATATAGCATCTTATTATTTGTGACACTTGGGCTAATTGTATCTTAATTAAATAAATAAACCTGCTGGCCTACAATAAGTTGAGAAAAATAATTGTTGAGTAAAATATGAATATATTTATGTTTTCAGACGGATACAGCATCCGTACTAATGGAGGCCATTGGATACATAAAATTTCTCCAGGACCAAGTGGAGGTATGACCCATTGCCCCATCATCTCTGATCTCTCTCCCTCTCATCTCATGTGCTTGCATTTCACTTTAATTATAAGCCTGGAGGCTGGACCAGATCATGCAATTATATATGTATCCAAATATTAATAATAATAATAATAAATCATGAAGAAATCCAGCAGGGAGTGTTTAGAAACACCTTTCCTTCATAACACTGTTGAATTTTCATGATTTGAGACAACCAGTGTTCTCTTAATTAATAATTAGGTAGTACACACATGCATGATGCCATGATTCATTCAGCCTTCTTCATATATCAGTCTGCTGCGCGCTAGTGTTAGGTCTAGAGTACATCAGTACATGCATGTGTCTACTGTCCCAACTTTCAACAATCTCCTTTAATTTCCACAAAATTATCTTCTTCTTTTTTTTTTCTTTTTCTTTTTTCCTTTCATCACTTATTGGTGGCATATATTGCACCACCAGTTACGTACTCGTCCAAGACTACACCTGAAAACCAACAACATTTTTTTTTCTATTTTATTTATTTATTATTAATATTTTGCAGACACTAAGTGTACCTTACTTGAGGTCATCACCTAAAAGTAAGAAGCAAAGAACAAGTCAAGAGGTATGAATTTTTCTATTTTGTTGAACCTACCTTTATAATTAATTAAATTAATGGTTGGTCTGGCTGTTTTAGTAATACTATAGTTAATTAATTATTCCATGCAGGAAGCAAGTGAATTAGAGAAAGAAGAAGCAAAGCTGGACTTGAGAAGCAGAGGCCTTTGTTTGGTGCCTTTATCGTGCACATCATATGTCACAAACGAAAATGGAGGTGTCTGGTCTTCTCCGAACTTTGGAGGAAGCATCTGAGATTTAATTGAATTGATATATATTATATAATATAATGTACTAGATGTGGTTTCACTTTGAAAATCAGTACTCACCACTTCAATTTTTATGTGGTTTATTTAGTACTAGAAGTTGGGATTAGGGTTGCAATTAATACTTATGGATGAATTTACAAAGAGTAAAATTAGATTTTAATTGCGGATTATAAAGTTTGATGGTCTTTTGTAAAATTAATTAGTTGGGAGAATAATTTTTCATTTGTAATTTTGAACATTGCCCTCCCATGGAAATTAGTTCTTGTTTTTGTAAAAATTCTTTATGCTACTAGAAATTTGTTCATGGACTCAAATGCATAAGAAGGATTATACTCTGGATAGTTTGAATTGGCTGAGCAACAGAGCATTTTTTGAAAATACCATCACTTTGGCATCAAGTGAATTTTTTTTTTTTTTTTTGAAATCATGAGTTGGAGGTCAACCATCCAACACACTTTCAAATTTTTATGTATATTATAGAAGATTTATCTATTTTGTGGATTTCGAACTAATGATCTCTCACATAAAAGCCATACGCCTTTGCTACTAGACCAAAGACAAGTTCTTAAGTAAAATTATTTTGATTGACATTAATTAATTGGTAGCTGCAATTTATTAGAGGGACATATATATAGTTTCGTTTTATGAGAGATTTAGGGTGCTTATGTTGCTGACAAATAATTTTAGAGAGTGGCTAATATAAAATCAATTGTTTCTGAGATTTCGTGTAACTAAGTCGTTTTTCAATTTTCAAAGTCCAAAAAGTTCATCCAAACCATTAGATGCGACCTCTATATACAAAAAGTCGATCCAACCCATAAAATTGCATTCAATAGTACCAGCCTTCCCGATATGGAAAGGTGTTTGGCCACCTCCGGCCAACCGATTATTAAACCTCTGAATTAACGACAACCCTAGGTATGTAATTGGGAAGGCCCCTAATTCACAACCTAGTATATTTGCAAGCCGTGTTGCCAATTGTTGATCCTCCTGTGTTAGGATTAATTCCGACTTGTGCATATTAGCCGCTAGTCCTGAGATTGACTCAAATACAATTAATCTGATTTTCAGCATTTGTATATATTGTTCTTCAGGTTTAACAATGAATAATGCATCATCTGCTTAGAGCAAAACTGGTTTCATGTTAGAAAAAGGAGGCCGAATTGTATCTGTCACTGTGAGTTTATTGAACCACCTTGTTATGAAATCCATCACCACTATGAACAAAAATAGCGACAACGGGTCCCTTTAACGCACTTCCTGTCTCAACTTTATAATTTTTCCCAGCAGACCGTTGACAATGACCTGAGAGGATCTTTCTAAAACTGAGTGTTGCACCCACTGCACATAATTGTTTCGGAAATCCTAACTCTTTCAAAATTCTCAAAAGGAATTCTCATCCTAATGTGTCAAACGTCTTATGAATATCTGCCTTAAAAATTGCTAACAGTTTCTTATTGACTGTGACATGCGTCAAGAGCTGTAATGAACCCTTCTGTGATATTTCTGTCTTTAATGAATCTTGTTTGCGCACAATCTACCAATTCTGAAATGCTGCCCTAGACTTTGTTAGCTCCCACCCAAACATACCCTCCTATTGAGTGCGTATCCTCTGAATATCTCAATTTTTGCGTGACCGAACGTGTCCGGTGTCTATTTGGGGAAACGTAGGGACCAGTATTATTTGAGCTTTGAGATTCGTGCAAAAGGTATTTGAACGATTTAGATATTCCAAAAAGTCATGCAAAGTTTGAGATATCTCAGAGGATGCGAATTCCCTCCTATTAGTAACCCCTTGATCCTGAATTCAGCATTCACTCAAAAAAAAAAATCCTGAATTCAGCATTCACTCAAAAAAAAAAATCCTGAATTCAGCTCCAGCGCAATACCTAAAGAGTAAAATGAGATCTGACTCGTCAGTTTTAATCTGACATGAATCTCAAAATAGACCCCTGTATCTAAATATGCACTGAGTTGCAATCGCTCGGCTGAGAGCTCACCGTACTAGGTCAGTAAGCATCTGGAAGGATACGGATTCAGTCCGGTCCATTGCCTATTAAATTTGATGGGCTCCGGGCCCATACCCAAATTTGGAGAACCCATTTTTACAGAACAGTTTTCAGTGCGTACAGAGTTCGAATTTTTGATGGACTAAAATACCCCTGCTCATCAGCGTTCGAATTTTACAGAGTAAATCTTCTGCCTTTGATGTAGGGGTATTTTGGTCCATCAAAAAGTCGAACTCTGTACGCACTAAAAACTGCTCTGTAAAAATGGGTTCCCCAAATTTGAGGAGTTGGTGGAGCAAAAATAGGCGGGATTTGAGAACTAACCCCGATCCGAATCCGACCCATCTCATCTCTCTCATCTCTCTCAAAACTAAAACCCTAAATCCTAATTGCTCTCTCTTTACCCCTCAGATGTTCTCGCTCAAGTTACTCTCTCAAAGCAGCTTTTATCTCAAGGTCTCCTCCATCTCCCCAAAACTAATTTCGCTTTTTTACTGTCTTTAATTGTTGAAGCTCCAGACCTTTTTTTTTCAGGCCCCTCAAACCCAAATTGCAACTTTATACAACACAAATCATTTCTCTTTTATAAGAAATATTACCAAACCCGTATCAACAATGGCTTCTCACATCAATTCAACAAGCGTGACCCTACCAAATGGTGCACTCAGACCCTACCAAGTGGTCGTTGCCGCAACCCCGGAAATGGGTATTGGCAAAGAAGGTAAACTCCCATGGAAGCTCCCATCTGACCTCAAGTTCTTTAAAGAAATTACCATTTCAACCTCGGATCCAAATAAGAAAAATGCTGTTATAATGGGAAGGAAGACTTGGGAGAGCATCCCGTCACAATACAGGCCGTTACCGGGTCGATTGAATGTCGTCTTGACCCGATCCGGTAGTTTTGATATAGCCACCTTGGAGAATGTGGTTAGTTGTGGAAGCATGGGGTCAGCACTTGAATTATTGGGTTCCACACCTTATTGTTTCTCAATTGAGAAAATTTTTGTCATAGGAGGCGGCCAAATTTTAAGGTGTGTATTTGATCCTTGCAATTACTTGTTTATTGTAATTATAAATTCACTTGCATGTGTGCCTTAAATTTGTTTGGTACCTAGAGGTACCAGAAATTTACTGGTATGGTATACTGGATAGTACACCTGAGTGCTCAAATGAAACGAAAGGGTTATAAAAGCACAATGCAGATTTCGAAAACAAATCAGAAACTCAATTTCATGTTTTTTGTACCATTGCAGTTAAAGTTGACTTTATTGCTCTATTATTTATACAAAATATTATTCCAGGGAGTCTCTCAATGCATCTGAGTGTGAGGCGATTCACCTCACAGATATCAATGCACCAATTGAATGTGATACATTCATCCCTCCCATTGACTCGTCAGTATTTCAACCGTGGTATTCTTCATTTCCACTACAAGAAAATGGCATTTGCTATTCTTTCGTGACATATGTGCGCGTACGAAATAATAATGAAAACAGTAATGGCGACTTAAAACAGGACAAATTTGAGGTGGATAATTTTTTATTTCTTCCCAAATTAGTTTATGAAAGGCATCAGGAATTTTTGTACCTTGGACTTGTCGAGGATATAATAAAGAACGGGGCTTCAAAAAATGATCGTACTGGCACAGGGACATTATCCAAATTCGGTTGCCAGGTAAGTGGCCATATACTAATTTTCAATGTAATTTGTTTTTATTCTTTTATTTAGTTAAGATATAATATTATTGTTTGTTTATTGATATCCTGCAGATGAGGTTCAATTTAAGGAGGTCATTTCCCTTGCTAACTACTAAGGTATGGCTTATTTTAGAATCTATCATGAGTAGAGATTGAATAACATGTTATAGATTACTGGTGTTCAAACAACAACCAAGTCTTTAGTCCCAAACAAGTTGGGATAGGCTAGAAATGAAACCCAATCGTTGTCAATAGTGCTAATGAAATAGATTGTTGATACTTTATTATGGAACTTTAGAGGATATTAGTGCTAATGATAACAGATTATTCTTATTTTTTAATCTTTTAGAAGGTTTTTGTGCTACTAAAAGTACGTAATTATATTCTCTTGTGGATTTCTAGAGGGTTTTCTGGCGTGGTGTGGTGGAAGAGCTTCTCTGGTTCATCAGTGGTTCTACTAATGCAAAGGTAATCCTACAGTATAGGCATGGTCTATCTTATCCATATATCATGTATATAAAACATGATGTTATTTGGTTTATGCTTCACTGAACATCAAATGACTTGAAATTTCAATAGGTTTAAATCTTAGTACTTGATGCATGATCAAACAATACTTAAATTGCATGATATTTGATTTTTAGGCTATCTAGATATCCAATAACATGCCTATAATTTACTCTTCAATTTTCAATTCTATTTGAATTTATTCGAAAATCCACTGTCAAGATTGTCAAAACAACCATTGTCAACTGATCCCTCATATTTAAAAACGATACATATGTATAACAGTCTAGTTTTATCTTATTCTCTAAGCTCACTTTTTTTGCTTTTTTTTTATTTTTATTTAATGATGTTCTCCCAGGTATTACAGGAAAAAGGAATACATATATGGGATGGTAATGCTTCAAGAGAATACCTTGACAGGTAATCACTGCACACCCCCTACTGAAAGAGGGCAAAGAAATCAAATCCTTCATCGCCCACTTATTATAATTTTTATTTTTTTTTAATTCTGACTTGGATCTAAATATGAGCTTCTGTCAGTATTGGATTAGCTCACAGGGAAGAAGGTGACTTGGGTCCGATTTATGGTTTCCAGTGGAGACATTTTGGTGCCCGGTAAACTCCATCACTATTTTTTTCTGTAATTTATTTCTTCTTTTTAAAATTTGGCGTCTATATCAGCACTTATTTTGTAAGAAATTATTTAGTATTTTTGAGAGTAGAACTAGGGTGTTCTTAAGTTCACCAAACCCCTTTGTGAACTCAACTCTAAAATGACGAATCGGAACTGTTGAAACCCATCTACTTTATGAGTGGTGTGTCTACATGCAAAAATATTAAACTTTCGAATTAATTTAAGTATAAAGTCAAGGGGTCAAAATTAGAAGGTTTATAGATTAATTTTAATGCATTCATTTTTTAAAAAAAATTTTAACACTAGACTCTATACAAAATTAATTCGAAAATTTAAAATTTTCGCATATATATGCATCACTCGTAAGATAGATAAGTTTCAACGTTTGGATTCGTCATTTGAAGACAATGTGATAGGTTTTACAGTTGAGTTCACAAAGAGGCTTGGTAAACTTAAGAACACCCTAGTTCCACTCTTTTGAGAGTATAGGCAAATAAAATCTTGTTTTATTTCTGGCAACAGATACACAGACATGCATGCAGATTATACAGGAAAAGGATTCGACCAATTGAAAGATGTGATTGATAAGATAAAGAATAAACCTGATGATCGTCGTATTATTCTCTCTGCTTGGAATCCTTCAGATCTCCAACAAGTGGCACTTCCACCGTGCCACATGTTCGCTCAAGTTAGCATCTCTTCATTCGTTTATATAAGCAAAAATATAATTTCTACTGATTGTATTGATGTTTTGGGCATGACTTCCTCCTGGTGAAGTATTTAATCAGATAACACGAAAAGATATATTATTAAGGCAAGGGTATGTTTGTAAATTCATATTGCAGTTCTATGTGGATAATGGTGAGCTGTCATGCCAGATGTACCAAAGGTCAGCTGACATGGGGTTAGGTGTGCCTTTCAACATTGCCTCGTATTCTCTCCTGACATACATGATTGCCCAAGTGTGTGGTATGTTACTGTTGCCTTTGTTTTGCACATATGCGCTTTGGTCCCCGAAATTCCCAGCTGTTATATTTTCTTCAATTTGTATATCTACAGGTCTCAAGCCGGGGGATTTTGTGCATGTAATAGGGGATGCGCATGTTTATAGAACACATGTCAAACCTCTAGAGGAGCAAATTCTGAAGCAACCCAAACCGTTCCCTGTAAATAATTCTTTTTTCTCCCTTACGATAAATGTTTTTTTGGTACTTGAATGAAACAAAAAGGGAAAAGATGAACAAAATACTTTTCATTGCAATAAATAAACAGAAATTAGAAGGAAAAAAAATTATGAAGTTGCAGTTACCAACATTTTAGTCTGATACTATTTGGTACTGGTTTCTTTTGAGTGGATTTATTTCACCCTTGCTGGTACCAGCAACGAAGAGCAATTGCAGTAGTATAATATGCAATTAATGTGTTGAGTTTTGTAGATTTTGAAGATAAACCCTCTGAAGAATGATATAGATTCGTTTGAGGCATCTGATTTTAAGCTTGGTGGGTATCACCCCCACAACAAAATAGAAATGAAAATGGCTGTCTAAGTAATTCATCAGTATCTTTATAGAGGTAAAATCCTGATCTCCAACACTTCTCCTTTGTTCTCAGGGATTAATCTTATTCCAAATTTTGTGCATTATTCCCTTAAGTTAGTGTTTAATGTAACTCCCTATTTATCAGGAATGGTGGCTTAAACAATATGAGGGAGCTTATTTTATGCCGAATAGTGATTTAAACAAGCCCATGCACTCCACTTTTTTTTTGAGATGTGTAACAGTTTGTTTTTAGGAAGATAAAATTAAATTCTACTTTCCATGCCAATTAACTCCTTGAGTTTTGAGTTCATCATGGCAGTATGTTAGAATTAGCATGGGGTTAATATAAACTCTTTTGGAGTGGTTTTTGAATTTGCAAAAAAAAAAAAAAAAAATTCCTCGTTTGAAGAAGTCAGCTTGGCGTTAATATAACTCTTTTTTTTTTTTTTACAAAATTAAAAGATGAATTGTAACATGAATGTTGGAAACTGTTTCATGCACTTAGATGACTGAATTTGTCTGAGAAGATTTGCATGCTTGAGTAAATCCTCAAGGAAAAAAAAAAGAATACAAGAGAAGATCAATCAACAGTTTTGACCAGTGAATAAAATTATACAATAGTGTCATGCAATTTAACAACTCACATAACACAGCAGCCTGTTTGGCAATATTCGTCGACCACAACTGGTCGTTGGTAAGACACAGGAACATACATACAATTTGGCAACACTATCTTTTGTTCTTCTTTCTTCTTGTCTTCCTCTTTTTTCTTTTCTTCGGGTTTTTTATCCCCGTTTTTCTTTTCTTCTGGTTTTGGTGGTGGACCGACGCTTACAATATCTGCCCATTTTGCTGTCTTTCTTGCACGAGTGACCACATCTACTGGGTCTGCATTTCCCGTCACAGCTATGGTGCTCTTTTCTGAATTTACCTCGATTTTATCTATGCCTTCAATGTTATGTACAGATTTTAGCAGGGGATAAATCCAGTATATTTACTAGAGTTAAAGAATGTGTTAAGATTGCTTGTTTTCACGAACCCTTAGGTTTATGTACTGACAGAATCGTCCAGTTTAATAAACCAAAAGATTAGAAAATTAAACGAAACAAATCTTCAGAAATTAATAAAAGCGGTTATTCTTTATCTTTTGAATTTGGTCAGTTATAGCAGCCATCTCTTGGTACTTTATTTATAGGAAGAAAGAATTTAATTACCTTGTAAATCTGCAATGGCTTTAATGACCTTTCGTTTGGCTTTTGGGGTGGAGGTATCAACCTTAATCTCTGTTCTCTTTGCCATGTAAAAGCTTAACAAACTGTGAGTAGGTTGAGTTCTTAAAACTCTGAAGCAGAAGAGAGGTTGAAAAAGATTTATACCCCAGAAAAAGACATGATAGTCGGCCTTCAATATTTTTTGGTTGATGCTCTCTGTGAAACCTTGTTATATACAACCACTTGGCCATGTCTAAGTAATATGTTATAAAGAAGTCCGGCTAGTATGACATCAGTGTCATATGACACCACTCCAAAATTGATTGGATATAGTTCAAACAACTAATCCAAACCGTACAAACCGATTTACTTTATGAGTGATGTATTTACATGTAATTTTTTTTTTTTATATTTTCGAATTATTTTAGTATCAAATCAAGCGGTCAAAAATGTTGAAAAATGAATGCATTAAAATTAACTTAAAAACTCACACATTTGACCGCTTGACTTGATACTAAATAAATTCGAAAAATTATAAAATTTTGCATGTAACGTACAACTAATGAAGTAGATCAGTTTGAATGGTTTGGATTCACCGTTGGAAGTCGATTCAGTAGATTTTGCAGTTGGTGTTATATAGACTAAAATGACACTAATGTTATACTAGCCGGACTCGTTATAAAGCCCCTTCTTTTGACTTGGTGACATGCATTGCTATTGTTGTTTTGCTGAAAACTGAAAATTAGTCAACTAAGCAAGTGATGTAATGCTTAATTGAGTACTTGAGTTCTATTTAAAATCCACTTTTTCCAACTTGCAAAAGTTTCCACAACATTGTTTTGGCCACAGGACCAATTAATCTGGAAAAATACTAACCTAAACTATAAACTATTCAATACAATATCAATCAAAACAGGAACCATCAAATAATTTATGGAGTAGGAGGTTTGTCAAGTAGGATTGATGATTGATTGAAGATTGGGATATCTTAAACTGGACATAAAATAAACACATTTTCTTCAAAAAATATTAACTTGGGGTTCTTTTATTAATACAAGTGACGTGATACCACCTAATGTTAACTAAATCTCCTAGTCCCACCTAAATATTAAATCAACGCAGATCAAATTCGATTTGATAGCCATCTTAAATTTGATCTTATCACTTGGTCGACAATCTGAGATAATAAACTGTAGTTTTTAAATATTCTTAGGCGTATTTTTGGTTTCTTCGAATTTTTTTGGCTAAGTTACACTGTGTAACTTACACATAATAATGTTCTTCTCTTGCCACAAGGTAAGTTGTTTCTCTCACTAGCATACACATTTAGATGGCGCATCACCAGTGCACCCTCAAATCAACCTCACTTCCATCTAATTCTAGCATATGAATCCGCAGAAATGAAAAATGAAATTATTTTTAACATTTGTGGAGCACCAAAATGTATGTACGAACTAATGATTTGTGTACAACAACCCAATCAAAATTAAGATTTCTATAATTTCTAACTAAACAAAATTGTCCCATACAACTCAGAAGTGAAAACAAGAACAGATAATTAAACAAAAAGATAATAACATAACTCTTTTAACTTCAGCTAACCCAAACATCATCAAGTAAATATAATGCACACCATAATTCATCTTCTAACAATCAAAAACTGAATTCAAATAGATAGTGCTCGTCTCAATTTGAAACCAATGACTACAGAAATTAGTAACTCCGTCCCCAGTAGGTCCACTTCTTTGCTGGCTTTCCAGATGCAAAGCAAACCGTCCCTACATGAAGAAGTTCCATTGGATGATCAGATTATTTCCATTAGATGCAATATATCACCAGGATACAGTAGTATAGCAAAAGTTATTAAAAGAAAGAACAAAAAATAGGAGAAAAGAGAGAAAGTGGCAAGAGTAAGGTACCAGAAGGGAGTTCGGGCTGGTCAAAAGGGGAGCATAGTGTTTTAGCAGCACCCTGGTCAGCCTTGGTTCTTGCCTTCACATCTTTCTCCACTTCCTATATTTATATATTAACAATATACAAGTATATATACATATAAACACAAAGTACAATAACCATGTGAATATACAAATTCCTTTTTTTAATGCAATCTAAGGTCAAAATCTAGCCAGTACCAAAACACCAACGCATGCTATATTCCTTTATTTGAGATCAGTGCATGTCTTACAAACATGAAAAGAGGAGAGAGAGAGAGGTATACCTCCTCATCACACCAGGGGGCAAGGATCAACTTTTTGTTGTTGAGAGCAGTCATGAATTCATCCCAGGTGTGCACCACTTCAATACATGCATCTCTTTTCTCTTTGGCCGTGTTAAATAGATTCTCCTGGATGCTTGTCAGAATCTCTTGCACTCTCTCCACCAGCTCACCCATCGGTATATCTATTTTTGCACCATTGTCCCGCCTCACTATACGCACCTGATAACTCAAAACTTCTTAGTTATAGTTATAAAAAGGGAGGGATGGATCAGTTATATATGTCAAAACAAAACGGAACATCAAAATATTCTACCTGGCTTTTCTCCAAGTCTCTTGGTCCAATCTCTATTCTTAAAGGAACGCCTTTCATCTCCCAGTGAGAGTACTTCCAACCTGGCGAGTAGTTCTCTCGTGTGTCGAGATCAGCTCTCAAACCGGCAGCATTTAATTCATTGGCTGTTGATTCACATGCGGCCTTGATGGCCGTAGTGTCGGCATCTTTGTATGGTACAGGGATAACAACTACTTGTGCTGATGCCACTTTAGGAGGCAGCACCAACCCCTTGTCATCTCCGTGCACCATCACCATCACCCCAATCTTTTTTAAAAAAAAAAAAACAGTTCAGGTTACAAGGTTGGCACCATATATATCAACATAAATGCAAAGAGACTATATAGAAGATGAACTTACAGTACGGGTGCTGTAGGCCCAAGAATTTTGCCACACCATTCCCTTTCCGCCCTTGTCATCTTCAAAATTGATTTGGAACATTTTGGCAAAGTTTTGCCCAAGGCAATGTGAGGTGGCACCTTGAATCCCACGACCAGTGTGGGGGATAAAAGCCTAGAGGAGGGGCATTTAAATCCATAATTCTCAGTTGAAGTAAAAATAAAGAATAGGCAACAATGACATGTGAAGGAGCAAAAAGTAGTTCAAAATTGAATCAGCGGTGCACCTCAACACTAGTAGTATAAAGACCACCAGCAAACTTCTCAAGTTCACTTTTTTTCCCCTTTATTACAGGAATAGCGAGATACTCTTCGTACACTCTTCTATATAACTCTAATATCTCAAGTACCTGATAAATTATCAACAGGGTCAAAAACCATGTATGCATCATCAGAGGTTAGAAGAAAAATCAAAGGAAAAGAAAATGTAATTGAACATAAAAGAAGCATGTCAAATCCCACCTCTTGATCTGCTTCCTCTTTTGTTGCAAAAGCAGTATGCCCTTCCTGCCACAGAAACTCTCTACTCCTATAAAATTGAAAACAATTCTCGAATCAGATATTAATTAAGGTTCAATATATTTAAGCATAAAATTAAAGCCATGTGATTGCAGAAACAAAGGTACCTGATAAAAGGTGTGGGGTTGCTAAACTCCCATCTGACAACATTGCACCACTGGTTGAGCTTGAGAGGCAAGTCACGGTGTCCCCTGATCCATTTTGCAAAATAAGGGTACATTACTGTCTCACTTGTTGGCCTAATTGCAATGGGCACCTCCAGTTCTGACTTCCCTGATTTTGTCACCCATGCCACCTGTACATTTTACCATTTTGGACACCAAATTAGATCAATCCATTCTCATTTTTGCCCACATTTCATTTCAGTGTTTAGAAGACCAAAACCAAGAACTAACCTCAGGAGCAAAACCCTCAATGTGATCCTTTTCCTTTTGTAGCACATTCTCAGTAACAAAAAGAGGGAAATAAGCATTCTTTATGCCCATTTTCTTTATTTCCGGATCAAAGAATGCCTGTAGCAGTACATAATTATGTTAAGAAGCTGTAAAGTTTCCTAAAATGGAATTAGGAATTTATAGTGGATGTAATGGAAAGGCAGGCATGGTTTGAAGAAGAAAAAAAAATACAAATGGGGTTGGTTTAATATTGAATTTGTAATCTGACAACACTAGAGAGAGATTATCAAAGGAAGAGCTAGTTTGTTACTTGCAAAGTTTCCCAAATGGAAATAGCTTGTGGCCTTAGAATATAGCATCCTGAGATGTCATAGTACTCTATCATCTCGCTGTTCACAACAACCTGAAAGTGAAAACACGGAACTGAATTGTAAAATGCGTACCTTTGATGCAAGTTACTATATTCCATTTTCTTAAGAGATATATATGACAGCATAACTTACCTCGGAGTACCATTCTCCAAAGTTGTCGTCTTTCTTCATTGCCATACCAAGTTTCGTTTCTTTCTTCATTTCCTTCTTTTTTGCTGGTTTTGCTGGTTTTGCTGATGCCAACAAAATACAGATTAGAATGAAAAAAAATATCAAGGTCTTGCTAGGTTTTTACTTATTATGTACCAATCATGGTTTGAATGACATATAATCAGTACTTTCCTATGACAGTAACTTTTGGGGCTTTGTAATTGGACATTTCACTTTCAATCATCCCTAATTTACCAAAAATGTTAAAGAAATTGACAGTAAGTAGAGATTTGTAACAAAAAGAACGAAGTTTGGTACTCACTGGTTACATTTGAAGATTTAGTCGCCATTTCCAGCTAAGAGAAGCGTCCTGCAAATGCAAACGATACAATTTTGAGTAATTTCGGTTGGGAGATACTAAAAGGAGAAAAACAACCTTGATTCCAAAAAGGTACTAAAAAATCAGAGCAATTGAATTGCGAGATGAATTAACCACACTGGACTGAGATTAGTTTGACTTTTGACTAACCAGCCAAGATCGGCGTTCAGATGAACCCAACACGAGCGCGCACGAGAGAGAGAGTAACTGTACCTTGAGGAAGGAGAGGTTTTAGAAGGCAGCGCACGAGAGACGAAGACGAAGACGTAGAGAGCTACAGGGGGAGGGGATTTCGGTAGGGATAAATTTACATTTCTGTCCCCGGCTAAAATGGTAATTTTTTGTACACCCAGGAGTCCGAATTCGTATCTCTACATTAACTCAAAAGGAGTCAATATATCTGGACCATCCAATCACTTTAAGATCCGTGCAAACAAGATCCACATTAATTTTAAAGGGCCCTATGTTAAAATAAGACGACCAGATTGACTCCGTTTAAAATCAGACGATCGAGATACATTATCCTTTTAAAATCAGATAATCGAGATGCATTAACTCAAAAGAAATGCAGAGGATACAGGTTCAGGACTCCAGACTAGGCCAGGACGGATCCGTATCCTCTTTATTACTACAGAGGATGCGCATCACTTTACGGTTTGAGATTAAATCTCAACCGGTTTGAGATTCGGAGAAAAATAGAGGACAGTATTATTGAGCTTTGAGATTCGTGCCAGGTTAAAATAACGGTCCGGATCCACTAAAAAAGTCATTATTATAAAAGATTACCTTTTGCGGTACTTCACTGGATACGAATTCGGCCAGACCCAGCAAATTCGCATCCTCTGAGATATCTCAAACTTTGCATGACTTTTTGGAATATCTCAATCGTTCAAATACGTTCTGCACGAATCTCAAAGCTAAAATAATACTGCCCCTACGTTCCCTCGAATAAACACCGGACACTTCGCAAAAATTGAGATATCTCAGAGGATACGCACCCGGACCCAGCCAGTGTACCATATCCGAATTCACATCACCTAGTAAGGTACTTCTAATTTTGTGTTTGCATCGGTACCGTTCAATCTGCTCCGATACGAATTTTAAAACAGTCTTGTGATCCTGTACCGTAGATAAAAAATATTTCGACTAAATTTATTCAAATATTGTTTTATTGTATAACCGAAGATCTAAAATTTATACTCTGATAAAAATTTTAATAAGAATTTACACAAAATTTTCCTTTTACTATAAGATTAGTAGAGTAGAACTAAGGTGCTCCTAAGAGTACCAAGCTCATTTGTACTCTTAACTCTAAAATCTATCAAATTAACTTCGAACGACGAATCCAAACCATTGAAATTCTTCTATCTTACGAGTGATGCGTCTATATGTGAAAATTTTAAAGTTTCAAATTAATTTAGTATAAAGTCAAGTGGTCAAAATTAGAATGTTTCTAAATTAATTTTAATGCATTCATTTTTTGGAAGCCTTTTGACCACTTGACTTTATACTAAATTAATTCGAAATTTTAAAATTTTCACATGTAGACGCATCACTCATAAGATAGAAAGATTTCAACGGTTTGAATTCGGTTCGAAATTAATCCGATAGATTTTAGAGTTAAGAATACAAAGGAGCACCCTAGTTTTACTCAGATGAGTATAAAGCAGCCACCAATATTTCGTAAACCTCTGAATCTTCTAGTAAAAAAATACGTATTTTTTTCTAAATTACAATTAAGAAATCCAAAAGTTAAACAGGGATAAACCGATAAACACTACTTTTTTGATGACTATTGTTTTGACATAGTTTATAAATAAATAAAAAGTGGAGCACTTTTTATAATCAAAGATATAAACCACAATAAATTTAAGGGAAAATTCCAGTCACTAAAATTTGCCTTTTGTTACAAATTAGTCACTCAAATTTGATTTATCCATTCATAGTCACTGAACTTTTAATTTGTCATAATCAAGTCAACATATAATTTTTGCATTATTAACGGAATATTCTCATTCCATTCAAAATATAATAGAATATGCTCATTCCATCTAAAATTTTAACGGAATATGCTCATTCTGTTCAAAATACTAACGAAAAAATTATATTTTATTAATTTCTTGAATGAAAAAATATAGGATGACTTGATTGAGACAAAGTCAAACAAAGTAATCAAAGTGTTGGGGAATTCTGCACCAAATTCCGCTTGGGAATTTACTGTAAATTCTATTTAAGCTTATGGTGCAGAAAGAACGTAAAATAAAAATTTTACTTCTACCAAAAGTCAAGGATCTACTCCCTGATTGATTCTAAAAAGTAAATTTATTTAACATTTAAATAAATTAAAACAACAATTGTACCTTGTTCCAAATTCGAATTAGAATTGAAATCTGACTCGCTCCAAAGCACCAGACGTCTGATGCCTCTATCAGTATCCACCAAGAAATAACCAAAGAGCTGGTATTTCTTTTGCCAAAAATATTGTACCAGCGATATTCGCAAAAACTGATTCACAACTTGCGTAAAAACATATTCATGAACTTTCGCAAAAACTCTATTCACAACACTCAAAAATATACGTGGATTACGTATTCTTTTTTTCCTACGCAAATCACTATTTGAGATGATAAAACACGAGAGAGAAAATAATGTTGGAACTGGTCGGATTCGGATTATTTTCTCTCTCACCCTTCGTGCCTTTATATAGGCATTAGGATCAGTTTTGATATTTACTAAAATACCCCTCTAGAGGTCGGTTTTGGGCATTTTACAAAAATGTCCCTCGAGCCATAAGCCCATATTTCAATTGGTTAAATTTGGGCTTTTGATTTGGGATTTTAATTTGGGCTTTTAAATTAAATTCTAAATTTAATTTAGACTCAAAATATTAATTCATAATTAATATTTTTAATATATTTATTATCAATATAATTATTATGAATAATTATATTTCTTGCGTATGTTGTTGCGATAAATTTATACAACATGTCATACATGTTATAAATTTAATCTAGTTTAAGTTTGTCATCTTTATGACATTTATTTTTTATTATTAATTATAACACTTTATAATTAATCATAAAATTATTTGATTACTTTTCTATTGGTGTGACCCAATAAGATCTGTGTTATGTTGGTAAATAGGATTAAAACTTCTTTTAATTCTACAAATCATAAGTGTCATCTGGCAGAATGCATTATGGCCATCCAATTTACGCAGATAATTTTGTACAGTACAATATCACGATCTAGTAAATAATTTACTCGTATTTATTCTTTTGTCTCATGGTATCAGAATAATTTCAAGGTATGTATGTGTCATCCTAACAAACTTATTTTTTTCTTGATTTTAAATAGATTATCAAATATGATTAACTTTTAATCATATCACGCGCTGATAACCCTACTTCATCAAGAAGCCTAGTGATACAGTCACTTGTATTATATATGATGGACAATAGTAGTTTTTGTGAATATCTCTCCTCTGCACAAGTCATGCATACTGAAATGTCATATGTATAACTACTTTTTACGGATAGCGTTGAACAACACTCATGAATACACACTTCTCATGTAGGAAAGACGAATACTTCATACTTTAGATTCTAACACTAAATGAAACATTAATGACACAAACACAATTCATTTAACATTTCATTTAGGGTCTGTCAAATATCATGTTTTCTAACATGTATCTATGTGATTAAAATGAACTGTTTGTTTATGGTTTGTAAAACTTAACCATCATTTAATCTACATACTAACCTTTTTACGGTCAATTAGTGTTGCTGCTAATTATCAAGGTTAAAGACTAGTAAGAGCATTTATCATCTATATTATGAAGTTCTACAATTTCAAATCCTTAACTCGAAATTATTTATAAATTTGATAAATCTCAAGGAACAAAATGATATTTTTATTAATCATTCAATTTATGAACAAAATATATAGAATACATTTATTCTATGATTAACTTCTAAATTATTACACTAACACAAAGTCCCCAATGATTAAAAAAAAGTGATCAAGGTCCAATTGTCAACTAGAACTTTTTTTATAAATACAAATATTAAGAAGTGCTATGTGCATTTTTTATTTTTTATTTTGTGATGCGTGATTTATAAAACTCGTTAGTGGAAACTTCTTTTCATTGAAGAACCATCAAACTACTCATCTACTAGAACTTTTTTATAAATAAAAATATTAAGAGGGGCTTAGGAAGAAAAATAGTTATCTTTACAATAATAAAAATTCTTTATATTAATTTTTCGGCCGAATTTGGGGAAAATAAAGTAATATCAACGCGACCATGCACAAATGATATTCCAATGCGGAAAACAAACCTAATATAATCGGGGCCACCACAATATAACGGCTCTTTGGATCGCCGAAAGTAGGGATTCATAATAAAAAATAAAAATATATTAAAAAAGGCCGATCAATAAACAATATTGCACCCAAAACATATCTGTTTAAATTTTGAGAATTGGGCTGAGAAATAGGGAAAAGTATTCTCTGCGGAGCGCAGAGTTCTGCGGAGTGATCGGACGGTCCAGATTTATTCTCGGCCGGTGATTACTCGGGATAATGGAGAGACCGATATTAATTTTACTTTGAGATTCGTGCCAAAATCTGATTTGATCCGTTCGATCAAAATGAACAGACCAAATTAGAAGCTCCGCAGAGGATACCATTTCTAAGAATTAAATAGGCCTTGTAAACAATATATTAATTTGTTCCGACCCAACCCGTGATCTGAAATTAATTAATAAAGAAATCGTTGGTGATTAATGATTAGGACTGAGAAAACAAGGTTGATCAGTTGCTTGTTTTAAGGCTGCTTTAATTGTCATGCATGCGCATTTTTAAGCTGCTATATAAAGCACAAGGATTCCATTAAACGCCTAAATGCTTCATTATCCTACTTAGCTCCACAAAATTCACATTACACGAACAAAACAGTGATTAATTAGTGAACTGGTTACTAGTTGAGCAATGCAAGGAGATGTCAATTTACTTTGAAAAATTCTTCATCAAGATTGGTGGGGGGGGAGAGGGGTTGGTTGATGAATGAAGGTGTTGATATGTTTCTATACAATCAAAAGAGAGCCGAGGGATGCATTCATGTCAGTATGTGTATGTTCTCAAAATCATTTTGCCATGCTTTATCGCTATATATATATGATTTGATATCATATATATAGATTCATCAAATAAAAAAATAAACAAAGATGCATGGCTAATGGCAAGTCATCTAAAAAGCTATCTTATATGTTACTGTCACTATTATAATGGCCTGTGATTTCTTTCTTATCTTCCTCTCCTTCTCTCTCTCTTTCTATCTTTCTGTGGTTTGCAAAAAAAAAAAATTGGAATAAATATAATTAATGGTTGTGCTTTCTGACTTATGTTGTATGTGGACTCTACTTACATGCCTTGTGGATTGTGTTTTCTTTCTTGTTTATGTTAGTGTATGCCGTAATTCATTCATGCACTTGGTTCTAATAACTTAACACAGAAATGACTTAAAGAGGACTCTGCCCTTGTTATTTCGACTTTTTTGTACGTTTGGATGCACTCTAGAATAGTTATTGCTTAGAATAGTAGATAAGAATAGTGATTTTCATAATAGTGTGAAAATGGTACTATTTGGAATAGTAAAAATATTATTTGGATTGTACATTTGGAATAGTGAATAGCTATAACTGATAAATAATAGTGTTAACAAGATGCTTATTAAGAGAAAAGATAGGCAAGTGAGGTCTCAAATGAATTGTCACGGCATAGAAATAAAATAAGTGGTGTCAATTTTATTATTTTAGAACTGTGTTGACGGTAATAAATATTTTTTTTTTCTATTCACACTTTCGAATAGTAGCTATTCCAATATTTCCAAGGAATAAATAATAGCAGCTATTATCGCTATTTCGAATAGCAAAAATGTCGATTGGATGCACATTGCTATTCCGAATAGCAGCTATTCTTGAATAGCTTGCTAAATACAGTTTTTTTTCATAAGATAGTCTCTCTTAATAAATAACTTGAACATCATATATTGTCATTTATTTTTTATATCATATTTTGTTTATTTAATATGTTGATCAAAAAAGGTTGTGGCACTAATGATTTGCGGTGGATTCTGTCTGGCATGATCAGTTGACAAGAATCAAAAACTGGGATTGGGTGTGTGTTTGATGTAATCTAATGGAGATTCCATGATATATATGGCTGCTACTTTATTAAAATACACTTTCACAATGGATGGAAAAGAAAGCTTCTGCTAACTTTTTACTTATTAGTGGCCTTACCACTTACCACTAGTTACAGCAAGAATCCAATCCAGCAAACATGCATCACCTCTCAATTATTTAACAATGTACTTTTGTCTTTTCAAACATTTTCCAAAAGCCCTCCACATAGTGAACAAATTATAATATAAAAACAAAAGCAAAGAAAAAAAAACAAAGCTCCTAACCAGAACGAAAACCACTTTTCTAAATTGAGAGAAAAAATAATGTCTAAGGCTATATTTGACAGCAAAATATATATGTTATATAGAGTAGAACTAGGGTGCTTCTAGGAGTATCAAGCTCCTTTGTACTCTTAACTCTAAAATCTATCGGATTAACTTCGAACGACGAATCCAAACCGTTGAAATCCTTCTACCTTACGAGTGATGCGTCTACATGTGAAAATTTTAAAGTTTCAAATTAATTTAGTATAAAGTCAAGTGGTCAAAATTAGAAGGTTTCTAAATTAATTTTAATGCATTCATTTTTTGGAAGACTTTTAACCACTTGACTTTATACTAAATTAATTTGAAACTTTAAAATTTTCACATGTAGACGCATCACTCGTAAAGTAGAAGGATTTCAACAGTTTGGATTCATCGTTTGAAGTTAATCAGATAGATTTTAGAGTTAAGAGTACAAAGGAACTTGGTACTCCTAGGACCACCCTAGTTCTACTCGTTATATATATATATATATTAAAAGACGGTGATAATTTCATTATATACTCTCTTTCTTCCAAACACAACTTAAAAAGCTAACTCAGAGGGAACGGTCACTATAACTCCTTTCTAAATTCACAAATATTTGGAAAGACTCTTAGAAATGAATCTTTGTCCTTTTGTAGTCGCCAATAAGACATCATAAATCACAGCCCCCCTGCACACACACACACGCACTGCCAATATGGCGATTCTTCTTCTTCTTCTTCATGTTATTGATGGTTTCTTGTTGCATCTCTTGTTCATGGGTGCTATAACATGGGTCTTGCTGTGGGTTTTTAAGAGATTTCGCACTAATGGACAAGCATGTACTACTACTAGTCATGACGATTCAAAGTGTTGTCGAATTCCTCCAGGGAGCAGCGGGTTTCCTTTTGTCGGAGAGACACTTGCATTTGTCAGAGCATATAGTGGCACCAACGGAGTCTATGATTTTGTTAGAAAAAGGCACCTCAAGTACATACATATTTTTTCTCCTCTCATTTATGAATCTCGCTTTCTCTCTTGTTATTTATAACTGAAGATGGGAAAAGCAATTTACCTTTTTTTTTTGTCCTTTAAAAGGCAAATCATGAAAAAAAATTATTTTTTTATTTGTTTCCCTCTTTTTTTCTCCACTCGTGTAGGCACGGTGATTGCTTCAGAACCAACATATTTGGACAAACGCATGTATTTATCTCCAGAACAAATGTTGCAAAATCTCTTTTGGGGTCAGAATCCATTGATTTCTCAAAGAGATATATAAAATCAATAGGAGAGTTACTAGGAAAACAGAGCATGCTCTGTTCTTCACATGAGCACCACACCTTCTTACGGCGCCATATCTCCAATCTCTTCACATTTGATTCTTTGGCTTCCTTTATAGAGCATTTTGATGAGTTAACAGTTCAAATTCTTAAACAATGGGAAAGAAAAAAACATGTTGTAGTGTTTGATGATGCCATGAAGGTGAATGTCATCTTTTTTTCTTTCTCTTTTTCTAAATAGTGCCTGAAAATGCACATAATTCATACGGTATGATGAAACAACTTATAGTTATATTAAATTTGAACAGCTAACATTTCGTGCAATATGCAAAATGATAATGAGTTTAAATGAAGAAGAAGAACTGAAGAGGCTCCAGCACGACATTTTTCTCATAACTGAAGCTATGCTCTCTTTCCCTTTACGATTTCCCGGTACAAGATTCTATGAAGGACTTCAGGTATATTTGTGTCATTTAATAATTTCATGGCAATTCAATATATCTTTTGCATATTACAGATCACAGACAAACAAATAATCAATTATGATATGCATAATTATATGTCTGATTTGCTCAATTAGGCAAGAAAAAGAGTCATGAATGCATTGAGAGAAAAGATAGCTCTAAGGAGAAAAGGCTTCGAAAATAAGAGAGACTTCTTGCAATTTCTTCTTTCAGCGGATCAATCTGATAAAAGTAATGGAGAACTGCTCAATGATGAACAGATTTTGGATAACATTTTAACACTTATTATTGCCGGTATTTAACATCTACTTTTACACTTGATTATTTTCGTATGTTGTATCCATTCAAGACTAAGGAGTGCAAATAAAGTTAATATTTGCGTATCCAAAATTCACTTGCAGGACAAGTAACAACAGCAAGTGCAATTACATGGATGGTTAAGTACTTAGACGAGCATGTTGAGGTCCAAGATAAGCTAAGGGTTAGTAAATTCAGCTTAAATGCATAAAAAAAAAACCCTCAAAAGGCCATTATTATTTTGATTTAGTTACTGCACTCTTCTAACAATATGTTTTTTTTTTTTTTTTTAATATGGTCAAATCAGGAAATGCAAATGGATTGCAAATACAAAAATTCTGATTCAACCATTGTACCTGGAGCTCTAAATGAGATGCAATATGCTTCCAAGGTTACTATAAATGTTTCTCTGTACAAATGTGCATTAATCCTTTGGTTTTGTAACTTTTTTTTTCCTTCATGGCTTTTATATCTAGGTAGTGAAGGAAACACTGAGGATGGCAACTATAGTTTCTTGGTTTCCAAGGGAAACCCTCAAAGACTGTCAAATTGGAGGTGCCATTTGTATATTTTAGTTGCAGTTATACAACTTTCTTATACAAATAGAAAACTACTTGCCTCAATATTTACACTTGCAAAACAAGAACCTTTGTTTTGCTTCTTCTACGTCAGACCTTGGGTTTGAAATTCCAACTATTATTGTAGAATATCTGATTAAGAAAGGATGGATTGTCAACGTGGATGCAAGAGGTATACACTATGATTCAACCATTTATAATGATCCAACAAAGTTCATTCCTTCAAGGTTTGATGTAAGTTTAATTTTCTGAACCATAATTGGTCCTACTTTTACTAAGATAATAATATGCAATTTTAATTAGACACTTAGCAGAAACATCACTTTTGCCTTTTGGAAAAAAAAAAATAGGAAGACCCAAAGGCATACAGCTTTTTGGCATTTGGGGCAGGAGGAAGGACATGCTTGGGTATGAATTTAGCAAAGGTTATGATGCTGGTTTTCCTCCATAGACTTGTTACTACTTATAGGTACAACTATAATTTTAGTTTTTCATTTCTCACGTTATTTCTCACAAATATCTAGCCTATAGTTGATTTTAATTACTGAGGTTGATTTCTCACAAATATCTTAATTATGATTCATTAGAAGTTGATTTTAATCCCTGCGGAAGCATTGTTTCAATTTTTTGGTGTTAGATTTCTATTTTAAGTAAATAATTTGCCCCACATTTTATAAGTCTTTCATGTATTTTGAGGTGATTGGACTTCTTTAGTTTAGTTTTGTTTTGATATTCTATATTTTTAATATTTTTAATTAATTTGAAAATCAGGTGGAAGGTAACAGACAAGGACTGGAGCGTGGAGAAATGGGCTATGTTTCCAAGGCTCAGAAATGGCTGTCCCATTACTGTATATCCAGTGCAAGACAAATGAAAGAAAACACTTCCTAGGGATGAAATGTAATATGTTGTAATCTATGAAATTAGCATATTTTAGATTCCCAAATTAAGCACTCCTGATTTTCTAGCATAAGAGATTCACTCGAGGAAGTGGATAAGAGAATCTACTGTAGGGGATTGCAAAACTGGCTGTACCAGTAAAACTGGTACCGGCCCCATTATCAAATAAGAGATACCACTGTCAAAACAAACAAGAAAGTCCAAACAGACTTGATGCAGATAATGTTTTTCATGCCTACACTACAAGAACAACACGTCCAAACACGGCAATATCATAAGCCAATAAGCACCATATCAAATATTAATTCTACCAAGTCATTCCAAACGGGATTAAGAAAAAAAAAAGCAACATAACATTAACACAGTAAACAAACCCTGATTTTAAATATCCATCGGAGCAGGCTCTGACGACTCATCACCCCCCTCTTGTGCCTCACCAGATGGCGGTGGAACAGCGGCAGTTTCCTCCTCAGCGCCTCCCTCACTGGACACCTCCATTGCATCAATATACTCCTGAATAGTCTTCTGGTCTATGACATGAAATGCCTCTCCTACCCCAACTATTGCAACAGTGCAGAGTTGACTAGTCAACTTCTCCCCTTGCAGGGTCTCCTTTATTGCAAAGAGGGCATCTTTGATAAGCTCCTCCCGTGTGTACCCGTCATAGGCTTCGTAGCGCCGCTCAAGGAAGGTTTTCGCTGCCTGGGAACGGGACCCGATGGCAAAGGCCTGGTACTCGAAGTAGTTGCCGCTCGGGCAGTTGTAGTATAAGTGGGCCCCACTCTCGTCAAGGCCTGCAACCAGGAGGCCCACTCCATAGGGACGCTTCCAGGACCGCTGGGTGCACACCTGGGAGATGCCAACGGGACATAAAGGTTGGCTGGTTAGACAAAGGGCTTTTGTGTGAAGTAACATTAGGAAATGAGTGAATGAGAATTTGAGGTTTTACAAGGGTTGTGAGTGGAAAAGTACCTGAGCTTTATCAGCAAGTTGCACAACAAGCCTTCCCACAGGCAGGGGTGATTCATAGACGAAGGAATGGTTAATGCACTCATTCCTCAAAAACCTATACAAACAAAGGAAAAAACAATAATTAAAATTCATAGGCTCTCTATAACTATGTAATGACAGACCAAATTTGAAATGTATGCAAGGAACTGAATTCATCAGATTTCAGGGAGAAAAAAGATGACAAAGTGTATGCCATTGAAAGTTTGGGAAAATACATGGCATCTGCAAATGCATCAAACACGGGGAAAATTCAAGTTGATCTGTGGGAAACTATATTTGAAGACAAATATTGTTAATAAGAATACAAAAGAACACCTTTTTATCCGTCAGTTGACAGAGACACAGGAGAACAAATTTTGATATATAAAACCAGGGACGTGTCGGTAGCCAGGGGCGGACCATAGGTATAGCTGTGGGGTGCTAAGCCACCCCAAGATTAGAAAAATTGTATTACTAAGTATATAAAAATCATACTAATTTCTTTGTTTTACATGTATAAGCCCCCCTATAACAAATGATATTTTATTTAGCCCATCCTATACTCAAATCCTATTCCGCCCCTGTCGGTAGCGTCAGCTCATAACTCAAGTTGAATTGATCCATTATGCATATAATAGAGGGATTAATGGTAGTAATGGTTAGGAGAAAAGGAAAAGCGATTGATTGATTACATGTAGATGTAGGATTTAGGTTAATTACTCTATTATTTTATCTACTGCACGGCTCTCAGCAGAAATTTGATCTTGGAAGTATGAATATAAATGAAGAAGATAGGTTCCAATTTTCAAATAGGATTACTCTTTAGGATCTGATCTAAATTCCAATGAGTTAGTCTAATGGAACGGAATAGAAAGCTAAATAAAGAAAGCCAGAAAGAAAGAAAGACCTGGAGAGGACGCGGCCGTCGGCGGTGAGGCCGGCGATGGCGACGCCGACATGATCGGCTGCTCGGAAGACCTTGCGCTGGTGGGAAGCGAGGTCGGAGGCGGCCTTGTTGACGGCTGCGAGGACGGCGTGGGAGGAGGAGCGGAGGCCAACGGCGGCGGAGCCTTGCTTGACGGCCTCCATCGCGTATTCCACCTGGAAGAGACGCCCAGCTGGACTCCACGTCGTCACATCCGTGTCGTACTGGTTGCGAAACATCCTTTCTTCCTCTTTCTCTTTCTCCTCTCCTTTTGCTTTCTTCTCTTCTTCCCGGTGCTCGCTCAGCTGGTGTGAGACTAACTTGGAGCAATGGCGATGGGGTTTTATTTGTATAAATCTCTCCTCTCTCTGGATCTACCTATAACTGCTGCTCTCTTTCTCTTCTCCCTTTCTTTCTTCTCAAGTCATGAGTCGATAATTCATGAAATGAAATGGGCCAGCCGGCCCTATGGGTTCTCCTGGCCCATAAATATTACCAATGTTTTTTCATTTGCCAAACTCAGTTCATTTTCCTCAATTCGTTCCGTGAATTAAAGAGCTAAACATGCCTCAATCACATTTTATATTTTTTATTTCTGATTTTAAAATTCAAACACACGATTTAAACTGCTCAACATGATATTTACATTAAAATGTATTTGGAGACGCAATTTTATATTTTTTGAAATTTTTTTACTATTTTTTACAATAAATACAAAATCACTGTTTTTAGATGGCCCAAATTTATCTGAAATATAGTGATCTTGTACCCATATTAAAAGTAGTAAAAGTTTCGAAAAATATAAAATTTGATCTACAAATACATTTTAATGTGGATATCATATTTGAGCAGTTCGGGTCCTGTATTTGGACTTTAAAATCAGAGATAATAATGTGGACTTTAAAATCAGAGATAATAATGTGGAATGTGATTGGGGCATTAAAACAATGGGACATTTGAACCCTCACATTAAATTACATGGCATAATTATGAAAGGGGGAAATTACATGTGTACCCCTTACAAACATCGAAAATACATATTACCTCTCAATAATATCTCATATTTACCCTTCCAAATTTTTAAAGCTCTCACTTTTACTTAATTTATTGATTTTTTATTTAAAAATAAATTTTTATACTCAATTTATTAACTTTTCCATTAAAACTCATTTTAAATTTATAAAATACCTATTTTACTCTTTATTAAAAAAAATTAAAATATCTAATATGTGTAAGAAAAAAAACTTCCTCATTTCTTTCTGTGCATCCAATTACATAGCATAATTATCAAAAATTGCATTGTGAATTGGGATTGCATTATATAACAAACAACAAGTGTGTGTGTGTGTGTGTGTCTTCTCCTCTCTGAGAATGATTCAGGATATCCTAAATCATACAAAATTACGAGGCATGCCAAAATGTAAAAAATATAAATAAATGACAAAGCATAAATACCTATTCATTTCATTCAATCAAGAAAACTAAACCAGTTTCCTCCTTACAGTTAGCTCACTTGCTCTTTCATACCAACATAAACACTAAATTATTGCCCCTAAATTCCAAACAATAACCAAAACCATGATGCCTTTTATGTTGCATCTCTTTTACATGGGGT
This sequence comes from Carex cristatella, assembly GCA_024447775.1. Lineage (NCBI taxonomy): Eukaryota > Viridiplantae > Streptophyta > Magnoliopsida > Poales > Cyperaceae > Carex > Carex cristatella. The sequence goes on from JAJHPF010000016.1 coordinate 1,773,118, forward strand.
CTCCTTATCCCAATGATAAGAAAAAATATATATAAAAATATAAATTAACCAAAATGCCTTATCCAAACCAGAATCTAAAATTCAGGTACTAAAAGCCCCTTGGACTTCAACTGCTTATACATCCAATGCCAATTCTCAGGCAGCACCTCCCCACCAAGGGCCCGGATTACAGAACCCCCGCTACAGGCCCCCAATTTGCAACAATCCTCCAAAGGAAGACCCTTCACAAGCCCGTAAATGAACCCGCTCGCAAAAAGGTCCCCTGCTCCTGTTGCATCCACCGCATTTGTTTGGCCGATTGCACCAACTCTCACTACCTGCATTTCATGAAACATGCTTAGTAGGTTTCAAGTGTGAATCGTGTAAAATCTCGGAACCAACATTTGTTGACGTGTAGCATTAAGAGGGATTAACGAGTTGATGGGATAATATAAGCAGACCTCTTTGCCGTTTCTAGCAACACAACCCTTCGAGGCAAGAGTGACCACAGCCCACTTGCAGTAACTGCTCAAGAAATCTAATGCAACTTCCAGATCACAGTTCTCATCACCCCTTTTAAAGAGTGACAATTTAACTACTATTAGATGGAACTAAATAAATATTTATGCAAATAAATTTGTTTAATTAATCCTATCAAACTTATTTCTATTAGAAAAGTATAGCCACTGGATAAGCATACATGATGCCCTACACAACAAGACAAAAGGAATGCAATAATAGACCTAGTTTTTTGTAAAAGCAAATCATACACCAAGATTCTTTGACTTGTGGGAATCATTGCATAGACAAGATTTATACAAACCTTGAGAATATATAAATTTGTGTCATTTTTTTCTCATTATGTGGTCCACCGGTCCCTACCTTATAATTTCATTTGGTTGGTTTCAATACCCTAGGCATTTTGTTTTTATACAAAGCTTACAAAAAATAAACTGAAAACTCACGCTACGATATTCTCATTTGGTTGTATTATCTAAAAATTGACAGGTTAATACCTTATGAGCTCTCTAGCTTCATCCTCATTTGCAAAACAAAGGTCTATGTTACCCGTCTCCAAAAGCTCCACAAGTTGCGATCGATGATTACGTACCATCTACAAATTAAATACAAAAGAGTACAGGCAGTACTTATGTTTGATGATAAAAATGTCAAAAAATTTAAATGAAGAGGAGTTTACCTCAAAACTAGCTAAATCCAAAGAAATGGAAACATCCTCCTGCTTTGCAACTTTAATGGCAGATTTTATTTGTTCTAGGTTTTGGTGCGCATATCTCACTACCAGCCACTGCACGTAAAAACCAAATAAATAAAGATTAGAGCATTGAAAATTAAACAATCAATTGCCCATTAACTTTAGGAAAGAGTGATGATACTTTCCAGTGCCCCTAATCCTAAAAATTAAAAAAGTGCACTAAAGATCAAGTAAGAATGATTATTACCTTGACACCTTTGAAATCCTCTCTCCTAAACTCATTTGCTTGAAGCTTGACAGCATTTGATAGACACGGTCGCATGGTCCGGTTTCCATTTGCATCAACCAAACAAGCACACTACAAATTAAAACACACAAATTCATTGAGAACCCATCCTAAAAAAAAAAAAAAATGAGGGAGGAAAGTGCAAAAAAACAGTCTGAAGCACCTGGGCAGTGTGTCCCTTCTTGGTCCTGAGCCTCGACAAATCGACACCACTTAAACCCATATTGTGCATAAATATACCGCCCTGATCATCATCTCCACACGCACCAATTATGCCAGTGGAGACCTTAAATCCAGCCGCCAGACCCCGAATTGTATTAGCAACGCTGCCACCAGCCATTGTTCGAATTTGAGACAGAGAGTCAGCCGAGGGAAGTATGTGTGTGTTCAACTCTCTTAATATCTCATTTAATTCTTCTATATTGACCTATCTCACAATAGAAGAACAAACAAATGAATACATGCCTATGTCCCAATTGACTTAGATAAATAATCTAATTAAGTTGCATAAGGCTACATGGAAACACTTATTGAAATGCAAATTAAACAAGTAACTCAACTAAACGAGTTCAATAAATGCAGTCATCTATCTAATCAGCAAAATGTAATTCTTATAATGCTGTAAAAAGAGTTGAAAATTAGGAATTTTTTCATTGAGGATCATCTTATCCTGTAGTTAAACTAACTACATGGGTGAAACAAGACAAGCGATAAACCCTAGATCAGTGTACCAGAGCTGCAATTTTCAATCAAAATTGAAAGTTTTGCATAGCATTTAAACGAAGGCGGACAGAATTTTGGAAACTAACATCAGTTGTAGTAAAAATTAGTGACAAAAAAGTGTTTGACCAGTTGAGAGCCGCCTCTCTCTCCGGGAATTCGGTCGAGGAGCGACGAATCAACTCTTGCCACGTGGTCAATGAGAGCAGATAGCTGAAGACCCAGCACGGCTGGAGATGAAAGCACCTCCGATTCAGCGCCCATCTCTCTCTAACTCTCTCTCTGTCTGACAAAGAAAGAAAGAAAGATCTTTCTCTTGAATCTCTAGAGAGAGAGAGAGAGAGATGTTTGGAATCTATGTGTGCTTGTAAGTTGTAATGCGGCTTTGATTCAATTTATTGGAGCAGCGCAACATCTCCGTCGCCGATTTATACACAAAATTTACATGGTGTAATTTTACTTTTTCGCCCCTCTTCCCTACTATTTTTTTTCAATATGATATTTCTATATCTTTGGATTCTTTTATCCGTCCATTTAAATACACACGGTGTGGATGAAAGCAAAATTTATCTTTTATACTGGAATCGGACGGTTCACATCAGATTAGATCATATCGGACGGTCTGCATCGGAAAATGAGATAATACAGGACATTCTAAGTTCGGAGGGTTTTTTTTATTTGCAATTTAATTTTACTGTACGTAGGGAAGAAAAAAATAATTAAATATAGAATGGTTTATATGCGTGCACTTTTATTTCCCATTTTTACGTTACGCTCTTAATACTTCAATATTTACTATACAGTGATTTTGTACGCATCTAAAAAAATAGAAAAAAGTTTTCAAAAAATATAAAATTTGGTCTCTAAGCACATTTTAATATGAAAATCATGTTGAGTAGTTCGGATTGACTATTTGGACTTTAATCGTACGATTTTTAGAGACTTTAAGACAGTGTCCGATCCAAAGCCATTTGGACCAAACCTTGTCCCAAAAATTAACCTTGTAGACATCCGGTCGGTGTGGACGTCTGCGACGACACAGATGTCAAAGAATCAATACAAATGCTGGAGTGCCATTTGGGCGACAGGAGCATGGGGCCTATAGAGGGAAAGGAATAAAAGGCTATTCTCCGACAAACTCAAACCGGTACACTTATTCATAAGTAATACATTGATGGAGATTGAACGTTGGAGGACATGCTACCAGCTGGGGCCGACTCAGGGGTGGGGTTAGAATTAGGGGTGCAAACGGGTCAGATATTACCCGTCCGAATCCGGATCCGTATTCGAATTTTTGCGGATTCGGATGCAGATACGGATATTTTTAATGCGGATTCGGATGCGGATACGGGTTGAGTTTTGGAGTCGGATACGGATACGGATTCGAATAATTATCCGTATCCGTATATTTTAGTATTTCGGATATCCGGATAAGACTGGGCTGAAATATGGATCCTCATAATATAGTATTTCGGATATCCGGATAGTTTCTCAGTACAGAGAAAGAAACCAATGACAGAGCGGTTATTTGTTAATATCCAAAACCGTCACGCAAAGCTTTTGAGCTCTCCAGGCCAAGGCTCCTATATATGGTACTCAAATTTAGTTGACTATTTGTTGTGGGACTAATAAATTAAGATCCGGACTAACCGAACGCTCTAACATTTAATTTCCTTAGGCTAGCGCCTTGAGCAGTAGTGGGCCAGTGACTCTATTTTTTTTTTGTCTTTATCTTTTTTGCTTATCTTCTCCACTTCGATCATCTCCTTTTATTATTTTCTTTTATATGTTTGATTCCGAACAATTGAATTTAAAATGATCTTATTTATACATTGAATCTAGCATATAAGTATGTAAATATAAATCAATTTTAGCTTGAAGACAGTATTTGGCAAATATAATATGATTGATTCTGACAATTGAATATATTATTAGAATAAATTATTTTAAAGTTAATTCAAACTTAGCTTTGACATTTCAAATTTCTTATTTCAGAAATTTGATTTTACAAATTTGACTAAATATTTTTCAAACTTTATATACTCATATGTCAGGTTCAATGTATAAATAATCAGTTAATTAGATATATATTTTGAATTAGATATCCGAATTATATCCGTATCTGTATTCGAAATATCCGATCCGTATCCGTATCCGATTAATATCCGATGAGTATCCGATCCGTATCCGTATCCGGAAAAAAAAATACAAATACGGATATGGGTTGAGCACTATCCGATCCGTATCCGATCCGTTTGCAACCCTAGTTAGAATTAATTAGAGTTAGGAAGCAGCACCATTCACTGTGGGTGCTAGCTTTCCAATTATAAACTCTCTTTTTCAAATTTGTGTAGATATTTAACTCTACATTTTTTTTTTTAATCAATATATCTGTTGTTTGCCAACAACCATAAAAAAATAAAATAAAATAAACCATATAGGATATATATACAAACAGGACGGATCTACTATAGCATATATATATACAAGCAGGACGGATCTACTATAGTATAGGGTAGGGCAACTGCTCTATTTTGAAAATTCAAAATTAATTTATAAAGACGAAGTTTTGGGTCTTTATTCTATCCTAAAAATTGATATTCCCCTACTCTGCATAGTTGATTATCTTTTATGAAGTAAATTGTATTAGAATACTATTTTGTTATTATTATTTTTTATCTAATATCCGATTATCTAATGAGTTTACATCCGATTATCTATTTAAATCCGATTCGATTTTAGGTATGCTTGCTTTTAATTTTTCCTTTGCCAAATTTCTTTTGCTTTTATAATGGTAGAAAGCACTATCCCTAATTCCCTATACTAAAATCATTAATTATTGAATAATTCGTACCACATGCAACATGGAATTGAGTATTGACCGGGTAAAAGCACATGACGACATTTGGTCAATTTTGTACAACCGCATAAATCATAAAATATAAATATCGCAAGATTCCCCAATGACCCAACTTGTGTTGTAGCTCGAGTTTTTCTTTATCCTTTCTGTGTTTTTTTTTTTTTTTTCCAGCAAATGATAAAGTTAAATAAAAAGAAACAGAGAAGAAATGGAGCAGATTCGAGCAGAGCTACTCCCCTGCTTTTTTCATTTAAATAAGAAAAATTATCAGCTACTTTAAAAGGGTTAACTTAGTAACAAAATAATTGTGGGTATCTATTAAAGGAAACACACCTTCATTGGTGGCAAATTAACGAAGGCTCGTGGCATCACGGATCCTTGCAAGTGTTGTACCGATGTATAATGTTCTTGTTTGGGTGATGATGTAGGACACGGCACAATCGGGATACGGTAGAAACGAATCCGACTCTGCTGCTTTTCTGAGAGAAAAGCAGGGTTCTGCTTTTCAAATCTCAACCATTCAAATTTGTTGAAATTTGTGCATGAAAAAGTTTTTTTTATCGGGATACGTGAATTGAAAATTTTGAATGGTTGGGATCAGAATCCTGCTTTTCTCTCAGAAAAGCAGCAGAGTCGGATCCCGGTAGAAACAAGGTCAGACACAAAATATAAACGGAAGGACATAAGAAACATGGGCCCTCATCTATGTTACTCGGATACTCCAAATTAGGCTCCGTACCCGTGTCCGACACATATCCGATACTGATACGCGCTCGATACGGCACCGATACGTATCTGATTCGCCAGCTAGCGTATCTGTTTACGTGGTGTATCCTTACTCAACCGATACGTTCACCGATACTCCGTTGAAATGACCCGATACGTGTGGATACGGTCGGATTGAACCCAGAAACGTTTCAGCACCCGTGGACCGCGACCGTGAACCGCTCCCTGTACCCATGGACCGCAACTATGCACCGCGCAAGAATTTTTTTTTTGCTGAATGTGGGAATCGAACTTGGGAAACCCAAGTTAGCGCCAAAAGCATTAGCCACTCCACCAAAAGTTCTATTGTGTTCTAATGTAGTAACTATAATATTTAATATACTCTTAGATTAAGTCTTTAATTATTTATACAAATTTGATTTAACTTATGATTATCTAAATACAATGTATAAAATAATTAAAAATAATATATATAATAAACGTATCGTATCCTAGATTTTTGAAAATTACCATATCGCCATATCGGTATCATATCTGATACGATACCCGTACCCGTATCCATGCAACATAGGCCCTCGTGAAAGAAAAGGAAGAGGAGAGACTATCCTCTCAACAGTGAATTTACACTTTGATTTGAGAGTAACATATCTCGTTAAAATTTCACGTAGTGTTTTTCTCTCTTCCTCTCTGCACAGCAGCTTGTACTGTCCGCTCCCTCTTCAATTCTCCTCTTCTGGAGCAAATACACAAGCTCGGTCAGAGACGGGCCGGCGGCCTCTTCCCCTCCGCACAGTATTTTCTTCCTCCCCTCCCTTTGCGTACCCTCTTCTGGAGCGAGACCTAAAGTAACCCAATTTTTTTTGTTTTGGATCGAGACCGTCCGATTTGAATGCGTTATTCGGAATCATCTCAAAATTTGAATTCATTCTCGAAATATGTGCACTCCAAATTTGGATGAATTATCGCCAATTTGAATCAGACAGTCCCGATTTACAACCAAAAAATTGAGTTACTTTGCTGGAACCAATGTTATTAAATGTGGTTTTCATGCGGTATGCGAATGCATATGCAGAATTTTACGCGGACTTATATATGCGATTTTATCGTTATGCAATTAAATAAAATAAGTAATAAATAATGACAGTTTGTAATATATATCATTGTCAGCCTTTTTTTCATCAATAGCCCAATATTCTTTTAAAGAGATCCTTTGATCCAACAATCATTGCTAATAAAATAATAAATTCTTAGGCCTAAACCCAACAGATCCGTGGGATAACCAGTGAAATAGCTCCCTGTGCTATCTTTGATCTATGCTCTTGGCTCACTGTGTCTGTCCAGAGAACGGTAAAGAAGTTCCTCACGGGAAACAAATCTGCTGCGATTCCAACTGCGATTCTTTTGGAATCGCAGAGTTCCTGCCTATCCAGATCAAACCATTCATTTTTTTAGATTCTTACATAAAAATCAACTGTTTTAAAATTCGTGTATTTCAAACAAATAAATAGTTTAATCTGAAAAATAGAACCCTGCGATTCCAAGGAATCGCAGCAGATTTATTTCCGTTCCTCACGTGCTGCGCTGGGAAATGGGAAGAGCAAAACATATATCTGGTTCGTATAATCTCCTTTTGTCCCGCAACACACGAAACAAAAGAAAAGCATTGCTCCACTCTATAAAAGCAAACTGCGGACTACTTACAAAACCACGCAGTAGAACTGTCCGGACCAGATTTTGGATTGGGTTTCGGTTATTACCGGATCTGATTTGTTTCTAGTAATAAATTTATTTGGATTCAAATAAATTCGAACTGTTTAAAATAAATTAAATATTTCAATGTGCGGTCTGCATAGTTGGATTTTATGCGATTGAGCATCGCAAATGCATATGCGCCGCATAGAACCGTATTTTATAACACTAACTGCAACTGAATTCCACTGGACCATCCAGTTTGTAGAATTGCAGCCGAATTGCATCTAAAAATGTTTTAAGCTTCGAGAATTGCTATAGAGCGCCGTTAAAATTTGAAAAAAAAATTTATTTGAACTCTCAAATGTTAAAATGATGGTTATATGTAGGGTTGTTAATGATCCGAGTTCGAGCGAGTTGGGATATGATCAGTTCATTAAATTAATAAACGAGTCAATTCGAGTTGAAAAGACAACACCGAGTTGACAACTATTATCGTGCTCAACTCGTTAAATGTTCAAGTTGACCCGTGCTCGGTAATTTTGAATTTTGTTTCAATTTTTGGTTTGTTTTAGAACTAGACAAACTGATAAGTGATAGCTAATTATTTCAATAAAAAAATATTGGCATACTGATATGCGGAGTTGTACAACCATACTCAATTTAATTTGGATTTGGATCTAGTTAGGAATTACTTGGATTAGATGTGGCATGATTTTATTTACTCAGTTCTTAATGAGCAAGTTGTAGTATGCTCATGCTCAATTTATCAAGTTAACGAGCGAGTTAATAATAAATAAATTATTAACGAGTTGATAATGAATGAATTATTAATGACTGACAAGTTGTTAGTTATTTTCGCCTTAGTTAGAGAATCTTTTATCTATAGAAATTAGTAAAAAATAAAAAAAGAGAAATAAAAAGAGTATCCTAGTTGTTATATTCATGGAAAGATCAGAAACATTAATACCGATTCAAACTTTGAATAGAAATTAATGATAACGATCCAAAAAAATTAATTTTTTACTTCTCCATTTCAAGACACGCGGTTGCATTATATTTTACTTCTTCATTTTTTTAATTATTATCATTGACTTCAATTCAAGCTTCTTTGAATGTCACGACTAAAATTTTCTTTTTATTTCTCTTTCTTATTTTTTTTACTAATTTCTATAGATAAAAAATTCTCCCTCAGTTACTCGTGAGAATATCGATGAAAAAAATTGTTATTGGATCGAAAATCATGAGGAGACCTTTCAAGTTTCAACACGACATGACATAACTAATATATAAGTATATAACAAGCAACGCATATCTAGACGACAAGAAATGTCTGAGAGACACTCTCATGCCTGGCATGTATTGACACGGCAAGACACTGTTCATCGGCTCTGTTTGTATTGGAATGCACAAATCAATAATTGTTCAAACAGCCCTCGCTTCATGAAACCATACATGATTGCAAATTTAAAATGGCGAAAGAAAGAAAGATAAAATGCAGCTACAGTGTATAGTTTACTTTTTAGCCAACGGGCCGAAAGTGTAATTATTTCTAGGTATTGCATGTCTGCTCCTGTCGTATACTTTGTCTAAACTTTATTTCAAAAAAATTCTTCGAAGCAGACTTTATTTCAAAATTACATATGCTCCACATCCACAATAGAAAGGGAAAGAAAGAAAAAAAAAAAAACAGTCTATCTTCTCTACATTTTGATTTTGGAGTAAATAAATTAGTCATTTTTTTTTATATGTGATTCACCCTCTGTTCTTTTTCTTTCTTTCTGTTCTCATTCATTTTTTTTTTTTTCTGAACCAAGTAAACGGTTTTGGTCAGATCTTGTCAGAGACCTATTTTTTTTTCCTTCTTTCCTCTTTTCTCTGTTTCCCCATCTAGAGCACACTCTAAGGACCTATTCGGCAGGAAAAAAGTTATGGGAATATGAAAGGGTTCTCCAGTTATTTTCCTTTTATGTTCGGTAGACATATTTTTCCCCAAATTCTCCCACCGTTTTTCCTCAAATTTTTCCCATCTACGTTATAATTGGTGGGAAAAAAATTATTAGTCAGACTGAAGTTTCGTTTTCCCAAATCGCACGCTCTCTCTTGCGTCAATCGCTTTTCCAAAATTTATTTTAGCGGGAGACAGAAAAGTTGCGCTGCAAACTTGAGCGGGAGCGAGAGAAAGAAGCAGATGTGCAGGAAACTCGAGCGAAAGAGCTGCTAGCACCGATATCGCTTCGACTATGACAGGAGAAGGTACAGATGTTCACTAATTTTGGTTCTAACTGATGGAGGTTCTTGTTGATAGAATATTATCTTGGTGATAGAAATGATATCTTTACTCTAATGCTATGCTCCACAAATTTAAATAGAAAGGAAAGGAAGGGGAGAGGAGGGGACGGGAGGTACAGATCTGGAACATAGTCTAAATCGGACAATACAGATCTCGCAAATTTCAATTTTTCACTCTACTCCCCTTCCCCTCCCCTCCGCTACCCCCGTCTGGAGCACAGTCTAAGTGTTTTTGTTGTTCAATTTATTGTGTCCTAATTGATCCTATCGAAACAAGTGACATATTTGCATGTTTTGGTGAATTTAGAATTTGAGTTAATTATATGTTTGGTAACTTTTTGGAACCTCTTGGGAGTTTTTTCTTACACCTTATAATGTTATGTCTAAATTATGAAGAATCGTCCGAAAGAATGGTATTAGAGCATAATCTGAAAACTAAAATTGTTTCAATTTTCTTTAATTAGGTTCTTTAGATGTCGTAATGTGCTAATAATAAGATTAATAGTAAGGTTAGTTATGTGTTATTTTGGAAAAATTGGTGTTTACTTAGGTTTGAACTTTTGTAAAAGCATAGTGCAGTGGTGCGGAATGGATGTTATATTTTAGTTTCGTAGGTGTATATTTTGAAACTTGGACAATTGCACTGATGAATTATAGTATGTTAACTCTAATTATGATATATATTTCTTTACACATTAATTTTGTTTCTCTGTTTTGGTTTTCTTTTACCTTCAATTTTGGTTTTTGGATGCATTATATGGAGATTAGCGATTAGGGACCTATATATGTCTTGCATGTTATAATTTTTTTTTTTATGTGCTACTAATATGGGTATTATAAAAAAATATTCATAATCATATTAATGGATAGGTACAAGTTTGGTACAGAAGACATATTGAAAAAACTATCCAACATCTAAACATGTTAGAGAGCACTACAAAAAAAAATTAACATGATCTAACATGCTAAATATTAAACAATAATACATTAATAATCTAACATAAACAAAAAAAATACATTGAAAAAATATTAAATAATAATATGATAAATATTAATTAGAATCCAAACTTCTTCTATATGTAATATAATCATTTCTATATGTAATATAATCATTTCTTCTCTCGTTTGATGTCCTGCATGACGCTGATTGTAAATAATAAATGCATCTTTATCAAAGAGATTTTGAAATTATATTTTCAAACACAAACTGTGATTCATCAACGGTTACATAGAAACATATTATTTAACACTTCTCATTTAATTATAAAAATATTTATATTTATAAAATAATAATTAATAAGTAATGTTATGTTATTATTCAATCTATTTATTTAATTGAATTATTGATCATTTATTAATAAAGAAAATTGTATAATATCAAACATTTTAAAAAGAAAAATAAAATTTCCCACAATTAATCTCGCAGTACAACTGAACACTCATTTTAACAAATTCCCATAATCATTCATGTGCGTACCCGCACCCATGGGTTCCCACCTTTTCAAAAGTAAATTCTCATTCCCGTCACATACTATCTCGTGGAATCCGTGACATCTGAATAGGCCCTAAGAGTGTAAACAGATCCGATCTGAATTTGGATAAATGGAGTGGACAATTTCTCGGATCTATATATAGATTGGCTTATATCAGCCATTTTCAAAGTGCCTTAATAAATAGTAAAAAAATTTCAAAAAATATATAATATAGCTCTAAGCACATTTTAATATAAATAACACACCTAACTGTTTGAATCGACATTTTGGACTTCAAAAATTGAAAAACAACTTGGCTGCACGGGACCTCAGAAACAACTGATTTGATATTAGCCAACCTCTATATATATATAAGCCATCGTTGGATCAGCGATTTTCAAAGTGGCATAATAAATAGTAAAAAAAATTCAAAAAATGTAAAATTTAGTCTCCAAGCACATTTTAATATAGAGAAAACACCTAACGGTTTGGATCGACATTTTGGACTTCGAAAATTGAAAAACAACTTGGTTGCACGGGACCTCAGAAACAACTGATTTTATATTAGCCAACCTCTCTCTCTCTCTCTTATATATATATATTGAATAAGAAGAGAGAGAAAAATTAGGATTCGAATTCAGATAATTTTTCCAATGGAAAGACGGAGCGGATATCTAGTACCATTCGAAACCCAAACTGATCACCTTTATCCAATAAACAAAGGCACTAAGGGCCTGTTCGGCCTCCCCGCATAAACAGTACTTTTCAGTTCAATTTATGTGGTCATGCTCATTCTCAATTGGAGGCCAAACAGACCCTAAGGGTGCGTTTGGATGGGTGAAGAATAGTCACTAATCCGGATTAGCATTATTCCGAGCTATTATTCTTCGTTTGAGTATGTTTGACTTAGCAAATATAGATTATTCTTTATTTATTTTTTGTGAATTTTCTCACTATTCTCAATTTTAAAATTAGCTCTATTATTTTTCTATTCCTTGATTCATATACCAACCTTTCCGGTTTGTCCTCTCCCTTATGGGACTAACCCACCTCCCCATCCAAAAATAATTATACTAGAGTAAAAATCCTAAAATAAATGGATTCACTCCACGTGAATTGAACCCGGGTCCTATGGTGATAGCCAAAACTCTTAGCCACTATATTATTTACATATTATATCAATGGATTACGTCCCATCATCCGGATAGGGCTGTAAATGGGCTGGCTCGGGCCGAGCTGGGCCTTAGCGCAGCTTGTTAATTCTAGACCGAGTTGTTAGTGAGCCAGCTCGTTAACAGCTCGCGAGCTAAAATCTCAGCTCAAACTCGTGACGAGCCAGCTCACAAGCCATGAGCTGGCTCACTGAGTTTGGTTGGACCTTGTTTTAAGAAGAAAATAAATTTTATAAACATTTTTGGACCGAGTTGGACCGAGCTGAACAGAGCTGGACCAAGCTTGACAATATAAAATACACACAAATTCATACAAATTCACAAATTGATGCGTAGCCGAGCTAGCTCGTAAGCTGACGAGCGAGCCAAGAGCTACGAGCTTTTTTGACAGCCCTACATCCGGACATCAATCTCTCTATCAACTCACAATTATTCATTAATATTCATATTTGTTCATTTTAATTAATATTTGTATCTTAAAGTTCTTATAACTTAATTATCTGATAATTTTTCGTTTTGCATTCGTATTCGAATTCATATTCGTAGATTATATTCTCCATATATGTTTAAGACATTTTAATTTTATTTTAACATATGTTTACTATTTATATTTATATTCGTATTTGCTCATTAAAAATATAAATTTGATATCAGTATAATCTGTTTCGAATATGTTCTGTTTACTTACACCCCTAGCTTTACTCCTTACTATATAGTAAGAATATAAGGATATCATTCATTACTGAATTTTCAAGCGGGACCAGTGAGATAGTGACGCTGTCTAAAATAAGTTCGCTCTAGCATTATTTTATGAGAAGCAACATATTCGTATTATTATTTATTAGATAGAATTGGGTCCGTCCGATAAGTATCATATCAAATTTAATTTTATATTAGATTATAACTGTCCGATTCACGTTAAAATTCGCACAAATAATTTTAAAATTCATTTAGATTAAGTACACACAAATTTTAATATACATCAAACAACTATGACAGCAATCCTACCACCACACGCTTTAATAGACAACCACAATCCCTGATAATACTATTATAAAAGTACACTGTTGATTTGTTAAAAAAAAATATATGCATATGTATGTATATATGTGTGTGTATATGTATGTATATATATGTGTGTGTCTATATGAGGAGGATTCAAATGCACTATTTTTTTTTCTCTAATATACTCCACATCATTTATCTCTATTTTTAAAGTCCGAACGGTCAATCCGAATCGCTCAACATGATCTTCATAATACAATATGCTTGGAGACCAAATTTTTTATTTTTTAGAATTTTTTTACTATTTTTTTTCATAGTTTCAAAACTATTGTTTTAAGGAGATTCTGGACCATCCGATAAAGTGATATTGTACCTATGGAAAAAAAATAGTAAATTTTTTTTAAAAATATAAAATTTGGTCTCCAAGTATATTTTATTATGAAGATCATATTTAGTGGTTCGGATCGATTGTACGGATTTTGAAAACAGAGATAAACGATGTAGAATATATTAGAGCATATTAGAGCACCAAAAAAAATGATGCATTTCAACCCTCCTATATATATAATTTGGTTAAGTTATGCTTGATTTATTGTCAAATCCTTTTTTAAGTTTGTATGCTATCCAACCAATGAATCTCAAGTCATAAAATGAGATTTCGAGACAACTACTTCAAACTAGGAACAAAAGGACACAATTTTCATCCAATAAAACAGCAGCCGATATCATCTGGCACTGAGTGATACATACTAATAACAGCTCTTGATTGGTAGGATATCGAAATTTGGAGGATTTTACCACACAAAAAGTTGATTTCGTACCAATGAATCAAAAGGCGCATACATAACGACCAATTCCTGCTGGTATCGGTCACTGTTTTATGCGATGATCTTTTGTGTTCTTGTTCCTTGTTTCCAATTTGCAAGTATATCTTATATTTATATTTATTTAATAATTGTTACCAGAATAATAAAAACTAAAAAGAAAAAAATATGAGAAGAACAGTATACTAATATTTAGTGTTTATACTTTCAAACTCAAAATCTACTAAAGTTGATGCTGATTGATAGTGTTGGATGTGCTACAGCTACACCCATATATATGGCATATCTGGTAGTCTGTTTAGCAATATTTGGGGGAAAATTAAAACGATGACTTATAAGGAAAATTGATTAAAAATATAAAATCATGAAAGCCAAGTATTGTACTATACCTGAGCAAAAAATCATTGTATTCTCTAATCCAAGATGATCCATTCTAAGAAAAGAAAATAAGAGATGAAGAGAAAAAAAATTAGCGAGAAAAGAAGGCGGCAGGATTTTGTATTACATGAGGGATAGCTCAAAGATTGCCGACTAGGGTTTATAAAGGCAAACCCTAGTAGACAATCGGAAGGCGGCGATATTCTCTTACGATTGTAATTTATTGAAAACTCTAAATGTCTTTTTATGAAATGTTGGCCCAAAAATGTTTAAATCTGCGAGAAACTCTCTGACTCGGGCCTGCACTGGTTCCATGCTCGACATATTTGATCATGTCTAAAATGATATAATTTAATCATCAAAGTAATGTATGCAAAATTGGAACTAAAAAACAATTGTTCATGTGTGTCTCAACCAAAAAGATATTTTATGTTCTTCAATTAGCGAGGCGCATTGAGGTTTGAAGGATGTTAGATTTGCGAAAGGACTTCTAAATTTGAATT
The DNA here is from genome assembly GCA_024447775.1 of Carex cristatella. NCBI lineage: Eukaryota > Viridiplantae > Streptophyta > Magnoliopsida > Poales > Cyperaceae > Carex > Carex cristatella. The sequence goes on from JAJHPF010000016.1 coordinate 1,788,237, forward strand.
TAAAAAAGAAAATTTTTGTTCTTCAATTAGCGAGGCGCATTGAGGTTTGAAGGATGTTAAATTTGCGAAAGGACTTCCAAATTTGAATTTAAAAAAGAAAGGAGGAAAAATAACATAAACTACGATGATAGCATTAATATGGTACTATCTTGTCCTGTTTTAATTAGTAAGAAGAGCTTTATACATATGAGAGAATTTAGAGCAGTGTTGTAAAATGTGGTTCATGTGGTCGCATATGCGTATGCAGTCTGATTCTATATAAAAATTTCCGTGCAGTCTCAAATATGCGGTTCCGAATATACGGCCGCATATGTCCACATATTGGTCCGTTACGTCCGTATATGTGCGAATTTATTGTTTGAATGATTTTAATGGGAATATATTGCATGTTTTGAGTGGAAATAAATTAATATATAATTTAAAATCCGCATATATAAGTCCGCATGAAATTCCGCATGCATGAACAAAATCGTATTTTACAACATTGATTTAGAGAATCCTCAAAAAGAAGAGCTGTACTTCTTCCTTTTGCTTTTTCGCGGAAGGAAAAGCATTGATAACTTGACCTATTTGGTTTATGGTTGGAGCTTGGAAGGAGAATCGATATACATTTTATAATTTTTCATTTTTAACAAGGTAATAAGCAAAGCAGACATGCTTTAATGGGCTTACTTGTGCGCATTTGTTTTCACAGTTGAAAAAAAAAAACTGTTTGTAATTGTAGGCTGTTTTTTTGGTTTCTAATATGGGCTTAAACAAGCCCCAGTGGGTCCGGATTTTGAATGTCTAATAGAGGCGGGATCCACTTACAACATGTTACAATATTTGATTTTGTGATTTTTAAAATCTAAACAATCGATACAAGCCGTTTAACATGATTTCTATATTAAAATGTGTTTTGAGACCAAATTTTATATTTTTCTGAATTTTTTTACTATTTATTAAGTATTTTACAAAACCGTTATATTTAGACAATTTTAGACCACTGAAAAATAACAAATTTTTTAAAATACTTAATTAATAAATAGTAAAAAAATTAAAATAATATATCATTTTTTATCTCAAAGCACATTTTAATGTAGAGATAGAGTTGAACAATTTGGATTGACTGTTTCGAACTTCTCATATTTATGAACACTTTACTATATGTTTCATAAAATCATATACATTTTTTCTTGAAAATTTTCACTCTCTGTACAATATTTTTTAGAACTTGCCGGTTCAATAAATCCATTTATTTCATAAGATATGCTATAAATACATGAATAAGAGAAAATGAAGAAAAAAGGAAATAATTTAATTACAGGAATCAAAAATAGATTTAAGGAGAAATAAGAAAACAAATAGCTAGAGATTCATTCTTAATTGTGACAAACTATATAGCAGTATGTGTGGCGAGTATATTTTTAACTAAATTTAGACTTCTACACGTAAAATATATGTATTTAATCAAAAGAAGACATATTATGTGATTGGAGGACTGATATTAAATATGAAAATTCATCTTTCAATCTTAGCTGTTGGCGGATCAGAACAACTATGTGCATTATATAAGAATGGAGATATAAAAAAACATGGAAGTCAAGTATTGTATTAAACATGAGCAAAAAGCATAGTACTCTCTAATGCAAGATGATCAATCCTACAAAAAAAAGGATATGAAGAGGAAAAAAAATAGAGAAAAAAAGGGCGGTGCAATTTTGTATTAGAGGAGGGATAACTAAAAGACCGTCTACTAGGATTTATATAAAGACCAAACTCTAGCGGACAATCCAATGATGGCAATATTTTCTAGGATTGTAATTAATTGAAAACTCTAAATATCCTTTAAGGAATGTTGGCCCAACAATATTTGAATCAGCTAGGGCACACTCTAACCTGGGCCTGCGCTGCTTTCATGCTCGACATATTTGATTCGGTCTAAAATAATTACAAATTTGAATATAGAAAGAAAGAAGGAAAAATAATATTAACTACAATGATGGTATTGATATTGTACTATATTATCATGTTTTATTTAGTATGAAGAGCTTCATGTGAGATAATATTGGAGAATTCATAAAAAGATGAGAAGAAACCATAGTTGAAGCTTCTCTCTGTATTTCTTTACTCCTCGGAAAGGAAGAGATTGTTAACTTGATCTACTTTATGGTATGCAAGGTAAAATCTTTGCCTATGCTAGAAATGTGAATAATATATTAACATACAGTATGTAATTATGTATATGCTATACGAATTTTATAATTTTTCATATTTCACAAGGCAATAAGCAGAGTAGACAGGCTTTAATGGGCTGATTTGTTTTCAAAATTGAAAAAACTGTTTGCAATTGTAGGCTGTATTCGGTTTCTTATATGGGCTTTAACCTTATTGGATCCGGGTTGGTATGGCACTCTTTTGTCGGCGCAAATAATTTTCTTCTCTGTGAAAAGAGATTCCTGTCTTCTCCTCTTTCCTGCGTCTAAAATAAATCTCTCCTCTCTCTCTCGCTCGCTCGCGCGCGCTCGATTGGAGAGCAGCCTCCGGCTTCGGCTCCGAGCGCATCGCTTGGCTTTTTCTCGCCCTCGAGGCTGCCACGTGGCGTTTTGAGGTTTGTTTTCATTAGATTTGCTGTCTCTATTAGCTCTTTATTCTGTTATGTTACGGAGGCGATTAACAGTGTTTGTTGACAATTCCTCTTTATTTCTTTTATGTTGGTTGCAAATCTATTCTAGATCTAGCTGTTTGTGTATTGCCATTTAGCTCGATTGAGCTTTACGATTAAGATGTAGCATTCCATATACGATTTATCCGGTAGGTGGATGAAATTGCTGGGCTATCTATTATATTCGTTTTGGGAAATCAATGAACTCTGGTTAACATGTCAATTTTTTTCTTCATTTGTGGTTTTAGCCTTTCTGCATAATCACCGTTGAACATAACCAGGGATGGTATTTGTTAAATTTATCAATTTCCTTTAGATCTGTGTATTTATATCAAGATGCTATATAAATTTACTCTATCTTTTAGTAGTTTAAAATTGAAAGTAGCATTGCAGATCACTGCTGTGCTGTGTGCATTGGTCAATGTAGAAAAAAAAATTGCATGAAGAGCTTGATCTCTGCTCCCTAATTCCGGACTAAATCTAGTGTACAACAAAAATTAGTTAATGCCAATTTGGTGTTAAAACCACTACAGGGAATATTTGTATTTTTTGTATTAATTCCCTAGGAATTAGTCCTTTGAAGGCTCAGCAACTAAACCATCTCCAATCATACAAATTACTGCTTTCAAATTTAGCACCTAACATTATTTCAAGTTTTTCATTTAAGAAAAAATATGCCAAGTGTAAACACAATCATGGTTACTTTGTTAAATTGTAAGCTAGATTTAATATATTACTTTCTGTACTAGCTCTTCTGTAGTGCAAGTACTGCCAAACTTATTTGTTTATTTACCTTCTTTTTGTCTTTGCCAAGTTTTATCCTGAATTGCTTCCATTTGGCCTATTTAAATCTAGTTCTGTAGATCTGCTCTGCTTCAATATACATAAAAGCATTGCCCCAACTCAGAGCAGTATCACCATTTTTAACCGATCTCCATCTACTAAAATTAGGTGAAAAAAAGCAGTAAACTAATTTTAGCTGAAAATATTTGTGGTCCGTAAATTTAGACAGACTATTTTACAATTACATAAGATTTCAAACCAATATTGAAGAAAAGAAAGCTGATACCCCTCTTCCCTTGTTTATTTTTTTTTCCAGGCTCCATTCCTTGTTCAAATAAAAAACCTAATATACAAGGAAGGAGCCGCACATGGAGGGGCCCAATGGCTCTATGACTGATGGTGGGCCCGGACATGCTATAGCTAAATGGAGAAGCGAGGTCTCCCGCAAGTTCCAATATTATTTGGACAAATCGACCCCACATGTCACGGGGAGATGGCTGGGGACGCTTTCTGTAGCTCTGATTTACGCGCTGCGGGTCTATATCGTGCAAGGGTTTTACATCGTCAGTTACGGGTTGGGGATTTATTTATTGAATTTGCTTATTGGTTTTTTATCTCCGATGGTGGACCCTGAATTGGAGGTGCCAGATGGGCCCTCACTACCCACCAAGGGCTCTGATGAATTTAAACCATTTATAAGAAGACTTCCTGAGTTCAAATTTTGGTATGAGCAAGTAAATCTTTTGCTTTGTCATTTATTTGTTTATTTATTGTTTTAATCTTAACTAAATTTTGTTGTCATTTATGTGTTTGCTTAAACAGGTATGCAATAACCAAGGCATTTGTGATAGCATTTCTTATGACATTCTTCTCAGTTTTTGATGTACCGGTGTTCTGGCCGATACTTCTCAGCTATTGGATTGTGCTCTTCGTACTCACCATGAAGCGCCAGATCATGCACATGGTCAAGTATCGATACGTCCCTTTCAGTTTTGGCAAACAGGTACCTGCTTGCTCTCTCTCTCTCTCTCTCCCTCTCTCTATAGTCTTTATACTATGCTGAACTAAATATGTGATGTTTGTTTTGTGAAGACTTATGGAGGCAAGAAAAGTTCAGGAAACAGTGGTGCAGCTGATTAATGAGGCAATAATTGGAAGTGAAACATACATGCCATGCAAGGAAAGGATTGACATCTCGATCGGTCTAATATTGTGCAACACTTGTATTATTTTTAGTGATAGAATCAGAATATCTTCACTGTTTCTTTTCTCCCTGTTTTTTTACTGGGTAATGCTAATGCAAATTGCTAATTGCTAATTGCAAGCAAGTATTTTTCGGTCGTAGAGACTGATTTGATCTGTTCATATGTTTTTGTTGTTGTTATAATTCTCTTGCTCCTGTTTGAATTTACGTAATACTTATTTTTGGCCTTTCTATCACTGTCAGTAGAAAAGATGAGCGTCTTCTCTTTTACAAAGATGATATTTGTCTTTGCTTTAAAGTAACAAAAACGAACTTATGTGCACACCTTTTCTTTTGATGCATTTTAAGGTGTTTTTGGTTGTAGATTTAAATGTCCTTCATCTATTATAAAAAGGTATTCTTTGTTTAATTTGGATTTAAATATCAAAGTTGATATTAAGTACTAAAAAAAATGCCTGAAGGGAGTCAAACGAAAACTGAAGTCTGAACTGTTATAAATCCATGGGAAATTATAAAGCATGAATTGCTATAAATTCATGGGAAATGATAATTCATAATATATATTAAAACTATATGGTGAGATGGCCTACGGTACATTGCAATGTATAGACTCCTTGTACATCGGACAATAAATCGTCGGATTCAAAGTCCAAATAGCCGATCCAAACCGTTCAACTTGTTCTCCATATTAATATGTCTTTTGAGACCAAATTTTACATTTTTTAGAAATTATTTACTATTTTTTTAGATTTATTGAAAATCGTTGTTTTTCAGACAAATCTGGACCATAAAAAAAACAACGATTTTCAATAAATCTAAAAAAATAGTAAAAAAATTTCAAAAAATATAAAATTTGGTCTCCAAACACATATTAATATGGATAACAAATTGAACGGTTTGGATCGACTGTTTGAACTTTAAATACAACAATTTATAGTGCAATGTACAAAAGGACTTATACATTGCAATGCATAATAGACCAACTCCTATATGGTATATATTAACTATTCAGATATGAATAATTAAAATTCATATCTGTATCCGTATCTAATTTTCGAATACGGATTTGGATTTTGTCGGATATTATCCAATCCGTTTGCACCCCTAAATATAAGGCCAATTAGGTTAGATGAATTACGTTTATTATATAACTACGGAGACAATCTCAAATCCAATATTTAAGCTGAGATTCTCAAATCATCAAAATTAGCATGTAACATTCAAGTAATATTTTTGCACCTTTAGAGAACACTTTTTTTGTTCTTTCAACAGTGTTTTATCTGTGAATTATCTTATCCATCGGTCAAGTCTCAAGTATAATTTAACATATAAAATACCCCGAGTACAGAATAAAACTTGGTAGCTCTACACATTTTTTAATTACTTCGCATTTAGGATATCTAGATAACGTAAAACATCCCTCCATTGTTATTTATATCCACCATTAAATAATAATTACCAATTCTTTCCATCAAATCTGGGGATTTTTAAACCTACCCAAACCGGTCATTTAATAGTCGATTCCTAATTTTTATTAGAAACCGGCAGTTAAATAGCCGGTTCTAATTTTTATTAGAAACCAGAGGTTAAATAGACGGTTCTAATTTTTATTAGAAACCGGCTACTTAATAGTCGGTCTCTATTTTTTATTCGAAACCATAGCCTGATTCTAATAAAATATATATATATATATATATATATATATATATATATATATATATATATATATATATATATATATATATATATATATATATTTACACTGGAAATCATATGATCTTGAAAGAAAATATTCTAATTAGATTGGTTAATATACAGGTACTCATGCAGATCAAAATTTACTTATTTTTATTATAAACCGTATGAAAATATATATGTAGATCAAATTTTACTTATTCTACAATATTTTTTTCTCATGTCTAAAGCACCTGCATTTTGTACATGCATCTATCTAAGACATCTCTCGTAAACAATCTAGGTTAGAACAATGAATAAAGCAAGAGAGACAATATAATTACTGAGAAAGAATAAAATGATGACGAAACTTCAAACGGCCATAAAACGGCGCTCGAGTGTCTGATTTCAGCAAATGATGGCTTTTCGGAAAGCTGGTGAAAATACGCATGCATTAGTATTGACGATGGTCAATTGCAGGATTCAGAATTGCCAAAAAACAAAGGAAAGAGCTTCAAAACTTGAGTTGAAGTTTCCGATTAAGATTTTCATTTTGATTTTTCGATTTGAGTAACTCGGTAAATTGATTATATAATGAAATTGTAGAATACCAATTTTTACTATTTTTGAATTTTTTTTACTATTTTTTATGATTTATGAAAGATGACACAAAATGACTTAAAAAGTAAAAGAAATTTGTGAATAGTATATTTTTTCGGTAGTTGGGTTGTGTTCTATACACGGTGTAAGATTGAACATTTTTGTTTGTTAAAAAATTGAACATTTTTTATTTTCCATTTTTAGATGAAAATATTAAGATCTTAAAAAAAATTGAGGACATAAGTAAGATTGAAATTAAATTGGGGAGCTAGTTATTTACATTAATTTTTTTTTATGGTTATGAAAAAAAAATCACATAACATATCATAAACCTACCTATATAAGATGATAATCTATTTTGTCAGGAACACTAGATTAGAAAGTCGTTGCAAAATGAAGATATTATCTTTAAACTTTCATTAACCTAATTTGAATGTCGTTGCAAAATCCAGTGTATAAACTTTTACTAACCAATATGATTAGAATATTATCTTTCAAGATCGGTTGATTTCTAGTGTAAATTTTTTTTATTAGAAACCGGCTATTTAATAATTGTTTTTTATTAAAAAATAGGCACTGGTTATCGAGTAGCCGGTTTTCTAATAAAAATTAGAACTGGCGGTTAAAAATTAGAAACCAGTTATTTAATAGTCGGTTTTCGTAGGTTTAAATTTTTTTAGATTTGATGGATAGAGTTGACAATTATTTAACGGTGGATATAAATAAAATAGCGGCAGCAGTCTAGCACATCATCTGTTTAAAATTTTAAATATATAATTTGTCAGACAGATATGATGGTCTCAATTAAGCTCGTTCTGAATTTTGCCAGAGTATAAGAACATGTAGTGAATTACAGCCAAGCGAAACCATAGATGTCAACTACCAAGTGTTCATTTGTATTTTATTCGTTAGTCAAACTGAACATGTGTGTCATAACATGTTGAGTAGCAGAAGCACTAAATGACAACGGCCAATTGCTCATTTTGCACCAGAACATGTAGTGTCGCACAGAGACCAACTGATAAATTTAAGTTATATATATACACACATCGAACATGCTGTAAATGTATTAAAACATATTTTATTTGCGTTCTTATCTCTCTTTCCAAAGCTCAACATGTTATTTATATTTTCGATGCTTGAGGGCACGTTGACCCTACATACGTAAATAACATTTTTTTTCTTCTTCTTCTTATTAATACAGCCACCAACCTTCAAAAATTAAATAGATAAAAAAATTACTGTTTTCACAAAATTCTGAATCATACAAAACCAGAAGTTTTGTTTAGATAGTAAAAAGGAATTTTGAAAACATAAATCAGATATAAATGCTTCAGAAATAAATGTATCTTTAGAAATTGTATTTTAAGGTAACATAATATTTTTGTTTGGTCTGAACCGTTCAATCAAAATCCACACAATTATTAAAACAGTCCCATAGGTTGCATCTCGAACCGAATTGATCGGTTTTCGATCGAACAGTCATGATCCGAACAGAAATATTATGTTACCTCAGAGGATATGGATTCCAAGCGAGCACCACATATTCGAATTTCGATGCGAGTGCTCGTAGACTCGGGGAATTTCTATGCACCTCTCTCTTACCGCACAAGCGAATTTTTTACAATTATTTATTAGCGAATAAAAGAGATGAAGGCTGTTGTAACTGAAATTAGCTAGCATGATTAGTTTGTTAGCATAATGGTCTGTTAGAGCAGCTGCATTGGTAATTGTTTTACAGTTGCTAATTCCATGTGACAAATTTTTATTTAAATTGTTAAAATGTGGATCAACTGCTAATAAAGCAAATTTGCTTATAAAAAAAATTATTTTTTTTGGACATACTAGCGGAACGGAACAAAATTATTGGCTATAAAAAAATAGCACTTTTTTTTTTCCTGTCTCTCTTAAAATTTTAAAGCATCTCCAATGCTTATTGTTTTCTAGTTTGCTATCTGATGTGACTATTGTTTTCTGATTTGCTGGGTTCTGAGATAATTTGTAAATTAGCAAATTTTCTTTAAAAGCAAACGTTTGCTTATTGCCATCACGACGAATTGAATGGCTCAGATTCTTTATGAGTATCTTTAATTGTAATTACTTGAATGGAGTGATATAGAAATTATGAGTCTCTTTAATTGCTAAATTTAGTGACATGACCAATTTTAATTGCTAAGCATTTGTTGAAATGGAGATGCTCTTAGTTTCATGGTTGCAGGACTTTAAAAATTAAAATTTTTTTTTTTTTTTTAAATTGTGTTTTACAGTTGACATAAAATTTTATTCAATTTCTTCGATGCTCTTAGACTAATTAGTTAGAATGACAATATTGTAAATAGCATGATGGCTATAAATATAGGAGCATACCACTTGTACATTTTACATAATACAAAAACGAAATAAAGATTATACAAGATTTTCTTGCTTCTATTATATTATTGAATCCGGACCATTCATTTTAACTTGGCACAAATCTCAAAGCCCAATAATATTGTCCCCCTATTTTTCTCGAATCTCAAACCGGCTGAAATTTAATCTCAATCCATAAAGTGAGACCCATCCTTTGTAGTAATAGAGAAGATACGAATCCAGACTCGGGAGTCTTCGGTTGTTTAGAAGAAAAAAAATTCATCAGATCAAAAAGGAGATTTTAGTTGCAGACGCATGCGTTTGCTGCTAAGAGCATCTCCATCTCACAAAACATTTAGGAATTATAATTTAGCTACGTCACTGAATTTAGCAATTAGAGATTCATAATTTCTAAATCACTCGATCCCAATAATTAATTTTGTGAAGAGAGAAAGAGAGCTATAATTAATTTCAGTCAATTAATTAGCCACGTGTCATTAAACAAACATTTTCTTTTAAAGTAAATTTGCTAATTTAAAAAATATACTACATCTCAATAATTTTATTAACAATTAACACATCAGATTAGTAATCCAAAAACAATTACTGTTGTAGATGCTCTAACATAGTACACAAGGCTTTAAATAAAAACACAAGGGAATTAATTAATTATTTCATTAAAAAAAATAAAACGCAAGCAATAAAGTAAGATACATTTATTTATTTCCACACGCACACTAAGCAAAACAGAAGCAGAACCAATTAACACATAAAAACTGACATGATCTTATTTTATAATTTTGATGCTAATTAATTTGAGGTATAGCGTCTGATGAGTTCTTCGACTGTGGTGTACTTGACTTCTGGATAAAGCTCCGTTGCCTCAACACCGAAAGAAGGTTCGATCTTGATATTGGTGTGATCTCCTTTTATAAACACCGAGTGATTGATCGACAAAATTATATTTAGAGGAATTGGCGACTCTGAAATTACAAAATAAACACATATATATAAACAATTAGATATAATAAGCATTAATTAAATTGAAAAAAGGGGAAGACATGACCTTGGATCTGCTTCAAGAGCTGTTCTTCAGTCCAATATATACGCTCAAATTTCTTTCCAGTTATCTTCTCATACAATGACACCAACTCGTTTTTGGTGATTGTATTTGCTGCTGGTTGCAAGTACAGAACCTTGTTCAAGGTACGTGGATCGTCCGCCGCCTTGATCATGTACGTACCGTAATCAGCTTCATCGACAAACACCGCCGGAGTATTTCCTTCTCCTAAGATAATAACCTTATCGGTAGGCGGCGCCAGTTGACCCAATGTAGGAATGAAATAGCCGGCAAAATAGGCGCCTACCACGTAAGTGTACGGTATCCCCTCGGCCTCTATGGCACGTCGGATCGATGCCTTCACTGCAAATATCGACTTGGCGGGTTCCACTGCATGCACCCGGTCTACATCATTGCCGAACTCCGATGGAAAGAATCTCTGCATGTTTATAGTTAGGCACATTGCTCAAAAACTACTAAATAATTAGATCAAATAAATTTTGTATATTTTTACCTTGACATTGCCAGCTTCCTTGATTGCGGCGATGATGTTTGTTTGATCAGCTATCTGAAGGGCACCAACTGTTGATACGACAACATCGACGGCCTTGATTGCATTTACCAAGCTCTCATGGTCATACAAGTCGCCCTGCATGCTCATCAATTAATTTCAACACATAATTATTTACCAATTTAATTTCCTTTGCTTAAATCAGAATGTAAAAAAATTAACCTTGACAAGAGTGACACCAGAGTCCTTGAAGCTCTCCAGCAACTTAGCCTTGGCAGGATCGGCCGGTGCGAGGTCGCGAACCAGCGCAAATGTGGGGTGGCCCAACCGGGCACTTGCGGATACCACAGATTTTCCGATGTAACCGGTACTGCCGATGATCAGGATTTTGGACTTGTCAGATGCAGATGCCATGTTGCTTGCACTGAGAGAGGAACTTAGTCTTGTTTTAGGAAGAGGTGGGTGGTCAGGAAGTAACTTAATTGCTAATTTTGTGAAAGACAGATATGAGTCTTAAGTCTTTTTATAGGTAATGGGATCTATGAATTAAGGTGACCTGCTGGTGAATGAACAGGAATGTTGGTGATCGGTTGTTTGTTTGTAACTTTCATTGCACCCGGACGTAATTAGTGGTGGGTGACTGAGTGAAAGCGTCCCAATACAGCGCATGGTCAATATAATACTGATTAATTACTACGTTAATGAATGTATGGTTGAAATGTCTAGTGATGATAAACAGTAATTAACCACCATTAAGTCATCCACCATTAAGTCATCGATTTTCACTCAACCCCGTTTTGATCTTAATTTTCTAAATTTATTGGCCGAATGAATTCTCTAGAAGCATATCGTGCACTGAGAGTGTCTTCTATGGACATAAGGACCTATTTGTAAAATGAACATATTTTTATTTTCAAAGTTCAAACAGTCGATCCGAACCGTTCATCTTGTTTTTCATATTAATATGTGCTTGGAGACCAAATTTTACATTTTTCTGAATTTTTTTACTATTTATTAAGATGGGTACAAAAAATATCAAATTCAGACCATTGAATTTTGTACCCATCTTAATAAATAGTAAAAAAATTCAGAAAAATGTAAAATTTGATTTCCAAGAACAAATTAATATGAAGAACAAGATGAATGGTTCGGATCGACTGTTTGAACTTTGAAAATAAAAATATGTTAATTTTACAAATAGGTCCTTATGTCCATAGAAGACTTTGTCTAAAATATTTATATAATAGTTACATTTTGAATTTAGAAGCTTCACTTGCAACAAATAACAAACAAATATGAATGAATCTAAAAAGAAACACTACATATAAGTAATCAGCTGTTTCATATGGAATCGCATTCCATTAACAATAGGCAGAAGTTGGGGAGAAATTGCAGAGGATCCGGAGGGTGAATTAATTAATCAAGTTTCTTGAGAAGTTGAGATGAACTCCAAGGTGAAAAGAAGAGAAGAGAGTAAGAAACGTTGGATTGGCATTCAATTAAAATGAATCAGACAGGTGTTAGGGCGATCCATCCATTTCATGCATATACATCTATCCCGTTTGGTGAAAAAGCATCTTTAAATGAATCAGACAGGTGTTAGTGCGATCCATCCATTTCGTGCATATATATCTATCTCGTTTGGTGAAAAAGCATCTCTGCATCACAAACTTTATATATTAGTGCAAGGTGGGCTCAATTTATTGTTGGGCTTTATACGAATTGGGGCCTACTTCCGATCCCAAAATAAGGTCGCCCAACAAATATTTTTCCGAAGATAATTTTTTTTTTTTTTGTAGTTCGCAAATCAACATCTTTGAAGCGTAAATTATGTATAAATTTGATCCGAAAAGTTAAATCATGTCTATGTAAACTATATTGATTTCTACTCAATTAGAATCTCAAAAGTAGTAATAATTTAGAGGCAATTAATGTCTTCTTTTAGGGACCTATATTGTATTCATCATTAAGAGAGATATATTCATCAGCTAATTAAGGATTTTCTAGCGAAACTAGATAATTATGTTAGCTATCTTTTACAATTTTTCTGTAAAAGAACGGACATTATAAAATATTGCCCTTCCAAATAGACATTTCTTCCTTAGATAAGTAATTTTTCAAGTTCGTCTATATATCTTTTTTTTTTATATTTTATTCACCTAATTCTTAGTAAAAATATAAATGGTAAAATTTCAAAACATATACTCGTACTAGTACTAGTATAGTTCCCGTGCGTTGCAACGTGATATATTATAAGATTGAATAGAATATGAAGAGACATTTTTGTTTAACATTCACACAAAATTAAGAACAAATATATTTAAATAAAAATAAAAAAATGGAAATTCAAATAATAAATAACAATAAAAGAAACAACAACAAATGAAAAAAGAAATTAAATATAATATGAAAAAATTCTTGATATCAATTGCCAGTGTGATCATCTTCGATGTAGTCTAATATTTATGAAAATGAACAAACAAAATATGAAAAATAGATTATCGTTGATCAAATTGAAAAAATATATAATAAAATAATAAAATAATAAATGTTAAATTAATATGGTTCATACCTTATTTCTCGGATAAATACAACAATATAAGTGTTTGTTCACAAACTACTAAGCATAACTATCAACTAGAAAGTAAATGTATCATAACCCTACAGTAAAACTAACCGATATCTTCCAAACCGGGTCAAGACTCAAAATTTAAATTAATAATTTGTACCATTAAGCAATGAAGGAACTGGTACCACTCCAATTCAAAAATTACTAAATTGAACTTATAAGTTTCATTGCACAATGCTTCTCTTCTTGTGTTGACCACGGAGTTGGGAAATTTAACACAAAACACAATACGATTTAATATCTAATTTTCTCCACAAGTAAGACAGATTATTAAATGATTCAAATACTTAGAGAAGAAATGATTTGTAAAGAAACAAAATTAGAAAATATATGATTAAATGATTCAAATAAGGATTTTCACTACAAACATATTTTTGATGAAAATTTCTTTGTAGATCATTTCTCTACATGAAAGTTTTAGATATTCTTTATTTTTTATCTAGATCGGAAATATATAATTGTTTCCGTCAGCACAAAATCTGCTCTTCATTTATTCGCAAAGATACAGTAATCCTAATAAAGATTATTTCTCCTCTTGACACCAGTGTTATCAGACCCAGACTGGACTGGCAGTTTGGACCGAAAAAAACAGACCCGAAAGTCATTCCGGTTTGGTTCAAAAAACAGACCGTACATGTAATACAACCGGTCAAATCCGGGTTAATCAAACGGTTTTTGAAAAAAAAAAAAAACAAGTAAACCGTTCAGAAATAAACTGGATTTTTACAGGAAATTTACAATCTTTTTCGCCGATTATCCCATTTCTTAAAAAAAAAAATCTCTTATCTTCTTCCATGACATGAGATTGGATTAACCAAAATATTCGATTGTTAGAAAAAATAAACGAATTGTGAGAAAGTTTGTGATTCTCGTGTCTCCAAAACGCACTCCACAAGCACGGCAATAGCTTAACTCAACATTCAGTATTCAGGCAAAACAAATTCAAGATCTGTTGGTCCGAATTCTCAATCAAAAGCTCTATATGTAAGTATCTAGATGTATCTCATGTAATTGGTGAATTTGTGTTGGGAATTGATAATTGGAAGGCTAACATTTGATTTACACTTATTTAATAGTGAATGCTCTCAAGGTATTTGATAAAATGCTCAGACCAACGGACAACCTTTCTGAGCACCCATAGTATACAGCGAATAATTTCAGTTAACATTTCTCCTATAATATTTCTTTTCTAAATAATTGAAACAAGTAAGACTAATAGCTTCGCGTCCTGCTAAAACACTTCAGAGATGGAATTATACCAGTATTAAGAGCGACAAATAGTATACTTGAGAAGTTTATTTAACATCTTTTAGGCTTTCACGCGGTACAAAGATAACAATGTTACATCCTACTCAGTTGTTCTTATGCAATTATTATAAGCATTTTTATGAGAAGTATTTGAACTTCGGTTTTTCATTTATTTTTTTGGTTGAATCCAAACTTGAAATTTGTTTATTTTTTGTTGAATCCGAACTTAAATTTGGTTTGCTTTTTTTTGGTTGAATTCAGATTTTTTTTTTGTGCCACCTTATGAGAAGAATAGATAAAATCAGTTTCAAACTTTATACCGAATTTTAATTTCGGTTTTCAAAATTTCATACCGAATTTATTCGGTGGTGATGGATTTTCTAGCAAAAGCTGGTTTCCGATTTTTTTTTTTATTTGATGATGGTTTCTAAAAATAGAGAACATCTCTGTTATTTTCCATTGAAAATTATGACTTTTGCCCTTCTACTTATGCAAAATCCAGTGCATCCTTGGACTTGTATTTTTTAAATAAATTTTTTCTTTTTGTCTATAAAAGTGGAAAAGGCACAACAATCAACAAAACCAATATATATTGATATACGGATGTGATACCAAATGTAAAACTAAATTTAAATCAAATCAAACTAATTAGGAACACTGCCTAAAGTAAAAAAAAAAATACCTGAAGTTAACAAGGAACACTCAGTTCAGGTCTAGACTAGGTGTTATTTACTTCACAAGATTTTTCAAATTTCTGGCACAAGTCATGTATTGATTCAAGTAGGTCGTTTGGATTCAGTCAAATATACTATGTATAAGTATTTTGCAAGTGTTATCTTACCACCAAAAATGATTCAACAAGTACAGTATCATGTCGGTTCAATGATTAATGGGTTTGAGCAATCATCCAAACAGTAACTTTTTTAGTTTAAACTAATCACCAAACACCTTTATTAAGCAAATTCTAACAAATTTTTTGTTTTAGAACTCATAATTAAGAGTAAAACTAACTAATGAAAACTAATCAGTACTGGTAATCAGGTCTGACATGAACCGTGGCATCACATTCAAAAATTTCAAAATTAATTCCTAACAAGATATATGATAACAAAGCTTACCATTTTCTAACAAGTGCAACTAGTCCCCAACATATTGTTTGAATTATTCACAAATAACACATTACTATTACACTGCACTACAAAATCAATTATTAGTCATAGTTGGCAGCTTTTTGACTTCACCTTAATTTTAACAGTCATAGTGTGTTATGCTCAACTAAACCCAAAAAAAACACTGGGCACTGCTTTCAGATATGGTATAAGATTGGTTCTAATTAGCAAAGTGTTACAACAAGTAGAGAGAAAAGAATTCAGGGCATCGGACCTACTTTGGTTCGATGGACGAAATAACCATTCGATTGCATCAAGATCCGTGCAGTTCTATTTCAATTTCTGTGCGCACCAATCTTAATGCTAATTGTATGGTGATAGAGCTAATTGAACCTAAAAGTAGGTCCGATGCCCATCGGACCTACTCGTATCGAATTGAGAGTAGGTGCGATGCCCATCGGACCTACCTTTTTCGATGGGTGAAATGACCATCATATATGCATCGAGATTCATGCGAACTCATTAAAATCCGTGCAAGTATTTTTCAGTTTTCGTGCGCACAAATCTCAATGATAATCGTACAGTGTTAGAGCTAATTGAACCTAAAATTAGATCCGATGTCCATCGGACCTACTCCTATCTCGAGAGAAAAATGTACCAATTAATTGTACATCAAAGACCGAAGACATAATACTCTCCTTGAAGCCCGAGGCGGTGGCAAATTTAATTGATCAGAGGCGGAGACGGACGCAGAGGCAGAGGCGGAAACTTTTTAGCAACGACGGAGACGGAGAAGCGAGGACTCAATTTTTTTAGCTCAATCGACGATTCATTGCAATTTCCTCCGACAGTGTGAAGCGGGAGCGAAATGAAAGACATATTGCAAGCTTTCATATTTTGAAAACTTTCAATTTTAAAACCTGTTCTTCATCGGTAAATCAATTTATACAATTGACGCATTCTTCACAGCGTTTATCATACGTGACGCGACTGATACGTGACGTGATTTTCTTCTCTAGTCCTGTCTTGTCAAGTCAATTAGGCATAGTAAAATGGATCACGAGCCTGCACAGTAACTACTAATTTGGGGCCTTTGATCTGTTACTACTTTATTAGTTGCTTTTTTTCTGCTTGACGTGATCAATACATGTGATATGAGTATATGACTGATAATAGTTTCTCTATTATTGTCTTGTCAATTCAATAAAGTATAGTAAAATGGATCACAGGCCTAATGCAAGTCAACAAAGTAACTACTTATTGGGAGCTTTTGATCTATAAATTTAATTCTGCTGAAATTCGAAATTCTCTAAAATCTGAGATTCTAGCCATTCAACTTTTTCTGTACATACATCTCAGTATAGTTTGATGACTGGATCTCATATTTCAGCAGATTCGATCCTTGATCTACAGTAACTATCTATGGTTTCCCTTTTTCTTTCGAGAGAGGAGGGTGTCCAATGCCCATCGGACCAGAGTCCGTTCAATGGGTGTCTGATACCGTCCGATTCACTTCAAGATCTGTGTGCATCACTTTAATATACGTGCTGTTTACTTAAATATATGTGCGCACAAATCTTAAAGTAGATTGGATGGTATCGGACACCTATCGAACACTGTTCTGATCCAATGGGCATCGGACACCCCCTCTCTCTTTTCTTTCTGCTCCAACATTTATTGCTTCTACGGCCCGGCGCCCCGGCCCAACCCGACTTGTAACTAATAAGTAATAATACTATACATCTTATTTCCTTCTCCCTTGTAGACGAACCATATCACCTGAGGTAACAGAAATTTTTATGTTTAGATTCGGACCGTCCGATCTTCTATGGCACGATATTGAAGGGCCCCATGCATTCCACCTCCTCGGGCCGGATTGACCCTGATTCTGATCGGACATGGACGTCTCTTTCCTACCTTTACCTCTTGTAGCCTTGACTTGTCGGGAAAACCAACGCTACGAGGGTGCTTTGGTAAATTAAATTGCTTTCTCCTCCCCCCGCCCCCTCTCTCTCTCTCAGCTCTCAACTCTTTAAACTCTCCAGTCCAAAGGAATTAAGCGATGGGCGCCAATGGACATGGAAATGGAGGGATGAACGGAGACAACAACTGGAGGGTTTTCATCTCCAGCGACATCAACCATCCCGTCTCCATTCGCATCGACCGCCTCGATGGCCTCCTTCCTTCCCTTTACCCTCCCTCCTCTCCACTACCAGGTCAGGTCATGCTCTCTCTCTCTCTCTCTCTCTCTAGTCGCCTTTTAATTGGGGTAATTTCATTCTATTTGCGTCTAGGTTTGGATTCATGGCCTGAGAAGAGAATTCCTGAGCTGTTTGTGGAGTGCGCTTTGTACATAGATGGCGCTCCTTTTGGATTGCCTACTAGAACTAGGTTTTTCATTTCTTCATTTCAATAATACAGAATTACATGTTTCAAACTCTGCATGTTTCTGATTTTAATATTATCATAATTTTGTTAGGTTAGAGTCGTCAGGGCAACCCTACTGTTGGAACGAGACTCTAACATTGAGCACAAAATACCGTGACTTAACCTCTCATGCACAACTAGCATTCACAGTACGTATCTAATTATACATATTCAGACTAGTATTAAGGCTGCATTACTTGATAATAAAATCTACGAGGGTGTTATTTAGGTATGGGATGTGTCAAGTGGGTCCGATGATGGTTTGGTCGGCGGTGCTACTGTATTTCTGTTCAATAACAAAAGGCAACTCAAGGCGGGGAGACAAAAGTTACGACTTTGGCTTAAGAAAAAAGCAGATGGAAGAATTCCCACTTCTACCCCTGGCAAGGTTTTCTATAAACATTCTCTTTGTGTGTTTTTGTTTGTGGCAAATTAAATTCACCATTGTATTGTACAAAGATTATCTTAACTGGTATACCGGTTATCCCCATTTTAAAAAAGAAGAAGATTGAAATCTCGTATATTAATAAATGTATAGGTACTGAAGCAAGATAGAGGTGAAGTAGAGAGATTGGAGAGATTGGTGAACAAATATGAGAGAGGCCAGATACAGCGAATTGATTGGCTTGACCGGTTAGCCTTTAATGCAATAGATGAAATCAAGAAAAAGGAAGGAAATAAGCCTGAAAATTCTCATCTCAGTCTTGTTGTTGATTTTTGTAGCTTTGAACACCCTGTTGTTTTTCAGGTTAGTATATACTTTTTTTCAACACCAAATTCGGTTGAAATTCAAAATGTTTGAAAATGAAATGATCACAATTAGAGCAAGTTCTAGAATATACAGTAGGTTTTGGTTCAAATGCTTCAAACTGAGAATTTTAAAAATAAATATTGACCGAAAAAGGACCAGAGGCACTGGACCTGACTGGCTGGTAACAAGAGATTGACATTTTTTTATTGGTACAAATATTGAAAAATGCTTTTGTTAAATTACATTGTTGCTATTTCCTTGTGATTTTACCATGTAGGAATTAGGGGCGAACTATTTGGCATCGTCTCCTGTTACATCAACAAATGAGATAGTGACAGTGTGGGACCCAGAGGTTGGCCGAACAAACCCATCAGAGCACAAACAGTTGAAATTGGCCAGGAGCTTGAATCGTGGTATTGTTGATCGGGATCTCAAACCTAGCATAAATGAAAGGAAGTAAGTACCATGTACAATTTTCATATCAGTAGATATTTTGCATATGGGTACTAATGCCTATCATATAGGTGATATGAATTGTCATTCTGCCATGTTTCAATTTATTTTAATATCATTAATATTTTTTTTGGCCTTGCATAGGTCGATACAAAAGATATTAAAATACCCACCGACGAGAACCTTAAGCGGGGAAGATAGACAGCTGTTATGGAAATTTCGATTCTCTCTGATGTCTGAGAAAAAGGCTCTCACCAAGTTTCTTCGTTCAGTTGAATGGAGTGATGTTCAGGTTTCTACTTACTACTTTTCTATTGTTATGTAAACTCAACAATTCCTTATGCACCCCTTAAAAAAGAATTGTTTTTCTCTATAAACAGGAAGCGAAACAAGCAGTTGACTTGATGGGAAGGTGGGAAACAATAGATGTGACGGATGCCTTAGAGCTTCTCTCTCCTCTTTTTGAAAGTGAGGAGGTTAGTGCATACATTTTAAAAGCTCTTTTTTTATTGTTTTTTCTTTCTTCTCCTTTAGTTATTCCTTTTTTTTCTCTTGGGGGTGTGGCATTAGGTACGTGCATATGCTGTAAGTGTACTAGAAAGAGCAGATGATGAAGAGTTACAGTGCTATCTACTACAGCTGGTACAAGCACTTCGCTTTGAGAGATCTGACAAGTCTCACCTTGCTCTCTTCCTAATCCAACGATGTACTTTCTTCTTTCCCTTTTGTTACTGTTATCTTATTAATTTTATTTTTTTACAGTGAACTGGAAATGTGCATTTGTTTTTTTTTTTCAGCATTATCAAATATAGAGATAGCAAGCTTCCTAAGGTGGTATGTGTTGGTAGAACTTCGCGATGATCATGTTTATTCAAAGCGCTTCTATTGTACCTACGAAATGCTAGAAGATAGTATGATTAAGGTACTTGCAAATTTTCATTCTAAATTATATTAAGTTTGAAAGAAGTTTTATAACATGCATTTAATTGGAATAGCTGGAAGCAGTTGGGAATGGAGATGAAGATGGATTCAAGATGTGGCAGAGCCTGGTTCGTCAGAACGAATTGATAGCCCAGCTATGTTCTATTATGAAAGACATAAAAAAGGTCAGTGGTGGGACCCAGAAGAAAATCGACAAGTTTCGTCAACTCCTCTCTGGCCTTCTCAGTGAACTCACATATTTTGATGAGGTGCTGTAGACTCTTTTTAATTTCTTAGCAATATAGTCCCTATTATATAACATTTAGTATAGCTTCAAATCAAGTCATATTATTTTTGTGTTATGAATTGTGTTTGTAATTTGAACATATGTGACAGCCAATTCGAAATCCTTTGGCGCCTAGCATGCTAATAAAAGGTATTGTGCCACACGAGTCTTCTATTTTCAAAAGCGCCCTTCATCCTTTGAAATTGACATTCCGCACCGAAAATGGTGGCACTAGTAAAGTCATTTTCAAGAAGGGAGATGACCTTCGCCAAGATCAACTGGTACATACGATTATTTTCTTATTATACGATCATGCATGGAGAAGAGAAGAATGTGGTACTCTAGATTATTATTATTTGTATTAAAATAAATATGTGTGGTGAGCAGGTTATACAAATGGTGTCTCTGATGGATCGGCTTCTAAAATTGGAAAATCTGGACTTGCATTTGACTCCGTACCAAGTACTTGCCACTGGACAAGACGAAGGCATGCTACAATTCATTCCCTCCAGTACTCTTGCACAGGTAGGTACCTCCCTCAGTTCATTCCATTTACAAATGGGTTCTTCCATTTACATAGATAGTTGTTTTTGGATGGATAGATATTATCAGAGAATCGTAGTATCATAGCATATCTACAGAAGTTCCACCCTGATGAGGAGGGACCATTTGGCATAACTGCACAATGCCTAGAAACTTTTATAAAGAGCTGTGCCGGCTATTCTGTTATTACCTACATTTTGGGGGTCGGTGACAGGTTCGTACTTGCATTATTTGTCACTCTCTCTCTCTCTCTTTTTTTTTTAACTTGACAGTGGTTGTCGAGGCTTGTATCTCTCTCTCTCTCTCTTTTGAAAAACTTGACAACGGCTGTCAAGGTTGTATTAATAAAAAAACGTTCAGCACATCAATCATCCATAAGCAACTATTACATTCAATTTGCACTCTGAGCCGTAATGGCACTATACACATAAGAAAACCCCTGCCCAAACCCACTCTCTCTTACGCGCGCACGCTCCCATGTTTACTGGATCCCCTGAAGAAAGCCAACCCATAATAAATTAGACTGGAATTTCTTTTTGAAAAAATATTTTGGTAAAACTTGTTACAGGCATCTAGATAATCTCCTATTAAGAGATGATGGTCGGCTGTTCCATGTGGATTTCGCATATATTTTGGGGCAAGATCCAAAGCCCTTTCCTCCTCCAATGAAACTTTGCAAAGAGATGGTCGAGGCCATGGGTGGTGCCGAAAGGTCCCTCTTCTCTCTCTTTCAGTTCTTGCAATTGGGCACTTCATTTTTTGTGTGTACTATTTTTTTAACATTAATGTATTTTATATTTTTGGGACTATGCAGTCAGTACTATACAAGGTTCAAATCATATTGTTGCGAGGCATACAATATATTGAGAAAATCGAGTAATTTGATATTGAATCTGTTTCATCTCATGGCTGGTTCGAACATCCCTAATATCGCTTCCGACCCTGAGAAAAGCATTTTGAAGGTCTTGAGCTCTCTTTCTCATTTTTCTTCTTTCTTTTCTTTATAAATTCATATTATTTTCCTATTGGTATGATTTTCACATCTTATTAATACTAGAACAATACTGATGTATTTTATTTTTATTCTAAATTTCTGGGCTGATAGCTTCAAGAGAAATTCAGGTTAGACCTAGATGATGAGGGGGCAATACATTTCTTCCAAGATTTAATAAATGACAGTGTGAGTGCTTTATTCCCCCAAATGGTTGAAACCATCCATAGATGGGCTCAATACTGGAGATAATATATACATGCCGTGTCAATTGCCTCGTAATATTAACTTACACATCTTATAGATAGATATCCAGTCATATCATGATTAATACACCTGACATGGAGATTAGAATAAAAAGTTGGAGTATTTTTTGCTCTAGTTGTGTACTAATTACAAATCAAAACTTTTCTTGTACATAATGTATATTGTTTGTATGAATCTTTTTTATTGTGGCTATCATCCAGTCTATAGCGATAGTGTGTATTTGTGAAATTGTGCGATGTTGCCAAATGACCATCGCTTAATAATAAAAAGAATATAATGTTTATATGGTGGCAACTTTGTTTCACTAATGACAAGCGAGATGAAGTGAGAGAACATTTGATGTGCAAAAACAAAACCAGATCTTTAGTTTGAACAATCATATACAAAATATACTCATTTCTCTATTCAACTTAGCACCAAATTAAACAAGCATCATAGCTCAAATTTTGGGATCTAAAAAATTTTATGAGGGTAAATTTGATATGTTTAGACATAAAAGGAACTATTATTTGTCTAATAATTAAAGATGCATCTGAAATTACATAGTATAGGCCTGTCAGTCTCCGGAAATGTAACTATAAAATATTCAGCAAGGTCTTGAATTCACATCCTCTGCGGAATTTTTACGTGCGTAGCTGTGCGGTGTTTTTAATCTGGTCCGTTCGTTTTGATCGGACGGACCAAATAAGATTAATATTGCTCCCTCCATCATCCGAATACTCACCGGCTGAGAGTAAATATGGGCTGTCTGATCAGCTCCGCAGGTAAAAACTTCGTAGAGGATACTAGTCCCAAGGTCTTAGCTAGCAGACTGTATTCAGTTTAAATATAATTGGACATGATAAAGGTATAACTAGGGCTGTAAATGAGCTGGGCCTTAGTTCAACTCGTTAATTCTGGATCGAACGAGCTGGACTTAGGACTTTCGAGCTAAAACCTTAGCTCAAACTCATGACAAACTTGGACTGAGCGAGCTCGCGAGCTGATGAGCTGGCTAGACCTTGTTTTAAGAAGAATAATTTTTTTTGGATCGAGTTGGACCGAGCTTGACAGTATAAAATGCACACAAATTCATACAAATTCACAAATTCACAAATTGATGCCTAGCCGAGCTAGCTTATAAGCTGGCGAGCAAGCTAGGCCACAGCTCAAATTCATTAATTCTAGACCGAGCTAGTAGCGAGCTGGCTCGTTAACAGTTCGGTCCAGTAACAAGCGAGCGAGCCAGATGCGAGTCACGAGCTATGAACTTTTTTACCACCCCTTGGGGTATAACTATTGAGATTTCTAACATGCAAGACTTGATATTATTGTTTAACTTTGACAAAAGCAGACATGAAACAGTGGATAATTTATTTCTTTAAGGACCTATTCGACTGCACATGGAGAATGGAAATGGGTTTGGGTCCATTTTGAACTAACAAAACACTATGCGCGTGGAAAAAAAAAATTTAGTCTGAGAGAATTTTTTTTTTCCCACACGTACAATAACAGTCGAACAGGTCATGAAAGAGTTTTGAAGAGAAGTATATCACAATGTTGATGGTTGTGCAGCTTCCACTGTATTATTCTGTGCTCAATCAGTTATATTATGGATTAAACTATAAACAAAATCTAATTCCTCTTCTCCGGATAATTTTTTTTTCAAAGAAAATAACAGCATTCTTTATTCGAATTAGTACTCTAAAAATTATGATTCTAAAGTCAGCATCAAAGTTTCCAAGTTTTTTTGCCTTTGTTTTTTAATCCAAAGCAGAAAATCTTCCCATTATACTTGAGAATGCAATTCTTTCCCACGCAAACGGTGATTATGCCTAATTTATTTGAGTTATCTAGTTACACTATTTTTTGGTGACACAAAATTACACCATCTATTTTTAAGTTTAAACAGTCGATCCAAACCGTTTAACATGTTGGATATATTAAAATATGCTTGCAGATTAAATTTTACATTTTTTAATTTTTTATTTATTTATTAAGATAGATACAAAATTCAATGATATGAAAATAATGATTTTGTAAAATACTTAATAAATAATAAAAATTTTTTAAAAATACATAAAATTTGATCTCTAAGCACTAGAGGTCATGTTGAACAGTTTGGATCAACTATTTGGACTTTAGAATCTTTAAAAATGAATGCTGTAATTTTGTATTTTTGGTTTAACTATTTGGACTTTAGAATCTTTAAAAATGAATGCTGTAATTTTGTATTTTTGGTGTAAGTGGATCCTCAATTTATTTTGATGGTGGGATGAATATGGACAAAAATAATTCTAAAATTTCAAAAGGGGGCAAAAGATGAAGAAAGAGTAAGAGGATAAGTACACAAATGGTCAAGACTCAAGACAATCAGTTGTTCCTCCTTTCGATTTATAATTCTGACATCTCTGTTGACATTTATTTACCACATTTTGTGGAGCGGGTAAATTTTCCTGCTATTTTTCTTTTAACATATTTCATTACACAAAGATGATTGCAGAAAATCTAGGCCGTCACTTCTGACCTGCTACTATTTTTTTTTCTCCATTGCAATTTGCGAACAAACAAACCAACCCACATGAGAAGAAATAGATACAAAAAAAAAAGAACACCAATCCAAACAGCCTCCCTGCTTCAAAATCCCCGCATGATCAGTTAGGTAATCGGAGTAACAATTCTCTTTTTAATCCTTTTTTTCTTTCTTTCTTTCCTTCAGCTCTCTCTCTCTCTCTTTTTTTGCTTTTAGAAATCGCCCTTCTCACTGTAGACTCATTTTTGCTTGTTTCCTGAGTTAAGGTTTACTATGCTTAAAAATAGGGGAGCCAACAAAATTAATTTGGTGTTACTAGAACAGTTACTTACATTGTAAAGCTTCGATCTCTTGCAATTATGTTGTGGGTAGGTATGGATATGATGCATGTAAATTGTTAAGTATTAAAAGTTTAAAACAAAACGAAGACACAAAAAATAAAGGCTCCATTTGTTACCAATGTGAGACTTTAATTTTCTTAACAGTATTTTGAGTTTTAAATATCTTCATAGTTCAAGAGTTAAATTGATCAGTGGAAAATTGGAATTTTCTCAGATTGGGTCTGTCTGTGAGTTAGAAAATAATGGCAAACAACTCGAGCGAAATCAGTACTGACAACACTAAAGAGAGAGAATCTGTCAAGGAGAAAGAGGCTCTGACAGGTGGGCCCAGCAAGATCCATCGGTCAGGATCGAGGCCGCAACTTGACCTTAGTGGAGCTGCAATTCATGGGAATTTTGAAGATCGAAATCCTACAATTCTCTTGCCCAATCAGTCCGATGATATTTCACATTTGGCGCTTGATATTGGAGGTAATTAGTAATATATATTCCTTTTAAATTCTATTTCACCATATTATTCAATCTGGAAAATTGGGAAATTAAAATCGTTTTCTTATCCTTTTATTGTTGATGTAGGCTCTCTGATAAAATTGGTGTATTTCTCAAGACATGCCGAGAGCTTAATAGATGATAGAAGGAAAAAATCACTAAGTAAAAAATTTGGGATAACAAATGGAAACAGGAGAAATTACCCAATTCTAGGAGGAAGACTTCATTTTGTCAAATTTGAGACAAGCAAATTGAACGAATGCTTAGATTTTATTTCATCTAAGCAACTTCATTGCGGTGGTATGTCAAAAATAAACAAAAAGTGTTAACTGCACTTCACTTTATTTCATCTAGGGGTTGCAATTTGATGGTAGGTTTGCTGTTAATTGTCTAAAGATGGGATTATCCTGAACAAAAGTATAATTTTTTTGAGGTGGCATTACCTCTTATACTTTCTTTCGGAATTTCTTCTATTGGATGGATTCATGTTACCATATTTTTCAGGCAAAAAAAGAAGGTATAACATAACTAATTTTTAGTTTCTACTATGGAGCTAAATTATTAGTTTTATTTTTGTTTATTAACAGATATTAGATTTAACTTTTGGTGATTCCCCCTTTCAGGGATAGACTCACCAATGTGGCGAAGGACCCCCCAGAGTGATAACATATTAATTAAGGTACCCGTTGGAGATTAATGATCACACAATTGTTAATTTTACTGTTATTAGTCTAACTATTGAATAATTTACACCAAAAAAGTATGGTATTGTTCATTTACGAAATGTTGTATAACATGCTAAGTCAATTCTATACATATTTATGCAAAGGCAACAGGTGGTGGGGCCTTTAAGTACGCAGATGTTTTTAGAGAAAGGCTAGGTGTTAGTTTGGAGAAGGAAGATGAAATGGGTTGTCTCGTGGCTGGTGCTAATTTCTTGCTCAAGGTATCTTTTCTTTTAATGGCGAAAATTATATGTCAGCTACTTCATTGTTCCTATATATTCAAAATTTTGTATCATCCTCGGGGAAATGAATTAATCCATGTGTATACACATAAAGTTGATATCTTTGTCTGTTTTTCTTCTTAGAATTACTGTGCTTGCAATTAGAATGCAAAAGGATTAGCAAATGTAACTAGTCCTGTATTATAATTTCAATACTTGTTTGGTTGTGTGTATTTTTTTTTCCTGGGTAACTTCAGTGCCAAAATAAAGATGAATAATTGGTATAGAAGACGATAATTTTGAAAAGATATTTGCTCGTGTTGTATACATATCAGGCTATACGGCATGAAGCATTTACGCACATGGATGGACAAAAGGAGTTCATACAAATCGATCAAAATGATTTATTCCCTTACCTTCTTGTCAATATTGGCTCTGGTGTAAGCATTATCAAGGTATTTACTTCTTTCCGTGCTGAAAAAAGACTCACTAATTTTATTGACATTTTAAATCAGTGCCTGTATAATGTTTTAATTCTATTTAACAAAGGTGGATGGGTTTGGAAAATTTCAAAGGGTAAGCGGTACAAATGTCGGTGGTGGTACCTACTGGGGATTGGGCCGGTTATTAACCAAGTGCAACAGGTACTTTTTAATTTTCTTGATTGATAGTTTTCTTTTTATTTGATTTAAGTATAATAAAATGCAGTGTTTGTAATATTACTTTATTTTTGGCGTAGTTTTGATGAGTTATTAGAGCTGAGTCAAAAAGGAGACAACAGCCAATTAGACATGCTTGTTGGAGATATCTACGGTGGTCTTGACTATACCAAGGTGCTATATTTATATAATTTTCATTTTGGGAAATGAGAAATCATAATGCAGAATTCATTTTTATTTTATTTTATTTTTTTATAGATTGGCCTCTCAGCATCAACAATTGCATCGAGTTTTGGAAAAACAATTTCAGAAAATAAGGAACTGTCAGATTATAGACCAGAGGATATTTCTCTCTCCCTTTTGCGCATGATCTCTTATAACATAGGCCAGGTAAGGTGCTCTGATGTAGATGTTAGTTTTATTGGCAGTGTAATAGGTATCTAATTTTTGTTTCTGATGAATAGATATCATATTTAAATGCACTGAGGTATGGGCTGAAAAAGATCTTCTTTGGTGGATTTTTCATTCGAGGTCATGCGTATACCATGGATACTATCTCCTTCGCTGTTAATTTCTGGTAACATTTTGTTTTAGCATAATAGGCTCAGCACTGTACCATAGTTTATAGCTAATCTGCAAAAATGGGATGTATAATATGCAAACAGTATTATTACATTTCTTCTTTCTTTTGCAATTTTTTAATTTTTATACAAGACTAATTGGGTAGGTCGAAGGGCGAGGCGCAAGCTATGTTCTTGAGGCATGAGGGGTTTTTGGGTGCAGTGGGAGCATTCATGAGCTACGAAAAGCATGGTCTAGATGACTTACGGGCCCACCAGCTTGTTGAGAGGTTTCCTATGGGAGCCCCTATTGTCGGTGGCAAGATTCATGGCCCACCTCTAGGAAATCTCAATGAAAAGGCATTCATCTTTTATCCTTTTTACTTTTCTCCCTTTTCTTTCACCGTAGTTGTCTGTTTGATTTGCTTCTTGTTTATTGCAGCTATTCATAATATTTAATTTTAGATAATCTTCTTAACTTTAGCTATGTTATATTCACATAGCAAAAGAAGAGTGAGGTAAATAACATATAATATTCTATCTTGTTGTATTGACAGATATCATGGATGGAGAAGTTTGTGCAAAAGGGCACTGAAATAACTGCTCCTGTACCAATGGCGTCACCTGGTACTACTGGTATGGGAGGCTTTGACCGGCCATCAGCTAGAGGAAACATACTTCGATCTGATGCCAGTGCTGCATTAAATATTGGGGTATTGCATCTTGTTCCAACCTTGGATGTCTTTCCTTTGTTGCGCAACCCCAATACGTAAGCTCTCCCAAATATATATATTGTGCTTAGAGTTTTGTAAAATTTCGTCAGACAAGTTCCATATTTCTATTAGCATGTGTACCTTTAAGGCTTTAACCCGGTGCAATTTCTTTCTTGCAGGTATGAACCGAACACCATTGATCTCTCGCATAGTGAGCTTGAGTATGTCTTTTAATACACTAGCTGAAGATGTCTTACACGTCTTTTCCAATGTTTTGAAGATCTATTATCTTTATTCAACAATTTTATTTTCCTCTCTAGGTATTGGTTCACTGTTTTGTCAGAACATTTGCCGGATCTTGTTGATAAGGTGTGTACTACATCAACTTAAAGAAAAGCTATTTAATTTAAGTTGATTTCTTTAGAAATATTATGAATCTCTGACTCTGTCTCTCTCTCATCTACCTAGGCGGTTGCCAGTGAAGGTGGAACTGATGATGCTAAAAGAAGAGGAGATGCATTTGCACGTGCCTTTTCAGCTCACCTGGCAAGGTACATGTACTTTTTTGGCATTAAATTATTAGAACATCTAAAAAGAATTTACTTTTTCTTTGAGGAAATAAATAATGTATATTTTTTTCCTTATCTTAGGTTAATGGAAGAGCCTGCAGCCTATGGAAAGTTCGGGTTGGCAGATCTATTAGAATTGAGGGAAGAATGCTTGAGAGAATTCCAGTTTGGCGATGCTTACATCACCATCAAACAAAGGTTAGCTACTTAGCTTTTATGCAAAACAATGTAGGTTTCTCGTTATTATGGAGTAAACTTTAGTGATCTCTGGAGTAATTTACCCCCATTATTATATCTCTTCTTGTGCAACTATTATGGAGTAAACTCATAATCTTTTTCGTGATCATGTCTGTTCAGAGATGCAATCTCAAGTACGATAAGACATTTCTTTGTATTTATGAATTCTTCTCTTTCTATGTTCATTTCGTATAATAGGGAAAACGAGGCTTCTCTTGCTGTTTTGCCTGATCTCTTAATGGAGTTGGATAGCATGAATGAGGTTGCCTCCTCTCTCTGGGGTGATTCACCTTTTTCTTTTCTTTTCTCCCTCTTCTAACTTATTTTTTTATTGGAATAGGAGGATAGACTCCTGACATTGGTGGAAGGGGTATTAGCTGCTAATATATTTGACTGGGGATCTCGTGCATGTGTCGACCTTTATCACAAAGGCACCAT
Source organism: Carex cristatella (assembly GCA_024447775.1). Lineage (NCBI taxonomy): Eukaryota > Viridiplantae > Streptophyta > Magnoliopsida > Poales > Cyperaceae > Carex > Carex cristatella. The sequence continues at coordinate 1,818,151 of JAJHPF010000016.1, forward strand.
TATCGAGATTTACCGCATGAGCCGCAAAAAGATGCGACGTCCCTGGCGTGTATGCTCTGTTTTCTCTTTTATTTACTTTCACCATTTTTGAAATAAGTACCGACTTTTGGAACTTTGCTATTGATACTGAATGCAGTTTGATTTGTTATATTTTATTTTATTTGCCCTGCTTGCTTAGATGTTGATTTACATGTCTGAATCTGATTCACTGGTTTGATTTCTTTTTTTCTTCTTTTTTACAGGTGGATGATTTTGATATGTTCAAAATGAAAATGCTCACAGATAAGAAGCAACAGCCATACAAAAGAGCACTTATGTTTGTAGATAATTCTGGTGCTGATATCGTTCTTGGAATGCTCCCATTGGCTCGCGAGTTACTGCGCCGTGGGACTGAGGTGGCCGCACAATTTTCATTTTTTTTTCTGGAATTTTCATGATTTCAAAAAACAAAAAATTAATGTTCAAAACTTTTGTAGGTTGTTTTGGTAGCAAATTCTCTACCGGCTCTGAATGATGTCACTGCAAATGAAATTCCTGGAATTGTAGCTGAAGCGGCCAAGGTTTGTATCTTGCTTTGCAAATATATTTGCCCTCAGTGCAAATTCACAGGATACCAAAATAATCAGATATTAAGCCCGATAATAAACTTCTTGGTTCACTTCACAACTGGTTAATTCGAGTAGAACTAGGATGTTATTGAACTCACCAATTTTTTTGTGAGCTTAACTCCAAATCCAATCGGAATAACTTCAAACGACAAATCCAAACTGTTAAAACCGACCTACTTCACGAATGATGCACTTACATGTCAATATGTTGAATTTTTGAATTAATTTAGTATAAAGTCAAGTAGTCAAAAAAAGAAGGTTTATAAATTAATTTTTAGTACGTTTCAGCATTTTTTGACCGCTTGCCTTTATACTGAATTTATTCAAAAAATTTATAGATTTGGCCTGTAACACATATTCGTGAAGTAGATTGGTTTCAATGGTTTGGATTCGTCATTTGAAGTCAATCCAACATGTTTTGGAGTTAAGCTCGCCAAAGGGCTTGGTGAGCTTAAGAACACCCTAGTTCTACTCGGTTACTTCAACAACAAAAATCGATGATTCATAAAAGTGCTTACTTTCAGTGTGATGTATAAGCAACTCAACTAAGAACTAAATATTGCAAATATAGCACTGTGATACACTGAGGAGAGCAGCTGAGGCTGGAGGGTTGTTACTAGATGCAATGGCCGGTATAGAAGATGAGTCGAAGGCTACTACTGTATCGGTCCCACTAATGGTAGTTGAAAACGGATGCGGTAGCCCTTGCATCGATTTTCGCCAGGTCAGCTCTGAGCTGGCAGAGGCTGCAAAGGAGGCTGATTTGGTACATACATTTTTTTAATGGATTACCTTTCTTAGTACTGGACCTCTCTAGTAATCGTTGCACTAAACAAGAACTGCAATTTTTTTGTTAATGTGCAGATCATATTGGAAGGAATGGGAAGGGCTTTGCATACCAACCTAAATGCTCGTTTTAAATGCGATGCTCTTAAGGTTTGCTTGTTTTTTTTATCAGATTTGTTTTTCTTTTGGTTGAAAGTATTTTTCTTTTCTTTTTCTTTGTTGGTAATTTAATTGACGGTGAAATCGGTACCCGCTTTCGCAGCTGGCGATGATAAAGAACCAAAGACTTGCTGAGAAGCTTTTCAGGGGCAACATTTACGACTGCATTTGCCGCTTTGAACCAACTGATTGATTTGCTATAATAGTTCACCGAATAATCCAAAGTCTTTTTCAATATTTAGGTTCTCTCTCTCTCTCTCAAAATATACTTATCTGGCAAAAATTCCTTCACATTAAATTTTCAAATTTTTGCAGGATAAACTTTGAGTTCTGTTGTTGGTGATTTTATGAATTATGAGAACAGCGTATGAAGCTTTATAATGTTAAATTATTTGTGTACCATGTGTGAATCAACAACACAAAAACATTTGTATTGTTTATAAACGAAACTGGCAACTGCCACTTGAAATAATACATAAAAATCAATCTGATTGCCAAGGTGTGAATACAGAGTACCTATTTGGTTTTGCATTAAAATTTCTACTTTTTGCTACTAAGCTATCTTGTTTTGCACCTATTATGATTATAATAAAACAATTAGATGGGTCCAACAAAAAAAAGCTTGCATTGATTTTTGAAACTAAAGTTACTACATACATAGACCACAATACACAATTACACACACATGCCACAATCAATAACATGGACACTTCAGCCTTATACCGATACACATGCGAAATGTAGCCTTATGGGTAGAGTACATAGATTCCGATGCCAGCCCATAGAAAAACTCTAAATAGTTTTAAAATATTAAGCTACGTTCTCTTACATTACATACACTAACACCAATTAAGGCGGCAGGACTCCTGGTACTGTACCACTAGAACTTGCACCACTGTCGCCTAGCCTTTTCTCAACCTTCATCAAGAGTCCCTGCATTTTCTCCACTAGATTACCTCTCACCTCAGGCCGGATGCCATCAGGGGCCGAACCAGACTCATTCTTTATCAATCCAGGCCCACCTGTTAGAGAGGAGATCATTATCTCTAAATTCTTCCTGATATCAGAGAGTTGAGGTTTAGGAGATAGTTGCTGAGCTGGGATTTGGTGAGCTGGCACTTGCTGAGCTGGTGATGATGGGTTGGTGCTGATAGGCGGCAAGTAGTGGAGGCGACAGCTGGCAAAGGGGGGCCCAAACGGACCTAGCTTGTCAGAGCTGTTGTATGCTGCCTCTGCATCTGCACTACGTGCAAAAACTACACGTGCGGTGTGCACATCTCGATGCACATCTGACTGTGCCTCGACTAACAACCCAAATTTGCTAAATGTGGATAAAAGCTGTTCTCTGGAAGGAAGATTCATACCCATACCAGTATCTGTACCATTTGCCACATTTGGCTTTGAAAATTCCAATAAGAGTGCAGCAGGGTTCGGGTAATGTGCTTGTGCAACTTTCGGCTTTCGCCCTCTCTGTTTAGGTTCTGTGCCACTAGTGCTGTCGCTATTCCCATTCTTGCGCTTCTTCAATGAAACTTGTTCCTGGGACTTCTTCCCATTTTCCACAGAACTTGTTTTGAGCATTTGAGCTCTTGCTTCTTCCAGAAATTCATAAGACCCCTTGGAAAAATTTAACACAGTCCCTCCGCTAATGTTGTTATTTGTCGTAAATGGGACACTGGAAACCGAATATGTCAAGTCCTTTCGTTCTTTATTCTGTTCAGATTTATCTACATTAGGCATATTAGAAGCCGAGCTGCTTAGACACTTCTGTTCTTTTCTTGGCCTACCCCATTTTTTCTTAGGCTCGTGGGCTCCATTGTCAGATTTCACCTTATCTTTTTCGTTTTCAAGTTCCTCATCAATTCTAGAAACATCATGTCCAGTTGTCAGGTCTGACCTATCCATTTCGGGTGTAAGACATGATTTAAAAGACAAACCTGACCCATTATCCAGATTTAATTTGATTTTAGCCTTCCCTTTCAATTGACACTTGCATTTACAGTTTGCATAATTCTCATGCTCTCTTCCTTCAACAAAAATGCTATCTCTGTATTTGTCGATAAAAAACCTAAGTGCCTTGGCGGATCTTTTCCATTTCAGGTAAAGCGGATCCATACCTGTTAGGAGAAAATCATTGAAGATATCCCGGACTGAAAATGCCTCAAATTTTACCAGATTACCCTCCTCGACTTCATCATCTCCCTCACCAATGCTTCTCTCATCCAGATTTTCTTCTAACTGCTTATGTATAATTAAACCACCTACGTCAGTGTAAGGAGGAGAGAGATACTTGCTCTTCTTTCTCTCTCTCTTACCAGATTCTGCTTCTTCATCCTTCAATTTTGCACCAGTACCAGAAAACTCTCTCTCTAAGCCCTTGTCACTCCTACTCGCTCTCTTCTTATTCTTCGTAACCTTACTAACTCTGTTTATATCACTATTAGTCAAATTCTCTTTTAAACCCATGTTATCATCCATTAAAAACCCAATACTGCACTCATCAAATGACTTTTCTTTATTATCATCTGCACATGCATCCAAATCTAGATCAAACTTATCAACAAGATCACCTAACAATTTTCTTTGATTAAAACCCACCTCTCCATTATTGCAGAGACCCCGGCCTAGAGCAAAGACCCAGCTTTTCAACCTGACAGATTCCTCCAAATTCACTGCCCAAACACTCAATGCTGCATCTCGAATGCGATATATGAACTCCAGACTGGTAAAATTGCAAGTACCAATCTCAAATTCTCTGCCAGGATCCAAGGGTTTCGCCTCTGATGGCACACATAGACAAGTCAGTTGAGATTGAAGATACTGTGAAGCGAACCTGAGTGCTTCTGTGAAGGAAGAGAGGAAAGCCTGGGAGAGACTTTGCCGAGCCATGTCGGCTATCTTGGGGTTGAAGAAGGGCTTAACCTGGGACACGTGGCAATAGTAGGTGCTGACATGGCCCTCCCCAAAGCGGGACACGTGGACGCGGCCGTCGCGGTTGGCGATCACGCGCGCCGGCCACCATGGCTGGCCCTTGGTGGTCTTGGCCCAGACGAGATCTAGGGTTTTGCTGTGCTGAGAGGGAGAAGTGGGGTTTAGTGACTCGGGGTCTGGTTGGAGGGTTTTTTCTCGCCTTAGGTTTTTCATGATCGGTATTTGGTAGCTGAGCAGGGATGACAGACCCAGACTCCCGTGTCTGTCTGGTAAAGCTAGTGCCAGTACGGCGATTGAGATAGACGAGCGAACATCGCATGTAAGGACGGTTTTTGTGAAAAAAGGGTAGAGTGACGATGGACCAGTATCCTCTGCGGACTTTTTACCTGCGGAGCTGATCGGACGGTCCAGATTTACTCTCAGCCGGTGAGCGCTCGGATGATGGAGAGGCAGTATTAATTTTGCTTTAAAGTTCGTGCCAAAATCTTATTTGGTCCGTCCGATCAAACTGAACGGACCAGACTAAAAGAACCGCACCTGCGGAGCTTATGATGTGATTCCGACTGATGATGGAGAGCACGAGCGGCTGATTCCAGTCTGATTCTGAGGAGCGGTCCGATGACCGGTACTAGACGTCCGATCGGAATTAAGCTTCGTGTAAACTTCATCAGAGCAAATTTTGAAATTAACTGCACGAATCAATATCCGAATCGGACGGCTCCAACCAATTCGGTTCGATGCCAATCGGACCGCCCCTGAGTCTGAGGGAATGATAAGTGATGAAAGAAAGAATGAGGTGAGAAATTATAACGTAGACCTGGTGTTTCGTTAGTTAATTGTGTTTTCACTCTAACCACACACTCGTTTGGCCATTTGTGGGGATGGTGTACGATTAAGAGATGCAACTGGTTTAGAGAATCCAGACTTGGGTGAAATTATTCGCTCGCGGAGTTTTCAATGAGAGTAATAAGGATAAAATATAATCATTTTATTTGTGAATAATGAAAGATAATTATGATTTTATAACTTGTGACAGGAACCTAGATAATAATTTATTTTTCAAATATTGATAACGGATTAATATAATATACATTGATATTGATTGTTGTGAATTAAGAAAAGCTTTGATGAATATATGTTATGATGAAAGAGAAAGTACTAGATCTTTAGGCTGTGTGCTCTTGTGCTCCAATTGAGGTTACGCGGAGGGAGAAGAAGGAAAAAAAAACTGTTCAGGGTGAAACCATGTTTTTGTCCGAAGCTTTCACCTGCTCCAAAACAGAAGAAGTGGAGGGGAAGCGGAGGTGAACGCGCACTGTGCGAATGTGGACGCGTATTGATTTTTGGCGACAAACTTCACCTTTGATTTGAGATGTAAAAATCACTGTTTGAGGTGAGTTTCATCTCCGAAGGCTTTCTTTCTCTTCCATTAATGAAGGGATTTCACCCTCATTGTGGAGCACAGCCGCCCTTTTTACAGTTGTTAGTCGTCAGAGACATGTGATGTACATACAAAGCAACGCAGGTTACACAGCAAAAACAATGCTTTTAATTTTCTGAAAAAGATAAAATAATGTACATATGAATTAACAATATGCACTAAAAAAAAGTTAGAATAAGTGTTTCTAATTGACTGGGGAACGCATTTCCGCCAAGAAAATCCATGATATTTCGGTGTCATACCTTTATATGTGACATTTCCTTAAATCTGAGTTGAAACTATTATAAATTCCATTTTTTTAATATGAAATTAGTATATAATTAAAATAAATAAAAATTATAAAATAAATTGATCTAGAGTTAAGTCAGCAGACTTAAAACTCTTCCTCCTCTCGTACATGAATAATCGGGGGAAGATCTCCTACGGGCTTTAAACCAAAAAAAAAAATGTCGGGGCAAGATGGCTTCGAGTTATGTTGAGATTCTTCTATCTGGAGGTGCGATCATGATAAAGATTAACAAGGGCATGTTCAAAATTTCCGTCAAGAACAAAAAAAATAGTTAATTGGATTTAAATTTATTAGCGGAGACAAGTTACAATTAGTGGAGAATGCGATCTGTGGAGGTGTTTGTTGTTTTTCCTTTCTTTAAGCAGCAAATGAGCATTGTTGTTGCAGTAGAGGTCAGAGAAACAATCACCCACTGCTTTTTTTCTCTCTGAGGAACGGAAAAATATAGTGTTTTTTTTCTTCTTCTTTATCCTTGCGCTGGCACATCCGTAGTAAACTCAACGATAAAGTTTTTCAAGAAAAAGAAATACACGACATAGGCGCACAAGACCCGCTCAACAGAAGAAAAAATTGTGTTGTGGATTGCTAGAAATTGTGGGCTTTCAACCATAATTCAAAATCAAAATCAAAATTAGATAAATAAGTGAAATTTAGCTTAATTGAATCAAAAACTTGTTTTTCTTTTACAAAGTTTGTTTTGTATTCAAAATATAGGAAACTTTTTAATAAGTTTAATTTGTTGAATGTCATTAAATAATTATATAAAACATTAATTTTCATAAAAATAACTTGTTTAAAAACTAGTGCATTAGAAATTACTCTAATTAAATGAATGAAAAAGCAAATTTCAACTTAAGTGAAATGTAAAATAAGGTTCTAAAATTTTAAATTAGAGCTTAAAATATACATATATTAAATAAGGAAAAAAGGCCTATTAAGACCCATTCAATTGAATTATTTTCTCTGAACTCTTAGTCTCGCATATCAGAATATTCTCCTCTCGTCTTTTCGTTATATTTACAAACTCGCTCCATAAATCGTAAATTTCAATGCAAATACGCCCAATTTTATGATTTAGGACCGATTCCGTCGAGTTTCCACATGAAATTCGCTTAGGCACATAACTCGGGTGAAATTCGGACTAACATCGACCGATTCCGATTTGACTTGGCCAGATTTCGGAACCATGCTCTCAACGGGATAGGACAATTTATTTTGCACAGGAGGACAAGAGCCCAAAATCTAGTACCCTAAAAATGTTTTTGAAATTTCGAGATAGGACAGTTGCCCAACCTTTGACATAACTTAAATCCGTCCTAAAGGTTGATATAACATCTTTTAACGATAATAGCAAATAATATTTTCTTTAGAGAATTAGAATCAAAGTCTTGCGTTGCTTCAGCGTAATTTTTTAATTGTTTAGTAACTATATTTTTAAACTTTTAATTGTTGGAGTTTAAAAATATAACATGTTATATCGTGACAGTAAAATTTAAATGAAAGACTTGACACGTTTCAGCGCCACATAATTAAGTTAACAAAAAGAAGAAGAATATAATAATCAAGTCATGCTTTCGTAATTTTGTTTAATCGTTTTATTAACTTAACAGCAAGGTAACTCAAATGATTATGTCAATATTTTATGTGAAAAATCTACGTACCGGTGGTTGGGTGTTGGATGATAAAAATTTATGAAAAATATATCTGTATCCTATTTTGCCAGTAATATATTTTGATAAATTTAGGAATGATTATTGACACCCTGACTTTTATACACTGTCTAATTAGCATGTGAGGAGTTGGCAAATAAAATAGTTATCATATATACGTACGAATTTCTGAAAATTTAATCAATATCTGACGATTAAAGATATACATTCACAAATCTCCTGAAAAGAAAATATGACGTAAATTTTCTACAAATCATCCAAACCAATAAAAAACAATAGAATTTATATATAATATGCAAACTGGAAAGGAATCACCCATGAATTCAGTACTCATTATATTTTCATTCAACAAATTGATTCATACCAGATGGTTAAATAGAGTTGTATACATATCACAACGTTTTTGCACCATGCAATTGATGTAAAACAAACAGAAATATTATTTCTGTTAATACCGTCAAATCTAAAGAAAACAAAAAAGCGTATAGAAACTGTACTTTTCGACACAGTTAATTTGCATAAAAAATCAGATAACATTGCAATTTTGTTGAGCAACAGCAAGTAAAGTGCCCCACAACATAGGTGCTGGATAGATTGTAATAGAAATTAGTTAGTTTTCTTCTTTAAGCTTACTGTCTTGGTTGATCAATTTATAATTTTTTTCACTCTAGTTTTTTTTTCTCTGCACTGTCAGTTAAACAGTACTATTGTAATTTCAAGCTTTTTAAAATTAATGCAAATAACTACGGATTTGCAATAAAAAAAATCAGATAAAATGGGATAAACAAGCCATTTTCTACTCGTATGATTAACATCAACCGTATTTTCTTTTTGACTTCTCGATCAGTAATAAACGACTCAATAAATATATTGATCTGAAAAGTAGTTGGTCTTGCGGATAATTTTTTTATTTTATATTTCAACTATGATATAAAATTTATTTTTTTATTATATTCGAACGGTTGATTCAATTAAGACTATTATTTCCTCAGAAACCCCGCGAATTCGGATACCTATAGCAACCCAAAATGTGAGTTTGGATCCGGACTGTCTCTGTTTGGGCACGAATATTAAAGCCTCAACTAGAGTCGGATTGATCCGGATTCTGATCGTACGGATCAGATACAAATTCAAAATTGGGTTACTTTAGGGGATCCGACCACCGCCAGTGAAAGTCGAGATGGTTCTAATAAACCCTAGTCCAAAACCCTTTCTCTGCGATCATCGTTTTGTCTCACTCCCCAGTCCCAATGCATCAAAACCATTAATCAAATCCATCCATCCATGGCGACCCCCCGAGATGTTCGAGAGGTCGTCTCCAAGCTCTCCTCCGACAAGCCCAAATCTCGCGACGTATCCCCCCCCCTCTCCTTTCGCATTATTTTTTTTTTTCATTTTGCATTGACTGGGTCTAGATAGGATACCAGCAGTTCGTTTACTGTCCAATTTTATCTTCGCTAAAGTTTTTTATTGGAAAATAATAATAGGAAGGAGTAAAACTGTTGAGTAGCTGGCTGGAGGGAGTGAGGTCCTATGGCTTTTCTAGATTACTCGCTCGAAATACTCTCAAGATTAAACCGGGTGATATCCCACCAGGTCCAAATTTAATCCTTTCAAGTTCACTCATATTCAAATAATTTTCCAGTTTAAGAGGGAAAAGAAGAAGACAATAATGAATAATCAATGCCATAGAAAATGGTACCATTCGGACCAGTTGCAAGCGGCATTGTACATAAGAAATGAACCGGTCACCGCTGCCTAGGGCAGCTGGTTAAGACACCCCACTCTCCTATGGGAGAAGTGGGTTCGATCCCTGCTAAAGGCAGGAAAGGATGTATGTGTGTGGGGCCTACGGGCTATAATAAAAAAAGAAAAGAAATGAACTAGTATACAGAAGTCAATTCAGTAAACCTAAAATATAGAGAAAAGAAATTGATACAACAGAAAAAAAAATATTGGAAATGATAAGTGCACCAAAGCAAACATTATATAGGTAAACAGTTTTTGTATTAATTTTCTGTGCATCTCCTTGTAGCTGAGACATGGCCTTATGTTGTCACTTTGCTAACCAAGTGTGTTGCACTGGAGATTTCCAGTAGCAAGAAGCGGCCTCCTAAAATTTTATATGCTAAGACTCTTCGGATGGCGGTCCAATGTGCTGAAGATCCACAACTCTTAGGTCTGTTACCAAAAAAAATACCAAAAAATGAGAAATCAAATTAATTGAAAAAAACTAAGTGGAAGGCATTATGTCAGGGCAAAGGTTGTTTCTATTTTCTATTGTGAAGTCTCTGTTCAACCACATACTGGAGGTAACAAAGGACGTTTCCAGTTTCCACTCCGAGTACAGCAGCATTCTCAGAAGTATTATCATTGTTAGAGATTACCGATATCAAATGAGGACCAAAATATATAGCAGTGAGTTTAATTTTTTACTTTTCTGTTCGTGGCCTCTTTTAAATGGTTCTGTACTGACTACTTTGTTGCTGATATCAGTTTCTCTGGTATTTACCAGTAACAGTAACAGTATCATGCTTGATTGTTATTTGTTTCTCACGAAAAAAAATAAAACTTCCATTCCCAGTTGTACATCCCAAATTGTTTGGGCCTGTTTTGGAGAAGTACTAGCCAGTACATGACAAGCTGGTACTGGTGTATTTTGGCATTTACTGTTCTTTGAATAACTTCTCCGTTTTTAACTGTCTACATTTCAACCAGGTCTGGTTCTTCTATTCTTGAATAAGGCTGTATCTGGAATTGACATGAAATCAAACATCCAATCTATCTCTAAAGAGGATTTGTTTAGGTCTATTCTGACGCTTCATGTTCTATTGGAGAACCCACCTGGTGATTTTACTGATATAAGAAATGAGATCATCTCAGGATTTTGTGATATTTTTGTACAAGTGAGGTTCGTTTTTAATTTGGTCACTTCATTTTTTGTATTTGATACTTTATTCTGAATAAGGTGAAATATCAATAAATGCTATCAAGTAAATATAGAAATTAGAATTGTTCATTTAACTCTGTAAATCAGGGAAGAAGGTAAGATATTGAGAAAGCTTATGGAGTGTGTGAATACATACCTGACAAAAGATGGCCCAAATCTAGGGTTTCGAGTTATGGAGATACATTCTTCACTAAAAGAGTGTATGTTTCGTTCTTGGCTCACAGCACATGACCGATCCTTGAAGGTACCATTTAATGTATTTTTTGAAATCTTATTGTGAACATTTAGGGACTCTAAAAGAATATTCTGTTTCCTTTTCTTTCTTATATGCACATCTTTTAATGTTTCAGAATTCATTTATAACATATGGGAGAATTATGCTGAGGCTAAATAGAGGTGCGTCAGGAGGAGGTGGGCTTGTTGAACAGTTTCTTGATGTGATAATCAAAGAACTAGATCAAAGTGTTGGCACTGCATCTGGCTCTTCTCATTGGTTAGTATTTTACTTATTTTGTTCTTTCTGTTTAAATTCTTGGATTCAGATGCTGAATTTAAGTATACATTGGTTGTTGCTGAGTTAATGAAGAGTTCATTTTCGTTTCTTTTGAACTTGTTTTGGTTTTTCAAAATTCAAATAAGGGCCGAGAAGTTTCGAGATGGGAAGACTGGATCAATCCCAAGCATGCACGAAGGGTTAATGGATCTTGCTGCCAATGTTTTGTATCAGGTTTTGTTTTCTTATTCTTTGTGTTTTTTTTTAATTGTAACTAATCAAATATTGGTATGCATGTGTTTTTTAGACTTATGTACATTTGGGAGTGTATTGGAGCAGATACACAGCCACAGGATTAGTTAGTTAGCTAAGGGCAATATTGTAATTAGTGTGCAATAGAATTAGTTAGTGGCAAAGCTGTAATTAGAGATTAGTTAAAGACTAAGCTGTTGCCTATAAATATAGGTTCTGTTCTCTATTGTAAATATACATGAAGAAATAAAGAATTACAATTTCCACAAATCCTATTCTTCTCTTCTCTGTCTTCTGTTTCAGAGTGGTACCAGCTGTTTGGTACCATATATCTTTTGATATGATTTCTGTAGAAACAAAATCGGTGGGATAGCCCCACTTCTTTCAACAACAACAACAAAGCCTTTAGTCCCAAACAAGTTGGGGTAGGCTAGAAATGAAACTTCGGAGTGAGGGTTTCATTTCCATAAAAGGCTGTATTTTACGCTGGCTCGCCAAGCCTATCACAACCCTCCTTTTTCCTGGCTTGGGACAGGGATTCTACACAGGCGGGGTTATAGCCCCACTTCTTAAAAAAAAATGTAACTAATCAACTAAACCATGATAACTTGCTTTATATCTAATTTGACATGCAATGTACCGTATGGAATTCAATCCCATGGTGCACAATAGCTGTCTTGTCTGGTTGTATGAACCATATGGATATCCTCACTATGCAAAGGGCAAATATATAAAGTATTATGCATGCATCTATATTATAGACAGTTATATTTATATAGGCATGCAAGTACACAGCAAAGGCTTTGAGCAAGGAGAAACGATTGAAGATGGAGCATCCTGCCACTCTAATACATGATGGTATCTTAAAAGGTTCTTTCCTATGGTAAGCCTCTCTCTCTCCCTCTCTCTCTCTCTCTCTCTGTATGAATTTGGAAATTATTAACCTACATCACTTTTGCCAGGAGTGGTGCTGTTTGTCATCTTATACGCTATTATGGATCTCGTATTGAAAAGTCTCTGTTGATTGATTGGTTTGATGCGAGTCATGGGAGCCTGAAGAGGTACTTATACTAGGTTTTTTCTTAAATGCAAATACTTTGATTTGAGCATTCTGTAATGGGCATGATTAACTTGTTTCCCATTTTTCTTAAATAGGATCTTGGGTAATGCGAATTCTCTGCAAATTCAGGATACACTCCTGTGGCTCTTGAGGTTTGTTTCTTGAGCTTAATATATGTTAAATACTCTTTAATTCTGAAATACACACCATGCTTGTCTTTTCCATGCTCTTTGAGTAATTTGCTTTGATATACTTTACTATGCATTTTGCAAGGGCACTGCAGGAGTTATCCTATGTGCTTTGGCGTTCCCAAAATTTCTCACTGATTCCAAGTGAGGTATACTTTCCAATACCTACCATTCAAATTATAAATTATAAATTAGAAAGTTTATCCTTTCCTTCCTTTTCTTAGTTTACCCTTCATATATACAATTTGCATATATACATTGCGATTATATCTTTTCTTAGTTTAATGACTTCAGCTATTAATTTATAGATAGCACATATCAGAAGCCGTTGGCAAGATGTATGGAGCTCATTGATGCAAAGCCTTCCTATTATTTTCAGCACGACTAACTCAGCTGTTAGTTTCTCTAAACATTCAGCTTTTTTTTTTTTTTTTTCTTTTAAATATTAGTGTCTGATATTGACAAGCCATAATTGGAACTTGTAGGTTGATCCTGCTCTAGATCTCTTGTCTAACATGCTCTTAAGGGTAAGTATCCTTCTGAAGAAACATTTTTGTTTTGTGCATTATTAAAGGTCTTTTCACTGTACTCCGTCATAATTGGCTGTAACATTATGACAGGCTGATTCTTCATTGCTAAATACGTAATATTTTTGTAGAGATAATAATAGATTGTGTCTTTAATTCCTTCAAAATTGGAATTTTGTTCTTTTGGCAGGATCAAGTAGGTTCAGCTTTTGTAACACAAGATGTGTGGGATTTGCGAACCTTTAAGCATATGCCATCGTTGTTAGTGCTTTGTTTGGATATCTTCGTTAACATATTAGTATTTTTTTAATTCATGAGATTGTAGAAAGATCCATTTTACAATTTTTGTAAATGCTATATAGGTCTGCTTTACACTTCATTTCTTGCGTCTTCTCGAGGATAGGTTTTCAGGTATGCTAAACATTGCTTCCTTTGTACTACTTGTTTCTGATCTGCCATAAAGGTTGTTTTTATTTTCGGTAGATGTTACTTCTCTTATGCAGGGTGGTATCTCTGGGTCATTGTTCGTTAGAAAGAATCTCTTAGAAGCTACTTTGGAATTGGCCAATTTCAAGGTATTGACACAGTACTGAATCTTATTGAAGGCTAGTGATGTATGACCTATTCATTTCAATAGCATGGGTATTGATATTTAATTTTTTGAGTTGTCTTAATTAGGTGAGTTACTTTTGTGGCAGGAACCTATGCTTTTGAATGATGGAAATGTGACTCTTATAGCAGATGTCATTTGCTCTCTCTGTACCGGGTCTTCAACTTCTCTCTCTTCCTTTACTAGCTCAGCGGTACATCTTCAATGAGTTTTTCTTCTAGACGTCTCCAATGAATTTGTTTTCATACTTCATTTTTAATGCATTGTTGTCTTTTCTATTATATTTGTTACATTTCAATATACTTTTAGCTGTTGGAGCAAGGCCAGGGAGTTGGTGATGACTACGAGTTTTCGGTGGAATCCTTAGCTGAACTTAATCCTGTAATCTCACAGAAGGTTTATTTACATAATATTGCCTTTCACATTCTCTGATGGAGATATATTAGAAAAAGAACCTCAAGTTTGTCCATAATTCACTTAATAATGATTCATGTGTACTTATTTACAGGTTGAAGCTGACAAGAATATACAGACGCATCTTCCGATGCTAATTAAAGAACCTTTAGTTGTTGAATTAATGAAATATCTTGAGGTTTCTTTGGCATCCAATCCTGACTTTAAGAAAACCAATTCTTCAGCTCTTGTTTATTCTTGTTCTCTTCTTTGCAACATCATCTACTGTGCTTTAGTTATAAGGTCAGATATAGTGTAATTTGAACTTTGTTATCATAATTAATGTTAAAAACAAAAAGCAAGTAGTATGTAGGATTCCATCGCAGTTTTGTCAAATGGGAAAACAGTATAAAATAAAACATCCCACATCATGACAACAATTTCAGACTGCATGTACCAAGTTTATGATATGTAATGCTCTTTTTAACTTTCATTTGCACAGGCTACCAAATGAAACATCCCACGTCATGACAATAATTTCAGACTACATATACCAAGTTTTGAACCATTTAGCATCAGAAATCAACTATAAAGCTAATGAAATCCAATCTAAAGGCTTTGTTAATACCTCCACATTAGACTCATGTGGGCCCAACTTGACTTCCCTCAAGAGCCTTGTGTCTTCTCCTTTATTCAACCTCTTGAAGAAAAACATTGACACCAACTTGGAGCATTTTGATGGCGTTAACCAATCACTTGATGCACTTCTAATGTCTTTTGCTAAGCTCTTTGAGGTTATTTCTGAAAATACCCCTGATTCGGGGTTGGATTTCCAAAATGTACCACCCACGTCTCTGAATTCTGATGAAGTGGTCCCCTTTTCTGAGCCTAGTGCTGTGATGCATGACATGGAGTTGGATGCAAATAGCGGTTCAGGGGATATTGATGCATCAAAAACCAGTAATTTAGTTGTAGCCTGTTCACCTTTAACATATCAGATGGAACTGGTCTCGATCATTACCACCTTCTTCTCTATTCTACCGACTCGTGCTTGGGAGATCTTGTACAACTGTATTGGAGATGAACCCAATGATAAGGTAGGTATTTACTTTTTGAACTATCAATGAGCACAAACAGTTATGACTGCCATTTTTTTTCAGATAAGTATCTTCGGGTTTCTTAAATAACTTATTTAAAATTGTTACATTGATTTTGAGTCAGGTTCATCATAGCATATTGCATAGGCTTTGCAAACACATTCATGATCCAACTCAAAATCTTTCTGTTCTGGTATGAATTTCTTCAACTTCAATTTTGTTTTCTTGAGTGCTTATGTACTAGAGCTTGATTTACTGGTTTCCTATTTCTTTATTTTTTCGTCTTATACTAAACAGGTCAAAATAATCGATAAAACATTGGAGGAAAGTGCAAACAAAAAGCTTCTTTGTCTTGACTGCATCGATGCAATGGACGTCTTGTTAGGGAGATTACTCTCTCTCCAATCAGAGAGAGAAACTAATAAAGATATACAATCTTTGCTCAAAGTACTGTCAACAGAGGTAAAATCAAGCAGCTGTTTGGTTGTTGTAATTCTCTATTGTAATCTGTGTAAAATAATACATGCAAATTGAATAAGTATTATCTCTGTTGTAGAATTTGAGTAATTTGTCAGAAATACTTGACAAAATTGCGGAGACAGAAATTCCAGATTGGAGTTACCGTGGCAAGCTTATTGGTTGTATTTCCTCTTTTATTTCTCTTGACCCTGACAGTGGCCAGGTAATGATCTTTCTGAATGTTTACTGATTTCTTAATTTATAATGTGCTTGTGAAAATTAGATTTATAGTGTGTTTATCAAAATTATAAGCGCTTCTCTTTTCAGGCCATGATTGAACGGCTTCTAGCTATGTTGCATGATCCTGATTATCGTGTCAGGCTTATAATGGCGAGAAAAGTTGGTTTTCTTTTCCAAACGTGGGATGGCCACAATGAGCTCTTTCATGACATTAGGTCAATTCTTTTCCAATCACAATGTTCTCCTTTATTACTGCTCAACTACGTTCTTATTTGCTCTTTTTATTTGTTTGGCTCAGTTCCAATTTTGGGGTGGAGATGGTGAGGTTCTCTAACGAAAAAATCATCAAAGCTAAAGAAGTTATTGTCGCAGGCTCACAACCTCAGACGTATATTGAAACTGCGCTTATTACTCTAAGTCACCTTGCTCTCTTTAGCGAAGATGTAGAAGTTGAGGTATTTACTTGAGAGAAATCCTGTTTCGAGCTTTTAATTCACTAGTTGTGTTACTAGTATGATAATCTCTTACATTCTATTTTCTTTCGATGCATAGTGTGTCTTTATGATGTGTGCTGCTGCCTCTATAGAGCCTATTCAGAGGTAAATAAACTAAATTTGGATTAATGAACCTGAATAGTTCATGCTTTTTGTTGCAGTAAAAGTTAATACAACTACTATTTTTTCCTTTTATAGAGATCTGACATACACACTAGTTGATAATATCTCAAAGCAACTTGGTTATCCGTCCAGGAGGAAGGTGTGTTGTGTTGTCATCAAACTTACGGTTTCCTTACATAATTGGATTGGGGTGGTTTTATACCACTTATTCCAGAAAAAAATGGGGGCGAGTTCATATTACCTTTTGTGAAACTTCCAAAGGTATTTAGCTAGTCTTATTTATCAAAAGTAATAATTCTACTATCTTCCTTATTTTTTAGTACATGGAGCAATTAATTGGTTCGGTTCTCTTTCGGTGGGTTGCTTGTGATGTTAGCCTTGTGTCTCTTGTTGAGGTAAAATTCAGTCTCCCATCTTACAATTCTCTTATTTATCTAACTTTTGCATGTACTATATTTTTATTTGCACTTTCCGTAGGTGCAAAATCTATTTGGCTTTGAGGGATCTAACCCAAGAGGCTTCATTGAGTTTTGCAATCCTTCTCTCCTTCCTTTTCTTGTTCTCAAAGGAGATGCTACTAGCCTAAACTGGATTTCTAAGGTTTCGCCTCACTACTTTCTTTGTTTTATCATTTCATTTATGAGGTCTGATATCGAAGGTTAAATAATTAAAGCACTGCAAGAACCCTAAATAACCGAGACAGGGTTTACTGGATCAGAAGAGGTTTAACAACTTATTTCTTATGGAAAAAGAATTGTTTTACAAATTTATATTATCAGAGAATGGTAAACTATTCCAAAAGATGAATGGGATTTGTAGGAGCTTTTGTTTGGCATCAATTCAACAGTTTGAGAACCTATCATAAAAAACAAAACTGTAGAACACTAACCTCTTATTAAAAAATTGCAACTATGTGTTTACTTTCAGGTCTCTTGCTTGTCATTATCTGGTCTAATTAATGAATACTTTGTCCCTATATTTGCGGTGTCAATGGTGTTGAACTGTAGCACGAAACCAGAAAAAGAATATGCTAGAAGAGCACTTTGCGAAACGCTTCTGCAATATGGGGACATTTCGGAGACACAAAGGGATGACCTTATAAAAAAGCACCTGGTATACACTTTCTGTTCTCTCTCTGATGACTATTCTTGTTCTTATGTTAATGTATTTGGCACTGATAAGTTTCTCTGTCCTTTTTTTTTTTTTTGAATTTCAGGTTTCAATAGTGGGCTTCTTGTTTTTCCTAACCTCATCATTACCTAACCCTGAGATGCCTTATTTTGCAAAAGAAACCATAGCTCGTTCAGTTAAAACAATTGTCGATGGATTTATGGAAATGTACAAGCTCTCTTGATTCCTCTCTTGGTCCAAATTTAATTGTCAGTTCTTATCTTTTATTTATATTCATTTCTGCAATTTTTATGGTTTTTTTTTATGGATGTCAGGGATGATAACATTAGCAGTGTACATGTGGTTGACAAGATCAACATTTTTCGTCCTGATCGAGTTTTTAAGGTAAACTATTAAGATTATCTTTTTTTTTTTTTTTATATTCTTTGACAGATTGCTGTTAACATGGTACGTTTGCAGATTACCATTTCCATCAATGTACATTTTGTGGCTGTTTGCAAATAATCATAATGATTAAAACAAACTCAATTTGACAAAAGAAAAGAAAAAAAAGACTAAATTACCCCTAACTTTGGGACGGATATTAACTTAAACAGAATCTTTTATGAAGATTATCTCAATTTGGAGCACCCCAAATATGCTCCATTTTTCACTTTTCATTTGATGTTTGAAGGGATGCCCAGTTCAATATTAACAAGCCAATGATTTGCTGCCAGTGACAAGCTTGAAATAATGTTCAACATTTCATTGTAAACATGAGAATGTTCAGTTATTGGTACAATCAGAATGAATTACTTGGGTATTATTTGCAA
The DNA here is from genome assembly GCA_024447775.1 of Carex cristatella. Lineage (NCBI taxonomy): Eukaryota > Viridiplantae > Streptophyta > Magnoliopsida > Poales > Cyperaceae > Carex > Carex cristatella. Next base: position 1,836,864 of record JAJHPF010000016.1, read on the forward strand.
ATTGCAATAGAACCTTCATATTTTTGTCATTACAAAAAGTGAATTTGTTTGACTTGCAACAGTCTAAGCATGAAAGTAAGAATAGGTGCAACCTATTTGGTGCCTAAAGTTAATTTATTTTGTTAAATTCCAAATTCAGTTCTTGGTAGAAATGCACTATCAGATAACAGCTTCTAATCACTTCCGGCATGTGCACTACAAGCTCTCTGCCATTGAGGTGCTCATAGATGTACTTGGTCACAGGGTTATTGTTCCAAGCACTTCCTAGTAAGTTTTGCATTTGATATTCTTATCATTATTTTTACCTTTAGAAAAATTATTTTTGCACCTGTTAACTGTGCCCGAAAGTGTTTATACTTAGATGCAAGTTATACATATCTAATTCAAAGTGTTTATACCTAGTATGTAAAGTGTTTGCCATTTTTCTTTTTATTAGTAACCATAGGAAAGTATCAGGGAAATACACTGTGAATAAGTAAAAATGCAACTTCCAGGATTTTTATTCCTAGTAACGTAAGATATAAACACTTTCATTAAGCTTAAACCTTTGTCAGAATAAAGTATCAACATCTGGGGTGCAAGGGGTGCAAATCACCCCTCTTAAATTTATTGTTAATATTATTTTTGTAATTTTTTTTTTCATTTTGAGGAGTTTGTTGTGGTTATTATTGGTAGTTTAACTATTGTCTTGTTTATTGCAGCTACATTATTAGCATTATAGGGAACTTTATTCAGATTGGATCTTTGCAAGATCAATGCTGTATAATCCTTTCTAAATTAACAGAAGCATTTAATGCGGATCCAACTAAAGAAACCATCAGTGTGTTAGGAGAACAGCTTCAGGTGATTCTTTTTATCTATATTTTAAGGTCGGGGAGGAGCCTTCATCATTAAAGATATTTAACAAAAATTAAGAGCCTTGTAAAAAATTTCCATTTCTGATTACTTATTTCTCCTTGGTTTTTGTTTGCTAATAGTTTCTGGTCTCGAGGTTGGTGGCATCTTGTATTTCTATTGGAGGCCGTGAAGAAGGGGGCATTTCACATTCATCTAGTGTTGTTTCTTTGCTCCATCAATTGACTGTAGATGCCAATCCATCCTTTTATGATTATATAAGAGTATGCGTTGCTTTCATTTAAAGTTTCCTTTTAGTGAGTTTCATATTATTTCTTTTAATACTGCAAACCTGTTTTTTTATGTTGCATTTCTTTTTGGCTACAATTTAGGTTTAGCTATGATGTTTTCATGTGTGTGTTATTCTATTTCAGGAACTAGAACCATTCCCATCTCTCAAGTGTTTAGAGAAAATAAGGGTTTTCCACAATGAACTCTCCAGAGCCTATTCTCCAAGGGATCAATTTTTGAAGGCAAGTTTGATTGGGAGTGTATATAGGCAGAAATACTCTCCGAATTTAAATACACTTTTAATGTTTCCTTTAAATTATTTGTCCTTTACAGTTTATCAAGAGAGCTCCTTATCTGCCTCCTAAATTGTTCTTTTTGAGGTAGTCTATACACTTTAAAGCCACTCGTTCATGTGATTTTTCTTGTTTTTTTACTTCTGGGTTTTTTATGGAAACATTCAGTCTTTTCTTTGTTTCAGCCTTGAGATGCATCATAGTAATTTGGTATCAGGATTGCTGATAGACAGAGGCTCAACAAATGGATCGGTGGACAGTGGGTGTTGGTACACTGACCCTGATTTTGTGTCTGCTGCATGGGCACTAGTTGATCTCTGCAGTACAACCAATGAATACAGTTCTGACACCTGTGCACTTGCTGCTGATTTCCTATCTAGGGTTTGTTTCCATTATTTCTCTTTTCTATTTCAATGTTGTATTGGGCCTGACTTTTGCACGGATTTGTTTGTTCCAAGTATCATATTGTAACTCCTTTATTTACTAATAACTTGCTTCTTCTAATAATAGGTTGGCATTTGTGACCCACACCATGTTGTTTTGCTTTTACCTGAGAACACTTTGCGTAAAAACACTGATAGTTTTTCTGATGAAGCCAGTTCCCATACCAATTCAGGGGTTTCTGAAGAGCTACTAATACGGATTGTCAGGTTAATAAAGAAGTGCTTATCTGATGATTCTGTGAAAATAGTGGACATTGCTGCACAAACTCTAAAGGTACGGAATTTTAGATCATTTTGTACTTGTCTTGATAATAATTTATAAATTATTGAGTTGGAATTCTTAATTTTAAAATAGTCAGTCAGGTCTTGATCTGATATGAAGAAACACTGACCTATTAATTTGTAGGGAATTCTTTCAACAGCAAAAGGACAAAATATACTTCAATGCCTTGACTCCCACGATAAATCTTTATTGGCAGTACTAGTTTTTTTAGCTCTCTTTTTTGAAGTTAATATATTATCTTCTCATCTCTTTTGTTAACTGGAATTTGTTATGGCTGAGTAGGTGCACTCTAAAGGTGTGAACATGGCACTAGTTGAAAAGTTACTGCTTGAATCTGATGGAGGCTCTGCTGGTATGGCACAATATTTTTTTTCTTTACTAGATATATTTGTATCAAATAAGCAAACTAAATTTTTGAAAATTTTAATTTGCAGTTTTGGTGAAAGAATCATCCTTGTGGGAAACAGAAGGGAAATCCTATGAAACATGGGTCTGCTCTCTTGTTTACTCACTTATTACGCACTGTGATGACATCATTCTTCGGTACTTCTTTTAAAGTTAATAAACCATAGTTACATTTTACTTTATTGGTGTATGTTTTCTTGGTAATACAAAATATATGTCTTGAAATCTTCTTCTTCTTAACTTGTTTGGTGTAGACTCTGCCAAAGTATAGTACTACTGAAAGCTGAGATAGCTGAGCAATTACTTGCTAGTGTATTGGTTAGTCTAGCCAAAAAAGCTGACTCACTTTCTCTGCTTTGTGAAATTATCTCAAAAAAGGTATTTACATTCTCAATTTAACTATAACACATTGACTATCAGGTGTTTTACTTCAAATTTAACAAAAAACGTTGAAATTTTTCAGATCAAGGAGAATATATTTGTCGAATCAAATAATTCACTGAAGTCAATTCAAGTGTTTTTGGAAGCATTGAACAAAGTTAGGTCATTTTATATTGCTGAAAAGGCCAGATCAGTCCCATCTACACCTAAGGTAAACCTTGGCTGTACGCTAGGTACCTGATTTGTGTTTCTTTTTGGGCTATTTTGCCATGCTTTAGCCTCAATTATTGCAGCAAGACATTAAACAAAAGAAAGGAGAGATAGTAGGGACCAAATCGGTAGTTTAGTTTTCTATTTTGCCAAGGCTATTTTACCTTGGCTGAAAGGACATTTTATCATTTGGAGTTTCTAATTTATATAAATTATGTAATGAATTTTTGGTAGCATCTTTGATTGTGCGCTTCAGGTGGAATCTAATATCAATAATGAAATTACATAATGTTTAGTTTTCTATTTCTCCCTTAACTGGCGAAATCTAATATCAATAATAAAATTACATGATGTCTAATCAGTTAGCTTTTGTAGGCCTCCTCTTCCTTGAGGCCACAGAGAGCATCTGTGAGATCAAAAGACAAGTCACCTAAACTAGAACAATTTACATCCTCTTGGCAAAAGGTGAAGTTCTTCTTCTTCTTTTTGTTCTCTCTTTCTGTAAGAAAATTGCTTATTTTATACTTTTCTTTGATATACATAAACATTTAGTGTTTCTTTTGCGCTGAACCAATATATTATTGTCAAAGGTGTATTGGCTTTCGATTGACTACCTAGAGGTCGCCAAAGCAGCAATGGCAAGTGAACCACATTCTTGTTTTTAAAAGCAAAAAAATCAATGTCACTGTTTCTTAATTTTCTTTTTTGTTCTTTACTTAAAATTGTTTACTGGTTCTTACATTTTCTCTAGAGGTGTGGATCATACTTCACAGCAGTACTATATGCTGAGCTATGGTGTGAAGAGCATTTCACTACCCTATCCCTTGGCTCGCCCGATTTTTCTCATGAAGAGCTGGTTATTATTTTGGTCCTATTTTATTTTATATTTTTTTTAGATGTGGATAAGCCAAAACAGCAGGCTGCGTTAATTGTGTGTCAAAATGCTAAATAATAAGTTGTTACATTGCAGTTTGTAACTGTACCAGCCTTTACAGGTATCTTTTTCTTCAAGGGGCTAGTATGTTCACTCTTGTTTGTTTTCCTAACTCTGTTTACATATTTTGCTAGTTGCCTCCTCACATAGATGTATTAGTTACAGCGTACAAGCAAATCAATGAACCAGATAGCATCTATGGTATTGTACAAACTAACAAGGTTGGTCTTTAATTGATTACTTGATCTCTGTTTCTTTTTGTTCTTTTTCTTATTTTTTGGTTTATTTAATTGTCTTTTACTTGCTGTTTTTGTATATATAAAAACAGATGGCATCTCAAATAGTTAGATTTGAGCACGAGGGTAACTGGAGCAAATCCTTAGAGTACTATGATTTGCTTGTAAGATCAGCTCCAAACATTGGTAGATCATATGAAATGATGTGTAAAGACCGTAACTCATACAGCGCTTCGTCAGGGATAAATCAACCAAACTGGGACTTGTATAAAGGTCTAGTGAGGTCTCTTCAGAAAACTGGATGCACTCACATGCTTGATACGTACTGCCAGGGCTTGACCAGCCAAAAGGATTTTTTGCAAAATGATCCCGAGTTTGTTGATATTCAGGTAATGTTATTTGAACTGGAACCTAAACATTCTTATATGCATCATTTTTTTTTTTTATATAATGGCACACTGTTCTTTTTGTTGGTACAGTTTGAAGCTGCTTGGAGGGCTGGAAACTGGGATTTTTCTTTTTTCACGCCAGATGCAAATACCCTATATATTTCACAAAATTCCAAATATAACCTTTTCAATGAGAGCTTGCACAAGTACATTTCTTTTAGTTGCTCATGGTTTGGGGTGAAAGGGCTTGTGTTGACAATGATCGTTTCTTTTGTTCATTTACTTTGTTTCTTTTTTTGTATAGTTGTTTGAGAGCTTTACAAGAAGGTGATAATTGCGAGTTCCTGCTGAAACTTAAAGCTGCCAAAAAGGTACTTTGCATTCACTTCTAAAAAATATATATAAATCAAATTGTGTAAACACTGATTTATGCGTAATGCAGGATTTGGTACGGTCTCTTGCAAATGCTAGCAAGGAAAGCACCAAATATATCCATTCTACTGTCTGCCGCCTCCAGGTAATTAACCTCTTTGTAGGTGGTGCGTTTTGTTGCATTTATTCCTTGACAGTCTTTAGTATAGGCAAAATTGAAATTGAGATATTAGTTCTTTGCATCAATACTTATAATAACATCAGATTTTCATAATGCAAAAAGATGCTGGATCACATATCTATGTCGTGGGATGTACGATGGAAAACGTGTGCTGATAAAAGGTCAAAACATACGCCCAAGATCATTGATAATTCTTCTGAAGCTATCATCCCTGGAAGAGCTCAGGTTCGTATTTTCGTAGTTCTGTGTTTGACTCTTTGATTGGTGTTATTCTTCTTCCTCTTTACTTCACTACTATTTTTTTGGTACTTCCAACAGTATGAAGTAGACAAAAATCTGTAGGTTATTTGAACTTCTGATGGTTAAATTCAAAATGTCAACACTAACTATTTTCTACCAAGGTTGCCTTCTAGTTGGTTTGATCTTACTTTTCTTTTGATAAAAGGTAGCATTCGAGCTACCTGTTTCATTAAACATGAAACAAGTTTACACCAGCAAGACAGGAAAATGTAAAGATCCATTTTGCACTAGTGCTCTAGTGGTGGGGTCCGCATCGAGCAAATAATATTACCAGGTTTTTAGTGGTTTTAGGGGTGTCTTGGAGAAACATACTTCTGCTAGTTTTCTCAAATACATCAACTTACAACACAGATAGCAATTAAGAAATATTTTCAGTCACTTATTTAATAGTGATGAAGTATTATCAAAGATGTCACTAAACAATTGCCAGTTTGATCTTGTATTGCAGATGGAACCACTGAATGAAGAATGGAGATTTGTTCTTCAACAATCTCAGCTGGATCTTGACATATTGGAACCCTTTATTGCATTTAGGCGTGTACTTCTTCAGATCTTAGACTGTAAAGAATTTGTCATAGAAAATCTCTTACAATCTGCCTCAGTCCTTCGCAAGGTTTAAACCTTTTTGTTTTTGAATTAGCCACTTTGTTCAGTATTTGTAACAAGTTGGGCATGCTAGATGTATATGCTCCAACTTGAGGAGTGTTGAAGGAAAGAAATCATAGTAATTATAATAATAGCTGTAATTAGGAAATAGTTGTTCTTTCCTATTTTAGATTTTCCTTTGATCTATATATTTGTACAGTGCTGTTAATTGAAATATATAGAAATTTCCAATTTCCATTTTCATTATTCATGCAGGGCTCAAAGTTTTCTCTGGCAGCAGCTGCATTACATGAACTTAAAGAACTGTGCTGTCAGAAAGCAGAAGGACCTTCATCACAAAATTATTACCTTGCAAGGGTAAGACAGTAATAACTATTGAATCAGCTATTAACTTCATTTTATTTATATACTTCTTTTGTGTTTTATAGCTTGAAGAAGCTAAACTTTTGAGAGCAGAGGGACAACATGACATGGCAGTTAGTCTTGGGAGGTACATCATACAAAATTATCCGAGGGGGGAGGATATTTCAAATGTATACCGTCTGGTCGGTAAATGGCTGGCTGAAACTAGATCTAGCAAGTAATTCTTTTTGCATGTCTTAGTATTACTCCATACTTGATTATTTGTATGTTAAATAATTTGTTAGTCCTATGGTCTGATATTTTGTTTCATTTTTATTTTGATTGGGCAATTTGTATAGCTCAAGAACTATAATAGAGCAGTACCTGAAGCAGTCGGTGGAGCTTACAGAGTTGAGAAAGAGCAACATGGGTACGTGCATATCTAGGCAGTGCCAGGCTTACTTCCATCTGGCACACTACACTGATGCTCTTTTCAAAAACTATGAAGAAAGACTCGCATCCAGTGAGTGGCAAGCTGCCCTTAGGCTCAGGAAACACAAGGTACCCCATAACCTTAATCTGAAAAATCAGTCTAGTATTGAACAATACCAATTCTCCGGTTGGGTTTCATTTCTAGCTTACGCCAACTTGTTTGGGACTAAAGGTATGGTTGTTGTTGTCGATTGAACAATACCAATTATTTGTAACCTCAAATGAGTTTTCATACTATCTGAAAATAATTAATGACGGAAGGGAGCAACATCGGAACTTTGAAGCTTCCTGTTAATTAAATTTCAGGGATGTAAAAGTCCAGAACAACAGTTCCCTTTATTGTCATACTTTTAATACTGATGAAATTATTTTTATTCCCAGACCAAAGAGCTGGATGCGCTGATTAAAAGACTAAGAAGTTCATCTAGGGTAAGTGGCAGTTCTATGGTACTGATACTATTTCGTCTGCTATCCTTCTAGATTATTGACCAGTAAGTATCTCCATTTTAGAGGGAATTTTTGTTTTGGATTTATGATATTATTTCTTCTTCAATAAACTTTGTAGGGAGAAAAGACAGATTATTCAGTTAAAATTCAAGAATTACAAAAACAACTTGCAATGGACAAGGAAGAGGAGCAAAAGCTTCAGGTAGTTATAAATATATAATCTTTTGTAATATAACATTATGATTTTATAGAGGAAACTAAAATAAGTGCACAGTTAAATATAACTTTATATAATTGACATATACTTATTTCGCTAGCGGAGCATGGGCACATAATTTCTATTTATTATTATTTTTATTTTTTTGGTTTTTCTTGGTAGGATGATAGAGATAACTTTCTCAGCCTAGCCTTGGATGGATATCAACGTTCACTTGTAGTAAGCGGCAAGTATGATTTACGTGTGGTATGTTCTCTCAACTTGTTTCATTTCTAACCTGTCTCAACTTGTTTGGGACTAAAGACTTGGTTGTTGTTGTTGTATGTTCTGTCAAAAACTCAGTGAGTATATGTTGCAATCTCTATTTTTTCCTTTCCTTTTTTGTAATTTCCGGACTGACAGCCCCTGTCAGTATTATAACAAAAAAAAAAAAGGTATATTTAACCTTTTGACTTGAACTATTTTGAATTATGACTTGCTCATAACAATAGATATTCGTTAGGTATTCAGGTTGGTCTCCTTGTGGTTTAATCTTTCCTCTTGCAAACATGTGGTTGAATCTATGCAAAAGACAGTCAAGGAGGTATACTCTATTTCATCTGTTTACTGTTATATTGTACTTCATTAATTTTATAATTTATGATTATATTATTTTTAAATTCTTTCGTTAATAAGTAAAACCTTACTGAAAATGCAGGTTCAGTCATATAAATTTATACCGTTAGTTTATCAGATTGCGTCAAGGCTCGGAAGCTTGAAAGATGCTCAAGGGTCTAACAACTTCCAGGTTTTTTTTTCATTGTACAATTTCTACAAAGATTTAGATGATGCTTTGCTTTCCTTTGTTAAAAATGAGTATGATTTGTGTTAAAAATGGGCATATCTCAATAATTTTACAGAATGCATTGGTTTCTCTTTTGAGGAAAATGGCAATTGATCATCCATACCATACTATGTTCCAGGTACTTTATGGAAATATTTATTTTTATTAATACATATCTGATAGCAAAAATTGTTGCTCTCTGTTAAATTTGTAGTCAATTTTTATTCTTGTAGCTGTTGGCTTTGGCAAATGGAGACCGAGTAAAAGACAGACAACGAAGTAGGAGCTCTTTTGTGGTAGATATTGAAAAGAAACAAGCTGCTGAGAATCTCTTAAACGAGCTTGGTTCCTTTCATGGTCCTTTGATTCGTCAGGTTAGCCTTACTTTCTGTAACATATTTTACATTTTAACTCATAGTTAGGTTTTGTAATAATATCATAACATGTGCAAGTGAGACTATGACATGTCGTTTTGAATCTGAGACCTTGATAGTTAGGTTTTGTAATAAGATCATAAGATGTGCATACTCCATATCTGTCTATAACCATCCAATGTTAACTTGCTGTGGTTCTTTTTTTTAATGTTTTTTTTTAGCTTTTTTGGGCTTATTTGGGAATTATTGCTTACATTTCCTCTCAGATGAAAATGATGGTGGAAGCATACATCAAGCTTGCTGAATTAGAGACGAGTAAAGAGGTTAGTGAATATTATTCTTCTGGCTTCTTTGCTGATTAACTTTATTTCGTTTATTTAAAGAGGGGGGGGGGATCACTTGACAATGGTTATTCTGACAATCTTGACAATGAATATTCGAAAAAATAAAATAAAATTGGGAAGTAAATTTATAGGTATGTTATTGTACATGTAGACGGCGTAATGATCAAATTTCATGCAACATACACCGAATCTCATCATATTTTGTAGGCATTGTATGCGTGGATAATATGGATCATGCCTATAATGTTGGATTTCAAATGTAATCTTTATTATTGAAGATTGTCAAAATGAAGCATTGTCAAGTGATCGCCCCCCCTCATCTTATATTTTATACCCCTGAAATCTAAAAACACTGGGAACTTTTGGATTGTAGGATACTAACAAGAAAGTGCCTTTACCAAGGGAAATTCGCAGTCTTCGCCAGCTTGAGCTTGTGAGATAGACAAAACAAAATTATATTTTTTTCGATAATGGTTCCTTTCTTCTGAATAAAGACTGAAGAGAACCTTTTTCTATTATTACATCTTTTAACTTGATGTCCTTGGTACTTGAAGGTTCCAGTTGTGACAGCTACAATTCCTGTGGACCCAAGTTGTCAGTACGGAGAAGGATCCTTTCCTCATTTCAAGGGATTTGGAGATTCTATAATGTAAAGTTTAATTGTGCTCCTTTTTTGTATTACTCTAATATCAAATACCTCAAATGTTCCATCTCTGATCAGTTAGCTTGACTATTTATAGTTCAAAACCTGATGTAGGATAATGAATGGAATAAATGCACCCAAACAGGTTGAGTGTCTTGGGTCTGATGGTGAAAAATATCGTCAACTTGCCAAATCTGGAAATGACGACTTACGCCAAGATGCTGTAAGAAAAGATGACATTTACACGTCTTTTTATAATTTTGTAGTAGGATTTCTCCTCATCATTTTTGTCTGTTTGGGAAAATATAATAAAATACAGGTGATGGAACAGTTTTTTGGTCTTGTAAACATGTTTCTACAAAACCACAGAGATACTTGGAAGAGAAGATTGGGAATACGTACCTATAAGGTTCAAATTGAATTTTCATGTTCTTTGATTATTTTTTTTATGATTATTTATTTGTCAATCCCAATTTTTTAAATCAATAACAACAGTATCTTTGGTTTTTAATGTCTGACAACTCTATGCCTATTGCGCATCAAATATCAATTTGAGTCCGGACTGGGGAGTTCTGGACACATGGTACTAAAATATTGTTGTAATATATTTAATAAACCGGGACAGGTAGAAAAAAAGTTTCATACAGCTGATCTCTTTGGTGGGTCCCATTCACTAATTCACCTATAATAATTTCACAGGTTGTTCCTTTTACCCCCAGTGCTGGTTTGGTTGAATGGGTGAACGGTACTATCCCCCTTGGCGAATATCTTCTTGGAAGGTATTAGAGTTACCTTTTTGGCTAAAACATTTCTGATTTTATTTTTCTTTATTTTCTGTTTATTTACTTCTGTCTATATTCTCTTGTGCAGTACAAGGTCTGGAGGTGCACATGCTCGCTATGGAGTTGGAAATTGGTCATTTCTTCAGTGCCGTGAGCATATGTCAACTGTATGCTTAAACATTTCTGATATTATTTTGCATGTGCAACTGTCCGCATAAACTATCTTGCGTCTCTTTTTCTTTTATAAATGGCAGTTCCTAATGTATATTGAAAGAATGTGTGCCTCTACTTTGCAGGAGAAGGACAAGAAGAAGGCTTTTCTTAGAGTATGTGACAATTTTAGGTATGAATTAGTAGCCTGTGATCAATGGTTTATAATTCCCTGTTACTATTGTTATTTGCTTCCAATACAAGTATTTGTTGAAAATGTACAGGCCAGTGATGCATCACTTCTTTTTAGAAAGATTCTCCCAACCGGTTGATTGGTTTGGTACTAGGCTCTCTTACACTAGGAGTGTTGCTGCAAGTTCCATGGTTTGTCATTTTTTTAATCTAGCAGTTTAATTTCTATGTGAATTTTTGTTTCTTTTGTATATTTTAGACAACTGTTTGGTTTTCTTGTCTTTTGGTAGGTCGGCTATGTTGTTGGTCTAGGAGATCGGCATTCAATGAATATATTAATAGACCAAAAGACGGCAGAGGTGATTCATATCGACCTTGGTGTGGCTTTCGAGCAAGGCCTAATGCTTAAAACACCTGAGAGGGTATTAATAACTTCTTATCATCTGTTTTCAAATTTTTAGCACTTTCAGGTTTTTAGGTTACTATTAGAGAACATACAAACATTCAAAATGGAAAACCAAGTGAGAAAATCGGCTAAATTGACTCAGTACAAAAATATAGGTACCGTTTAGGCTGACAAGAGATATGATAGATGGCATGGGAGTAACGGGAGTAGAGGGAGTGTTCAGAAGATGTTGCGAGGAGACTCTCTCTGTTATGAGGACCAACAAAGAAGCCCTTCTCACTATCATTGAGGTACCCTTGTTTCTTTTTTATATCTTTATTTGTTTACTTGCAATTATATGTGTTGGTTGTGCCAATGATTTACAACAAATAAATTGTAAATATATATTCAGGTGTTCATCCATGATCCGCTCTACAAATGGGCACTTTCTCCTTTGAAAGCATTGCAGCGTCAGAAGGAAACGGAAGAGGAGATGGACTCTTCCTTAGATGACTCTCAAGACGCCTATGAAGGAAATAAGGATGCGGCACGTGCCTCCCTCAGGGTTAAACAGAAGCTTGATGGGTACGAAGAGGGCGAAATGCGTAGCATCCAGGGCCAGGTAATTAGCTAAATGACACAGTAAACCTTGTCATTGTCATTCAGAAAAGAGCAAGGTTCTAAATAGCGATTATAGCGATATATAGTTTTAAGGTCCGAAAAAGCTATACCATAGCGTTATAGCTTTATAATCGTTATAAAGGAAAAACGGTTAATAGCGTTATAGCTTTTGAGGTCCGAAAACACTATAGCGCAGATATTGCGTAGCTATCTGATAATTTGGCAATCTTATTAATTTTGTTCTCACTAATTAATTGATTTGTTTGTTTTGCAGGTACAGCAACTGATACAAGATGCAGTCGATATTGACCGGCTGTGCCAGATGTTTCCCGGTTGGGGTGCCTGGTTGTGACCTTTATGCTGACTTGGAATTGGTTGGCGTCCCTGCTTTGTAAAGTACATTTTTTTTTTTATAAACTCAATAGAATAGATAGGTTGTGGCGCTAGGAGTGGGAGATGATATGAAATAACGTAACGAGTCTTATTTTTTCTCAGATTCTCACTTCAAATTGTTTAGATTACTGGTTAACACCGGTGTTATCTTCGTTAGAAAAAGCTGTCATTTCCTTTGCGAGTTGCATGGAAATGCACAGCCTTTCATGCAAATTACCCTTGCGGTTTCAAGTTGTGGAGTACTGTTTTGTATGATGGAATCATGCATGGGGGTTGATGCAAAGAATACATTTGTTGATCCCATTACCTAGCTAGCCAATTCTTGCTGTTTTAAAAGGTCCTTAAACGGCAATTCGGGCTGAATTTCAAAGCCAGCCCAGTAATGACCCAACCCAGCAATTCGCAGCCTAAATGAAAGATCTATGTAACTCTCAAATTAAAAAAAAAATAACCTACATAATCCGTTTATTATGCTACGCAACAGAGATTTTTGAGAAACTAATTGTGAATCATAAGTTTCATTCTATAACAAAGTGAAAGTTCTACAAACCAAGGGTTTATATATAATACCAATAACCAAAGTCATAACGGTGAAATGCGCAAAACCAAGAGCGAAGAAGTCGGGCATTTACGCCTTGTTTGGATGGAGAGTAGAGGACGGGAGGGAATGGAAAGAAAAGTTTTCTTTGAATTGTGTTTGGTTGATAAAATTATGTTGGAGGTGAAGGGTACAGGAGGTTAAAGGTTTAACCTTACATAATTGTAATTAATAGAATCGATTTTCTTTCCGTTTTGAGGTATAATAGATGAAAATAAATTTTGTTGCAAATATTTTTTTTAAAAATGACACAAATACCCAACTCATACCACTTTAGTTGTCACATCCCGACAACAGAGCCGACAACCTGTCGTGCTGCTAGCGCAAGGCAATTTTATTATCGTGCACAATCTTATAAATATATACATATACTACCAATGGCATATACAAGAACCACAATACTTGTAAAAACTTTGTGGCATGTCCCGCAGTTTTCTAGTTCTACATCTCGTTTTTGTGTTTTGAGCTTTGTACCTGGAACCCACACAAGTGGAAAATGTGAGAGATTGAAAATCTCCCGGTGCGGTATTCAGTTCTAGTCGAGTTATCATCGGATCAAACCAACGGAAACCAAACCAACACCGAGAGCAATTATATGAAAAACAAAAATGATAATAGAAATCCGAAGAGCAAGTTACCATAACTTGATCATAAATCCTAAGTAGCACCGATAATGAAAACAATAAAACAAATCTACTTTCCGAATAAACTATTCATAAATATAATAATCAACAAGAATAAACTATTCATAAATATAATAATCAACAAGCATAATCATATGTCAATGCATAAATAGCCAACTTGCTTAAAATAAGTTCACATATGAAAATTCCAAGGAACATAACTATCACAGATGCTCTAATTTCACAATTCAAGTATCATGATTAAGAGTTAAGAGACATAATTATAAATTCGCAACATGCATGAAATGCTAACATATCAGATCAATTGTCCAAATGCTCATGAATCTTAATTAATGCACAAGTGTTCTAGTGTATTGCAACTATGGCGCCCACATAGTCCTGCTATGCACTACCCGAATGTGGTGCTTATAGAACTTCAGCACACGCGATTGAACTTCTGCACTTGTCCCGAATATATGACACCTACAAAACTTCAGTGCACACCACTGAAGTTCCGTAGGCACCATATATTCGAGATAAGCGCAGAATTTCAATCGTGTGGATTGAAATTCTGTAGGCTATATTTTACCTATATAATTTTTATCCAAGTTTTTTTGTCACAAATATACAAACACCACCGAATTTTTTATTTACCTTCTAAATTTTAATTAACCAAACAAGATATAGGATGAAAAAGAAAGTTAAATTTATTTTTCTTCATTAATCATCCAAACATGAAAAGGTTAAACATTTTTTTAATAAAAGACATCAAAGTGCCCGTTTCATATCGAAACAAAGGTTTAGTTACATATTACGTCACTGTTTCACATCGACTACAAACACAAAATGGATGCGAGTACAAAGTAAATCAAAATATGTATGCATGTCGTTTGAGCAACCACCAAAACACAGTGATAGTAAAGGATAAAAGTGTCACTAAAACTATATTTAGGGTAAGGTAATTAGATCCTATAGTTGGATCTACACAAAAGAGGAGTCTCATATTCTTCAAGCTACTGGAGATTCAACCTCCCACTCCAAACGCTCCAGCGACTCTGCTGCGTCGTCACTGCCTTGATATGGTACCAGTTGGTTGTCATTAGGGTCCCAAGCATGCAGTGGTATAGCATTCTAAGTTATCTGGCAGGTAATCGCATGCTGCAGTCTTAATATTGTATAGCATTCAAGTCATCTGGCAGGTAATCGTATGCTGCAGTCTTAATATTCTTATCCACGTGTCCTGACCAATATTCAAACACAAACAAAATGAGCATAATCAGTGATCTTGTTGTTTTGACAGCAGTTTGAAAAAGTTAAATATATTAATCTTTCTTTCTATTCCATTCTATTCCCTTTTAGTCTTCACCTTCCATCCCTTCCTCAACTCTCCATCCAAACAAGGTGTTAAACTGTAACATCTACATTAGTACAAAGTGTCTTTCATGTGCAAAAATACAAAACTAGAATACTCTTCTAAATTTCCCGGAAAGAACAGTGCGATCATCTATCCATCTTTCTACGTACTGAATCAAACTAAAACAAAACATCTAGAAATCACAATACAAGAGGAAATTTAATAATTATATAGATTTTTATTTGTACAATTCAATTAAGTTCACAACGAAAATACAAAACACTATTTCCCCCATAGTTTATAAAACTTGCAAAATATAACATTAAACAGAGCAGTTTACATTCATTATAGTTTTTTGTACATTTTTTTAGGTCGGAAAATAAAATAAAATAAAATCTAAGGGTATGTTTGGATGGTGTAAGAATAGCTAGAATAACAAGCTATTCAAGAATAGCTCCTATTCGGAATAGCAATTTGCATCCAAACGACATTTTCGCTATTCGGAATAGCGAGAATAGCTGCTATTTGCTATTCTTACAAAAACATGGAATAGCATTTGTTGCTTTCAATATTAATACTAATATAATATTTAAATTAATATTATATTACATTTAATATTTAAATTAATATTATATTGTATTATATTTATTCTAATATTATATTATATTTAATCTAATATTTTATTTAATACTAATATAATATTTAAAATAATATTATATTACATTTAATATTTAAATTAATATTATATTATATGATATTTAATCTAACACATAAATTATTATTTTATTCATTCTCTCCAAACTCTATTCCAAATATGCAATCCAAACAAGTTTTTCACTATTCTGAATAGCATTGTTCTTAAACATTAGTTATTATTATTTACTATTCTAAACAGTAGCTATTCTAGCTATTCTAAAGTTCATCCAAACGTACTCTAAAAGAATAGAGACCATCATAAAATATATTTTTGAAGATGGAAAATCAAGCCACCTAACTATTTAATATACATAGAATTCTTCCATCTGGATTACAATTTTTGAACTTGTGACCTCCCACACAAAGAGCATTGTCTTTACGATTTACCATTAGACAAAGGTTGGTTCTCCATCATAAAATATATTTAATATCATTGTTGTTGATATATATGTTTGATACGGACACTATGATAAAAAGACATTGAAAGTTTATAACCACTAATTAAAGACAATTATTGGTGATCAGAAACTTAATTATCAGGGCCTTCATGGAAAAAGAGCGGTATCTGGGTCGTCGACTACTGTGCGCAAATAGTTGTGTAGCAGATGCAAAAATAACTAATTGTTAGCTTTCAGCACATAATATGGGTGAATCGGTCACAGAAAATTATACAGACTGGCTATATGATGTCTGTTATGATAATAATGATGGAGCAGCGGGAGAGAAACGTGCTGACCCAGATACGCGTTGAAATGTGCCGATACGGCTGGATACGTGTCTGGCCCATGAACCGCGCCTGTGAACCGGACTCGCGCGCATCTGGCTTGTGAACCTCGCCTGTGAACCGAGCTCGTGTCCGTGAGCCGCGACTGTGAACTACACACGCGCTCGTGAGCCCCGCATACACCGGCCAAATATGCTTTTTTTTTTTTCTGCTTTCTGCGTGATTCGATATTGGGAAGTTGGACTTCGGACTAAAATCTTTATCCACTACACCAAAAGTGTCTATATGTTTAATACTAGTAACTATTGTATTTAATCTATACTTATGTTAAGCCTTTAACTTTTTGTATAAATTTGATTTAAGTAATGATTTTTTAAATACAATATATAAAATAATAAAAAATAATATATATAATAGCCGTATCGTATCCTAGATTTTTTTAAATTGTCGTATCGCCGTATCCGTATCGTATCTGATACGATACAATACGATACCCATACCTGTATCCATGCAACATAGGGTGGCACTTGATTTTATCCAGCCCTGATAGAGCTGCTGAAGATATTGGTTGCAAATAATTTGAAATGATGATAGCAAATTATATTTTCAAAAAAGTATGTGATGCACAATCTCTTCACGATCTTGCGGAGAAGCTCTTTGCTGAAGATTGTTTTAGGTTAACAAATGTTAAGAGAAAATCCCTTCAACTGTGCAGCATGTATGTCTCCAAGTTAACAATGAAAATATGAAAGAGAATCAATCTAGCATACGTTATACAAAAAGAAACTTGTGTGGCCTCAAGTTAACGATATTAGTGAAATCATTCCCAAGAAAGCTACAAATTTTAGAAACTTGAGGTATTGGATGTATTGTCCAGGGGCTATAAAACACCACCAAGAGTTGTAGAAAATTTGAGGAACTTCCGGTACCTAGGTTCAATTGCCATATTCAGAATTGAAACTCCACCATCTTCAATTTCTATATTTTCCCCGTCTATAGAGACTCTTCAAACAAAGTTGAGTAACTTGACCAAACTGCAACACATTCTAATGTCGTATGACACCGATGGTTGTCCCGCCAAAATCTTACCTAGGCAAATTGACTTCTCTCCATCGTTCGACTAAATTTCATGTGAGAAAAGAGGAAGGATACAAGTTGCAACAAGTGGGAACTTTAAAGGAGACTGGTGTCTCTCTGAGAATTGTAAATCTAGGGTATGTTTAGATACACAAGAATAGCTACTGTTATTAGAATAGCATTACTATTCGGAACAAGGTGCATCCAAACGAGAAATAGAGTTATTCGGAATAGCTACTATTCTTAAAAAAACATTGCTATTCACTATTCTTATAAAAACATGGAATAGCATTTGTTGCTTTCAATATTAATACTAATATAATATTTAAACTAATATTATATTATATTTAATATTTAAATTAATATTATATTGTATTATATTTAATCTAATAATATATTATATTTAATCTAATATTTTATTTAATACTAATATAATATTTAAAATAATATTTATTACATTTTAATATTTAAATTAATATTATATTATATTATATTTAATCTAATATTTGATTTAATACTAATCTAATATTTACAATAATATTTATTACATTTTAATATTTAAATTAATATTATATTATATTATATTTAATCTAATATTT
This sequence comes from Carex cristatella, assembly GCA_024447775.1. NCBI lineage: Eukaryota > Viridiplantae > Streptophyta > Magnoliopsida > Poales > Cyperaceae > Carex > Carex cristatella. The sequence goes on from JAJHPF010000016.1 coordinate 1,854,898, forward strand.
TATTTAATACTAATCTAATATTTAAAATAATATTATACATTTAATAATTAAATTAATATTACATTGTATTATATTTAAACTAATATTTTATTCAATACTAATCTAATATTTAAAATAATATTATATTACATTTAATATTTAAAATAATATTATATTATATTATATTATATTTAATCTAATATTTTATTAATACTAATCTAATATTTAAAATAAATTATATTAAATTCAATATTTAAACTAATATTATATAATTTATATTACATTAATCTAATATTTTATTTAATACTAATTTAATATTTAAAATAATATTATATTACATTTAATATTTGAATTAATATTTTATTGTATTATATTTAATCTTACACATAAATTATTAAACAGTAGCTATTCCTTCCAAACTCCATTCCAAATATGCAATCCAAACAACTTTTTTACTGTTCTAAATAGCACTATTCTTAAACAATAGCTATTCTTATTTACTATTTTAAATAGTAGCTATTCTAGCTATTTTAGAGTTCATCCAAACATACCCCTAGAGAATGTCAGAGATAAGGATGAAGCCGTTGTGGCAAGGCTCATTGATAAACCCAAACTTAAAATGTTGTATTTGGAATGGAAAGAATCAGCTAAGATTAATGGCTTAGAAAAGAGGTTATCGAAGCCCTGCGACCCTGGAGTTGCTTAGAATTGATGGGTATAGGAGCTCGACATATCCAACCGGGTTGCAGGAAGGTTTCTTTATAAAGAATATAAAATATATCAGTTTTCACAATTGTAATGCTCTGACAATTCTTCTTCAAATTTTTATCAATTTTTTCTTTGCTTCAAACTCGCTCTTCAAAATTTAGGGGCTTTGAGAGAATTGTCTGCATTTCCAGAACATGTTGCTGAGTTACGAATCATTATATGCCGTGTTTGATTTTTGTATGTGAGAATGAGCTGCAAGTGTATGAATATCAGAGTATAATGAAAAGTAAATGTTTGGTTTTTAGTCTTAAAGGTTGGAAAGATATACTTGATTTTTGAAAAGGAAGGTAGCACAGTTGGTTAGAAAAAAAGTCCTAAAATTGTTGGTTATCCAAAGATCGAGAGTTTGATTTTCTCTCACGACTTCGCAGCTTCTGCGAAGATTTTCAAAAAAAGATAATGAACTCAAAAGATTTGAGCAAATTGAATTCAATATTTTATACAATGGCAAAACAATTATAAAATGTTAATTAGGAGATAAAAAAAAAAATTTGACAAAAAAATGTCAGGAGATAATTAGAAGAACGAAATATAAATATCACCAATCTTAAACCACTTCAATGCCATAAAATTTACCACTTTTTGCTGATACACTATACTAATCTCATTTACATTAGATTAAACATTTTTTTCCTTCAATTGATTTTTTTCTGAGGCAATTCAATTCCCTATCAGATGAGTTATTTCATAAAGTTCCCTGAATAGAATTAATAAAACTTAAAGATAACAATTAGGTAAAGCCAATACAATTGTTTATAATATTGCATACAGCTTACAGGTATATATCAAAATACATATATACTCCATAAGAGGATTCTCATGCATACCAATCTCAGCTGCATATGCCCTCTTCCTCTTACTGAGTTTGTGCTCATAATATCACATACAGGTATCTACCAAAACATATCACTGTCTAGTGACTTGGGCACTTGGCTAAATGAAATTTTAATGAATGGAAACTATTCTTTGTGAAAGTTTATGTTCCTTTCATTCTGAAAAATATGGATGATCTAAATTGATAGGACATAACTGAATTGATTGGGTGTTTCAGGTCCATATTGTAAATGAGAGGGAGAAAAAAGAATCGCAGCAGAGAAAAGGGAGCATATATACATGCATTACCACAAAAGTCGGGAATAAATCGAGTCACCATGCTTATACAAACAACCTCAGTACCTCACACATGCATAAGTTTGTTTTTATTTAATTAATTAATTGTAACAAATGCCAAGTAGTTTCCTTTCCATCATTTTTTTTCTGTCCTTTCTTTTGTCCATTAGATGTTCAATAAGAACATCAACTGTTTGAATTAAAATTTTAAAAAAAGTCGTGAATTGCGATGCCAATTAATATTGATATTTAATTTAGACTTTTCAATCAGTCAGCTTGTATTGGAACTTAGCTTATCAGATCCTTGTTTAAGGACACGTTTAGTGCATATATTCTTGAATTACGTTAATATCAGAAAGTTTGAACAATTTTTGTCATATATACAAGAAATTTTGTTTTCATTTGTTTTTCCCAACTACATTTGAACATTTCATATTTGTAATTTTGCTTTTACTTGTTGATGGCTGTGCCCAGTGGTGGCACAAAGTATGTTTCTGTTGTTTGTTTAGTTCTGGTATTGCACAAACATGGGTACTGCAAAAAGTGACAGTATTTGGCATAAGGGCTTGAGTTTTATGACTTTTATGATTTTATCATATAATAGGGTCTAGAATGTAAAATGTGTGGGGTTGAGAATAGAACCATTCTCTTGGCTCCTGTTTTCTGGTACAGTTGTAGCCAAAGATGCCAGTTCCGTCAATGAAGGATAGAGTTAGTGAGACTTTGTTCTATGTTGGATTTTACCAAGGGAAATATAGAATCTCTAAAGAACATCTTTGTAAGTTCTAATTTTAAAGTAATATAGTTGGGCCTTTTGGCCTATTTTTTTTAAAAAAAAAGAGAGAGAAATGGAGAGGCGCTCTACCTTGCCTTTTTAGTAGAAAAGACAAACATTTCGAATTCTTCAAACAGATATTGCTACTTTCAAACACTGAAATTTCATATAGGATCCTGTTGGAGATGCAGAATCCAGTTTGAAACCCTTTTCTCTGTTCCGCTGCTCCAAACCAAGCAGACAGGCTGAAAATGGAGGGTACACGAATTATTTTTTATTTATGTAATTATTTTCTCATTGTTTCAATCGTTAATTTGATCCTATTTATAAATTTACAAGGCTTAAAGTGTCATTAAAGTCAAGCTAGTATGGCATTTGTGTTATATTCTAAAACTGATTTAATACAAATCTAAACTATTTAAACTGATACTATATGAGTGATGTGTTTATATATATTATTTATATTTTTTCGAATTATTTTAATACCAAGTCAAGTGATCAAAAATGTTAAAAAATGAATGCATTAAAATTAAATTAAAAACTCCTACATTTGACAACTTGAATTGATACTAAATAAATTCAAAAAATTATAAATTTTGCATGTAAATACACAACTAATGAAGTAAATCAGTTTGAACAATTTGAATCCATCATTTGAAGTCGATTCAATAGATTTTAGAGTTGATACTGCATGCCGAAATGATCCTGGTATTATACTAACCAGACTTCTTTATTGTGCTCCGGTGGAGTATTTTATTTTAGTTTCCACAGTATTCCAACAAACAAAATAATTAACCAACTACAGTTTATCAACTTTATTTTTTGCACAACTTAATTGCAATTTCATCAAGCTTTTGCTGTAAATAATTCACTGGTTCAAGTTGCTTGCATGAACTTGATCAGATCAAGCACATGATTTTGTGTTGGATTTAAGCATGCATTTCAAATACCTGCACTAATTTTTTTTATTCAATATGGATCAACATTTACAGGCTGATTTCCACTGAAAAATAACCTAAACCTTACACGAAATTCCTATATCTAAACAATAACTGGGCTCCGGCCCGACAACGGCTGTACCCTAGCAGCATAATCCCGGGCCCACAAATCAAAGTGTATTATTTCTTCAAGGGATGGATGCACCACTAAATCCTTCTGATGCGCGTTGCAAGTAAGCTCAACAACTTTAAATATATCCAAGTAGGCAATCCTGAATACCAAGAAAAGTACATAAAAAATTTAGAATGTTATAGTTTTTTAGAAACTGAATTAAAAACAAACCCATTTTTCTGAATTTCCTTTTTTTTTTTTGTTGAGGAAAACATACTTTTCATTGATAAACAACTCGACAGCCTTCTCATTGGCAGCACTGAGAACTCCAGTCATGGTACCGCCTGCTCTACCAGCAGCATATGCTAAATCCATCGATGGATATTTAACATTATCCGGTGCTTTAAATGTTAACGAACCCAGCCTATGAAAATTAAAGGGAACCAATTTTGCATCTCAGACAAATAAATGAATAACTGATACTGAGAAAATTAAAATATTTTCCATTTATATTATTGCTCTTATGCAAGGGGTGTGTGGGTAAATGAAGATAAAATTACTTGCAGAGGTCCAGTCTAGGCCAAGTGACCTCAGAGCAATAAATTCTCTCGGGCCAAGACATTGTGTACAGTATAGGTAGACGCATATCAGGCCACCCCAATTGTGCCAAAATAGAAGAATCCTGTAAAGAGAAATGCAAATAACGTAACAATTGGTGCTTGTATGACTTTTTTTTGCTCTTGATGACAATACTATTTAAAGAAGTAAAAAATGAAGGATAAAATAATGAAAAACTAACCTGTGTTTCGATCATAGAATGTATAATAGATTGTGGGTGAATCACAATCTCAATGTCATCATAGTCGGCTCCAAATAAATAGTGTGCTTCAATCACCTCTAATCCCTTCATAATAGGAAAAAAAAAAAAAAACAACTTTCTCAAAGGGCAATTTGAGTAAATTTTAAGTAGATCAAACTAAAACACAATAAGAAAATATTACTTTGTTAAATAAGGTAGCAGAATCCACAGTGATTTTTTTGCCCATATTCCAGTTTGGATGCTTTAGAGCATCTGCAACTTTGACTTCTTTTAACTTCTCCACCGGCCAATCTCTAGAAATGCAAAAGTCGGTTTTTGAGGGGCTAATTTGCAAAATAAACACCAAGTTTGTATACTTTCATAAGAGATGGATAAAGACCTGAAAGCTCCTCCTGATGCTGTTAGAATTATTCTCCTGAGCGCTCCTTCCGGCAACCCTTGTATACACTACAGAGACGGAGCATGAGTGAGCGAGAGTGTGCGTAATATCAGAGTTTCTAAAATTTAATAGTAAATTTATAAGCTTCAAGCTTTGCTAATTATAAATCAATCCTAAATAACAAAATTAAGTTGAGAGGATGGTTGGTACAGTATTAGTGGACCACTGGTACCAGCACCAAACTTTTGTTCTTCGACCGGATTAAGAATAAATTACAGAGAGAGTGAGGCCAAGCATTGTAAATTCCATGTCAAATTCCAGCTTTAAATCTTAAAACATTGATAAAAATTGCTTCAAATGTTTCTCCTCTAAATTCAAGCAGCTATTGCAAATTCCGGAAATTATATCTTGGGATACCAGGCCTTGCCCCTCCAACGAGGTTTTAGATAAAAATAAACAAAAATATAAAGGAATAACTAGGAGAATACCTGAAAAATAGCAGAATGCTCAGAATCAGCAGGTAATATCTTGACTTTATGCTTGTGTGCAAGAGGCAACACAAAGGGTCCTCCCGCAATAAGCGTCTCTTTATTCGCTAATGCTATATCCTTTCCCGCCTCTATTGCCGCCACTGTCGGCTAAGATTTTATTCAAGACAGAAAAACAATTCAATTAACTTTTTCCAGCTTCGACTTTTTGTATTTACAAAACTGGACGTTTTTCATTGTACTATAGAAAAATGTCAAAAAATCATGTATTTATGAATATAATGTATAACATTATTAAGCATGAAAATTATTAAACACATTCCCTATGTTTCCAATTTAGAAAAGGGAGAACAAATTTGTGTGCTCCCAAAAAAAAGGAGGGGGGAGGCGGGCATATAAGAGAGATATAATATGTTAGAGAGGTGTATGAGATGCTGTTCATTTTCCAGAGCTATATTCATACAAAAAGTAACTAAAGGATAATGTGCACCTAAAAAGAAATATAAAACCATATACCTTCAATCCAGCACAGCCTACTATCCCTGTAACTACCGTCACAGCATCTGGATGTCTGGCAACCTAAAAAAAATTACAACTTTAATAAATTAAAGTAAAAACAATAGAAAAATAAATATTAGATTTTAGAAAGAAAACTAACCTCCACAACACCCTGCTCACCAGGTATAATCTCAGGTTTCTCTTCACAATCAGCTATGGCTTCTTTCAATTCATTCACTAACGACTCATTTCTCACAGCAACTAATTTAGGTTTGAACCTTTTCACCTGATCACACAATAAAAGGGGAAAAATCAAACCTGTTGTTTCAAATATCTTCATAGGAATAACTCTATTGTTATAAATTTTGGAAATAAAATCAACCTGATCAGCTAGAAGTGTGACATTTGATCCAGCCGCAAGTGCAACAACTCTGAATTTATCTGGATTTTCAGCTATTATGTCCAGTGTCTGAAATTCAAAAAATTTACAATCAAGGCTTTAACTCTTGAGAAATTTACGATAATGCTTCTCATCTGATTTCTGAAATGACCACAACTTTTTGCAAGTAGAATTTTTCAAAAAGGCAAGGGCTCCTTTATATAATAGTGGTATCCAAAAACTAAATTTAAATTAAATTGCACTGGGAAGGAGCACCTGAGTGCCGATTGAGCCAGTGGACCCCACAATTGAAATGGGTTTGGGACCATCCCATGATCTGCGACTCAGCTCTGGTACAGCCCGACCTGGCCAGGCTGGTGGTGGGACCTGAACTGAACACACAATTCTCTTTGACACATATGCCCTTTTATCTCTTCTCCTCAAAGGAAAATCAACTGAAAATGAGAAAAGTAAAGATGAGAGTTATGTATTTGGGTTTAGCTTAGGGTTAAATTCATTGACTACTAATTAAGTTGAGAATCTTGACAACCATCAAAAGTATAGGTTGAATATAAGTTACAACACTTCAGACATGATATATATGAAACATATATCATGTGTATAAAAAAAAATGATGAGATCAGGCGCACGATTGCCTTAAAATAATATGACAAATTGCATGAACTATGAAAGGTAGACTATCAGTATTTGAGAAATATTGTAGGAATAATTGTATGCTAATAACATTTTCAGGGGATACCATTTCTTAGTGATTGTTGCAATTCACTTATGGGCACTAAATAGTACAGTTCTGAGCTCAGAAAAAGCTTCCATGAAAATTACGCACAACATTTTAAGTAGGAACTAAACAAAATCGAAACATGAACAGAATTAAAAAAAAATTGGGAACAAAAAGAAAACACCCAGTTAGAGCGGGAAAGAAGGTATTTTAAAAGAAATAAAACATTCAGCTGATTGAGCTTAATCAGCGAAGATAGAGGAACAAAGTTGTGCCATTAAGGAAAAGGAAACCTCTGATTTGACGAAAGGTGGAGGTTCTATGTGCATCAAAGAAAGGAACAGCGCCAGCTCCGATCTCTCCAACAACTGAGAATTTGAGTGACATCTCTCCACTCCGCTTCCGCTTCTAATACCAATTAAAAGTGGCAAAGTGTAAAGCGAGCGAGCGAGAGAGAGAGAGAGAGAGAGCGACCGAGCGAGAGGGGGAGAGAGAATGAGAGGAGAGGAGGGGGGAGATAAGGAGGAGGCAGTGGAGAGCGCAACACTCTCATTCCATGATTTCTCACAAAAATTATTAATTTCTAAATATAAAAGTGTTTTTTCTCATATAACCCTATACAAAGTAGATATGTTAGTGAGTAGTATCCCTCGTTGTTTTTGGGGTGCGTATCCTCTGAGATATCTTAATTTTTGCGTGACCGACGTGTCCGGTGCCTATTCGGGAGAACGTAGGGCGGCAGGGGGCCAGTATTATTTGATCTTTGAGATTCGTGCAGAACGTATTTGAACGATTGAGATATTCCAAAAGGTCACGTAAAATTTGAGATATCTAAGAGGATGCAAATTCTTATTTTTGTGCCTCCATTCATGTCCCACATTCTTATTTTCGTTTTCAAAGTCCAAACAGATGATCCGAACAACTCAACATGATATTCATACTAATAAGTGCTTGGCGACCAAATTTATATTTTTTAGAATTTATATACTATTTTTTTAGACATGTACAAAATTAGTATTTTTTGGATGGTCCAATAACAGTAATTTTTACCTATCTAAAAAACAGTTAAAAAAAAATTTGATGTTCAAGCATATTTTAATGCAGAGATTACTTTAGGTTTAGTTTTTAGTCTAGTACATTGGATTAAGATTTATTTACAATATACTAAATATTTATTGGTTGTTAGTACTGTATATATGAAGTTGGAGATGTTGTCCTTGTAGCTTTAGACATATTGTTTTGATAGATATATTTGTAATTATAATATTTTACAAAACATTAGCCAAATTTTAAATCAACGAAAGATTGATTTTATAACTTTTTAAATTTTTAATATACCTTTTTTATTTATTTTCATACATGTCTTTTAAAGAATTTATTTTGATGCTTTGTGCTTTTTAACTTAAATTAATTAAAATTTAGAAAAATTATTATTTTATTGGAGGTGAAAATTATTGGAAATTATAAATGTTATCCTCCATTAAGAAGGAAAGATACAACATAAAGCACATACATAAAAACAAATTCATCTTTTAGCATTTCAGGATATATTATAATACAGTATCTTAAAATTACACTAACAAAAAAAGTATCTGTCAATAAATAAATTATAACATCTCATGCATAATTTTTTTTTTTCTCTCCCCTGCTAAGAACTTTCTGAGATATATTGCAGTTGACATCTACATAGAGTTGGATCCTCAATATAGAAGGAGAATTTGTATAAAATAAGTTGTAGGGATAAATATGCATGCACATAAAATAGTCAATCAACTTAACGGTGGTCAAAGAAAAAGAAAAACTTTTCTGGGGGTAGCCTTTTTGGGAATTGGCATCTCTGAGATTTCTCAAACTTTGAGTGACTTTTTGGAATATCTCAATCGTTCAAATACTTCTACACGGATCTCAAAGCTAAAACAATACTGGCCCCCTACGTTTACCCGAAAAGGCACCGGACACGTCAGTCACGCAAGAATTGAGATATCTCAGAGGATACGCACCCTTTTTGGTCCATTACTCGCAACTCGCAAGTCCCAAATTCCACGTGGCATGACACTTGACTAAATTTAATTATTTATACTTCAACAGGATGGGATGACCGACCACATGTTGTAGCGAGACCGGCATCACATGGACCCCGCAATTATCTATCAATCAAAATTTAAAGCTTCTTGTGGCCTTGTGGGGTCACCTCAGTCGGTGCAACACCACACGTGTTGTCTGCATATATGAATTTCATCGAATCCTACACAATCTTTTAATTCCGTTTATTCATTGAGTGCGTATCCCCTGAGATATCTTAATTTTTGCGTGACCGACGTGTCCGGTGGCTATTCGGGGAAGCGTGGGGGGCCACTATCATTTGAGCTTTGAGAGTCGTGCAGAAAGAATTTGAACGATTAAGATATTCCAAAAAGTCACGCAAAGTTTGAGATATCTCAGAGGATTCGAATTCCTTTGGTGTGCTTTTTGTGCAGATCTTCACTCAATTAGTAGTCACGTCAGTTGGAAATGTGTATTATTTACATGAAATTGTAAATAATTTATATATTTTAGTTGCCACATCGTTTGCACTTCTGATTAATTATCAAGTTATTTGTCGGTACACGCTTATTTTAGGACAGTAACAATGTAACAATTTCAATTTTATTGTATTTATTTTGTACTAAAAATATTATAAATTTATAATAAATGTATCACATCCGGGATATCTTTAAAATGGTAACTACCAGCGGCGACAAATCAATTTTCTCCTTGTATTTGTTTCTTTGGTCAAGATTCCAATTTTCAAAAACCAGCAGCCCTGCTCTTTCAACAGAAACAAACACAAGGCGTGTAAAAGGGTTGAATTCTTGTTTTACACTTGTACTTTATTTCTGCTATTTATCCAGTGGGAAAAAATTTCAGAAGCCCCTGTATCATCCACAAATTATGCCAATGGATATTGAGAAAATTGAAGCACTCTTTAACCAAATGATTAATATTGGAAACATGTTTTTTTTTTTTCTTTCTTTTTAGTAAGTACACATTTTTAATAAGTTGTAAGGTCCAGTTTAACTAGACAAAATAGTCTTCGGGCCAATCTCGGACTTCTATTTAAACAAGCAACGTTTTTAACACCTTAAAACAATTAATTGAGGGCCTTTGCAATTGTAAAGAAGGTAGACAACTTTCACAACAACAATAATAATTCAGGAAGTTGTTTCACATATAGTTGTAAACGAATCGAACTTATCTCAGTTTGAGTTTGGTTTAAATTAATTTTGAATCAAATTTTTTACGAACTCAATTTCGAATATTTTACTAATTTTTTTACGATAAGGAAGATTGATCGTAGTCGCCGAGAGCAGAGGTGAAAGTCGTTTAGGGTTTCAGAACTGAGAGCGAGAGTTACGACTTACGAGTTATGACTTATGGCTGGGTGGCTTTATGCTTTAACTTTTAAGTTATCAACAAACATAAGTCATCAGCGGAAATCAACGGTTCACGTTACTTTGAGATTCGAACTAGAATAGTTTGCGAACCTATTTCAAACGAATCAGGTCCAGTTTAAATTTGGTTTGAATTAATTTCAAACTATTTCGAATCAAATTTTTTACAAAAAATTTCAAATCAAACTCAAATCGAATCACAAACTACGAATTTTTTGTGCAGCCCTAGTTTCGCATTTGCGAAGTTTCCGGGGTTGTGATGAAAATACATATTAAATAGCACTTGGAGAAGTCAATAGTCCTACTTGAAGAAAATAAATGTGATTAGCATTGTGCATTTAATCTGGTCAAACAGAAGCTGCCTTTGAACAACGGCATTTGAGAGTCAAACAAACTATTGAGATCCAATAATTGATCTTGCACTGTGTTGGTGTATGGACTAAGAAGGATCAAATCATCAAAGGATGTTTACCAGACAAGATTAAATGAGAAATAGCAACAATTAGTTAATTAACTATACGAGGATAAAATATTAAGACGATCTCTGCGAACAAGATCTCAATCATATTCAACGGTCAGCTGCAGGGAATCCAGTTTATTTGATTTTTCAACTGAACTAATAAATTTTGCATTAAATGGTTCAATTAGATTGAATTTTATAATTGGTTTGGTGTTTTTTATATTTGATTTGGTTTAATCTTTTTTATTGTGATTTAATCAAACAAAACAAAATTTACTTTATATTTACTTGAAGTTACTTCGATTTTATATTTGGTTTGATTTAATCTCTTATTCGGTTCAACCAAACAAATCGGAATTCACTTCATATTTCCTTGATTACTTTGATTTTTTATATTTGGTTTGATTTAATCTCACTAATTTCGGTTTGACTAATATTTATTTATATGATTATTAAATGATTTTATGTATTTATTGAGTTTGAACATTTTGAAATTTAATATCTTTTAATTCATTTAATTCATTTAATCAAACAAACTGAATTTTACTTTGATTTATTTTGTTCGATTTATTTTGTTCGGTTGTTATTTAGCTGACAAGTTTAATTCAGATAGTTTGATTAAATATTTGAAAAGCAAATATTTTTTTATTTTGACTATTTTAATTTGACTTTAATGGAACCAACCGTTTGAACACTAGTCAGCTGGGCATCTGCACTCGTTTTATCCAATCAGACTAAAATGAGAAATAGCAAGAATTGTTCAATACAAAATAAAGAAAATCAACTAGCATCCAATTGTTCAATTGTTCATAGTCGACCACCTCTGTCGGTGCTAACCACACGTAGACGTAGTTAGTTCAATTACATCCAATTCTATTCAAATTTCCAAATTCCGTCAAGCAAAATCCAACCGAAATTTTTTTCTTGGCATCCTGAAGATTCGTTATAAATTAAAAAACATCCGGACCGGATTATATCAAAAAATATCACCTCCGTAGAACTATTTCGTGCACTAGCCAAACCGGGACATCATAATAATTTTGTGCACCTCTTGGTCCGCACCATAGTTTGACGCACCGGGTCCGCACAATAATTTTGAGCACCAAAAGGTTCACACAAGGGTTTGGCGTACCAATAGGTGCGCACGGAAATTGACATACTTGCACGGATTTTTGATGTACTTAGCACGGATCTTGGTGCAAATCGGATGGTCCTAACAAAATTGGACTTTAAATTGATGTGATAAGCCGATCAAAGACGCACCAAATGGTCTAGGAATCCCATGTTTGCCAAATGAGTCTGCGGACCCGGTGCGCCAAACCATAATATGGACCAATAGGTGCACATAAGGCTTGTGCAAATCCAGTTTGACTGGTGTGCAAAATGGTTCTGCAAGAGTGATATTTTTTTATATAATCCAATCCGGGTGGTTTTTAATTAATAATGAATTTTCAGAATGTCAAAAAAAAAATTCGGAAAATCCAACTGATTGTTTGAGAAAAATAATTTACCAGACTAAAATGAGAAATAGTAACAATTATTTAAGACTTTGAATCACAATATATATAAATAAATATCCACGAATATTCTTTCCTGATAAATTAAATTAAGTCCACCTTAATACAAAATCCATTGATTTAGACGATCTATCTCTGCGATCAAGATCAGAATCCATTTTTAACGGTCAGCTGGGCTGAGCATCTGCACCAAGTTGTTATGGAAATTTGCCAAGCAGTACTCAACAGGTGCCTCAATCTGAACCTCAATTAATAAAAATCTAGAATATTCTTGTAAAATTATTTAAAATCTACAAAATAATTATTATTAATTACTTTCTGTTTTCCCTATATGGTGTCCTGCTTTGCTGGTTTATATAATTTGCACATCACCTGATATTCTCCTTTGCTCATTTAACCTCACCAAATCATGTCATCGAACTTTACATGCGCCTGAAAGAAAGACGATATTGCAGATGTGTAAATCTTTCCCCTCTTATTTTCCACAATTCCTTCTTTCATGTAAACAAAAAACAAGTTCCCTTCCCTTCTGTTTCTCATATAATTTTTCTTTTCTTAGATTTCTTATTCAGAATATAACAGATCAAAATTAACCCAAGTAACATCACTTATTGTTCAAAAGATCGAGACTTGAGCACAAGCTACACATGATTTGCCTCAACTGCATCCGCATTTCCTTCCTCCACAATCTCAACCCCATTACTGGGGCCCGCCACTGCCTCAAAAGCTCCAGCTCCTTCGCCACTGGGACCCACCTCATCAGGTTTGACTGCCACATCATCAATTTTGACTGATGTGTCGCCATCAGCACCCTCGTTCAAGATTGGATTGCTCTTCGGCTTGGGGTGGCGGATTGCAGCCGTGGCCTCAGGCATGGCGACAGGCGGTGGCTGAGGTGGCACCCACCTGCGCTGCGGAACCTGGGTCTGACTAGACCCCTCATCATTTCCTGCCGAACTATATGAAAATTGCTTTGGCTCGTCAGACTCAGGTCCTGTCTCGGCTATTTTGACGGCCGACTTTTTGCGCCACCATGGCTCTGACGAGGACTCCGCAGCTGTACTGATCTTGGTGCCATTAAGAGGGTATGATGATGTGGCAGCATATGTGGATTCTTGGACCTCGGGATTTGAACCGTCATCGCTCGAATGCGATTGGGCATACGTGTAAGTTGGCCTCTGATTTGACGCTGGTGGGACCGTCTCCCATGGCTAGTTCAACACGATGAAATAAACAATTATATGCAAGCATGATATGTATCAATTATAAGGACATCTAACGAACTCTCTCATAGTATCTATTAGTGGGTACCTACTGATTGTGTATTTGTTTTTTTTTTTTCCTTCTATTTTTCCTATTTTTTGGGCATGCGCGTGTTCATGCCAACATTCTCCCTGGTACTACCGACCTAAATGCACTCTCATCTCCAAATGAAGAAAAAACAAACTGTCCAAAAGATAGAATTAATAAATAAAAAAAGGAATAAACCTTAGTTGCAGGAGCCTTTTCACTCTTGTGTGGTCCCATAGACATCATCTGTGTACAACCAGTAGTAAAAAAATGAAAGTCTTATTATATTTTGTAATTAATTACACATGCGAAGTGATAAAAATCACTTGCCAATAAATAAGAACTATAATAATTTTGGCCACCAACATATATATATGAGGAGGGATCCAATTACACCATTTTATGGTGACACGTCTTAACATCATATACTTACAAGTCATTTTTGCAATTTTAAAGCTCAAACAGTCGATCCAAACTGTTCAACATGATCTCCATATTAAAATATGCTTGGACACAAAATTTTATATTTTTTGAAATTTTTTTGGTATTTATTAAGATATATACAAAATTGTTGTTTTTGGACTATTATGGACCATTGAAAAACAGCTATTTTTAAAAATTCTAAAAAAGTAGTAAATAAATTTAAAAAAATGTAAAATTTGGTCTCCAAGCACATTTTAATATGGAGATCGTGTTGAACGGTTTGGATCGACTATTTGAATTTTGAAATCGCAAAAATGACTTATATACTTTTGGTGTCAAGATGTGTCACCATAAAATGGTGTAATTAGATCCCTCCTCTATATATATATCCTTTTTCGAAGGTTTATATATATATCTTATATACAAAATCAAACAATTTGAATGTGATCTAGAATTGCATATAATTTTTTTTTAGTGGAAGCTTGTAGGCATGCAAGTTCAAAATAACCAGGTTCGATGCATTTTCTTTTATCAAGTCAATTGAAATTTTCAATGGCAAGAGTTCAACACCTAAAATATAAAAAATTATTGTTGTGCAAAAAGAAATCAGAATACCTCCATATATGATTTATAGTTTACGGGATCAGTCGATCCAGGGGCAGATGAAGGCCTTCCTGTTTATGAAAAAATTCACAAAACAACGCTCAATCTATGTCCATAAAATAATTGTAGTTGCTACTTTAAAAATGAGTGTGTGAGAGAGAGAGAGACCATAATCAGCAGTGGCTGTACCATTTGTGTTAACAGGCTGAAAAAGACAAATGGGACAAAATCAGCACACAAAAATTGTGACAATGACACGCAAATCAAGTAAAATTTGCAAATCAAGTTATCAAACCTGAGCTCCCCATACATTGCTAACTGGTCCTGATTCAAACAAAGAAATATCAAATAAGTCAAACCATGTCCACAAAAGCATATTTGAAAATATAACCTTGACAGATTAAAATTAAAACTCGATCGATACTAACCATTTCTTGTGGCGGAGTGGTTGAATTGATCTTCTAATACTCCATTTTCTTTTTTATTTTCAAGTTTTTTAATGGCCTCTCCCATTGATTTCATTTCCTTCACTTGCACATCAAGAGCCCTCATAAACGCCTCAAAGTAGCCTTTCTCTGAAATGGTAAAACAAGGGAGCATTCATTGTAAAAATTATCCTACAAAATAAATTTTATGCAATGATATTATGATAGTATCATTTAATAATACATCCCCAGGATGTTAAAATCAGGCAATTGAAAAAAGTGAGGCTATGGTAATATGCATATTACATAGCGGCCCGCGCGATGGACTCACATCTCTGTTTTTAAAATCCAAACAGTTGATCCGAACCGTTCATCATGTTCTTCATATAAATCTACATACTCAT
The DNA here is from genome assembly GCA_024447775.1 of Carex cristatella. Classification (NCBI taxonomy): domain Eukaryota; kingdom Viridiplantae; phylum Streptophyta; class Magnoliopsida; order Poales; family Cyperaceae; genus Carex; species Carex cristatella. The sequence goes on from JAJHPF010000016.1 coordinate 1,870,436, forward strand.
CACATTTTAGATTTTTTTTTTAGATTTTTTTACTATTATTTTATAGGTAGAATATCACTTGATAGAAAATTCTGGACCATCCAAAACAGTGATTTTCCACCTATCTAAAAAAATAGTAAAAAATTCTAAGAAATGTAAAATTTTCATCTGCAAGTACATTTTCATATGGAGACCATGTTTAACAGTTTGGATGAATTATCTTAACTTTGAAAATAGATATATGGATCCATAGTACAGGTCGATCCGTAATATGCATATTACCATAGTCTCACTCACTGAAAAATTCAACTCCTTTGATGAGCTTTGAAGCATGCACCAATTCCTGTGATTTTATACATACATACATACATACAAGATCTATCAGTTTTGTAGATCACACTTGGAATGTTGTATTTCAAAACTGAACCTCGGTTGATAACCATAGTGAAGAATCTCCCAGTAATTCAGTTAAACCCAAAGTTCAATTTAACTTTCTCCATCTTCAACTTTTTAGTGATCAATTGCTTAAATGAATAACTCGGAAAATAAATACAAAGTAAATGCGGAACAAAACCTTCATTTCTGGATGAGAGCAAGTCTTGACTAGTCTTCGCCACCAGAGCAGCCGCAGAGGCGGCGGCTTTGGCAGCCTCGGCCGCCTCCTCTGCAACTTTTGAGCTTTGCTTCTCTTCTTTCTCAATTTCTTCTTCTTCTCTTTCAGATACTACCTTTTTTATCCAGGATTTTATTCTTGGTACAACAACTCTCTGCAACACAATTCAAAATACAGAATTGTAAAATTAATTTGATTCTATAGTAAAATTGGGTAGTGAAAACAATGAAACTTTACCTTAAAAAAGAAGGCGGTACCAGTTCCACCAGCGGCAAGGATACCAGTAGCCAGAACTATGTGGTACCAATTAATTGTTCTCTTTACAACAGCTGGTGCCATTGCAGTGGTCGGTTGTGCTGCTGGAGTTAGCACAGCTGTTGATGGATTCGGCGGGGTCACAACTAAAATTAACAGCCAATCAAATTTTTAATCTCTTATGACAAAAGAAACTGCTGTTTACTCTCCTTGCATTTTTTACATTTATAAACATTTATCAATACCTTGAGTTGAGACAGGAGATTCAGCACTGGTACCACTTGTTGGTGATGAGTCCTGTACAGATTTAATTAGTTATCATAATCCAAGCATTCAAAAAGAAGTTACTTTATTAATTGATGATTGCATAGACACATATCCTATTACTATGAATTAAAAAAAAAAAAATAACTTCAAGATACAAAGTGTTGAATATTTATTATCATAAATGGGGTCTTAGGGTAAATTCACATACTTATCGGGTCATACTGAAAATTTACAATTGGAAAACTTACGGGTACACGGCGAAAGGCTTCGTCGATCTCTTCTTTTGTTAAACCTTTCTTCTCAAGGAAAGACCGGCGATAAACCACAGGAGAACCCTTTACTCTTGGATGAGAAAGAAACCTAACCGCATTCTGCACCTGGTCCTCCCTTATCGGAGCCGGGTCCACAAGTGCGGGTTTTTCTGGTGCTGGGTTGATTGCTTCTTCCATTGCATCAGTTTTCTCCCCTTCTGTACCTATCAGTAGAAACTATTCGAGTTAAAATGGTAAAAATCAAGGAAAAAGTTCGTTTCTTTCGTGGTCAACACCGGTACACCACTAAACCGGTACAAACTGATTGGTACTTTATTATGCCATGCGGTACCATATCGGGTGCATTCCCAATACCGATTCGAGTAAAAGGATACTGTTTAGGGTAAACAGAGGTGTTCTCAGCCGCAATAGGCCTCAATCAATTTTTAATTTCTTATAACGAAAACACAAAAATTGGGATGAAAAGGCGAAATTCGAACCTGGGATTTGTTGATTCTGAGGCGGAGAAGGGGTTGATTGAGTCGCCATGATTTGCGACAAGTGAATTTCCCCTCGATTGCACGGTCAATTTTATTGTTTATTTTACCTTTCTTTTTATCTTTTCAAGTGGAACGGAGGAAGGAAGACTATACAAGACTCGATAATCAGACCGATTTTCTTTTGTTCAATTTCCACCAGTTCCCAAAAAAACTGGATATATCCATTTATTGATAATACCTCGATCTCAGCATCTTTTCTTATTGGGGGGATTTCACGTGTACCCGTCAAAAACTTCAAAATTATGTATTTCTCGTTTAAAAATACACATTCCTCCCTTTAAATTTCAAAAACTTACAAATTTATCCATTTTATTGTCTTTTATATTAAAACTCATTCTAAATTCATAAAATATCAATTTTACCCTTTATCAAAAGCATAGAAATCTCATCGAACTCGAATTTGAATATAAACGGTTTCTCTACCATTTGAATTGTTTTTAGATTTATGCACACAAAATCAGCACGAATCTTAATGGAAAACACACGCATATTAGAGCGACATGCACAGATCTTAATGCAATATGCGCTGATCAGAATTGCTTTAAGATCTGTGCACGTTTGATCAGCATGAATATTGCAGCGATGCGAACAAATCTTAATACGATGCGCACGGATTGAACGGTAGAGGGTTTCTGATTCAAATTTGAGTTCAATTTGCTTGATATGCTTTTAATAAAGGGTAAAATGGGTATTTTAAAATTTTAGAATGAGTATTAATATAAAAAACAATAAAATGGGTAAATTTGTGAGTTTTTGAAGTTTAGAGGAGAAATATTGAATTTTGAACTTTAGAGAGAGAAATACGTAATTTTGAAGTTTTTGAGAGGTATACGTGAAATTCTCCCTTTCTTATTTCTTAAAAAAAAATACATATCAATAATTAGTTATCTCTAAAAAAAAATTACATACCATAAGTAACTAAGTCCTTTAACCCAAGTATTTTTTATGTTTTATTCAAGTAAAAGAAAATATCACTCCTTTACTAAAATAGTGATGGGTAGTTGGGTACCTAAGCTTTATGGAAAGAAGAAAAGGAGAATATCTCTCTACTTTTTTTTGCTATTAATATAATTGGTACACACTGCCATCAGTGACCCCGAAATGGTATCCTCTGCGGAGCTTTTACCTGCGGAGTTCCTATGGTGCTTCTAACCTGGTCAACTTGTTTTGATAAGACGGATCAAATAAGATTTTGGCACATCTCAAAGCAAAATTAATACTGTCTCCTCCATCATCCCGTGCACTCACCAGCTGAGAGTAAATTTGGGTCGTTCGATCAGCTCCGCAAGTAAAAACTCCGCAGAGAATACTGGTCCCAGTGACCCCCTGGTTTTGTCAGGCACATAATTTTTGTCTCTTTTTTTTCAACATTATCTAACAAAGCAATCCAATTAAGTTGTCAGTTTAATTGATCTGTAGAGATATACTTTACTCTTTACTATTTTGTATCTAAGAAGACAAATTTGGAGTAATATGTATTTAAAAAAAAACAATTTAATTGATTTGGGAGCTTTGATTCTCATCGCATACTTGAGAAAATAATTTACTTTCTATTCTTATTAACTTTAAAATCCTCATTCGATTTAGAAAACAACTTTATAAAGAATGTCAAAATTAGTATATGGTTAAATTGAAATGATGAAATTGTAAAAGAACTAAAGATCCAAAAACATTCTGATAGATGTGCATTTTATTCTAAAAATAACAAAAAAATTCAAACCACAATTGAGTCATCTATTTTTTTTTATCAAATTTAGTGTCATTACCAAATTTCAACTTGAATCATACTTTAAGAATGGTGCCCCATTTCTCTCTACAAGCTCAAACATACAACAATTTTTTTATATGCATGAAGTAGTATATTGTATATGTATATAGATTATAGAGTATTATTTATGGATCCGAATCTGCTAAAATCCGAGACGAATGAACAGTGTTCTTGAAATTTCAGCAATTCGGATCCAGCCGTCGAACTATTTCGAGATGCGTGTGTAGAAAAATCAGCTGTTCCGAGATGCGTGCACAAAAAAAATTGAACGGTTGGAATCTCGAATTTAAGAAATTTCAAAGAATCTCAAATTTGAGCCGATTTAAATTCATTATTTATAACTTCCATTAAGTAGAATACATTGCAAAGACAATCTGTGTGTACCCCTAAGAAAATTGAATGAGAAGATAGGGATCTGTGAAACACTGGTAGGAAAACTACACGAGTGATGGTCGTGGATTTGTTTTTCCAAGTGAACAACCTTTTCTTTTTCTTTTTGGAAGTGTTGCAACTGCACCATTTTTAAAACGAGGTGATAAGGATCGCTGATCACCGTACCAATAACATCAATTTATTAGAATACATTCTTTAAAATAAAATATGTTAAGACTGAGTAAAAAGCGAGGCATTCTAAGTTTCTAACCACGGTTATTAAGAAAAATATCTTATCTAGGGCTTCATTAAAAAAAAAATCTTTCATACAGGTTTAACCTTATTGATTTTTTTGTACCTTCTTTCATTAATAAATGAAGACATAATCTGTTTTTTTTTCCCCTAAAAACAAAGTAGCACATATGAAAATATTATTTATAATGTTTACTAAATAAGGCAGCATACTAAGTAGTAAAAGCTTTTTTTTTTTTTATGTGAATATATGATATTGAAAACCAGAGCTACAGTTATCAAATTATATCAAAATGACATTATCAAATACTGAATTCACAGCATGAAATCTCTCACAAAGAATAATGATTTTGCTAACTGTGTGCTAGATGTGTTCTCAATTAACAAAAATCAAGTTCTATGTGATCATTGACATTATTTACAAAATATATTAGTTAAATAATTATTTTATTTCTATTGGGAAAAGTTCTTCTGCTCTCTTATTCCTATAAACATACCACCCTAAATTATATTGAAAAAAAAAAAATCAAATTAATGATTCATAAGAAAAAGTTGAAAGAAATACTTTATTTATTTACAGTGATTCAATTCCGACCTAGCAGGGACCAGGGGCGGATCCAGGATTTTTGTCAGGGGGACAAAAAAATATCGAATCGGGTTTAAATAGCCAATCGGATTTAAACCCATTAACTAATTAGGTATTTGATAAAAAAATAATGCTTTAACTTATACTTTATAATACTCTGACTTATAATTATAATTACCAATCATATTTCAAGAAATTTATTTTAATTTTAACTATAAATTTAATCTGAATTACCAATTAAACATTCAGAAAGGGACAAAAAAAATTCCAAGAAGAGGCAAAGCCAGTCGGAACCGACAAATCTCCATTAAAACTCAAAATCCAGAGGAGAAAGTGGTTGCCCCTCTAGAATACACTGAGTCCGCCTCTGGCAGAGACAAGGGGCATTCTGCTTCCGCATCCTCTACATTAACTTATGAACCTAGCAATTAAAATTCAGATCAATCTAGCTCACGTCTATGATGCACAGGGCCTTTTAATATTAGTGTGAATTTAAATCGAACAGTTTAGATCTTAATTTACGGATAAACGACGGAGGATGAGAACCATTGCGCATTGTATTAAAGAAAATAAGTAACCAACAGCACGTTGGTGTGCATTTCAATGCTTCAAATTGATTGGACATCATCCGGTACTTAGCGGGTCGGGTTCAAATAAGGATCATCAAATCTCTTGGTAGCTGGTAGCCCCCCGTAAACCCACAAATTACCTAAAATACCCACATCGGAATAAAATAAATTATTGTTGTAGAATTAGGCACATCGCTGGTGCATTAAAAAAAAAATAACAAATTAACTAAATAGCTTAGTTATGTCGTGTACTATTGTGTGTTTGTGTGTGTGTGTGTGTGTGAGAGAGAGAGAGAGATGGAACTAACCAGCCTTAATAAAGAGAGTTGCCAATTTTTGTACATTTTATCCGAACAACAACAAAAAAGGGACCCAATAATATGAACTTAGCAAATTAGTAGTAAGCCTAAGCCTTCATCTCAATTTAAGAGAGGCCGGCGCATACAAAGATTAGATTCGCATAAAATAAAACCTCAGGAAATAACACAACCCCTATTTGTAATTGTACAACAAAACAACACATCAAGCTAACCTAGCTATGGTTGTTCTGCATATAACCCCGGATAAAAGAAAAATTTGTCTATATCAACCCCTTGAAACAGCAACTTTCAAGGGCATGTAAACAAATTTCCAGGTTGTCAGGCCCTGTTGGAGGAAGCACAATTTCTATGGGGCACCCCGAAAAGAGGGAAGCATCTCTTAAGGCCCTTCTCTTGTACAGGGACTGGATTGTAAGAGAGAAAGAAGGCAGGGTCTTCGTCTAAAGACTTCTTGTAACTCTCTAAGATCGACACTATTTTGTCAAAATCAGGTCTTTTTAAAGGATTACTGGCCCAGCATTGGTTGATGAGGTGGCTTATTGCAATTGGACAAGATGTCGGCATAGGTGGCCTTGCATTCTGAAATTTTTAAAGAAAATTTCAGAATTTGACAAGTAATATACATGTATTATAAAAACACAAATAGAACCATACATATACCTTTTGTGCAACAGCAAATGCGGCTTGTTCAGGCGTTAATCCGTTAAAAGGTACCAGACCCGTTAAGAGTTCCCAAAGAACTACCCCAAAACTGTACACGTCAACCTTCTTTGTGTGACTTTTCTCTTTTATCATTTCTGGTGCCATCCACCGGTACGTACTCGCAAATCCCTTAGCTGTACCACATTCTGACTCCACGCATGAAATACCAAAATCCGCCACCTTTACTGACATGTCATCTCCTAGGAGTATATTCTCTGATTTTAGGTCCCTGTTTTCATTAGTCATAGCAGTCAAGGTATCAAACTTCAAATATATAATGTCAGTAAATTTGCTAAAGATACCCTATTATTCAAAAAGTTGAATAAAACCCCTCCCATTTCATTACTTGCAAAAATAATCCCTCCTGATGCAAAATTGGAAGTCACTTACTCTTATTTGAATCTTAATGGTACACATTCTTTCAATCTAACCAAGCAAGTACCCATCAAAACAAAGCTTTTTAGACAAGCTTCCTTTAGAGCCATATTTCAAATATGAACAGTTAAACCAACTTCATAAAGGTCATTTCTGCGATTTTTGATAAATTCTTACACCATGAAGGCTAAATAGATAAGTAATATGACCTGCTCAAGTGAGGCTACGGTAATATGCATATTACACAGCGGCCCGCGCTATGGACTCATGTCTCCGTTTATAAAGTCCAAAGAGCCGATCTGAACCATTCAACATGATCTTTGTATGAAAATGTACATGCAAACCAAATTACATTTTTTAGAATTATTTTGCTATTATTTTAGATAGGTATAAGAAAATTCTGGACCATCCAGAAGTAGTCATTTTATACCTATCTAGAAAAATAGTAAAAAAAATATAAAAAATGTAAAATTTACCCCCAAGTACATTTTCATATGGAGATCATGTAACGGTTCGGATTGCTTGTTTAAACTTTGAAAATAGATATATGAATACATAGCACAGGTCAATTCGGAGTATGAATATTACCATAGCCTCACTCTAACTTCACAAATAAGAGATTCTTGCATTACAAAATTGACAATGACGGGGCTTGTGAGAAGTTTCATGGTAATTTGTGAATTCATTTTGCAAAATTATGCACTGGAGACGTGCACAAAACATTCACTATTTCTGCAACAAAAATTAAGAATTTACCCCTACCTATGTAAAATTCCTTGAGAATGGAGATAGTTCATGCCTCGAGCTACGTCAAGCGCTATTTTTAGAACCGTCTTAAGAGGGAGAGAATTGGGGCCTTGTTTGTGAAGGTATTTTCTAAGAGAACCCCCTGACATGTACTCCGTAATTATGCAAAATACAGGGGGTCTCTTGCAAGCCGCCACAAACTATCAATAAAAAAAAACAATTATTCCTAGTGATAAATAATCACGTCAAGCAAACTTTCATCTAGTGAGTTTTAGCCATTAATTGTGGCTGGCAGTTACACTACTCAAAATAAATAAACACAAAAACAAATAAAAGAATAAGAAGCAAGCAAACAAAAATTAAACAAATGGATAAGGATGCATCATCTTGTTATTCAGAGAAATGAAAGTAGTGTTGTTTGGTAAAAAAAGGACTGCTGCTTAAGCAGTGTATATCCAACAAAGCGATTCACATCTGCTGCGATCCAAAATTAATGAACAGTGCTCCTACAATCCCTGCTTTTCCAAATCCAGCCGTTAAATTTTTTCTGTGCACGTATCTCAAAACAGCTTATTTTCTGTGCACGAATCTCAAAACAATTCAACAGTTGGATTTGAAAAGGCAGGGATTGTAGAAACACTGTTCATTACTTTGGATCGCAGCAGATGCGGATCCCCAACAAAGATATCTATATTCAATGAATTGAAAATTTTCCTACAGTATGAAAAAAAAAACATGAAGGTGTTACAAATCTAGAGCCCAGGTGGAAAAAAAAAATCCAATAATGGGCCACAAATGTGCCTATTTAGGATAGGTGCATATTTTCCACTCTAATATTACTTTTTTCATACTTACTGTAGACCCTTGATACTTTGTATAGCAGTACCATTTACAGTTTACCTCAAAAAGGACAATTAATTACAAAGGTCAATAATCACTCTTTGCATATATGTTCAATAAATTTCATTTCTTTCCTGAATAAAAAGAAAGAAGGTTTATGGAAAAGGAAAAAATGAACCAAAAATAGAAAAAAAAAATGTTTTTAAATAAATTTAAAGATGCAGTAAAACTATCAACATAGTCTAGATTTCAACAAAATCAAGTTGAACAAATTTGCCATCAAACTTTAGGAATGGAACGGACGATGACGGTCCATGCCATTAATTATCATCTACAGTCAAATCTAGTTGTTTTACTCGTAAGAGTTCTTTCTTATCCATTGGACGAGGAGGCAATAATTATCGAACGAGATATGATTAAAAGCATATTTAGTATATTCAATAAAATGATTCCATTATACTATTGTAACTCAAGCTGTGAATATATTATTAGCTAAGACCATCATGTCTAACTAATTGAAACCGGTAATTTGAGAATTTTATAAACATTTTGATAATCTATATAACCATTAATTTTCAATGTCCTCGTGAAGATTCTATTGACACAGATTTTAAATATTCCTATGCAAATCTTACTGACACAATAATTATTATAAATGATTTACCAATTCCCACCTCATATAAGATTTGAAATTTAAATAAAAAACAATAGTTCATTGCACCTGTCTATATTTGAAATAGTGTGATTAGGGACATTAGAATATGGCACATATTAATATATTTATGACTCGAAACTTTCTTCAGCCCGACAGACATGTTATCAGACTTTTTTCAATAATGGGTTGAACACAAAATAGTAATATTTAAATTTAGTCCATTATTAATTATTTGAAGTATGTTGAATGAGTATTGCGAAAACTAATACAATACTTGCAAGTAATATATAAGAATGGATAGATTAAGTCTACTTGGCCTTTTACTTCTTATTTTTTTATAAGTAGTTAATCTGGACTATCATCTGTCTTCAAATTTAAGAAATTACCAATCTACCCCTAATCTTTACAGTATTAAATATCATAATTACTTTCCATACAAATTAAAATGGTGAGCACCTTTTGACTTGCGTATACATATCACCAACTTTACTCTGATTGATAGGCCTTGCCACTAGCTAGTGATAAACTATTTTGATTATCCTAATGGGATACTAAACAATTGATACTATGAATTGAAGATTAACAAACAAAGCACATAAATAAATAAAATTACCTTGATAATATTTGTATGCCTCAACCGAAACAACAATCCAACCTCTGAAGTGAACTGTTGCTCTAGTTGTGCCGCAAGAGCGGCATCCTCTTCGGGTTGACTTATCATTTTAATGGCCACCTCCCTCTCTTTGTAAATCCCATGGTAAATCCTACTATACCGGCCCGATGCGAACCTATTGCCGATCAGTAATTGTGACATGTCGCAACTCCATTCGTCCTCTCTACCTCCTTTAATGGCCCCACCGGACGAGACCAGATATTTTGACCAAGATATTGCCCTTTTGTACTCACCGAGAGAAAGCCTCCTCTCCAGTCTCCGAGTAGTACCTCCTTGGTTTGGTTTGAGACATTGCAAGGTTTTCATATTTGATTCAAATTTGAAAAGTTTAAATTGGGGTAAGATGAAATAGCAAGTGGCTATTGAACTTGATGTAGCATGTTGCCTAGTTAGTATAGGTAAATCAAATTGATCTAAGCAAAATAAAGGAAACCCAATTCGGAATAGAGAGTATCATGGCTAATATCCAAATTTGGCTTACAAGAGCGACATAATAAAAGGGAAAAGGAAAATCAAGAACGAATCCTATTTCAATAAATTCTGAATAGGGAATCTCTCCTAATTATGAATTTCCTTTAATTTACAGTGAAATTCGGGGTATAGAACATGCTTATTAGGTTGATAAATCCCGCTACTTCCATTGACAAGATCGAAGAGAGTACTTACTTACTGATAGGATACCAAAACAAAAATCTGAACGATAATTATGATTTAGAGTTTTTTTGAGCTAGTGGATCGATTTATGAACTGAAAAGCAGCAAAAGGGAAAAAGAAAAAGGAAGCAATTGGAGTAGGGTGTGGACTGGAGACACAGTATCTTGCCAACTACATTTCTCCTCTCCTCAACGTTTTGAGCTCGACAAAAATCGGAAGAGAGGTCGACATAAATGGAGATCGATTAGATCGAGTGAGGAGAGAAGGTTGATTAACTAAGGATTGATTGATCAGTGAAAGAGAAAGGAGGGATCAGATAGAGATGTGTTTTGTTTTGTTTTGTTTGTTTGCAACTTTGTATGAGTGTTTTATTTTATTTTTATTTTTTTGGTTGTTGCTCCAGGAGGGTAACGTGGTGGGTCGATGGGATTCGGGGGAGTTAGTTTCTCGATTTGCTAATTACCATACTGCCCCTCATAGCACGCACCGAATATCAATATTGCTACTCAATTTTTTTTTTTCTTTAATCTGTTTTAGTCAGTATTTTTATATTTGATTTTCGTTCGGTATACGGAAGGTCACCGCATACCAATATACGGCCACATATGCGGATTTTTATTCGGATTTATATATGCAGGTTTTAAATAAGAATTCATATATATAAAAATAAGCATACGGTAATATGTGGTATGATTCACTGTTAATGTACTCTAAACCGGTATTTTTATCATTGTTAATATACTCTAAATCAATAATATGTGGTATAAATTACTGTTAATATACTTTAAACCGGTATTTTATCACTATTAATATACTCTAAACCGATAATATGTTATAAACTTCATATTCGGACCGAATATATATTTTTATTTGGATTACAACTGAAGATAAATATTCGGCCGAATAGACTGAATTTTAAAACATTGATTTCAGTTTAGCGGCCGCTATAAGCCTACAAAAATCGTAAAAAAATAATAAATAATAAATTGATGTAAAACAAAAATTAACAGTAATTCAATGTTGTTTGCGTGTTTTGATTGCCAAGTGAAATGGTTTTTTTTCCTGATTGTATGGTGTAATTTGTTACTTGTAATAAATTATAATTAGAGTTGAAGTTGTGCACCGATAGACAAAATATTCAATAAGAAAAAGCTTACATGAGATAAAAATGTAATACTTTGTGGAAAAAAAAATCAATATTTAAGTTATACAATATTCAAAACAAGCAAAGCTTTTTTTTTTCTATTTAGTTTATCTCATAAAATAGTAATAATATATTGTTTCTGGAGCCTTTTCAGTAAAAAATTATATGCCAAAGCTTTTATGTCAAATTGTAGTAAAAGAAATTATCTTTATTATACTGATAATTCATGAGAATTTATAAAGAAATAATAATTAAATTGAACTTATTACTTTTGTAGTTTTGTTAACTTTAGCAATTTAACAATTGGGTTTAAATTCTTTAAAAAATGCATTTTATGAAGGTAAAACAATATAAATAAAATAAAATGACTATATATCATGTATTAAACATAGCATAACGAAAAATGTTGTTAACATTTATCTCTCAAAATTTGAACTCTACAAAAAATACATATCATAAAAAAATATTTCCTTTTAACAAACATAATACAATTTATTTTGTCAAATTTTACCTTTTAAAATTAACAACATACGCCGATAAAAAAAAAAACAAAAAAGGTGGTTTAACAATTAAGACGAAGAATGCGTATCCTCTGCATTAACTCAGAAGAGAATCTCAACCGTCTAATTTTAAACAGAGTCAATCCGACTACTCCTGTAATATAGGGGTCTTTCAATATTAGTGCAGATCTAGTCTGCACGAATCTTGAAACATATCAGACGTTTGAGATTAATTAACTCAAAAGATTCCCGTTTGAGTTAATGCAGAGGATACGAATTCTTTAAGATGAATGGGACTCTCAAATGGCATATTGGTTATTTAGAGCTTTAGCAAGGGCATTTTAGACCAGAGTTATGAGTTACGAGAGAATCAATAAAATAGGTGTATTAAATAGGAGAGAAGCGTAGGACCCATAACAGCATGATGCCTGAGAGGAGCTGTCGGACAGGCCGTATACTCTCTTCCGTATACGGATCCGGTAATGCTAATCAGCTAATGGAACGGGGATCCACCATTTTTATTTTATATAACTTATTATATTATACTGTTCACAGCACCTGGTTCTCACCGTACACTCTCCCCAGTCCCAACTCTTTCAATTCATTTTTTTATCAAGTCCGTACTATTTATTTAATTTCTTTGAATCTTATTCTATGTTTCCTACGATTTTTGTAATCGTTGATTCTATATAAAGCTATGGTTAATTTTGTAAAAAAGAAATTGGTTGTTTGTTGTGCTCTAGGTAGCACAATTTTACTGATATATTGCTGATATGATATGAGATGATGGTAATAAAATATTTTATAACTATGCAATAAGTATAAATGTATAATAGAGGATAAGATTATGTTTCATAGAATAATCAATGATGAAAATGTGTAGTTGAGGTCATGGGCAGACTTATATATATTTTATGCAATAAGGTCATGGACAGACTTATATATATTGAATGGGATCAATTAATTCTCATTTTTTTGTATTTATATATTATTTATTATATATTTTAGAATAAAATGTTCCGTTCTTAGTAAGGTAAAATTTATATAATTAATTCTTCACTCCTATAGTTCAAAAGTCTTATTCTACCTCTAGTTGAGATTATGCATTAACACTTTGCTTTTTTTTTGTATCGGTTATGATATAGAGTCTGTAGCGAAAAGTTAAATATATATAACTAGTAATGTAAGGTGGTGTGTAGCTGAGATCTATATTTCAAGAAACTTTTTTATGAAAAGGAGTAGTTTTTTAGGTTTGCTGTAATTTTGAATTTTACAATGTAATTACTAGTTTAAAATTAATGAAACAAGTTTTTGTCTTTTTTTTCAAACAAAAAAAAAAACATGGTTATTTTCTTAGTTCAATTTTGTAAGATTGTAAAGAGGATTTGATTCAACTTACAAAATTAAAAACTTATTGCAAAATTTTAACTATTAACAGTACAGTTGGTTATTTTAATTGTAATAAAAAAATCAAATACTTTTATATTGTCAATTTGTCAGTAAAGTTTGTTGAACAGAAAGTGTTAACAGTGGTTTGTGCCCCACTTAAAAAGTTAAAAGTGCAATGGCTTTTGGTCTCGTTTGCGCTCCGGGTGCATATGGAATGTCTGTGCCTCTCTATCTGTCTGCCATTGTGGGGTCTCCGGCCATTACTGACAAGAAACGGGAAGACAATCCAAACCGCCGTGTTTTCTTTCCCACCTACATCTGACTTGTTGATTGATGGTTTGATACTCTCTATTTATAATTATCACAATAAGGAAATGGATTTTCCTCAGAATAAAAAATTATGATATGTCATGGACAAATATAAATTTTACATGAAAACACATCACTCGTACAATAAATCAATTTGAACGGATTGAATTTGTCATTTAAAGCTTATCCAATCAATTTTGAAGTTAGTGTCAAATGACACTCGTGTCATATTAGCCGGACTCTTGTAGAGTATGGCTAATATGACATCAATGTCATTTCGTCCTATATAACACCAACTTCAAAACCTATCTAATCGGTTTCAAACGATGAATCTAAACTGTTCAAAGCGATATACTTCATTAGTTGTACATTTACATACAAAATTTATAATTTTTTAAATTTATTTAGTATCAAGTCAAGTGGTCAAATGTAGGAGTTTTTAAGTTAATTTTAATACATTCATTTTTCAACATTTTTTACTGCTTGATTTGATAATAAAATAACAAAAATATAAATTTTACATGAAAACACATCGCTCGTATAATAAATCAGTTTGAACGGATTAAATTTGTCATTTGAAGTCTCTCCAATCAATTTTAAAATTAATATCAAGTAATACTGACATCATACTAGGCGGACTCTGTATTGTATACCCACCTTCCCATTTCATGCGGAGTGGCGGACACGGGACACTCCACTACAAAATAAAAAAAGAAATGAAAAAGAGGAATCTAAGTAAATAAAAGCTTTCTAGACAACTTCACCTTTTTACTGTTCCTGTCTCTTTTGCCCGTGAACCAGAAGAAGATAGGAGATACAAGAAAAAAAATAAAAAAAGGATTTAATTAAATTCAATTACAGAACTAAGTGTCAATCGTTCATTCTAATTCTAGTATTGAAACTTTATTAATATTGTTCCTTTACACTACGTGAAGTGAACTAATTCTTATTTATAAGAATTATTTTCAAAAGTCATGTTTATATGTAATTTAGAGTAAAATATTATGGGTACTGTAAAATATATTTTATATTCAATATGAAAATTTTATATGATTGATTTCAATATATATTTAAACTTTATAATTTGAAAGTTCTACTCCAGTCTTCACATGTACACACTGACGAAACTAACATGCAACAGGGGTAGGCATTTGCTTACTCCTGTAATTTTTTTTTCTTTTAAATCAAATTCTTTTTTGGGTTTGCCTACCTCTGAAAAATGGATTTGCCTATCCCTGAGACGTATGTGCACGATTTTGAATCATACAGCTTGATGTTAATCCGAAACGTTAATTTACAGACTAAGAAAAGATGACAAAAAAATAACATCAATTACTTTGAATCATACAGCTTGACGTTAACTTGAACTGTTAATTTATTTGAACCCGAACCTGAATCCGATTTTTACCTACCCCTAACTCAAATCCTAACTTCGCGTACAATAAACAAATATTGTTGGTAACTATGCATAAATTTAATTAAATATAACAATTTGTGGTATCTAGTGTCCCTTGAAATAAAAGGAAAAACGAGCATGCATTAAAAACTTACATTGAATCAAGTTCAGTAGTTGGGAGGCTACGCCTATACAGTTATAGTTCCTCTAATATTTTTCTTGTGAAATGAAATTAATGCTATTATTTCTGGTGTAGCAATCCCAAGTGATAGAATAGATAGGTTTATCCTCTTGGACAAGGAGGAGATATCACATGATTCCACATCCCATGGATTATAGATATAACTTTTCTTAGCCCCAACTATTCCTGTGAAAAGACCTTTTCTTAAGGAAAATTTATTGGA
This sequence comes from Carex cristatella, assembly GCA_024447775.1. Taxonomy (NCBI): domain Eukaryota; kingdom Viridiplantae; phylum Streptophyta; class Magnoliopsida; order Poales; family Cyperaceae; genus Carex; species Carex cristatella. Next base: position 1,886,016 of record JAJHPF010000016.1, read on the forward strand.
TGGTGCCAAAAGTGTTGAATTTATTTTCTGTACCATTTATAAATATAAATTTAACAAAGTGATATAATTTATTTTCTGTACCGTTTTATTTACTCAGATTCCTCTTTTTCATTTCTTCCAGGACATTATTGTTCATGGTGTCCTATTTTATTTTTGGGACACTAATGATCACAGACTCACAGAGTCACAGTCCCAATTTTTTTTTATTAATGTAAACATGTCTAGTTCAGTATGTAGAAAACCACTTGAGAGAAGGTCCGATGGAATCACCGTTAATTTTGCTTTAAGATCTGTGCGCAGTGTTTAATTTTCGTGCGTATTTGCATCGATTTTTGTGCACACAAATTTTAAAATAGATCAGACGGTCAAGAAACTCATTGAATCTAAAAGTAGGTCTGATGCCCTGCATCGGGCCCACTCCGTTCTAGTAGAATACTAAGAAAATAGATTAATTTTTTTTTTCAAATTAGACATTTTTTTTTCCAAATTAGAAGTGGAATTATTCATCAATACTCATTTTTGCAGAAATAATAATTTTTAAAATTTAGGCATAATTATTTTCAAATCAAACAATCATTTTCAAAATTTTATATTCAGGACATTTTTTATGTTTTTCATATAATTTGTAAATATTTCAGGGATATCATTTATAAATAATTTGCAAATCGCATTTAATTTGAAAATAATTATTCTTGAATTTTAAAAACGTTTTTCATATAATTTGTAAATATTTCAGGGATATCATTTATAAATAATTTGCAAATAACATTTAATTTAAAATTAATTATTCCTGAATTTAAAAAAAAAATTATCTTTACAATTAATTGCACTTCTAAGTTGAAAAAAACAAATCTAATTTTAAATTAATTATTTCTGATTTTTTTTCTGCCGACCTATAATCACAACATCCAACCAAAAAAAACTAGGACGCAAATACGCAATGAAGAATGAATTCGTATCCTCTGCATTAACTCAAAAGGAAATCTTTTGAGTTAATACATATTTACCATCCGATCTTCTTTAAGATCCGTGCGTACAAAATACGCACTAATATTGAAGGATTCTATGTTAAAATTAGACGGTCAGATTGATTCCATTTAAAATCATACGGCCATGATGTATTAACTCAAAAGATTCTCAAATTAATGCAGAGGATACGTGTTCATGAAGAATAGGCATAGCGTCTCAGAAAAGAAAACTAGTTTGAGGTCGGTACTTCTCTCTGTACAAATTTTTTTTTGGTACGGTGTTCATGTACGGCCAACAAAAACCTTCTTATAAAAAGTAGACACGTCCTGCCAGTGCCAGATATTCGTTCCAATAATTTAATTTAAGAAAATAAAGAATGCTGCGATCATGTCGCGAAGCTAACCCACTTGATAGGAGACCATACAAATGGTAACATGGGTTGCACCGTGGTTGGCGCCTTGCAACTTGCAACTTGCAACTTGCCAATTGGATCAGTGGGCCCAATCCCAAGAGTGAATTCGCATCCTCTCAGATATCTCAAACTTTGCGTGACTTTTTGGCATATCTCAATCGTTCAAATACATTCTGCACGAATCTCAAAGCTCAAGTAATACTGCCCCCCTACGTTCCCCCCGAATAGGCACCGGACACGTCGGTCACGCAAAAATTGAAATATCTCAGAGGATACGGCCCCTCCCAAGAGTGCATGATTACAAAGTAATACGCGCTTATGACGGATGTTTAAAATGCTACAATGCTACATACGAAGCTTAACACGGATCTTTACAATGCCACATGACCATGAGGCTGAAAAAGAATGTAGGAAAGAAAAGAAAATAGATGAGTGAGGCACAGTAAAGCGCAGATTGATCTTATTATGGATTTATATTTATATTTTTAATATTTAAATATTTAATATGTACCGTGCAATATATTTTTCGTATGTAAATACAGTTGAAGATTAAATTTTATTTTTTATTTTTAGAATTTTCTTATTTTTATTTTAGATAGTTGAAAATTATTACTTCTTCAGTTCTTCATGATCCAAATTTTTTAAATGAGATGATTTTCTACTTATTTTAATAAATAGTAAAAAACTATAAAAAAAATATAAAATTCTGATTTCTAGGTATATTTTTATAAGAACATCTTGAACAATTCCGACTTTGAAAACAAAGATATACGCCTTGCAAATTACCATAGCCTCACTCTTCATAAGACTACATTTCATACAGTTTATATATCTTCAAATTTCAAAATCAAAATATATAGGTTTAAAGGAAATTTGAAATTATTCTCCTCACATGTAAAATTTGACAAAATATGAAGAAAGAAATAAACAATCCGAAAAATTAAATTTACACTTTTTGTAATTCAACTTTAATTGAACATTATGATGGACAAAAATATAAAATTTAACGACCTAAATCATAGAATACAAAATTAAGTTATAAGAAACTGATACTTACAAAATTGAGTGACCTATAGTGAAATTACTTCGCATAATGACAACAAGTAATAATACATATTTGCAATCATTATAACAAAAAGAAATTACAGAATTATGGTAAGAACTCCTAACATGATTTTTGAAATCACAAAACTCATTACAATTCACAGCCAGAATGAACTACCAAAGAACTCTATTACATTATTTATATACTTTATATAACAAATTTAATTTATTTGACTAGCTTTACTCAAAAAGAAACATCAAAGACTCTATACACCTAAACCCTGACCCAAAGAAAATGAAGAACTCTTACAAACAAAGAAATTCTCGAAATCACCTAAACAAAATTGCATTTTCTCACTTTTATTTGACATGGCTACTAATGGGCTTGGATCTGATTAAGCCTGCTAAACCAAATAGAATGCAACACCATATGAAACAAATCATACTTTTCAGGTTTCATATGCCAAAGAAAATGCCTCTGGACCCTATTAACATTCATCCACAAATCCATGTACCGTTTTTGCGAGATACCAACCAAAATCTCCTTCAATTTTGGTATATCTCTCTCCAAAACTACCACTGAAAATTCACCCCAATTCAAGACCTCATCAAATGGCAACACAAAATGATCTGCTATGATAACGGGTACACACCCGTTATAAATCGCCTCTACTATCCTTGGGCTATTCACCTCATACCCCATGGGACAAATGCAAAATTTGCTAGATTTCATGTGCTGGGAGTAAGACATCTTTTTAGAAATGGATTTGGGTAAGCTGGCATAGATCTGCATTTCTGGGTCTTTATTGTTGCCCCAGTGCTGGACCAAAACAGGTCTGACCCGACCATGCATTTGACCCGCAAAGAAGGCGAGGATAGTTCGTTGAGACACAGGCTTTCCTCCTACATCTCTTTGAGGTCGTTTTGGGAATTTTATGAAAGTTTCAGGGAGAGAGACATCTTTCCCTCGGATGAAGACACCTTCTGATGTGTCGGCATTACATAGAGCTTTTATTGCATTTCTTCTTAGTTCTTCGTGTAATTTAGTTGTGTAAGGTCCCTGAAAATTTAATAATTCATCAAAGGAATATTATAGTTATGGTAAATCTGTTGCCGTAATTTGGTAAAAAAAGGATTACCCAATCGTGACAAGCAACAAAGAAATGGTCGGCTCCTCTAGTGCGGTTCCAAAAGAAATACTTAGCAGAAAGCATCTCAACATAACCCTTCACAAATTTTGACAGGGGCAATATTGTGTGGGAGCCAGGTACATACAAAGCATATTCAAGCCGGCGTGAGCTGTATGGAAGATAGAACAGGTGGGCTCGAGTTGGATCCTTTGTGGTGTATTGTTTATTGCCCTCTAGCAATTTCATGAACCATCCTTCTGATGCATATATGCCTTTAAGTTCCGGAGTGTGAAAAATGGGTCTCGTCCCCTCTTGATATATGTAAACTTTCAGGGTCTTTTCCATCAGTTCATAACTCCTACAAAATAACACAGTCATATATAAAAAGTTACACATGTTTTACATTTTTTTTTTCTTTAGACCCAATGAACACATTTTCCCAAATAAAACATAGAAACTGGTTAAAAATCTGACCGCTTGAAAATTGATACATTTCTGAAAAGAGGGGCATATAAATCAGGGTCATAAGATACAAGTGGGCCCGCCTCAAGTTCTCTCTTTGATAACACAAGCTCCTGATCAGCCGGTGATGGCCAAAGCGGTGCCTAATAAGAAAGAGAATACCATATGAGATACAAAACTCCCTCCAAAAATATGGCATTTTGCAATAAAGGCCAAGCTATTTAATAGAGAGAGAGAGCGCAAATTTTCTCCATACGAAGATGTACAATGTGGTAAAGAAAAATATGCACCTGTGGTTGAAAAAGTCGAACATCTGAAGCATGAGCTTCTGATTGAGTTGATTCCAAATTGGAAATAGATGTATCGCTGGTGCCAGGCTAAAAACAGACAAAAAGAAAAACTAATTAGTAATTTGAACTAATCATGAATGATTTATTATATTTGTTCTCATAATTCAATGATATCTAGAACTGGCTTCAATGGTATTATATTTATTCTTTTATTTGTATTACCGTAAATGATTATTTATATTTCTCTTGTTTTCAATTATTCATCAAAGATAATATGTAGTAACTTACCTCTGGTATAAAAGGAGGGGCTTTTAGGTCAATGTGCGCTGATTCTTCCACCAAATCATCAAAACTATCACTCGGAGAAGGCGAAGGTGCAGTATAGGACACCAAGCTGGGCTACATAAACCGAAGTTTCGCATTAAAAATTTAGGCTAATAAGTTACACTGGTACATTGATGTTGTACTATTTTGAATGTGCTTTTGCTTCGTTAACAGGGCACAGGCACAGTATAGTACCAGCACATTGATAGAAGTTACAATTCAGATTTCATTCAATCACAATTAAAATAGAATTTAGAGCTTGAAAATTTTACCTCGAAAGAAGTAGGTAACTTTTCACCATTGACAAACGAATTGTCAACTGGAGATGGTAATATTGTCACAACTGGAGGCGATGAAACAGCAGGAAAGGGGGAGTAATTTACCTGTGAAATGTAAGAACAGGACACCTTGAAATTATCGCGAAAATTGAACAAAAGGACATGATATAATACTAGTTGTATTGGTACTATCTGCATGCAATCGCAGTAGCACTGATCCACTTCGTGCAGTAAGAATTCCATGTACGACCAGTGACGGTTGCATGCTTTTGCATTTGGAAAGCAACTTTTGCGGAGCGATCAGAAATCAAATGAAAGGTTGAGTTGACTACCTTTGTTGAATTCGCCTCCAACTCGCGCAAATAATCGCCATTGGAGAAGAACGGAGACGTCCAGTCCGACAAATTAGGAAGGGGAAGAGAAGTTAGAGAGTCGAGATCAGCCGAGGAGGAGGAGCTTATTATGAGAGCACGCTGAGGAACAGTGAAGGCAATGAGGAGCGCCGCCGTCACTGACGTCAGCATCAAGGCGGCGATGATGTGGCGCTGCCTCACCGCCGCCGCGCCGCCGAGGCGGTGGAGTACCTTGGGCGAGCGCATCTCTCTCGACTTTCAATAGATAAGATCAGTGGGAAAAGAGAGTAGAGGCGGTGAGGGGTAAAATTGAAAAAAAATGGATAAAATTATGGTTTGACTTGGTGAGCAACAGTTACTTTTGTCAGTGAGCAGCGAGTTCAGATCCATTGCGGTACCTTACCATGTAGAATGAGATCTTCATCGTTCAATTCAACTGGCACGAATCTTAAATAGAACCCATGATCCAAATAACTGAATGATATTATACGCCGTAGGGTACCGTAGGGAATAGGGATACTCACCCAGAGTCCCGGAAGCAGCACCCGTGAGGAGTGAAGAGAGCATGAATATGATGATCGGTGGACACCACATCTCTCCAGTTAAACAAAACCGGAGAGAATATTGACTTACCCAATTGATCTGAATTGTACGAGATAAAATCTCCAATCCTTAGTAATTAATTAAGAACAAACCAGACAGTAAGTAGTACAATGGATGGATCTTATCCAATTAGAAAAGCACACATTTTATACATACATATAACATATATTGATTGTCAAATGAATATTACAACGACATATATATTTCCCTTGCTAAATACTAATGACGTCTAGCTTAAACTTCAGTTGAACATTGAATCAAACCACGCTCTTCGATCTACTCCATTCTAATATTAATAATATATTAATCTAATCAATACATGACATTAATTAATTATAATTGTCAAGACACCAACAGTAGTAGTCAGAGCAGGAGAGGTCGAGCAGAGCCTCCGGCGTCATCCTCTCGAGCTCTCTCTGCCGCCATGCTGGATAGTTATTGCGGGCCGAGGCATCACTGCACCCGGAGGCATAGTCTCTGGGGTGACCCGGGTACCGCATCCTCGTGTAAAGCCGCAGTGCTGCCACGCAATCCTCGTACGGATCTTGTATTCCATTCTGGATCTCGTACCTGCAACATTTATCCATCCATCAATCCATATTTTAATGCATATTATTACACAAATAGAGAATTTTAATTAATTAATTAGTTGATAGGTTAAAGATAGAGAGAGAGAGAGTGATTGGTGAGTTTAATTACCCTAGATAGGTTTGAGTGAGGTACTTGAGGGAGTTGCTGAGCTTGCTTGTCTTCATCAATGGAGGATATTTTGCAGTGTCCCTGAAATCATATTTTTGTTCATATTTGAGAGGAAAAGAATTATTTTTATTATTAATTTCTGATATTATTTTAATTTTTAAAGAACCATAAAAATATTATCTAATTACGTGATTTGCTAGATCTGTTAATTAATATTAATTGATCTGTTATTAATGTAATTGATCTTCAACATACATATTTTTAAATCTTTACATTTCTAATTTTTTTGTAAAAAAAAACCTTTTATCACTTGATTTGATCGTTATATATATAGAGAGAGAGAGGAGGGTTCAAATGCACTATTTTTTTTGTGCTCCAATATGCTCCACATCGTTTATCTCTGTTTTCAAAGTTCGTACAGTCAATCCGAACGCTAAACATGTTATTCATAATAAAATATGCTTTGAGACCAAATTTAATATATTTAAAAAAAATTACTAATTTTTTCATAGGTACAAAATCATTGTTTTAAGAAAATTATGGACCATCCGATAAAGTGATATTGTACTTATGAAAAAATTAGTAAAGAATTTCTAATAAATATAAAATTTGGCCTCCAAGCATATTTTATTATGAAGAACATGTTTAGCGGTTCAGATCGACTGTACAAATTTTGAAAACAGAGATAAACAATGTAGAATATTGGAGCATATTGGAGCACGAAAAAATGGTGCATTTGAACCCTCCTCGTGTATGTACGTATGCAGGGGCGGAACCAAGGCAGGGGCCAACCTGGGCCCCGGCCCCCCCTTGGCCCAGAAAATATACATAATTTTTTTTTGCTTATGAGCCCTTAGCACTCCCTAAATTATTTATAGGCTCTTGGCACTCTCTAAATTTTTTTTTGCTTATGGTCCTAAATCATCTATGACCCTCTCTAGTTTTCATTTCTAATTCCGCCACTCTAGTTTTCATTTCTAATTCCGCCACTGTACTTATGTATATATCAATTTTTTTTAGAATTAAAGTACCTGAGGAGGATTGAAGGATACTCGACACTGAGGCAGTTAAGGTCGTGCTCGAGGCCATGGCCAACGAGGATCCTGGCCTTGCTGCCCTTCGACCGAACCTTCCATATTGGTTCTCCATTGCACAATATGTCTTGGATCCGTCTCTGTGCTTGCTTGATGGGCACCGCATCCCTCAGGTGCTCCGGCCTTATACCGGTACTCTCATACCTGAAAAATAAAACACATACAACATCTTTTATATATAGATTCTTAAATAGAATTGCAATTTGAATGAAATTTAAGTAGTTTTCTTCTATTACTCTCGACAAAGATCAAAAGAGCATGGCAACTAATTAATAAATATAATACTGCACCTGTAATTAGTGACAGGAAGTTGCGGCTTGACGTAAGCATGGAAGATTATGTTTTCATCCTCTCCGACAAGGCAAACCCTAGCACAGAGGTCGAGCGAGCCGTCACTCCCGCCTCCGACCATCTTACATCCCAATGCAACAACATGGGACCCGCTCATTTGACCATTGTCGATATATGATCCAGATTGTAAGTTGAGCCTTGACATTCTTGAAATTAGACCCTGTTAATCAGACATACAGTATATATCAATGTTAATTGAATAGTTTATTCATTCCTAATTTTTTTTTATATATGTTGAGTTTTCTATTGTACTTCTTGCCTTGAAAAATACAGCAAATACAGTGTAAACCCTCACAGTAATTTTCTTGTATATCTTGCTAAAAGTATTAAGGAGACATGTGCACTTGCATCCTCTATTAATTAATCTACAATGAATCATGGCAATTCTCTGGTCATTGTGGAAGCAAAGGAATGAGATAATCTTTCGAGGTTCTATATTGCCAACATGGTTAATTAGTAGCGAATCGGGCAAGACAAGATGATGCACTGTGGACCTGGTACTATGATAACTTTAATGTAAACACGGCATATCAAGCGATCTATACCATAGCATCGTTTGTAATAATAAGGGCTGGATGTTCTAAACAATTTTACTAATATAATCTCGGTAGCCGCTACCAAACTTTCAAAAAAAATCTACAATGAAACACAAATTAAGCGACAACTATCTCAAAATTGAATAATTCTAGGGGAAAAGAAGAAATCACCGTTGCGGTACGAGAGAATTGGCATGCAGCACGATGAGACCGGAGAGTGCTTGAGCTATCTAATAATTTCAAGCATAAGTTGCATCCACGGACGCTGAACACACGCGCACATTCAACTTTCGGCAGTGGTCCTAGAGTTATAGAAAAGAGGTAGGTACTTACATAAGTTTAACATAAGTAAACATTAGTTTATCAAAATTTATGGTGATGTCTATATAAATATAAACTCTTAAATTTGATTTTATGATTTTATTTGAATATTCCTAAAAGATCATACGCATAAAAGAAAAAGGGGAGAAAACAAAAGGAATGGAGAAGGAATCAGGGGTGTTTGCACTTTATATATATAGAAGTAACTTTAAATTAGGTATGAGGATTAAAATGTAATTATAAGATATGAAATGTACCTATGAGGTGCTCTCTAAGTGACTCGTAGGAACGGCATTGCTTTTGACACACGTCGCATTTCGGTTCGTGCACTGAGTGAAATGAAACCCTCATATGCTCTACGAGATGCTCGACCTTATTGTATTGCCTATAGCATGCTGCACACTTGTTCCTGCATATGTATATATGATTGCATTTATATATCATACTAATTTGTGTCTACATGTGTGTGTGTGTGTGTGTGTGTGTGTGTGAGAGAGAGAGAGAGAGAGAGAGAGAGAGCGAGCACCTATGAGTCTCTGAATCCATTGTGAAGGTTATCGGTATTACTGTGAGGTTCAAGAGGTGTAAGAAGTTGGATGCTAGAAAAAAACTTAACTTGGTGCTGAAATGAAATGAAAGAGTCTAGGGGGTATTTATACACAAAGTTGTTAGTTGAGGAGGAGAAAACATGGAAAAAGGGAATGGCCACATGTTAATTTACCACAAGGAAACCCAGTTTGGTGCAAGAATCAGAATAAAACTGAATTTTCAATTAGATTTTAAACATCAAATGCATTGTAGTAACCCTATAATAAGTATAGTTTTATTATGTTATTACCAGTATATTTATGTAAAAAAGTTATTACTTGTTCTGTTGTTAGTTGAGGGGCAAACATGGAAAAAGGGAATGGCCACATGTTTACCATAAGGAAATCCAGTTGGTGCAAGAATCAGAATAAAACTGTATTTTCAATTAGATTTTAAACATCAAATGCAATACTGTAGTAACCCTATAATAAGTATAGTTTTATTATGTTATTACCAGTATATTTATCTAAAAAAGTTATTAATTACTGGTTCTGCTGTTAATTAATTCATTAACATAAGTCGCTGCAACTCTGCAAGTATATATGTACCTGTTCTTCCATATGTAGAATGATAAAATCAATACTGATTTCACAGGTAAAGATATATGCATTATATTCTTTAGTTGTAGATTGCATGCTTAGTTCAACACAATGCAATTATAAAGTTGTGCGTTCACCGTTTCAACGTGTGGATTATGATCGATCCGCGCATGCTATATATCAGTATAATTAGGCGCTATTAACCTTTGACTAGAGGTATTAAACTAGTTCATAAATATATTCAAAAACAAGAGAAAATCAAGGAGCATAATCTAAAATAAATAAGACCGAGCACATCGAACAGAGAAACATGCGCTTGAAAGATTAGGGAGCAGAACTAGAAAATTTTGATAGAGGTGGTTGGAAATTAAAAAGTATAATTGTAATGAGTGCAATTTGAATCCAAGACCTCTCAACTATAAACTAGAGCTTTAACCACTTTGTTACAACTAAACATATGTCATTTATTGAAGGTGGCTAGACAGGGGCGGAACTCAAGCCTGATCAAAGGTGGCTAAGCCACCCATATGATTTGAAAGGTTTAATTATGTATATTAAAATTTAATATAATTTTATTTGTTTTAAAATTTTTATATAGTCCAGCCTCTCTCAATAAAAATAAATGTTTAGTTATAGCCTAGTGGTTAAAATCTATCTTGTAGTTGAGAGGACATGAGTTCAAAATCCACTCACCACATATTGTGCGTTTTAATTTTCAACTATCCTTATTAAAATTTTCTAGTTCCACTTCTGTAGTTAGACTATATAAAAAGTTTAAAAAAGATAAAATTTAATTAAATTCTATAAGTATAGTTAAAATTTTAAAATCACAGGGCTGCCAGGGCTTAGATCCGCCTTGAGAGCATGGATTCCTACCCAACATCATCCTATGAGTGTAGTGAGTGTGCATCTTTATTCAAACGTTTTCTTGCCTCTTCTTTTTTGACTTTGAAGGAATGAAGAGAATTGACAACTTACACGAGAGAGAGAGAGATAGGATAAGGAATTATTGGTTTTTTCCATCTAATCCCATACATCACGAAGGATCTGAAGCTTTTGACCATCTTTGACTAGTTGATCTTTAGTGTGTCCCCACAGCATATCCTAAATTCATTGCCAATGTTTTGGGTTAGGATCGCCCCAATATAGCAAACCCAAATTCATTTGAATGCAACTCCAATTTATTATAAACCATTATGTTCTTATGATCTTATATCCCCATTTTTGTCGTCTGCTTGAAGCATTTACAGCAATCTCCATCAACCATTTAAAAGTTTCGGGTTAAAATGTTTGATTCTGATGAATTTTTGAATTACTTAGGTTTTTTTTATATCTAGTTCGGTTTCTCTTATTTTAGTATATTGGTAGAAATATATATTTATTTCTATGATTATTAAATGCATATGTGTATGTATTGAGTTTTGATTTTCTAAAATTTAATCTCTTGTATTTCAATTCAAACAAACAAACCGAAATTTATTTCAATTTTTTTTGTTCAGTTGTTATTCATTGACAGGTTTAATTCGGCTGGTTCAATTATAATTTTGAAAACTGAATAAAATTTTTATTTGAGTATTTTAATTCAGTTTTAACTGACCATTTAAACATTCCTAATTGTGAGCTCTCAAAATTAAAAAACAAAAGATGCATCATTACCGGGTTTGGATCCTGCAATCAGTAACGGGTATGGAGGATCCGCATAAAAAGCCTTGCATCCGGTCAAAAGAGAGAGCAAAGAAAGGAGCTAACCACCAAAAAGAAAGAACAAAATTTGAAAAGTTTTTAGGATTCTGAATGTCAACACCACAGCCCATGAAAAGCATCCCCATCTCTTCCCTTCCATGTCAAAACCCTAACCCAACATAAAGAGCAAAAACTAAAAAGAAAAAAGAAAAAAAGCACGACCAATCATAGGTTGAGCTTTTGTTCCATAAAAGATGCATGTTTGACCTTGCACATCCTTTTGAATATTTATACTTATATCCATGTTTCAGGTTTTGTAACAGGGTTTCGGAGTTAGAAAGGTCTAGGGTATACCTTTACATGTTTAAAAATTAGTGGATTCCTCATTTAGCTTATAGCATTTATATTTTATACCCTAAAATAAATAATTTTGTTTCAAAATGATCACTATAATACCTAGTGGATTATAGAGTCAGAATTGGAAATGCCCCATGAATTTTGTTCGTTTAAGATACATATGCTATGCCAACCCATGTAAAAACCATACAATCCATATAGTAATAGATTGCATAGCAAGTGCAGTACCAGACCTGTACACAGTCGAGACAATACCATTCATACAAGTATACAAATGCACCTCATACACCACATTTGGTGCATCGGGGGCTTGCTCATGGTAATACTGCCCAGTGAGCAAGAAGATGAATTAAAACAACCCGTCATTTCATAAACTTTCACGATACATTATGGAGGTTAAAAAAAAGAACAAATACAGGTAGATACAAAAGATAAAATACATTATTGCTGTCCATCTCTATAACACATAAATATCTCAAATACAAAGAAAAATATGATGTGCAGATTCGTCATTTCGCCCTTTTCTTTTACTTGTTGGTTTTCAAGGACGGTGAGGGGGGCAGGTGGAAATAACTCACATTTCTTTTTAAAAAAACAAAGTAAACCAAAAAAAGTTAGAAGGGAACCCAACACAACTCCGTAAAAAAGTATTACTGAGGGAGCTGAAGGCGATGAAAAAGCACAAGGAAACTCTGAACAGGTGCGAGGTATAGAAATCCAAGTTCTGCTCCTTTAATGGGGCCCATTCCCTGACCAAAAAAATTGGGTAAATTCATCCGCCTTTTTCCTTCTCCACAGCTCATTTCAATATTAATTTTATGCTACAATTAATGCAAATTACAAACCTTGCCATTGAGCTCGAGAAGTTCACCTTGAACCCATTCAGGATTTTCATATCCTGGCTCAGCTGTTCTTCCCTGTCCGTTATAAAATGATGTCTGTGAAGTGTACATTCATAAACAAAAAAAATCAGCATATCTTTAGATCTACCTGATAGATTAAATAAAAAATCAGCATGCTTTACTTCCATGTGTTTTATTTCCCGCCCTTATCTACGAGTTCTGAGTCCAAACAGTCGATCCGAACAGCTAAACATGATCTCCATATTAAAATGTGCTTGGCGACCAAATTTTATATTTTTTGGAATTTTTTTACTATACATTTAGATAGGTACTGAATCACTGTTTTTCAGAAGATTCTGGACCATCCAAAAACAGTGATTTTGTACCTATAAAAAAAGAGTAGGGTTAAAATGCCCCATTGGTTTTGTGCCTGATCATGCCCCAACATCATTATCTCTATTTTTTAAGTTTAAAATATCGATCCGAACCGCTCAACATGATCTTCATATTAAAATGTGCTTGGATATAAAAAAAATTATTTTTTGGAATATTTTTTGCTATTTTTTAGATAGGTACAAAATCACTATTTTAGAAGATTCTGGACCATTCAAAAATAGTGATTTTGTACCTCTCTAAACAATTAACAAAAAATTATAAAAATCATAAAATTTGGGATCCAAGCACATTTTAGTATGAAGATCATGTCGAGCGGTTTGGATCAATTATTTAGACTTCGAAAATAGAAATAATGATGTTGGGGTATGATGGGGCACAAAACCAATGGAGCATTTTAACCCTACTAAAAAAATAGTAAAGAATTTCCAAAAAGTGTAAAATTTGGTCTCCAAGCACATTTTAATATGCAGCTCGTGTTCTACAGTTCAGATCGACTGTGTGGACCACGAAATTGCATAATATGGCAAGAAGTAAAACATATTACTTTCAAATTGCATATTCAGGCAGATGTTTTTAAGCTATGTAAAAGGTTAAATAAACAAGATAGATATTTGGCAGACAATCAAATTACCACGCCGAGTGCTTCAGGAAAAATGCCATCATTTGAGATTTTGTTTCCTTTTCCTATTTTAGCTCGAAATGTGACCTATCCAAGTAAAAGACAAGCTTCATTTCAAATTTACATTACTATACACACACACACACACACACAAGTTGCAAAGTGAAAAGCACATTACTTTCTACAGTTCTGTATATGTACCTCGCCAGCAGGGACATTTAAGTCTCCAGTCAATTTCACGGCTTCAACATACTCGAAAAATTCTAGACCTGAGGATACCTCTTCAGGCCCACTCCACTGGCCATATTTTCGCCGTAATTGGACCACCTCTGGACCATGGGGACCATACGATCCCACATATAGACCTACAAATGCAAAGTAAAGTAACTCAAATATAATTTCACTTATACATCCAACTTGATTATAGGAAATGAGCATACTTCAATATGAACAAATGTTTGGGTACATTTTTTACCTTCTCAAGGATAGCTTAAGAAATAAAAGAAGTGAAAGTAGAAGTTAGAATTGGAAAAATAGTGGTACCAGTGAAGGGGTCGAGGCTCTCAGTATCGACAGATATGCGATTGAAAATGGTGTCCTCTGACAGTATGTTCTTCATTCTATGTTCATTTTCGATAGATGAAAAATTTATCAACTCTTCCAAGCCTTTAGTCTGTTCATGAGAAACCTCTGATCAGTTCACATGTTGTTTTCTTTTCAATATTCATCAACATAAAAGACTCATGTTTAAATGAATATATATGCAAGGAGTAAATTAAAAAAAAAAAGATATTTAATTTTCCAAATTGAATAGTATGACAAATATGAATGTCTCATTTTAACAAAATAGCCTATTTGTACCTTTCTATCCTTCTGGCCACCCTTACTAGTACCAAAGAGTGAGGTCACCATATCAGATGTCTTCAAAGTCGAACCAAAGGTGGCCTGAGCATTTATATCTCCATATAACATATCTCCCTCAACGCCTTTTCTGGGGACGTGTAGCACAAATGAATCCTTCTCCATGCACCTCACCTCAGCCGGCGCCCTCCTGTAGACAAGGTTAGATTTTACACACACATACATACTTCTTATAATAGCACCATTATGTATACTACATGAAATATTTATTGATATAAGTACAATGGATATTTTTGCATCCAGAAAACCCAAAGAGCAAACCAGGCACGAGATGCGTATCCTTCTTAACAGGGAATTCATATCACCTGAGGTAACAGAATTTTTTAGTTTGAATACGGTCCGTTCGTTATATATTAGCATGAATGTTAAAGGGGCCCCGTGCATTACAGGCTTGGGGCGGATTGGCCCGGATTCTAATCGAACGGTCCGGATTGAAACTAAAAAATTATGTTACCTCAGAAGATGCGGACTCCTTAACGGGTTGGTGTACTAGAGAAAATACCTATAAGAAACATTAGAAATATCTTCTCTATTGTGTAGCACTCTCCCAATATATAACAACACTTTATGACTGTCTTTATCCAGATCAGGTCCAATTTCACTCGTATCCTGTAACAAGTCCCCGATATCGTCCCCAGAATCTTCCCCGGTTTCGTTTTCTTCATCCTCCTCTTCTTGTCCTTCCTGCCCCAATTCATTATATTCCTCTTCATCATCATCATCATCATCATCAACATCAACATCCTCTTCATCTTCGTCTTCGTCTTCGTCTTCGTCTTCAATTAAGTGTTGCAACGATTCCATGTCGAGTTTTTCCTCGGACATGCTGTCATTCAGCATTTGCACTTTAAAAGATGAGATTCTTTCCTTGAAGAAACTGACGACATTTTGTAATGCCTCATCTGGCTTTTCTGAGATGCCGCTATCTTGAGGGAGGGCATTATTGTCCTTTTCAGTAGAGGCGCTATCACCTGTCTCTTGTTTGCTTGATGGATTGTCAGCGGTTGGTTTAGATATTTTAGTCGATTGCAATGAGACCACCTGTCTAAAGTTTAAAATAGTAAGGTCTTTTGCACAAGCACAGAGAACCTCTGTTCGCTTTAATGAGACAAACAGAGAGAAGGAAATGAAGGCCTACCTTCATCATGAATTTTCCATCATCATCTTTGAGAAGAAATATTTCAAATAATGGTGTCCCCAAGGATTTTACGAGCAATTGCCTGGTAAATAACAATCAAATATGTTAAGTTCTAGTACAAACAAATTGCTAAACTGTGAGAGCAATTAAAATTATCTAAAACAATAATAATAACCTTGGGCTGTAAGTTACTTGAATAGAAAATAATATCTCGTCTCTTCAAGTAATTTAGTCATCTACTTTATCAATTTTTTATATTCAAAATATTCAAAAAACTCTCTTTCCCATCTATATCCATTCAAATTGGATAGAAAAATTTGGATTCGATTTTGCTTTTGTTTTCATTTTGACTCAAAGAAATATACCGTAGAACGTCAAATATTTGCTAGAACACCTGTCAAAAGATTACGCAGTACAATTGAATCCAATGAGCCTTTTTCAGATAAGTATTCAGCTAATAAAAAAAGTTTTTGATTAATTTTATAATAATACTGATTATCTGTATAACTATAAAAATAATATTTTTGATTATATAATAACCTTGGGCTGTAGCTTCTAGCAACATATCGGCCAACTTCAGGGGTTATTCGCACTATTCTACCAAAAGAAACGTGCAAATCCTTAGCATGCCCCACCCACCAGCCAATCTGAAATTAAATAATGTTCAGAAAAAAATAAAAAAAATAAATAAGATAAAACAAAGCGGTAATTGGAAGCACCTCTCTAAACTTGATCCCCCAAAACTTAAATTTTGGTACTTACAAGTCCAGTCCCAGCAAGTCGGCTCAACCTCGAGGCATCATGGTACCGTTGCTCTTCTATAGAATTCTAAACAAGAAAAATAAATAAACCTTAGTCCTTACAAATTGAATCAAACTAGAAATACTTTATTAAGAAATAAACAAGGAAAGGGAGAGAGAAATCTGACACCTTCAGTTCAGACATCACTTGAGCTAGTACATCTTTTGATACGGCCTCAGCAATAGATTTTTTCAACTTTGCAGCTTCCGAGAAATCTTCCTTCTCTATTGCTTCTTCTAGTTGGAACTATCAATAATAAATCATCCGAAAAAATGAAACAGTTACCCAATCAAATTGTTTCTGTGCATTTTAAATCAAACTTAATTGCTACATGGCACTACAATTGTGTATGATTCCATGAAGTCCACCCTAGAAACTGGAAACAGATGTAACATGTTAAAAAATTCAGTATTTAATTTTCACCTTTAGAACAGAAAGGAAACTCTCGGCCTGATCAATGTCTGAGAAATGGCGGTTCCACGTGGCCCAATCCCAATCAGCATTCGAACTAGAAGTAGTAGAGCTACTGGAAGTGGAATCGCCTGAAGTGGAGCTAGTGCATCTGCAAGAGACAACATGAGAGGAGGAGGTGCTCTGACAGATCAGAGCTAGGGTTAGGGAACCCGGTCGTCGGAGAAGAGGGGGCGAAGGCACCGAGGGACGGCGGAGAGAGGCCCCCGGTGCCGCATGATGAAGCGGAGGCGCTGACAATCCCACGGCAGCTTGCATCGCCGGAGACTTGAGGCTGAGAGTCAAAAGGGTAAAGCACCCCCCACACTGGAGAAGAGAAGAGAGAGAGATGAGGTGTTTTATTTAGGTGGTGTATGTGGATTTTGATTTTGATTTTTGTTTTTTCTCAATCTCAGACTTGTTCTGGGACAAACACGTATCTTAACTAAAAAGGAAATTTTTTATTTAATACATCTCGACCGTCGGATTCTAAATGGAGCTAATCTAGTCGTCTGATTTAAACACGGGAGCCCTTACTAATTAGTGCGGATCTAGTCCACACGGATCATAAAGATAATCGGATGGTCCAGATGCATTAACTCAAAAGATTTCCTTTTGAGTTAATGCAGAGGATACGAATTCGCTCTGGGACGGGCATGCGGAGATGAATTCGCATTCTCTTGCATGACTTTTTGGAAAATCTTAACCGTTCAAACACGTTCTACACAAATCTCAAAGCTAAAATAATACTGGCCCCCGCGCTATCCCCGGATAGGCACCGGACACGTCGGTCACGGAAAATATGAGATATCTCAGAGGATACGCACTGTGCGGAGCTGACGTTTAACTGACAGGTTGACCCATGTCATGGGTCCCAGATGGGCAGTGGTGATAACTGGTAATGTGTAATCCAAGCAAATCTGGGTGCGTATCCTCTGAGATATCTCAATTTTTGCGTGACCGACGTGTCCGGTGCCTATTCGGGAAACCGTAGGGGGCCAGTATTTTTCTAGCTTTGAGATTCGTGTATAATGTATTTGAACGATTGAGATATTCCAAAATATCTCGCAAACTTTGAGAAATCTCAGAGGATGCGAATTCAGCAAATCTGGGCCTACCTGTGAATTCATATCCTCTGAGATATCTCAAACTTTGCGTGACTTTTTGGAATATCTCAATTGTTCAAATACGTTCTGTACGAATCTCAAAGCACAAATAATCTACGTTCCCCGAATAGGCACCGCACACGTCGGTCACGCAAAAATTGAGATATCTCAGAGGATACGCACCATATGCCTGTTGGGAGCAATTGAGAGTAGGTCCAATGCCCATCGGACCTACCTTTTTTGATGAGTTAAATGACCATCAGATCTGCATCAAGATTCGTGCAAACTCATTAAAATCCGTACAAGTATTTTTCAGTTTCCGTGCGCACAAATCTCAATGATAATCGTACAATGTTAGAGCTAATTGAACCTAGAAGTAGGTCCGACGCCCATCGGACCTGTTGGCAGTCCGGTCCTATGAAGTAACTCAAAATTTATATTTAAAACCGTTCATATTACTTTAAGATTCGGGCAGTTTTTGATCGGATGGTCCGGATCTAAAGTCAAACTTTGGTTTATTGTACGGGATTTGAATTCGCCTGTTGGACCCTCAGGTTTCAACTCAGTGGTGTTTGATTGTGTACCAAAAGCCAAGGGGCTTAAGTTACTTCAATTTAAGTCAGTCTAAATTAAATTATTTGTATTTGATTGTGTCGAAAGTTATATTATAATTTAGATTGTTTCTTGTTTGATATGAATCTGTAAAGCATGACATAATTTATTTATTTATTTTAAGTTTAATTATTGTTGCTATTTTGTTGTTATTGTTATGTAATATGTTATTTCATATGTAGAAATATTTTTTATTTCAGTGTGTGTATACACATTAGCAATTTTTGTGCGCACAGATCTTTATGCTAATTATACTAATTGGACTTAAAATAAGTAGGTCTGATACCCATCGAAGCTACTCCCATTTCATACATTAGTCACTGCAGCAATTTTTTTTATGTGTAGACAAAATTCTATAGTTTTGAAAGTTTATGTACCAGTTAAACTTGAACCTATTTTATCTACAAGCATAAATTTTTTTAATCTTAAACAAATCTGATTTTAATAATTGAAGCAATCCAATAATCATCTTATAAAAGTCAAACATAATAAAATAAGTTCATACATAATAAACATCTTACAAAAGTATTACAGTAGAATAAGTTCATACGTTACAAAATATTAAATAAGGTTATACATAATTAAAGTAACATCCAAAATAGAACTAAGATACCAGCAGATTTTCAACAAGTTTTTTTCTAATCGACGGTGAGGTACAAATAAATATGACAGATTTTAAACAAACATACTGGTATAAAAAGGACTCTTCATAACATAACAGAATCACATAATACATAATAAAAAAATTAAAAACATAATACAAGTATTTTAAATTAGCATAATATAATAGTAGAAAATAATTTTAAACAAAGTATCAAAATAACATTGCATAATAAAATCATCTTACAATAACATAGTACAAAAGAGCTCTTCAGCGAGCATGGTTTATACATAATAAGGATTTTTTTCATTATTTTACCTGTTATCGCTTAAGATAATTTTTTAAAATAAAATTACATATATAAATATATATTTTGTATAAAGATGATACATGATACAATAAAATTTTGTATTTTATTAAATTTACATAATACAGATTAGTTGTATTCGTTATTATTATTTTTTTCTTGTTTTGAAAAATATTTTATCAAAAACACAAATCAAGATTTAAACTGGCTGATCCATACCGTATTTGAAAAGACGAGTAGGGGTAAATATATTTTTCCGTCATCATTACGGGTACGGGTATGAAAATGCCTCCACCCGACCTGTACACTGTACTCATTGACACCCCAAGCACCATCCAAAATGGATTAGTTTAGACCTATTTAGGCATACTAATTTTGAAGATATTCCATATTAGATCAGCCAGTTTAAATCTCATTTGGTAGAATAAATAGGCTTTAAAGCTCTTATTCCACCTCTACTTTCGTTTGGACCAACCATACTTAAAACCTTTAATTGCAAATTTGAATTTTGTAAAAAATATAAGAACACGCGTGCTTAAAAATATGTTTGTATCGAGAACTTGCTTTTGGTCTAGTGGCAAGACACGTGGCTCCCATGTGAGAGGTCATGAGTTCGAAACTCACAAAATGAGCAAATTCTTTATATTAATACATAGAGATTTGAAATGTGTTAGGTGACTTGACCCCTACCCATATTTAAAAAAAAAAAATATTTGTATCGACACTTCATAATGAAAATACATATGCATATATAAATTTTTTAATTTGTAATGTGGAGAATGAATATTACATAAAATAAGTTGGGAAAAAAATATCCGGTACTTTGTTTATATGAATCAAATAATTTGTACACCGAAAAGCTTACACATCCGGGGAGTTGAGGTGGTCTAATAGATATCATATCAAATTTAATTTGATATTTGATATCTGATCGGAAGTTCGATTCGTATCAAGACGTATGTGCATTTGATTTGCGCCAACTTATAATTATGCACACGAATTATGATACAAACTGAACGATTCTGATAAGACATCTCTCTACCCAAATGGTATCCGGTGTCCATTGAACCGCCTCACTTCCTACAGATGGTGGAATTGAGGCGAGTAACCCTCGTCCCTCAGTGTTGAATAGGAGCTCAATACGTCCTTTTGTTTTCAAAAGGAGATGCCGATATGGGTAGGATATGAAGGCCTCGGCGGCTCTAACTAGGGTTGCAAACGGATTAGATGGTGGTAAAATCATATCCGTATCTGTTTTAGTTTTTCGTACATGGATACGGATCGGATATTAGATAGATACGTATGGATATGGATCGGATATCTGTAGATATATACATAAATATTTTCATAATATATATTAAACTATATGATATATGAGGGATCCACTTACAACATTCGGTTTCAAAGTCCAAACAGTCGATCCAAACCGTTTAACATATTCTCTATATTAAAATGTGCTTTGAGATCAAATTTTGTATTTTTATATTTTTTTTACTATTTATTAAGCATTTTACAAAATTGTTGTTTTTAGACAATTCTGAACCACTGAAAAACAACAGTTTTGTAAAATACTCAATAAATAGTAAAAAAAATTCAGAAAAATGTAAAATTTGATCTCAAACCGCATTTTAATATAGAGAACAGGTTGAACGGTTTGAATCGACTGTTTGAATTTTAAAAATCATAAAACCGAATGCTATAACATGTTGTAAGATCCAAAATGTTATGAGTGGATCCCTCATGATATATCTACTATTCAGATATGGATAATTAAAATTTAAAACATATCCGCATTTCAGATATGAAACTTAATCGATTTAGATTTTCCTTTCGGTCCCTGAAACTTAATTTATAAAGAGATTCCATTCCAGTCCCAGCTCTTATGGGATGAAATGATGGAAGATGAGCTAATAATTAATAAGAGCTGATGATAATAAAAGCGAGGGTAGCATGCATCATACCTTCGTAGTGACTAAGCAAGCCCGCGTGGCGCTTCCGTTATTCCATTCATTGCAATCGCACCCAATTTCGATTGATTATTGATGCGCTATGGGGTGTTCATCGGGTCCGGTTTGTTTGGTTTTTAACCGAACCGAAAAAAATCGGTTCAAATGGTTCGGTTTTTCGGTTTAATTGGATCGGTTCGGTTTGATTTTTTGTATTATTCGGTTTCTATAGTTTGGTTTGATTTATAATTTTTGAAAACCACCATAACCGAACCGACCGAAATCAGACTAAAGCAGATTGAACCCTAGCGTACTCTAAACAAATGTCTCGTCGCCATCGCTCCCAGCTCCTCTCTCATTCTCTCTTTGAACCGAACCGATGAACACCCCTACCTATAAGCTGAACCGATGAACACCCCTACCTATAAGCGTGGATCCTATACAATGTGCTCGTACAATTATTTTATGTATTAGTAATGTCATTTCATAAAGTGTAGATTAAGTATAAACCCTCTAAAAATTAATAAAGTAGCTTAAATACGAAGTAGACGCGAGTTGATACATTTGAACTATCAACCATTGCACCTGGCTGAAAATTTTATATTCGTTAAAAAAAAATCACAATTTTTGTTAGAATTCAATATTTGCGGTTACTTTTTTGGTGTCCGTAATTTGTCATTGTGTCCACCAAAAGGTGAAGAAATGTATCGATTCCTACTTGATTTCAGCACTGTATTAGTTTCTTTTGGTGACCGCAATTTGTCGATGCGTCCATAATAGAAATGAAATTCCCACGAAATCGTAGCGCATTGGTTTATCTTCTCTTTGAATGATAAATATAAAAATTTGGGCACCCGGGTCTTTTATTTTTTACCTGTCATATCAAATGACAATTTGTTATACAAATTTTTTAGTAAATTGCGGGTCATAGTATTTGGCACGCTGAGACAGGGCATGTTATATCAGTTAAGGGGAGCTTTACATTTAATTGTAAACACCAACATAGTAGTTTTACCAAACAAAGCGCAACAAGCAGAAAAAACGAAAGAAAGCTTTTTAAAGCGGATATTTGATAGTTAAAATCTTTCAAATTTGCAGGTGGTCTGCAACGGGTCAGGTTGGTAGGGTTTCACTCAAAACAATAATATGATATATAGAGAAGGATCCACTTACAATATTTGTAAGTTATAACATCTTACAATAATTTGTTTTTGTAATTTTCAAAGTCTAACAGTGGATCCAAAACGTTCAATATGATATTTATATAAAAATATAAATAAGTATTTTATAAAACTGTTGATTTTCAGTGGTTCAGAGTTATCTAAAAACAATAGTTTTGTAAAATACTTAATAAATAGTAATAAAATTAAAAAATATAAAATTTGATTTCCAAGCACATTTTAATATAGAAATCATGTTGAACGGTTTGAATCGACTGTTTAAACTTTAAAAATCGCAAAATAAAATTGTTGTAACTTACAAACATTGTAAGTGGATCCCTTCTCATATAGAGATGAAGTTGCAACATTTGCAATCTGTAACTAACTAACTAATCAAGATAAAAAATTATTCGATATTAACTAATCAAGATAAAAATTATTCGATATGAACTTTGCTTTAGACGGTTAGATTTTGCGAATTACATAATTAACCATCAGTTGCAATTGAAAAAAAATATATAAGACATCTTATACAATATAATCAGAGAAAATTTTACTTACATTTGTTTTTTACAAAACACCACATTATTTCTGCAATAATTATATATTATTATGGTTGTGTATAAAAGAATTTTATAAAAATTTAATATAAATTGGTCAGGACAGATTTCACCTGACATTGTTTACGAAATTCGGAGGCAAAATTTCTCTGTCAAATTAATTAGAATTCAAATCATACTTCTAATTTCATATAAATTGGTACCGTGGAGTGGGGAATATAAACGGGGTACTCGAAGCAATATAAGCGCAAGGCAACAAAAAGACAACTTGCTGGCTGCTTTGCTCGACTAATCCAGGTCCCGTGCGGCGGATGCCAATACACTCTCTCTATGCGGCCACTTTCATATCAACCTATATTGCTCTATCCAGATGCAGGAGCGGATCTAAAGCAATTCAAAAGATGACTAAGTCATACCCATAATTTTAAAATTTTAGTTATATATACTAAAATTTAATTAAATTTTAATTTTCTAAAACAATTTATATAGTTCAACTCCAACCCCCTCATAAATTATTACATGTCTACCTGTAGTCTAGTGATAAAAGTTTATGTTGTGATTATCAAAATTTTGGGTTCAATTCCCACTACATGCCTACATCTATCATGGTTCCTTATTTAATTGCTGGTTCCATCCGTCAGTTTCACGACACACATCTTGTCACATTTGTATATAAACAGAGAATCAGAGTTACTGAAGTTCCGCTTCACCTCCGCTCTCTGTGGCTTGTTCCCGTGTTGCTCGCAGTCGCAGGACCTCCGCTATCCCGAAATAATTTCACCTTGAGTTAACTCAAATTTAGATCTTATATCCAAACCGTCCGATCAGCTTAGCACAAATATTAAAGAATCCCGTGCATTCTACCTCGGTCAGGATTTTGACCTGGATTCAGATCGGACGGTAGGGATCTAAACTCAAAATTTAAGTTACTTGAGAGAATGCGGACTCCGCTACCACCTCATCATTCCGTCTTATTATAACGTAGTAGGTCCCACACTTCCAGTTAAATTTTATCATTTAAAACAAACAAAAAAACGATAAACCTTTTATTGCCACTAACCATTCTTTATTTCTCCTCTCCTCTTCTCTCCATT
Source organism: Carex cristatella (assembly GCA_024447775.1). Classification (NCBI taxonomy): domain Eukaryota; kingdom Viridiplantae; phylum Streptophyta; class Magnoliopsida; order Poales; family Cyperaceae; genus Carex; species Carex cristatella. The sequence continues at coordinate 1,910,602 of JAJHPF010000016.1, forward strand.
TCAATTTCACACCCTCTCCTCTCCTCCCCTCTCTGTGATTTCTCTGCAGTAAGATCTGATCACCAAAACCCCCCCATTCTCTCTCCCTTTCCTACGCGATCTCACCCACACACACTCTCTCTCTCTCGACAGTTTGAGCTATCAGCTACCCATTTCTCTCTCCCTGTCTCTCTAAAACCTGGTTTTATCAACCAACCACAAAACCCCCACAGTTTGGCCCCGTTCAAAAGGATTGATTTCATTTCCTGTGATGGGAGCGTACGACCCGAATCCGGGGAAAGACGATCTGACGTCGGCGCAGCGAGCCCCACCCACAGTCGACTCCGTCCCTTCTCTCAGCCGTGCACCGGGCGTACGCAACATGGTGGAACGATTCGACGATCTCTCCATTAGAGACATGGGAGAAGGACAGAGAAACGACGATGACACCTCCAGTGACAATCTGTTCCAAGTCATGAAGGCTGTAGAGGATGCTGAGGCCACAATCAAGCAACAGGTTTTCTTTTGTTTACTTTTTCCCCCCTTTTGAGTTAATATAATTTGTATTGTTCTTTGCTAATTGACTTGTACGTGTGTGGATTAGAACGCGTTTTTACTTGAGATTTTTTTTGTCTCTTGTGGAAAAATGTTCGAAAAAGACCTGAAATAAAATAGAAGTCTTGTTAAACCAACCCACAATTTAGTGGAAGACTTGACCAAGGAAAGAACTTGGTAGCTACCTGGAAAATACATATATTCAAACTATAATTTGCAATTCTGTATAGTTCTCTCCCCCCCTCAGCTCTGGTACTCTTGTTTGCAACCTATAATTAAATCTATTTTTAATTTTGATTTTCTTCTCAGATTTAGATTTTGTTATATATGAGGAAGCTTCGATGTTTTTACTGTTTTTTTTATTTTTGTTTAAATTTCTTTTCAGCTGGAAGAGAATAACAAATTAAAAGAGGATCTCATCAGAAAAACACAAGAGTTAGAGAGAGTTGTAAGCATATTTTCAAATTTTGATTTCTCTTAAAAAATATACGGTCCTGATTACGTAGTACGGCACGAGTATAACTGCTATAAACAGCCAATTAAGCCAAAATTTAGTCCAATCATGTCCCAGTTAACCGTAAGTCAAGTAATTTTGTATCAATTAGGCCCAATTTAACTACAATTCTGTATCAATTTGGTCATTAATCAATTATTGCCTCAAATAAGCTTCAACAAAGCCATTTAAGCCTTATATTTATTGTGACCACTGTATGAATATTTGGTTTACTACATTTACTCTTTTCAGAGGCTAGAGGCTTCCATGCGGTCAAATGTAGTGAACACCGAACCCAATAATTCAACAGATAACAGGCCAACACTGGGCCCCACGTTGCAACCCAGCTTAGCTGCTCAACAAACAACAATTGATGGGGACGAGCAGTCAGTACAGAGTGGAAGCGGTAGAGTAACCAATGGCGGCTCAAAAAGACATTTCCGTGAAAATACGGCTACTGACAGTGGGCCCCAGTCTCGTATCTCCACGCCTTCTTCCCGATCGCTCTCCCCCACTAGGTTCATCTCTTTCCAAATTTGGTTTTGTTTCATTTAAGTGCATTTGAATTTGTACTTTGTTCCCTTTTTGAGATGTGATTGCAAAAGCCATGTAAGCTGTTGTAAAATTCTCTTTTTAAAAAAGAAAAGGTGTCGTAAAATTCTCAGTGCTTTGTTTCGATACTATGTTTTATTATTTATAGGCAAAGAAAGGAAGGAGACAGTGATCCGAGATTCAACCCATCAACTCAAGGATTAATGCAAGTTTCAGAAGGTAACTCAAATCTCATGTGGAAACAGGTAATGCTTTAAACTTGCTATCAATACACAATTCACATAACTCGATAATTTATGTTATATAAAGGAAATCTGTACCCTTTTTTTGTCCTGTTAGGAGCTAATAGCGAAAGTTAGAGAACTTGAAGAAGAGATAGCTCAATTAAGGAAGCATCTTTCTGACTACTCAATGAAGGTAAGATTTAAAGCATCTCTTTTGATTAAGTAACGTTTATGGATTGGTTTTTATCCTTTTAACTTTTATTAAAGTTGATTTTGGTACTCCTTTTCTTATAGGAAGCACAAATTCTAAATGAGAAGTATGTACTAGAGAAACGCATTGCTTACATGCGCAGGGTAATAGTGTCTCCTTTCTTGTAATCCCCTGTACCATTATTTCAACATTTTTAATAATGTGTCTTTTCTTGTAACCCCCTGTATAATCTGATACCCATGTAGATTTTTTATTTGTTTTAATTTTGCTTGAAAATTCTTCCCAGGTTTTTGATGAGCAACAACAGGATTTGGTGGATGCTGCTTCAAAGGCATTATCATATAGACAAGATATTATTGAGGAAAATATTCGTCTGACCTATGCATTGCAAGTAAACATGTTATCTCTGTTTTATTCAAATAGTTGTCTTTTAACTGTATTATTTCTCTTCAATTGTTGCCAATGATTTTTAATTAAAAGGAAGAACACACACAATAGTTAAGCTTCTTTGTCAGAATATCATATGTAACAAAAGTTTAATTAGCATGAAACTGTTTAAAACCTCTTTTTCAGGCAGCACAACAAGAAAGATCGACTTTTGTATCTTCTCTTTTATCTCTTTTATCAGAGTATAACCTCCAGCCTGCTGTGAACGATGCTCAATCGATTGTCAGTAGTGTGAAGGTATCTTTCTTTTTGGTGTTTTCTACATGGTATCTTACAAACCCAACTATTTCAGTGTTTACCTCAAACTTTTTACTATGTTTCCAAATGTTTACACATCTCGACTTTCTGAGAGATCTATAAATGTTATGGAGAATTGTTGGTATACCCATTGAAATATTTAAATTGCCTCCCCATCATAATGTTCAAATTTTTTATTTTCTCCATTTTAAATTAGGATAATTGTCGTCATACCCATAAAAAAATTCTAAATTTCCAATTTCCCCATCAAAACTTGGAAATTGCTTTTTTCCCCTCTAAAAACAAATAACCTTTCTCATTTCTTCTTTCTTTAATGTAATTTTAAACTTTATTTGAGCTTATTATTAATCTTTTATTTTAAGATGAAAGGACTATTTACCCTTCTATTCAAACTAACACATTCTTACTGTCCAACTACAATCTATGTTCTTTTGCATTCTAATCAATCAAATGTTGAATGCTAATGTGCAAGTTAGCTACTGGATTTGTATTGATGGAAAAAATGTGTTATTTGTATGAAAATTTAAAAACTGGGTTATTCTAATCAATCAAATAAACATTAAAAATAAGATTAAAGAAATGGGAAATGGGAAAAGTTATTTGTTTTTAGTGGGGAAATAAACATTTTTTAGGTTTTGATGGGGAAATTAGATATTTACAAGTTTTTGATGGATATGACAACCATTAACCAATCATATTTAAAGGAAGCTCACACCAACTATATGTATACTCTATTGCGTAATTAGCTTTGATCTCCGTGTTCCATAACTTACTGTCTTGAATTATATAATTTCATTATTCACCTTAGTGATTAAACTTTGGTTTTGTCACCTGGTTGCAGATTTTGTTTAGGCACTTGCAAGAAAGGCTTATCATTACTGAGGTCTGCTTTTGTCATCTTTTTGGTTTTATTTGGAAAATCACAGATCTTGCTCGTATCTTATACTCTGTATGGCAATAGCCTTTTGATGCTACCACAATAATATTCTCATTTAATTACCATCCAATTAAAAAACTACTAAAAATGTCAAATCGGACAAGTGATGCAATCCAATTAAATAAAGGAGAGAAAAAAGGTATTCAACATACACTCGTCAGTACCTGGTTTGGCATTATATACTGGTTCAATTTGTTTTGTAAATTTTAGGCTATATTTCAATTTTGTTTTCATGAATTTTTAGGAGAAATTGAAGGAGTCTCAGTATCAGATAGCACCATTGCAGACCGATTATTCAAACAACTTGGCGATTCCTCCTGCTTCTCCTTCCCATGGCAAAGCTTTAGTTAGTACTGTAAGTTTATATATTTTTTAATTGAACTAATGGTGTTGGACTGTTGGTGCATAAACTACAAAAACCCCCAAATAAAAGGAAGACCGTAGAATTGGAACATTTATTCGGGCAGGTTTACTTGACTGGGGGGGAGGGGGCGCACGAGTTTGTACGGACCTTGCAAAGTGTTGAAGTATCATGTGCACACTGCTTAAACCCTAGAGCACGTGCAGTTTCTCTTTGTAAGGCCGAACAGTTTTATATTGAAAGGAATTGTTTTAACAAGAGGTTCTTCTCTAGTGTTCAGTTGGAAGTTATCTGGTAAAAAAATTCAGGAAACACATCCTTCATTTCATCCCTTGTCATTTTACTACCTATGAAATGTTTCTGACGATGGTCCCATCACTTATAGCAGAATACAGGTCTGGATATAGTGCCACAACATCCATATGGCCACTCACAATCCCCCATGTCATCGCCTAGCGTGCAACCCCGATCCGACTGGGACACACCTGGTCATCCCAGCCGTCAGCATGTGGGGCCCACTGGGTCTGGGCTGAGGAATCTTGAAATGGATAGCATGGGTCGAGCTTCTCCTTCTACTAGCAGGTTAGCATTAGTTTCCTGCAGAGTGCCTCCCGCTGGTGTTTTCTGGTATCTTTGAATATTTTATTGTAGAAATATATATTCTACTCAAAATAAAATTAAAATTATGTACACATTTTTATAGAAATGTACTTTCTTTCTAAATATGAGCTCTTCTATAAGTAGTCAGTACACTGAGTACTTGATACTGCAATGACTTTGTGAACAAAGAGGACTGCACTGAAAGATTGGATTGTTACAAGAAAACACTGGTCCTTGATTGGTTCTGATAAAATTTCATTGTACCAGTTCTTTACTGGTACTCATACTTGACTAATGCTAGCACTGACTTCAGACTTTTATCATTGTCTCCTTATTTGACTATTAAAAATCCTTGTTTAAACAAAAGAAATCAAGGAGTTCAAGAGAGCCCATCTCACCCAATCCAAGCGGACCCACATGTCAGATTCGCTCTTGACCCGAATGATCGCAACCTCTCTTTCAAGGACCTGGCGAGAGGCACCGGAACTGACTTAGAAGACTTAGAAGGGCCTGTCGGTGGGCCTCCCCAGCATTCGAGAGAGCCTTCTGCCCAGTGGGGCTCTGCTACCTCGCCTAATCAAAGCTCAGCGACAGCTGGCGCAGGTGCGGAGGATCAAAATGCTGCGTACCCATATCTTCCTACTGTGCTTGAGGAACCGAGTTCTTCTTTCTCTGAAGGTTTTATTTACTCTTGTGTACATATTTTTTATTACATGTAGATCATAATAATTAATAACAAACAAGAATGATAATAAGATAGAAATAAGGCTAACAGGAGTAACAAAATCCACACGCACACACAAAAGAAAAATTTTTCCTTTGAACTAAGCTGGAGAGGATGTTTGTCCTCTTTCTATAATTAAAAAAGAAAAGATACGTTACTATAATTTGAGGAAAGAAAATTTGCAAAAAAAGAAAAGAAAAAAGCTTTATAATGTTCTGTAATGTTCTTCATTCTGAAATAAAAAACCCGTTCTTAATCTTGACATGTGTTTCAGCTGCAGAGGATGACCCCCTACCGGCCATAGACGGGCTTAGAATTACAGGAGAAGCATTTCCAGGAAGAGAACTTCAAGCAAGTGGTTATTCCATCAATGGCACCACCAGTTGCAATTTTGAAGTACCGTCCTTGCACCTTTTCTTTTCCCAATTGTAGTGTTGTATCCAACAACAACCATGACACTGACAAAATGATTTTTAAACAAAAGTAAATTTGTAGGTATATTCTCTATTAGTCTAGATAAACTGTGTATCATATCGGTGCAATTTGAGATATATTTGGTCTCCAATCAAGTCCCAATAACACTAAACTGTTTAACTTTTTAAATTGCTTGATGGATGGCTGATCAATTTTTAAAATGCACTGGATTTTTAACACAACCCATCCAATCCATAAAAAACTTATTTTAATTTTGTATATTTTGGTAAACATTTTATCAGTTGTCACGGTGTCCAAAGAAGCTCATCATAATATAACCGATCTAATGTTGTTTGGTTTTGAACTTGTGTCACTGCATATAAAATATTGTACAGATTCTTATAACCTACTTTGCACAATTCTTATTTTTTACTTTTTTTATCATTTTTTTAGTGGGTGCGCCATCATGAAGATGGATCAATAAATTACATAGATGGTACTTTTTCTCATGCATTTGTCTATACATTTATTGAATAATCTTTTTGGGTTATGTCAGGAAAGGTCCTGCAATATTTCTTTAATGTTATTTTTTTTTTAACTTTTCTTGTACAGGTGCAAAGCAACCATGTTATTTAGTTACAGCTGATGATGTAGATGCATACCTAGCTATTGAAGTTCAACCGTTGGATGAGAAAAAAAGAAAGGTTAGCGATGAAACTTCCATTTTTATTGATATTTTCTTTAAAAAAATAGACATAATCGGAGTTTGCATTAACTAATGTTTTTTTTTTTTTTTTGGGTAACTGTAGGGTGAACTTGTGAAAGTCTTTGCAAATGATCAGAAAAAGATAACTTGTGGTTAGTGTTGCTGTTTAACTTGATTTTTTCTTCTTACTTGTGGTTTGGTAGGAAATCAGAATTTATTTAAAAGATTAAAGTTTAAGATAATTTTGCTATTAAAGTTAAGCAAGAAAACCTTTTGCTTTTAACTAGAAATATTTTATATCAACATTTTTGCATTCTTGTGCAGATTCTGAGATGCAAGAGCAGATAAAGAAAAATCTTTCTGTTGGTCACATCAGTTATGACATTGAGTTATCCGTAAGTAATATTTTGTCAATAATTACATTATTGAAGGGCTAATTTGAAAATAATCTGCTAATTTTGATGGCATATACAAAGAGTCCAACACCTTATATTTAGATGCAAAAAAAAAAACTTTTGAAATAATCTGTGCGCCCCAGTTACTCTATTGTTCTTATATTTAGATGCAAAAAGAAACTTTTGGAGGGTCCCCTTATTCAAATTGTTTTTTCTCAATGATGAAACAGGCAAGATTTATAGATATATGGGAACAGGCTGTATTGATAATAAAGAGGGAAGGGTACAGCATCAAGTGCAGCGGACCCCGAGGTGTTGTAGTTGTTGAGAAGTTTGAACAAGCCACTTCTGTATTTCTCTTTATTCTCTTCCATTTTCATTACTAATGTTTTACTTTTCCAAACAAATCACGAATTAGTGGTGATATTATTTATATTTCTTATTTTAATCTTGTGTTTCAGATAAATATACCATATGGACGTCCTGCGGAGTTTATAATCCAAACAGCACAAAATGTTGATCATGTTCTAAGAACAGCTGAAAATGGAATGTAAGTCTCTTTCAACTGTTATGGTTAATTTTTTTTTTCTTCTATTTACCTCTAGTAATTTTGAACATTTAATTTGAGCAGGCTTCGGGATTCTATTGTGCTTACCATGCGACTTTTTAAAATGATGGTATGTATGTATGTTATCAATTTATTAATTAGCTGCATATACTTGATCTTTTCCTAATTGGCTGTCTTTTCCTAATAGGCTGTGGAAAAGAAAAAAGCAAAAAAAAGGGGTTTCTTCAAGTAACTAGTTTTTTTCACTACCATATTCTAATTTATATATATATATATATTCAATAGTACATGTTTGTACTTGTATGTAATGTATTTATCTGATAAATAGGATATGCTCTTTTTCTGAATCTGTTGTAGCTGGCAAGTTAATACTAATTTTTTTTTTTGACTATGTCCCTGCTTTAATTTAAAGAACACATTTATTTCACCTCTAAATATTTATGTGCAAACTGTTGTTTTCCGTATTGGTTATCACCTGTATTTTCTTTCAGGCTAAAAAAAAGATCCAAATGGAGGACTGAGTTTGCCTGGTGTAAGGGTTCCATTTTTCTTTGTAATTGTGGGGCCCATCGGCTCTGATACTTACTAAAAATAGGAATTCAGATCCAATGCGGTACCGGACCATATAGAACGAGGTTTGAGTCGTCTGTTTTATTTTGGCACGATTCTCAAAGTGTACTCGTATATTCCAAATAGGTTCCGAAGTGATTTTTTGGTGCGGCCAGGAATATTCTACGTGGTCCGGTAAAACAGAGGATACTCCTAAAATAGGGGACTGAAGTATATATTTTTCTCTGTTTTTTTCTTTTTTTCTTTTTTTCTTTTGCCGATGCTACGTTAACAAAAAAAAAAGAGGCAATAACAGGCCAAATGGCTAATATGTATTTCTCAGCAGCAGCTTTATCTCCTTTTGTTGAGGCTGTGACGGTTGATCTAACAAGGGATTATTTATCCAGGTGTAAATATACATATCAACATTATCATATTACATAATTTTTTATTTATAGAAATTAATTAAAAGAAATAGGAAAATGGATTGACAGCGGTTTAATGTCCCCACATGCCTGTGGCAAATCCTTGCTATAACAGTATAACTATTTTATTTCTAGAAAAAAACTGAATTAATGATTCAGTTCCTTCTTGATTTTTCCGTACTATCTGTTTTTCCTTCTTGATTTTTTTGTCGCCTTTATATCTGTTCATATTCTTCTCCATTGTGGGAGAGGAGGGTGTCCGATGCCCATCGGACCAAACTTGATGTGATGGGTGGTTTCTACCGTCCGATCCACTTTAAGTTCTGTGCACACGAATATTAAAGCAAATAATACGGATATTAAAGTGATGTACACGGATCTTAAAGTGGATCGGATGATAGAAACTATCCATCGGACCAAGTTTGATCCGATGGGCATCTGACACCCTCCTCTCCCCTCCATTGTGTACCGATACCTTCGTTGTGTTTCAAAAAAGAGGCATGCTTGGATTGGGCCGGGTTGTTCCTTGTGCCTTGTCAGTTGGCATATTTATGTATCATTCATTGTAGCTACTAGCTAGGCTGTTCAGTTTATGAACCGCTTCCTATCGTCTCGTGCGATCACATTCACGCAAGGAAATTGGATTCCTCCGACTGTTTTGGACACATTTTATATACTTTTTATCCTTTGACATGATATTACTACTAGTTTGTTACAACACGAGAAACAGTTTGGATTCGTTGTTCGAAGTTAATTCAATAGATTTTAAAATTAAGAATACAAAGAGGCTTGATACTCCTGAGAGCACCCTAGTTCTCTACTCTCTCTCTATATATATATTTAAACTTGTTGAAAATAAAGGTCTTAATGTAATACGGTAATCTGGTGTAACCGAAAGGAAGCTTATCCTCTGTAGAACACCGTAGGTCCACAACTTTCTGGTTTCAGATTAATTCAAAAATGGTGCCTATTCGAATACTGCAGGGGCAGCAGAGCCATAATTATTTGTGCTTCGAGATTAGTGTAAAGTTAAAAGAACGGTCCGGATTATTTTACTCTACAAAATAGTGCCTCCGTTGTAGAGATACAAATTCGTAACCAAATGACCAGCTAATTATAGAAAAAAAAAAATTACGCCATCGACATGAACGATCCTGATCGTCTCAGATCAATCCAACGAGTCCATTTCCGATCGTATCAGATCAGATCGGACGGCTGCCATTGCCTATGATGTTTCCCTCACGCAGCCCTCGTGATTTTCTCTTTTCCTTCGGGTAAAGATTTTTACAGAGCGATTTTGTCTTCATACAGCATGCCACTTATACAATTAAAACAGCGCTGCATAGGGTTAGTGCGCTGCATAAGGACAAAACTACTCTGTTAAATTCTTTACCCTTTTATTCCTCATCGCGCCTCCTCTTCCGTTCTCTTCTTTCAATATCTTCTTCTAAGCCGAGACGGAAAGAAAAGAAAAGAGATCAAAATCAAAGAGAATCGTTAAACTGTGACTGTGAGTGTCTCACTTCTTCTTTCTTTCTTATACTCTTTTTTCTACCGTTTTCACTAAATTAGGTCGTACTATGTTGATAATTTTGAAACTTGTGCTTTAGATCGGTCATCGGTTTCTTCTCAAAATCAGATTCTGTGTCTGTCGCCTCGTAAATTCAATTCGGTTCTCGTTTTTAGTCGATGATATTTTCAGTGCGTGAATACGATGTCGTGATCTACCTATTTGTAAAATTTGTTACTTTGATAAATTGCGAAAGGATCTGATGAGATTCAGATATTTATTGGAATCCCTGCAAACTATCCCCTGAAATAAATAAGTAAAATTTGTAACTTGACAAGTTTGCATCCTGTTCCTGTTTCATTACTTTGGTATTTAGTTAACTTCAATAAATAATGCATGTGTATTTGTTTTCAATACTATACTGTTCTATGGTTAGGGATGCCAAATATTACCTGATCCAACCTCAATCAGAGTTGTTGCTGCTAGTTGGGCCAGGTCAGATTACACCCTCCTCAATTGGATCCTCCTGTCGGTAACTGTAAATCAATATATATTACAAATGTATGTAGTCATGTGTTTAAATATTGTTTAAAGCACTCTTGCTTGAGAAACTGTGAGGCAATCTCTTATCTATATTCAAATTAGTAGATATGGAATTATCTATAGCAACACTTAGTTCATTTATTGACATTTTAGCGCAAAGAGGGTAAAAAAGATGGCGGATTCAAAACCAGGTCAGAGGAAAGCCGTGTTCACCAAGGTTGAGCAGTTGCGACCTGGTACCACCGGCCACAATCTGACATTGAAGGTGGTTGACTCGAAGATTGTCGTACAGCGAGGTGGAGTTGGAGGTGGCAGATCTGACGGTGGGGCCCAATCTCGTCAGATGCGCATTGCTGAGTGCCTTGTTGGTGACGAAACTGGCATGATTGTTTTCACTGCCCGAAACGAACAAGGTACTAGTTTCCTTAACTACTTTGTCATGTGTATGTCTAATCTCATTTGAATTTGATATTTATGAAATTCCATCTGTAAGAAGTTATTTAAAATCTAGAGCTTTCCATAGTATGGACTAACCCTAATAGTAGCAACTCTTGTCTTATTTCTTTTTTTTTTTTATTTCTAATAGCACACGTAGCATTTCCTATTATAATTTGTGGCATGTAACGCAATTTCTAATTTAGAAAGTTTTCTTTTAAAGAAATCACTTTCTAGTTGTTTATATTGGCTCTTGTTCTCTCTTTCATAGTAATAATTGCTTACGTGGCCACTGAAAAAATTAAAAGTTAATTGCACGAGTGTAGAGGTTTAGAAATTATACTTAATTTCTTTTTAGTCCTCGACAGCTATTTTTAGTTTCTCTTAATTTTACTGATGTAGATACTCTTAAACTCAGCTAAAATGAAACCAACTGAATTCAAACAGTTGCAAAAAGGATAATCTCATCACTAAAAGAAAGATGGGCCAGGTTTCAATGATTGCTTATTGTATTTACAACCAGCACAGAAAGAATTTCTCCTTGCAAAACTTTAAATGAAGACTCGACTCCTGATCCCTGGCCCTTTTTAAATAAATTGTGCATCAGTAAATTTATGGATCTGTTATATGTTCTGACAGAATTTATCCTTGTGCAATTTTTGAATTTGGTTTCATATTTGAGACTCACGTGAATTATGGTTTCCAAACATATAAATTTCCTCATTTCTAGTGCTTCTATGCAAACAATAATTTTGTGGGATACTTGAATGCGACTTGTGCATACAAATTATAAATTTAGTAGGGCAATAAACCTGATTTGTGAATTAAATTTATGCATTTTCATTTGGCAGTGGATTTGATGAAAGCGGGGGCCACAGTAACAGTGAGGAATGCAAAGATTGACATGTTCAAGGGGTCAATGCGTCTGGCTGTTGACAAATGGGGCCGTGTGGAAGCTGCCGAACCGGCTGACTTTACTGTGAAAGAGGATAACAATTTATCTCTCGTTGAATTTGAGCTTGTTACCGTGGTCGAAGAGTAAGTAGTGTGTGGGCTTTGTTTTATCCAAAGAGGGGCGCACTCGGCATCCTCTTGTGTGAGACTAGCATTAGTGTTTAAGGCTCCTTTTTTTTTTAGGCTATGAATTTATTTTACTCCTTGACTTGAAACTTTTTTTGTTGCAGTAATTGTTTGTTTGTTTGTTTCGTGTGTGGTTTTTGGTACATTTGTTCTGTGTGGTTAACTAAATCATATTTCCTTTTACTGTAATATTTTACCATGCGCCTACGGTTTAGAAATTATGCCAAGTGGTTAACTAAATTTATAGTTTTGTTGTTCATGGGCTTGTACCTGCTGGTTGTGGTAATTACGCGACTGGTACAGAGATTCTGTCTCTTACCATCTTCTTCAGGGCATGTTCTTCCCAATTTTATTTTACAAGTTTATTATAAAATAAAATCGATTTACTTTGCTACTTAGATCAAAATTTGAAATTTATGAGAGATTTTTTAGACTGTAGTATGAAAGGCCTTGTACTATCCATAGCACCTATACCTTAAAAAAAAAAAAATTCGATATGCAGTCATGCAGGTCTAGTTTGCGTATTTGTTCAGAGATGCATATTAGATTTGTGCATCTCTCCTGAAGCACGCAGTACCCTGTTTTATCGGCTGAGTGTATGTTTGGTGGTTTTATTTAAGCCCAGTTCAGTACTATCTCCATCACGAATCATTTTTTGTGCGTATGAAACTAGTACAATAGGATTTAAATTTAACAGTATGTGTGAGCACTGATCAGACATGTTTTGAAGTCTTTTTGTTCACACTTGTTAACTGTTCAAACTGCTAAATAACATATATAGAGCACTGATCAGATATTTTCTTCTAGTTATTTACATATATAGAGCAACAAATTTTCTTCTAGTAGTTATTCACATATATAGAGCAACAAACAACAGACAGCGTGTTTTATTTTATTTTTTGTATGTATTCAGCCGTCACATAATTCACATGGGGAAACAAAATACAGGGTTTTGCACTTAAGGGTCATGTATGACAGTATGCTCCTAAAATTCCGGAATTTTTATTTCTACCATATTAAAAAATATAATAAAATAAAAATCATTTTTTTTTTTAATTTCTAAATGTGCCATGCCTGCAGATTAAAACGACAGATAAATAAGGATGAGTCCGTTGTTATATTTGACAAACACAAATCTATGTCCGCCAAATAAAATAACGACACCTATTTTTTTTTTTTAACCAACATACAGTCTACAGTGTAGTTAACATTCCAACTTTAGCTCTTTTCAAAGTAGCATGTGTCTTTGTCAGAAACCAACTTTCATTCTTATAGTGGGTCATTGGGAATGGACATGGATGCGGGAATTGAACTAAAAATTACTGTTTCCGTGAAAAAAAAAATTCACTGAAATTTTCTTTTTCCACGAAAACAGTGGAGCGGCCGAACAGAACCTAAATGTTTTGCAGTATAGTGTATTACTCTTTTGTTATGCATCACCAAATGGTGCATCAAAGTTGGTGCTGATTCAGCACTGGGTATTTAAGATTTTTAAACATTTCACTTTCATGATAAAATTTATAAATTTTTGCAGCTTTACTTACCAAATTAATACTATTTTCATTATCATTTAATTTATATATATATATCGCATGTCATCATTGGCAATCTTTATTCTTTGAACTTTCATAATATTACATGATTCCTTGTCAACTCGGGGAACAAAGAAATTAATTGAAATAGAAGATTTAATGAACACAAGTCTTTTTTCTATAGTTTTGTATTACATGTTAGCTTAATGTGGAAATTAACATGTGCTATCTTAGAAACTGTTTAGCTGGATATTATTTGTTTTTCTTTTAATTTTGAGGATCATAAGAGTATATACCATTTATCTTTAATTGATTGAAATAAATATGTACAACAGCTGTAAAAAGGCAGCTCAAAAAAATAATACAACAAAGAATTTAAAAGAAAGCCAATGAACGATGAGAAGTGTAGAAAGAGACATTTATTTAACCCATGTTACACATATCTCCATTCTTATATAATGCACGTAGTTGTTCTGATCCGTCAAAGGCTAAGATTAAAAGATGAATTTTTAGATTTAATATCAACTCTCCAATCACATAATCTATCTTCTTTTGATTAAATACATCTATTTTATGTGTAGAAGTCTAAATTTAGTTAAAAATATACTCGCCATACATACTGCTATATAGTTTGTCACAATTAAGAATGAATCTCTAGCGATCTGTTTCCTTTTTCTCCTTAAATATATTTTTGATTCATGTAATTAAATTATTTCTTTATTTCTTTATTTTCTCTTATTCATGCATTTATAGCATATTTTATGAAATAAATGGATTCATTTTCATATTATATTTAATCCATTTTTTCCATTTGTTGTTTATTTTATTGTTATTTATTATTTGAATTTTTTTTTCGTGTGTGCCTTTTATTTTCATTTAATATTTTTTTTTCTTAATTTTGTGTGAATGTCAAACAAACAGTTATCTTCATATTATATTCAATTTTATAATATGTTTCCGTTGCAACGCACGAGCACCATACTAGTAATACATATATATAGAGATGGGCTAACGTACTTCGTGAAATAAATGGTCATTTTTACTTCAGATTTTGAACCGTCCAATGCGCTTTAAATCTCGTGCATGATTGAATTCCGGATCAGCGAAAAAAATTCGTCCAAACGCTTCTCCAATTCAATGGAGACGTCCAGTTCTCTACAACCCCCTCACCTCTCCTGTCTTTCACTTTGGACGGTTCAAAGTGCTTTGAACTGAATTACTCTCCAAAGCCTTTCTTTACCGTACGATATAATCTCATCGTAATTTGCTAATTAACGGTAACAGAAGTTTACTCCTCCGTTAGACAGAAAAAAGAAAATTGCTTCTCTCTCTCTACTCTACTCTGGAATCAAATCATGCGTGCATATTGTATCAATGGTTTCTCCTCTCTTGGCCTTACCAATTTCATTTTTTTTTCGGTGTTGAGGAGCTCTGTCTCTAATGGAACCATCACGTTTGAAGGTACCTTCATTCTCTCTCTCTAATGTAATGCATGATGGGCTTAGCTACTGAGTACTTTAGTAGACAAACATGTCATTGGTAGAAACATCTTTCAAGCTTGTGATTGGAGTTCAAGTGAAATTGAATGGAAATGCAAAAACTTAGAAGTAGAAGATTGCACGCAGGGTGCTCGATCAAATGCCTTAGTGACCATTATTTCCAACACTTCTTTAATTATTGGGTTAATTTACTCATAATTTACGAATCTACTACCAACAATTATTTTACTCTTTGAAATATTTTCTACCTACTATACATGTGTTTCTTCTTAATTAAGTGATAAGAAGGATTCTTCCTTGCAAATCAATATATTGATATCTCTTTTGAGAAATTTCTGGCAAGATACAAAATCACAGTTAAATGAGAAGAAAAAAAAGATGAGAGTCAATAAGACATCATTATACTATGTTAGAGGACCGTCTAACAAATTCAATATTCATGTTGATTAAGTTTGCACAAATCTTGATACATATCAGACCGCATAAGCACTCCTTGTTAATGGAATAATGGGAGCGTGTGTGCTTCTTAGGAGAGAACATGAGGATATAAGAGTTCTTATTTTTGTATTTTATTTTCTTGAAGCAATTTGATCCCAATCTAACGGGAAGAAAGAGAAATTATTTCTTTATTTTGTCTCACAGAGAAAATGAAAAAAATAGCAGCTTTCCATATTTAATTAACGAAAGAGCCCGTTAGCATTAATTAACAAATCACCGATCACCGATGCGATTTTGATGAAATTATATCGTACGGTGAATTAAGGCTTCGGACAAAATCCGTTCCCTTTCGCTAAACCCTAACTCCGCCTCTCTCCTCTCTCTCTCTCGCGATCTCCCCCATCCCTGCCTCTCTCCTCTCCCTCCGTGCTGCATCCTCCCCCCGTCCTCTCCTCTCTCTTTCAACCCTCTCCTCTACCCTGTCCACCCGTCTTCAGCCCTCTCCTCTCCTTCTCGCGCAGCACTCCAACGCGCCGCCTTCTTACTGTTATAACCAGAAATTTTAAGCTAATTAATTAGACTAACACCAATAATTTCAACTAATTAAAAATTTTAAATTAGTTGAATAAGGAAATGAAATTAGTAAAATACAAAGTATTGATTAACAAAATTAATTTTTTTTTTGGTTTTAACCAGTTACATCATAATTGAAAAATACGCATTTAATTTCATTAACTAGCTATGAAATAATTCATACGAATAACTGTGTCTAATGTCGAATAATTCGAATGAATTTTCTAAGCACTACTCCTGTCAATTTAATTGATTTAAGACAACCTTGTTAAATTCTTTAAATTCTATGCTGATCCGGGATAAAATCTCAACCCTCGGATTTAATTATACGAATCTTAAAGGAATTCTTTTTATTGCTCTTATCCCACTTTTGATCCTTGAAAAATCTCAACCATTAATTTATCCTGGAACATGGGTCCAATTTGTTTGATAGGTGCTACACTTATAGCCACACGAAATCAATTTTTTTATTTCTTCTTTGCTCCCCATCAAAGTTGAATTCACAGCCTCCGAAATATATATCAAACTTTGTTTCTTTCGAACAATCTCAACCGTTCAGATTCTTTCCAACATGAATCTTAAAACATACAACTCCTTTTAAAAGAATCCCTGAATTGATCTAAGCCGCCTGCTTTTACTTCGGCACGAATCTTGAAGCAACCCTATTCTAAAAACTTCCCCACCCTCTCCTTTCCTTCTTCTCCCGTTCATTCACAGAGGGCCTGCGCCTCTCTTCTCTTCTTGTCGCTGATCTCCGAGCCCCACACCCACCACCGCTCTCTCCTTTCCTCTTTCCTGGAGATGAACACAACGGGGTTTTTCCCGCTTCTCTCTCTGCCACGATTGTCCTCTCGACCTACCTACCCGTCGCTTCACCCACGCGCTCTCTCTCCTCAGCCTCGCCTCGCCAACCCTAAACCTTCCTTCGTGGTTCTACAATCGCCCTCCTTCCCTCCACCAAGCCCGTCGCTGCTTGCTCTCTCCCTCTCTTCCTCCGCTGTTCACTATCTCGAGTCCTATCGTCCTCTCGCTCTCCCTCCACGGCTCGCCCTTCTAGCTTGTCGTTTCCTCGCGCGGTTTGTCCTGTGCGTTTTCTTGGTACACCTCTATTTTTCCTTATTTTATTTTTTGGATTCAAAACCTGATTGTAAACCTTCTTAATATTAATGGTTTTGCTAAACAGTAAATAACGAACCCTTTGCACCTGTTAACCCCAAAATGTTCCGATAAATGATCAACATTCTGATAACGGGTATTTATTTTGCATTAAAACAAAAAATAAATCAATAAGTTCAAATGCCAGAGGTCTGTCATCTCAGTATTGCATACTTCTTATTTTATTTTATCCTGAGATTTTTATTATTGAGATACACTTAATCAAAAATATTTGTGTCCACCTTTCTGTTAATTACTGTTTTTGCAACAACTGCTGCTTTTGTAAATATGGAAATTAAATGAAAAGTGCTGTAACTATTTTATCCTTCTCTTTAGAGCAAAGGAGACAAGGATGAACAGTTATCATGGAAAAGTGTTGAAAACCTAGAAAATCCCCATTCTTTTCTCCTCCGATTTCACAGAGAAAAACAAAAACCTAGAAAATTGCCTATCCTCCCGACCCTACCTGCGGCTCTCCTCCTCCAGCGACCCTGCCTGCAACCTTCCTCGCCTCTAACTTATCCGCTGCGCCTCCAGCGACAGCAGGTATTTACAAACATTTTTGTACATATTGTATAGATTGTACTTTAGGTATCCTTAAAATATTTGATAAACTCAACTGGCAATTGCAAGCAGTACCTTTAAAGGATATCTGGTACGTACTGGTTCATGGTAGTGAAGGTTCTTACTGAATTCCAATTAAGCATTTCTTAACTTCATTTTGAGTGCAGGTGGTCTAGATCCAAACTCAAACTTCGACTACTCTCCCTTTCACTGTTGCCTCTCTCTCTCTAGAAGATGGAAGAGGATCTTTTGAGGAAACAGAAGGTGCATAGGTATGAGGAGTTCGTCGACAAGCGCCTCAAGCCGGACCTTGTCAAGGCCATCGCCCAACGGTATATATTCCAGTGCACTTATTTTTATGCAATTTTATTTGATCGAATAAATTGTTTGGTTTCTCATATTACTGCAGAAAACATGAAAATATCATGTACAGGACTGCACCTTTGAAAAATGAGAAATACCTCATGAACATGTACCCAATTTTTTCCTAATTTCACTAGAAGTGCCAAAACTACACCTTTGTTTCTGTTTAGAGATGAGCGAGGAATGGATTGTTACTTTTGGCACCACTTGAAGTACCTGAAAAAGTTAGGTCATAGAGGATATTTGCTGTGCCTGCAAACTGGTCTTTCGGTTTGTTGCTTTCCAGTTGTTTGTGTGCTAAGCTGGTACACGTATTCTATTAAAATTTAACTTTTAATTTGTCATGGCAGGGATAAGGTGTTCCACAAGCAGAAGATGTTGTATCCTTTATCATGTGAATTCAATTATGTTCACAGCAGTGATGCCAAATGGGTTGGTTATCTCAAATTTAGCTTTTGATTTAACTTGAAAATGTTTTTCTTCATTGAAATATTTAAAATGAGGGATCACTTGACTATGTCCACAATTATGCAATCTTGAGAGCTTATCAAATTCAATTGAACCGCTCTGGTTCCTGATGATAACCAGCATTAGGCTGTTTAAGTGCCTTTTTTGCTCCTCTTATACACTTCGTCTTTCTATTTTTCTTCCCCCAAAGAACCTTACTTCTCTAGAGCAAAAAAATAGATGGTTAGTATTTGAAAATCCAAATCCTTTGCCCCCTCTAAACTCTTATCTTCATCTGATTTTTTTTCATATGAATTGACAACTATAGTTTTTCTCACTCATTTCCTTCACTTTAAATCAATATTTGCTTAAGAATCTTCTGGCCGCCCCATTCTGAATCAATCTGCATATGCTTTGAATTTCAAGTTACGGTTTTGATGACATTGGGGAAGCTGTGGATTGTTATAGTTAATGGGGATGGTGACTAATTGAAATTGGGTAGTTGTCAATTTTTTTTATTGATTTCACTGTAAGCTCAACAGTAAGAGATTTTTTTTTTTCCTTTTGTACTTAAGCTTTGTATATAGAACAAAATGATTCTATATGAGTTCACGTGAATGTTGGGACAAACTTGATAACCATTTACTCTGAATTCACTTGATTTTGATTTTAATTTTGTCAAAGTTTTATTGTTCTGATCTGATAATTAAGACCTTATTGGGCCCTGACTTGGTATATCTGGAGGTTCCAGAGAGCTGGTGTAGGTTATGTTAGTGAAACTGGATATTTCAGTGCTAACACCTGTTGAACTCAGCCTCATTTACTACAAGTACAACAGCTGAGATCTCATTTTCAAGAATGTCAAGTTTGAGTGGTCCTTGTAAAAAAGAGTATCCAAACATACACAAGTATGTGTTGGTTTATTAATTGAATACCGATTTGTAGTTATTTATATGGAATAATACACATAAGCATATGTTATCTAAACTTCAAGTTACTGCATGCTACAAGATTGGGTTGTAGAATTGGCATCCCTATGTTATTTTAATTACAATTAGAAATTGAAATGTCATGTTGTCAAGTACAATTGTTTCCTTCATTAGCTTAACTGAAATTGATGCTAGCTTGGATTTGAAGAAGAATATTGAAAATCTGGAGAACAATGGAATTACAAACCTTCAATCTATGGTCAATCTTGGGTCAGAAGTTTACATGCAAGCTGAAGTGTAATCTTTCTATCCTTTACTTTTTGTAATTACTCCTTTTTGTCCTCTTATTTTGTTGTAATTTGAAACATATCTGCTAGGCCTGAACAAAATGTGCATATTCTTGTAATGGACAACGCGGGACTCAAAATTTCTTATACAAGATTAAGTATTATTGGCAGGAGGAAGAAATATTTGCTATGGGTTCAAGAAAATGATTCTTGATATTACGTAGTACAATCGATACTTGTTTTTTCTGAAAATATGGGGGTCAGTAGAAAGTTTTCCATAAAGGATATGGGTTCAATTTTGGATTCCTCTACAAACTTTGTATAAGAACATTAAAAGACCCTGCAAAACTGTTGTTCTTGTGAACAAAATGGGGATCAATTGACCCTATACTTCTCTGCATGTGCACCCCCCTGATCATCAGAGAACTGACTAGTTGTTTTCCTTAGCGGCAAATGCAGTGTGCTTTGTTGGATATTTTGGATGAAGTAGCCAAGCAGTCTTAGATATTGTATGAAGTGAACCACTTGTTATAACAAAGCTAGAAAGTAGTGCATGGCTTTCACATGTTCCTTTATTCAGTTGGTTAATGTTTTTTGCTTTTGAAATTTCAGTCCAGATACACGCCATATATTTGTAGATATTGGTTTGGGCTTTCATGTTGAATTTACTTGGTCAGAGGCATTGCAATTTATATCTGTCAGAGAAGCTCAATTAGCCAGGTAATAGAGGTTATATAAATAAGAAAAAGGAAGTTGGTGCAAGTTGATCATTTTGTACCTGTGTAGTGCAATTAATAAATTAAATTTTGTTGGTGCATAAGAAAAAGGAAATTTTATTGATTGATTCATGCATTTGTTCACATGTTTGTTTTGAGTATTGTGACAGACAAATTGAGGAGTACACACAACTCATAGCAAACATAAAGGCACAGATCAAATTGGTACGCTCCTCAACTTGATGTTTACTGTTTTCTTTTTACCTTTTTGTTGCTGTTTAGGCTTTGACCCTTAACCAAATAACTACTGTATTTTTGTTTCTTTTGACAAATTGTGTTAATGAAGGGTGATAGTAGTATAGATTTTTGCTTGAACTTACTATGTGGTGCACCTTAATATTAGCATAGCAATGGCATTCTTCCATTGCATTTTTTAATTGCCTTCTATATTTATGATCATCATTTTCTTATATATGCTGATATTATTCAGGTTTGTGAGGGTATCCGAGAATTGCTTCAAATTCCAGTTGAATGATGCTGCAGTTTCTTTTTTGTTGGACCCAATGATTTCAAATTGCATGCCAAAAGCAGCAGTGTCAAGATTTGAGCCGATTTCTTTTGGGATGAACCGCAATGCAAATTTGAAGACAAGGAGAGTGATAAAGCTTGTTGAATGAAGATGTTTAATATATTTGTTTTGTTTTAGCGTGCTGTTTAGTTATTATTGTTGGGTTGACAATTTTAATTGTCAGTATGAAAAGTTGACGAAAAGCAAGTAAAAAAATGCAGTGTTGAAGAGATGGTTATAATTTTGTTGGTAGGTTTGTTGGCCTCTCTTTTTTTTCGGGAAAAAAAATCAATTGTTTTAGTGGATGATCCCAGTCAGATGTTGTTAGACTGTAAAATTCAGATCTGATTGTCTATTTAACGGAACTGAATTCACCCACAAAATCTTGCCTGTTTATGTTGACTGGTACGAGATGTTTATGTGGTTTTAGTGCAAGTTGATCATTTTGTACTTGAAGAAAATCTTGCCTGTTTATGTTGACTGGTACGAGATGTTGTTAGCTTCAATATTTGTTATTTCATTGGATAATAACTTTTTTGTTGCAGTAATTGTTTGTTTGTTTGTTTCGTGTGTGGTTTTTGGTAGACTTGTGCTGTGTGGTTAACTAAATCATATTTCCTTGTACTGTAAATATTTTACCATGCGTCTGCGGTATAGAAATTATGCCGAGTGGTTAACTAAATATGTAGGTTTGTTGTTCATGGGCTTGTCAATCCCAGCCGGGCAAAACTCAATTTGGTGCCTATGGAAAGTGGAAACTATAGGGTATCTGCTTTGAGATTTGTGCAACGTAAAAAGAATGGTTCGGATTTAGCACTTGCACCTCAGTACTTGGGCCGATACAGTGGCGAGTCCACATTGTCACAGGGGTAGACAGATGCCTACGCCTGAAATTTTTTTTTATTAGAACCGAGTAATTTTTTTAGTTTTGTATACCCCTAAAATATGGACTTGCTTACCCAAGAGTCCAAATTGAAGCACATGGAAATAAAAAAAAATTGAAACTTTGAACTATAGAATCGTGAGTTCGTGATTGAAGCCCGTATGCGAGTCAGAGGATTACGCGCGACGCCAGAGGTAGAGCCGCACTTGGGATTACGCGCCGACGTCACTCGCCACCAGACACGATTCCGCCACAAGATGCGCCGACGCTAGAGGCTAGCAGGGAGACGCTAGTCACCACTCAGCAATGTTTTAAAATGCGGTTCATGCGGCCGTATATGCTTATGCAGTTCGATTCCGCATGAAAATCTTCATGCAATCTCATATATGCGGTTTCACATGAAAATCGCATATTTCCAGTTTAAAGAGACATGTTGATTTTTAATCATATAATTATTTGCATCTGGCATCATGCGATTCTATCACTGAGTGTCAAAAAATTGTTTGCATCTGGTTAATTTAGTGAGTTACTTTAGGATCAATGCCCTTGCTTAGACCCAATTCTGATATGCTCAGATCCAATTCACTGAGTGATTTTAATATGCTGAAATTTGATGTGATTATTTTCTCTGACATGTGACACAAGTTATTTTTAATGAGAATATATTGCATGTTTTGAGTGAAAATAAATTAATATGTAGTTTAAAATCCGCATATATAAGTCTGCATTAAAATCTGTATACGCGGTATGTAGTAACTTTCCGCATGTATGAACAAAACCGCATTTTACAACATTGCCACTCAGGCACTCACTAGAGCCAACCGCCCTGCCCGGCATTGTGCTACCTTCGGTAAATTGATTGAAACTTAGAAAATTTGAGTAAATTTCGGTAAATTCGATAGAAAATTCGGTACTTAGAAAATTGATTGAAACCTTTAATATATTTTGTATTATTTTTTTGAATTGTGTCTTGAATTCGAACCCGAACCTGAACTCGAACTCATTAATTTATTCTAACCCGAATTCAATTTTTGTCTACTCCTATCTCAAATCTTAGCCTCGCCACTGGGCCGATACGGATTCAGACACTTGTTACTTTGGTTGGAAAGGGTCAAACTCGAATTTGTGCATCTAGAAGGGGTCAAACCCTAGTTTGACGGCATCTGTTATTTACCCATTCAGATTCAGTTATTCATAAAAAAAAAAAAAAACAGTAGATATGCAGTCATGCAGGTCTAGTTTGCGTATTTGTTCAGAGATACACATTAGATTTGTGCATCTCTCCTGAAGCACGCAGATCTAGTCTGCCATGTTTTGATATTAATGCTCCTCTTTTCAACTTATTTGGAACTAAAATCTTGATTGTTTTTTTTTTTCTTTTGATGAATTGGCAATGGCTGCCAAATATTTTATTGAGAAGCTTGATTGTTATTGTTATTGATGCTCTTCTCTTATTTATATTGCTTTCCTCTATGACCAGAGTATATAGTTTCATTCATTGTGAGCCTGTTTTATGGGCTGAGTGTATGTTTGGTGGTTTTATTTAAGCCCAGTTTAGTACTATTAGATGTGTGAGCACTGATCAGACATGTTTTGAAGTCTTTTTGTTCACACTTGTTAACTGTTCAAACTGCTAAAAATTGGTTAACGATACCTGTCATCCTTTGTAGATATCACATTCACAGTATCCTTTCGAGACATTTAAGTTGACAGTAAAGTTTGAAGGAATGGGGACCTAAATGTGTGTGTGTGGTTGTGGGGGGTGGGGGTTTGGCGGTGTTGTTGTTGTTTTTTTTTTTTATGTGTTCAACCGTCACATAATTCACATGGGGACTTAAAGGGTCATGTATGACAGTATGTTCCTAAAATTTGCATGATATTTGTGAAAAATAAAAATTTCCCTACCAAGAAAGCAAATGAACAATCTCCAATATATATATTTGGCTTTAAGTTTGAATTATTCAAGTGTTACTCAAGCAAGTAATTTAATTTAATGTTCTAGAATTACCAAAAATTTTACATAAACAACAATTATTTACACATACCGCATGCGTTATATATTAATGTTCCGATACAGATTTCTTTCCCTTTCAACCTTTTCCTGTGTTTTTGTTTTGTTTCGTCTGGATGCACACATGTAGTCATGTGATCAAACTCTGTACAAAACCGCACAGTGGGATCTTTGTTTTTTGTTTTTTTTTGCTATGTTTTGTCTTTGTATAAATATCTTTTTGTTCACACAAACATATCACACGTTGGATTTAATACTCGGTTATTATTTATTACATAGGATATGGGGAATTCTATATGGCAACAAAGATTTGAAGTGATTTCAGACAGATATCAACAACAAACAAAATGCACAATGTTCATATTAGAATATTACACACACACACGGATTGAGAAAGGGTTAGAAAATGACTTTTAAATCCTTTTCGTTCTGTTGCGCTCTTGAAATCCAATCAGTAAAAATTATATTCACAAATGGGAGGAATCCTCAGTTCATGGATATTAAAATATTTGAAAATGATCCTCGGAAAAGGTAAATAGGGTGAGAGCACTAAATGAACTTCTTGTAATTATGACCTTTTTTTTCGATTATTAAATATATATGTTGCCGTTAACCATAAAAAAAGATTATAACTTAAAATTCTGTTAATTGCCTATTGTAAAGCGAACAATCCTGCAAAGTTTTTTTTTTTTTTGAAATACAGGTAGCGACTACCAGGTATACAGTAATATATGTGTTTACAATTTTAGAAAACTAAAAAATACACCTCCCCCTCTTTTAACATATACGAACTAAGCCTTTTCAACATTTAAGCCACATTTTTGTTTCTGCTTTGATATCCCGAGCCAGCAACCATGAAGGTTTCCAATGTCAGCAGAAAATATATACATTTCGTTGCTTCCACACACCCCAATGAACAACCATAATTCGAGTCATCCAGACCCGTTTCGGCTCCTTAACCACTCCCTTGTACTGACCTCAAGATGATTCCCACAACCTATCTAGCGATGAATCTAACTGCACCAATAACCCTGCAAAGTTTCTTGACAATATTATCTAACATGAAAAAAAACATCATAAAGATTTCATCTGCTGCTTATTACCTTTCCTAATTCCATTAAAATTAATGAGTCCAATGTAAGTAATTTACAGAAGAGATGAATGAAGATAGAAAAAAAAAAAGATTAAGGGAACAAATATCACAAATAGGTTTCTTAAATCTTTTAATTCACTTCTTTCAGAAAAATAAAATGAAAAACTGTTGCTTTTCTCTTTTAAAATGCAAATCTGACTGGTGGACTGTCTTTCTAATTACCATTTCCTATAAATAGAAATTTAGAATTCATACATAGATGCAGACATCAGAATCCCTTTCAACAATTAATGCATTGATGTATTTTTTTTTTTCTTGCTT
Organism: Carex cristatella; assembly: GCA_024447775.1. Taxonomy (NCBI): domain Eukaryota; kingdom Viridiplantae; phylum Streptophyta; class Magnoliopsida; order Poales; family Cyperaceae; genus Carex; species Carex cristatella. The sequence continues at coordinate 1,935,947 of JAJHPF010000016.1, forward strand.
GCTCTTGCAAAGTGTGAACCTATAATATATTTGTAGGCATATCATAACAAAACAACTGGAAAATTACCAAGCTACTATTGTCAGAATTAATAAAATAATACGAGATGGGCTATGGTGTTTTGAGAAGTAAATTCTATGTTTTACTTTGTGAGCATATTTTGTGATTTAAAGTTCAAACAATAGATATTATAATATGTCCGGAGATATAGGTACAAAATTACTATTTTTTTCGTAACTTTTTAGAAAACAATGATTTTCTATCTATCTATAGAAGTAGTAAAAACTTCCAAAAATTATAAATTTTGGTCTTCAAACACATTGTACAATATGGAGATCATGTTGAATGGTTTGGACCAATTATTTAGAACTTGAAATCGCAATATATGAGCAGAAAGTAAAATAAGAGGTTTACTTCTCAAAACACCGCAGCTCATCTCAAATAATACATAGTTATCGCATAAAATTATCTTAGAAAATTATTGTTCAAATTACAACAATAAATTTGTTTTAGAAGTATTTTTTTTTTTCATCAAACTTGGTTCGATTTAAAAAGACATTTATTTTTCTATCAAATAATTTTAAATTTTTAGCGGTAGAGCTTTAATGCCATTTGCTCGGAGTCGAACTTGATTGATCGATGGATTTAATTATATTCAAGTATTCATAGAAATTTACTTGATTTTATTTAAATAATTTTAAATTATGAAATTACTTTTGTTACTTTAAGCCCTTATGTTAGTCATATATAACTAATGGAAGGTATTTTAACAATATTTTCTTAGATCAAGTATGGCTTATAATTTATGGTGAAATACAGTTTTTACTTTGATGATGAAATGGTCTTGAATTCTTATTCTGACTCTGCAAACATATATATATTTTTTTGGTTTCAACCTGTATATATTAATATAACAAGAGATCCGAAAATGCTAAAATATTATATTTGTTTTGTTGTTTTTATTAGATTTTGGCAAAGTTTTAAATAACGTTTATCGCGTCATAGCATAATGGCTGAAAAAACAGTGCCATGCTAAAATAGCGCCGCTATAGCACCGATAGCGTCATAGCTTTTATGGTTCAAAAACGCTATAGTGCCGTTATAGCGAGCTATTTAGAAAATTAGAACCTTGGATTTTGGAGTAGATATTTTTATTTAGTGCATTTGTTGGAAATGCTTGGATTGGAACCTAGTCACTTTCCTGTGTATGTACAGTAGTTTAATTCTGCCATGCACATCTTCCTATTTCTCCACATGACTTTTGTAACTAACATTAACGTACATTCAAATATTCAATTATGATTTCCTTTTGTTTACACCTGAGTCCTCCATTTTCTTACAAAGCCCATAAAAAAATTTGGTTAACCAAAAACTTAAAAAAAATGATTTAATATTTTATAGCAGAGGAGCTATTTTTGTTTAAAGGTGGTTAATTAACTAATAATTACAGTATGTTTATCATGCAATAAATTGACCGTGACTTCGCCATAATTTATTATTTTCATGTATTTAAATAAATAGTAACTAAATACTGAGCCTGGAAACAGAGTTTAAATTATTTCTTGTTTTCATAAGCTGCTACCAAATACATTACCGTACAGGTACTTGTAACAGATATATAGATCCAACAAATGAGAAATTTTTTTATGTGGAAATTAATAAAAAGAAAGAAAAGAAATAGAAAGAGTACAGAATTCCGATCCAAACCAATTTTTTTCATTTTATTTTCTCTAGTAAAATATAAAAAGATTTTATAAAAATAGGTAGAGTATCTTAAAATTTAGATATAATAGAAACACTCCATCTACTTTTTAAGTTTTTTTTTTTATTTAGCTAGAGATCAAATAGAAGAATTCCCTCCATCTAAATTTGAACTTTTTTTTTTTACCGATCCAATTTTTTTTTAGAATCGATAGAAATCCTACTGATATTTTTACTAATGAAAAATCTAATACACTCTTTCTCTCACTTTTTTTTATTAATTTCAACATATAAAAATTTTCCCCAACAAATCACCTAGTACAAACGTATGATTACTAGGACTTGTAATAATTAAGTTCAACTTTTTTCTCCTTTTCTTAACGGGTTTTAGAGGGAATTCGGAATCTCCCTGGTAACGTAAAAGATAACTTTTTAGAATTAATGAATTCGGACTGTTTTTTTTTATTTTGCACGAATCTCAAAGCACAAATAGCACTCGCCGTCCCCCCTGCCCGCGCCATCCCAAATATGAACCGGCTGAAAATAAATCTCAAACCGTAAAGTGAAAGAAATCTTTTGCACATATACTCGTTCTGTTAGAGATAGCATCAAAATCATCAATTTAGTACATATTAAATACAAGTATCGATGCTTGGGAGAATAATTGGAAGCATGAAGAACCCGGCATTTTTTTCCATAATCAAAAAATTAAATAATATAATATTAATAATTAAATTTTGAAAAAAATTTCAATCATAACCCAGACCGCCCCCCCCATTGGGCGGTCTGCCCTACCCAACAACCCGCCCCGCCATTGGGCGGTTTTCCATGCCCATCAGACCGCCCCCCCACCCGACGGTCTGAATTTTTTTTTTTCCTATAAAAACCCCTCTTTCCTCCCCCCACCCACATCAAACCCTAGCCGTCCCTCTCCCCTCCTCCGCCGTTTTTTGTGTCGAAACCGCCGGAAACTCTTGTTTTGTCATCCTGAACACGATATTTCGCACCTTCGTTGCATTTTCGACCCCTCTCCGCTTCCGTTTTCAGGTACGAAATTTTTTGCGAATTTTTATAAATTGTTTCGAATCGTTAGAAATTGTTGATTGGAATTGTTATAAATATTAGAATTGTTAGAATTGTTTGATTGGGTTTGAATTGTTAGATATTATTTGATTGAAATGGTTAGAAATTGTTTGATTGGAATTGTTATAAATTGTTGATTGGAATTATTATTATTGTAATTATTATAATAGTAATTATTCTTATTATTATCATTATTATTTTTATAATTATTATTCTTCTTATTTTAATTATTATAATAGTAATTATTATTATTATTATTATTATTATTAGTAGTAGTAGTAGTATTATTATTCTTATTCTTATTATTATTATTAATATTATCATTATTATTTTTATAATTATTATTCTTCTTGTTTTAATTATTATAATAGTAATTATTATTATTATTTTTTAATTATTATTCTTCTTATTTTAATTATTATAATAGTAATAATAATAATTATTATTATTATTTTTATTTTTTTATTTTTTTTAATTATTATTCTTCTTATTTTAATATTTATAATAGTAATTATTATTATTATTATTATGAAATGCAGGATGACTAGATCTAGACGATCACGAGATACATCAGACATCGCCGAGAGTTCGCATTCTCACGCCGATCCGAGTGGGAGCACAGAGACCATGCATGCGGAGGGTGTTGCTGCAGATACATTCAGTCCCCTCCTATGGCTCCCCCACAAACGTCACCGTGTCTCACTTGCATCGGTAGAGGTACGTTCAGTAATTCGAAGAAAATGAAAACATTGTGTTTCAAAACACATATAGTTATTCATCTAAAACATTATTAAATTCAGGATGAGACCATGTTGACGGTGCGGCACCGCACGCTCGAGGTACCGTACGTGGCACATCCACTGATGGATCGATACCTGATGAATCTCGGGTTGTACCAGCTAGGCACATTGGAACAACCAAGGAGAATTGACCAGGCACTTATGTGCGGACTCGTGGAGAGATGGAGGCCTGAGACGCATTCATTCCATCTTCCCGTGGAGGAGATGACAGTGACCCTACAGGATGTCAGTGCCTTATGTGGTCTTAGGGCTCCAGTTATTGCATTAGTCTTAGGGCTCTCCGGCAGTATGCCGCTGAGATTGCCATCACCCCCCAGACGGCTGACCCGGAGCGCGTCAAGAGGTAAGATCAAAATGAATTAGATTAAAATTATTACTTAAAAATACACAGTTTTTTACGTTTTCTTGAAACTGTAGGTACGTTAGAGCATTCGTGCTTGACTTATGTGGTAGCACGATGTTCGTTGATTCCAGCAGTTGGAGGAACTCAATAAATCGTCGCGATGGAACTGGGGTGGAGTCGTGCTTGCCACCCTGTACAAAGGACTGTGTCACGCATGTCTGGTAAGTTTCCATCAATTAATGTGCTTTACGATTGTTTTTTATTTGATAATAATGAATACACATATAAAATTTCGGAGAGACGACCCAAAGAATTCAACGGGCCACTCATGCTACTCCAGCAGTGGTCCTGGTCGCACTTACCGGTCTGCCGACCCATTATTCTTCCACATGTGAGGTGGCACACGGGTGACGACATCGACAGATACCCACCATATGCTATCATATGGGGTGCTTACCAGCGCTACGAGAATACACCGAGGGGAGGGACGGCGGGTATCTCGTACGTCCGAAACCAGCTCCAGCTATTGCACGAAGCTAACGTCGAGTGGTTCCCGTATCAGGCGTGGTACCGGTCTCGCATTTTTTGTCAGCTGACGATGGTGCAGAGGGATCTCGGTTTGTACCGGGGTCCACTCGTTTGTTACTGGATAGTTGAGTATCACTATCCTGATCAGGTGCCTCGTCAGTTCGGCTTCGATGCCTTTATTCAGGATGACCCCATACTTGGTGAGGAGGACACAGAGAAGCTGCACAAGTAAGTATTAATACACACTCAATAATACTAAAAAACTATTGATATTATTTCACAAATTTTGTATAACTAACTTATAATGCAGGACTATCCACAAGAAGACTGAGGTGGATTGGCGCACCCACCATATGGGCTTGTACAGGATTGCCCGCAGGCCTCAGATCAATTTGGGAGCGGGACCCTGGACATTGAGGTATATGGTCTGGTACCAGCGGTGGTGCATGACTACCGTATACTTGCAAGGCGACTACGGTGATTCTCTTCGGCGGACAATGATGGGTGATTCGAGTAAGACCCATTTGCCATGGGACCCGATCAACACTCGAGCGGTAAGTAATAAAGATTATTTGTAATATTATTTTTTCTCCGTACAACTCATTTCCTAAATGTTATTTACAGGTACTGACGGCAATTCGAGGAGTTGCACACAGCTTGGTGTGCATGGCGAGAATTGGTTTCCGGGCGTTTGAGTGTACTATGCTGCATCACACTGCTCCGATCGTCGAGGATTCCCATTTTGATGGGCGCCTCATTGGCATGTTGCACGACGCTGGCGAGAACATCAACCGGCATGAGATCAAGATTGACTCACCAGTTATGAACCAGCCCAACCAATCCCCGCCTCTCGTACGCGACAAAGACCTACCACCACCTCCTGCAAGTATTATAAGTTAATTTTTTTCATTCACGTCAATTTTGTTCTGAAATGTGTTCTTAAGATGTTCCACTCAAATATTGCAAAAGATAACCCGAATTGGGCGTTTCACGATTGGGTGCTGGACACCAAGAGATGACACGCCTACTACAATCAATATGGAGTCCAGTGCAATATGACGAGGTCAGTTGGATCGTGTTTGTATAATTAAATTTTTGTTATTTTGTATAAAGAAAACTAACATTATCTAACTGCAGGATGGTCACCCTACATGGAGTGCCGAGCCCACTTTCAGTCCGGCAGACTTTGGTCTCACCGACACTGGGGTAGAGGACGACCATAAGGCTAGTGGCAGTGGGGCACAACAGGCTACCCAGTTTGATCCATGGGCGGATGCTGCGTTTGGGACACAGCTACCGGGCACGTATACACAGGACTGGGACGAGCCCACACTATCGATGCCACCCCCCAGGCAGCACGACCACGAGGCTAGTGGCAGTGGAGCACAGCAGGCGACCCAGTTTGATCCATGGCCGGATGCTGTGTTTGGGACACAGCCACCGAGCACGTATACACAGGACGACATGCATCTTGATTATTCTGATGACGAGGATCCTCCAGAGCCCTCTGAGCCTCCACAGCCTCAGAGACGTGTCCAGCCGCGGAGGGCGTGCGGGCCGCCTTCCAAATTGCCATTGTCCGGTCGTCGTCCTCGTTGCTAGTTTTTTATATTTCATATTGTAGCCCTTGACATTAGTATATTTATATTTTTCTTTCTATAATTTATGTTGATCAGACGTTATTTGGTTATTTTATTTACTTATGTTTTCGTTTCTATATTTTATGTTGACGAGACGTTATTTGGTTATTTTGTTCACAAGGAAATTACAAGGAAATACAATCATATAATCACAGCGAAATACATAAAATACAATATAAATTACAAGCAAATACATTATAAAATACAAAAATACAAAAAAAAAAAGTAGACCGCCCCCCGGGGGGGCGGTCTGATGACCAGGGAAGACCGCCCAATGGGGGGGCGGGTTGGTGGGTAAGGCAGACCGCCCAATGGGGAGGCTGTTTGGTTATGATTGAAATTTTTTTCAAAATTTGGTTATTAATATTATATTTTTTAATTTTTTAGTTATAGAAAAAAATGCCGGATGAAGAACCATTTCTTCAATTAACTCGTATAAGAAGTGGTACATATATATATATATATATATATAATGTACCAAAATAAATATATAAAGAGGAGGGATCAAGTTACACCTTTTTTTTTGATACATTTTGACACTTATTATTTTCAAAGTCCAAATAGTCGATCCAAACCGTTCAACATGATTAATATACTAAAATGTGCTTGGAGATCAAATTTTACATTTTTTTGAATTTTTTTACTATTTATTAAGATGGTTACAAAATCGTTGTTTTCGGACCATTGAAAAACAACGATTTTGTAACCATCTTAATAAATAGTAAAAAAATTCAAAAAAAATGTAAAATTTGATCTCCAAGCACATTTTAGTATATCAATCATGTTGAACGGTTTGAATCGACTATTTGAATTTTGAAATTACAAAATTAAACTATAAAAAAAAACAATATCATAATGTATCAAAAAAAAAAGGGTGTAATTGGATGCCTCCTCATATATAAAATGTCATACTAATTGAGCTTGCGTAGAACTCGATCTCTGTTCGAACTCAATATAATCGTATCAATGTTAGATTCGGATTGGCTTTTAAACTTAACTTGTTTATTGTACTCAGACAATCTAACAAAATTTATCTCATAATTCCATCTCTCCCAAAAATTTGTTTCTGTCTTTGGTCTAATAATAAAGACACATGTCTCTCATTTGAAAGATTATGAGTTAAAAACTCACAGAGTGGAGAAATTTTCTGTATTAATACATAGGGATTTGAAATATATTGATTGGTTTGACGCTAACCCATATTTCAAAAAAAGTAATTCCATTCCTCACAAGTATCAATCATCCCTTTTAGATCTTGCCAATATTGAGCTGAGTCCTGAATAAATCACTTTTTTTTTTAATGGAGATTCAATGTCCGGGTTTTAAGTACAATAACAGTTGCTATACCATGTAGATCATAGCAATTAGGGCTGTAAATGAGTTTGCTTGGGTTGAGTCGGGCCTTAGCTCAGTTTGTTAATTCTGAACCGAGCTGTTAGCGAGCCAGCTCGTTAACAGATCGCGAGCTAAAATCTCAGCTCAAACTCGTGACGAGCCAGCTCATGAGCTACAAGCTGGCTCACTGGGTTTGGTTGGACCTTGTTTTAAGAAGAAAATAAATTTTACAAACATTTTTAGACCGAGCTGGATTGAACTTGACAGTATAAAATACACACAAATTCATATAAATTCACAAATTGATGCCTAGCCGAGTTGGCGAGCGAGCTAGGCCCCAGCTCAAACTCGTTAATTTTGGCCCGAGCTGTTAGCGAGCCAGCTCGTTAACAGCTCGGTCCACTATCGAATGAGCTGTTACTGATCGAGCCAGATGTGAGTCACGAGTGAACCACGAGACACGAGCTACGAGCTTTAATTAATGTAAATATTGGGAATAATTTTGCACACTTTTCTCGAGATATTTGTGGTATTTTTCATCAACAGTACTTTGCCTTGAACAAATATGTCTCATGACTAGGGGTACTGCAAACGGATATCTGTATCCCTATTCAATTTTTTGCAAATTCAGATATTTTGTGGATATAGATATAACTAATTTATGCAGACACAGATACATATATAATTTTAATTTTAGAAAATTTTAATTTTAGAATGAAATACAGATACAGATAATTATTTGTATCCGTATATTTTAAATTTTCAAATATCCGTTTATCCAGCAGAATTCACACCCAATTTCTTCTCTCAATCCCAATTTCCGCTCCCATTGCTTCCACTTCTTCTTCGGTGTTTGTGAATCCACCGAATAGATTAAAAATCATCAGAGTTGCTCTTGCAAATCACCAATAACGAAATTGGTGAAATTATCTGTATTCGCCGATTGGCAAAGTTGCTTTTGCTAAGTTACAGTGATTTGACTTTAGCAGTTTGAATTTTGTGTTTGCTTCTGATTGCATTAATTTGAGATGGTTCTAGTATTCTAGACCAAGTATGGTACAAGAACCAACAAGATTTTTTTTTTTCATTTTATACTCGTTATTTTTTTAAGTACTTAATTGTAAATCTAATTTGAATAAGACTAGCATGCTACTTGTAGTATAATCAGATGTCGTACTATCTCTTTAAAAACCTATTGAATATGTTTCAATAGCTAATCTAAACTGTTAAAATCAACCTACTACATAAGTGATGTATTTACATGTTAAAATTATAATGTTTTAAATTCATTTGGTATAAAGTCAAGCGGTCAAAAAATATAAATTATAAATTCATTTTTCATTATTTTTTTGACCGCTTGACTTTATACTAAATGAATGTAAAAATTGGTAAATTTTATATACAAATACATCACTTGTGAAGTAGATCACTTTCAACAGTTTAGATTTATCGTTTGAAGCTTACTCAATAGGTTTTTGAGGGAGTAGTACGATATGTCACTATGCTATAGGTAACATGCTATACAGCCTTTTACATCTAATTTTATTATTTTAAAAAATTAATTGAGCATATAGTTTCAAGGCCTTCATATTCTAATCTAGTCAACTTCAATATATAGATTGTTCTTTGTAAAAAAAAATTATACAAATTCATATTTAACATTCAAATTATATCTACATTCGTATTTGTATCCATGTAATATCTTATCTGTATCCGAAAAAATAAATACAGATATGAATATGATTTTACCACTATCCGATCCCGTTTGCACCCCAGTCATGACATTTTCGATTTTATTTAGAATAATTTGTGGGACATGACATGATACATATATAGAATTAAATGCAGAGGAATATGGGTAATAACACTATTAAAAGTACCAAGTTGCCCTTAAAATAGCATTTTACTTTTCTGGCAGTTTACCAGCCTGATCACAAAGTTTCTATGCCAGCTTTTTTCTTCTTCTGGAATTTACTCAAATTAATATTTTTATTTATACAAATTGAAGATATCCTCATGTAGTCATGTTGACTTTGAAACTAGATAACTTAATCACAAGAACAAAGGATTAACATCTAATTAGAGGCAATTTATATGGAACAATCATGCTAAGGAATGCGAGTATATGTATAGTTGACTAGATTAATTACTTAATTGCATACAAATTAAAGAAGAAATAAGAATATATATACTTTAAACATGTCAGACTTTGTATCCGTTTAATTTTTTAATACTTAGTCAATAAAAGAATATATGCTGTGAATAAAGTGGAGTTGACAAGGTACAATACTTAACTAGAACCGCAAAACAATACATCATGCTAAGATAAGATAGATGCACGTCTGATATTGACATTAATTGAAGCAGTTCAACATGCTTACATTGGGTTAAAAACTACATCAACTTAATTATATTTAAATTGTTGTATCTTTTGTCCATTCATTCTAAAGTTTAAATCGATTCTATTTTGTCTTATAACATTAACAAAATAATGTTATATTGAAATATATATGTGGTTAAAAAAAAGTAGTATCATTGTAATAGAGAGCCTGACTGTGTAGGGGTGAAAACGGTATGGATAATACAATTCGTATTCGAAATTTAGATGCTTAGATGTGGATATTCGATATTCAAATATCCGCGTGGATAAAGATACTGATATATATGGTTTTACGTTTCAATTATCCGTATTTGAATAATAGATGTATACCATATATTTTAATATATATTATGAAAAATTTATGTTATTCACCATTAAAATTATATAAATATTATGAACTTTAATATTTTTTATATTATTTTAATAAATATCCGATCTGATCCGGATTCGTATCCGTCTGATATGTCTGATATCCGCCCCGTATCCGTATCCGAAAAATTAAAAAAGAGATATGGATATGGTTTTACTGTTAGTGTAATAATCTAGAGGTCAATCAATATGATAATTGTATCATATATATTTTGTTCATGAATTGAGTGATTAATAAACTGTCATTTTGTTGCCTTAAGTATTATTGAATTTATGAATCATTCCTTTATTTGACTAGAGTCAATAACTGGAATTGTGAAACTTCATAATATAGATGATATATACTCTTAAAAGTCTCTAACCAAGGTAATTAGCAGGAACACTAATTTACCGTTACAAGATTAGTATGTGGATGAAAAGATGGTCAAGTTTTACAGACCACTGACAAGAGATGTCATTTTAATCACATAGATACATGTTCCAGGAACATGGTATTTGACAGACCCCGTGAAATATTAAATGGAATTGTGTACATGTCATTAATATTTTCATTCAGTGTTAAGTTCTAAAGTATGAGGTATTCATCTTTCTTACTAAGAAATGTATATGTGTGATTGTTGTCTAACGCTGTCGATAAAACGCAGTTATAACGGTAGCTTTTCGGTATACATAGCTTAGCTGAGGTAGTGATGGTTTACCAAAAGTACTATTGTCCCTCGTATCTCTATACGAGTTACAGTATCACTGAGCCCCTTGATACAGTAAGATTATCTTGCTAGCAGTATAATTACAAGAGTAATTATATTTGATAATCTGCTCAAGATCAAGAAAAGATTAAGTTTGCAAGGATGACACAAATTTTGATGGTTTTAATATTTTTAAACCGCCATAAATTTTGATGGTTTTGAACTTTGATGGTTTTTTGATAACCATATAACTTTGATAGTTTTTCTATTCAATTTAATGGTTTTCAAAATCATGAACCGCCATATGAATGGCATAATTGTAAATATGTCAAACTTTAGGGATATTCCGGTAATTGGCCAACTTGCTTGATTTTTCTATAAGTAGAGGGGCAGGGCTAAAGAAAAATTTGTCAATTCACTTGTATCGTATCTGATCTGACTGATCGAATTGATAAGTCTATTTTGTCCTTTTCTCGGTTATGGTTATTTACGAGACTCGAAAATAATATATTTGTGAAAGTTGCGGTATTTCTATTTGAATAACTGCGGGTCGTAAATATACTTAGTTTGTCCTTTTCTCGGTTTCGTGTTTTTGCATAATCTCGCAGTTTACGGTATTTCTGACAAAAGAAATAAACCCCTGTCTGGTTAGTCCTGGTGGATAACTGATAGAGGTATCAGACGTCTGATACTCTGAAGTAAGACGTTCGTTAGATTCGATCTTCTCGGTTTGCTGCATTCCAATTAGAATTTGGAAACGATGTATAAATATGTTATATTAATCTATTTAATTTGTAAATAGATTAAAGTTTTAGAAATCAATCATGGAGTAGATCTGTAAAAGAATTAAATTTGGTTTGATGCCAAAGGAATAACTGAAGGTGGACCGCCTTGGAAAGTTTCCTGACATACCTCATTTAATTCTTGGCTTAAGTTAGAAGTAAAATTTTTGTTTTACGTTCTTTTCGTATCTTAAGCAAATAAATGAGTTTGAACAGTTAAAATCTCAACAAATTAAATCAAAAGTTTTGAACTGCTGAAACCCAACATTTACCACTATCCGCTCCGTTTTTACCCCTATGACTATGACATCATTGTTATTTCAGTGGTGGTGACACTAACTTTAAAATCCATCAAATATGTTTCAAAAACTGATCTAAACTGGTCAAACCGATCTACATTACGAGTGATGCATTTATGCAAAATTTCTAAAATTTCAAATCTATTTCGTACGAAACCAAATGGAACAAAAAAAGATTTTAAAATTAATTTTAATGCATTCATTTTTCATCATATTTTGACCGCGTCATTTCATACTAAATGAATTTGAAGATTTATAATTTTTGCATGCAATAATGTCACCAATAACGTCATTTCATCATATTTTTCCATCGTATAACACCAATAATGTCACCAATGTCATAGTATAAATGTATAATTATAAAGTAAAATTAAGTTTGTAAAGGAAAGTGAAGGGGATAATAGAGATGAATTATTAAGCTCACTCGTTAGCCGCCTTAGATTACCATTCAAAATGGAAAAAGGTATTTCACTCGTATATTGACTCTATTACTTGTTTTTACAAACTATCGCTATCGCTATGACACTTGTGATACCAAATTACCAAGTCCATAACTTAGAGCTCAACAGAGACAAATATAATTGGATTGGACCCACACGAAAAGCAACACGGTATCCATTTTTTGAAATTTAATATAACGCACGGTATATATAGCTAGGCTCGCTCCTTCATGCCACAAAACCACAAACAATTAAAGCTCAGAGATTCCTTCATTAATTAATTAAGGAGATAGAGGAGAGAGAGAGAGAGAGAGTGTGTGTGTGTGTGTGTGAAGAATAAATAGATCAAGAAATGAAGAGCAGTGTTAATGGAGGAAGGAAAATGGAGAGAAAAGAGAAAGAGAGAGAGAGAAGGATGCAAATGAAGGAGCTTTGCTTCAAGCTCTCTTCTCTCATCCCCAATTCAACCAAACAACAACAACACCAAGTAATTAATTAGTTTCTCATTCCATGTTTTCTTTCTTAATCAAGTTAGTTTCTTTTGCACCAATTTAATTAATTGTTATGTTAATTTTTTTTATTACTGTTTTTATTGATATATTTAGGAGGACATTATGACTCAACAAGCTAACTTGGACGAGGCGACGGCGTACATTTCAGAACTAAAACAAAGAGTAGAGAAGCTAAGGGAAATTATAAGAGATTCGAAATCAACCGGGAGAGGAACAAAAAGATACACTTGTAGCAAGACAGTAACGCCGGTAATTCAGGTGCGATCTGAAGACACCAACTTAGAAGTGAATTTAGTTAGCGGCGTATGCAATCAATTCGAGCTGCACCGGGTCATCGCCATTTTGGAAGAAGAAGGTGCAGATGTTAAAAATGCCAATATTTCACTTGTGCAAGGGGATAAACTGTTCTACACTATTCATTCTCAGGTAAAACAATTATTCCATATATATATATGAATATTTTTATTTCATTACCATTGGATTTCAAGTAATTAAAAAAAGAAGTATCATTAATTGCCCATTTTATGAAATTAATTTTTGCAGGCATTTAGTTCTAGAATTGGTTTGGAGGCTTCAAGGGTGTTGGAAAGACTGCAAGATTTGGTTTCATGATTATTTGTTATCAGTTGAGATAGATACTTGATATGTGTGTATATTACATTTGATTTCAATATAACTAAAAAAAAGGTACATTTTTGAATTTTGCTCAAATTTTATGATGTGTTATTATAGATAATGTAAAGTTTCAAATTAACTCAAAAGGAAATAGAAAAAAAAATAATAATCTCAAAAAAGTGTCAATTACTTTCTGGTGTATATCATTTGAGCACTCTTTTTACAAAATATTCTCTTGAAATTAATTTAATGCCTCTTGCCCCGCTAAATTAGGTGTAATAAAAAATTTACATGAATAAACAAAAGTGAGCATTGTTTTGCATTAAAAAAAAAAAAAAAAAGTGATATCGATCCTTTCATACATAAAAAACAAAAAGAAGTGTCTCTAGTGCGGAATGCGGATATGCTTTTTTGGAAAGCAGGGAATGGATCGATGTCACTAAAAAAACCTTCTTTTTTTTTTAACAAAATAAATAAATTTTGAAAAGTGTGTTTTGGATTTATTTGAGCATGCCAATTGTAAATTGATCAACCAAAGATACTATAAAGCTGCGTAGTGCGTCTTTGAGCGTGGATGTTGGATGGACGACGATATATATATATATAACAGAGAGAGAAAGCATATAACTGTATTAATCAGACTGGACAATTGGATTAACGATTTTCAAAGTAACAGCTTAAAAAATATAAAATTTGATTTTAAAACACATTTTAATATAGATATCACATTTAACAGTTTGAATCGACTTTCTGAACTTTAAAAATTGAAATACATGGGACCTCAAAAACAATCGATTTAATATTAGCCACTCTCTTTATATATATATATATATATATATATATGTTATTAAATCGCCACATAGAAAACGTGTGTGAAACTGGAGATGGACATCAGACCGTTGCTTTCTCTTTAATTTGTAAAATATTTATATTATTTCCATGACTGCGAAATGTAAAAATATTAGTGGGGGGCTGTGCTTATTAATCAATTGCTATGAGTTGTCAGCGAGTTGAAAACTTGAAAATAAATATAACCATCTAAGCATATAATATTGATAATCAATTGGCAAGTAATTAAATCGTCAAGTATATTATATTTCGGAGGATATTCTGCGATATTTTTTTATAGTTGGTGGTAAATGACATCAACAAATATATATATTTTTTTTATAGAAAAAAATGTATTTACAAATTTCTAGTTCACTACGGATGCTCCCATACTACCTAATACATATACATTGGAGTGTGTCTGTGTACACACACACACTCATGATGTACACACACACTTATGATGTTTGAATTCTGTATCTGAAATTCTAGATGCTCGTTAAGTCGTCATCCGCTTCTCTATCTTTAGTGTTGTATCACTAAGTAAACGATGCACCACTTTTTGTTTATCAAAGAAGAGTTTTTATTTCTCTCTCTTCACAGTGCTCATGAGGTTCCGCCATCCATATCACATTTCAAAACTTAGTGAATTTAAACACATGAAATATTGGTAGAATATTGGTTGTTCGTGTATCTTCTTCATACAGATTTCAATTTTGATCATCTGGAATGCCATAAAAAAAATTTTACGTAAAATATTGGTATAATGTACAGTATTAATTGTTTCAAATCTCTGAATTTCTAATTGAAACAAAAAATAACAAAAGATTGGTTCAAATATCTCCACTGCCTCCATCATGCATTCAGTTTTGATTTTTAATAACAAATATTCCAACAATAAGTTGAAAAATTACCGTCCAAAAGTTACTCATATTGGTGTATTTTTACAAGCTCTAAGTATCTATAAAAATAATTCAAAATTTCATAATCTTTACATGCGTATGGAAAGGATCCGTATAAATATTATTTTGATATTTAAAATTTAAATTTGTAATGTTTAAAAAAAAAACATATAATGACAAAAAAAATATGAAAAACATTTAAAACCTACACAAATAACAACATGCATGTACACCAAAATTGTAGCTGAAGAGTTGTAAATTTGCGGAACTTGGACACGTGATGTGTCTAGACAATATACAATAATTGAGTCTTCATTAAAATGAAGAAGTATATATAGAGGCTGGACTGATTAAATAAATATGTTAGTTGATGAGCTACACTTTGACATGAATTAAATTAAGCGAAAAGTTCAAATTTACTGTTTGTTATTCAATCATTTGTTTATTAGATGAAGAAAAAGGTTGTGCCACGGTGAGGGGCTCATTAAATACGCACATGTTTGATATTCATTCATTCATCATTGGATTATTTGTGGAGGAAACATGAAAACATGGTAAGATGTTGAAATAAATTTCGCCTCCAAAGTTATGTATTATTTGTAGAGGAGTCCCCGCACTCATATGTTCCCGCACTGTCACCGCACATAACTTTTATAACTGATCTATGAGACCGTCTCCGTACAATTTTCTTATATAATCAGTATCGTCTCCCCACACTTTCTAAAGTATTAATACCTATGAATGAAAGTATTTATATTTATGCATGGAATAATTGTCTCCCCAACCAAATCTCCCAAACTGTCCCCGCACCATAAATATATGTAGGGGACCACTCAAACTAAATGGGGAGATCAGGGGGACCATACACGTTTCTAAAAATATCAATATTGCCATAGCTATATGAAGGACCGCAATACTTAATTTTTTTTTACATATAGCATTGAATGACATCTAAAAGTATTAATATCAAGTATTGAAAGTATTTATACCTATGCACTAAAGTATTTATATTTATATACATTGTGCAAAATTTAATCTTTAGGTGTTTGATCATTTCAAGTTACACATCAAAGTATTAATATATTATTTTGCAACTATTAATACCTATACACTGAAGTATTTATACTTATGAGGTCAACTATTTTTGTTATAGGAACGCTGATGCGAGAATACGAGGTCCTCGCTAAGGTTGATGTGGGACCATTGGGGGATTGAAAAAAAAAGATATCATCATATCAAGTTACGTATGCAAGTATTAATATCTTAATTTGCAAGTATTAATCTATTATTTTTCAAGTATATATACCTATGAAGGTTGAGTATGGACAAGTGTAGAAACTAGAAAAGGAGACCATAGTACAAACTTTCTCTACTTTAACTGCAAGAACAGAGGGGGAATTGGAGTGCAAGAATAAATATAATTATTCTAAAAAATATTATGACATTTTAACTTTATTTTTATTAGTTTCAAGAGTTTGTAAAACTACATTGATATAGAGTCAGTCAAATTCGGTCACCTCTTCTATTCTATCTTCTAATGTACTCTCTTCTGGAGCACATCATGAATAAAATTCAACCAAAAGAATCAAACAAGCATTACTCCAACCAGGCAAAAAATATCTGTGATTGTATACAATATTTCTCTTAGCTTCCTTTCATGTCCTCTAGCTGGATACATAATTTGTGTAGGTTGCACTTGATACAAATGCTTTAAATTATGCCAACTCTTCATTTATATTTTTCTAAGGAAAGAGATTGGTGAGGCCCACAATATCACATCAACATTTTTTATTTTTTCTAAATTAATAGGTGCATCTGTTAGAATAAATTTTCAGAATATTTTGATAGTTATAAATTAATTCAAATACATCAAATTAAAATAGATTTATTATAAACGTATTATGTCTCATAGTGCAAGATGGAATCGCAATTAAGATAATCCGGAATTGTTGCTCTTTAAGAACACCATGGAAATAACTGACAATAACTCTACAATATCCAGCATCAAAATTTGATAATTGAGATAATGAAAAAGGTTTATTTGGGAGATTAAAAGAAAATATATTTTCTCTTCTCTTTTCGGATGGAAAGATGGGAGAACCAATCAGTTTTTTATTTTATTTCTGCTATATTTTATGTCCCATAATCTACGTACGTTATTATTTGAAAATTATCTTTTTAGAAAAAAAAAAATCAAAATGACTTTTATCGCAACACAAATTTTAATCCGTCATACTTACGATTTTGATGTGTAAAATAACTAAACATGTGGAGAAGAAAAGCGTATAGATAGAAATATCTATACTACATAACTACTCAGTCTGCAACCAAAGCAACAGAAAAAAAAACAAAAAAACAAAAAAAAGGAGTTTGTAGCCCCTCAAAAATTGACAAATTCGATCACTATCGCTGATGATGGTTAGACATGGCATGCATCATTAGACATGGCATGCATCTTTAATTTCCTTCGAGCTGAAAAAGAAAAGAAAAGGAGTGTGCTTGAAGTGCAGCAACACTAACTTCAAAGGAAAAAAGATCACCTGCTTCCAGTGAGACTAACATTTGGATTCAAACGGATTTATAAATTTAAATATTAGAAACTAATTTCTTGTCCCCTAAGTGGCAGAAAATTCGGTCCCAACTCCAAAAGAGAACTAATTTCTTGCCATTGAATTTCCATCTATATCCAGTCTTTTAGTCTACTCGATACTCTTGAAGCTTCCAATCCATTTCTAGGATTACGGACCTAAAAATATATAATAATTTTCTCAATATTATTTACCAAACAAATTAATAATGAAAAATGAATGTGGTAACTTGTAAAACTTTCATATTTTACTTTCTGAATTTAATAAATAAATTTGAAATATAAATATAATTATTCAAGAAAAGACTTGGAGGTGAAAAAAAATATAAATAAAATATAGATATACACAATCTTAATTAGAGGAAAAAATAATGTAAAAAAAGATTACCTTAGAGTGAATGGTGTAGACAACTTTATCAGAAATAGTAGAATGACTTGCATTTACAATATCAACCCCTTCTTCTTCAATAATTCTTATTACTTTGTGGAATGTAAGTTTCTCACAGCTGCTACTGTTTAGTATCAGTACCACCTCCAAATTACCATTCTGGTACCGGACTTCGATTATCGGTAGTATCAGAAATTTACTGTCGTTTTTATTGCTGCTATAACCGGTACCGGTACTGGTGATGTCATCGGTTCTTCCTTGCATTCTCCTCTCATGCTCCCTCCTTTCTTTCAATTTCTCAATTTTATTTCTCAAATTTATAATGTATGATGCAGCTTCCTCTAGGTTGTCTAATTGTGTCAATGCATCCTACAACAAATTAATCAATAAACTATTATTATTATTTCTAGTTGTTCGTAAATCTCTAGAACAAAGTCAACAGCTGGTATGGTTAATTACATCCTAGCCCTCCTAAACTTCTCATTTTGCAATAAATTTTGGAAAAAGGTTTCACCTTGGAAGAATGAGAGATGTGTTGAGGTTGTTTAGGGATGAGAGAGGAGAGCTTGAGGCAAAGGCTCTTCATTTGTATTCTCCTTTGCTTCTCTATTGTCTTCCTCTCCATTTTAGAGCTGCACCTCTCTCCTCCATTGCTGCTGCTGTTGCTTCCACTGCTCTTCATCTCCCACTCTTTCTCTCTGTATCTATCTATCTATCACCAACCAATTAACCAAGTTTAGGAACCATTTGTAGAGAATGGTATTATTTATATTCAGAGAGAAAGAGAGGAGGAAGAGTTGAGCCGTGTGGGCCCCATTTCATAATTTCTTGGTGCTGTATTAAAAATAAATAAATAGAGATTGAGTAGTTATTTGCCGAGTAGAGCTCACGTGATAGAGACATGTCAGACTTTACAAACAGATATATAAAAAAAATAGAAAAGAGAGGGAGAGGGAGAGAGAGAGAGACGATCATTGGATTATTTTAACTAAGTTAGGCGTAAATTGTCAAAAAAAAAATTTCTCTCTCTCTCTTTCCCCTCTATTCTCCATTCAAACACGTGTGTTATTCTTTTGTTTAGTTTTTTCTTTTCTTCCGCTGTACTCTGCTTTAAAAGATAACCGAATGAAATTAATATTCATAAAACTTATGAATAATCTCCATTGACTTTATTATTTTTTCTAAATATCTAATCTAATTAAATTAAATCATGAAGCTTTTACCTACCTCTTCTTCCCTCAACTCAACTTTTTTATATTACAAATGTATTAAATATTTGTATATAATCATAAAGACTCTATGTTATAGAAAGTACCGCATATCATGACACGGTTCATTCATGGATCTACTAAAGCTGTGCTCCAGAAACAATGGCGTAGAGGAAGGAGAAAGAAAGAGAAAGGAGGGATCAGCGTCAATTTCACTCTCGTTACATTCCGATTTGGAAGTGACGAATCTCACAACTTTTGTACAGTGAACTTCTTCTTTCTCCCATCTACTCCCCTCCGCTCCTCCGATTTTCTTTTTTTGGAGCAAGGAAACGACTCGGTCAGATCCGGAGTGGTGGCATTTCCCCTCTGCTTCCTTCTCTTCCCTTTAATGAGCGATATTTAATCTCTTCTGGAGCACAGCCTAAGAAACCGCATCAAAAGTGCGGTTTTTTTTTTTTGAGGAAATACCCGTAGGTGATAGTGCAGTTTCTTAATGTTGCACAATGTTGCACCAGTGACGACCACACAAAAAAAAAACCATTCCACTCCTTTTGTTAATACTAATATGAATTGATTATGAATTAATTGTGTTAAAGTATTGTTTTTTAAATTAAAAATTGTATAAAATAAAACTGTTAGAATGTGAAAAGTAAAAATGTAAAATTGCATAAATTGGTAAAATAGTGTAAAGTTAAAGTTTAAAACTGTTAGAACGTTAAAATGTTCCGGATGCAAATAATACGAAAATACATAATTGCCGAATTAAGTCATGAAATTTCAACTCAAATTTTTAGATTTCAGATGATTTTTTTTTTGTTTGAAAACGACAAATATGGGCAACTTCCGATCTTTCCACGAGCTTTTTAGAATTAGGTAATAAAAAAAAAAATCAAAATCTTCTATCAAAAGTTACGCATATTTAAAGTCCCAGTTTTCATTTGCATTTTTGTGAATTTCTTCGGTCTTGTCAACAAACTAATTTAAAGTCTGAATTTATTCATTTTGTTTTTTACGAATTTAATTTTTAAATTAAAATAGTACTGTTAGAATGTGAAAAATAAAAATGAATAGTACGAATTACTGAATTCTTTGATGGGTGAAATAATTATTTGATTGCATCAAGATTATTACTAAGTACATTAAAATATGTATAGGAATGTTTCAATTTCCATATGCACTAATTTTAGTACTAATTGTACAGTATGAGAGGTAATTGAATCTAAAAGAGCATCGGACCTACTCCAATCTCATGCATGGAACGGTAAAAAATCACATCAACAATATTTAATCCTTTTTCTAAAAATTAATAATTCGGTTCCCTCCCTCCGTTCAGACAAGTTTGACAATGACTTTAGGATTCCCACATCTTATCTTACCCCAGTATGATTTGCAATGGCACAGATCCTGTTTCATCTCGTGTGGCTATATGCCACCCACCCATATTTCACACTTTTATAGATTCATTGTTGTTCAACTTTTTTATTTAGTTTTAAAGTTTCACTATTACATCTCTCTATAATTTTTGGAATGAAACATTATGAATTATATTCTCAGCATATTATTTTTGGAATGAGACATTAGATACACAAATGGTTCGAAAGTTGTCATCTTAGAAAATCAAAATTTTCTTGAGTGCATGCATCAATCATTATCTGCGCTGCCCGAATTGTTTAAATTAAGCATGTGCGAGAATATTTAAAATATATAAAAAAAATCAAATTGACACGGCATCAAAACATGCAAAACAAGATTCTCCAAATTTTGTCATTGTCTGAAGTAAAACTTTTACGAATGTCCTTAGCAAATTTGCAACAACTTTGGGTTGCGTTTGGACGAGCAAAGAATAGCTACTATTTCAAATTAGTAATATTCTGAACTACTAATCTACGTTTGAATATGTTCAGATTAGCGAATAGTCACTATTTTTTGTTTGTCTTTTGTGAGATAGCTCACTATTCTACTAATTCAACAAAATATTAGAATAACTACTATCATCAAAATTAGAATAGCTACTATCCTCTCACTATTTTTAATTTATCCAAACGCACCCTTATAAAAGTATGGTTTCAAACTTCTTTCTCATTGTTTAGGACTAGGGATGTTACAATGTCAGTGATTGGATACTTAACAGAGCGATTGTTCTGAATTGAATCTAAAACTTAGTTAAAGGTAGCTAAGTATTCTTATAATTTAAAATTTTAATTTAATTGAATTTTATCTTATTTAAATTTTTTATATAGTCAAGTCACTCTCAATAAATAATAAATATTTAGTTGTAATTTAGTGATTAAAGCTTTATTGTGTAGTTCACAAAATTTGAGTTCAAATTCCACACACTACATTTTATATTCAGTCATCCCTGTCAAAATTTTCTAGTTATCCCGCTCTATGTGTGTTGGTCACGTGCCTTGACTATTCACGTGACATGACCATTCTTCGGAAATTAAAATTGGCACGATATGATAAGGATAGCCAAGGATAGACACTCCATCGGGCCACAGGTAGGCACATGAAACAATTAGTATTGGTCCTAAAAAAAATTAAAATCTAAGAATAGGTACTCGCCTATCCTGAACCTTCATGAATCGCCCCTGATCATGACCATTACATCTTAATATAATAGTGAATTTTGAATAGACTAACTTAAATTATGAATAAATAATTAAATATAACAAACGTAACCAGTCATGTGTCGTGATCATTCATTTTAATTTAATCACAATACAGTAAGTAAAAAACTAAATGAATCACGTCACAACACGTCACATGATCCAAATCATAACACGATTGATCATGGCATATCACGACACAACATGCTCAGTTGATAACTTGATATCTCTCTATTTTGTCTATATTTCGACACCAATTTATACTAAAACACGTGTTAGTTTGTAATAATCTAGAAGTCAATAATACGATAAATTATCAAAAAGCTTTGTTCATGAATTGAGTGATTAATAAACTGTCATTTTGTTCCTTGAGTATTATTGAATTTATGAATCATTTCGGGTTCATGACTTGAAATTGTAGAGCTTCATAATATAGATGATAAATACTCTTAAAAGGCTCTAACCGAGGTAATTAGCAGGAACACTAATTTATCGTTACAAGGTTAGAATGTGGATTAAAAGATGGTCAAGTTTTACAGACCATTGACATGAGATGTCATTTTAATCACATAGATACATGTTCTAGGAACATGGTATTTGACAGACCTCGAATGAAACATTAAATGGAACTGTGTACGTGTCATTAATGTTTTCATTCAGTGTTAAGTTCTAAAGTATGAGGTATTCATCTTTCCTACCTTGAGAGATGTGTATGTGTGATTGTTACCTAACGCTTTGTCGGTAAAACGCAGTCATAACGGTAGCTTTTCGGTATACATAGCTTAGCTGAGGTAGTGATGGTTTACCAAAAGTACTATTGTCCCTCGTATCTCTATACGAGTTACGGTATCACTGGGCCCCTTGATAGAGTAGGATTATCTGCATGCAATATAATTACAAGAGTAATTATATTTGATAATCTGCTCAAGATCGAGAAAAGATTATGTTTGCAAGGATGACACACACCTACCTTGAAACTGATCTGATACTGTGAGACATAAGAATTAACACGACTAAAATAGTTTACTGGATTGTGGTATTGTATAGTACAAGCATCATCTCGTGTAATTGGATGGTCATAGTGCGGATGTCGGATGCCTCCTATGATTATAGAAGTTAAAATGGTTTTAATTCTATTTACCAACATAACACAGATCCTATTGGGTCACACCGTATAGGAGCTAGTCGGAGAATCTTACTGATTAATTATAAATTGATTATAATTAATATTAAGATGATTATAATTAATTATACGTGATATAATTAAATTATAAATGTCATATAAGATGACAAGCAGAAACAACGGTTAATTTATAAGCGTACTCGATGCGTTGTATAAAATCGTACCGAAACTAGGACCTCGAGAAATATAATTGTTTAGAACAATTATATATGTTTGATTTAGATTTTAAATATTAATTATGGTTTTGAATATTGGCAAAATTAAAACCTTAATTAAATAAATTAAAAATCCAAATATATATATATGATATATATATTAATCAAATGGTATTCTCAAATGGTATTGTCAAATGGTATTCTCAAATGGTATTCTTAAATGGTATTCTCAAATGGTATTTGATTTTACCAAGGTATTTGATTTTACCATTTTACCAAACCACCATTAAGAATGGCATAATTGTAAATATGCCAAACTTTAAGGGTATTTTGGTAATCGGGCGAACCTCCTCATTTGCCTATAAATAGAGAGGTAGGGGTAGAGAGAAAATCACCAATTCACTCATATCTGATCTGATCAGTCTGATCGAATCGATAAATCTATTTTCTCTCTTTCTCGGTTACGGTTGTTTACGGGATTCAGAAATAATATATTTTTGCGAAAGTTGAGGTATTTCTATTGAATAACTGCGAGTCGTAAATATATTTATTTTGTCTTTTTCTCGGTGAATAGTGTTTTTGTAGAATTCCGCGGTTTACGGTATTTCTGGCAAAAGAAATAAACCGCTCTCTGGTTAGTCCTGGTGGATAACCAATAGAGGTATCAGACGTCTGATACTCCGAAGCGAGACGTTCCTCAGATTCGGTCTTCTCGGTCTGCTGCAATCCAATTGGAATTTGGATCAAGGTATAAATATGTTATATTAATCTATTTAATTTGTAGATAGATTAAAGTTTTAAAAATCAATTATGGAGTAGATCTGTAAAAGGATTAAATCGGGTTTTGATGCCAAAGAATACTGAAGGTGGATCCCCTTGGAAAGTATTCTTGACATACCTCGTTTAATCCTTGGCTTAATATAGAAGTAAAATTTTTGTTTTACGTTCTTTCCGCATATTAAGCTAATCAACGGTTTGGACGGCCCGTAACCCAACAACACGTGCCTAAAAGCCTAAAAGTGTGAACATTTTACTTAAATATCTGTAGAATGTGGTAGTGCTATGTTTTGTTCTTATTTTACAACATACCGATCTATACGGCCCGTACAAGGCAAATTCAGAAAAACAGGCTGGAATTGGCAACAAGCGCCAGCTGTGCAAACCGAATAGGAAGGCTTTAATTCGGAATTTTGGGCATTAAAGGGAAAATTCTAGATCTGAGAAGACATCTCTGGTACTTGGGAGACAAGGCTTAGCTTGGAGAAGAAGGAGAGGAGGAAAAACACGAGTTTGGACGACGATTCTTCGATTTCTTCTATAGTTTTGCCATGAACTCTCTTATAACTTTTACTTTGCTTTGTTTTGTGAACATGCTTGGCTAAACTTACAGTTTCTAGGGTTAAGATATAGTTTCTAATTTAGTTTTGCTTGCATGTTACTTGGATTATATGTTGAATGCTTTGTTTTTACTTTGTTGAGTAGTATTTCGATTGCTTTGTTTGTGCTAGCTTGAATTTGATTAGTCATCCCGTTAGATGAATGCGCACGTCTAATTGTTTGGAGCTAAGTCTATGATATTCAATCCAACCGAACCAAGTATATGAGGTAGGTTTACGGACCAAGGAGCATCTTGAGGCGAAAGTCCTTGGATACCTTTAGTAAACCAACAAGTGGCTTAGGTAAATTAGGCCAAAAAGCGAAAGTTGAGGTTTAACGCATCTAAGAGGGGAGTAGTTGAGTCCGGTAATCGAGTTCTAAGCCAAAATTGCGACAGCTGAGGTTAGGAATTTAGATCTGGTCGATAGAAACCCTAGACATAGTATCAACACAGAAACAGTAACTGCAGCATTAACCCGGTGGTATATACGGACCGTATAGGGTTCTATACGGGCCGTATACCTCGGGACTAAACAGAAACGAAATATGAAATCCTGGAAACCCTTTTTATAATATGAAAACAAACTTTCAATCTTCTTTTTACTGTTTTAATTATTGTTTCAATCAAATAGAATTTAGAACCAAACCAAATCCACTTTTTCTCACTTCTAGGATTTTAGTAATTTTAAGTAAAGTCTGGTTATTTTCTTACCGTCCCTGTGGATACGATACCCGACACTACCAACGATAGGACTGTGCACTTGCAGTCTTAGCCAAAAGTAGAATTGAGGTTAAAAGATACAGCTTATTGTACTGAAACTTAGGAGTACACTTTTGTGAACGAACATAACTGATCTTACATAATTTGAAGTGCAATTATCAAGTCAACACATGTATTTCGTGCATAATTTGAACTGTAACACCTACTTGCACATACATGGTGAGGAGTATTTTAATATCATAAATATTTAATTGTTTATAAAATAATATTACAACTTTTCTTTTATATATCTTACTGCAACCAAATAGCTATTTTTTTGGATCCGACTAATTATACTCAAGGATTTGTACCAACTTTTCATTTGACTGGCACGAATAATGTAAAATTCAAATCCTATACTGTATAAAAAAATAGCAAATCATATAAAATATGCGATCAAAATTTTTAAAAACAGCACATCTTGCAACTTCCAAACTCTTTGTACTTTATGTATTTTGTACTTTCACTCTTGTTGTACTTTGACAGTTAATGACAATTAATTGTACTTTAAAAATTGTCAACTTGCGCATTTTTCTCCTTCTAGAAGTTATTTTCAAAAGTTTTTTTATTCTTCTAGAAGTTTTCAATATTAATTTTTTCAATTTTTTCTTTGTATTTAAATTTCTCATTTTTTTCATTTTTTTTTTTGCAAATAATCTGTAAAAATAACAGATTCAAACTATATAAAATGAATACTGTAAAAAATAACTATGTAAACCATAAAAATAACGATACAATCTATAGAAAATAAATGCTGTAAAATTAACTATGTAAATTGTAAAAATGATGATGAAGACTACAAGACATCAATATTATCAAATATATTATAACAAACATAAATTTATCCAAACAAAAATATATTCATAATGATAAACTAAGTACAAACAAAAACTTTGTTTAACAAACACAACTGTTCCACAAACTAAGTACTTATAAACTGTCAACAAACAAACTTATAAACTGTTCCAACAAATATAAATGTTCAAATAAATTCCTTATAGAATAGATCTCTGATGCTCATTGTTCGGATGGGTAAGAACCTTCATCACAAAGATAAGACGTTCTTTTAAAATATCATTCTGCAAAATAAAATAAGACAAATCTTACTATTAAAACTACAAATATTAACATTAAAACTGCAAAAGTTGTAGTTGTAAACTACAAATCTTACCGTTTAAACTTTAAAACATGAATTTTGTACAATTTGATGATGTAAACTATAAAACTTAAATATTGTGAAATTTATGATGAAAACTACAAAACTTAAAGATAAAAAATATAAACTAAAGAATTCATGATGTAAACTAAAAAAAATACTGTATAAAGTGGGGTTGTAAACTAAAGAAATTCAATATAAATACTGTATCATGCAGATTCTAACTACAAAACCTATATACTGTAAAATTTCTAGTTGTAAACTACAAATATTACCATTAAAACTATAAAACATAAATATTGTAAAATTTATGATGAAAACTACAAAACTTAAATAAAAAACAACTAGTGAATACTGTAGAACAGCTATTTGCATACTAGTAAAACGATTAGATGAATACTATAACATAACTGCTTAATACTGTAAAATACATTGATGAATACTGACAAATACCTAATATCAACAATTATATTGTAAAATTAAAGTATTACATCTTCCTTTAGTTGTGCTAGTTGAAGTAAGAATTACATCACCATTTGTTTGACCAATTACTGGCTGGCCTGTGAAAATATTTAAAGTGTTATGAATTATGTAAAATACTTCTACAAATACTAGAAATACTAGAAAGAATTGAATACTTTAAAAATTGAAGGGAATACTGTAAAAATTGAAGATGTAAACTATAAAACATGAATACGGTAAAAATTGAAGGTAATACTGTAAAACTTGAAGATGTAAACTATAAAACATGAATATTGTAATAAAAAATTATAGTCCTAATACTATAAAAGGACAAAGGCAATAGCCGAAGAAATCGAGAAAGTATACAAATCGTCTATCCTCGATTTAAGTCATATAACATATAAAAGAACGATACAAATAGATCTAAATATATGTAAAAGAACAATCTAAATAGAAGAAAATAACTAGAAGGAACAACGGACTTGATCTGATCGGGCGCCGTAATAGTGCTATAGAGGTTGTGCGGACGAAAGGGAAGTGGTAAGCTCCGACGAATACTGTAAAACCACGTTATGTATACTATAAAATCATAGATGTATATTGTAAAACAACCCAGTTTATACTCCAGATCGCCTCTCTCTCATATCTCTCCTCGAGAGGAAAGTAGTAAGCCTCCGGTGAATACTGTAAAAGCACAGATGTATATTGTAAAAACAACGGGGTGAATACTGTAAAACAACAACATTAACACTCCAGATTGCCTCTCTCTAATCTCTCTCCTCCAGATTGTTGGAAGATGAATACTGTAAAATCACATATGTATACTGTAAAAACAACATGGTGAATACTGTAAATCTACAACACTAACACTCCAGATTGCCTCTCACTAATCTCTCTCCTCCAGATTGCCACAAGATGAATATTGTAAAATCACATATGTATATTGTAAAATCAATGGGTGAATACTGTAAAACTACAACATTAACACTCCATATTGCCTCTCTCTAATCTCTCTCCTCCAGATCGCCACAAGATGAATACTGTAAAATTACATATGTATATTTTAAAATCACAGACGTATACTATAAAATCACAAATGTATACTGTAAAAATAATAGAGTGAATACTGTAAAACTTCAACATTAACACTCCAGATCGCTTCTCTCTCATATCTCCTCTAGATCGCCTGTCTAAGTTTGGCCTATAAATAACTCATTGAATTTAGATCTGACTTCTGGTCTTCAATCCCAATCGCAAATATGACTTCGTCAGATACGAAAAATTCTTCGAATAGAAGGCTCTTCGCAAATATCATTGGGTCAATCCAGATTGAGGCGTGTTAATCTTTCAAAGTGAAATCAAATACTGTAAAAATAAACACAAATCTAGTAAATTATTACATCACAAAATTCAAATCAACGACATTAAAAAATGATTTATGTCACATTTTGATTTCAAATATCAAATTTTAAATAAAAATTCAAATTAGACATTCAGATAATGCGAAATCTGTTACTGAACAGTAAATAAAACAATTGAAATTCAAATCAAAGTATAAAAAATGCTAGATGCGTTACTGTAGCAGTTCAAAAATCAAATTCAATAGAAATCATTAAATTACTCATGTGATTTGAATTTCATCGTGCTCTTCAATGCTATCAGAGATGATAAACGAGCAACAATGTCTATATCTTTTCTATCAATGTATATATTCTTTGGTCGTAAGTCACGCCTTAAGCTTCCGTCGTGCTCATGTATATTAAACGAGATCGTGTCAAGAAAACTGAAGGAAATCGCAAAGAGAAAAAAGCTATGTTACCCCAATACTCCACTTATGGTCCCGTATCCAATACGATACGTGTCCAATACGCCAGGTAGTGTATCGGATGAGCTGGTGTATCATATAATTTCTGATACGGTCTTCGATACTTGTTGACTCGTCTGGATACGACCCTGCAACCTTTGATACGTCTGGAATATGCATGCACCAATCATGGACCAGCGTCGCTGTGTACCGCGGAAGACCACAAGGCAAAGTTTAACATTATAGCGCCATGGTGAATCGAACCTGGGTTCCACAGAACTGGAGACAAGGGCCTTAATCACTACACAAACTCGATTTTGTTGTTAGAAGTCATTATCTATGGTATTTAATGTATACTTGCGCTATCAAATCCATAATTTTTTTATATTTAATTTATATAATACAAATGTTAAATTAATAATATAAATAATAGGCGTATCGTATCCTTGATTTTTTAAAATTGTCGTATCACCGTGTCTGTATCGTATCCGATACAATACCTGTACTCGTATCCATGCAACATAGTAAAAAGCATATCGCAAAGGGAAAAGGGAAAGTTATGAAATCAGAAGGAAATCTCGAACGGAAAAAGGAAATAGAGAAGAGAATTACAAAATCGGAAGAAAATCGTCAAAAAAATCGCCTAGAAGGGAGAGATTTGAAATCAGATTCAAAAAAGGAAATAGAAGCGCGGAAAAAAGATTTTATACATGTGGATACGTCTGTTGTTAATTAGTGAAACGTGAGTAAAAAGTGGAGATATATTTAAAATATAGAAACCTTTTCTCTCTTTTTTTTTCTTTTTCTTTTGTTGTGCGCTTTATTAGTAGCAGCTATTGTCATGTCTTAGAAGTTAGAAGTTATAACGCATATATATAAATATATTTGGGAGAAGATATGCTTAATCAGAAATCTGTACTGTCATCCAAAATAAAGCTAACACGTGGTACAATAAAGGCAGTAAATTTAGTGGATCGGATTCGACAAAATTATATCGCTTTCGTCACATGTCGAAATTCTATTTTCTTTTCATTTTTGTTTCTAAATCACGTGGGTAGCAAATCAACAAGTCAACAAAGAAAGCAAATTTACAGTGGCGTCATGTCCAAGAGATCGAACAACTTGAAAATATAACAATCATATAGGAGGTCTATATCTCAAATACATAATAAATTGTAGAAATATTTCCTTTTATTTCCTAAATACTTATAAATACCTCTTTGCCTCCTCCTTTCGCAATTTTTGTAATATATAAATGTCATGTTACAAGCATACACATACACTACATTCAACAATCAACTCATTTTTATTTCCAAACTCAGAGGTGGAGCCATCTTCAAAAATTGAGGTCAATTAATTATATATATATATATTTTTTAATTTGTTGTACTAATAGTTTATTTTTTATTTAGTTTAGAGTAAAAAATTATAGACAGTGTAATATTGACTCTTATTTATATTAAAAAAAATTATATAATTAACTTCTATTTATACTTTGACCTTATAACTTGAAAGTGACTTTACATCAGTTCATATTATGTCATCACATATTTCAATTACGAAACTAAATTTTTATTGGAAATAATATTCCATTAACTCCTTTTTTGTTTTCTTTGGTAGCATTTGTAAGAAGAATTATGTCCTCTTCAATTGTATATATACTTTTTTATTTTATTAGGTAAATTTAGACAGTTCGTGTTATGTCAAATAATTCGGATAAATTTTGACTGTATTTGTCCTTTATCTGCACATTTGTATAAATTTGTTGAATATAAAATTTTTAATTTGATTGAATTAAATTTACAATACACTCTGAAAGCATATACGGAACGGTACTTTATCACGATACGGTACGTGCATCGGTTACGTATCGCGAGTTGTGATCATCCTTTGAAAAATAACAC
Source organism: Carex cristatella (assembly GCA_024447775.1). NCBI lineage: Eukaryota > Viridiplantae > Streptophyta > Magnoliopsida > Poales > Cyperaceae > Carex > Carex cristatella. Next base: position 1,966,784 of record JAJHPF010000016.1, read on the forward strand.
AACACGACACACAAACCGACTTGATCACAGCACGTGATCAAATATGACTACACATATGACAAAATCAATATAAAATTTATGCCATTATTTATTTCAAATTACAATTCAAATTTCAAACAATAAATATTTTTCTAACATAATTTCTATTTAAGAACTTTGTTCTTTGTTTTACCATTTTTTCACATTTTTTATATTTTTCCTAATTTTTTTTCTTCCTTAAGCATACATAAAATTAGAAAGAAAAAAAAAATAAACGTGACATGAGCAAATATGTTAAACATGACTAATGTGGCGTAACTTGATGATGACATAACACGATACATAAAAACTTGATTGAATCACGATATTATTCAGCATGTGATCCAAATCACATCATAATTAATCACGATGCAGCACAACACAAAATACATCCCTAAATTTTGCCTTAATTTTAGTTTTTGTTGTTTTTTTAAAAGAGAGTGGTGGGGCACCATTTTGTCCCTCAACAAACAGACTAATTCAGAGCTTTCTCAGGTCAAATCTCATGACTAACATTCATTTTAGCTATGGAAAAAAAGGCTTTAATTATTTCTTTTAACTTGGAAGAAAAATTCAAGTAATTAGCTTGATAGAAAGGGAATTTCTACCAACTAATAATTGGGAAATTTTATATAAAAATGAATTTTATATCCGTGAATTAAGCAAGTAAATAAATAAATCAGAGAATTGCATGAGATTAGATGTATTTCATCTATTGTTTCTGTTTCCTCCTTAAGTTTGGGCTTCTGTCCTCTTTGGACCACATAAATCCACGGATCTTGTAATGAAGAGGTCATGGCCCGGCCCATTTACATCCGAATAGTTACAGTAACGCTCCGTTACTCAACGGCTAGTTTTCGAATGGTCCCACCAACGTCAAATTCCAACTTTTTTCCTCGCCGTTGGATCGGAATTCGTGGGCCGAGATAGTTTTTATCTCTTATCAGATTCGACCGTTGTCGCTCCTTCCACAGAGAATAACAACAAAGCTCCTCCCAAATCGCAAAGAGAGAGAGAGAAATAAAGAAAAGAAAAGGAAACAAGAGATCTTTGCGCACATCTAACAATTCTCTCCGTTTTTACTAAAAACCTGATCATTGATTTTCCCTTCAAAGGAAAGGAACAAACGACAAGAGGTGATTAACCAACTTCCTTTTTTACTTCAGTTTAGATAATTTTCAATGAGAATTCTAAGAATTAATCTTTCTCAGATTTTTAATCCGTAAGATTTATTTTCTCAAACTTGTTCTCAAAGTACTTTTCCTAATGGAGTTATTTTTGTGTTCAATTTTTTTTTCTAAAGCATGGCACTTGAAAAGAATCCCAATTAAAATCTTTATGTTTTTGTTCTTTTTCGATATTTTGAAAGGGATTTATGTAATTATACTAGATTTTTTAACTATGGTTATGAGAAACTTTTGATTTTATTTCAAGGTGTGCTTGTCAGAGTGGTTTATTTGTGCATGCACTAAAAGTGTTTGTTTAAATTCCTCTGACAGGGAAAAAATGACATCCTTAGCCCCGGGAATAGTGAAGAAACTGCTTGATGGAATGAAATCTGGGGCCCAAAATCCAGTAGGGGACCACCGCACCGCTCTGCTACAGGTCACTGACATCGTACCAGTAGACCTTGATGAGAAAGCCCTGTGGCCCAAACACGGTTTCTATATCAAGCTCTCAGACTCCACAGACTCAGTCTACACCAGCCTTCCTGCGGACCAATCGGATCTGGTTATGTCAAACAAGATCCAATTAGGGCAGTTTATAAACCTAGACCGGCTTGAACCGGGCTTGCCTGTGCCGGTTATAGCGGGGTGCCGGCCTTTACCCGGGCGGCATCCATTAGTCGGCACTCCTGACCCGGTTCGAACAAGTTGTAGGATTCAACGGAGGGGGTCGTGGGATTCGTTACCGGGTGAGGGTCTAGGTCAAATTGGAACTGTTAAACCCGGTACTTTGGATTTTGGAGAGAAGACACCAGCAAAGGATTTTAGTAAGATGAGAAGGAGTTGTGTTATACCAAAGATGGTTCCATCGAGGAGTAAGAGTGTGACTGATAGAGGAGCTAGGGTTACAAAAAGCCCTTTTCCTGATGTAAGTATTCTCATCCCGATTTTTGACATGAACTATTCCACCTGCATTTGTTACAAATATCAAAGTGTAAATAGCCCTAGAATAGTACCGATGTGAAACGTAACGAATTCAAATTTTGTTTCTAAATACCCAATATTTAAAATGCTCCATTTCTTTGCTCCTAACTTTGGTATAGTTAGAATTTTTATGTCAGGAACTTTTATTTCCTTTTTCTATTTTTGTGTTTAGGACAAGAGCTCGGTAGCATCAACACCCGCTCGTAGATCAATAAAACGAGGTGAGAAGCCACCAAAAGCTTCTGTTTTCACTGATGAAATCGAGAATAGTAATTCAAGTATTTCTATGCACAAAAGCAAGCAATCTCCACAAGTAAGTTCATATTGTCAGTACTTTTCTTTTTCAAACAACAAAGCAAAGCAGCTGTTTAAAAGAAAGGGGTACCCTGGACAAAAACTATATGTGAATCCTTCAAAATTAGGGTTTATCTTGTAAATCTTGTAGGTTCTTTGCTTTGCAATTGGATTATTATATTTTGATCCTCTTTCATTTTTCAAATTAGGGGAATGCGGTCATATGTACCCCTATATCAAGAATTAAACGGGTCGACAGAACATCTTCTAACTCTCTTTTTTCTGATGAAAAAGAGGCGGATCTTTCTTCTGTCGAAAAAGAGAAAGATAAAATTGGAAGTATCTACAGGTGCAAAAATTTGTTTAGTGCATCTGATAGTGATTATTCTTCCCCTTCAAAGCAAGTCGGCTCTGGGACCCTCTTGTCATTGCCTGGGAAACTCAGCACTCTTGGAAAGGTACAATCATGTAAAATTGTGTTGTAAGTGTTGTAGTAATGTAAATGATTAAAATAATTGGAAATTTATTCATTATTTGTAGGAGGCGATACAAAAGAGAGATGCAGCTCAGAAAGCGGCACACAAAGCATTGCGTGATGCTAGCGCAACTGAGAACATCGTCAGAATCCTCAAGTAATTAATTAACAAACACTTTTGCATCTTAATACCAATAGAGATACCAAATTAATCTTCTTTTCTTTGTTTGTTTTTTAGGATGTTATCTGATGTGAACAGGGTTGCAAAACCCGATAACCCATCTTCCTGCTTTGAGAAGTTTCTGTACTTCCACGAAGAAACAATCCAGGCCATAAAAGACATAGAAACAATTCAAGCCGCCACATCTACATCTACAAACAGCAAATCTGCAAAAGATCCATGTGATCTTGACTCATCCATCCTCCAAGAAATTGCCCAAAACGCAAGAACGCCTAGCAAGAGAAGACATGTTTTCAAAGAGACCCCTGACAAAAACCGGGTTTTGGTACTGACACAAAATACCAGTATAACGGATGATGTTTCGGAAACATCACTTAAAATGGTCCGAGAAATACAACAAGAATCGGCAAATTGGTTTGTAGAATTCTTGGACCTTGCCCTCGAATCGGGTTTGAAAAAGACGGGTAATGGGTCGGGTCCAGCCAAGAGGGCGTCTTGTGTGTGCCCGCAATCTCTCATGTTACGGGTTGTTAATTGGATTGAAATAGAACAAAAAACTAATGATGGCAAGAGGAGACATGTTCACCCGAAAGCGAGTCAAATTGCAAGGAAGTTAAGAATAAAGGCTAAAAACCCCTAAGTTTGAGTGTTAGTTTGTGTGTTAAATTCCTACAAGTTAAGAATAGCATATTATTAGATGATAATGTTTTTTCTTTGTTTCATATTTTGCTTATTTTGGAAAGAAGGTTTAGAAGATTTGCTCCTTGCATTTGAAAAATACTCATTCAATTATTGATAATATTATTTTCTATTTTGATTGTAGCAATATTTTAATCATGCAATTCATGTTGTATATGCGTTGAATAGCTGACAGATTGGAGTATTAGACTGGCACAAAGAACAAGCAACTGGTGCGAGGGGCATTTTTGGAAACAACATAAATAATTCTTTGTAATTACAGTTTGAAGTTTGCTGTTAATGACTCCAATGATCAAAAACAACAAATAAGACAATAACCAATTGTACTGAAAAGAAGAAACATTGGAAGCATCATAGCTGTTATTAATATGTTTGGTGGTGAATATATGTAGGTTTGTTGGATTGCATCCTTGCATGATGATGTTAGGCCTCACTGGCAGTCTGGCACCAGATACATTTGACTGAGACGTAGCATTATGTTAGCCTCATTACTTAATTTGGTATCTCTTCTCTTGGACTGAACTCACAATATATTAGAGAATTGATTTGATTAATGATCTCTAAATAGGCAAAATTAATAACTTCAAACTTTGTTTATAAGCAAATTGATTAAGGTATCGTATCTTCCGTGCTTATAAGCACATCAATTAAGGTGTACAGGTCTCGACAATGGCTGCTGCATGGGGTGGGTCTTAGTGGTATAATAATAAAATGCAAAAAAAAACAACAGTTGATTAATAAAGGAGATCAAATGATACCGTTTGATGAAAGAAATATTAAAAAAGACACGCAAGTTCAACTATACATTATTGCGTTTGGATGGGTGAAGAATAGTTACTATTCCGGATTAGCACTATTCCGAGTTACTATCTAGTATTTGGGTGTGTTTGGATTAGCGAATAATCACTATTTTTTGTTTGTTTTTTGTGAGATAGCTCATTATTTTACTATTTCTACAAAATGTTGGAATAGCTACTATTTTAAAATTGAAGATAGCTCTATCCTTGCTACTATTATTGATTCATCCAAACAAAGAGATAGCAAATAATATAAATGAGATAAACTCAACTTGAGAGATAAATTTTGTAATAATTCAATAGCTTATTTTCTTATGACACCATATTTTATCCTCAAAAGGCCACTTAAACATAAATGTAATTATCAACTACTTTTTTATTCTAAAAACACACTTAATAATCTCCTAGAATCATTCTAAAGACGGCTCAAAATACTAAAAAACACTAATTATTATTATTCTCCATTGACGAAATATAACTCACACTTGACTTATTAATGACACACATACTCCAGACTACGGGAGAGGGGGGTTTCCGATGCCCATCGGACCAGAGTCTGTTCGATGGGTGGTTTCTACCGTCCAATTCACTTCAAGATCTGTGTGCATCACTTTAATATCTGTGCTGTTTGCTTTAATATCCGTGTGCATAGATCTTGAAATGGATCGGACGGTAGAAACCACCCGTCGAACAGACTCTGGTCCGATGGGCATCGGAAACCCCCCTCCCCCCAGACTACGTATTCTTTGCTCGCACGTGTTGACCATGATGCCTGCCAAATTATTAACATGTGTCAATCTATTCAGAAAACAGTCCCTATGGCACGTACCAATGCGAAACCAAATTAAGTTAACAGTAACTTGACTCTGGATAAACATAGAGTTGAAGTGAACTTAACAATCAACTTAAATTGGATAAGGTGACACGAATATGTGGCTAGCGTGACTTGAAGAGCGCCTTCAGGTTTGTCTTATTTTCTTTTTCTTATCTTTGTAAATCTCTTTAAATAGTTCAACTTCAAAACAAGTACTATTAAGAGCCTGTTCGGGGTACACATGAGTTTGGACATTGGCACAGAAATTGAACTAAAAATCACTGTTCATGTAGAAAAAAAAAAATTCAACTGAATTTTTCTTTTCCCACAGAAACAGTAATATGACCGAACAGGCTCTAAAATTGCAAAGAGAGACTTTTCCTTGATATGTACACGATACGAACTCTGTCATGATAACTCGGAGTTTATTCTGCACGGACTAGATTTTAGAATAACTTAAAAGCACAAAACTTGTAAATCATTTTGTTAATTTTTTTTTTAGTAAATGTTGAAAATCAAACCAGTGAATCAATTAACACCAAATTAATTAATCTGTAAAAAAAATTATTCAAATTTTGAACACATGACTTCTCTCATAGAAAATATTATCTCTTATCTTTCTAATAATATTCCAATAATTAACCTTAATCGAAATTATCATGAAAAAGTTATGATTAAATACAAATATGAGTGAGGCTGGCTATTGTCGTTGAGCGGGACTAGTGCCATCATGATGTAGCACTCGAGTAGGATTGACAACGTCATTGCATGAGCTATGTGCCGAAATTTTTATTAATATCCAAAAAAAATTAAGAAGCTATCCAACTTCCGAGAAAAATTCAAAATTTATTCAAATCGATTACAAATTAATCAGTTTCAGAAGCTGAAACTGGTCACAAAACCATCGGTTTGGAGCTCTCCAGAACCGATAGCATTGTCAATGGTCCCAAAACCGATACCATTGTCATCGGTTTCGGCCTCTGAAACCGATAACTTTGTTATCGGTCCCATTTTTAATCCCAAGATCAAATGAGTATTTTTGGTAGACACGGGGACTTTGTAATAATTTATTACAATTTTTTATTTAATTAGAAAATAGTATAATTTATTTATTTTTGTATTGAAATATTAGAAATATATTATATATTTATTCAAAAATAGATGTAATACTATATAATTTGATTTATTAGAAAGACTGTAACAAATAATCCGGATCAATATTTTTCAGTCTGGATTTTTTGCGACTGTAAAAAAAATTAAAATATTTCTGTGTGTTATTGGAAAAAAAATAAAAATACTTTGAATCTGAGTTATTGATCCCGGTTCAAAAGTCACTTCTAGATAAATACATAAATATTGTGGTCTTTCTATTTTTGAAAAATAAAAATTTAAGAAAATTTTTGTTAGGTTTCAATCATGATGCATCATTTTTTTTTCAAAATATTGATCCGAGTTATTCGTTACAGTCTTTCTAATAAATCAAATTATATAGTATTTTATCTAATTTCAAAAAAATATAAAAATATTTATAATATTTTAATACAAAAAATAAATAAATTATAATATTTTCTAATTAAATAATAAATTATTACAGAGTTGGATTAAAAATGGGACCGATGACATTGCTATCGGTTTTAGAGGGCTCCAAACCGATGGCTTTGTGAGCGGTTTTATCTTCTGAAACTGATTAATATGTAATCAGTTTTGATAGATTTTGAAGTTTTCACAAAAGTTTGATAGATTCTTAAATTTTTTTTTTTTTGGATATTAATAAAAAATTCGGAGCTATGTGCATCGGCTTGATAATTTTACTTTCAATTGATGATTACAACATCGAGACTAGCTAGGTAGACAAATATGAGTTCTGTATTCTCTCCATTAACTTAGATTTTAAATATTGAGTTAAGATCTGGACCGTTCAATTTAAATCTGTGCTAAATATTAATGGGATCCGTGCATTATATGCGTAGACCGAATTAGAGGTAGTGATATCCGAACAACATAATTTATTAATGATATAATATTATTTAAAATTTTAATTTGATGGACAAATTCACTCTTTAATTGCCAGCTCTCAGAGCATCTGTATTCCTGAAACTCTTGAAATTTCAAAGCTGACTTGGCAGTTTTTAAACCAGTTTTAGGGATGTAGATGGATTTCATATTTAGCAATTTTGTTCAATAGTTTCTAAATATGAAACCGTTTCAAAATTCTGACGTGGCGAAATAATCGTCCCGTATTCGCTCAATTTTTAATACTGTTTTAATTAAACGCTAATGTGGCAATTAAAAAACTCTAATTTTAATTTCAGAAATGTAGAGATTTAGAAATTCAGAGAGTCTCATAATTTTAAAATTCTGTTAGCAGTTATTTAGAAACTCCAAGAGTTTCAGGGAGATACTCTCAAACATTTGATCATCTTGCCTTAATTATTTTGCAATATTAATTTATTTAAGAGACAATGCCATAAAGAAAACAAATATCTTGTACATATATCTTGTACAATTAATGTCCCTAGATCAGTTAATTTTTTTAATGAAGACATAAATATTCTCGTAGCTATCTAAGTCCAAATGAGAAGTAATCAGTAAATCTTTTTTTTTTTTTGCTTTTTCGTTATTTTATTGGAAATTTAAAGTATATCATACTAATATTTTATAATATCATGAGAAACACATTTCTTTTTATTTACAAGTTCATTATGTGTGGCAATTACAAACATCAAAATAATGCACTAAGCATATATTAAAAGTTCTTGAAGATGAAAACGACGACTAAGCTAAAAGTAACAAATTAAGTCATATGCAATAAAAAAAAGCTTTGTCATAATCAAATAACAAAATATTTTGTTTAAAAATCCTTTCATTTAATTTAAAGAAATTAATATTTAATTTCTACAATAGCTGATATTTTGGCTTTATAATTACTGAAAGAACATGCTAAAATAACCGAAATTTTTATTAATATACAAAAGAAATAATAAATTTAACAATCTATACAATATTCTGATGAAATTGTTTCAGCCAAGCACGATTTTTGATGCATAATGCACACTTTTTGATGCGAGAATTATATCAGATTAAAACAATGAACAACTCATATTAAAACACTGTTTGGTAATGATTACAAAGTTGCGGAAAACTTTTCTTAAATTTTTATTTTTTCAGCCAAGCACGATTTTTGATGCAGAATACACACTTTTTGATGCAAGAATTATATCAGATTAGAACAACGAACAACTCATATTAAAACACTAAAATACTATTTGGTAATGATTACAAAGTTGCAGAAAATTTTTCTTAAATTTTTAATTTTTCAAAAATAGAAAGACCATAATATTTTCTGTATTTATCTAGAAGTGACTTTTGAACCGGGATCAATAATTCAAGATTCAAAGCATTTGTATTTTTTTCCAATAACACACAAAGAAATATTTTAATTTTTCTTACAGCCACAAAAAATCCAATCTGAAAAATATTGATTCGGATTATTTGTTTTAAGTCTTTCTAATAAATCAAATTATATGGTATTCTATCTACTCTAATATTTTAATAAAAAAATTATAATATTTTCTAATTAAATAAAATAATTAAATGAAAAATTATTTTAAATTAAATTTGGATGAAAACCGGTTACAATGTCATCGGTTCTAGCTTCTGAAACCGCTGGGATGGGTGACATTGTCAGCGGTTTTAATTTCCTGTGACCGACGAGTTTGTGACCGGTTTAATCTTCTGAAACCGATTACACTGTTATCGGTTTGGATACTTTTCAAATTCTTTATAAAAATTGTATAGATTGTTAAATTAATTTATTAATTTGTATATTAATAAAAATTTCGGCTAAAATAAAAAACAGATAAGTTATTTTTTTTTTCTTATATGCTATAAACAAATGCAAACAAATTTGAATTTTCTTACTGTAGCAAGTTGTTTCTTTTTTCAAAAGATTCTTAAAAAAAACTTACTACTTAAAGGAGCAAAATAAATTGAAATAAAGAAAATAGATAAGAATTAATAAAGTTGTCTATTAATTAAATTTTTTGTATTATGTTATGCTGATAATAATAATTTTAGTGTCAATATCAGCACCACAAATTAGTCCAAATTCTGAGCGCAATTTAGGGCCTGTTCGGCGGGCCATTGGGAATAGACATGAACACGGAAATTGAACTAAAAATTTCTATTCACGTGGATAAAAAATTCAGTAGAGCAACCGCACAGGACCTTAATGCAAAAGACGGGAATTCGATAAATATATGTATTGTCTCCTTTTATTTATTATTTTTCCATCTTATAGCAATAAAATCTATATATATTTGACATTAACAGCATGCTCATCGAAACACAAACTTCGAAAAAGTATTGCTTCCCGTCCTTAAAATATATTCCAAAATGAAGTACAAAAAGGATACACCTTTTGATACTAATCAATTAAGCACATTTCGTAAAAAAAAAAAAAAAAATCAATCAAGCACGTACCATTTCCCTTCTCCAGTTTAATACAATAATGGAGCTGATCTCCCAGTTGGACACCGTTTTATGAGGTAGCACCGTAAAAGAAATAGCCTCAAATGCAAGATATGAATATTCTTCCAATCAGGAAGCAAAGGATAACTTTATTCCTAGAAAAGGAAGCAAAAAAGCAAGCAAAAGTACCCCAAGTCCAGCGCAGCCAAATGCAAATTCTTTGCTCTGTAAACATGTCCAAATTATCAAGGAAAGAACCTTGTTTACCGTGTTAACAGCAGTGCTCACATCCTTCTATAGTTCTATAAATGTGGTTCAACAAGACCCAAGGTACTCACATCTGACCTTCTCATTTTCATACTCATCAAATAGCATCCCCCAATTCGCACAAACTTAATTCCTATATCATAAAAATGGCGAAGGGTTTGGTTGTTTTCTTGTGCTTTGTTCTATTGGTATCAATGACAGCTGCAACACAGTTCAAAGTTGGTGGTACCGGTCAATGGAAGGTTACTGAATCGGGTGCCAAATCCTATAACCAATGGGCACAGGCAACCCGGTTTAAAGTTGGTGACACCATAGGTAATTTCCATTGAAACATTATTGAAGTTTTAATGTTATTTCATCTTATATATATTATTAAAAGGCTTTATTGTCTTATTAATTTTATTTATCTTCTTTTCTTTTTTACAGTTTTCACTTACCCAGCAAACAGTGACTCAGTACTCCTAGTAGATTCAAACTCATACAGCAGTTGCGATACATCATCTCCCATTGACCGATTCAGTGATGGCAACACAGTTTTTACATTAACTAGATCCGGGGCCTTTTATTTTATCAGTGGAAACCAGGACAACTGCAAGAAAGACGAGAAGCTTCACGTAGTCGTCTTAGGAAACCACAACAACAGCACTGGCTCAGCACCATCTCCATCTCCTTCTCCTCCTGCTGAAGCTCCATCTGCTTCATCACCTCCACCACCTCCTTCTAGTGACGGGGATATTACACCTGCCAGTTCCACTCCACCACCTCCGAATGCGGCATCTCTCCCCGTGATCAGCCTTATGGGAATGCTAGGCTTGGTCTTTGTGCCTTTCTTGAATCTTGTTTGAACTCCATCTATGCTGGATTTAAGAGATTTGTGAGTTATTTTGAGGGGATTGGTTTGCTGAGATGTAACTTAAGGACTTAATTAATATGTTTATTTTTTTAACATATAAGGTGTGATGTAATGGTTAATTTGATTGTGATTTGTAAAGTGGATTGATTTTTATATTATATCTATTGTTGAATTTAAAACTTTTCATTTCATGAAGAACATAAATGCACCTTAATTTTGTTGGGTTGAAAGGAACAAGTGCAATTTGTGACAAAAACAATAATTGTGTTATAATTTTTATAGCTTTGTTGTCAAGTACTCATATTTTGCTATGATGTTGAACTTTGTGATAATGATATTTCTCTAATACTCTTAGGACATGGTTCTGTGTTTTAGTTTTCATTAATTACTTATATGTGTTTTACGCCTACATCAATTGGAGTGAATTGGCTTCAATGTTGAGTCGTTGACCAGTGTCTTGGTGCACTATAAGTTTGGTACCTGTGGATAATAACTTCAATTGTTTGTTTTCTTACTTTATTTGATATTTCTTATTATGTGATTTGTCTTATTATATTTGATTAATTGTATAGAAATAAGTATATTCAGGTCATTCGTCTTATTATATTTAGCATGTGCAGCTAAAATTGGAAGAATTAAAGAAGTGGAGAAGTGAAAGGAAATAGTGGCGGTAAAAAAATTAATGAAAAAAATAAGTATTGTTTTAATTAAATGATGATGTAACAATTAAGAAATTCTAATTTTAATTTTAGGATGTAGAGGTTTTTAAAAATTCAGAGAGATTAAAATTTTTAAAAATTAATTATTGGTTATTCTGAAACTTCACGAATTTCAGAGACGTAGATATTCTAAATTGCACAGAGTCCAGGTTCGGACCAAAAGATGGATTCAAATATAAATAGTGAGTTTCGAAGGATGAAAAGGAGAAAAGAGACGAAAAGGATTAGATTCCCGCCTTGCTCGGAGCACACACTCTCTTTTCAGTTTTCTCTTACTCAACTTATTAGTTACTTGGCGTAGTCGTCTTGTCGTCTCCCATTCCATTCCTTTCCGTTACCACTTCCTGTAACCAACCGTAACCAATAAAGTACTATTAACAATTTCAATTTTTAAATTACCCCGTCCTTTGAATAAAAACCTGGCGATACCTCCACCGACATGTGGGGACACCTGCATCCCACACAACACATTTTACGAATTCATATCCTCTGCATTAGCGTGCCGTTTGAGTTCACAACTGATCCGTTCGTTACATATTAGCATGAACTTTAAAAGGTCAGATTGGTCCGGATTCTGATCGGACGGTCCGGATCTAATCTCAAAATTTCTGATACCTCTGGTAATATGAATTCCTTTTATTGCTTCTAAACGCCCCGGTACCGAAACAAATATAATCAATCAATCCCTTCCCGTTTCGCTTTCATTCTCTGCGCCTCTTTCGCTTCTCACCTCTTCTCGCTACTACTCTCAAAAGAGGGGGTGAGAGAGGCCTTTCTCTTCTCTTCTGTTATTACTCCTCGCGAAAGGGAAACCTAGAGAAATATAAACTGAACAGAGGGAGATATGGGAGAGTGTTGCAATGGTAGTAACGGCCGTGCTCTGGTGGCGGCGCCTAACGCGATGGCGCCGATGGTGGATAGGAGATACATGAAGCAAGTCTTCGATAACGTCCACAGGAACATCTCTCTCGACCCTGTAACCTACCCCCCCCTCCTCTCTCAACTTCTTCTCAAATATCTAGTTTATACCCGCAGATTAAGGAAACTCACTCGAATCAATTATATATATAAATTTTTGTATTAGTATCCTTTCTTAATTTGATAAATTGCGCGAATAGACGGGTACGCTTTACTGTTTTTCGTGCTGGCGCTGGTTTTTATGTACGGTCTGACGAAGTTGCTTTAGTGCCATCAGAGAACCGTCCAATCGTATGATGTTTCGATATTCGTATTTAATTAAATAGTTACTGTATTCATAGACTTTTATTAAGGTTTATTTTCCAATTTTTAAGGTTTGATTTTGAACATTAGCCGTTTGTTATTGAATGCTCCTTTCTTTTAATTGATTTTTGTGAATTTGCATCCACATCCTGTTGACACTACAAATTTTACTTATTACTTATCAATTCCACAATTAGGCATTTCTAGTTTTTAGTTCCAACTATTTTGCGTTTTTTTTATTTGTCATAGAAATTGTTAATACTGTTTTTTTCATAAATTTTTACTAAAAAGAAAACTGCTATCAATAAATAATTGAATCATCTTCCACATGGTTAGATATACTGCATTGCATGTGACATATTCTGTAGTGCACGTGTTCATTTTGCATTTTGCTTATATTATTTGTAGTATGATTAAATTGGCAACTGTGATTGTCTTCCCATGTTATAATACTGATTTTGTTACTAATAACTCATCAATTATTGTCGAAATTAACATATAATAACCTGGATTCATCAATTCCTTATATTTGGTAAATGACATCATTGCATCACTTGTTTGGTAATAATTTAGTTTATTTAATTTCTTCACAGCTCAGCTTGAAGTTCATAGATACCGAACAATTCCAGAGGTGCATTTATTTGTCTAATAGTTTTACTTAAATCCAAAAAATATCTTTTAGTGTTACCAATTGACTTTTTTTTTTCTTCTTCTCATTGCATAAATGATGAAGATTGCGGGATCTGAAGCAGCTTGGTGAGCATATATTTTCCGAAAAAAATTAACTATTTTCCATATTTCCTTAAGTTGTAAAATTTCTTTGAATAATCTTCATTCGTCTTCTTTTTATAGGTCTGACATATCTGGTGTATCCTGGAGCAGTACACACTCGGTTTGAGCATTCTTTAGGGGTTTATTGGCTTGCCAGCGAGTCGGTACAGTCTCTCAAGAATTATCAGGTATATATAATAACTGTATTTTGTATATTATTACTTGATTAGCTATGGCTAGGCAATAAAATTTGCAATTTTTCAGGGTGCTGAGCTAGATATCGACAACTTCGACATGCAAACGGTTAAATTGGCAGGTATCATAACACATATTTATTCAAGAAATATATAACTATTTGAAGAATATATACAAATAAATGATATCAAGTTATTTGATAACTACTAGGATTATTACATGATATCGGGCACGGCCCGTTCAGCCATCTCTTTGAGCATGAGTTTATGCCCCGAGCTATCCTAGGGTCAAACTGGTAATTTTCTTTTCGTGTTTGTTCTTTGTTTTACTATATTTTTGTTTTGAAGTAACTGCTTTCAAAAGCATGACAAGCAAGATCTAATGAAGTCGTTGGACTAATTGTGTTTGTTGCGCTCTATAATAAGAGTGATTCTGTGGTACTATGCATAATGCATATTTGTATGTACTTTGGATTAATATCTTAGTTTTCATAGTCAAAATAGTCGATTTGAACTGATTAACATAATCTCCATATAAAACTGTACTTGCAGACTAACTTTTATATTTTCTAGATTTTTTTTATATTATTTTTTTCGATTGGTGAAAATCACTACCTTTTGAATGGTCTAGAATCTTCAGATCAAGTGATTTTCAGTCTATCTAAAAAAATATTAAACAAATTCTAAAAAACATAAAATTTGATCTACAAGTTCACATTTTCATATAAAGATCATGTTGAACAATTTAGATCAACTGTTTGGGCCTTGAAAATGAAGATATTGATACATAGTACGGACCAATATGCGCTATGCATAGTATGTAGCCTCACTCCTATAATAATGTATACATTTTTGTTTTAATATCTTCTCCTTGGTAGGTCTCATGAGCAAATGTCAGTTCAAATGGTGGATTATGTAGTTGATGAGCATCACATAGACATAGACCCTAGCCGCCTTAAAATTGTCAAAGTGTTATTTCCTTCTTTGCTCAATCATTTGTCGTTTTCCTTTATATCTGCTTTTGCAGTGATCTAACACAGTACCTTTTTAAAATGTTCAACAGGAAATGATACTTGCTAGCTCAAAAGAATATGCAATGCCAAAAGTGTGATTGGTTTTCTCCATTTTTTTTTTTTCAATTTTTTTTATAAATTCTGTGCTATCTCACACTACTGGTTTTCAATCTAAACAGAGTGTTAGAGAAAAGATGTTTTTGTATGACATTGTTGCTAATGGTCGTAACGGGATAGATGTTGACAAGTATGTTTAATTTTCTTTCCCTGTTTGATTTCACTTTGTTGATTTGTTCACAAAATTATGTCATTGACCTAAATTTTGTTTACAATTCATTAAAATTTTAGATTTGACTATATAAGTCGTGATTGCCGGGCATGCGGTCTTGGGTGCAATTTCGAGTATAAGAGGTAATTTTCTTTTAATAATAATTTTGTTCCTGCTAGCATTTTTTTCTTTTTTCTTTTTACTTTCCCTCTAATAGAATAATTACTGTATGGGTAAAGGTTGATAGACCAGATGCGTGTGATGGGTGATGAGATCTGCTACCCCGCTAAAGAATGTTTGTACCTTTCCGTGACATTATATATTTGAATTCAAGTAATAATTTATTTACTGTCTCTCAAGTAATAACTTTTTTTGGTGCCAGATTTAACTGTCTTCAAATTGTTTAACACACGTGCCGACCTTCACCGTACCGTCTACACCCATGCTAAAGTAAAGGTACATCCACATAGCAAAAAATCTGGTATTTTTTATGCTTTGGAGACTGGTACGCGCCGGTACCAGCCACTGTACCGTGCATCTTTTTAACAATATTTAAATTTAAAGGCAGTGGAGCTGATGCTTGTGGATGCACTTGTTAAGGCGGACAATTACCTAAAGATTTCTTCTTACCCGTCAGACCCGGCTGAATACTGGAAGGTATATTGTTGTTATCTTTTTTTCTGTATAAGTAATTGCATTTTATTCTATTCTCATGTTTTGGAAATTTCCACAGTTAGATGACACAATAGTAAAGAAAATAGAAACATCGCATAAAAGGCAGTTGAAAGAATCAAGGGATATTCTATTGAGACTTCGTAGAAGAGACTTGTATAGGGTAAGCCACATTCCTCATTTTCATATGCCAAATTTTGGTTAATTTATTCGTAACTAATAGTTTGTTATCTCTCAGTTTTGCAACGAGTATACTGTGCCAAAAGAGAAGCTACAGTACTTTAAGGATATCACTCCACAGGACATTGTTTGCTCTCAGGTAAGATACAAAATTTCTGAAATGACAAGCTTTTTTATAAAACTCTTCTGAAATAATTTATCGCTCTTTCTCTTGTTCTCTGTCTAGAGAGGTGGACTGCAACTTAAGGAAGAAGATGTGGCTGTAAGCAATGTGAAAATCGATTTGACTCGTGGAATGAATAACCCTCTTGAGAGGTTACTACTTATTTCGAGTGAGGCTACAGTACTATGCATAGCGCATATTGGTCTGTTCTACGGGTCTATATTTTTGTTTCTAAAATCCAAACAATTGATTTGAACCATTCGACATGATCTCCATATTTAAATGTATTTGCAGATCAAAATTTACATTTTTTATAATATTTTTACTATTTTTTTAGTCAGGTTGAAAATTACTTGATCAAAAGATTCTAGACCATTCAAAAATAGTAAAAAAAAACTTCTAAAATGTGTAAAATTTAGTCTACAAATATATTTCCAAATGGAAATCATGTTGAATGGTTCATATCTACTATTTGAATTTTGAAAACAAAATTATGATTGTAGTACGAACCAATGTGCGCTATGCATAGTACCATAGAATCACTCTACTTATTTTCTATATTTATGTTATATTTTTTTGGTTTATTTTTATTCTCTCTAAGTTCATTTGCTTAACTCGTATAAATTGTTATTTTTGGTTACCCGCTCCAATGCAGCATCAACTTCTTCAAGGTAATTAATTATTCTTTCTTTCTAAAAAAAGTATATTATTATATGTGGATTCCTCGGAGCTGTTGAAAATCCTTGTTTTTTGTTTGTTTCTAGGATTATGTGAGCAATGATAAGTTCCCAGTATCTGATGGGTGCGTCAGTCACCTTTTGCCATCTAACTTCCAGGACAGAATTGTCAGAGTTTACGCCAAGAAGCCCGAATTGGTTCGTTCTACATCTTACACCCTGCGTTTCTTTCAAATCTCTAATTTTACCAGTACTTTGATTTGTTTTTCAAGTTTATAGTTTGATTTCTCAAAATAAGTTAACATTTGTATACAGGTTGAGGCTGTATCAGAAGCGTTTGAGAATTTTCAGATGAAAATGTATGGTGTTAAAGCACAGGTACATGATACACCAGAGAAGAAAAAACAGCGTAGGTTCTAATTTTAGGCCATATAGTTTACGCCCTTTTGTTATAAAAAAATAGAAGTTTCTAATTCGGTCAAATTGAGTAGTAGATGCGTAGGTGTTACATGGTATATGGAGAAAGAAGTATACATATATACGTATATAGGCTCAAAGGTGGTGTTGATATTTGTTAATGCAGTTGTAATTGTTTTTAGACAGTATAGTATCTACACGGATGCTATGGAATCATTTCTAGTGTTCTATTAGGTAGTACTAAAACTACTATTTATTTCTTTCTTGATTGGGCCTAGAAGGCCCAGTAAGCCCATTGTCTATCCATTTCAGCCCTTTGAATTGGGCTTTCATACTTTGAGATTATTAGTTTCTAACGCCCAGAAAGAAGTAAAAAACGAATCTAAGAGAGGAGACACCAAAAAAGATGGAGCGCCTACCATTTTGTTCGTATTATAGCCTTAGGCCTATCTAATTAATCCATGTCGTGCAATAATTTACCAAAAAAAAAATATTTAACTATTGTTAAATCATGTCTAGTTGTGGATAACTTTTCATGCGGTCAGTGACTCTCCGCCGATTTAAACTGAGATTGGACTTTTTTGTAAACAAAATCTGATTTCTGTTATGAGGATTTTAATATCACAAATTTATTTTGTCATAAAATGGTACATACTATGTTTTATATTTTTATTTTAAAGTACGGAGTCTAATGTCAAATGTCAAATTCAAACTGTAGGTCTTGTTTATTTTTACGAGAGACGCGTTCATGCAAATTTTCTAATGTTTTAAGCTTAATTTGTATTATATTTAGAAGTCAAAAGGTGAGTGTTCTTAAATTAATCCATCATAATTAACTAGATTCATTCTATTTTTACCTCTTAATCTAGTATAAAAAAAATTCAAAAAATTTATAAATCTATAAATTTGTAGACCCGTGGTTTGAATTTGACATTTGAATTCCGGATTTTGTATTATAAATATAAAAGAAAGTATGTGGCATTTTGTAATACAAAAAACTTGTGTCATTGGAACCTTCTCTTGTGCTGTACCATTGATGTGTGCGCCTTGCTTTCATATAAACGATACATGTGCGACGCTTTTTATCATTTTTTGTAATCTGCCACACAAACACTTGGTACAAAAGATCCAGAGTTGTGCAAGCACAATTAAGCATGCATCGTTAGATATTTTTATATGAATATAATATATGATCATATAACCTGCATTAAATAGTTATCGATGGCGGTGCTAGTAACCGCGTTGCGTTCAAATAATTGATTGAATGCCGTTGAAACCTGAAATTAACTTGTTATTTTGGTTTGATTAATGGTTATATTATATACCAAGTCTCACCAATACTTGGCTTATAGGCCAGAGATTTCCATTTAATCTTGTCATAAATAATATTATACAACTATTTATTTTTATTTTTTGTGGGAATCACTCATATATTATTCTTTATGCTAATTGAGTATATTTTCAGATCAATAAATCTCAAAATAATTAAATTCGACTTTCATAAAAAAAATGTCCACAGACATTCCATTCCCAAGTATTATTTGTATTTAGTTAGTATTTATATTTGAAATTTGCAATTCCATATCTATTCAAGCTAAGGGTCTGATCGGAACCCCAATTCGCCCGCTAAAACGTGAAATAGAATTGACGTCGTATCGAATTTTCTGATCGGAACGCAACCCGTGGCAGGAAACGACTTCATTTCGCACGATTTGGACGGAAAATTTCGTGCCAAAATTTTCTCGCCAAAGTTGAAGAGATTCGGCGAGAATTCAATCGCTAAAAACTGGCACTCTTTTTTTTTCCAGCGATACCCTTTCTCTTGCTTTCTGAACACTTTCCTTCTGTCGATAACAATGAATCTTTTGAGTGCTCTCTTTCCTTCTACCGATTACAATGAGGAAGGAAAAGGGGCATAGTCCTATGAAGGGGGCTACTACAGCATTGTTGTTGACAAGGTGGCTTATGAAGGCGGTCGTGTTTGTATTCTATAGGTTGGTTATGGTTTACTAAATTCCATGAATTTGATTTTAATCCAGTTACGTAGCAAAGTGGTGTATCTGTTTAACAAGGGGGAAGCATTAATGCCATTAGAGCATTGGGGATGACCCAATGATAAGTAGCTCATCAACTGTTTGTTGAAATGCTAGTACCAAAGATGGTATGCTTCTTATATGATCTGGTACGGATCTGGTATGCTTCTTATAGGACCAAAGATGGCAAGCTGGTGGTGAACACTGTATGTATTTCTATGTTTTTTGGGTGTATTGTATGTTTATGTAATTCTATGTTTTTTGGAGGGGCTATTTGTAATTTGCTCTTTTGCTTCTGTACAGTTTAAATGTGGAGTGTCTCATGGAGAAATGTATACTGGCAAAGTATCGTCAAGTGCTTTAAAAAGACATTGGAAGCCTTGAAGGAAAATTATGTAAATCCATTAAATTAGTCTCGTTTATTTTCTGAAAATAAATATTCATTTTTTTTGTAATATTAGTGAGGTAATGATTCCTATGTGATGTTTACTATTGGCAGGTATCATTATTCATCCTAGCTGCTGCAAATACAAGGATAAAAGTATCATTTTCATTTATAATAAAATCATTTCCTTCTGTTATATAGACTTATCAATCAAAAACTAAAAATGAATTCAATTCTTTTCTAGTTTTAGTCCGATCAACAAAGGATAAAAGTATCATTTTTATTTATAATAAAATCATTTCCTTCTGTTATATAGACTTATCAATCAAAAACTAAAAATGAATTCAATTCTTTTCTAATTTTATTCCGATCAACAAAATTCAATTGAATACTAAGTTTGTGTTCCGATCACACTGTAAGTGTAGTACTGTGACCGAAATGTGATCCTTAAAGTGGGTCATAGTTTAGGTTTTGATGAATCGTTTAGTCAAAGTAGAAGGAAATATTATTATTATTAAATGTTGAGTGCCTGAAATTAGGGACATAAAAGGCCATAAAAGATCCCAAATCTGAAAACTAAGGTCAAACTTGGTTAACCTGCTGGAAAGTGGCACCAACTTTCTTAGCTGTCTTTGTTTGTCTCAAGTTTTCAGGCTGTTTGCGATTCCAAATTCAACAACAAATTTTGTCAGAGGTAAAATAAAATAATGAGCTACAGAATACATGGCAGGTTGCATGTCTTTTCAAGTCCAAAGAGAAAGGGCGGAAAGACTGGTTGATATAACCAAAATTTTTATTATTAAGAATATAAATAAAAAAAATATCGGTTTGAAGAAGGTTTTGTATAAAATTTGAAAAATGAAAAAAAATGTGATTGTTTATAACGTTTTCTGGACGTGATTGTCTATAACGGTCTGATTGGCGAAATTAGATAATCGTTAATTGATGCGTTTAAAAAAAAGTCTGGCCGCTATGGACGATAACGGTCAGTTATAGTGATTTTTTTCAACCATACCATCATAAAACTGAACTGAACTTAAAAAAAATAAAAAATAATGTAGCTAGCCGTTGGCTTCCATAACGGTCAGATTTTTTTTTTCAAGCATTAATTAGCGCTAATCATATTTCGCTAATATGGCTGTTGTAGCCTATAACGTCCAGAGGACTATATAAACAATCGTGTTTTTCTCACTTTTCAAATTCTACGCAAAACCCTCTCCAAAACTGATATTATTTTATTGATTTTCTTATTAATAAAAATTTCGGTTGATATAACATTGGCAAGAAGTTGAATGAATGATATACAAATTTGTTCCGAACTTCCGGTGATCCATATAATAAGAACATTTGAAGTTGTTATATTTAAATATTTAATGAAGTAACTAATTGTGTTAATATCACCACCTTTCTCACATTTATCCTACATATAAGGACGGAATTAATACACACACAAACACACACTCTGATCAGATTGCTTAGATAGTTAATTCAGATATTTGATAACTCCAAACTCTTGTTTTGGAATTGGGACCCTTAATATAGGAGTTTTTACGTGCGGAGCTGTGCGGCGCTTTTAATCTGGTTCGTTCGTTTTGATCGGAGGGACCAAATAAGATTTTGGCACAAATTTCAAAGCAAAATTAATACTGCTCCATCCATCATCTCGAACACTCACTGGCTGAGAGTAAATCTGGACCGTTCAATCAACTCCGCAGAGGATACTGATTCCCTTGATATTGCAATTGTCAAAATTTGTTTCTTCAACTTTTGTTAAAAAAAAAGAAGAAAAGAAATCAATTATCATGTCTGCTTTTTGTTGTTTTATTTATACTGACGTGCAAATCAGATTAATCAGTTGAATGAGTCAACCTGTTTGATACAATTAGTATATACAAATGGCGTGGTCCCACATTTCCTTTTTTGGTGGTCACTGGCGAGCGCTTACCAAATAAAACACATATATATTTAGTTATTTAACCAACTAAATAAGCTCTCTGTGTTTTTTTAAGAAAGACTAAAGATCAAGATTTAATTATAATATTAATATTCATAAATAATACTTATTTGAGTTTTGATTTTAAGAGCATCTCTAATGAAGAAATTGAATAGAATTCCACGTCAGCCGTAAAACACAATTTAAACTTAATTTTTAAAGCCCTGTAACTGTGAAACTAAAGTTTTGGAAAGAGAGACAGGAAAAAGAAGAGGGTTGCTTTTTTTACAGCTAATAATTTTATTTCATTCTGCCAACTTGTCCAAAACAAATGATTTTTTTATAAGTAAATTTGCTTTATTCAATTGATTTACATCCCAACAATTTAAATAAAATTTGCCAAACAACTGTAAAACAATTACTAATGTAGATATTCTAAGTTATTTCGTTCGAAAAAACAATTATCAGCTTTCTTTATTTTAATTTGCTAAAAAAAAGCGTATAAATCAAGAGCAGGGTTAAAATGCCTCGGGAATTGAGTTGTAATTTTTTTTTTTTTCATTTTAGCTGACTTTGACAATTTGTACATATTTTTTTTTTCTTGACCTTGATACCCACCAGAATGAATAAAATAATGATGTTACATTTGCTTTTGCATAGAAATAATAATCAGTCAATGTGCGTTCATTTGATATGGTGGTAACTAATAAAATTTATCTCTTCAATAATTCCTATTAAAAATAAGGGAGAAATCACTTGATAATATTTTATTTTGATAATTTAAAAAATCTTACAAACTAAAATATAAATTTGAAATCTAATATTATAGACGTAATTATATTATCCACAAATCTCAATTCTTATATTAAGCACGTAAGATGTCATGATCCGCCGACAACTGTGATTAAACGATGGAATATCATATTGAATTTCAGCTCTTCAATCAAATAAATTGCACGTTTTCTTTTTGATGTTTTTCTCATAAATTTACTTTTTAATTTATAAAATTTTATTAATATTTTTGATATTTATCAATATAGTTAAAACAATACTGATTATTATAGCTCATTACTAACTCGAGTTAGCCCACAACTCGTTTGACCAGTTAATTTTCTTAGTTATAGTTATATACTAATATTGGTAAGAGTTTATCTAAACACAAATAATTCAAACATAATTAACAAGACAATTAACAAAACGAACAATCCAAAGAGAAGCTTAGGAGTCATTTAGAAATGTATGAGATTTATTGTGACGAATTTTGTGTAACTCGAGTTGAGATATGATCAAACTCAGCTTGTTTATTAAACAAATTAGCTAACTTAAATTAAACTGATTCAAATTGTAAATGAGCGATTAAAGTGAGCAGTTAATGAGTTAGAGCAATTTTAGGACCTGGTCGGCGGGCCATTGGGAATGGGTATGGACACGGAAATTTAACTAAAAATTACTATTCACATGAGAAAAAAAAAATTCAATTGAATTTTTTTTTGTTTCTGTGAAAACAGTGGTGCGGCCCAACACACCCAATTAAAATAATTTTCTCAAAAAAAAAAACTAAAATAGAAAGAGAAATTTGTTGTTGCAGGGACAGTAACAGTAGCTACCAGCTAGGGTGCGGTGAGGTGGGCCCTCAATTCTGTCATCTCAACTTATCTCACACTCACACACACACACACTGCAGCATTTCATTTGATTTGAATTTGATCTCATCTATTATCTGGATTCCATTATACTATACAATATAATTGATAAACCTTCATATATATATCATTCCTTAGTCCTTACCAACACGTGGTGTACCATTCCTTTCCATAAGACTTGAAACAACTAAGAATATACGCGTAAACCATGTGCATTTAGAAATTAATTGATAATACCACCTTCTAGCCTGTACCCTCTCCGGATTTCACCCAGCATTACAGCGAGCGAGAGCAATCGCATCTCTCTTCTCTTTATCCTTTTAACTCTAGAAAACGAAACCCATGATTCGTGCAAGAGGCACGAAGTGATCACAAGTGGAAAGGCTAGGACTTTA
Organism: Carex cristatella; assembly: GCA_024447775.1. Lineage (NCBI taxonomy): Eukaryota > Viridiplantae > Streptophyta > Magnoliopsida > Poales > Cyperaceae > Carex > Carex cristatella. Next base: position 1,990,486 of record JAJHPF010000016.1, read on the forward strand.
GAGGCAATCACAGACTACAGTAGAGAGAGAGAGAATTTGCAGAGTGTGTGGGTCCCATTTCATTCCATCGATCTCTGCGTCGTTGGTTTGCTTTCACTTTTTTCTTCGCTGGTGTGGTGTTTGTTTTCTCTTTCTCGCTTTCTTCTCTTTCACTCGACCGGTGCTCTCTGCTACACTAACTATTGTGCTGGATCTGACTTAAAGCTTTTACTTCTCTTCTACCACTAGTGCCCTCTTCAATTTTACACTTTTCTGGTGTCTAATTTTGTTTTGGGGTTGTTGCTACTGCAATGTGGTTATCATCAAAATATCTTCTGTAATTAAGGTGCCTTTTTTTTTTTTTTTTTTAGCTTCTCTCTTCGGTAAAGTTGGGTTCTTTCCTTGAAATTGAGCTAATTTTTAAGCTATTTTGGGTAGAAAACAAGCCCTTCAAGCCATTGTTACTACTGTGCGATCTTGCCTCGCCATTTCCACCAAATTTTTTTAATTAAAAAAAAATCAACAAAACCAAATTCAGAAAAAAGGAATTGAAAGAAATGGCCTCAGCTCCTTCAGCTCCTTCTCCGGCCAAGGACTCGGCGGTGGTATCACCAACCGCTTCACAAGCCTCAGCACCACCGCCTGTTTCTCTTTCCTCTCCACCCCCACTACCCCCCATTTCTCAACCCAATGCTACCCCTGACCTCCCGGCCCCACCTCCCGCCTCAGCCTCACCACCTCTCTCTTCTCCACCTCCTTCCTCTCCACCACCCTCGCCACCATTGTCATCTCCACCTCCAACCATCACACTGTCCCCACCACCATCTGTACCGACTGCACCTGTCGTGTCGGCCCCACCGCCCCAGTTAACTACCCCTTCGCCACCATTAACCACCTCACCACCTCCCCCATCAACTGTTCCCTCTCCTCCCCCACCGCTTCTTCTCTCTTCACCACCACCTTCTCAACCAACAGACAAATCCCCACCCGTACCGGTTCCTGACACCCCGGCACAGTCTTCACCGCCACCTTCACGGCCATCTTCATCCCCCCCTCCTAAAACAAGAGCCCCTGATTCCCCTTCCATCTCCTCGCCGCCACCTTCTACCCCTTCTCAGTCTACCTCCCCTCCATTGCCTTCTCCAAGCACAAACTCCTCAGTTGCCAAATCCCCACCAACTCCAAGTACTGCAACTGCTTCACCTCCTGTAAGTCAATTTCCATTGGCAACCCCCACCAGTGCAACTCCTGATTTGCCTCCCCAGAATGGAACCATTGATTCCCCAAATGCACCCGGCATAAATAGAAATACAAACTTGGGTACCAACCAAGGAAGTAGTAATAGTTCCGGGCAAGGTGGCAGGGAAAGTCTGAGTGCGGGGGCTGCCGCCTCTATAGCGATTGTAATTGTGTTTCTTGTGGCGAGTTTTATTGTGGCCGGTGTGTGGTATGTGAAGAAGAAGAGAAGGCCGGCCGATGGATACAATTCGGTGTTTGTCGTGCCTTCTCCTATTATGACCTCACCAAAATCAGGTAATCTCTCACTCTCTTTTTTTTTTCCTTTTTTGCACTTAAAATTAGAAATGCACTTATAAAATAAACACCCCTTGACATTTCTTCTATATTTAAAGAAACTTAGTATTAGAAATGATTATAATAGTTGTAAATGTCTTTTAGGTGTGTGCTTTGCTACTGTCAATCTTTAGCCGTAAATAGTATATAGGCCAAAAAAGGGAAAAAAAAATTGTTTAATCCAAAATTATGTCTCATAAAACCCTAATATTTCACTTCCTGACCTCATTCTACTCAGGCGGCACTCTCTCTCCTCTAGAACGGGGCCCTACAACCCCATTTACGTACAACTCGAATTACACTTCGGGTAGTTTAGGCCAAAAAGGCGCATTAACTGACATGAGCATTGGCAACTCAAAATACTTCACATATGAGGAGTTACATGAAATCACCAATGGTTTTTCGGCAAATAATGTATTGGGTGAGGGAGGTTTCGGATGCGTGTACAAGGGGAAGTTGCAAGACGGGAGGGAAGTTGCGGTAAAACGACTTACAAGCGGTGGTGGTCAAGGCGAGAGAGAGTTTCAGGCTGAGGTAGAGATCATAAGTCGGGTACATCATAGGCACTTGGTGTCTCTTGTCGGGTATTGCATAGAAAATGAGCAGAGAGTGCTTGTTTATGATTATGTTGCAAATAATACGCTTCATTACCATCTCCATGGTACGGTCATATCAATCTCTGTATTTTATTAGTTTTTCTCACTTATGTTTCCTTTTCAGTTCAATACTCTCTATGGTAAGAATATTAGAAAGAGGTGCTCATAAGTTTGTGTATAAGACACAGAATTTAGTAGGGATTTATTTTTCAGGGTGTTCTGTACGTCTTTTATATATTACCTACTCATATGTGAACAATAAAAATGTAGTTAAAAGTACCTAAATGTTACTATTATTTAGCAATATGGTTATAGTTGTATTCTAGTATGCATCTCTTCTTTTGCTTCTTTACTTGTACAATTTTGATGAATGCTAAATTTACTTGCAAATGGGTTTTGGATTTGCAGGGCATGACAGACCCGTTCTGGAGTGGGCAATTAGGATAAAAGTTGCAGCTGGTGCTGCTCGTGGCATTGCATATTTACACGAGGATTGTAAGTTTGTTTAAAGCATGTTTTTTCATGAATATTATCTATACTTTTTTACTTTTTCGTTTTTTTTCTTATCTATTTAATTTGTGTAGGTCACCCAAGAATAATACACAGAGATATCAAGTCATCAAATATTTTATTGGACAATGATTTTGAGGCTCTGGTAATATATTCATTTATATAGATACATTCATTTTCATATAATGGCCTACAAAATGTTTCTGTACTAGAAAAATTTCACCTAATTTTAACTTATCAACTTAATTAAATAGGTCGCTGATTTTGGTCTTGCGAGGCTAGCACTGGATGCTGTCACACATGTCACTACACGTGTCATGGGGACATTTGGGTACTTGTGTTATCAGAAATCTTTTAAATAACATATTATTATTTTGTTGTTATTTGATTATCATCTGTGAAAAGTCAAATAATGTGATTTTTCTTCATTATATAGTTATCTTGCACCAGAATATGCATCGAGCGGAAAGTTGACAGAACGGTCTGATGTGTTCTCTTTTGGGGTGGTTTTATTGGAGCTTATTACCGGGCGCAGACCCGTTGACACCTCACGCCCATTAGGTGATGAGAGTCTTGTTGAATGGGTAAGCTCTCAGCTCTTTCATTCTTTCTTAATTTATATAACTAATCCTTAATTCCTTATACACACAATATTTTTTGCATTTTAGGCAAGACCATTGCTGACTCAAGCATTAGAGACGGGAAAATTGGAAGAAGTAATTGATCCGAGACTTGAAAAAAATTATAATGAAGTAGAAATGATTCGCATGATAGAAGCGGCGGCTGCATGTGTACGCCATTCCGCCTCGAGACGACCCCGCATGAGCCAGGTGTGTTCACTTAAAAAAAAAACACAACCGCCAAGTACCTGTTATTTTCTCGTCCAAAAGCACCTTTTTTATTTTCCAAAATAATATGGGTTATTTTTGCTGTGGAAATTTATAATGTCATAATTGGTATTGGTTTTAGAGTGAGGCTATGGTACTATGCATTGCGCAGAATGGTTCGTACTACGGATCAATATTTTTGTTTTCAAAATCCAATTAGTCGATGTGAACCGTACAGCATGATTTCATATGAAAATGTACTTGTAAACTAAATTATATATTTTTTTAAATAGGTAGAAAATTACTACTTTTGAATGGTCTAGAATCTTTAGATCATGTGATTTTCTACCTATCTAAAGAAATATTAAAAAATTTCTAAAAAAAATGTAAACTTTGATCTACAAGTATATTGTCATATGTATATCATGTTGAACCAGGGGCGGATCTACACTTAGCCCAAGGGGTGATAAGCCACCCTATGATTTTGAAATTTAATCATGTAGGGTGAAATTTAATTGGATTTTCATTTCCTCAAAGTTTTTATATACTTCAGCTCCCTTCATCATTAAATGCTAGACGTGTGCTTGTAGTCTAGCGGTTAAGACTATTTTGTGATTGTAAGATCTTGGGTTCAAATCCCACTAACCACATATATTTCAATAGTATAGACCAATATACGCCATGCATAGTACTATAGCCTCACTCATGTTTTTATATATTTAAAATTTGTAAAAGAAAACTTGTATTCAATTGGCTTGAAACTCCATAATGTACCCTTAAACATTGCATTAATTTATTTAGGTGGTGAGAGTGCTGGATAGCCTATCAGATGTGGATTTAACAAACGGAATTCAACCCGGTAAAAGCGAATTATTTAACGTAGCGAACTCGGCGGAAATAAGATTGTTTCAAAAGATGGCATTTGGTAGTCACGACTACGATTATAGCTCAGAATTTAGCCAGATGAGCACCAGTTCGACTGTGAATTTGAATCCAAATACCAGGAGGGATTACCATAATCTACTATAGTTTAATAGGTACTCAGGTTTTATGGAGCTTATCTAATTATTATTATTTTCTTTTTTGAGTTTTTTGTCGCAATTTCTTTTAGCTTGGTTTAGTTATTATTATGCTTAATATATGGAAATTGCGATGTCCATCTTCTATTATTCATTGTTGTAATTCATAGCAGCTAATTTTTTTTTTCTATGGATCCTTTGTTACCTCTAATGGTTTATCATATCTTTCTCACAGAATTATTATTCATAGGAATTAATATAAAATAATGTAGGGTATTATGTCCAAACAATATTTTTTTTGGCTCCAATGTTTGCATTCTTTGGTTTTTGTGGTGTGATGAATTTGAATAAAAATTGGTCTCCAAAGATTGGAGCCATTTTTTTTTACGGTCCGTCTATGGTATCTAAAACCTTTCTAATACTCTATACTATTTAGAGGGGGGGGGTGTGTTTAAAATACACCATTGGTTTTGTGTCCTAACCATACTAAATTGATCCAAACGCATCAACATAATCTCCATATTAAATTGTGTTTAGAGACCAAATTTTTGAAATTTTTTTGCTATTTTTTTTAGATACTTACAAAATCACTGCTTCTAGACCATCCAAAAACAATGATTTTGTATTTATCTAAAAAAATATTAAAAAAATTTCAAAAAAAAAAATGAAATTTGGTCTATGAACGCATTTTAATATTGATACCATGTTGAGTGATTTGGATCGACTATTTGAACTTCGAGAACAAAAATAAAGATATGGGGTGTAGTTGGGGCACAAACCTAATGGTGCATTTTAACCCCACTCTAATATTTATATTAATTTTTATAAATGGAAATTATCTTTTTTTCTCATGGTTCGAATGCAATGGCATCTGACTTTAATTTTTACAAAAGAAAAGTGTTGCCTTGCCATTATTGTTAGCATATTGTTGTGGTGTGGTGTGGTGTGAGTGAGGGGGGTTGACAAAGGGAAATAATAGTTATGAAGCACATGTACATGTAATTATAAAAGTGATGTAATGACTTGTAAGATAATAATGCATGCTTGAAAGGTGTTGTCATGTGCATTATGCACCCTCTCGACTGTCTCTTTCCTACCAACTTTTTCTCCTTGCCTTTTCTCTATTTCAAACTTTTACTTTTTTTATACATTACAAAGAGCTTTACATTTTATTGAATGAAGCCCAAATCACGAAACGCAATCTACAAGAATAATTAAATATTGTTAAAATTGGAAGATCAAATTATTTAGTTCTAGTCTTCTAGATTAAGCAAGTTTCTAAAAAGCATTTAGTGTGATTTGATTGCGGATGGTTATTTAACGGTTTAATGATTAAGCAGGATAAAGTGATCCATAAATCATTATACTAGTACTCTCATGAATAATGCATTTCTCCACTTAATACATAACTAATAAATTTTACATTTTTAAAGATTTTTATTTTTATTTTATAATGCAGTAAATTTCTACTTGGGCACTATAATGTTTCTTTTTCCGGAACAATATAGAGATTAACACAATAACATTTAAAGTTATAAACATCAAGATTGGTTAATCTTTTTAAATCTATTTTTGCTGTACTTGAAATTATTGGCTATTTCTGTGCTTAATCCTCTAAGAAATGGCATTGTTGGGGGGGGGGTCAAATTCGTTTAATCGCTTGTGTTTTTTATTTTTAAAAAAACTTGATATAAATATATAAGCATAACATAAGTATATATGGATGTTAAACTTTTGGCCATTTAATTAAAAAGAAAATGACGTTCCAAAATGAATGTGGATGGTGCTAAATTTATTTCAGTTGCAATTTTAAGTTCCAATTCTTTTTTATAATTTTAGATGGCATCTCATCATTTAATGAATTGTAATTTGCAACAATACATATTTTATTTGAATTTGGTAATTACCTTTTCTGACTCAACCTTTTGATTGTAGAGAAGCCTGTTGAAGGAATTTAGAAGAGAATGGTCAAATAAATGTTTAACAAGGCCTGACATTGACTCGTCAAGTCATGAATGCATAGTCAATATTTCATATCTATATATGCATGGTCAATTAATTCATAGTCAATATCTATACATTCAAGGTCAATTGATGCCAACTTTGGCAGTGGCAATAAATGATGCGAAACTTCTTGGTAATTAAGACGTTTCTGCAACCTATGCTATAAAATCATGACCCTCAAGGAACCTAAATTTTAATTATCAATCAAAATTAAAGCTGGAACCAAACACAAAATAACATTGTGGTTTGTGGATCTATTTTTTTTTTTGGGTAATATTTCCAAAAGTATACTTTGAATATACTTTTGTTATACTTCTTCACGAAAATTAACATTTAGCCCATTTGTTCATTAATGAAAACCGGATCTGAACTCGGCCCATTTATTCATTAATGAAAATTTCTTTTGGTATGCTTTATTTAAATGATTTAAGTTTTGTGTAGATAATGAACATTTTAATTTTATTAACTTGGTGCATGATTTAAGAAGATTATAATTAGACAGGGGAAACCCATACATGCAAAGAAATTAAAATGATTTGTACAAGGAGAGCAAAAATGGCTTTCTATTTGCAAAGATATGTGCAAAACATTAAAATGGAGAAACAAAAGAAATTAAACAATACTGATGAAAAAACAAAAAAATATATCTTTCCCTACAGATATTTATTCCTACTCTAATCAATGATTATGTACACAAAACTAGGATGTATATACGCGCGTGCATGCAGCTTTGTTATGGTGTATGAACTACATGGTGCACTCTCCCCGTTTGCTGGTTGATCCTCGCATCATATCTCGCCGACACGCCAACTGTGGCCCGTACCGAAGCCTGTCTAATAACTTGTCCGACCTCCGGGTCTTCGGCCCTTCCTTTGTACCGCATCCATTGTATGAAATCATGCAAATCAGGGAAGAAGCTCGTTTGCACTGCCTTGAATGCAAAGTACGGTACAAGTGCTGCGACTGATACGCAGAGTGTGACGACCCAGTACGAAGGCGCCGATGCGAGCTCTTGTACAAATACCATATAATAGGTGGTCGAAAATGATGGTGTTATGGCGCCATAAATGACCAGGAAGAGGTACCAAAGACCAGCGCTGCCCCAGATGAGTATGTGTTGGATGAGGGTAAAATAGGAAATCGAAAGTGCCATCTGCGAGTTGACGACCCACACACAACATGTGTACATTGCGGCACTGAGCGGGGCCAGGTCGGCAAGTTGCCCATCGTGGCGAAACGGTTGGGGCCCGAAAGAGAAAGTCACCAAGAAGAAAATTATGACAGCTGTGATGACGCCGTTTGACATCCAGCTGAGGATGCGGGACCAGCGAAAGAGGTCGTTGCGTGGGCCCTCTTGGTAGAGCATGGGGAATTTGAGGCAAAAACGGGCGGAGACGTCTTGGTCAAGGACACCAAGGGCGATGACAGGGAGGGAGGTGAAAATGACGTTGTAACCTGACATGGCCCAGTCGTTGTACGCTGCCTGACCCGAGAATGACGTATACGCCTCGTATATGAACATTGTCATCCCGAATACTACGTTCTTGTAGAAGAAGTAACATATCTGCATAAGTTATGAGGACACATACTGGTTAGCAAAACAATAACAGATGAAGTAAATTAATTACACATATATTTATAGAGAGAGAATTAGAATTAAACAAGACAATGATTTTGTACCTATCTAAAAAAATTAGTAAAAAAATTCCAAAAAATATAAAATTTGGTCACCAAGTACATTTTAATATGGAGATCATGTTGAGTGTATTGAATCGACTATTTGGACTTTGAAATGGAGATAAATATGCAAGACATTTAACCTTAATCATGCATATTGTATTCTTATAGTAGAACTTTTTGGGTTGTTAATTTTGATTGACCAGTTAATGCACTCATTTATTTCTCTGGTTATATATCATATCATAATATAATAATGGAGATTCTACTATAAGAATTACCATGGAGGAAATTCTTCGGTAGCACCAGTGGCCATGCACGAGAAGCAAGCGCTCTAAGAAACGGAATTGTGCAATCGACACGTCACTCGCCATCACAGCCTGGTTCATTTAAAGAAATAAATATTAAAATCACTGGATTACATGAAGTAAACATTAATTTATCAGTCTCTGAAATAGGTATATCTATCATCATTGGATTAACTAACCTGCATTCCCTCGGCACCACTGATACCGATTCCGATATCAGCCTCTTGAAGCATGCCAACATCATTTGCTCCATCACCAATTGCTAATGTCACCTTTCCGGTACCGGTTTTCACCAATCTGGTAACCTGATTACCATTTCTCACAAAATTAGTTTAAATGTTCATTACATGCATAATTCAAACATGACAAGAAATAATGCGTCGTAACTATATAATTTTCGATTTAAATAATAAAGAAGTGATCTTACGAGGGCCTTTTGTTTTGGCGAGGAGCGACAGCAAATAACTGAGCCGCACCCGATAGCCAGATTCAAAAACATTTGTTTTGTGTCATCATCTAATGCGTATGTCAGTGATTTTCCATCGATTATCAAAGCGAACGATTCATTTGGGAATTCATTTATATATCTTTGCCCATCATTTATTTGTTTCACCACACTCTGCTTTGATTCCTGGAAAGCAAAAGAACAAGAAATGTTCCAAGTTTGAGATTTGTTTGTATTTTTATTTTTTAATATGAAATTTGAACATATAGGCAAAATAAATAAAGTATTTATTTTTTTTTACCTTAGCAATTGCATCTTTGTTTCCAGATTTCTCCACTGAAACAATTTCAGGTGCATCCAAAGTAATTGATATTTGCTTCATTCCTTGCCTCAGTAAACTACATGCATATCTGAAATCATACAGAAAAGAAAGTAAATAATTAAGCTTCACCAATGAATATATCAAGGAAATATGATTAATAATTTTGTATCAGAAAAACCCACTTATGTATCATTCACACATACCCGATATTGATAGCAGTCTCCATTTTGTCCCCGGTAAGTACCCATATCTTTATTCCAGCTTGTGCAAGTTTGTCTATGCATTCAGGTACCTAAAATAATCACCAAGAAATTAAGATAATGGAAAAAAAATATAAAATACTAGCTAACTTTTGGAAAAATAAAGTTATTTGTGAACATACCCCTTGTTGCAATTTATCTTCGACTGCGGTGGCACCTAAAAGAATCAAATCCTTCTCTATCATATCAGCTGCCTCTTCGATTTTTTCGTCTCGATCAGCACTTACTGAGTTTTTAGCAGCAGTAAATTGTTTGTTGAAATAAGCATATTCGTTTTCATCGATCTCTCTGTATGCAAGAACGAGAGTACGCAAACCCGCATCGGCATACATGTTTATGTGCTCTTTTGTTACATCCTCGTAGTTGGTTTTTTCTTTCGATAATCTTTCAAACATCACACTGTTCAAGATGAAATAAATGGTTAGTTTAATATTTGTTGAACGAAAGAAATAATAAAGGTAAAGAAAAATATCGAAAACAGTTATTTACCTGTCGGCGCCTTTGCTGAGGAGTAATAATTTGCCATTCTCATCTCTGACAATAACTGACATGCGCTTTCTTGTGCTATTAAATTCTAATATATTTAAAAGATCATATGTTCTGCAAAAAAAGAGAGGATAATTTTGCTGTTATTCTATATTAAAGAGGGGTCTCTTTGGAAATTTGATGTAACATTGCAAATGGAAGACTTCATTATATAAATTGCTCTGGCTGTATTGTACATTTGTACTCATTGGTTTTTCAATAAAAAACTGTTGCTTGTAACCGTTAATAACTGTTTAATGAAAAAACTGTATCCATCTGTTTTTTTTTTTTTTTTAAATCTCATACTGGCATAATAACATCTTGTTCATAAAATAGTGCAGTACCAGAAGGTTAGACTTGAGTGGTACATGCACATAGACACACAAAACCCCATTAATGGTACAAATAAAAATGATACAGTAGTGAAATCGGTACATACCTCTTTTTTATTGTACCGGACAAGTAGTCGAGTTCATTAAGAGAGACAGTGTTCTGAGTTCTCTGACAAAACTCAAAACCGATTTCTCTGGCAGCCACAACAAAGGCCGCCTCGTCAGGTGACTCCGCTTCGTACAAAACCTGACCCGATAACTCATCCACATCCGGTATGCATGTGTGACAGACGGCCAACAGATGAAAGAAGTTTTCAATAATACCCCTGCTTTCCTCCCTAATCCAATTTCCTCCCATAATTCTCTCATCAGTAAAATTAAACCCTTTGATTTTGGTACCATCTGGTATTTCATTTTCTCTTTCGTCCATTATTAGAGGTGATCCTTTTCGCCGGGCCATGGCCTTTTCAACCTCTGTAATTGCACGGCCATATGCAACCCCCGCAATTGTACACTTTACAAACTCCATGGAATTGCATGTTAGAGTACCGGTTTTGTCAGAGAGTATCGTGTCGACTTGACCAAGTTCTTCGTTCAGATTAGAGGTACGTGCGTGTGCCGGTGTATCAGATTCGTCATGGTACATGTTTATGTCCCGGTTGATGAACTGTGCTTGAAGCAACTTCACTAATTCAATAGAGATGTAAAGAGAAATCGGTATGAAGTAACCGTAAAGCATCATAGCAGTTAGAAAATGGAGAAGTGCCGAAATACCAGCCTTCTTCGGGTCAAAGAATATAGTGGTATGGTCTGGTCGAAGGTACCACCTTTTCATTTTCCCATTTTTGAGATCTTCTTTCGTCCAAATACCGAAAAAAACCGACCCAACGGATGATATCAAAACAAGTAGAGCTAGGAGGAGGTAAATACATTTATCCATTTTTCGTTCGATTGTGGATCTCTTTGAAGGAGCACTCGTCGAATTTTGCATGACTTTAGTATCATGCCCGGTAAAAACTACCACGCCGTAAATGTAATCGGTATTTCGTAATTTTGAATCTCTCAAGAGGAGTTGTTGAACAGAAAGAGGATGGCCTTCTTCTTCGATTTCTATGGTACCCACAAAAGTGTACAAATCCGCATTTGGGTCCTCGCATCTAATTCTTGGTTTAAACTCTATAAAATCTCCTTCCTCTTGTAAAAAAGATGTTTTATCGATCGACTGTTTCAGTTTCAAATTTGTCTCTCCATCTAAGTTCATGGTCTCCACATAGCAAATTGAATCGTCATAACTTGACGAGAGCAATAGTAAATCGGCCGGGAAATATTCATCCTTTTGCACTCTTACTATGTCTCCGACCCGTAAATTTTTCCACTTAGTCTGCTCAAATTTTCCATCAGCAGTTAAAACCAGTGTTTTCCGACTATTCACGTCATCATCCTACACCAGAAAACAGTTCAAATTTGGTTAATGGCATGAATATGAAGGAAAGAATTGACTAGCATTCATGAAAGAAGAAAATGCTAGAAAAATAATATATTTGTTTGCATACATTAAAATAGAAAAACCAATGATAAATATGAACCCCAACTTCTACATTTTTTAAATATTTGTTTGCATAGGGACATCAGCTCTATTGACATAATTAAGTTCATATATTAACGGGGCATGGGACAAAGTGTAGGACAGTCAGATTAATTTTAAAATATTTTTGAGTCTACAAGCATCTTTTTTATAATTATTTTATATTGTAAGTATAATATGAAAATATAGTTTTTTCTTTCTAATGGGGCGAGTGCCACTGGTTGAATGTGGAGAATCACCTAACAAAATTTAAAACTATATGCTACATGGTTACTTGACTAAATCAAATCTTGAATAGCACTCAACATATTTACCAAAACCATTTAAATAATTAATGCAACCACCAACACTAATGAAATAATATACATTTTTTTTTTAAATGCAAATACACACTTCTATTTGAAAATTAAATTAAATGCACATACTCTTTTGACAGCTTCAGCCTTCAGAGAATATAATTAGTTCTAAATTAAATGCTTCTAATACTGTTTTATACTGGTTCAAATGTACCTGGAATGTTCTTTGAATTTCGAATCTTCTCTTGACAATTAATTGTGGTACGGAAAATTACATAAAACTTAACTAGCTACTTTAAAACATATTTAGTCTTGTAGTTTAAAAAAAAATTAAAAAATTAAAAAATTAAAAAAGGTAAAGGTATATAAGTCCTTGAAAGAAACTAGAATATTGTACTTCTTATTTGCATTGATTCCCAGTTAAACAAGAATACATAAATGCACAAAAATGAAAAAAAAAATGAGGATTTTATATATTTACCTGTTGCTTTCTCCTCAAATCTTCCACGAGTTCTTTGATCATGGTAGCTAATATAACCGCCGCCAAAGGAAGCACCGCCGAGGTGCTACTATACGGCGCCAGATCAGTGAATGACAAACATGCCGTGACTAAAAAGTACATATTTGCAACCCTTCTAAATTGCTCGAACAAAGATTTCGGCAAAAATGTGAAGACATTGTACTTGGTTGTAGAAATGGAGTTCGACGGGAAGTAGCTTAATGGGTTATCAGGATTTGTTTCATTATTTGTTTCTACCACCCGGGAGAAACCGGGCCCGCCAAGCTGAGACTGCTCGTCCGGGTTGAAACTGGACCGGCCGCAACCAAAGCTGTAGAGTTTACTTAGGCGAATTTTTCTTTGTTTTCTCCTTCTAGGTTCTGGCATGGCTGCTGGTTCTTAATTATTAATTCCAGGATATGTTGGGAATTAACAAGCAATAATAGAATAGGGAATAGGACGGAATAAGAGAAAAGAGAAAGGAACCCAACTTTGGGCAATAATGGATTAATTACTTGAGTGAAAGAGAAGGTGCAACGATGAAGCAAAGCAAAGAATAGCAGAGAAATGCTACAAACAAAGAAAACCCAGAACAGAGGAGCAAGGTAATCAATCAATTAAAAAAATGACAAGGCTTGAGATTTGGATCAAGTAATATGGAAAACCCAAAACCTTCAAACTAGTTTTATTTCTGATGAAATCTACTGTATATGTTATCCGCTAATAGAAAAAGGATTTTTAGAATTACATATAAAGTGCTCGTATATAATGGAGCTTGCAAGTTTCAGAGAAAGAGAGAGAGAGAGGAGAAGAGAAGAGATCCGTCGTAGAAGGCGGCACATCGCGTGAAGACTTCATAACAAAAAAAAAATTAGCTCCCAAATAAAAAAAAAATCATCTTTCTTCTTCTTTGACTTTGAATAAGACTTGATTCTCTGTGGCACCCAAGACATTTCCTATGGAGTGTGGACACCAAACCTACTTGTGGTTTGACCAATAGTCCAATACCATCCGATCCATTTTAATATTCGTGCGGGCACGTTTTAAAATTTTATGTGCACAGATCTTAAAGAAAATTAGACAGTCTTACAACCCATCAAACCGAAGAGATCAGACCTACTCACCTACTCCACTCTACAAGTTTACATCATGTTATTTCTTCTCCCAATAGTGATCTTAGTTATACCGTAGAATATTTCTTCTCCCAATAGTGATCTTAGTTATACCGTAGAAGATTAGCTAACAAGTTATAACAATTTTGAGTTATAACAAGGTTATAATAACGATTTTTTTATTTTCAAAGTCCAAATCCGTTGATCTAAACCTTTCAACATGATTATCTAAATAAAATGTGTTTCCAGACCAAATTTCACTTTTTATTTTTTATTTTTTTTGCTATTTATTTAAAAAAAACTGATCAAATTCAGACCATTGAATTTTGTATCTATTTTAATAAATAATAAAAAAATTCACAAAAATGTGAAATTTGATCTGAAAGCATATTTTATTTAGATAATCATGTTGAACGGTTTGGATCGACAAATTAGACTTTGAAAATGAAAAAAAACTATTGTTGTAACTTGATCCCTCCTCATCATAGAATACTTTTTAATATTTTTTTCTAGTAAAATATCTTATTTATTAAATCATAAGTACTAACCTAAACAATATATTTTGTTAATCAGAAAATACTCTCAATGTGTATGTGTTTTGTTTTTGTAATTATAGGTACGTAATTAAGCAACAGAAATGACAACAGCTAAGTTGCACATTGAGAGAAGTTCTCGCACGAATTGTTTATTTTCAAAATTATATTGGCAAGAAATTTCGAAAGTGACATTGTTAAAAAAACATGTTTTTTAATAAAATTCCATGTTGTTTTGTGTAAAATTCAAGCGAGTGTCAACAAAAAGAGGTGGGATGTGCATGTGAATAGTGAAGGGAATACAATTTGAGGCTTAACGGGTCAAATTTGGATTAGGCCGAGGTCCCCCCAGAAAAATTAAATCCATTTGCACTCAAATATATTTAGATCTGAATCCATGTATTTTATAATATTTTTTTCTTGGGTTAGATGTCTAATTCTGTATGATACAACAAATTTAATTAAATGTGTTGCGGATTCATTCCAATTAGTTCCCCATTAATAGCGTACTTGTATTGACTAGAAGGATTCTCTTGAAAATTAAAATAAATTAAAAACTAAATTGACTAGAACAAAAGAATCAAATTTGAATCACTTCTTGGGGAAACCTGGAAATTTCTGGTCAGTTGCATAATTTGGTCTAATACTTCACGTGTTGTTAGAGACTAAGTTTGTAAAGAGAGACAAATTAATAACGAAGAAAGAAAAATAAAATAATTTGGTGGATTACCAAAATAAAATTTCTCATTTTTTTTAATTCATCCAAAATTCCAAATAAAAGGACAATTTTGGTGATACTTATAAGGCAACTTCAATTATGATGAATGACTTAATTAATTAAATAAAGAGCATATATGCATGTGCATGTATGATCCTGTGAATTCCTTGGACAAGTAAAAGCTTCCTTGCTTTCCCATTTAATTAATCTAGAAGCTCAATCTAATTAATGAGAAGCATGTGATCGATGTATCTGTAATGCTCTTGTATTATTATGCTATAAATAGTAATCAAGAGATAATGACGGGTCTTCAGGAAGAAACTTGCATTAAATTATGATATTATATATCTCATAGATGATATCTGGAGTAGGGTTAAAATGCATTATTGGTTTTGTATCTCAACTGTGCTCCACATCTTTATTTTTGTTTTTCAAAGTTTAAACAATCAATCCGAACTGCTCAACATGATCTACATATTAAAATGTAGTTAGAGATCAAATTATATTTTTTTTAAAAATTTTTTTACTAATTTTTTAGATAGGTACAAAATCACTGCTTCTGTACTATTCAAAAACAATGATTTTATAACTAAAAAAATAGTATTTTTTTCCCAAAAAATATAAAATTTGGTCATTAAGAATATTTTAATATGAATATCATGTTGAAAGATTCGATTGACTGTTTAAACTTTGATAACAGAGATAAAAATGTGATAAATGATTGGACACAAAACTAATGGTGCGTTCTAACCCTACTCATCTTTACACAAAGTGCTCATTTGTGTTCTCTATCATTAATGTAATTTGCAACTCAAATATGATGCAATTTGAAAATCTTTTCTCCATTTATTAAATATTAAGCTATTGAATTTCAATACTTCATATAAACAACTTTGAAGTTTAATTTGATAAAATTTAATATTTGAGCCTAACAACTAAATAATGGAGTAGTCATGTATGATTTTAGTTTTTGGAGATTGACAAATTAAGTATTAGTTGTGAGGTTCCATCTGCCATCTTAATTTTGTAGTATAAATTAACAAACCTTGTCAAAGAAGATTACTGAATAAAAATATTTTATTAGAATTAAAGTCAACATATAGGTCCAATATATGAGCTATCCTCTCCAAGTTTCCCCATCATAGAATAAGTATATCTATTTGTTTTCTTGATTCCCAAATTTATTGAGAAACGAGCTTAAATAAAAATTATAAAATTGTATGGTGATGCTGAATAAGTATATCAGAAGTTTCAATTTTGGAATACAAGGTCGCTTTAGATGTATAGAATTAGTTACATCTGGTGCTATTAGGATTTTGTAGGGATACCTGCCCTTGTTTAAAATTCAAAGTTTGAAGTCAATACTCCACAATTAATTAGTCATGCCATAAATAATAACTTTTCAATGCCATACACTTCAACTACCCAACACAACTTAGTCTGTGCTCTAAACAATAATTCCGTTGAAATTTCATCTGATTGAGAGAGCAATATATATATCCCTGAAATAAAACTAGCGGCTTAATTACCTATAACACAGTAACAGTGACATGTCATGCTACTAAAATATATTGAATGTGTTTCAATAACAAATTCAAACTGTTAAAACCGATCTATTTCATGAGTATTTCATGAGTAATGTATTTACATGCAAAAATTATAAATTTTTAAATTCATTTAGAATAAAGTCAAATAGTTAAAAAATGAAGATTTATAAATTAATTTTAATGCAATCATTTTTTATTATTTTTTTATCGCTTGACTTTTATACTAAATGAAGACAAAAATTTATAATTCACTCGTGAAGTAAATCGGTTTTAACAGTTTGGATTCATCATTTAATTTTTTTTAATAGAGTTTTAGGGTGTAGCACCACATGTTTGTGTTACTCTGTTCATCTTTGATAGATAAAAAAAAAAAAAAAAAAAGTTATTTAGTTAAAATAGCATATGCCAATAAAACAAATAAAGCTTAATTTTTTCTACAAGTTTGCCTATATTATCTAGAAGGGTGGATTAAGATGATGAGAGGTGTTGAATTATGATTGTGATTTGAAACCGATGTATCTATTATTCCCTTGACTTGGAAGTCTTGAATTTGAATTAAGTGGCTGACATGAGCACAAGGAGACCATTAGCGTATGTAGAACGTTAATTTTTTTTTTACATTTTTTATTGGGAAAGGCTGCTAAACAATCGTCCCTGATGACGCATTTATAATCATTTTTTCTTATGCCAAGCTGTAACAAAGAATCTACTCCCCAAAAATAATTTAAAAATTAAAATTTTCTATATTCCTATTTTATTATTATTTTATATAATTTGAGTTATATTAACATCCACATATCAAATAATTATTGAACGTCTTATATTTATCTTTTTTTTTTAATTGAAAATATCAACAGTACAGAGTACAGACTATGCGACTTTTAAGTTTTAAGTAGTATGGACTATGGACTATATTACATACTATGAGGCAGGTTATGAAAGTAAAAAACTCATGCTTTACTTTTTGTTTATATTGTGCGATTTTAAAGTCTAAACAGTCGATCCAAATTGTTCAAAATTTACAATTTTTTGGAATTTTTTTTACTATTTTTCTAGAATATTTGAAAAACACTGTTTTTTTTTATGATTCATAATTTTCTGAAAAGCAATAGTTTTCAAAAATTCTAAAAGCAATTTAAAAAATATTTGTTTATATATTGTTTGAAAAAATTCTAAAAGCAATAGCCCACAACCTTCCTATTGTTTTATTTCTTTAATATTTGTTTCCCTTCTTCTCTGTTTATATTGCTACGGAGAAATCCATTTTATTTTTTATTTCAGTTATTTATTTATTTTTTAATTTATATTTGTATCTTAAAATTTATATGACTTAATTATTTGATAATTATTCGTTTCGTATCCGTAGATTATCTGCTTCATATCTGTATCCATTTAAAGTATATTTGATTTTACATTTTGACATCTATTTACTATCCGTATTTGTATCCGCTCACTGAAATATAAATATGAATTTATTATTAGCATTATCCGCTCCCAATCCCGCTCCGTTTTCAGCCCTATAATCAGGTTCCTTTAATAAAAAAAATGTTTTAATAAAAAAAAATCAGGTTCCATAAGTTAACGAAACTTTTTTTTTATATATATTTATACGTATATTACCTACGCCAAGGTTTATCTAATCAGAAAGTGAAAGCGAATCTCATCTGATTATGCATTGGACATAATTAAATAAAAAAATATCTGAGTCACATCTTGTACGATGGGATTTATTATGGTATTTGATTTATGATCATATATATTGCATACTTTTTGATAAAATTTTATATTGCTTAATTTTCATATATTTATTTTTAAAAAGAAAAAAATTGAGCTGTAGGGTGTAGGCTGTAGCTCTCTCTTATAGCGTTGTCTTGTCGCATTATCTATGTATAACAAGTGTCTGCCAAGCATATGTTGACATGTGGCATCTTATGATTTATCCACGAGCAATGGGATGATTGTTTGACATGTTATGGACCGGGCAAAAAGATATTTTCATTCCATCTTAGAGCCTGTTCGGTTGCAGTCCGGGAATGAAAAGAGGCACAGGAATGAATGAATAGTAAACAGCGGGTTACTGTTTACATGGGAAAAAAATTTTAGTTGAGCTGAATTTTTTTTTTTCCGTGTGAACAGTAACACACGGAATGGCAGCCGAACAGGCCCTTAGTTTTTGAAATAGAGTAGGAATCAAGTTACAACAATTTTATAATAAAGTTATAACAATAGTCTTTTTTATTTTCAAAGTTCAAATTATCGATTCAAACTATTTAAAATGATTATCTAAATAAAATGTACTTTCAGATCAAATTTTACATTTTTTGAATTTTTTACTATTGATTAAGATGGATACTTTCAATAGTCTGAATTTACTAGTTTTTGTACACATCTTAATAAATAGTAAAAAATTAAAAAAAATATATAAAATTTGATCTGGAAGCACATTTTATTTAGATAATCATGTTGAATGGTTTGGATCGACGATTTGGACTTTGAAAAAGAAAAAAAAAAACCGTTATTTTTTTTTAAATCATGGGTTGGGAGTC
Source organism: Carex cristatella (assembly GCA_024447775.1). Lineage (NCBI taxonomy): Eukaryota > Viridiplantae > Streptophyta > Magnoliopsida > Poales > Cyperaceae > Carex > Carex cristatella. Next base: position 2,009,698 of record JAJHPF010000016.1, read on the forward strand.
AAGCCACCCAACACACTTTCAAACTCATATGTATATTATAGAAGATTTTTTCATTTTGTGAGTTTCGAACTCATGACCTCTCACATGGAAGTCATGTGCCTTTGCCACTAAACCAAAGACAAGTTCTTAAAAAAAAAAAAAAAACCGTTATTGTAACTCAAAATTGTTGTAACTTGATCCTTCCTCTTTGAAATATGAAGTTATTGTTATATATTATATATAACGACAATAAACTCAGAACAGAGAATATATATGCAACTATTGTAAACATAAATGCACTTTATTGTAACAGAAATATTAAACAATTTAATAAATATTATTTTTTATTTAACAAATCAAGTCTTGTGTTATCTAGATACTAGTTTACTGCATTGTTTGTTAAAATTTGTATCACGTTATGTTATAAATATAAGTGTTATTACTAACTATTGTTATTAAGCATAGATGTGTTATTTTGACTTTCTAAAGTTAAAATAATTAAACTCAATTAAACTAAATAATCAATTTTTGGACTCCCTAGTATTGTACTGTTAAAATTTACATTATGGCACGTTATAATTGTTATTACTTATTAGAAAGTATATTATTATTTATATTAGTGTATATTATGCCGGTATTAATATTTAATGATCGCTTTTCTGATTAACATTTATATTTGTATTATGCTGGTATTATTATTTATATTTTTAATGGTCGTTAAGTGTCGTTAAACATTTTGTAAATTTTGGTTAAAATTAATATCTGAAATTATAAAGCAAGATTTGCATTAAATAAAAAATTCCAAACAAGATTTGCATTACAAAAAATGAAACAAAAGAAGAAATATCTTACTGTGTACTATTTATTTTATTTTATTTTGGTGCAACTAATTAAAATAGGTTTTTGGTTATGCTATTCCTAGGATGCTTGTAGGAATACAACTATACAAGTATAATATGATTGTATAATATGAATATTAATTAGGGCAAACGCATGCTCTCACATCATCCGTTGAAGATTATTGACATTTTTTTAACACATTGGGTTCAGATGTCAACTCTTCGACCAATTAAATATTTGTTGCCTACTGATTAAGTGTGTCATCATTAATTAAATTGTTAGTTGGAATAAAGTGTTATTTAGACTTAATGAAGTGTCATTATACCAATTGGCTAGCTATATATAACCAACCAGGTGTTGATAATTACCAATTGATACAAGGAGAGAGAAATAACAAGAGAGGGCTAAATTTGCAAAAATACACTGTTGTATATATTCCAACAGATATGTATGGTTGCAAAACAAGAATAACTAAAATAGTTAATTCAAGAATAACAATTGTTTCTCTTATTAGAATAGCCAAATCTACGATAGTATATATGTTTGGTTGCAAAACAAGTATAGCTAGAATAGCCAATTCAAGAATAGCAATTGTTTGTCTTATTAGAATAGCCAAATTTATAAATTCTTAGAAATAACATATTCTAATAAGACAAAAAAAAATTAATTCACTATTCTAGCTATTTTAAACTAATCAAACACCGAATAGGCTGTTCCGAATAGTTTATTCTTGATGCATCCAAACGTGCCCGTAATGATGCCAAGTGTATATCCCACAATGTTGTCAAGTATACACCAACTGGCAATTGGTACAACAATGAGATAAGAGGGGCGACAGCTTTAGCGTTATTTTTTCAATTATTTATCTTCTGAGTGGTTATATCTTTTATAATTTAATTCAAATACATATTTGCAACATTATAGTCTAATTATATATTTTCAATATATGTAATATGAATTTTTTAGGAGGACATTGGTACGGAAAATTGACAATAAGAATTATATTTTGAATATGTTATTTTGTCATAAGTTCATTTCTTCCGATATGCTATGTTGTTGTTTCATTTACGTTAAAATTTTATATTTACGTAAAAGATAATTTAGTACCTACGTACTATTCTAATTCTAATTTTCGATTTTTGGATAGTAAACAAACCATGAACTGAATTGAATTGTTCCATATATAACCTACAATTCCTTTCATATTTTTCACCTATCTAAAAAATAATAAAACATTCTAAAAACTAAAATTTGATCTCTAAGTATATTATTATATGAAAATTATATTAAAAGATTCGGATCGATATTTGAAATTTATAAACGGAAACTAGTATCATACCCGTGCGTTGCAACAGTGACATATTATAAAATTGAGTAGAATATGAAGAGACATTTTTGTTTGACATTCACACAAAATTAAGAAAAAAATATATTTAAATGGAAATAAAAGACAAATGAAAAAAATGAAAATTCAAATAATAAATAACAATAAAAGAAACAACAACCAATGAAAAAGAATCAAATATAACATGAAAAAAGTTCTTGAAGTATCATTGCCAGTGTGATCCTCTTCGATGTAGTCCAACATTTATGAAAATGAACAAACAAAATATAAAAAGTAGATTATAATTGCTCAAATTGAAAATATATAATAAAATAATAAAATTAGAAATGTTAATTTAATATAATTTATACATTATTTCTCGCATAAGTACAACAATATAAGTGCTTGTTCACAAAACTAATAAGCATACCTATCACTTAGAAAGTAAATGCATTATAACCTTAGAGTAAAACTTAACTAATATCTTTCAAACAGGGTGAAGACTGAGAATTTAAATTAATTTTCAAATCAGTCCCTCTCACATAAAAACCTGTACCAGTAAGCAATTAAGGAAATAATACCACTCAAATTAAAAAAAAAAATACTAAATTGAACTTATAATTTTCACTTCACAATGCTTCTTGTCTTGTGTTGGACGTGGGATTGGGAAATTTAACACAAAGGACAATATGATTTAATATCCAATTTTCTCCACAAGCAATATAGGTCATTAAATGATTCAAATATTTAGAGGAGAAATGATATGTAAAAACACAAATTTGAGAAAAATATGATTAAATGATTCAAATAAAGATTTTCTCTACAAATATATTCTTGATGGAAATTATTTTAACGATAAAAATTTCTCAATAGATCATTTCTCTATAAGAAAGTTTTAGATATTCTTCATTTTATCTCCGGATCAGAAATATATAATTATTTCCATCAACACAAAATCTGCTCTTCATCTATTCGCAATGATACAGTAGCCCTAATAAAGATTATTTTTTCTCTTGACACAATGAATACAACATATCGGAAAAAATGAATTTCTCTGCAGATTAAAAAATATTGAATAATTTCCATTTTCATTGTCGAAAATATAGAGGAAAAGGAGAAATGAAACAAAAAAAATGAAGAAATAAGAAAATAATTTAATTACAAGAATTAGAGATGGCTCTAAGGAGAAATAAAAAAACAAATCGCTAGAAATTCATTTAATTATAATTGTGACAGACTATATAGCAGTATGTATGGCGAATATGTTTTAACTAAATTTATACATCTACACATAAAACAGATGTATTTAATAAAAAAAATAAAAGACATATGATGTGATTCGAGAGCTGATATTATATCTGAAAATTCATCTTACAATTTTCGGTAATAATAAATCAGAACAACTACGTACATAATATTAAGTGCATAATATAATGATGGAGATATTGGTCCGTGACATGGTACATTTCGCTTTGGAAAATAGCGTGGCATCACTCTATTATATATTTAACAGTTGAGCCATTATTTTAAACCAGATCCTCAACTTGTTTTCTTCTATTATGTTCTTTTAATAAATCCAATATTTATGCAGAGTTGTTAAAACTCACCTGCTAAAGGGGTACATAGAGAATTCTAATTCTTTCTTGGTACACGTTAGTAAGATAATAAAGCCAACCTTGTGTGACAGGCTGACAGCTGATTTTGTTTTATTTGTGATGTGCTACTATATCTTTGGTATTTTTTTGGTTTTGTAGAACTAGAGTGTTCCTAAGCTCCGGTTATGTTTCGTTGTAGAGTATGAGGTGAAATAACTTAAGAAGTTAAATGAGAAATAAAATAAAAATAGTAAGATGGAGTAAGTGGTGAGCTAATTTAGTAGATTTTGTTATTATAGACTTTGAATTTATTTTTTAATATTTTATTTTTTCATATGAATTAATTTAATTCAAGACAAATTATCAAACAAGTTGTAAAATATGAAGAGTAAGGTGGAATAAGCAATTTAATTCTCATTAACTTTATTTCACAACCAAACATGACCATCAAGCTTTTTGGAGAACTCAACCTCAAAATTTATTGAATAGGTTTCAAACTGTTGAAACCAATCTAATTAACTTGTGATGCATTTACGTACAAATTTTTTAAAATTTTGAATTAATTTAGTATAAAGTTAAGCGATCAAAATTAGAATATTTATAAATTAATTTTAATGTATTCATTTTTTTTATATTTCTTGACCGTTTGACTATATATTAAAAATAAAAAAAATAAAAAAATTTGCATGCAAATTTATCACTTGTGAAGTAGCTTGTTTTTAACGGTCTACATGCGTCATTTGAAGTTCATCCGATATATTTTGAGGTTAAGACCAGAAAACTTGATGAGCTTAAGAACATTCTAGTTATACTCTTTTGTTTGGATATTTTAGAGTAATGCGATATCAATTTTGTTCAGACTCGAGGGGATAATAAATTAGAATTTATATGAATGATGTGTGGGGAGAGCTTGTTCTATTCCTAAAATTAAGGATAGACAGAATGATAAAGAATCCAAATATTCTGCCTAAAATGCTTTTTTTTTTTACTAAAATACCCTTCAACTACCCGCACAACTGCTGTTTTGGCATTGCTAGAGCAGGGGCTGTTTAGTCAGAAATGTGGAATCTTCTAGAAACAACATATTTTAATATTAGCCAAGTTGGAAAGGATAGGGTCCAATGGCTTTCTACATTTTTATATTCTCCAATTATTATATATTATTAAAGAACAATGGGTGTTACTTTAGCTAGGAACCAACTTTGTGATTTTGTACTTAGAAAAATATAAAAACAAAGAAAAACAAAGATACCATTTTGTTTCATTTCTTTGCAAATTATTTTGAACACATCCAATTTATAGCTTTGGCATAGGTGTAAAGACTTGTTGTGCCATTACGTGTTTTGACTAGTTATGTCGTGATTTGAGTTGTATGTTGTGTTGTCCTGATATGTCATGATAATATTTGTCATGTTCAAATATAATTAGTTATTTTTATCATTTAAGTTAATGTATGCAAAATTTACCATTAGAAGAGATCAGCAAAATTTGATCACGCATGACTCGCGAGATCACGTGCCATGTTGTGTCAATTTTATAAAAAATAATAATATTGTATAGTAACGTATTCGGTCATAGCGTGACTTTCTTACATCCGTAGCCTAGCCTGTAGTTCAAATTTGCCAAATGTGCAGTCTCTTTGTAATATTAGTTATGGGAAATCAGAAATCTGATAATCACGCTGTCAAACAAAACAAGATAATTTAAAGATAAAAAGAAAAAAAAAAACGTTTTTAATAGCGTGTCAGTGTGAAATAGCCTCAAGAGCTCAACTCACATGGGACAGCTCAGCTTTTGTTATCACAATATCACATAGGAAAAAGATAAAATACAAGCCCCGACCTACATTTTTCTATTCAAGAATTGATAAAGACATCTGAAGCACAACTTGTTTTACATTAAAAACAGTTGATTTGGATTTGTGTATAAATTTAGAAACAGATTGGCCCAAATTTATGTTTAATATAAATAGAGGCCCATTAAAGGCCCATAGTAACTACGGATTACACTTTTCTTTTTTACATTTATGTATATCCACATTTTCTTTAGCAAAAAAAATTTGTCAAAACCTCTATTAGTGCGGACATTAGACATGATTCTCTAATCTCTATATATCCACACTTGAAATCAGTGTTTTGAAATTCAGTTCTCATTCGATATGCAGAAAACTACTGCATACTGCATATACGGTATGCGGTTGCATATACGGATTTTTATTCGAATTTATATATTCAAATTTTAAATGAGAATTTATATATATAAACAAACATACGGTAATATGTAATATGACTCACTGTTAATATACTCTAAACCGGTATTTTTATCACTGTTAATATACTCTAAACTGATAATATGTAGTATAAATCACTATTAACATACTTTAAACCGGTATTTTATCACTATTAATATACTCTAAACCGGTAACATGCTCTAAACTTCATATTTGGAACGAATATAAATTAGGTTGGGTGAACTTAGGAGCACCCTAGTCCTACTCTTTGATTAATACTTGTTTGTTAATTACTGATGGATAATTTAAATTTCTAGTTTACAACTTTTACACACATCAACTAACACTCAATATATGCAGATTGACACTTCAACCAGATTACTACTTTACATGACCAAGATCCAACCTAAAATATCATTATAAACATTTTTTTATGTGTTACAGGTAGACTTTCAAGTTTCAACTCAATTACAACTGTATCCTGATGTGTTTAATATATCATGATAATTAAGAACAAATACTTGTTATTAACCAGCATAGGTTCCAACTTATACTTGCATGACACAAACCCTTTATTCTTATATTTTGCACATGCAAAATTTTCACCTATACCCGCGAAAAGGCTTCTCAAAACCCAATTTTCTTGATACGCAGCCGTATTTTTATTTTAAAGTTTAAGAATTCTAAATATAGAAGTTGCAGAATAGCCCCGGGAAAAAAATGCATCTCGACATTGAGGCCTTGTAATTATGTCACAGCATCGATTGTCTCACAACAGAATTGCCCCTACAAAACAAGTATTTTATGTTATCTAAGGCATCTCTTATTACAATTAAAATAGAAGAAACAATAATTATAACCTAGAAAACCATGAAATGCCTACTTATACCTACTGTATAAGTTTTACCAGTAAGGATATCAGTATTGATACCAAGCAAGACCAGTACATTTTGTTTTTTTGTCTGCAAATAAGGGTCTTATCTGCAAACATTTTGTTTTTTTGTCCTTTGTTTTTAGGATAAAATATGCTCACATGAATTCTACGACAATAGCAGATGCACCGCCTCCACCATTGCAAACTCCTGCAACTCCATACTTTCCTTTTCTCTGTCTAAGTGCCTGGACATCGGCAATTTATCAAAATGTGAAGGGCTTTATTGTAACTTTCCTTTTGCAAGAAGATCTGTACAAAATAGGATCAAAATTGAAAAAAATCATACCCCTACTAGAGTGACTATGATGCGGGCCCCACTACAACCGATTGGATGGCCCAAAGAGACAGCCCCACCATTCACATTTAACTTCTCCTAAAAAATGAAACACAAAAAGTTTGAACACATTTACAATGTAAAAAAATGTAAATATACCCATTTATCATGTTAAATTGCTATGTTTGTACTTACCGAAGGGATGCCAAGAAGTCTCTGATTGGCCAAAGCGACAACCTAACAAAAGAAAAAAAATATTACTATTTCTATAAATGGAAAGAAAGCAATATAAGGATTTTATAAAAATGTGAAATGAAAAATCAGAGAGGGGGACAAACCGCAAAAGCTTCGTTTATTTCATACAAGTCAATTTGGGAAGCATTTAAGCTAGCATTTGATATTGCTTTTGGGATAGCAAGCGATGGAGTTGTTGTAAATAACTCTGGAGCCTGAATTAAAATTTTCATTTTATTAGCATATCTTCTTAATTTTAAAATTAAATTATCTAATACTTGACTTAAGCTATACCTGAGCGGCATCTGCAAAACCCCTTATTTTTGCGATAGTTTGTAGACCTAGTTCTTTAGCCTTCGCTCCGCTAACTAGTACCAGTGCTGCTGCACCATCACTTGTCCCAAAAATAAATAAACTATGAATTCCTGTATCACACTTGACTAAAGTTTCAAAACAAACATTAAAAAAAAAATTCTGACCTAATACTAGAAGAATTTCCGGCAGTAACAGAACCACCTTTTTTAAAACTTGGACCGAGCTTCTTTAGCTTCGATGGATCAAACTAAAGCATAGAAAATATTTGAGAAAATCATATCATCTGATATTATTGAGGGTATATAGGTAAATGGTCTAAAAACCAAAATTTACTTTTGCGAGACCTTCATCCTTGTCAATAATTTTCGATGAGTTCCCTCTCCCAGAAGAAATCTCAACCTAGAAGATCATTATTAAATTAATAAAAGGAATGTTAGATACAAATTGAATGCTAATTGTAAAGAGGAAAAATTCAAACCGGAGTGATCTCCCATGCAAATGCACCACTATCTCTTGCGGCTAAACCCCTCTTGTTTGTTTGAATTGCATACGAGTCCTATAATTATTATGTTCACAAAAAAATTTGTCAGAAATATATCACTGTAGAGGATAAATTATCATCTATACCACTCCTTTCCTCATTAATTTTGAATTATTTAAGGGGCTGGAATGAAAATTTTCTGATAAAAATATACCTGTTCTTCTCTAGAGAAAGAATATTGATTTGAACACAACTCGGCGCACATTCCCATCGGGAAATTGTTATAAACATCCCATAAACCGTCTTTTAACATTCCATCGATCAAAGTATCGTGCCCAAATTTAGAACCCTTCCTACAAAGATTAAATTAAAAATGTGAGTTGCATTAACTGATGAATAATTTCATAGCAAGGTAGCAGAAATATAATATATTGATTTCCAAACCTTGCCTCAGCAATATATTTCGGGGCATTAGACATGCTCTCCATGCCTCCAGCCACTACTATGTCATTTGTGCCAAGTTGTATACTTTGTGCCGCAATCATGACAGCTAAATATTTATATTAAAAACAAAAAAAAGCTTATTAAAAACATGAGTATATATTCTCGATCCTTGTGAAAAAAAATTGTGGTGAGTTTTCACCTTTGGCAATCATTCAAGGAGGTTAACTGGTACTGGTAAGGTAGAAAACATTGCTGGTACAGTAAAGGTAGGGTAGTTGTTTTCATGGTTCAGTGTGCAAAATTATGTATAAAACCCTTACCCTTCATGCCCGACGAACAAACTTTGTTGACAGTAGTACAGACAACTGAATTAGGTATACCGGCACCTAAAGCTGCTTGTCTGGCAGGAGCCTGACCCAAATTAGCACTCAAAACGTTACCGAAATAGACCTCTTGTACCAGCGTCGGGTCAATGTTAGCCCTCTCAAGAGCACCTGAAAGAAAAGGTAATATATTAAATCAAAATAAAATCTTATAATAAAATGAATATTTCAGCAAATTCGGTATGATTGGTACTTCACTTTAGTTTTTTTTTTTGGGCTATGCAGCAGTGCAGCCTATGGTTGTATACTTGTATATTCCTATTTTTTCTTTATTTTTCTTTTATTTATCCAAAACCTTGTTCTCTTTTCCATTACCAATGAGAGAATACTATTTCACCTACTAATTTACAAAAAGAAAAATAAAATCTGGGAACTATATATATGTATAGTTAGCTACAATTTTATAAAAGTAAATGCATATGTATGGTATATACACTTCTTGGATAACTTCTATTATTCCACAGGTGAAAAGAAATCACAATTGATCCAAAAATAAACTACTTATCTTACTTCTAATTGCAATCGAGCCGAGTTTAGTTGCTGATAGAGAAGACAAAGAACCTAGCAATGCACCAATTGGTGTGCGCGCAACACCCGCAATACATACATCTAAAAAATATCACAAATTAATTAAAAAAGTGAAAAAAATTGGGAATAAATTTCAAGCCCAAATATTAAAATTTGGAAATAAGGTATATTACCTCTGGGATTCAAGTCCTCATAAAACATACTATGCGCCATGGAAAGAGATTCTGAAATGATATATGAAAAGATAGCTATGGGTAAATAATTGAGCAATACAGTGAAGCCCTTTTTAAAAGATGCAAGTGCTTGACATTTATGGTATTACAAATTTTTACGAATTTTAAAGAGGGCATGATTGTTACCAGAAATTAAAAATTCTCACCGCTAATTGAAGATTAATCTCAGGCGGTAACCAAACGATGAAAGAATATGACGAAATCGAACACAATTTCAGATCAGGAAAATCAGAGTTCAGCTACCAAAATTCTAAAAAGCTAATCTCAGAGAAGAGAGAAGAATAGTGAAGAACTCCTGCGTTCGTTAAAGCCTTAAAAGGGAATTTAGATCAGCGTGATTCTGACATGTGGGGCCACGCAGAAAAGAAAAGAAAAGAAAAATGAACTTTTGGTTTTTCTTTGTTTTGATGATCTGTGAACCTCACTCGTACCTATTTCTGTATGCTCCATGGTAATCATTCTATAGTTGGCAAATTAGGCATTCAGAAGTAATTCATAAGATTCAATTTTTTATTTTGGGTATGAGGTAGGATGGTTATAATTTGATAATGATTTATGTATTTTAATACATATAATATAAGTATATAAAAAATTGAACTTTTATAAAATAAAATAAATTAAAATTATGCGAATAATTCACAAATTATTCATGATTAATTCATAAAATTTGCTAACAATTCTTAGATGATTCAATAACTCGTGAATATTTCGGAAAATTTGTTTAATTCATCTATTTATTCGAGAAGATGTTGGCAATGAAAATTTGATGCAACTGAAAACTAATTCATCTTTAGTCAAAGTAATTTGAAAACTTAATAGTTCAATTATAATGACATTTGATAGGTAATCAAAGAAAACCTTATTTGTATCAAATTGGATATACAACATATCCAAACTATAAAGAAAAAAACATTACAATTTTTATTTTTATCTGATAAGTATTTTGTTTGTTATCATTATGGTCAACAAAACTATTTAGTTTTCAGTATATTCATTTTTATTAACAATTTTGTATAATTTTTAGTTAATAGTCATGTATACAAAGTTGAGATATTACATGTGAAAAACTGATTTTTTTTTTCATGAAATACACTTGCTCAAATTGGAGGCTTTCTCTTATTTAATTCATTCTTTATTAGTATCCCAAGTTATATTACTTTTACATTTTAATACATTTGAGTTGCTCAAACTTTATTTCATAACAAATATTTTGCTTCATTTATTTTTGTATGCTTGCCCTTCATTACAACCAAAGTTGTCTTTAGTTTTGATTTTTTTTTCTCGTTTTGCAATGGAACCACATAAGAAGATCAGTTGCTTTGCATACAGAAGATCAAACACACGCAAACCAAAAGGGATAGCATGCAATTGAAAAAAAAAAATGGATAACCATTTAAAACAAAAGATAACAAAATGGATAAGAACAAAGAGTAATTCGTTTAATTTTTGAAATATACAGCTTTGCGTATATAAACCTCTAACTTTCAATTTAATATCCTCTGAATTTGGACTTAAAATCTAATAAAACTTGAATTGAATGAAAAAAAAGCAACACATCTGCTCGCATAAAAATTGATAGGGTCTTTCGGATTTAATCTCTAGCTGGATCCAAACTAGCCAGTTGATTTTCACAGAGAACTGCCGTTCGTATGTTCAGATTTTGAAGGAGAGTTCCTAGAGATTTGTAGAGCTCACTGACACAGATCTGTGAGCACTAGATTCACCCCGATCGGAGTTTTCATCACCGAGAACCATCCAAAACAGTGACTGATGTCCGTACCCTTCCTACAAACTCTAATTTGCGGCTTAGGAAGGGTTCCGACAGAAATCACTGTTTTGGACGGGTATTAGCGATAGAAACTCCGATCGGGATGAATCCAGTGCTCACAGATCCATATTAGCGAGCACTACAACTCTCGTGTTGAATTCTCCTTCAGAATTTGGACATACAAGTGGCAGTTCTTTGCGGAAGTCAGCTAGGGCCTGGGGGTTGGATCCGAATGGAGAGAAATGGGGACTGTGTCAGCTAGCGTTTGAGGATGAGTTTATATAGAGGTGAGATTATGATTGCCTCCAACTTTTGGTGGGTTGTACTGGACTTTTATGGGTCATAATCAATTTAATTTTGTCTATTTGGACTATGAACAGAAATCTGTTTCTACTTTTTTAATTTTCATCTTTAAAAATCAATAACACTGGAATTGTGAGTTCAAAAAAAAAAAAAAAGATTCAGGTTCTGTAATTTATAAGGTGTGATCAGTTAAAATAATTGATGAGTGAGCGTACAAGTAATATGCATATTACATATCTATCAGTGATTTTGTCGATTTAACTAATTAGTAAAGTAATTCTAAAAAATATAATTTTTCTCCAATATTTTTTTTCACATAAAGATCATACTTAATTGTTCGGATTGACTATTTGAACTTTATAAATAGAGATATATATCACTGGTTGATCTAATATGCATATTACCATAGCCTCACTCATAATCAATGTTTTAAATTCAGTTTATTCGACCGAATATTCCTATTCTGTTTCTATCCGAAAAGAAAATCTATATTCAGTCCAAATATGAAGTTTAGAGCATATTACCAGTTTAGAGTATGTTAATATTGATAAAATACCGGTTTAAAGTATAATAACAGTGATTTATACAACATATTACCGGTTTAGAGTATATTAACAATGATAAAAATACCGGTTTAGAGTATATTAACAGTGAGTCATACCACATATTCACCGTATGCTTGTTTATATATACAAATTCTCATTTAAAATCCGTATATATAAATCTGAATAAAAATCTGCATACCGCATATGCGATATGCGGCCGCATACCGTATATGCGATATGCGATATGCGATATGCGGTGGCCTTCCGCATACTGAATGAGAACCGAATTTCAAAACACTGCTCATAATTATCCCTAAAAAGTTTGTACCAACCGGAATGAGCATATTAGTTTGGATCCGTTAGCTTGAAGTCACAATTTATTTTAGTTAATATTTTACAGTACTGATTCCCAATCGTCTCAGCATTGTGTTGCTGACAATATAGAAAAATGCAAAATTTCTTTCTTATTTTTTTTACATAATTGAGTTAAGAGGGTAAAAGGGCAAAAGGGCTATTTATTTGGTTCCTTTAAGGATAGAACTTACATGCTAATTTTGGATGCATATATTATTATACGATGCAAAAGTTTATTGTACAGCAAGCCAAGAAAATAAAATGAGGAATTTCATGTATACCCCTCAAGAATCTTGAAATTAGCATATCTTCTCTTCTAAAATTCATAATAACATATTTACCCCTCTAAATTTAAAAAACTCACAAATTTAACCCAATTTATTGCCTTTAAAATTCTCATTTTACCCTTTATAGAAAAATAAAAAATATATAATATGTGTAAGAAAAATATTTAATTTTCTCGTTGAATGGTTCATTTCTCTATTTATAACGCATACACAATAATATTTTGACAGAAGTGAGTTGAGAGGTAAATTAAAAGAGCAAAAAGACTATTCATTTGATCCCTTTAGACTGTGCTCCAGAAGAAGGGGGGAAAACGACATTCATGGAAGGAGAAGGGAAGGGCGCAGGGTGAAGCTTCTCCTCTGCACAGTAAATTTACACCCCGATTTGGAGGGAACAAATCTGGGCGCAGTTGTATACGAAATTTTCCTCAGTTCCTCCTGCTACAGTAGATTTTTCCTTCCGTCCCATTCCAATTTCTCCTCTTTTAGAGCGGATGAACATCGACAGATAGAAGCGATCACGCACCGTTTCACCTTCGCTTTCTTTCTCTCGCTCCGCGTACCTCATTCTAGAGCATGTTCTTAATAGCATGTTCTTAATGATAAAACTCACATGCCAATTTGGGATACATATATTATGTGATGCAAAAGTTTATTGTAGAGCAAGCCAGAAAAAAAAGTTGGCATAATACCAGCTGGCATTGATTTGCTTGGAATCAACCTCTCCTCCCCTCAATTCTCCTCCCAATTCAAAGATGTGATATTCCACCAATCACTATGCTATATTTGACCCATGTACTGCCACCCCAAGTAATTTTTTTCCAAACAAACTTTTTTTTTTTTAAATAATTAGAGTTTGGCTAGTATGACATCTCTCGATGTATAAGACGTTATTTACTATTGTCTAAAAAAAAATATTATTATAAATTATGAATTCAAATGGTTGAAAACAATCTATGAATTCATGCAATTATTTACATTCAAAGTTTACAAATTTTCGAATTTATTTAGTATAATTTTAATACATTTATTTTTCATTATTTTTTGATAGCTTAATTTTATACTAAATAAATTCAAAATTTTGTAAACTTCGGATGTAAACACATCAATTGTGAAGTAGAACATATTTTACAAATTTTCAAAACGATAGCATGACATGTTGCTGTACTATCGATGGCATCAAGGCATCCAGGCATCCGGCCAAACTTTTTATTAATAAATTGCATTAAAATTGTGTTAATTACTAAGAGACATTAATTGTTCTTCAAACCTACACGTTTAGTAAAAATTGCATTATAATAATTACTGGTTCTTTATAAAGACAAAAAAGCTACATTCTCCCTTGTTTAACCAGTAAAAGCACCACAGAGATGAAAACTCAGCTTTTCTGGTTTCCAGAAAAGATGATAAAGTTTACAAAAATTGCACTAACAACTGAAATGCTTTATGTTAAGAAATTAAACCAAATTTTTGAAATGTTAGTTCCTCTGTCATTTTAACCCCCACCTTTCCAATAATCTAACCACCATTTCCCTTCATTTCCAAGCTTCATCATATCTATCTATATATATAAGCAAATCATTTCACCATGCCACAATCACACCATACTCAAAACTCACATCACAATTCACAACCAACAAACAATCATCTCAAGTTCTCAACTTAAACAAAATGAAACCCTTACTCTATCTCTGTCTCCTCATCATGGTCACCTTCTCTTTCCACATCTCCACAACCGTTGCACAAACCCCCGCTGCAGCGCCAGCTGTGCAACCGCCTCCTGCATCCACCCCTCCTCCAACCGCTCTACCACCTTCTACCCCGGCTCCCTTACAGCCTGTAGTTCCTCCACCAACAGTTCAACCACCAGCGGTCCCTCCACCAGTTTCACCGCCCCCAGCAACCCCACCACCAGCAGTGGCACCGGTGACACCGCCACCTGCTGTGGCACCGGCACTACCACCCCCATTGCCCCCACCAGTATCACCACCGGTGGTGCCGCCAGTGAGTCCACCGGCTGTGACACCTGTAGTGGCCCCCCCACCTGCCACACTTCCCCCTGCACCGAGTCCTTCGAAAGGCAAACACAAGAAGAAGAAAGGGCATAAGAAGAAGCACGCACCGGAACCGGCACCCATCCCTGACAGTCCTCCTGCCCCGGTCGCTCCCACATCGGCAGATAGCACTGATCTTACAAGCCCTGCACCCCTGCCATCTGATCTGGTATTACATTTTTAGCATTTTGCATCAATTTGGTTAGTTTGTGCAATTGTGCATCCATTTTTTTTGGATGTAATTAAATGTTTAAACATTGGCGGTTTATTCAATTATGGGCCTGACATTTTCTGGGCCTTCTTTCTGATTTAGGTTGGATCCATATTTAAATGAACTGTTTTGTTAATACCACATGTAGTTGAATTATGGACAATGAAGTTTGAATTACCTTAAAAGTACTTTTCATACTCAAATCATTAAATTTTGCAACTTTTTTTTTGAGAAACATTAAATTGTGCAACTTGAAACCTATCGTCTAAGATGACCAACAATTTTTTTTTTTGACAAATTTTGTGTTTTAATTTTGGTGCAGAGTGGAGGCAATGCAAATTACGAGCTGGTAAAGACGATAAGAAGTCTAATGCAGACTGCTTGTGTTTCCATTTTGTTGGTTTCAATTTTATAGAGAAATCTCAACTATTGCTTATGGAGATGTATGTATTTTTTTGTGAGTGTAATAATTTGAGGGGATTTTAATTTTACATTTGTTTATTATGATTGTTTTGATTTTTTTTACAAATTCAGGAAAATTTATATACTTTTTGTACAATATTGTTTTATTTGGTGCAATCAATAAATGGTGATTCCATATTTATAGAAGCCGTCAGCAAAACAAAAAAACAATCAAAAGCTGAACACAGATTTTCAAAACGCCAATAATCTCATTATGGGGACAAGTTTCAATTTCATTTATTTGAGAACCATTTTTAATATTTGATGAAAACAAAGATATGGAGTAAATAATTATCTAATGATGTGTACAAGACAAGAAGAAACAGAGATAATAATAGGATAATAAAGAAAAGGAAACTAATAATCTCATAATGGGTACAAGTTTGAATTTCCTTTTTATTTCAGAACAATTTTTAAATTTTGAGGAAAATAAAGAAAAGGAGGATATAAATATTTCATGATGGGTACAAAACAAGAAGAAAAATAGATAATAATAATAATAGGATAACATGATGCCTTGCTCTAATTTATAGCACCATAAATGAATCATTTGTGTACAAACAGATATGTATTGATCTGTAACATACTAACATGGCCTATGTACTATATATTGCCATTTCTGGTAAGTAGGTGGCCCTTTTTCAAATTATACTCTGGAACCACCAAATTAATTGCTGAAGCTTGTAGCACAAGATATCAACTCCTCCTTTTTTTTTTTGCATTTAGGCCCTTGTAAATTAAGCAGAAATTAGCATAGATTATCCAATTAAGCGATCAATCCTGGTCTACTTCGTGAAACGGAAGCGGGACCATCTTCACTGCCCTAAATTTTCCAGCATTGTTGAGGTGCTCATTTTCCAATCTATACAACATATATTAGGAATAAATTAATTGTTGTCCAACCTTAAAATCACAATTTAGGTCAAATTAAATCTACTTTATTGTGCTGGTACAGACTGTAACATATTATCAGTAAGTTGATTAGGCTGTAACAGGTATATCATTTGACCAACATTCTATACATTTTTAGTTTTATTATTTGAGGGCTAATTTGTAAATAAAGTAACTGGTGAAATTAAATTTTTAGTAGATTTTGTTACCTATAGAAATTCCAATGGCCACGCCTGATGACCTCCAGAGCTGCTAAGAAGAAAGTAGAAACCCTAGAATCCAAGTTTCCCAAATTCGGGTGTATTACAGTTTGTAGCCATGCTAGCCTTAATACAAGGTTCAAACCCTGCAACAATTTCAAAATTTCAATTCAGTCCAAAATATAATTTCCCTATTACAGTTTACTTTTACCCTTGATTAGTCCAAGTGATGAAAATTTTGAATTTCTGTCACTTTGAATTCTTAGTGTGATATGTGGTAGATTCCATTCATGCACATACACACATTTTTTGGGGCCACCTTTGTTTACTTAATTTTGAAGATTTGAAAAATGAAAAAAAGAAAAAGAAAAGGCAGTATATAAGGAGAGTGTTTCAGGTTTTTTTAAGTTATGAAAATAGGTTCATAACCCGGCCCAATAGAAGCAGACCCGGTAAGACTCAAGAGTAGGGAGCTGAGACATCTTTGGATTTAAAAAAAAAAAAAGTTTTTGCTTATGTATTTTTCGGCTATTTTCTACATCAGGTGAACTGGGAGAGGGGGATGTCCGATGCCCATCGGACCAGAATCTGTTCGATTGGTGGTTTCTACCGTCCGATCCACTTCAAGATCCGTGCACACGGATATTAAAGTGGTGCGCACCTTCAAGTGAACTGGAGGGGTGAGGAGGGACTAAACTAGTTTGCTTATCTCTTCCTCAAAATGTTCTTCCTAGCCCAACTTAATTATTTGCCTACTCTTGGCCCATTTCCTAGGTCCGCCCATGCGGCCCAAAACCTTTTAATCCAGCCTTATATAATAAGTTGAGTTTGCTGCAAAAGCATGAATATTTATTTTGATGTGTAACTATACCTACCATGGATAGGTAATACACAAATTTCCTCTTAAGAATCAAATCATTTCTCAACCAAGGGTTTTTTGAGTTGGCTTGGAGTAAGCCCCAATCTTTCACAAAGTCCCAATACAACTGGTACATTGTGGCACCACTTGACATGGCAACCACTAATACAAGCCACCCGGGACTCTTTTCTTTCTCGTATGCCACCTTGGCACCTGCCGCCAGCATGGCTGACACGTACTTTCCCAAATTTATAAGGTGTCCCATGTCGCCTTCGTCGAACCATCTCCTTGCACACTATACCATAAAAAGGAAATTACAATCTTTCTCATAAAAAAGTAATTAATTATGTGGTGAATTAACCTTTTAATTGAAATTAGTTAAAGATCAATTAACAACCTGCATTGCTCTCCAGTAGTAAGGTAGAAAAGAGATAGCATAGGCCAAATCTCTGAAATGCTTTCCTCTATTGCAATAACCATAATCTTGTGTTTTAAAGCTACCCGTTATGTAATAGCATGCGACGTACTCCAAACTCCTTAGCATTGGCACCTTATTCAATTAAATTTATGAACTTCTAAGTATATTTATATTATAATTCTTTTTTAGTAATTTAGTATGACATGTAGTATTAAATAGCAAAATTTCAGATGAAATGTATCTCAGATGTATAATCAGTACCTGGCTGCAAAGCTGATCAGCCATGAAGAAATCCACCATAACCACCTAAAAGCAAATAATTGAGAGAAATTATTGTTAGAAAAATATCTCATTTTATCTAATTAGAATACCAAATTATTTATCTTTTTTCTATCTATTCTGTACCTTATATAAAGGCGAGAGAACAATGTTCCTTAGTATTCGAAGAAAGAGAAACCGGGTTGACTTGTACAGAACATTGAAAGGGCAAACCAGCAACAGAAAAAACATCTGCAATACATTTTAATAACTTTATATTATTCCTAAATTCTTCAATAAGTTTACAAGTATAATCCAAAAGATTGAGCTTGCTCACACTGTAAAAAGATAAATTATAGGGGGAAAATTAAATGAGATCTGGTAAAGAAACCAGTACATAATAACAAAAACCTGACTTAAGTTAAGACAGAGTGAAACTTAGTATAAATTCCGATTAGAAACATACCAAAACTAAAATGCCAGGAATAGCTTGAACTTGAGTTGAAGAATTGCCTTTCAGAACTAGCGCTAAATGCGCAAACATGGCGCCGACCACAACTGTCATGCACGCTGTACATATCAAAAACACCTCTCTATATTTGAGTTCTTTTGTAGGTGCAAATTCAAATATGAAGGAGTAGTTGATGCGCGTTTTGCGCCACATGAAGATGTTGCAACCGTAGAGGAAGAGGTGAAGAAACAACAGACTAAACATGCTACAATTTCAGAAAGGAGATGAGAGTTAGTACCATAATTTTTTTTTTTCATACGAACTGAGACACGACTAATTTCTATTGCATGCTTGTTTATGTATATACCTAAGGACAGGATAGGCAGTTTCCATGTAGATTGAATTTGAGTGACTAGTGTACATGCCAGCTAGGTGTGCCATGATGCAGTAACCAGTGAATAATGCCATGAAACATCCAGCAAATAACCCTAAATTATGAAAATCAAACAACATTAGCATAAGGAATGATTCAATATTATAAAATTAATTGTTGATATAAAGTTGATTAAAGCATTATACCAATGAAAAAAGTGACAGCATGAGACTCTTTTCTCTGGTGAGGTTTGAGGTACTTCATTGCCTTTTGCTTGTTGTCTTTCGCAAAATTCTTGATAAACAGCTCTTCGACATCGTCCGTCAGCTTTACTTCCTGTTATTGTTTTTCAATTTTTTTTTGTTAATTCATCGATTTTGAAACAATTGTTTGACTTAAACCATGTGCTCTGTTTTTAATTCCATGACAGAAACAAATGTTCTTCATTTCTAATACATAACAGGAGAAGAAGAAAGCGGCTTGCCTTATCCGAGCTATTGAAATAGGAGCTCTCGACAACCTTGAGGTATGTAGAACTCACTTGTTTTTGTGTGACCTGAAATTATAATAAAAATTAAACAAAATTGAAAATTTTCAGCAAAATTATTAGAAGATAAAATAAATGTTATGTAGTTCAGATTCTGACAAAATTGAAAATTACCTTGTCAAATTTCTTCAAGATCTTTACAAATGCCAGCATGTTCAGGTTCCTACAGAATTAAAATTAAAAATGCTCATGTAGTTCTGATGGTACAATTGAACAAAATACAAATTCTGTAGTTAAAATTACCGATAGGTCCTCAAGTAGCCTAACCCCTTGTACAACTCAATAAATGCACCACGAATCATCTTTTCGGCATGGTGAAGTTTTGTTTTGTTAACACTGAGCTTGTTCATACTAGTTTCACTGCCACTTTTTTTTGATTGGTTAACCAAATCCTCCCAAACAAGGTCGGTCAATGCCGAAAACGTCCTTGAAGGATTTGTTAAGGGTATGTTAATCTTCACATTCTTTCCTTGGAAACTCACCACCCTTCCAGAAAGACTCCTGAATTTTTTACCTGTTTTACAGAGTACAATTTTAGAATTACAGCAGTAACAGGAATTAGTGTCAATTTTGTTGTTGTCAGTAGTAAAACAGAATTGATGGAAATGGAATAAGTAACAGAATAAATGTGATGTATTTCATATGCGATTCGATGCCACAAAAATTCCATCTATCTTTATTCTCAAATCCGATTCCATGTCTCTACTTTTTACAGCAACTGTACCATATAAATGCGATACTGGTAGACGTTTTCATGCAAGCGGCATGTGAATAAAATATATCCTTCAAAGTCTGATAATTATATATTTAATTTCCTGCATTATCTATTTGCATGTAGCATGGAATTGAATCTTTTTTTTACAATAGAAGGAAAGAAAAGGAAAGTACCCTCTTCTCTCCTGTTCTTAATGGAATCTAGCCTTTGTGACATGGAGAGTTGGTCTTGGTCTGAATTGAGCCTTTCAAGTTCCCTTGAGAAATTCTCTTGGGTCTGCTCAGTTTGTTCAATTGCACCCCTTGTAGAATCCTCCTCTGGTTACAAATTTACACAAGTTCAATGTCAAATTAGTCAAAACAATTAAAGAATCTTAATATTACAATTTGATTTTTCACTTGCAAAAGCATAATTGAACAACAGATAGACGGATCGTCCTTCGAATCGGTTCCCAAATTGATTTTTCACTTACCAGACACAATTGAGCAACAGATAGACGGATCGTCCTTCGAATCGGTTCCCAAATTGCGCTTATCTCTCTGTTGCTGTTGCTTCAATGCTGCCTTGAGTTCAAGCAATATATCCATTTGCTTGTGTAGAGACTCACTTCTATCTTGGTACTCTTTCTCCTTCCCTTTGTAGAACTGGTTCACCTTGTTTAGTTGAAGATCAAGCCTAGAAAAGAACTCCTTTGCTGATTCACTATCCGCAAATTGATCGAATAATTCTGTCTCATAAAAATCATTTCTACTAGCTGAGCTTCCAAGCTTCCTGTGGACCTACAAAAGTAAATTTTCAATTTAGGACTTGTAAATTTTTAAAGAGTGAGTCTATGGTACTATGCATATCACGGGTTGATCCGTAATACGGTTCAATATTTTCTTTTTCAAAATCTTAATGGTCGATCCGAACCATTAAACATGATTTTCATATGAATATGTACTTGTAGACAAAATTTTATATTTTTTGGAATTTTTTTACTATTTTTAAGTTAGGTAGAAAATCACTTGATCTGAAAATTCTGGACCATCCAAAAACAGTGATTTTCTACCTACCTTAAAAAATAGTAAAAAAATTCAAAAAAATCTAAAATTCGGTCTGCAAGTACATATTCATATGAAAATCATGTTGAACGGTTCGGATCGACCATCCAAATTCTGGACCATCCAAAAACAGTGATTTTCTATCTACCTTAAAAAATAGTAAAAAAATCCCAAAAATTTTAAAATTCGGTCTGCAAGTACATATTCATATGAAAATCATGTTGAACGGTTCGGATCGACCATTAAGATTTAAAAAAAGAAAATATTGAACCGTATTACGGACTAAATCATGATATGCATAGTACCATAGACTCACTCATTTTTAAATATGTATAAAAAGAAAAATAAGGTGACCATAAAGTAGACATGTATGAATAACACAGAATTTAATGAAAGAATAACAACATTTATATGTGTAAATTTAATTTGCTAACACGAAAGTTGACGAATGAGTCAACAAGAAACAAAAAGACACTAAAAAATTGTCAAAAATGTAATAAACTAGTAGAAGAAGTGTTAAGATATGAGATTAAGAACGGTAAAAAAAAGAGGAGGAATATATAAATGTATACATGTATAGCATCACAGTCTCTGTTTACGTTGTATCCAAAGAAAGGAATTCTCTTTGCAAAGAGCCTATGAAACAGAGAAGGCTCTGTTTTGCTATCACCAACTATTTGCATCCTCTTGAGATCCTTTTTTAACTGCCAATAATCAACAAATGCATGCTTCCATTCAGGCACAAGTTGTGCTTCAAATTGCTTAGAAAACTTGACCATGATTAATTATTTCTCTGCTTTGTGCTCTCAGTTGTTAGTTAAGAGTGTAATGCAGTGGGTGGTGGAAGAGGGAGAGGCATGAGAGAGTATATATATAATAGGAGATGAGTGTTGAGGTGGAGAGTTTGCATGGAAATGGAATAGGAATCAGAATTTTTGATGTGTGTTGGGAGGCAGCACATTCTAAGATATACTTAGTACAAGGTCATGTGCTTATATACTAAGCATATTATATTATTGCATTCTATGTTTTTTTTTTTTTTTTCAAGTTGGAGCCATGGTGGTTTCTGATTCTCTTCTGAGGAGATGAGAGAAGGGAAGCAGGACAGAAGAGGGAGGAGGCAAGGTGCCATTCACTCACTCAAGAGAAAAAGAGAGAGGTTAGAGCGAGAGTGGAGTTTGTGTAGTGTACTAATGGTTAGTGGAGTGGGCCCACAAAAGTGAGATTGAGAAATGTGGCCATGGATTGTGTTTCTTTGGTGCCCAGAGTCACCTCATTTTGATTTTTTTGTCACAGTGACAAATCAATTATTTGAGTTCGGTTCGACGAAATTAAAAAATTCGTGATTCGGGAATAATTTGGGTATAATTCGGGAATGATTCGGTATTATTAGAGTCAGAGATCTCAGTTTTGTAAGGAAGCAAAAACAAAAAAATAACCAAAAAATAAAATTCTTGGAAAAATTCGTAAAATTCGCGAATTATTCGGAAATTATTCGGTTAAAGTTTGGTCAACCGAATAATTTGATGTTTGGTTCGGCATCACCAAAAAACTGAATAATTTGACGTTCGGTTCGACATCACTATGTTTCTTGTGGCCAAGTTTTCACAGCTAGTAACAGTTATTTTTAAATTTAATCAAACACTATCAGATAAATACAATATAAAAATATATAAATTTTCAATAGATGATATCATGTGATAAAGTGATTAATTTTATATATTTAATTATCTATATACATTACATATTAGTTGATGAAAATTTATTAGCAAAAAGTTAAAATAATTTTAAGGCTTACAATTAACTTTATCTTAACTATCGTTATAGAATATCAATTAGTTACTTTAATTCAGCAAAATACAATAAAAAATAATATATAACTGAGCTTCAATTATATGTGCTTATTTTTTCTCAGATAATTAGAATGTAATTTCTTATATACCAATGCTATTATAAATATAAGAATTACAATCTTTACAGGTACTTTTAACACACACTAACTTTAATTAGTATCATATAATATAAACATTAAACAAGAACGTTATTTTAAAAGGTATGGTTTAGATGTTATATTTAATTATTTACCGAAATTTTTATTAATATACAAAAAAAAAAATTAACAATCTATACATTTTGGGCAAAGAAATCGAAAAGTACCCATACCGATGATAGAGGATCAAACCGATCACAAACTCATCGGTTCCACGAATTTCAAACAGATTACAAAGCAACCCCTTCTAGAACCTTTCACCCTCTGAAACCGATGACAATATCATCGGTTCTGGGTATGCCCCTTCCCCAGTCCCCAGCCTTCCCCCATCCCTACCCCGATCCCCCCCCCCCCTCTCGCTCCCTTCCTGTTTCCTTCCTGTTTGAGGTATGTTTTTTTTTTCATTTTTATTTATTATTTTATTTAAATTTTAGGTAAATTAGAAAATGTCATCTAAATTCTAAGTAAATTAGAAAATACCATTGAAATGTTAGGTAAATTAGAAAATGTCAAAATTATTTTAGGTAAATTAGAAAATGTCAAAATCATTTTAGGTAAATTAGAAAATGCAAAAATAATTTTAGTTAAATTAGAAAATGTCAAAAATAATTTTTGGTAAATTAGAAAATGCCAAAATATATTTAGGTAAGCCAAAATAATTTTAGGTAAATTCTAGAATGGTTCTTGATATTATCAAAATATTAAAATTGTTTAGAAGATTTAGAATTAGTTAGAAAATATCAAAACGGTTTAGAATATCACCAAAATATTTTAGGAATAATAGATTTCAAAATGGTTTTAGAACAATATCAAAATTGTTTAGAAAATTTCAAAATGGTTGAGAACGCTTTAGAAAATTCCCAAATGGTTTAGAAATAGTTAGAAAATACCAAAACGGTTTAGAATATCACCAAAATATTTTATTTACAAAATTCCAAAATAATTTTAGGTAATTTAGAAAATTCCAAAATGGTTTTAGAACAATCCCAAAATTATTTAGTAAATTTTAGAAAATTTCAAAATAGTTGAAAATTGATTACAATATTCTAAAATGGATCATAATATAATCAAGATCACCTTTTGTGTCGAATTGTCACCTCTAAATTATATAGAGCTGATAATTGAGTCGGATAACAGAACCATACATACATACATACATACATCATACAAACATATATAAATATATATAGAGAGAGAAAGGTTGGCTAATATCAAATCGATTGTTTCTGAGATCCCGTGCAACTAAGTCGTTTTTCAATTTTCAAAGTTTAAAAAGTCGATCCAAACCATTACATGTGATCTCTATATTAAAATGTGCTTGGAGACCAAATTTTATATTTTTTTGAATTTGTTTTACTATTTATTAAGCCACTTTGAAAATTGCTGATCTAATGGTGGGTTAATCAAACGTAAAACCAGAAGCCACCGTTGGATCAACGATTTTCAAAGTGGCTTAATAAATAGTATAAAAATTCATAAAAAATATAAAATTTGGTCTCCAAGCACATTTTAATATAGAGATCACATCTAACGGTTTGGATCGATATTTTGGATTTTGAAAATTAAAAAACGACTTAGTTGCACATGACCTCATGAACAATCGATTTGATATTAGTCAATCTCTCTCTATATATACAGAGAGATCAAGTTTGTGATCATCCAATTTGAAATCATTATTAAATATTTATTGTTATGTTTAGGTTAAATTTCGAGTCATTCGACTTGGAATCGACACAAGTATTTGGTCATCTCAAGATGAGTCGCATCAGATTTGAGTTTTCAAAATTATTAGGTCGAATTGAATTGGAGTCCAGATTAAAACGATGGTTTCTTTAGGTCATATCAGATTTTGTTTCTTCCTAAATATGGAATGCTATTGTGCATATATGTTTCCTAATTCCTTCCCCAATAAATTAAAACGTTTACTATAACTCGTAATTTTTATATCGTGAAGAAGACTATATGGCACTGAATTAGTTAAAATTGCTACTTTAATCTTCAAAATATAATTTAGACAAGCGAGTAATATACATGCAAAATTTACCATGATTCTTTTAATTTGTCCGAGTCTCCACTTTTTTTTTCTTCAGAACAGTATTATTGAGGATATAGCCTCTCCTTTAAACATACATACAGTTTTTTAAATCTGGAAATTACTTCGTATAACGTCCATTTTTTTGTTATAAAAAGAATCATCATGAGCGCATTGTTACCTAAAAAATGCAAGGTGGAGGCGACAAGTCATCGTTCAAAATTAATCTAAAAAAGGAATAATTATGCCATTGAATAATTAAATCTATCTCCGTGTTAGAAGATAATTAGAGGTGCTACTTTTATCCGATTATTTAGATCTGATTAATTTAGATAAGAAAGATTTTCAAAAAATATAACTGGTTAAATGATAGGTACGGTTACAAAACTAATAATTTAATATCCGACTCGGATTCGAACCGGAACCGACACCGTAATGGATAGGACATGTATCCACTCCAGATCCAAATTGGACCTGATAATCCACAAACAAGTTATGGGTATCTATCTATTCGGAATAAAAAAAAAACTGGACCTAAAATATCTACAGGTAGATAGATATCCGGATTCAGAACCGACCCGATTTAAAACTAATAAGTATATGGATCGAAGTTTGGAACCAAACACTTTTAGAGTATAGATTCAAATATAATAGTATCCGAACACTACCCGACTCGATAGCTCCTCTAAGAAGATATATTCTCTAATTTAAGTAATATACTTTGAAATGAGTATATTACTTATATTTGATTATTCCATTGAATAGGTAAATCTATCTCTATGTTAAGAGATTCTTTATCTTAAGTATATACTTTTAAATTAAAGAATTATGCCTAGTGAGATGTTGATGTAGAACATTTTGATGGTATCAATTTCTTGATTTACTTGAATATATAACTAAATTTGTGATTATTTAACTTCATTTATTTGCTGATAATTGACCTCGATATATTGTTAGTTAAAGATAAACACCTCTTCCAGGTAAAAATATAATATATATATATCTATTTTGGCTTCACACAGCACATGATCAATAAAGACAAATGAAAAAGTATATCACTTATACCTTGCATGAAGCAAAAATAGCTCCGTCAATATTTGGTGTATCACAAAGGCTTTAATTTATTTAGGTGAGGGTAACTAAAAGATAAAACTTATCATCATATCTATCAAGGGATAGCTTTATCTTTTAATTATCTCCAACTCATTATGCTCCCAAAAATAACTTATTAAGTTATGACAACTACCAAAGATATACTCTTCAAGGATAAAAGGTAGTTGTCATATGTATTGACCATGCCATCTTCTCATTTGTTATGAAATATGGGTCAAATATCTTTTCAGATTTGGCTTCTATGCTGGGTGCTAACAAACGGATCCACGAGGAATAATATAAAGAGAGAGAGTTGGACTGTGGTAAGTTATAAAGCAAGAGTCTTGTTTTACTTTATACTCATATTTTTTTATATTAAAATAAAAAAAAAACGATTCAAACCGCTTAACATATATGATTCCATATTGAAATGTGCTAGGAAACCAAATTTACATTATTTGATAATTGTGTACTAAATTTTTAGATATTTTAAAATAACTTTTTTTATGATCTAGAATCCATTCAAAAATAACGGTTTTCTACCTATTTAAAATATAGTAAAAAATTCAAAAAAAATATATAAAATTTGGTCGATCTCCAAGCACATTTCAATATAGATATCATGTTGAGCGGTTCAAATTGGTTGCTTGATTTTTGAAATAAAAAATATAAGCGTGGAGTAAAACAAAATCCTTCACAACTCATCATAGTTCATCTCTCTATGTATAAGTTAATTTTTCAAACCTCTCGATCTCTTCCGTGTTGTCATTGAACTTGACATATCATGTCTACATCTTCTCGTATTTAGACAGCTAGTTAATTAATTAATATTTTAGTTATTGGTTGATGTGAATTATGTAATCAATCAGCATGTTAAATTGAACTATATAGAAGATATATAGTGTTAATTACTTGCATACGTTGTCACGTAATTAACTAGCTAGAATGACATCCACTAGCTACTTAATTAGCTAGTGCCATGCATGCAACTCGCCTTCTTCATTGCCATCACGCATGCATGCATGCAGACACGTTCTTACGGGAGAAAAGGGGTTTCAAATTTTCAATGGACATCTGACTGAAATCGGGCATCATATATAAACCGTCTGATTTACGTTGAGATTCGTCTGCAATGTTTATCTTCACGGGACAACTGATATTAGTACAAATTACGTCCGCACATATATTGACGCTTACCAAACAATTCAGATCGAATACTGAACGAATAATCTGGTTCATGTCCGTTGGAAACTCTGCTCCCATATTTTTTTTTTTTTTTTTTTGAAAAACTGATAGTAGCATGCTCCCATATTCTTATTTAGAAGTATCAATGCATCATATTAGATAAGACGGATATAATAATTTATTTATTTTTGCTTATAAAAATGAGTAAGGATGCATTAGATAAGAGGGATATAATAATTTATTTATTTTTGCTTATAAAAATGAGTAAGAAACTTTTTCAGTTAGAATAATTAATAACTATTTCTTACATGTTATCATATAACAGCTAGTTATCCTATAGAATAGTTATTAAATGTAAATTATATATAATATTTTTTATTTATACATATAACTATATATTTATTATTATTAGAAGATTGATTTATATTACATTTCATATACTATTTTAATTTAATAATTTTTATAAATTTAATTTATCTAACATTTAATATAGTTTTTATTTATACAATATTTTATCATTTCATTTAATTAATAATTTATATCTTTTAAAATATCGGATAAAAAATTGTAAATGAGATAAGAAGTTATAATTTTTATATTTAGTGATACTAGGTACATAATTATGATGTATTTAATATATGTGTGTGTGTTATATATTTTGATAAATGCTATCAATATATTAGTTAATTATCGTTATTTATTTTGTAACCCGTTATTTTAATAAGATAACGGATAATAATTATAGGTTATGAATAAGTTATAGGATCCGTCTAATTGTATCCAAGAATTTGTACCTACTTTTTACCCAAATCAAATGTCATTTGACTGGTGGGAATACTATAACAATAAAATATTAATACTGTAACAGACAATAACAAATACTGTAAAAAATGTGATCATTTTTTTTTAAAAATAACAACTTCCAACATCTTTGTACTTGGTGTACTTTGTACTTTCAAACTTATTATACTTTGACAGTTAATGATAGTTAATTGTATTTTATTGTACTTTAAAAACCGATAACTTGTGTATTTTTTCCATTTTAGAAGTTTTTAATTTTTTTTTTAGGTTTTTTCTATCGTTCTAGAAGTTTTCAAGATTAATTTTTTTTTAAATAATCTCTAAAAATTACAGTTTCAAACTATCAAAATTGAATACAATAAAAAATAGCTACGTAAACTGTAAAAATAACGACAAAACGTATTTATAATTAATACTGTAACAATGAAGTGTGAAAACTGTAACAATGACGATCAAAACTATAAGACATCAAAACTTTGTCCAAACCACACCCATATTCACAGTGATAAACTAACTAGAAAAATAATATTTTGTCCAAGAAACATTCTCCAGCAAACAACATTACAAACTTTGTCCAAATAACAAACTTTCTCCAGCAAACAACAAACACAAATTTTGAAATAAAATCTTTAGACTGAACTTATTTGATGTTCATTGTTCGGATGCTTAAGAAGTTTCATCTCTAGAATAAGACGCTCCTGTGATATATCTTCCTGCAATATAAAATATGACAAATCTTACAATTAAAACTACAAATATTATAAAGAAAATAATACTGTAAAAACTAATACTGTAACAAATGCAAACAAATATTGTAACAAATGACAACTAATACTGTAACATACGTAAATCAATATTACAACAAATCTAAACCCAATACTGTAACAAATGTGTTCGCACACAGGTGGTGTACTCCTAAGTTTCAGTACAGCGAGCTGTACCTTTTAAAACTCGAGTCTACCTCTAGTCAAGACTGCAAGTGCACAGTCCTACCGTTGGTATAGTCGGGTATCGTATCCACAGGGACGGTAAGAAAAGAACCGGACTTTACTTAAAATTACTAAAATCCTAGAAGTGAGAAAAAGTGGATTTGGTTTGGTTCCAAATTCTATTTGATTGAAACAGTAATTAAAACAGTAAAAAGAAGATTGAAAGTTTGTTTTCAATTAATAAAATGGGTTTCCAGGGTTTCAGACTTCGTATCAGTTCAGCCCCAGGGTATACGGCCCGTATAGAATCCTATACGGTCCGTATAGGCCCCCGTGTTAATACTGCAGCTACTATTTCTGTGTTGGTGCTTTCGTCTAGGGTTTCTATCGACCATACCTAGATTCCTAGCCTCAGCTGTCGCAATTTTGGCTTAGTAACCCAATTACCGGACTTAAGTACTCCCCTCTTAGGTGCCTTAAATCTCAACTTTCGTTTTTTGATCCAATTTACCTAAGTCACTTGTTGGTTTACTAAAGGTATCTTAGGACTTTTGCCTCAAGGAAAGTTTCGTCTTTCGGTACTCCTTGACTCGTAAACCTACCTCATATACTTGGTTCAGTTGGATTGAATGTTATAGACTTGTAACCTATCGACTTAGACGTGCGCATTAGTCTAACGGGTTGACTATTCGATTCAAGCAAGCACAAACCAAGCAATTAAAATACTACACAACAAGATAAAAACTAAGCATTTAACACAAATCCAAGTAGCATACAAATAAAACCAAACGTCAACTACATCTTAACCCTAGAAACAGTAAATTTAGCTACTCATGTTCACAAAACAAAGCATAATAAAAGTTATGAAAGAGTTCATAGAAAAACAATAGAAAAATCCGAAGATCCGTTGCAAAACTTCTTCTTCTTTTTCTCCAAGTTTCTCCTTGTCTCCCAAGCACCAAGAATGAATAATAGATCAGAATCAGATCTGGAATATCCTCTTTAATGCCCGAAATCGCGTATTGAAAGCCTTCCTTTTCGGCCTCCCCAGCTGTCTCTGTTTCCAATTCCAGCCTGGGTTTCTGAAATAGCTTGTACGGTCCGTATAGAATCCTATACGGACCGTATACCCGTGCCTTGAGTTGGAGAATTGTCGCCTCTGTTGTGGAGCCTTCTGTGAGGTTTGGAAAATCTTATACGGACCGTACGGAATCTATACGGGCCGTACGGATTCTATACGGGCCGTATAGAAAGGTGTCAGCTCCAGAATTTCACCCGTTTCCTGCAAAATAAGAAACAAAACATAGCAGTACCACATTCTATTGATATTTAAATGAAAAGTCCACATTTCAGGCTTTAAGGCACGAGTTTCGGTGTAAATTGGGGTCGCAATCTAGGCAAAATAGAGAGACATCAAAATGAAAAACAGTACTATAACAAAGGTAAAACAAAACTGTAACAAATTGAAACCAATACTGTAACAAATTTAAATCCAATACTACAACAAATCTAAACCTAATACTGTTAACAAATGAAGACCAATACTCTAACAATGGTAAAACAAAACTGTAACAAATAGAAACCAATACTGTAACAAATCTAAACCCAATACTACAACAAATCTACAATATTGGAACAAATGGAAACCAATACTGTAACAAAGGTAAAACAAAATTGTAACAAATTCAAA
Organism: Carex cristatella; assembly: GCA_024447775.1. Lineage (NCBI taxonomy): Eukaryota > Viridiplantae > Streptophyta > Magnoliopsida > Poales > Cyperaceae > Carex > Carex cristatella. The sequence continues at coordinate 2,040,950 of JAJHPF010000016.1, forward strand.
CCAATACTGTAACAAATATAAACCCAATACTATAACAAATTTCAATCCAATACTGTAACAAATGAAAACCAATACTGTAACAAAACAGTAAACTAAGACTAAACATTAATTAGTATTCAATATTGTAACAACTAAAACTATTACTGTAACAGTTGTAAACAAATATTGCAACATAATGATCTAATACTATAATACAATGTAAACCAATACTGAAACATAATAATTTAATAATACTATAAAATATGAAAACAAATACTGTAAGATAGGTAAAACAAAACTGTAACAAATGGAAACCAATACTGTAACAAATATAAATCAATACTACAACAAATCTAAACCCAATACTGTAACAAATGCAAACCAATACTGTAACAAAAGTAAAACAAAATTGTAACTCACGCGATTTGAATCCATCTTCGGCGATCCATTCGATCCAATCTCGAACAATCGAACAATCATTCAGGAAGTTACGAATATGTGTGTCGTTGAACCGTCGAGGTGGATAAGTCACTAAAAATAGGATCTAGTGTGTATACATGGAGCGATCTGATAAATTGTGCTCAAATAATAAGAATAGATCTAGCGCTTTATTTGTCACCAAATCAGCCCCTCGTTCTTCTCTCTCAAAAGAGCTCCGGGATAGAGATCGATTCAGGTGAAGAGGACTTCGAGATAACGATCGAATTAGTTGAAGCAATGTCTTGCTTTATTATTGAGGATTAAGCCGATCAATATCATAAGTCCTGCCACAAAGCAAGGCGAAGTTGCTTCCACAAGGCCCGCTGCGGCGCTTCCGGTGGCGATGGAGACGACAGAGGCGGTCAGGAGGAAGTTGTAGTGGCGCCGCCTCTCTTGCGGCGAGAGGAGTTCGAGTTCGGATCTGAAAAAAAAAAATCATTTTGGTGAAAGGAGAAGACAGATAGGGTTTGAGAGAGATATCAGGAAGTTTGAGAGAGATGGGAATGAGGAGGATAAGACAGATGGTGGGTCCAACGCCTTAGACACCGTAGGGCTTAAATATTAGAGATTTGGAAGAATCGTTAAAAGCAGTTTGGAAGGCGGACTAGGTAGCGTGGGTAAAAACTAGGTACAAAAAATTGGGTACTAAAATCTTTTCTCTAAATTATATTTAATGAGTAAGAATATAATATAGATTAAATTAATTTTAAGTTTGTATAAGTATAAAAATGTCTCCACATGTTATGTATTGTACGCATTATCACCCCTATTCGTATTACATCTCAAGTATTCTATAAAGTAACATTTATGATGCAACTCACAATTGTACGGTTCACAAAGAGTGGTCTTAGGCCGTCTGATTAGATCTGCGATCTTTTTTTCGTACTCTGTTATTGCATGGTTGGTATGATCAACAGTTTCGAGTTCGGTTCAGTAGGGTCAAAAATTCGTGATTCGGGTATAATTTGGAAATAATTCAGTACAACAAGGAAGGAAAACAAAATTCTGAAAAAAAAAAAAAAACCCTTAAAAAAAATTTGGCGTTTTTTTACGTTTTTATTCGCGAATTATTCGTGATTCGCATTTTATTCGCGAATTATTCAGTCAAACATTCGGTTAATATTTTATACACAGTTCAGAGTGGCATACTCAGAAAAATATATAAAATGCGAATTAGTCGTGTTTTATACGCGAACGCAGTTACTGTGCTACACATCAAGGGCCGGTAACAAAACATCCTTAATTTTGTCTTGTTTGTCCACATAAAATCCAGCCGATCAGCTTTAGCCTGCATAGTTTATTCTGTGTTTCAGTTGTTGTTGCCCCTGGTGTTGCATGATCTTTTCATTTTATTTGGTTTGTATATTTCAGTCAGACACAGATAGAAATAATAAAATCGTAACGTGTTTTGCAGTTAGAATACAAATAATTTAGAATCTATAAATTCAAAATAAAATAGCAAACGTAATTTAAATCTTACCATTCTGAAGTGATGACATCGTTAAGCAGAAGTATAAATACTATAATTTTCCTCAGACGTGATGATGAAGACCTTAGACATTTTTCTTTACACATATGATCTCCATGTTTAAACTCCCTTAAAAAAAAAAAAAACCGCAGCGAAGCGTGTGCCCTAATTCTAATAATAATAATTTCATTTGAAAGGGGAAGTGTGTTTAAGGAACTACTGGATTTTATAGTCTTAATTATGATTGTAACTTGCACTGACCTTAATTGATATCCAAAATCATTTGTTGCAAATGAAGATAAGATTATTTATGATGTACAACAAATAGTATAAGACCTATTTGAGGTATGAGTCGTATGAAAAGGAAAACAATAAGTACATACTACTTCTTTGTTTTGTAAAGAAGATAGAATTTCTAAAAGGCTAATTAATTGATTAACATAAAACTACACATTGGATCAAATATTCTCTAAATCAATTCTTTTAGGATAGATAAGATTTCATGAAATATATGATATACAAAGTAGGCATTATTAGAGAAAAAGCAAACAGAAATGTGATAAATGGTAGGGTTAGCTTTATAGAGAATATTTGATGGATATCCCTCCATGTAGTGCTGCTAGTCATAATAGAGGCCGTATGAGAAATATTTTTAAAGACAACAAATGCTGCATGATAATAATTTTTATCCTGACAAGACATGCATCCTCTGCATGGGCATATTTACCAAACACTATTTTTAATATTTTTCTTTTGTTACTTAATCCGGACAAAAAGCTTGGCGTTAATTAGAGAGAAAATGCATGACTCGCAAGTAACAAAACTAATTGAGAAATAATCAAAATTATTGATGTGATAGAAAATATATTCATCTCGTTTCTGAATTTTAATTTAGAAAGTGAAAGAAAATTAACGAAGGAAAATGGAGAGATATATTTGAAGGATAACAAACTTAACTTATTTAAAAAAAAATCGGAATAGCAATGTGCATCAAAATAATATTTTTGTTATTTGGAATATCTAGAACAGTTACTATTCTATATTCCATGTAAATAATGAAATAACTACTATTCGAAAGTGTGAAGAGAGAGGAAAAAAAAATTATTTTCGAATTATGCCAACAAAGTTCCAAAATGACAAAGTTAATGCTGCTTCTACCATCTCCATGTCGTAATAATTCATTTGAGATCCCATTTGCATATATTTTCTCTTAATTAGTACTTTGTTAACACTATTTTTTTACGGTTACAGTTATTTGCTATTCCAAATGTACAATTACTAATCCGAATATCATCAAAAAATCACTATTTTTTCTTTTTTCGCATATACTAATCCCAATTAAATTTCACAATTCTAGCTCCCATCCAAACATACTCCTAGTTAAGACAATGTAAATGTTGTTTTAATTTGCTATTCAACAAAAAAATTTCTTATGAATATTTAAAATTGAGAGTGAGGCTACGGTACTATGCATATATAGTACATATATATCGGTCCGTATTATGGATCTATATTTTTATATTCAGAGTTCAAACAGTCAATTCGAATCTCTCAACATTATGAAAATTTGACATCTTTTAGATTTTTTCTATTGTTTTTATAGGTAAAAAATAATTTGATCTAAAGATTTCTGGATCATCCAAAAGTTAGCGTTTTTCTACTCATCTAAAATAATAGTACAATTTTTTTTAAAAAGTTTAATTTAGTTTCCAATTATATTTCATATGAAGATAGCAAAGCTAGCTCCTGCTTTAATTCTGGTCTTTATTAAAACCATCTTGAATAAAATATAATTCAAGGTACTTACCCTTTTTTTTTGAAGAAATTTAATGTACTTACCTAAATTAACAAGTTTTAACAATATTGAAAAGCACGGTTGTTGGGTCTTTAGCAAACTACTAGATTGTCAATTTAATATTAAATCAAATAAGCAACTATTAGGCAACCTAAGAATGTCACTCACTGGTCCCAACTTGAGAAATCAATACTTTGAACTTAATTTTAGACATGAAGTTACTTTTGCCATCATCATCATTGGATTTGATTAAATGCTTGCATCCTCACTCTACATATATATATATATTCTAAAATGCTCATCCTGTCACATACAAGATCTTTTTCTTCAATTCAACTGTCAAGATTTTTATTAGATTTTTGTAACCATGTAAGCAGGCCAACTTAATGATCCAATCCTACTTGATCGCCACCTTGGAAATGAAAATACATCTGCCCAATTTTTGGAAACCATATATACATATATATATGCACATGTATGCTTCAACTAGATATGTTTTATAATCAATAATTGATGTTTGCTATTGCATGTTTAACTAGAAGAGATATCAAAGAAGCATCTGTACTTACTTTAATTAACAGCTCCTCATGCAAAGTCTAGAGTCCCTTTTATTTTTTTATATATTCTCCCTTTAATTATTTGTTCTTCAGGATGGATCGATGTGCCTTTAGACCCAATTTATTTGTCTTATATAGATAGAAGAAAAATGCATGTAGATTAATTTACAAACTGAGATTACATATTAATTATGAGCATATCTATATATCTATGATAGATGCAAGAGATGCTATTCCTTAGCTCAAAGACAATTATTCTTTAATTTGGTCTTCTCTTTAGCATGCAAATTGGTATGCCCTCTTGCATTATCAAAACCAAAAATTCTAATATATCCTTGCCAAAAAAAAAAAAAGTGTGTAGCTAACTATTCCATGGAAAGCTCCTTCTTGGGATATAATCCCCTTGCATTTGCCTACGTGCGCTTCGCATAGGATTCCAAGAGTAATTAAGGCAATATATTCCTATTCCAAATATTCCAAATATAAGGGTATTATATTTTTTTTCATCAATAAAAAGACAAAAAAAATAGTGCATTATATAACACGATCGAGGTGGATGCAGACGCCTTTCCCCACGTGGCAAGTTAAATTGTAAATAGTCTCGCTAATTTTTATTTAATTTTTTGTACACCCAAGGAATATATATATATTTTAAATATAAAAATGGAGATTTAATCTTTTAAATTTTACTATTCATAATTATAAGAAAAATTTTATTTATGACATGCTTTTGATATTTTTTTTAAGAGTATAATTAATTCCTTACAACTCATATGTCATGTGACATTTATCATGACTCGTAGAGCTAATTGGTGATGTATATATAGAAGAGAAAATTGATTATTTGTCACTTCAAAATCTTCAAATTTAAAAAATGTCATCACAAAACTATAAATTTGAAAAATGCCACTCTAAACTTAGTTAATTCTTAAATTTGCCACAAATACACAATTTTTATACTTTTTTTTATTAAAAATTAACTGAAAAATACAGTTTTGAGTTACGTATAATGAGGGATCTGAAGGGTATATAGGGAAATACAGAAATATGTATCTCAAAATTGTATTTTTCAGTTAATTTTTAATAAAAAAAAAGTATAAAAATTGTGTATTTGTGGCAAATTTAAGAATTAACTAAGTTTAGAGTGGCATTTTTCAGATTTATAGTTTTGTGATGGTATTTTTCAGATTTAAAGGCTTTGGGGTGGCAAATAACCAATTTTTCCTGAACATATCTATGACATTGATATAACTGAAAAAACAATGTGAATTAAAAAATCATTAGATTTAATTATTAATCTTTTATTTAGCGACAAAGAGCAGCATTTTTCATATAGAAAGTTATACGTTCGAAAAGTTCTTTGTGAATATTAAATAAAAGTTAAAAAAAAAAAACTTCATCTATCTATTAAAAAGAACAGAGAGAGTCTATAACAATTGCGTCTTAACGGAAAAACGTCACATGAAATATATTGCTTCTTGTCATCGTGAGAATATTTTGTTAATCATGTCTGTATAATTGAATTAATTAGAAAAGATTCTAAAGTAATTTCTAGCCTAAATGATAATTCATGCTTTCAGGAACCAGCCTTAATTTTGTCTAGTGCATGATAAAAGTGATTATGTGTTATATGTAAAAAGTCACAAGTTCGAAACTCAGATAGAAATTATTTTATGAATATTAAAATTTGGAAGACATGACCATATTTATCATATTTATTATTTTACCATCAAAATTATTATAATCACATATATTTCATAATTTATACTTAATTCTTCCAATTTGATAGGCTAACTTAAAAAATTGAAATAATTATCTAACTTCTCACTAACATTACTACTTCAAACTCTTAAAAACCAACCTTTGATCTAATTACTAAAGGCAATGACCACTTTGTGAGAGTTTACAGGCTTGAAATTCAAAGAGATTTTTATAGATATTTAAGAAATATGTGGGAGATTAATATCTTTCATCTTTATTTTAAAAATTAGTTAGATGACAATGTACAAATATTTATTTACTTCAGATATGAAGTATAGACCTCCAACTTTCTTTAACCCAAAAAAAAAAAAAAAAGGCTGAGCCTTCTATATATAATTAATCACCTTTGTACCTACCTCCCAACTTCCACAAAGTTTGTTATAAGGGTTATAGATTGTTACAATTTCTCAAATTTTATCTTCACAAGGTTCCATTCCATTATATATATATATATATATATATATTATATAGTAGAACTAAGGTGTTTCCAGGAATATCAAGTTCCTTTGTACTCTTAACTCTAAAATATATTGAATTAACTTCGAACGACGAATCCAAACTGTTGAAATCCTTCTACCTTACGAGTGATGCGTCTACAAGTGAAAGTTTAAAGTTTCAAATTAATTTAGTATAAAATCAAGTAGTCAAAAATAGAAGGTTTCTAAATTAATTTTAGTGGATTATTTTTTTGGCAGTCTTTTGACCGCTTGACTTTATACTAAATTAATTCCAAACTTTAAAATTTTCACATGTAGACGCATCACTCGTAAGGTAGAAGGATTTCAACGGTTTGAATTCGTTATTCGAAATTAATCCGATAGATTTTAAAATTAAGAGTACAAAGAGGCTTGGTACTCCTAAGAGCACCTTAGTTCTACTCATATATATATATATATGCGCGCGCGCGCATGTTGAGCTAAAAGTGAAACTTAATTATAATAGAGAATAGACATATACCTCAGAATAAACTTGTTCTTTTACAGACCAGAAGCAATAAATGCACGAGGCATAAATCTAGTCAGTTCGCATTATCGTCAAACATCGATTAACCTCATATAAAATTCTATTTTACCTCTATGATCCAGTATCATTTTATTGAAGAGCATATGATTTGGAATGTGTCTATGGGAGGGAAACAAATTTGTTGTTATTCTAAAGGATAACAGGAATGTCTAATTCCGATCTCAACTGTTAATTTTCGTTAAAATTTGCATATGAAAAAAAAAATCATTGAAATTTGGGCATGAAAAAATTTTAAATAGTTCAGATCAGAATAACAAAAACATGTTATTCTATTAGAATAACAACATATTTATTTCCCTGGAGAATATATAGCTAGGATCATATATCCTCTCCATTTAGCAACATAATGGAGAACTTAATTAATTGTATTCAATATGAAATTGAAGAGTAATTCAGATTGTTGAGTGTGTAATTTGCTAATAAATATATATTGAACTATGTTTTAAAACTTCAAAAATCAGTGTTTAGTCTAGTAAACTACATATTCTTCATGTAAAAGGTCACAAGAAAATCATATAATTAAAATCCCAATTGAAAAAATCATCTTTATTTAAGAAAAGAAAAGAAAAAAAGCCTACAAAGCTACAACACATCATGTTGTGCTCCACTTTTTCTCTCTCTTTTTGATATGAATATTTCATATCCTTCTAATAATAGAATCTTATTCATTAAATCATTTTGATATTTAACAGTCCCGTTAATGTAGTTGAATTATATCAAACTTAAATTTGACTAAATTTTTTACGGTTACTAATCATGCCTGATGATGTATATATAACATCCAAAAATAACAATCGTCATAGTACATAAATGGAGAAATGCAAGGCAACTACGTAATATATTCTAAGACAACCTTTATTTGTCATTTGTAGAGTTCTGCATAGGATATGATTTGGAATATTACTAGTGAGTAGCTATTATAACACATTTTAGTGTATGCAAATTGGAGGCTCCTACATGAATCTTTTATAATTATGAGTGTGTAATTGACATTTAAGTGGTGCTGCTCCCTGGCAGGCCTTTACCTTTTCTCATTTAATTCAAAGCCCAGTTTGACTTGAATGCTTCTATTCTTTTTGTTTGTGTCTCATTTAAATCAGATAGAGAGAGGAATAGTTTAATTTTTATTTTATTTTTGTGTGTGTTGTTTTTTACAATTAATTAGGGGTGTTCATTAGTTCGGTTTAGTTGAAACCAAAATAAAATAAGCAAATTAAAGTTTTATTCGCTTTTCAGAAATAGAACCGAACCAGCCTTACCAGAAAGGATATCTTCTAGAATTCCACGAACAGGTAGAATTATTGTCTTTTAATATGTTAACTTAAAAGGTACTATATTTTACATAAATTAGTCTGAGTTAGCGTATTAAAAGACAATATAGTCTGAGTTAAAATCGTAAATTAGTCTTGTGCACTTCACTGTCACCATCACTGATACGGTACCAGGAAATCTGCACTTCACTGTCCTAAAATTAGTCTGAGTTAACATACTAATACCGATGAAATGATCACTATCACTGGTACGGTACCAAAATCAAATTCTAAATTAGCCTTGTGCACTTCTTGCTTGAATTGTTAATAAAATGTGTGTGATTTTGTGAGAAATTAATTGTGCTCGACTCTAATTGGCGTTGTACATTTTCAGATTTTCTATTCTGTTAGGGCTTGTGTGAATGTGTGATTGTGAATTTTTATAAGGTAACCCTATCAGAGGATGTTACAACTTGTAAGTTTTCTATGAATTTCCAAATTAGCCCCTATGAATTTTCTATACATTTTTATCAGAGGGACTTAATTGAAAAAATTACTAATTTTGGTAGGTGATTCGGTAGGCGGCTCGGCCAGAGGCAGAAAGAGAGTTATGGAGGCGATTTGAACCCGAACCCATGTAGAAAAAAGAAACATGAACTCGATTTCTGCCTACTCCTGACTAAAATCTTAACCTCGCCGCTGGGCATTGTGAAATATGACCCAACTATATCACTGTTTGGTTAATAGACTTAATTGGTGATACAAACACCTTCTCAGATTTTAGTCTTTGTAAATCTTACCTTCTCAAATATTTATTTATTACAGTGCTTGTAAATCTGCTAGTACTTAACCACAGTTTCACCAGGCTAATTGGTGGTGGTAATTAAAAAGCTATAAAAAAGCTATAAAAAACCCTATATATTTTTAAGGGAAGTTGATACCAGACAACTGCTCGATGGCCATAAAAAAGCTACGTGCAGTTCTCCATTCCACTGAAGAACAACTTCGAGAATATAAAAAGCAATCCACCATAAAAAACAATTCTCCATTACCAGTATTTTAACTATCTCTGTTTTCTATGATCCAATTCTTTGTTTGGATTTCTACTCAATTGGTATTTGATTTGAACTTCTCAGAGTTGTTATAATCTAGGTCTAGTTTTTCTATAGTTTTTAATATACCACCTGAGACTCTCTATATGTAGACCAAAGTCTAAAGTAGGATAAAGACCTTTCAAGAAATTCAATAAGATTCACATGACCCCATTCAATAAGATTCACAACCAATAGTTTAGGATGAGAAAAAAAAAAACCAAACACAGCTAAGGCTAAAACTGGTATTTGGGTTTGTTGATTTGTTCCCTGGACATTTTATTTGGGACATGTACCTGCCACTGTACATCAGTATTTTGACTGACTTGTTGATACAAAACTATTGGGAGAGGGGGGTGTACGATGCATATCGGACCAAACTCTTCGATGGGTGGTTTCTACCGTCCGATCCACTTCAAGATCTGTGCACATCACTTTAATATCCGTGCTGTATGCTTTAATATTCGTGCGCACAGATCATGAAGTGGATCGGACGGTAGAAACCACCCATCGAACCGAGTTTGGTCCGATGGGCATCGGACACCCCCCTCTCCCATTTTAATTACCTTGGCAGGTATCGGCATCCCCGCAAGAATATTGCACGAGGCAGCAGAGGGTATCATCTGAGGTGATTGCTGATGCTACGGTGACTAAGCGAATAGCAAAATGATGTTCAGCTTCATGTTTTTTTGCATCTTCTTGATTTTTCTTGGTGTGTGTGTGTGTGTGTGTGTGTGAGAGAGAGAGAGAGAGAGATAACCAGCCCGTTATTTAAAGAAAATAAAGAAGCACTTGATTAATAAAAAATTATATCATAAATTTGTATATTTTAATAAAATGAAATCATGTAATTATAGAAAAGAATTTGTATATTTAATCAAATTAATTTATATTTTCCCTTCTCTGTGCATGTACCCAATGAAACAATAAATCAGTATTTATAGTGAAACATCTATAGTTTAACTATTTTGTAAAGTTCTGTATGATAATATCTTGAGATGTTGGAGAAAATGCACCGAATTTATATGGAAAATTCCTTGAAATAATGTAGGATTTCTTATTGTTCCTTAATTTCTCGTTTTTATTTTATATACATTTAAATACTATTTTGTCCAAAGGAGACTCTAATGTAAATTAATGTATTTTGTTTTTAATTTGCAGAATCAGTGGGCATGAGATGAATTACAAAGTGGAAAATCTTTTTTACAGTGTAGTATCAAGTCCATCTAAACCTAACTTTGGATTTCAGAAAGACATTAAAAACTAAAAAAATCAATTACACGTGTTTTAGAGAAAAGTAGTACCAATATATCATTTATTTTCAACAGTGTTGATCGCAATCGTCTCAGAATCGCCTAAAAAAGTAGTACCAATTACACATGTTGATTGCAATCGCCTCAGAATCGTCTAAAAAATCGTCTCAGAGCACTGTTTGAGAGCAAAAGTCGGTTTGGAAAAAGATTGAGTGAATTGTGATGAGACAGAAGAGAAAAAACACAGTTATATAGTTCAGAGAGAAAACCACCCCACAGTGGGGCGGTTTGATGCTCAGGTGAGGCCGCCCCTCAATGGAGCGGTTTGAGTATTTTGTGCCATTAAATTGAAAAATTGAGTATTATTATTATTATTATTATTATTATTTTTGGTATGTAAAAAAACACGGCTTAAAATGGCACCAGCCATTGTCATCTAACTTGTGTTATGATTGCTTTGCAAAGTGAAGATGTACAAGTCGGCCCAATGGGCTTTGCATTTGTTTGAAAACTAATTATCCATTTTGCTCAATCCTTATTATAGTTGTTTATTAAGATACCTTTTTATGTATAGCCCGGTAATAATAAGATACCTCTCACCAATCGCTTTTTTTGTTGTTTTTAGAGTTTTTCTTACGCGCCAAGCGACGCGCATCAACTCATCCCATTCCTCTTTCTTTCCTTTTTTTTTCCCTTCTGCCTCTTTTGTCTTTCGAGAGACGAGGAAATGAGAACATTAGTATCTTTGAAACTATTAGAGTTTATAATATGATGTATTAGAGTTTATAATATGATGTGGTAATTTCTAATTTAGTTTCAGAGATGTAGGAGAATTTTTTATTTAGAAAATATGTAGTAAAATTTCATATTATGAAACTGTCTCTAAACTCCATACAGATCAAATGATTGGCTCAGATTAATTCTCTTTTTCTAATTTATTATTGACGTGGCTTAATAGAAACTCTAAAATTAATTTCAAAAATGTGAGAGTTAGAACTTTAGAAATTTTTATTTCTAAAAAATAGTTAACAGTTATTTAAAAACTCATTTGAGTTGCAAGAATGTAGATGTTCTGAATGTACATGAATTTTTTTTTTTAGTTTCTTTAATTTATGATATACTATTCATCAAAAATAAATTAAAAAGTTAACTTAAAAATTCAGATATACTAGTAATCAACTCAACTAAGTTGTGTAAATAATAATTGTATTGGAAGTTGATTCACTTGGTCGAGCAAATTAATCACGTTACTATTGGTATTGTTATAACACAGTAAGTCATGTGTGTCGCTTTTGACGTGGCTTGTGTGTCGTCTGATGTGTCTTCTTTTGATAAAAAAAAATGACATGATATTGCATGTCACATAAATTGATATCACGTCATGTCACGAGATCAGTTTTCTAACATTGCTTCTTTTTATTTAATTTTTTTGAATTTTTTTTCATAATTTTGGAGTAGGGGGTGAAGTTCTTTTCCCAAGCCAAGAAGCTTGAAGGATCAATATAAATAGCTCGAAAAATATTAGTGAACTCAAATTCCACATGAAGGCTGAGTTAAAACATGTTACTGTCAAACAATCGTAGATTCAAAATTTCAATGAGAATTTATTTTTAATATTAAATAATCAAGTGACTTGAAGTCACTTTTCATATTTACTAGTAAAAGTAAAATAATGTAAAGGTTTTTTTCATACAAAATACTAGTTGCCACTATGCTCTGAATTTTTTTTTTTTTGACAAAAGTAAGAAATCTTTTCATTGCTGCTGGAGAAGACTCCATTATAATGTGATTTACATATACATACATCATATATAGAGAGAGATCTACTTGCACTATTTTTTGGTAACATCGGATTACACCCTACATTTTTAATATCCAAACAGTTGATAGATATATTAAAATATGCTTGCAGATCAAATTTTACATTTTTTAATTTTTTTATTGTTTATTAAGATGTGTAAAAAAAATGGTCTATAAACAGTGATTTTGTATAATACATAATAAATAGTAAAAAAAAAATTTCAAAAAAATGTAAAATTTGATCTTCAAACACATTTTAATATATTCATCATGTTGAACAGTCTAGATTGATTGTTTGAACTTTGAAAATGTAGGATGTAATCCGATATCACCAAAAAATAGTGTAAGTGGATCCCTCCTCATATATATATATATATATATATATATATATATATATATATATATATATATATATATATATATATATATATGAGTAAATCTAGGGTGTGACGTGTTCATCAAGAGGGTTTGGTGAGCATAACTCTAAAAATACATCGGATCGGGTTTAAATGACGAATCCAAACCGTTGAAATCCATGTACTTCATGAGTGATGCATGTACATGCAAAATTTTGAAAATATCAAATTTATTTGCTACGAGGTCAAGCGGTCAAAGTAATGATGAAATGATGAAAAATGAATATATAAAACAAATAATATAATAACTTACTAAAAGATTAATTACTTTGATCGCTTGACCACGTAGCAAATGAATTCAAAACTTCCAAAATTTTGCATGTACATGCATCACTCACGAAGTACATGGATTTCAACGGTTTGGATTCGTCATTTGAAGTTGATCCGATGTATTTTTGGAATTGTGCTCACCAAACTCTCTTGGTGAGCACGTCACACCCTAGATTTACTATATATATATATATATATAGCGAGAGAGAGAGAGAGAGATGGGCTATGGTGAGTTGCGATGTAAGATGTCATTTTTACTTCACGCTCATATTTTTATTTTGAAAATTCAAACAATCGATCCAAACCGCTCAACATGTTCTCCATATTGAAATGTGCTTGGACACCAAATTTTACATTTTTTGGAATTTTTTTACTATTTATTAAGCCGCTTTGAAAATCGCTGATCTAATGGTCCAGAAAATTGCACTATTTTTTACTATTCACTCGGATCTACGATTTTCAAAGTGGCTTAATAAATAGTAAAAAAATTCAAAAAAAATATAAAATTTAGTCTCCAAGCACATTTCAATATAGAGAAAATATTGAGTGTTCGGATCAGTTGTTTGAATTTTCAAATTGGAATACAAGCGTGAAGTAAAAATGACATTTAAATTAAGTAAATGCAGTTAATTGATTTCATTTATTTTTTTCAAATTTTGTAATCATATATGATTATCTATATAATTTTGAATAAAATACTAAAAATACCATAAAATTAATATCATATATAACATAGAAAATTTTATTTAATTAACATTCAACTTTTACATTTTAAAGTCTGAGTCGTCGTCATAAGAAAACACTAAGTTTTAAACTCAAACAAAAAGAAGACAAAATTTCAGTTTCTATCGGATCTAATTAACCGAAACAGGTTCGTTGCCCAATAAGTCCTTTTATTGGGTCGGGTTTAGAACTAGATAAGTATCACTCACCAACTCCATCAACTGTTGATACACGCCATCAGGTACAGAATTAACCTTTTCATTTCTCGGATAAATAAATCCAAATTAAAGGCCAAGTCAAGTTCAAAATTATATTGCTAGCTCTACAAAATAAAGAAAGCCCTAAAAATAATTTTGGATTCTTTTTTAACTCCATATTAAAAGAAAAAAATCCCTAATAATAGCGGATGAATGTTGCAATTAAAAAAGACAAGTGAAACACGCATCAACATTACCGCTACGTCCGTTTATAATGCAAAAAAGAAAACCCCTCCTTAGCCCAGTCCGGATCCCTTAAGTAACTCAAAATTTGAGTTCATATCGGAACCGTTTGATCAGAATCAGGACTAATCGGTTAATGTACGGTCACCTTTAGTATTCGTGTTAGAGTAGATCAGACGGTTGGAATTCAAATACAAAATTTGTGTTACTTTAGGATATCCGTGTTCCCTCACCTCAGCCCTCTGGCCTCAGGTTCCTGATTACGGATGCGTATCCTCTGAGATATCTTAATTTTTGCATGACCGACGTGTCCGGTGTCTATTCGGGGAACCGTAGGGGGCCAGTATTATTTGAGCTTTGAGATTCGTGTAGAATGTATTTGAACGATTGAGATATTCCAGAAAGTCACGCAAATTTTGAGATATCTCAGAGGATGCTAATTCCCTGATTACCCACTGACATGTGAGGTCGGTTATTGGTGCGGGTTCCAAATTCAGCGACTCAAATATGGTAACTACAACGGGCGCGGTTATATTAAGCTACCTCTCACCTCCCCTCGGCTCCTCTCTCCCTTCATCTCCCCTCTTTCTTAGTTTTTTGTTCCTCCAAAAAATAAAAATACAATTTCCTCCTGTTTCTTTCTCTCTTCTTTTCTCTCTCGCTCTCGCTTGAACGGTGAAATTTGAATTTCAAGTTATTCTCTTCTCTTTCTTTCTTTCTTCCTTACTCTCAATCAATCTCGCCGCATTCAACCTTTCCTTGGCGTTTGCTTTGAGATTCGGGCGGACTCGCCATGGGTCCCGAGTTCGGGCGCACTCCTCTTGACCCCAATCAGCATGATCGGTAATTTCTTCTTTCCATCAATTAATTTTCGCTTGTACTAGTTTTTCTTGGGGTTTTTAGAGTCCTATTTTTTGTTTTAAATTTCGTACTTGGTTTTAAATTTCCATGGTTTTGTCGTTTTGTTTTCTTGTTGCGCTTTTTGTTGGAGTTCAATTATTTCACGTTCTTTTGTTGAATCAGGTTTAGATTGTGTATTGAAAGAATTACTTAACCACATATGAGAAATCGGTTAAGAAGGTTATAATTTCTGATAGATATGCGAGGTTATTGATGCTTTCAAAGTAACATAATGAGAATTTCGACTACCTTCGGAAAATAAATATTTAGCGTTTGCTAAATTTAACTAGTATAGGCTAAGTAGGTAACTTTTGTTTGTAAAATTTGAATCTCTCCCTTTTTGAATTTATATGATTTAGGGTATTAGGGACAGATTAAACTTCTGAAAATTGACATGGTATATTTTCTTTTACGAGGTTATTTTTCTAATTTACCACATTGATTGAGAGGTATTCTATTGGGAATACGTTTGTGCACACAAGTTTATCTAATTTAGTTTATAGATTGGTAAAGCAATATGGATTTTACCTGTGAGGTGGGATTAAGGCTAATTTTAGTTGTGAGTTTATCATTATAGGTATAAAATTGTAAATTTGATGTCCAAAAAATAACCAACCATCCTGATATCATATATATGCAAGTTGATCCATGTCTATTTTTTATTTTACAAGTTAGTTGTGTAGATATGACTTGATCAATTTAGCAGATGATTAATTCGGGACTAAGATTAATTCTTGTCGAGTTAATTCGAGTATATGTCAAGGACATTATTACTCTAAAAAAAGGGAAGAGGAAAAATAAAACCAAAGAATTTTATATAGATTATCAGAGAAGATGCACTGAAATACTTGTTCTTTGTACATTTTAATTAATTAGTGAAAAATGCAGGGGTGAAAGCAAGAAAAATACCACTACGCAAGATGCACTGGAGTACCTGGGAAAGGTTAAAAAGGCATTCGATCGGACACCAGACTTATACGGCAAATTCCTTGAGATCATGAAGGATTTCAAGAGCTCGAAGTAGGTTTTTGTTCCTTAATTTCTCGCTTTACATTTTTATAAATTTACTACATTTTGAAGGTGCTACACTCAATGATTGTGGTATTTTCATTGTTTTAATGCAATTTTTTTTTTAAAGAATCCGTGTGCATGAGGTGAAGGACAAAGTGGCGAATCTATTTTATGGGCATGATGATTTATTGCTAGGTTTTAATATGTTCTTGCCTGAGGAACACGCTATCACGATTCCGGTACATAATCCGGTACCACCACCAGGACAACAACCGGTTCAAATCGACGACGCCATGGAGTTTGTGAACCGTATTAAGGTAACTGCATGTTTAAGCCCTGGACTTGGTGCAATACTTGGTAGTATAATTCTTTGGTTCCAACAAAAATACAGCCAGTAAAAACTGTAGGCAAAATGGTTCCTTTTTTAGTGTATACAATTTTTATATGATCTGTAGTCTTTCAAAATTTACAAGTGCTTATTGCTTATTATTTTTATAGTCATGAAACTGGGTTTAACAATTTCATATCTTCCTTAAAAGAAACGGTTCAACAAGTGAAACTGATAAATTAATACTTGGTTTAATTTGGATCAGTAAGTAGTACCTTATTTGTCAAGAGTTTGAGGGGTGTGTTGTAATAAAAACTCCTGTATAGTTTTTTTTTAAAACCTTAATAGAAATGTCAGCTGGTTCTGACCTTCAAAAAAAAAAAAAACAAGGTAGTACATTATTTACTTGTAGTATAGTTCTTTGGTTCCAACAAAAATACAGCCCAAGTAAAAACTGTAGGCAATTGTTTTTTGTTAGTGTTTACAATTTGTATATGATCTGTGGTTATAGTCATGAAACAGGGGTTAACAATTTCGTATCTTCATTAAAAGAAGCGGTTCAACAAGTGAAACTGATAAATTATTTTATTAATTTTTTTTATACTAGACTCGGTTTGTTGACGAGCCAAGTGTATATAGCTCCTTCTTGAAAATTCTGAACTTGTATAAGACTAATCACAGGAGCTGCCAAGAGATCTACCGTGAGGTTGCTTTTTTGCTAACACCCCTATCATTTTGTCTAATTAATTCTTCTTCTTAATTTCCTTTTTCTGATTTTGCACGTATTTTGTGCATAGGTCCTACCCCTCTTCAAAGACCACCCGGATTTACTTAGCGGGTTTAAGAGATTCCTCCCTGAAAACAACAATGTACCTGGTTGGCAACCTGGACCCGAAGCCGTTAGACAGGAAGACTGGTGCTCTACTATGACTTCTTTAAAGACCTCTCGACCTGTCAAGGTACGAAACCCTCCAGTAACGGGTGGATAATTCAACTCAGAATGATTTTTTTTCCGATACGCTCAGCTGTATGGACAAATTCTCCTTTTGATTTGTTTTTTTTATTTACAGAATGAGAGGGCAAGTAAGGAGAGCAAGGGAAGTGTACATAGTGAGTGTGAAGAGAGAGAATCGGATGCTGATACCAACAAAAAAATGAGGGAGAACGGATCTCAAAGCAACCCTCATCGTACATCGTCTGACGAAGACAAAGAGGCCCTAAATGGTGAGCCCAAAACTCTTATTTGGACCGTATTTTGCAATACTCAAACTTAAAAGCAGACTAACACCTTGTAACAAGTGCAGATGAAACGATATTTGAATTTTTTAAGCGGGTGCGGGAAAGGGTGGAGCCAGATGCTTACAAGGAATTTCTTAAGTGTGTTGATTTGCGGCGTGTGGGTGCATTAACTAAGGAGTCATTAGAGATGCTGGTCAGTGCACCTTTTAAACATCAGTCCCTTATCTTTTTTTTATACTAACATTCCTGACTCGTGCTGATCAATGATGATTTCTTGACCTTTTTGTACTGTATTGAACTTTTGTTTTTAGGCATGTGACCTTTTTGAGGATTATCCAGATCTCTTAGATGGATTTAAAGAAATCATTTTAGCTCACGGTGGCAAAGATGGTATGGAAAATTTCATCTGAGATGGTACCGAGATTGCAATTTTTGTTTAATATTCTGATGTGCTGAAGTTAATTGTTTATGAAAATGGGCAGGTGCTGGGTTGTTGAAGGGTGAGGATGAGGAGGTGAGAGAAGAGGAGAAGAGAGAGAAAGAGAGGGAGAGGTCGGAGAGAAGAACCAGAACTCCACCACTCTTAGCAAGAGAGAAATTCAATCTCTGCAAACCTGTGTCCGAGCTCGATCTATCTGACTGTAAGCAGTGTACCCCAAGTTACCGCCTCCTACCGAAACATGTGAGTGTAAAATCTTATAAGTTATTTATTATAGCCAAATTTATATTGGTGAAAATGAATATATTAATTGTTTGTGCACAGTACCCAGTACCTCCGTCAACTCACCGAACTGAGCTGGGAAAGTCGGTGCTGAATGACACATGGGTGTCTGTAACTTCTGGAAGTGAAGATTATTCATTCAAGCACATGCGCAAGAACCAGTATGAGGAGAGCCTATTTCGCTGTGAGGATGACAGGTGGGTCCAACATTTATTTGTACTGGCATGAACTTTGTTCTATATTTGAACTGGCCTGAACTGTCTTCGTCATTTATTCTCGCCTTTGCCTTTTTTTTTTTCAATACCCTTACTTCCATTTAGTCAAAACCTAATCCTAGGAGTCGCATATTTTGCCTTGAACTGTGCAAATTATTGGCATTTTAACTCCAATTTTTGTGCTATATCACATCCATTTTGAGAAGCTCGTTTGTTTATAAATTTGTTTATTCATCCATTCATATGATTGTTGGTTTTTTTCTTTCTTCAACAGATTTGAGTTAGATATGTTGGTTGAGGCCGCAAAGTCTGCCGCAAAACGGGTTGAGAAGTTGATGAAAAAGATAAATGAAGGATCTATTGATCTCGACGAACCAATTGAAATTGATGATTATTTGACTCGTAAGATGACCACAAACTATATTGCTGTCATTGATTTCCTTAATTTGGCGTTAAATTTTGTTTTCTTTGCTTCTGAAACAGCAATGAATGTGAGATGCATAGAGAAACTGTATGGAGATCATGGATTAGACGCAATGGACGTGCTCCGACGAAGACCTGAAGCAGCATTGCCAGTGCTACTAAGTCGTCTGAAACAGAAAATGGAGGAGTGGGACCAGTGCCGTATCGACTTCAATAAAGTATGGTCTGATGTGTACGCCAAGAATTATCACAAGTCGCTGGACCACAGAAGTTTCTATTTCAAGCAACAAGACATGAAGAACCTCAGCTCCAAAGGTATGTTACAAAGAAGCACTGTGGACCTTTTACAACTTGATAAAAAGAAGGGGGAATTTCATGTATACCCTTTAAAAACTTCAAAATTACATACCACCCCTCCCCCCTAAAAATTCATAATGTCATATTTATTCTTCTAAATTTTATAGAAGGGGAATTTTTTTTAATTTTTACTATTTTTTTAGATAGGTACACAATCACTGTTTTTCAGAAGATTTTGGACCATCCAAAAGCAGTGCCTTTTGTACATATCTAAAAAGACAGTAAATGATGTCCAGAAAATATAAAATTTGATCTCCAAGCACATTTTAATATGGATATCATGTTGAGGAGTTCAGATCGACTGTTTACTTTGAAAACGGAAATAAGGATTGGAAGCATGACTGATTGGGGAACAAAAACAACGAGGCATTTTAACCCTACTCATATGAGATATGAATTTTAGAGGTAGAAATATATAATTTTGAGGTTTTTGAGGGGTATACATGAGATTCCCTCTAAAAGAAGGGGGAACTAAACAAAATAAAGTGAATCAAATTGGTACCAGCTGATACAGACAACAAGAGCACTTAAGTCGAGACTTTTCCCTCCTTTATTTATTTTTATTTTTTCTGTTGCTACAGCTCTACAAGTAGAGATAAATGAACAGCATGTAAAGAACATAGGGGAGGATTCAAATCTCCTCGAAATTGGTGCCAAGGTCAGCATGTCAGGGACTCCTGACATGCAATTTGACTTCCTGGATTCTGACTTGCATGAAGATCTGTACCAAGTGATCAAATACTCTTGCAACGAGGTGTTCTCTGTTGACCAATCATGCCAGGTCTTGCACCTGTGGGTGTTTTTTCTTGAGCAATTTTTGGGAGTTGCGAATCAGCAGCACGAGTCAGAGGTTACGAGTAAAAACCGAAGTGGGAAGGCATGCATTGTGCATGTAGGTGAAATTGCAGGAAGTGGAGCTGTCGCTGACGAGTCTTCCAAAACTGCTTCCCCAGGTGCCACAGATGCAGTGGGCCCTGCGTCTAGTGCACAAAGAAAAGGTAACGACCAGACTATATTGGGATTGAATGTGGTTGTGCATTTATCTCTATACAGTTTTTTTTATTATTTATTTACTGGTGTCTATTTTCCTCAGTAGCAGGTGTCAACGGTGGACCCCTCTGTAAAAGTGGTGCTACAGTGGAGGCTGTTGCCCGGCATCTAACTTCAGCTCCTTCCCAAGTAAGAGCACACACATGCACTCAGCAATGCATTTTTTTTTTGTTTACATATAAAAGATATATTTATGAGTTATTTAAACAATTTTGCGACAGGATGGCATGAAGAGACCTTGTCGGAGCAGCTCGCCCAAGGTAGAGAGAGAAGAAGAGAGAGAAGAGGGAGAAATTTTGCCTGAACCAGGGGACTCTGACGAAGAGAATTCTCTCTCTTCAGGCGCTAGAATTGGGGTTGAGAGAGGAGCGGAAACTTCCGGAAGCTCTGAGAAAGAGGGAGAGTTAGATCACCAAGAGAGGATGGAGAGTGAAGGAGAGGCCGATACGTCAGATATCACCAATTCACCTTCTTCTCATGGTTTCACTACTACGGCGGGGCCACTCGCTAAGCACTGGACTGGTCCATTTGTGGCAAAAGAAAACCGAGTCTTTTATGGGGATGCACACTTCTATGTTCTCTTCAGACTTTACCAGGTATGTGTGACTTTTCATGTTACTGTTGAATAAATCTATGGTTGTATATATATATATTAAACTGATGTTTGAATTGCAGATATTCTATGAGAGAATGCTTTCAGCAAAGAATTATTCTATCGATGAAGAAAAGAGACGGATTACTTCGAAGGGGCTTTCTAACTCTCCTGACCTTTACTCAAGGTAATTCTTGATAGAAATAATTCAAATAAGGTTGTAATAAATAAGTAAATTTATAGGTTTATTACTAGTCATATAGATAGTCTAATGGTCAAATTTTATGCATTTGAGTGTCTTTTGATGATTTGTCAAGAACCATTAAATTCAAACCGTTGAAAATTCAAGTCAATGATGTGTTCATCGTGTAGATCATGATTAGACTGTTGGATTTCAAATTTAAATTGAACTTTGAAGATTGTCAAAATAAATGTTTGTCAAGTGATTCCTTCATTTCAATGATATTTAATTTATATCCATGTAATTATTGTTATTTGTGATCATATTTCACGCAAGCACGTCAATGACCATTATTTTCACGCAAACAAGTTTAGCATGGGTTTATTTGGAAAGTGGAAGTTCCATGCAAATTGTTTTTTTTTTTGTTCTAATGTGTGCTTTGCTAATCAATAATAAAAATGCAGATTTAAGAGGGCATTGTACAATCTACTGGATGGGTCCAGTGTTAGTGCCAAGTTTGAAGATGAGTGCCTGGCTTTAAGTGGGACCCACTCATATGTGCTTTTCACCTTGGATAAATTGATTTTTAAAATTGTTAAGCAGGTTTGTGTTTTCTAGACCCAAAAAAAGTAAAAATTAAAGGAGGCTTTCTTGTACTCTTTATATATAATTTATTAGATTATATGAATTTCTTATTTTTTTGTTTTTTTTCCAGCTTCAAGTAATAACATCAGATGAGATGTCTAAGAAGTTGCTTCAACTGTACTATTATGAAAAGTCTCGTACGCATGGTCGAATTGTTGACCATGTTTATTACGAAAATGCCCATGTAATTGCACATGACGGTCCATTATACCGACTAGAAAGTGTAAGTTTATATGCACTGTTCTTTCATAAAAATAAATAAGTATATGCACACAGACATTTGGATGATATATAAACACATATCTATTGTGTTACTGTTTTTAAATTTGATTTCTTTTCATAGGGTTCAAATCTGACCAGACTAACAATCCAATTGATGGATGTGGTGCCCTCAAATTCTAAACCGGCCACTTCAAAAAACCCTAAATTTGGTGGGGATCAATCGGAGGACAATTTAATGATTGAAGAAGAAGAAACAGAAATAGGAGGTGTTTATCTTAAGAGGTAACTTTCTTCAATTTAATGTATGGATCTTTATTTGTATATTTATACATTTATTATTAATTTATTGACTTAATTTGATTTTCAGGTGCAAGCGGAAACGAAACTCTCTTAATGACACGGTCTTGGATGGAATTAGAGTACATAATGGGCTAGAGTGCAAAGTCTCAGGTACAACATCCAAGGTAAATCCTTGTACATCTTTTTTTTTTTTTTTAATGAAATTTTAGTAGGCATTTTGCCTGCTATGTCACAAAAAAAACTGTT
The DNA here is from genome assembly GCA_024447775.1 of Carex cristatella. Taxonomy (NCBI): domain Eukaryota; kingdom Viridiplantae; phylum Streptophyta; class Magnoliopsida; order Poales; family Cyperaceae; genus Carex; species Carex cristatella. The sequence goes on from JAJHPF010000016.1 coordinate 2,063,686, forward strand.
GCCCTTTGCCCGGTAAATTAAGAAAAACTGTAAAATAAGTTGACAATATCCTTCCCTTTTTTTTTTTTTTTTTTTGCTTTTTCTAGGCTGTGTATGTGCTGCACACAGAGGATTTCATGTTCCGAAAATGTAAAAGATGGCGCCATTCTGAAAACGAGATGTCTTAAGTTAAATCCATAACCGAAATTTTGTGTTTTTTTTTTTTTTTTACTTGTGTAGAATCGATTCATTTAGTCTTATCTGTAGTGAGTTGACATGCTAACTATAAACTTGCTGCGGATGTCAACAAAGTAAAGCATAATTTATAGGTAAATTTTATCATTGCTTCTTTGGAAGGGTGCTCAATAATCTCTTTTATTTTATTTTAGAGTAGATCAGGATTGCCAACAGAATCATGTGTTAAGTGCTTAATTAGACATTGCTTTTGTATGCTCTGCATCTCTTGTATTGATGCTGCAACCAAAGAAAATATCAATCAGAAATTGAATAGTTCTTGAATAGTTCTTCTCTTATCGTGCCTATTTCTCATTAGATGGTTCTTTCGTAATAATTCTCTCCCTAACTTGGTAATTTACCCTGTTTTGGGTCGATCATCCATCACGCAAGTTCATGTGTCGTTGAACCACAACTGCTGAATGTCAAAATTTCATCAAATCTTCATTATTATCGTCTGAAAAGCCGGTTGTCTCATAAGTCATACCATAGATTTCAACCATTCAATTATTCTGCGATCGAAACCTTTATAATTGAGCAGTTGTGATATAAAACGAAAGTCTGAAATTTATTGTTTTTATTTATTGCCATGAATAAAAGTTTCGGGAAAGCTAACTGAAGCCGATTAATATGAGTTGATAATTAATTTTCTCTACATCAATCTACCTCATCCACTAGAGTTTATAAAGTTAAGAATTGCACATGTGTTCTCCATTCTTCAGACGGTCTTGTGCATTAAACTTGACTCTGATTAACAATACGTTACGATAATTATAAAACGATTTAGAACTTAAATTTTACAGTATTAGTGGGTATTTATGGCTGGCGAAGTAAAATTATATTTAGGTCCAAATTGATCAATTGCAGTTACAATTAATAAACATTTGATTTTGATAACATTAGGTGACGACTGTCAAGTGTCAACAATATCAAATGTACCATCAATTATGATCATATCTTAACATTATAGAATATAACAGGTACAGCAAAAATTGTGATACATTACGGTTTACATTAAGAAACAAATTTCTCAGAGAGTTTCTAAACCATGAATATATTATCATATCTTAACATAATAGAACCACGGGCTTAGCATACTGGCACAAGTCCCGTCTCTCGTAGACAGTTCAATTTTGCAAAAAACTTCTAAAATATACTGGAATGTATAGAGGGACCCTTTAATAAAAAAAACATACACAATGGAAGCTCAGCCGGTATTTCTCATACCGGCTGCAATGCCATTAATGGTAACAAGCAATGCATCCCTGAGCTTGGTGTTCTCCTGATCCTGCCGCAACCGCTTCAAAATCTCCACCTGAAGCATGTTCATCGGGTTCAGATATGGCAACCGACTCTCAATCAATCTCCTAAGGCTCCTGTTGTTTGCTGACAGCTTCTCATGTCTGCTCACAACCAGCACGTAGTTCCCGGTACGCACCAACTCATCCCTCAATGCCACCCCCACCTTTCGCCTTTCGCTCGGCACCAGCACCTCATCATAGTGCTTTGCTATCTGCACGTCCGCCTTGGCCAAAACCATCTCAATCAAATCCATTGTCGATTGGAAGAACGGCCACTCCTGGTACATGGTGCAGAGGTCATCCTTGTACCCTTGCTCGCATGCGTGCCTCAGGCCGGTACCAACACCCAGCCATGCCGGAAGTACGAACCGGGTCTGGGTCCATGCAAAGACCCACGGGATGGCACGTAAATTGCCGATGCCAGGTGTCTGTTTGCGCTTTGTAGGGCGGCTTCCGATGTTTAGAAAGGGCAGCTCTGATTGGGGAGTTGCTTCTTGGAAGTACGAGATGAAATCAGGGTCTTGGTACACTGTCTCACGGTAATGCGTGCAGCTGGCAGTTGATATCTCATCCATAACATCACGCCACCTTTTGTCTCGAGGGGGGAGTGGGGGCCGCAAGGTTGCGAGAAGGACGGCTGTGGTGTAAATCTCGAGCTGTCTAACGGCCATCTGAGGAAGCCCAAATTTGGCCTGAACCATCTCTCCCTGCTCAGTCGACCTCAGTGTACCCTTCAATTTCAAATCGTTACATATTAAACAGTCCATAATACTAATATTAGTACGTACTAATATAAGGAGTGAGGCTATGGTACTACTATGCATGTGCAAAATGGTCCGTAGTACGGACCAATCTGTGCTATGCATAGTCCCATAGCCTCAACATGATGTTTAAACGCACCATAACGGAGCCGGGAGGCTGGGACTGAATGGCGAGATAGGTGGGCCCGCCTCCACGACCAATGCTGCCTCCGCGACCATGGAAAAGAGTTAGTTTTATACCAAACTCCTTACATACAGCAACAATCTCCTCTTGTGCCTTGTATAGTTCCCATGCTGCAGTAAATCGACCGGCATCCTTGCCTGAATCGGAATATCCTACCATCACCTAGAAAGAGAGAGGTGTTGTGAGACATTGATGTTTAGACGTTAATGTTGTGTTTTTAGATGACGATGTATTTATATGTGGTTGGATGATGTTCTGGATGCAAAATAATGGATGTAATTTTATGTTTATTAAATGAAAATTATATTTGACAGTCTTTTTTTCTTTTTTCTTTTTTTAAATGATTCGACAGTCACAGTCAAGGTTTCAAAAATAAAAGAGGGAGAGGTCTTGAACAATTGTATAGCATATATGATTTTCATATTTAAATGCGAAAGGGAAATTAGTAAGAGAGAATTTGTACTTTACCTCTTGAGTACCGTTATGGTTTTCTATTATATGATCTCTGTACCAGTCAATGGATAACAATTGTCTTATCACTGAACCAGCATCTTTCAAATCTTTCACAGTTTCAAACAAAGGAACAACTCTCAACCTGTTTAAAAATTTAAAATGTAAGAAAATATTATAAATTATAAATCTAAAACAACAGAAATTTACAAAATGCTGGTTGCAGTGTAACCATAGGATAATTTTACTATTATAAATAACCAATGTACCAGTCTGAACAACATATGATGTACCAGTACTGAACCAACCAATAAATGCTGTTTTTGGAAATAAAGTAAAATAAAAGAAAAGGAATTTACGGGTATGTGTACCAGTAGATAAATAATAGGAATTAATCTAATGCCCAGGGACTAGATTGTAAAAACTTTTTTTATATATAATACAATGCCAGATGGAAACTTGCCACCTGACCTTCAAAAAAGAAAAGAAAAGGAAATTAATTTATTAGTCTTACGGTCCACCGGGGCAAGGTTTTCCAAGCTCTTCGGATACAGCAAGTCTTGTGTCTTTCTGTAGAAGTTCTACCAGTAGCACATGACTCGCCTTATATATAAAACCAATTATATATTAATAACAATATGAAAAAATTTATTATATCAAGTAAAAGGTGAAGAAATTTTCGATTATGACGTAATACATTAGAGGCCATAGAAATAATGTAGGATCCAAGCTTGTCACTCCCTAGCTCAGCTGCTACCCGAAATGTGTCAAGAACCTCTCTCGCTTCCGCACTCGCCTCCTAGTATCAGGCAAAATACAATCAAATATAATGTCAGGATAAAAGAGAAACAAAATCAATCAAGGCAATTATTGAATTTCAAGAAAATAAGAAGAAATGCTTTATTGTTTTTGTTATATTCTTACAGTCTCAATTCTTGTTTATTTATAGACTACTACTCCTTGTTCTATATTCTCAACAGTAATCAATCGATTATAATAAAAAGAAGGAAAATAGCAAACTTCGAATTTATAGGGAACGATGGGTCGTTTGTTCTCGAGTTCCTTGACCAAAAAATTGAGGCGTTTCGGTTCGTCCCACTCGGCATATGACCCTGCCTCGATTGCCTTTGTTATTTCATCCATTGCTTCTGTGTGTCTACTCGCTTCTTGACGAATATCAAGCTTCATCAAAACCATACCAAATGTCGAAACCCTCCGAATTAAATCTGTCAGACGCCCATCAGCTAGTGCCACCGAACCACTTGATTCCTTCATCCAAAAATTTACAACTGTCCATCAGAATTTTCATAAAATCTCATAAAAAAAATAATGTTAAAAAGAAAAGCTCACCAAAGATTCATGGCATAAGAGTAATGGCTGGAGTAGTTGATCAGCATTTTCATATATCTCGTCAGGCTGGTCGAACTTTGCTGACAGGCCTTCTAGAAGCAATTCCAGTCTTCTACGAGTCTTCACCAGCTATTATATATTTTTTTGCCCAAAATATAACAAAAATGAGAAAATACCCAAACATTATACATCAAGATAAATTATGAAAACTATAATGGTACCTTCTCCTTGATATGGCCTAGAACAACTCTATACGGTGCAGTGCCGGGCCGAAGACGGCTGGGTTCTAGAAGCTTCCGGAAGCTTGACTTGGGTGCATTAAGTTCAGCAAGCATCTTACCTTGCTGACCTGGCATCCCAGCCAACAAAAGATTCGAGCCGGATCGGGTGAGTCGCGGACTTGCTAGCAGAGTACCTGACCCGTTTTCTTCAAAATTGTTGACTATTACTTGAGGATTCTTTTGTGAATCCTGAAATAATACAAGAGTATACTTGATCATGATCAAATAACATCCATAATTTTATGTTTGGCAAAACACATTACTGGATTAGTTTGATTTTATCTAGGAATTAGTAAGGGAATAAACAGAAAGAAAAAAATTTCAAGCAATTTAATTATCCTATTAATCATACCAAGCGATCGAGGCGAGGCGGAACTTTCCTTACCCTATACTGCCCCTCATTGCACTCTGCATCCAAATCACAATAGATTTAATAAAACTGAAAAGAAAAGAATGATCTCCTTGTCATAGAATGGAAAGATAATATAAAACCAGGAAATGTACCAGTACAAGAAGGCAGATCAGCATCTGCTGGGAGCCGTATGGGCAACGCCTTGTTGCTTTGATGCTTGCGGTGGAGTTTATCTGTGCTTTCATTCTGTTTCTCATCATTCTCGTTCAATTCAGCCTCTACACAATATAATTAATACATATCATATTAAAAGCAAAGTTTGATGGACTAAAATATATATAAGAAAAATTACAGTTGAGAGGTTGACTACTGAACTAAAAGTGAAAGAGTAAAGAGGACAAATATTACACCTTTGGTTAAAATTTTGTTAGCTAATGTTGCCAACTCATCACTGCATCGGTTCATGGAAAGTTCAAAACTGAGGTTGTCTATTTCTCGTATGTACATATCAACTGCCATCCATTGAGAAAGCAGAGATACGTCTTTTGTAACCTGTTATACACGGTCAACAAAGAATGCAAGTATATTTTGTAACCATTTTTTAGAAAATCAGTTGATCTAAAGATTGTAGACCATTCAAAAGTAGTGATTTTTTACCTATCTAAGAAAATAGTTAAAAGATTCTAAAAAATGTAAAATTTAGTCTGCAAGTATATTTTCGTATGTTAATCATGTTGAACGGTTCACATCAACTATTTGAACTTTGAAAACAAAACTATTGATCTGTAGTACGGTCCTACAGACAATCTGTGCTATGCATAGTACCATAGCCTCACTCTTGTGATTAAGCTTGTAAAATTGAAGTGCTTGAACTAACTTTTGCTGTGACATAAGGGTTTCCATCGCGATCTCCTCCCATCCATGAACCGAATTTGATAGGTGTACATGTTAGTGGCAGTGGCTTCTCTGTGTGCTGACAATTACAAAAAAAACCAAAATAATATGATAATCCATGTCATATACTGATGAAAATGCCTTTGAAAACATTAGACAGTACACAGAATAAAACCTTCTTTAGAGCACTGCTGACACGGCGCAAATAGTGTGGCACAGCTCTCCAAAGAGATTGCTCCACTATATGGAGTCCTATACAATCAACAAAATTAATCAAGATAAAGTGATAAGTAACTTTAATTTAGGGAAAAAAAATGTAAACAAATAATGACCAGCTCTAGCTTCATCGACAGGAGTCGGTTTGTGGCGCCTTAACTCGTCGGTTTCCCATAATGCAGCTATCTCTCTCACCTATGCATATAGAATATAATTCCAGTATTAATTTCATCATAAATCTTAGAAAGATACAGAGAGAAGATAGAGATTTATTTACCATATCATCAATTAGCATATCCTTATCCTCTCCGGTGAGATCTTTACGCTCGTTGAATTCCAAAAGATGCTACTCAACAAAATCAAATGATAACCATATCTTAGTAAAAAAAAAAAAAAAATGGTTTGGCAATGTTGTAAACTACAAAATGAGAAAAACAAATGTAAAATCTATTTTTTTTTTGTCTACCGCAAGTCTGATGTGCTTGTATTGAAGGGAACGTCTATTAATCTGAGTAGGATGCGCCGTGAGAACTATTTCTACCACCTGTCATTACAATTTACGCACACAGTCAATCATAAACTAATCAATATCTTGGTTGCAAGTTTGAAGGATATTTTTACAAAAAAAAAAAAAAAAAAATTTACATAATTACATGCATACCTGTTTGCAAACAGTTTCATAGAGCTGGTCTGGTGGGACCCCACCTTGTACTAGCTTATCAAAAGTGTCGTCACATGATTTTGATAACCTTTCTACAAATCGTGCCTTAGAAACCCTGAATTATATAAATGTATCAGCCCATTATATGCTACGTAACATGATTAGAGCCTCGATTAGACTAAACTTAAAATATAAATTACCAAAATAAACAGCAAAAGAAATTTAGAAAAAAAAAATAAAGGAGGTCACCTATGATGGGTCTCGGCAATGCCCATGAGATTGAGGTAATGGCTGAAGGCACGAGCAAGAGTGAAGGCCTCGTCGAGGGTCATTTTGGAGAATTCACTCGTCAACTGTTTTTCTAGTTGCTCCGCCACATCCTCCATTCCGGCTGCTCTCATGTTCATTGCACTCTGAACATACATATCAATCGACAATGTACACACACATATTTGCATACAAATCATTACAAATTATACACAATTTTTTTGTTCATCTTTTCATATTACCTGAGCAAGGATGCGTTTGCGGTCGAGTGTTTGGATGAAATCGGGACCCACCTCATGGTGCAAGATGTCATTCAAAAGGCTACCCAGCAAGCGACAATCATCCTCGAACGACTGAAATGATATCTCCTCCGCTATATCGTCTGTTATATCCAACATTTTCTTGGCTATATCTTCCTTCTTTTTTTAATTCTCTTTGGAGCTGTTTGTGTTATTTATTACAAAGACAGAGAGAGGAGAACCTGGAAAAGAGAAGAGGAATTAAAGAGAGAATGAAACTACAGAAGCATAAATTGTGGCGACCTAAAATAAGTTAATGAAACAAAGGCCACAAAAATACATGATTATGGAAAAATGAAAAAAAAAATACTAAGAAAAGCAAAATCGTTTCTACCTAATTAAAGAACAGTTTTCGTTTGTTCCTGGTTGGTTGTTTTTCTTTTCTTTTTTTCATAATCTGATTGTTGAATGTACAACTTAATTTGCTACTGATTACTTTGGTTTTCATCAAGTGAAGTGAGATGATCAGTTTTGCAGTGCCAAGTGAATCAGTTGTAGAATTGAACCAGTTTGGCAAAGTGATGAAGAAATTTGAACACCCTTAGCACAAATAAAATAAGGCTGATCTCTTGAATTTGGGCCATGTAAGAGAAAGGCCATATTCTATCGTGAGCCCAAATCGCTTTCCTTCTTTGAGTTACAAAATACATTCAACTTGTCATTTCTCAATTAGAGGAAAAAATAGCAAAGGGGAAAAATCTTGTTTTTTTTTCTTAATTAGGGTTTTTCATAAAGGTCTTGTTTAATTATGTAGAGAGATATTAACTTAACTCTGTTTCTTAATGAAACTGGCTTGGGTCTTTTTAACCAAAAAGGAATCATTGAGATGCATCTTTTTACTTTATATACTTTTGCTTTTATCAAGTACATTTTTTTCTTCAAAATAGCATTTTGTCCTAGAACGAGTGTCCAATGAGCATTGGACCAAATTCAATTTGATGCTTGATCGAATTGTTTTGATCTGCTATATAATTTGTACGGAATGATTTATTTTAAAATCCGTTTGGTGAATCTAAACAGATGCGTAGATCTTGACGCATATCATTCTGTTCCGATAAATAGAGTAGAAAAAACGTGCCGTGGCTAATACGCCGTGATTTTTGGTCTCATGCCGTGTCATGACTAAGTGAACAATTACACGTGCCGTGCTGTGCCGTAACTAAAATGTGGAGGGGTGGTCATGGCACACGAGTCACGCCGTGACTCCCGTGCCGTGTCCAAACGTAACTAGTCACATTTCTCACATTGACTATTTGTTCATAATTTAGATTAGTTGATTCAAAATTCACTATTTAATCAAGACTTAACGGTCCTAATTACATATGACTTGCATGACCACGTGTTGTGCCGTAATGTGACCGGAATTTTAGCGTGCCGTGTCAAATTTTTAAAAGATGATCACGGCACGCGACACGCAAGTCAGGACATGAAAAAATAACACGTGTCATGCCATTCTGTACCGTAACCGTACCGTTCTGTAACGGAACCGGCTCCGCTGTGTCATTTTTCCCACTCTACTGATAACTGTCGAAACGACCTCTTTTCCATACCTTCTTTAATTTTTTTCCTTTTTGTTTGCATTACTTATTCTGATATTCACATTTGCACAACTCTAATTATATTTTTCTCATTTAACAGACATCTCACTCCAATTTTATAATTTATGGGCAAAACACCCTGAATTGGTACCTGCTTCCGTTACTTGTAGTTTTTCTGTAGATCCGGAGCGGAACCCACTCCTTTGTATGCATACGAATCTTTTTAATCATTTTAAGAGTTCATATAATCATGGCTCTCGACATTAGAATCGGAATCGGAAACTATAAGCTTATCATATAAACCAAAATCAAAATCGGATGAATCGATAACAATCGACCAAATTAGAGAAGAAATTCGGATTTTTCTAAAATTAGAACTTATTTTCGACTAAAAATAGGAAAAAAAGAATATGAAAAACTTTTTTTGATAGAAAGCATATCGTGTGCATATATGTTCATAGCAATGTTGTAAATAACGGTATGCGGTCGTCGGACGGACAGGGTGTCGCCAAGCGATTAATCGGTATGCGGCCGATTAATCGGAATTATGCGGACAATTTAACGTTTTTATTAAATTTATGTATATATATCATAATTTAGTAAAAATAATTTATTTAACTCATTAAACTTATCAAATAAACTTAATTTAAGTTAGTTTTATTATTATAACATGACACTATACTTATTTCTTCCTAACACATAAGTATTTTGCATGTGTAAGTAACACATTTATTTAATGAAAAATAAATTTGAGAATTAAACTTTTTTAAATACAAATAACATATTATTTCAAAGAAATAAAATATTTTAACATAAAATCACTAAATTTAATTTATGATAATAACTTAATTTCATAAATAAATATGTCGTACTAATTGAAAAAATTACATCAGTAATTAAAAAAAATATGGTATATAAATAATAGAAGAATTAATCAATTTTAAAATAAGTAAGAAGAAAAAAAATGTAAAAAAGTATTGGATGTATATCCAAGTACAAATAAAACTACAATACATAATTTATAAATCTTATTACACACACTATCATAGGAAAAAAAACAATGTGAAAATAAATTTTCACTGGAATAAACGGAAAAACCGGGAATAAAACGGGAATAAACAGCTGATTAAACGTTCGAAACCGCAAACAGCTGTCCGTTAACAGTGTGCGTAACGATGTGGCCACCGTTTCCGTTTAAAAGCGTTAAGGACGTTTTTTACAACACTGGTTCATAGTATAGAAACTGTGTTAAACATTCTCAAAACTAAAGTATAACATCGGTGTCATAGTATATAATGTATTTTTTTTAGTTTTCGAATTTATTTACTATCAAATCAAACTGTCAAAATATGAAGGATTTTGTGCGTATTTTAATGCACTATATCCTTTATTTTTTTTACCGCTTGACTTGATAGTAAATAAATTCGAAAATTAAAATATTTTTCTATAAAAATGAAGCTTTGTGAAGAAAATTAGTTTAAACAGTTTGAATTTATCATATGAAGTGGATTCCATAGATTTTAAAGATAAAAAACATATTGTCAATATACTAAGGGCCTGTTCGGATGTTTGGGTTCAAAATGAGAATTAATGGGTTTCAAAGTAATTTTCTTTCTAAATCCTAACCCTGTTCGGATGCTTAGTTTCTTCCCAATAAGTTCCTTCCTCTATCCCAATCTTCTCCCCAAACAACGTTAATCGGTGGGAAAATAAAAATTGAGTCCGACTGAATTCTCATTTTCCCCCTTCGTGCGGAACCTGCTATTTGTTTCTCATGGACCGCTTTTTTCAATCTCAAATATCATTGCCTTTTGCAACCAGTCAACCACTCAATTTCCATAGTTTTTTTTTTTTTTTTTTCAAACAATATAGTTCTTTTCTATTTTTCCAACTACTCAATTTTCATTTAATTTTCATAAACACAACATATTATTGAATGCAAAGCATGTTCCATATTATCAAATACTTCTTATTTAATTATAAAAAAAAATTCTAAAATAATAAAGAATTAGAAATTTTATGTTATTATTTAATCTATTTATTTAATTATATTATTGATTATTTATTAATAATTGTACAATATTAAACAATATAGAAAGAAAAAAAAAGATTTCCCACAACTAATTCCACGGTACAACCGAACACTTAATTTAGCACAATCCCACAATCAATTCTATATGCACATGTACCCGTGGGTTCCCAATTTTTCAAAAGTGAGTTCTCATTCCCATCAAATCTCATCTCATGTGATCCCGTGACATCCAAACAGGACCTAAAAGAAACGCATACTTTTGGTAGAGATGTTGAATAGGAACAAGAGAGCCGCCTAAAAGGAGTCCGGATCCCCTAAAGTAACCCAATCTTTGGGTTTTGGATTAAGACCATCCAATTCAAATCCGTCGCTCAGAATTGTCTCAGGATTCGAATTCGTTCTCGTGATGCGCGCGCTTCAGATCCGGATGAATTGTCTCGAATTCGAATCAGACGGTCCCGATTTAAAACCCAAAGATTGGATTACTTCACTGGATCTGAATTCGCCTAAAAGAGAGGTCAGGCATCTCAATGCAGCATAGCATATATATAATATAATATATGTATGAGGTGCTGCTGCCTGCTGCTCAAGTTGCAGCAAACGCAGTTGCAGCCGCTGCTTTAATTTGCACCTGTCTGACATAACACTCAGCCTCAGACTGCTCCCTCCCTACCCGCTAACTCCTATATTGATTTCATTTCATAAACACCCCACCCCCCTCTAATATAAAATGTAAATAATAAAGATGAGGTTCTAAAATCCTTCGTTACGTCTCTATTTTTTATATTATCATAATTCAATAGGTTCTCTATCATTTTCTATAGGTAAGAAATCATAATATTTTGGTATTGTTTTGACTTAGTACGAAGAGCTTACAAAATACACCAATGTGAATAAATTATGAAGATTGATTTATTAATTTATTGATTCATATAAAATTAAAATTTAAAAATAATAAATTTATATGTGCATGTAGAGAAAATATTATCGATCACATCTAACGGTTTTATTTTAACATATAAATTTAAAAAAATGTTATTAGAGAATAAAAAGGTCGAGACTCGATGGAGATATAAAAATTAAAGACCAAAAAAATAGTAAAAAATGTTATTTTAACGATTTTCAATAAATCTAAAAAAAATAGTAAAAAAATTTCAAAAAATGTAAAATTTGGTCTCCAAGCATATTTTAACATGGAGATTATGTTGAACAGTTCGGATCGACCGTTTGGACTTTAAAAACGAAAATAAAAGATATGAAGCATGAAAAAGTTATGAGGAAATGAGACATTCAACCCTCCTCTGCATATATATATATGCTTGTTCTTCTTCTTTTCTAATTGAACACTACGGAACTAATTACAATGCATATTTTAATTAATTTTATAATCATGTTAACATGTGCCCTTATTTTATAGGGCTGATTAAATTTAGGAGGGACAATTAATACATCCATTATCTGATGAACCATGTCATGTTTGTCATGTAACAAATTCAATGTAGTGAGTATAGACTATTTAGAACTCTATTAAAAAAAATGGTTAATAGCGGTGTAACTTTTAAAATTCGAAAAAAGCTATAGCTAAGTTATTGTACAGCTATAGTTCGCTATTTAGAATTCTGAACAAATTATTCAAAAATTACAAGTTATTTCTCTAACACTCACGAAATTGATGAACTGTGCATGCTATAAATAAAAATAAGAAAAGAAAGAGGTAAAAAAGAGAGACAAAGAATAAAAGCTAATTATAAAGATGTCAGATCAAAAGAAGCTACAAGTACTTGGTACAACTACGGTACTCATACACTATTAGTTCCCTCTTTCATTAGCATCAAACAGTGTTATACACACTATACAGTTACATATATAAAAAAGTATATTTAACTGAATGTCTAGCTGCTCCCCAGCAGAAAAAGAGGGCATTTATTTATATATTTAATTAAGAGTGAGGCTACAGTAAGGATCAATGTATAGCGCGGATTGGTCTATATTACAGATTAATATTTTTATTTTTAAAGTTCGAATAGATGATTTGAACAGCTTAACATGATTTATATACGGAAATGCACTTTAAGACAAAATTTTATTATTTTTTATAATTTATTTTTCTATTTTTTAGAAGTAGGTAGAAAATCACTACTTTTAAATGATCTAGAATATTTAGGTCAAGTGATTTTTTACTTATCTAAAAAAATAGTATTTTTTTTAAATATAAAATTTAATATACTAGTACATTTTCATATGATAATCATAAAAGTTTAGGATCTACTATTTAAATTTTGTAAACAAATATATATATGAATGTGTTGTGATATCTAAATAGGCACTGAATTCTAATCACTCGATTGGAAGTTTGTTAATGCTCATTGTACTCAATTCGGTACCGAAGAAGATATGGATTCCTAACTCTACCTCTAGAGTGTTTAGATCAAATAATTTTCTATCTATGAAAAATAGTAAAAAATCATAAAAATGTTAATTTTTTATATACAAATACATTTTTATATGGAGACCACGTTGAACTGTTCAGATTGATTGTTTGAACTTTAAAAATAAATACGGACCGAATTGAGTACAATGAGCATTAACAAACTTTCCGTACCCTTACCCGTTTAGATAATAAAAAAAAATATTTATCTATAGCCGTACCCAATCCGTACCTTTCTTATCGGATATGATACGGATCGGTTAAACGAATAAAAGAGTGCCATTGACAGCCCTAACGCATAGTAACATAACCTACCTATTTATTTAATCAATAATTAAAACTCAGGAATTTAAGTCCGGCGCCTCACCTCTCGCCATCCAAAATGAATGTAATGTAAGAGAATTTAATGCAAAGGCAGCTACAGCCTACAAGTAGATACTACAAAAACACAACACAGCCAGAGCCTCCCTTCCTGAGTTCCTTCCCCACAAATCTAAATGTACATCAGTAGATGAGCAGCCTAGTAGTTGTAGCTTAATTAGGTATCCATACCATGCCATGCCATGCCTAATGGCATAATACAACTCCAAAGTCCAAACAAATGTAAAGTTTCATTATCACCAAAGATTAAAGCCTGGATGGATAGAGACTCCTCGGACCAACATATTATGGGTTCCCAACTTATATAACTCTAGATCTAGATGGAGAATAATGAGGCTATATATATTCCTCTCTTTTGTTGTCCTAGAAATGGACTTGTCCATTAATCCCACTTAGATAAAAAGCCTCATGTCCATTTACGGATAAAATACTTGTCAAAATTAAAACTGTGAAATCATCAATATGTTCTTTACATTAATTTTCCACAGATTGTGGATCAAATTTGATGAATTTGAAAAATTCTTGTTATATTGAACGATTTGATAATTTAATTGTTTTACTAGTACTTAGTTGGTGACGAAGTGATTTTTAAATTGTACCTAATTTAATATGCAACATATGTAAACTAATTACAAAACAATCAAAATAACTATGATTGTTAATATATTTATTTCGTTCTTTTTCTTCTTGCTATATATTAACCCATAATTAAAAGATTGAAAATTTTGTATACAATTTTATCATATTTTATAAATTAAATAAAATAGCCGATATTTTAACTAACTGACTTTACATTATGTAGAGTTCTTCGCAAAACTGAGCACCGTAAAAAAAACATTCATTACAAATTTTCAAAGCCGTTGCCTCCTACGCTCAATTGTACGGTTGAGATTGAGTCAGATTATCAATAATCGGGCACCATATGAGCAATTATTTATATAAAACTGTTTGTGGTTTTTAGAGGGACACCTCCATTAATTATCAGAGAATTAAAAATGGAGAATTCATGACTTAATCATATCTTTCGATTAGGATTAGGTTTTATCTTTTTGCTTAAACCTAGTAGCAGGAACTAAGAAAGTAGCTCTCTGTGTTTAAAAAAGGTTGGTCCCAAGAGAATGGGTTTTAAATTCCATGAGCCATTAAACATTCTCTATTGCTTCTGTAAAAACACTAAAAAGGGTATCCTACTGTCCCAGTGGTCCTCTTAGGGGTGAAAACGGGTCGGATATTATCCGACCGTATCCGAATCCGTATTTGAAAATTAAATGCGGATATCCGATATCCGAATATCCGTGCGGATACGGATACGAATATGGTTTTAAATTTTAATTATTCGTATCCGAATAGTAGATATTTACAATATAATTTAATATATATTATGCATATTTTATGTTATTCACCATTATAATTAGATAAATACTATGAATTTTGACATTTTTAATAATATTTATATATTTTTTTAATAAATATCCGATCTGATTTGTATCCGTATCTGTCTAATATCCGATCCGCATCCATATCCGGAAAAAAAAACGGATACAAATATGATTTTACCACTTTCCGATCTGTATCCGATTCGTTTTCACCCCTAGATCCTCTCCTCTCTCTATTATACAAATAAATGCGTATTAAACATTTTCCTCCTCTTTGTTTTATATATTGAAATGGAGTTATTCTTCAAATATATTTGTTGTACTTCAAGATATTATAATAAGAGGTCGGATTTAATCTCAAAATTTTAATACTAAATTGGATAAATTAGCTTCTATTTTTTTTTCTTCTAATTTTCACACAACAAATTTTACTGATCTTATCATTTATGTTTCATTCATTACAGAAATTAAAAATTTACAACATTTGTGCCAAATTTTAGATGTGCTCAAAACTAAAAAATACATCAACAACTCATAAATAAATGACATTCCGAAATCCAGATGCTCATTAAAAAAAATTGAATCTATTATATTAGATTTGTCATCTTTGTTAAATGGATAGGTGGCAAAGTGGCTACTACCTCATTATTGCAAAGAAGTGCCAAATTAGATTTGTCTTTTCTCTGAACACCATCTTTGGATGAAGTTGCCTTTTTTTTTCTCTTCTTATTATTATGTTTTCTGAGAAAGAAGGCTACAGGCTACAGGCTACAGGGAATGGCAGTGCAATTGTGGATCCTCTGTTGCCATCCAATCCATTTGTGCTAATATAACTCACTAATTTACCTTTGTAGACTGTAGAGTAGAAGTGTAGAACTAGGGTGCTTCTAGGAGTACCAAGTCTTTTGTACTCTTAACTTTAAAATTTATCGGATTAACTTCGAACGACAAATTCAAACCGTTAAAATTCTTCTACCTTACGAGTGATACTTCTACATGTGAAAATTTTAAAGTTTTGAATTAATTTAGTATAAAGTCAAGTGGTCAAAAGACTTCTGAAAAACGAACACATTAAAATTAATTTAGAAACCTTCTAATTTTGACTAATTGACTTTATACTAAATTAATTCGAAACTTTAAAATTTTCACATATAGATGCATCGCTCGTAAGGTAGAAGGATTTTAACGGTTTGAATTCGTCGTTCAAAGTTAATACGATATATTTTAGAGTTAAGTGTACAAGGACTTGGTACTCCTAGGAGCACCCTAGTTCTACTCTCCCTTTGTACCATACAAACGACATAAATAGCTAGAGTTTCAAAATACATAATTGAAATTTTTACCAGCTTAGTATTGACTTTTTTTTAATAGTTAAGTAAACAATTTTTAATCCAAGCAAAAAGTTTAGTATTATAGACGAATTTGAATGTGTTGTTTCTTGTTTGACATATACATGGATACTGATCAAATCTGAAAGAAGTTTTTTTTTTTTTTTTTTAATGGTTGGCAACAATTGCCGTCAACAGATATATTGATAAAAAAAAGTTATTTACAAGTAGAACAAGAAAGTAAACAACCCGTCATCCCCTAAACTATACATTGGGGCCAGCATCTATAAAATTTTTATAATAAAAAAGCTTAAATTACTGAAAACTGTTAACAAAATCTCAAAGAAGTTATAGTATTCATTAATGAAATGGTATCATTTGATGACTTGATAATAATTGAACTTCAAAAACTAGACAATGATTATATGAAAATTTTAATTAATTTGAAACCTAACATTATAGAATAAACTGTATGCACAAAATATATTGTCTTCTATTGGAGATTATTATTTGATACTAATCACATCTCAACAAAGTGGAGTGTTCCCATGATGAGGTGGTACCACTTGATGGCTACACAATAATTTAACTTAATGATCATATGAAATTAATGAACTCTATAAATAAATGCATAATGCACAACGAACTTATATAAAATCTAAGATTGTCTACAAAGTCTATTACAGATTTATGACATATGATGTATATTTATTTCTTAAAATTTATTTGAATTTTTTTTTTTTTCCAATTTTTAATTTTTTTTTTATAAAAACAGGGGGGGGGGGAGGAAAAAAAAAAAGGGGGATTTTTTTTTTTTTTTTTTTTTTTTTTTTTTTTTTATTTTTTTTTTTTTTTTTTATTTTAAATAAAATTATTTTTTTTTTTTTAATTAATTTTTAAAATAATTAAATTTTTTTTTTTTTAAAAAAAAAAAAAAAAAAAAAAATTTTTTTTTTTTAAAAAAAAAAAAAAAAAAAAAAAAATATAAAAAATTAAAAAATTTTTTTAAAAAATTTTTTTTAAAAAAAAAAAAAAAAAAAAAAAAAATTTTTTATTAATAAATATTTTTTATTTTTTTTTTTTTATTTTTTTTTTATATTTAAAAAAAAAATAAAAATTAAAAATTTTTTAATAATATAAAATTTTTTTTTTTTTTTTTTTATTTATAAAAAAAAAAAAAAAAAAAAAAAAAAAAAAAAAAAAAAAAAAAAAAATTAAAAAAAAAAAAAAAAAAAAAAAAAAAAAAAAAAAAAAAAAAAAAAAAAAAAAAAAAAAAAAAAAAAAAAAATTTTAAAAATTAAAAAAAAAAAAAAAAAAAAAAAAAAAAAAAAAAAAAAATAAAAATATAATATTAAAAAAAAAAAAAAAAAAAAAAAAAAAAAAAAAAAAAAAAAAAAAAAAAAAAAAAAAAAAAAAAAAAAAAAAAAAAAAAAAAAAAAAAAAAAAAAAAAAAAAAAAAAAAAAAAAAAAAAAAAAAAAAAAAAAAAAAAAAAAAAAAAAAAAAAAAAAAAAAAAAAAAAAAAAAAAAAAAAAAAAAAAAAAAAAAAAAAAAAAAAAAAAAAAAAAAAAAAAAAAAAAAAAAAAAAAAAAAAAAAAAAAAAAAAAAAAAAAAGGGGGGGGGGGGGGGAGGGAAAAGAAAAAAAAAAAAAAAAAAAAAAAAAAAAAAAAATAAAAAAATTATAAAAAAAAAAAAATAAAAAAAAAAAAAAAAAAAAAAAAAAAAAAAAAAAAAAAAAAAAAAAATAAATAATTGAATATTTCGAATATTCTAGAATATATCGGTTGCACCTTCTAGAAGACCAAATTGAAATAATGAAACATGAAGAGGGTTATATCACTATGGGCAGATTACTCATAATTAGTCATTATGATAACGACTATCCCCTTTTTGAAATATAACTAAAAAACTGCAAAAAATGCAAATTCATTATATGACTTATTTCTTCTAAAAAAAAAAAAGAGTTTGCTTGAAAAACAAGGTATAAAACTTGAGTTTAGTGGAAAAGGTCCTTCCTTGGATTTGAACTGATGACTTTCGGTTTCAAAAACCCTTTTCTACCATACGAAAAGGCTAGTATGATTTCAGAGAATGAGAACTGGGGTTATTGTCTATGTCGATTGTTAACCTCTCTCTAGCTGGGAAGTCGGAGAGAAGGTGGTTTATCCTGCGGTAGATATTACTTTATCGATCAGATTTTTCAAATTTCCTATGAATTCTTAATTAGTGCTAAGGAAAAAACCTTTTTCTAAAAAATATTATTTGTTTTTAAATACAAAAAAAATATCATTCAATGTTTACTGCTGAAAAGGATGTAATCTTATGAAATTAGTAGCAGAAAGAGCCCTTTATTAGATTTGAACTGATGATTTACACCTTACTATGGCGTTACTCTACTACTGAGTTAAAAGGGCATAGAAATTCTATTAATGAATTAGCCATTTTCATTTTTCATTAGAAGAATAAGGTTCCCAAAATATATTTTTTATTTTATTTTAACATATATTATTATATATATTATATATAAATTATAAATATATTTATAAAATCTATTTATCTATATAAATAGAATTCTAGTAAATTTTTAAGACTTGCACAAAATGTATACTCTTATAGTGAACAATATATGCCTATAAGGCATAAGAATTTATTCAGAAACAATCAATTTTTTTATAGCAAAATAGGGTAAATTTTGAATTTCTTATTCTTGTTTATTTTTTTTTTTTTTTTTTTTTTGAAATATATAATGAATTGGTTCAAGTCCGAACATCCCACTTTTTTACTTAATTATCATGAATCATAATAATATTCACTTGATTGAAAGATGTACTAATTCCACATTTATATCAATTCAAGATATTTTCGCGAATTTTACAAATTATTTCCTAAATTTTATTTTTTTTTTATTTTTTTTTTTTTTTTTTTTTTTTTTTTTTTTTCCCTAAAGAAAAAAAAAAAAAAAAAAAAAAAAAAAAAAAAAAAAAAAAAAAAAAAAAAAAAATAAAAAAAAAAAAAAAAAAAAAAAAAAAAAAAAAAAAAAAAAAAAAATTAAAAAAAAACTAAAAAAAAAAAAAAACAAAACAAACAAAAAAAAAAAAAAAAAAAAAAAAAAAAAAAAAAAAAAAAAAAAAAAAAATAATTATTTTTTTTTTTTTTTTTTTTTTTTTTTAATAAATTATATATTATAAAAAATTATTTATTTTAAAAAAAAAAAAATAAAGAGAAGGAAAAAAAAAAAAAAATAAAAAATAATATATAAAAAATAAAAAATTTAAAAAAAAAAAAAAAAAAAAAAAAAAAAAAAAAAAAAAAAAAAAAAAAAAAAAAAAAAAAAAAAAAAAAAAAAAAAAAAAAAAAAAAAAAAAAAAAAAAAAAAAAAAAAAAAAAAAAAAAAAAAAAAAAAAGCAAATTATTACTTTTCTTTTCGTTTAAGAATTATATTTAAATTTCAGATCAACTGACTAGTAAAGAAACCAAATAATTTTTTTTAAAAATAAATTCTTTTAATTATGACAATCTAGTAATTTGCTTTTAATTAATGAGTTGATATTTACAAACTTAATTATGCACCTCTTGTGCTATAAATGGTTGGTATAAGGAATTTTTTTGTCTGATTTTCCGAATTTTAGTAGATAATCAAATTTATTGCAAATGAGTTTCATTAAGATAAAGTTCAATTTTCAACAACTAATACTTTTTGAAATCATGGGTTGGGGTTGGGGGTCAAGCCACCCAACACATTTTCAAACTCCTATGTATTATTATAGAAGATTTTCTCATTTTATGGGTTTCGAAACAACTGATATTTTTATTCCAGTTATGAGTAAATATCGATTTTTCATGTGGATGTAATGTACATTTTTTAAATGCAAATCATCTTAATGCCAATGGATCGCTAAACATACTTGTTGGATTTTGTCGTTAGTTTATTTTAATGTAAGGCTTTCTTTTAGAGATGTAAGTATACAAAATATGGTATTAGTTTTCTCTATTATAAAAAAAAAAAAAAAAAAAATTTCTAACACCTCTTGCACTTGCATGATTCTTCTCAGATCAAATGAGGTTTCACAAATTGTTTGTAGTTTGTACCATAGTGACAAGATTCTCGAATAATACTCGAATTATTCGGTTTTTTGGTGATGGCAAATCAAACAACGAATTATTCGGCTGACCGAACTTTGACCGAATAATTCCCGAAATAATTCGCGAATTTTATGAATTATTTCCGAATTTTACGAATTTTCCCGATTTTTTTCCAAATTTTTCCCAGAATTTTATTTTTTGGTTTTTTCTCCCTTACAGAACTGAGATCTCTGATCCAAATAATACCGAATCATTTCCGAATTATACCCGAATTATTTTCGAATCACGAATTTTTGACCTCGCCGAACCGAACCCGAATAATTGATTTGTTACTATGGTTTGTACTACGCACCTGTCCTTTCTAGATATTTGTTATACTGACACATTAAAAATCAAGTTGTGCAGTTAATTTACTTAAAAATCTATGATAATACGCCTGCTCTCCTACAGTGAGATTAATTACAAATAGCATGGTTGTTCAATTCAAGAGTAAGTTACAGTGATAAGTTTACCAGGGAAAAAAGTGTAATTCTTTAAATAATCATACAAATGTACAACATTTTGAAATTTTAAGAAAACAATTTCCGTAAATAATTCATAGCATTCGGAGAAAAAAAAAATTCAGAAATATGTTTAACTCGTTTTTTTTTTTAAACGAACATTTCACAGATTATTAGCAAATGTTGTTATATGGCGTGTATCGTATCCTTTTGAAAATGGTTAAAATCTATTTAAATGCAACCGTCACAAAAGATCCAGAAAAGAGCAAAGATACGAATTCGCATCCTCTGAGATATCTCAAACTTTGCGTGACTTTTTGGAATATCTCAATCGTTAAAATACGTTCTGCACGAATCTCAAAGCTCAACTATGACTGGCCCCCTACGTTTCCCCGAATAGGCACCGGACACGTCGGTCACGCAAAAATTGAAATATCTCAGAGGATACGCACTCCAAAGATACGGAACCGAACAAACAAATCGATCATCTCGATGTATATAGTAGTAAAAAAAAGCGACTTAAAAGTGAGCAGTGTGTTATGTGTGTTGAATCGAACAAAGCGACACAAAAAGCCATGATTCTCGTTTCTGGATTCGCTGCGGCGGTACTTTGTGTGTCATGACTCTGACATGCCAGTTAATTAGCAGTTTAGCACAGCACTCGTCATTCTGTCCATAGTCCGAAGTGCAAAGTGGGAAATTTTTTATCTATAGAAATAATAAATTTCAAATATATAAAAATAGTAAGAGTATCTTGATTGCAACAAATATAGTAAAATCGGAAACAGGGACAACGATCCATCTATTTATGAATCGAAGTCAATGACTCAGATCCATGATTTTTTTTTTATTAATTATATTGAATTCTATAAGGAAGATGTCACATTTAATAAAAATAAAATAAAATTATGGATCTAAGTCATTGACTCCGATTCATAAATAAATAGATCATTGTTCCTGTCTCCGATCTTACTATATTTAATCTTTCTATTTTTTTATATTTAAAATTTAAAATTTCTATTGATAAAAAATTTCCTGCAAAGTCACCGTCTATCTTGATTATAAATTTATGATTTATGAATGATATTTTCTTTTAGTGCTCTTTTTCATCGTATACTCGCTATCTTTATTAGGACCACATCACTTCCTCTCTGTTTTTATATCCAACGGAGACCTCCATTTCCGATCTATATGTATATATGTAGCAAGATGTCTCCAGTTTGTGGTGAAACGGTGAAGATCCAAATTGAATTGAAGGTGAGCCTGAGGGCGGAGGCCCATTTAGAAATTGAGATCCGAATGGGGTTGGATAAACATGGTCTGTCTGCTGTCTCAGCAGTTGGCTTATTTAAAAGGTACACAATTCCTGATAATGTTACCAACACCTCTCTCTCATAGTCTCATTTAATTCCTTCTACCAAGTATCAATATATACATACATACACCTTCTGACCTTCTATCTAATTTATGAGTGTGGTAAAAATTTTCTTCAAAAAAAATAAAGTGGGTTAAAATTAATGCACCATAGGTTTTGTGTCCCAACTATACTCCGCATTTTTATCTTTGTTCTCGAAATTCAAATAGTCAATCTGAACCGCTCAACATGATATTCATATTAAAATGTGTTTATAGATCAAATTTCAAAATTTTTGAATTTTTTTTACTATTTTTTTAGATAAGTACAAAATCACTGTTTTTGGATGGTCCAGAAGCAGTGAATTTGTAACTATCTAAAAAAATTTCAAAAAAATATAAAATTTGGTCTCTAAACACATTTTAATATGGAGATCATGTTAAGCGGTTTGGATCGACTGTTTGAACTTCGAGAACAAAGATAAAGATAAAAACATAGAGTATGGTTGAGCACAAAATCAATAGTGCATTTTAACTCCACTCTTCATAAAATATAATAAATAATTCCCACCGTGCTATTTAGGTTTGATTCAGTTTAAGTTATTTCTCATATGTAAACATGCATAAATTATGCACATCTGATCTATACAAAGTGCCTTATATTCAGAAACAATGTAGAGGATGGATGTATGATGTAAGAGATGGAAGGAGGTGATAAAGTGGCAAAAACAATGAAGGAGAGAGAGAGCGAGAGAAGGGGGAATTCATAATTATATGGAAGATTCTAAATTGGAAAAATTAATGGTGTGAAAAATGATATATAGAAAATGATGGCCAACAAGATATTGTACCATGTCATTTTCATCTCACCTCTGCCATGCATATGCATATGCATCTGGGTGCACTCACATGCATCGTGCATGGTCCCCTAATTTCTCTCTCTAAATCTCACCTTTAACTAAATCCAAACACAAACGGAAACGTTACAGTTAGGTGTTATGGTGCTATAAAACATGCATCCTGGTTTTTGAATTTCTTTTTCAAAAAAAAAAACAGAGAGTGTCTTCTATGGACGTAAGGACCTATTTGTAAAATGAACATATTTTTATTTTTAAAGTTCAAACAGTCGATCCGAACTATTCATCTTGTTCTCCATATTAATATGTGCTTGGAGACCAAATTTTAGATTTTTCTGAATTTTTTTACTATTTATTAAGATGGGTACAAAATTCAATGGTCTGAATTTGATATTTTTTGTACCCATCTTTATAAATAGTAAACAAATTCAGAAAAATGTAAAATTTGGTCTCCAAGCACATATTAATATGGAGAACAAGATGAACGGTTAGGATTGACTGTTTGAACTTTAAAAATAAAAATATGTTCATTTTACAAATAGGTCCTTATGTCCATAGAAGTCTTTGCCAAAAAAAAAAGGAGAGGAAGTTTTAGATTTTGGTCCTTGAGTTTTTGTAAAAATATTTTAGTATTCATTTTTTGCATCAAATTTATGATCAGATTGTTTGATTTGATAAAATTATTTACTAATTTTCAAATAATTATAAGTCAGGAATTCAAACCTTCAAAATGTTACAAATAACATGCATATATACACATCCAAAAGAATATTTCAAATTTAGAGTTTTTTTTTATGTTAGGCATCCAGATTTTCAAACGTCGATGCATGCACCATTAAATGACAATTAACTACGAATTGATCCATTTTACAAATATAAGAACCAACTTATTTTTTTTTTATATTTTAAGTTGAAGAATCTGTTTGATTCAAATGAAAGTTTACAGATTAATTTATTATTTTATCAAAATAATTCATGGACCAGACTTTTTTATTTTGAAAATAATGCTTTCACAAATTCAGTGCACTCATGGTCTCGTAGGTTGTGCTAAGCGGTCTAAACTTTTAAATTAATATATAATAAATTCATTATCCTCCGAAATTTCAACTTCTGACGGTTATGCCCAGTTAATTAACATTATTATACTTTATTGGGTGAGAAATGGCCACCCAATTAATATACTTCGCGCATCTAATATATATTTTGAGTTTTGGTATTGGTTTACTTTAATTTGAGAAACATACTTAAATTAAGATTGAACATAATCAATGAATCAGTGTAAGAAAAATGATACATAATATCTTATAGTAAGTATTTTCAAATTTCAAATCTATATATACATCATCAACATATATGTCAAATATACAGTATATGACATTAGATTTGATGGGTGATTTATAAGTGAAAAAAAAAAGAGCCACCAGAAATACGAATGGGCAACCTCTATTACTCTGAGACATCTCATATTTTGCATGACTTTCTGAAAAATCTCAACCGTTCAAATACGTTCTGCACGAATCTCAAAGTTCAAATACCCCCCGTCCCCCGAGTAGACACCGGACACGTCGGTCACTCAAAATATGAGATATCTTAGAGGATACGCACTCCAAGAATACAATGTACAAAAAGACAGCTCATTCTCTCAACAAAAATATAAATTGAGATTTGCATGTGCCATGAATGATGCATCTATGTATGTCTCTGATCTCTAGAAATTGACACAAACAAGTCAATTCCTCTTCACGGTCTCACCTCACTTCTCACATCACATTTGTAGTCATTGCCATTATAACCCCTTGGTCACTGTGTTACCTCAACCCAATGCTCTCTATCTTTCACCCTTTCTCTGTTATCTACGGATCAGAATCTGCTTCTTTTCTAAAGAAATGGGGCACTCTCCTATTCTCAAATCCGAATCGTTCAAAATTCATCATACGGTCTTGATTACTTTTCATTTTCAAATCAATTTAATATATTAAAATGATTCAGATTTAATCGAGACCATACGATGAATTTTGAACGATCCGGATTTGAAAATAGAATGGTGCTCCTTTTCGTTAGAAAAGGAGCAGATTCTGATTCTGTTATCTACCATCTAGTCCTCATTTCTTAAATCAACCTCCACCATTTTTGCTTTTGCCAACTCAATCATGCAAAGGGATATTTTTCATTAATTAACAAGTAATATATATATATTTCTAGCATGGTAGTTTCTTTGTATCTTATAATTAGCATGGCCTATTTAACACTCTTGATTTTATACTCATAGAAATGAAATCTCCATTGTTGGAAAAATTTAAGGAGCTTTTTTGTTAAATCCAATTATGTTTTCGATGGAAGTAATGATTTTTATAGAAATTAATGAAAATATTTGTCAACATGCTATGAAAAGCAAACCCGCCAAATAGAATATGAATGATAGTGTATTTTGTTATAGTCAATTTTTTTTTGTATTATTAGAAAAAACGAAGTACATTGAACATTAGAGTTCATAAACAAACAAAATACTAACACGATGCAATGATGCATGCATGTGAAATTTTGTTATTATAGAAATAATTTCTTAAATAAGCAAATGATAAAAAATGACCACCAAAGAAGATTTTGCAATCATATTTTGAAAAGAGGCTACAAATATAAATAAAAAGAAAATGAGGTTATGGTTATATGTAGATTATGGATTGACTCTTATTATTGATCCATATTTTATTTTTCAAATATCAAACAATAAATTTGAACAGTTAAATATAATCTTTATAGAAAATGTATTTGGAGAGTAAATTTTACATGGGAGGGATCCATTTGTAACACAAAATTACACTATTTATTTTTAAAGTTTTCAATATCTAAATAGTCGATTCAAACCGTTCAACATGTTGAATATATTAAAATGTGCTTAGAGACCAAATTTTTTAGTTTTTTTTGAATTTTTTTACTATTTATTAAGTATTTTACAATATCGTTGTTTTTAGACCATTGAATTTTTGTACCCATCTTAATAAATAGTAAAAATTTCAAAAAAAATGTAAAATTTGACCTGCAAGCATATTTTAATATATCCAACATGTTAACCGTTTTGATCAACTATTTAAACTTTAAAAATGAATTGTATAATTTTGTATCACCACAAAATGATGTAAGTGGATCCCTCCTCATTTTACATTTTTTTATAATATTTTTACTATTTTTAGATGTATAAGAAAATTATTACTTGTGGATTGTCTAGAATTTTCAAATTAAGTAATTTTTTATTTATCTAAAAAGATTGTATAAAAATTCTAAATATTGCAAATACTTTTTTAAGTATTATAGGATGATCAAGTTGAATGGTTGATATCAACTATTTAAATTTTCGAAACAGAAATTTGAGTCCATAGTGTTGGTCACCATGCATATCACCATAGCCTTACTCAATAAAAAAAATCGTTTAGTAGAATTAATTATACCAAAATAAAAATAAAAGCGAACTAAAATTGCAGCGTGTTCCAATTGGAAATTCCAGAGGATTTGAGCACCCAAATCCAATAAATTGCCGCAAGAGCACAGACGCTCATCTCTCTCTCTCTTCCTCTTTCTTCCCGTTTCTCTGCAATCCATTTCATCTCATCTCTCGTCACCTCTTTTACCCCCACCCATCACCTCACCTCCTTATAGAAAAAACAAATAATCAAATTTCTCTTCCAAGTAACTGAGCACTTGAGCCGTGAAGCTTACTTAGAAAAGAACACACCTTGTGTTTCTTTCCAATAAACTAAACAAAACTATTCTCTCTCCTCTCTCTCTCTCTCACTCTTTTGTCTCTCTTCTTATAAACAAACACACTAAAAAAATCTCTTTTCCTATGAGAATGTTGGTCTCTTTGCTCCTTTCAAAACAGTTATAGTGTCTCTTCATTTCTCTCTCTCTCTCTCTCTGACATTTTAATGGAGAAAAGGTGCATCGTACAAGGTCTGGTGTTACTTCTCATATGGTTTAACAATGGCGCAATGTTGGTTAAAACAGACGAAGGGGTACCAATGGAGAATAAAGAGAAAGAAGCACTATACTCTGTCATACAGAGCTTTGTTGGTGGATCTTGGAACGGGTCGGGTCTGTACCCGGATCCATGTGGTTGGTCACCAATTCAGGTATCCATTCAATTTAGTTTTGTTTGATGCTAATACCAAGTACAAGGTATATATGAATAATTTTGAAAAAGTAAAGTTGTTACAAATTTTTAAGAATTTTGATATACAAGTTTTAAAAACTTAGTTTTTGCATAGTATTTTCATTGTTGTTTGATGCTAAATACTCAAGTAGAAGGCATGAATAATTTTGAAGAAATACAGTGGTTACAAGTTTTCGAGAATTTTGATATACGAATTTTGAATTTTTTTTGAAAGAAGTAAATGGAGAAGGTAAAGAGGTGAAATCTGTGTCTGTGATTTTTGCTTTGACTTTTCCTCTGTGGCTTTATCTTTTTTGGTTAGCTGTTTTGTGGTCCTCATGCTATTTATGTATCTTTTCATTTCAATTAGGTGGATTCCTTTGAGTTAATTTATAACAAATTACTAGTTACTTTTACACAAGTTTACCTAACTACACATGGTATAATTAATAATCCTCATAAGAACAAATTATTAGTTTAAAATGTTCTTTAAAGTGCATTAAAGAAGATAGTTCTGAGGATAATTTGAACTCAATGAAATAGTAGTAATGTTGATTTTCATTTAAGTACCTGCTTGTATTTTTATTTACATATTAATTGTTCAACAATTGTTCCAATGTTGATACCCTTTACTTTCTTCTGTTTAATATGATACCCTGAAATAAAGTCTTTACTCAGATTATGTCACGGAAATACATACTAAAATTTCCAATTTTAGTCATAATAAAAATTATTTTCTTCACAGGTAAAATTTTGTTGAATAATAATTTATCCTTGCACATCACCCTAAATAAATATAATGCTAAGAATAAATATATCCTTCAAATTTCAAATTCAGTGCTGTTAACTAAACCAACTTGCATTTTTTCAAAATTGTGTTAGGGTGTATCATGTGAAATTTTCAAAGGATTATGGTACATAACATCCCTTAGCATCGGGCCGGTACTCGACAACTCCTTACAATGTGCACCGGGTGCCAATTTTACACCTATGCTCTTTGAACTGACACACCTCAAGAGCCTCTCTTTCTTCGATTGTTTCTCTCTCAACCAACAACCGGCGATTACCATCCCTTCAACCGGTTGGGACAAGTTAGCAACAACCTTAGAAACCCTTGAGTTCCGGTCAAATCCGGGCCTGACTGGGCCCATACCGACCAGTCTGGGTTTGGTCAAGAGCCTCAAGTCATTGATTATTGTTGAAAATGGGTTATCGGGTGAAGTACCTTCCGAAATCGGTCACTTGGTGAATCTAAGACGTCTTGTTATTTCCGGAAACAGGTTGACGGGTTCTATTCCAACCTCTATAGGTGACACACTTTTTTTTTTCCCTTTTTTTTGTTTCTCTCCATTTATTTGGTACTGTCAGACTTCTTAGGAGAGCTTGTATTATACGTAGGATTATAATGACATAATAATATGCAAATTGTGACCATACATTTTATGTTCATTTTCTTTAACAATAAGTTTAGGTTGTGCTTCTATTTTGAAGATTTACAAATGTGCTGGTGTTGGTTAGGTTTGGTAAAAGCATATTTGAGATATAATGTTCTAATTGACATATATTTTGTATTTCAAACTCAAATTTGGTATTTGTTTTCAGGGGGTCTCACTGCACTACTGAAATTGGATCTGAGTCATAACCTCTTACAAGGAAACCTTCCAACTGAGATCGGCAACCTAAAAAACATAAACCTAATGGATCTAAGAAATAATACCTTTACGGGCAGTTTGGTGCCATCATTGCAAAACATGGTTTCATTACAAGATTTGCTTATGTCCAATAACCCATTACTGGGTGGGACCCTCATGTCAGTCGGGTGGTCCAACATGGTTAATCTAACCACATTGGACTTGTCGAATACAGGTATAACCGGATCCATACCGAATTCCTTGTTGGGTCTAAAGAGCATGAGATGTTTGGCACTTGATAATAATCATTTATCAGGAAATGTGCCACAAAACCTTGCAAACATGCCAAATTTGAGTGCACTTTACATTAATGGGAACAACTTCACAGGAGAATTAAGGTTTTCTCACGATTTCTATGAAAGGTTGGGAAGGAGGTTTGCTTCATGGAATAACCCTAGTTTGTGTTACAATGCTAGGGAGATTAGGGAAGGGCATAAGGGTCCATTTGGGGTGCAAAAGTGCACAGGAGATAAAGGGCCAAGTTTTGGGCTGGGAGACAAGGTGGATAGACCAGGCCCAGATGTGAATTCTAGCCTTTTGGTTTCATTTGGTTTACCGGGTTATCGGGTCAGTGGGTTTTGGTGGTTGAACTTTTTATTGGTTATGGTTTTGTAGATGAGAAAAGATTGATAAAGTACAGCTTTAAAAGAAAGGTGCATAGGGAACTGATTTGTGGGATGCTATTTATCACCGTTTTTGTGTTTTTTTTTCTTGTAGATTTTTTGTGAGGGGAAAAGGTTATGAAAATTATGGTTGGAATATTAAATTAGATCATAGGAGTAATGTAAAGAGATAATTTTGGATTTAATTTGACAAGTGCTAGGAATGGATAGTGAAGAGTTTCTAATTTATTTTTCTGGCATTTTGCAATGCAATTGCGTTCGCGCATCAGTATGCATCGTATCGTTCGGGTTTCTTTTCTTTTTGGATACTATTTTCCATTATTCTTTGAATGTAGCACAAAGGAAAATCAAGTTTTCTTGGTAAGAAATGACATTTTCTTAATTAATTTTAATTAACTGGATATTTTTAATCAATGCAAGGTTGATAAATCATTATTACAAAAACCTGACAAAAAATTTCTTAAATACCAACCTAGTAAGTCACTACCTGTTGCATTTGTTAACAACCACAAGTTTGATTTAGAAATTTCTCGGCACACAGTAATCTATCAATTAATTAAAATCCATGGAACATAACCTATTCATACATTAGTATCCCTGTTTAAGCAAATACTCAAGTCTCACAAAATTTATCTGATCAACATCAATCCCCTAAAAAATTCTTGATGAGATGTGCTAAATTCGCAGAAAGCGTCACCTTCTGCGCCAAATCAACATCATCCTGAATCAACAGAGAGTCTAAGCCCCGAGAAGCGAACTCATTTTCGCAATTGACCGGTTGATGCGCAGCTGCATTAATTGATTCATACACGTTTTTAAAAGACGATGACCGCGCATTGTCGACCACCTCTTGAAGACCTGTTATGAAATCTATGTAAATTTGTGTGCATTGAGACAGAGGTTCTTGCTCAGTTGCGTCTCTGTATTGTCTCGCCAGATAAGTTGCTTTTCTGTTCACTGCTAATGCGCCGTTCATTGTCATGTTGAGTGCGATTATTGTGAGGTCTTTGAGTGTGGGGGCTTGGAGGCCGTGTGGGTCTGACATGAGCAGTGACGTGCAATTCTCAGGAAGTGGCGTCATGTTGCAAATGTTATCGATGAAGGTTGCTTCATCGGCCGATGCAATACAGAGGGATTGGAGGAGAAGGATTGAGATGAGCAAAAATGACTTGTTGTTAATCACGGTTTATTGTATTTAATTACAAGTTAGTACAGTATATAAAGGTTTCTGATATGCAAAAATGAGGCAATTGATTAACTTGAAATATATATGAATTATGAAATGGTCATATTTATGGCATGTTTTATATAGAGGAGATACAGTACTGTAATAGGTGTAACTTAGATGGAAAGTATTCATTGACATATTTGAATAATTAATAGCTCAAGGAAGGATGCTTTGATCTTTCTATATAATTTCCTTTTATTTAAAGATGCGATTAATTAAGAAATTCATGGGGCCTAAAAATGGAAAGAATATCAAATGCTAATAGAGAGGGAGAGAGGAAATATAAAAAGAAAGTGTATGATTAATTGATTATAATTGAAGGTCGAGATGGAGATTTATTTTATGAAAACAATGAAATGAATTTATTTATTTAATGTACAAAATGGAATTACATTTCTTTCATCTTTTCTTAATCAGTCTCATGGAATTACATTTCTTGTATAGCTACACAATGCTTTATTTATTAATTAATTAATTTATTATGTATAAAATAAGCAGGTTAAAACATGCTTTCAGTATTAATTCATCTAACTGAAATTATTAATTACATGTCCAATGACTGCCTCCAACTATCAAGACACGTCTAACATTCATTTGAATTATTAATAGTTCAGGGAAGATTTCTTTGATCTTTATACTTTCCTTATTTTAAGATGCGATTAATAAGAAATTCACGGGCCGAAAAATGGAAAGAATAAATGGGCCGAGATGGAGATTTATTTAATGGAATTAGATTTCTTTCATATTTTCTTAATCAGTACTGTAATTACATTTATTGTATAGCTACAGAATGCTTATTATTATTATTATTATTTTGTTATCTATATAATAAGCAGCATACAGCATTAAAACATGCTTTTAGTACTAATTTCTCAAACTAAAATTATTAATTATCTAGTTAACATAGCCTCTTACAACAATTACAAATCCAAGGACTGCCTCAAAACTATCTAATAAAAGAGAAATATGAATCAAGAGACATCTAACATATCAAGGATGTCAGAAGCAAGGCCGGATCGCTCGTGGAACGGCTCGTCGACATCCGACATAAGCGACTTAAATCCTCTCTCTGCAAAGGCTGTCTCACACGAATCGGCATCATCTTGCGCATCATTTGCTAGCTCTGCTGCATTCTTATAATTCTGATTCTCAGCCTCTGTTTGGGAATCTCTCAAATCATCGACTGCTTCCGCCCACAACTCCTTGCACATGTTCAGTGGTTCCTCTTCGGGTTGACCCGAGTACTTGTCTGACAAATCCGATGCGTGAGAGAAGGCAAAATCTGCGCTTTTGATCGCTATGTCTAGCGCTACGGCAGCCAAATCAGCCACACTGGTTGCATTCAGGCTGCGGTGATCGGACAAAAGTATTTCCGAGCAAAAATCAATGTCATCGATGTCTTTGCATGTTTCGATCACGAAATGTTTGTCAGCTAAAGTGAGTACAAGAGATTGAAGCCAGTAGATTGATGCAAGCAGAAATGAATTCAGGATCAACTTTGCCATTTTCATTTTATGTATATATTTTTTTTCTCTCTCAAAAGCGCTCTTAAGTTCTCTAGATATAGGGCCATGTACTGTTGTATTTGAATGAATGGCAATAATGACGATATAATAATTTTCTATTTCTATTATGTAGCTGCAATAAATAGGTATATTTGGCAGACTAATTATTTACAACAATAAAAGGGTTTTGCAATTAAAATCCGATATCTAAGGAGAGAAAAGGTATCGACTTGCATGACAAATTTTGTCCCAAGTCAGTCCAAATCGTTTAATTTGCATTGAAATTTTTGCAAATAATTTAAAATTTAATAAATTTAAACTGTCACGGTAAACTAAATTGTCTGCATAAATTTTGAGACCGATCGAACGGTTTAGACCCGATTCACCCATTTGAAAGGTATAATTAAGACGAGTTACCATGAATTCTTGATAGTTTGATACCCATTATTTGAATTATTTTGGAAACACTGTATATCTGGCTAATCAAGGGGAATAAGATCCGTATATTTCTTGCCAAAATTATTAAAAAAAAGATCCGTATATTTCTTAATTAAATGGTTGCTGAATTTGCTATTACAGTAAAAGTGTAAAACCTATTTTTATAGTCAAAAGTGGAGTCAGATTTTTGAAATACTAAACACATACGGAAATTAATTATATAATTTTTTTTTGACTGTAGGGATCAATTGTATAAAAATTTTATATTACCGATCTCTTGTTCAAAAGGTATTTAATATCGTTTGATTTAGTGATTGCGCAGATGTGCAGAAAAAAATATACAATTTTACACTCCTCAGACAGAAGAGCTAACTTCTAATTTTTGTTTATTTATGCCAGTTCTTATAAAACTGGACTTGTACAACACATCTATTCAAAGGAACTTTTAATTTTGTTAAAAACATTTAATTGTTTGGTGTTCCCATTGATCTTTCAAGTTCTAACAAAACATCAATTTGTTCTTCAAATTATAAGTTTATTTCTTTTCTGAAAATATTTTTCTATCAATTTCATCTATATCTATAAGCATATTGAAGTACAACTTTACAAAATTATTTAAGTATCTATTTAAATAGATTAAACAGATGTTAATTGCTCAAAGAATAAGAAGCTATATATCATTAACACAAGTTAGATTTTTATTTGTTATCTCGATCTTAATTTTTTATTTATTTATTTTTAAAATAAAATTGGCACTGGTTAACATTCTTATATTGTAATAAAGAAGAGAATTTTAAAAAGTAATGGAAACCTCCATTTATACGGTGTACATGTTGGTGTATAAATAAGAAATAAATAGTTTCCTTTTTTATTCAAATGACATAAAAGGACAATTTTCTATAATTATTGATCACTCATTCGGACGATTAACATGCCCTTTGGACGAGATATGGTCCAAAGGACATTGGACCTACTCCCAACTCTATATAATTTGTGTGTGGTAAAATATGGAGATAAATTATTTTTTCTATCTCATATTTTGTACTTTTTTATTTACATCTAAAAAATATTCATATTTTTTATGTAATGCTTTTACTCTTTTTTTTTTTGAATGATTATAAGAAAATTTAAATAAAACACTGTCAAATAAGTAAAATATAAATTTAAGAGTTTATCTTTCAAGATTTAAATAAAAGTTTATCTTTCTAATAATATACTATATAATCATCTAAATAATTTCACCATGATGTAGATTAGTATAAAAACTTAAAAAAAAAAATATGCATTCAATAAATATTATCTAACTGAAAAATTTGTTACATGTCTACAAAAATTTTATTGTTTGAATTACATATTCTTTAAAAAAAAATTATGCACTCATTAAAGTCTAATGAAAAGGACAGAGATCACCTGCCTCTAGTGAGACTGACAAGTGGGTCCAGATAGGTTTATAAATTTAAATATTGGTTTTTAGTTTTGGTGTGGCCCACGTTTCAGTGACTCAGGGGCAGGAAAATCCTGCCCCCTGGGGGGCAGAGAATTCAGTCCCTAATGAAAGATATGGAGGTATTAAATTTGATGAGAGTAAATAGGAGGTAGGGATAGAGATGGATAGAGAAGGATAAATGAGGGTCCTACGGGAATATTTTGTTAATTATTTTAGAGGAGGGATATTTTGTTTGAAATTTTTTGAAAGTAGAGCAATTTGTAAAATTTCTCCTATTCTATTTTAGTTTTACATTTAATTTATTTTGTAGTTAAAGATCTTCAAATTGTAGCAAACAAATATGTTTAATATAAATTTATGTGCTAGATAAAACTCAAATTTTGATTATATAATTTATTCGACTCATCTTACTCTTAATTTTAAACTCTAGAGCCGCCAGTCCCTTCTACTATGAACCACCACCACTCTACATCCGTCCATCCGTTATCTTCATTACTTCTAGATCTCATCTCCGAAACATCATCCTCTCGTCTCTCTCGCTTGGCTCTAATTCTTTGAGCAGAGAGGAGAATGAGAGAGGGGAGCAAAACGAGTTGAGCAGAGCCGAGAGCACGATATCATCGGAGTTCGGAGTGCAGGGTTTCTATCTCGATTGAAGTACGACGGTGAGTAGATCCTATTGTTGGAGCGCGATGGCGGTCGGAAGAGCGGATCCGGTCGTGAAACGATATGAGGATTAAGATATTAGAGTGATTATTAGTATATATAAGTAAGATTAAAAGATTAGATCTAGTTAAAAAGTAGATCCAATAATTTAGAGGATGATTAGAAGTGAATTTAGAGCATGATTAAGAGTGATTAGATTAATTTTAAGTAATTTGGAGGATTTCGTGAGAATAAAGGAATAGATTTCGGTTGTTTGTTGATTTCAGCTGTTGGGACACAATAAGGGCACGAATCATATCATCACACAATCAGTCTACTCTTCCAGTCCTGAAGGATCCCAAGTTTTTAGAGTTGTAGGCCCTGATTATCTTTGTTCTATCATTTCAGTCCTTGAGAGGTGAAATGTTGTGCATGCTTCCATTATATGTAATAAGAACTTGGATAAAAATAAAAAAAAATGACAAAAACATTACAAAAAAAAAAATCTCCATTATATTATTAACATGTGATCAAAGATCCACTTTCTTACCACAAGTATGAATAGCAAGCACATATTAGCCTTGCTTTATTTAAAACAAAACGTAAAACAGTAATAACAAAACGGCACAAGGAATGTGCAAAAATCATAAAAAAAAAATGGTAGGGGACAAGAATTTATGATGGAAAAATTAAGTTATTAAGGCTTTATTAATTGATGCTAATCTATTAAACCGCAATTGGTTACCAAGACCTTGGAATAAGGTCTATTAAAGCCTCTTTCAGCAACCACTGCTCTCTTGTCACCTATCAACTTTGCCACCCTATTAAATCATAATACAATAACAAAACATCAATTTGAAATAATTTTCTTTTAGAAGAATATCATTTTTTTGGCTAACACAGAAGATAAAATTTATTGTGTAATTTTAATAAAAAGGGGTAGATTTAGTAGTTTTTATACAACGAGAGGACCAATTACTAATTCTGATGGTTTCCCAGAAATACCAAATTCAAAATACTCTCATTTTTTTTTTCTTTTTTCTGATGATTACATTATTTTGATATTCTTCAGGAGCACAGATAAAACTCATAAAAGCATTCCCACTACATATCATATATATTAGCTTTAACAGTTTACTTAATGCTGATGTTATATAATGTTTTAATTGAAGGAATTAATTAAAGTTCCAAATGGAAAACAAAGCTCACCATGGATTCCTGAAAATTTGAAAAGATTTCACATAGTATACAAAAAAGGAAGAAGGGGGAGTTCAATGTGCATCAATTTGATGCTAGGTCGGAACCGTTCGATTCGTGTTAAGATTCATGCGTACTGCTTCAAGGTTCGTGTGAATTAAGTTCACACAAATGTTGAAGTGAATCGGACGGTTCCGATCAGGTCTCCGACCGATTTATGTCCAATACCCATCACAAGCCCCCAGTTTCCTAAAAAAATGTTAGTCGGAAACGTACCGAAAGTAAGGCGAACCGGTGTTTTCTTTGACGGTCTTGACAAGCGCAATCTTTTGAACCACATCCATTCCATCAATCACCTTCCCTATAACAAGTGTCGATGTATCCAGCTCTGGTGCATCCTTCAAAGAAATCACAAACTCGGTGCCATTTGGGTCCAACCCGACATCTTCCTGGTTGATCTCAAGCCTCCCTTGCCGGGCTACAAGTTTCGGCTTGGGTGGTGGTTTGTTTGGGTCTCTGATCACTATCCCAACTGAACCTGACACGTTCTTCATGCCGGGACACCTCTTGCTTGTTTCATCCAACTCTCCCATTAGGCTGTTGCTCGGTGATAGGTCGCTTCCTGTCCTCTGGGCCAACTCCACGTCAACTCCGTAAGATCGAACTCCTGTGGGGCCCAGCCGGAGCACACAATAGCATCATGTAATGTATTGATGTGATTAAAATTTGAATTTGTCAATCTTTATATATTGTCTTCCAATACTGTGGTGTATATGTTTAGCGTTGAATTAGTTTATATAAATGAGCAAAATGTAAGAGGCATTTGCATTTCAATATCTACAAATATAATGGTTTTAAGCTATTTAAGTTGTTTGCCACTTGGATGAGAAGAATTTACTAAATTTTACAAAATTGCAAGAGCCCCCAAAGATGCAATTTAATTGGGTGACATAGTGACATTATGGCTTAATCCTGTCTCCAAAACAGTGAAAAACCATCCCTTTTGACCTCTTGTAAAATTATTTATGCAAAAATCATGTAATATTTTAGAATCCATGATTGCATATCTGGTAACTTTAATCAATTAAACCATCTGATTAGTCACATGTCAGTGCAATTACCTGCATGCTGCACGTAATTAGGCATGATTTTAACAAATTCCTTCCTCCGGTACGAGATGCCGGATGCACCTGATACCAACCCGGCAAATCTAGAAGAGCCGAGTGGTGCAGTGTCACCATAAAGCCCGATAACAATTCGACCTGCAGGTTCACCGTCTATTGACACATCTAAGAATGCCTTTTTGGGATTAATCGGTGGATCTTTACATAAGTCGGTGATCACCTGATTTGTTTGCGGAAAGCCATTGATCGCATCATCTACGTTGGATTGCGCCAATGATGGAAATGGTGAGAATGGACCGAGGAGAAGTGGGAGTGTGGGACCCACAACTGTCAGTGCCCGACGAGAAAGCCTTCCCGATGTAACAGGGATACTAGAGTTTATATTAAGGTTGCTTAGCGTCTGTATTAGTTGATTCATGGTTTGAATTTAACATTGAGGTTTCTCTTTCTTTTGAAATTTTGGTTGCATTTTTTTCTTTTTATCCTTGGTTTGTGGCTTTGCTAGTAGAAGTGGGTGATGTGGATAAGTGAACGAGGCGCGCCAAAATCCAATCCATTTTGTTAGTTTAATATTGTATCCTCTCCAGTATTTGTAAACTGGAGGTTACCAGTCTTTTCTCTCCTGGATCTTCTGTAACACAGTGCTACAATCGGGAGAGGGAGGTTTCCGATGCCCATCGGACCAGAGTCTGTTTGATGGCTGGTTTCTACCGTCCGATCCATTTCAAGATCTGTGCACACGGATATTAAAGCAAACAACACGGATATTAAAGTGATGTGCACAGATCTTAAAGTGAATCGGACGGTAGAAATCACCCATCGAACAGACTCTGGTCCAATGAGCATCGAACACCCCCCTCTCCCGCCACAATCCGATATTTCCCGGCTGTTATTTTGTCGAACTGAAAAACAAGGGTGAAAAAGGAAAAAAAAATTACAATTTATGCAAAGAAAATGATAATTTTGAATAATAACAAACAAAACATGCAAATTGAAGATGCTATACATCAAGCAAAACTCAAAAATGAAATTTTGCAATATCTGTTATATTTTCCTTTCCCACCCCCCTTTTTTCCGAAAATCATCAGTTATGATTTATGGTTATTTTTCAATAACTATATTGCCTTGTACACTTTACTTTTTATTTTTATTTATTCTTTCTAAAAAGTATAATCTATTACTAAAATAGTTCTCCTTCAAATTCCAGCTCAGATTGCGTATTAAATTCTAGGAAGCTGATATCAGTACCCGCGCTACAGTATCCGCACTGTATCCGCACCATAATTTCTATATCTGTCATAACAATTGGGGGGACCGCAAAATCTGCAGGACTGAATTTTTTTACCAAAATATTAATATATATACACGGAAGTATTTATACCTATGAACTGAAATATTTATATCTATGAGATGAACAACTTTTACGTAAATAATTATTTTTCCATCTATATTTCTCAAACGTACTCGCGCCATAAATGCATGGTGGGGACCACTCAAACTAGATGGGGAACCATACACGTTTTTAGAGGTGGATTTTTTTTCTCCATTCATTTTTGTCCATATTTCTGACGATCTGTGAGGAATTTTACAAATCTAAAACCACTAACGTCTTCTACACAATTTTCTCTTTCAAATGAGATCCATGATGACGTACTTTCGAGCTCGTCGTCAAACAAGTATTAATACCTACACTTGCAGTATTTTTTACACATGACACTGGATGATATCTAAAAGTATTAATATCAAGTACACCAAGTATTTATATCTATGTGGATAAACTATTTTTGTTAGAGAAATGTTGCAAGTGCCTTTTACATATGAATATATTACACTATATAATATCTGAAAGTATTAATATCAAGTAATACAAGGATTTATATTTATGCACTGAAATATTTACATCTATGTGGTCAACTATGTTTGTTAGAAGAAGATTGATGCAGGGACGATTAGGGAAGGTTGATGCAGGAATGCGGGGTCCCCATTACTTCATTTGAGGAAGGTTGACACGGGGACTATTAGGGACTGAAAAATGGAGTGATCATATCAAATGACGCCACAAGTATTAATATATTATTTTGTAAGTATCAATTTCTTATCTTGCAAGTATTTATATTTATAAAGGCTGACGTTGGATGAGCGTGGAGACTAAAAAGGGGGGGACTAAGTAATTAGTGGTGAGCATAGTACATCATGCATTTAATGTACAGTGGTACAGTGCGGGTACTGTAGCGCGGGGATGAAAATAATTATTCCAAATTCTAATGGATAACAGCCGAAATATAATAGTCTTCATTCCGAATGAATGATACAAATATTAGCATCAGATGAAGCGAATTAGCATAATGAAAAATGGAAAAAGAGAGAAGCATGGGAATGGAAGCAGCTTGGGTCCGATGGGTTCACAACTGTCCACTTTTCTTTAAGATCCGTGCGCACGGACTTTGAGCAAACTTGTACGGATATTAAAGAGAAAGGCACATATCTTAAAGCAAATCAGACGGTTAGGTAACTCATCGGACCCAGTTTGAGTCCGATGGACATCGGACCCAAGCTGCTCCCGAATTATGGGAATTTGGGTAATTTGGTCGTTTGCCTTATTGGGCCCTTTAGGCTAACTTCAAAATGGGCTCAGTGAATTGCATTTCATTGGGTGGGCTTTATGTGCAGGTTCTCAGTTTTGGTTGCTTGAAGCCCTTGTCTAAATTCAAAGAGTTGCATAATTATGCGATATTCAACTAATTCTAATTCTTATTTGTAAATTTATTAGTTACATTTTTTTTTATTGTGTGTGCTTTATAATGTTAATTCACTGGACTTCCAAGTTATTTGACGTTCTTATATTGAGAAGTTTAAGTATATGCTTAATTTAAGTGCATTTTAATTTCTACAAATTTTATGGGTTCGTAATATTGTAAAATTTAAATAATATTTTATAAAACGAATTTATTTGTTGGCATTACAGACATGCCACAGATATGAATTGGGCAGCATTTTTAGTGCTCTTTTGCGGCTATAGATGTGCTAAAATAGTATTACTGTATTAGTATGTCCTGGCTATTATTTTTTAAGGGGATTAAAACTTCAAAATTATGTATTTTTCCCTCTAAAATTTGAAAGTACGTATAAACTCTAAACTTCAAAACTCACAAATTTATTCATTTTATTGTTTTTTTACATTAAAACTCATTCTAAATTTTTAAAATATCCATTTACCCTTTATTAAAACCATATAAAGTCCATTGGAGTCAAATTTGAATTTGAAGGGTTCCTCTTCCGTCTAATCCGTGCGCATTTCATTAAATTCTGCCTATCGCTTCAATATTCGTGCTGATCTAACATGCACGGATCTTAAAGCAAGTTCGGGCGGTAGAGGAATAATTCTTAGTCAAATTTTGAGTCCGATGAAATTTATATGATTTTAATAAATGGTAAAATGGGTATTTTAAAATGAGTTTTAACATAAAAGATAATAAAATGGATAAATTTGTGAGTTTTTGACGTTTTGAGGGGAAAATACGTAATTTTTAAATTTTAGAGGGGGGAATTCCTAATTTTAATAATGGCGGTAATATATTAATATAGAGTATTGGTATGTTGTGGTCTAGGTCTAGAGAGTAGAGACACAAATAATGACACGTCAAAGTTTTTGTTTCTGCGTCTCTTTTACTGTCCTTAATCATGGCATATGCAAATGTCTTAATGTGTTATATTTCATATTTTACAACAAAGTGCATATTTGCATCAGCCCGGGAGGTATGGGTCGGTGCTATTGCACACATTTCTTCAATTGCTTTTTTTTTTCATGAACCCTTAAAATACAAAAAAAATTGGGTGGGAAAGTTCCTCGAACTAAAAAACAAAAAAACAAAATTACTTGTTGCTGAAGAGATAGAAGTAGGTCCGATAGGTATCATACAATTAAAATCCGTGTGCACAAAAATTGAAACAAAACTGTATAGATTTTAATTAGTTCGCATGAATTTTATGCAGATCGGATGATCATTATACCCATCAAACTAAAATAGATCCGATGGACATCAGACCTACTCTGAATTCGTTGCTGGAATGGTGCATGCCTCTTTCAACTGTTTCAGTACTGCACTTACATGCTACGTCAAATATAGTTCGAAAATATCATTGAATTCTTATAAATTAGTATCTCACAACAAATATTTTATGAAATAGACAACTATAAGGTGGAATAATTTCGTACCATGTACGGTAAAATTAACATATATGAAATATTAATCCACAATAGAATCGATAATTAGAGGATTGATAAAATTGAATGTCAGTTGTATTAGAAGTTTCCCCACCCAATTGTTCATGCGCTGTTTTGCTACTTTATTTACTTATTTCCTCGTAACCTTTTTTATATTCTATCAATGAAAAGGAAAAAAAAAACATTAATTTCTCACCACGACAGAGTAAGGAAGATTTTTTTTTTTTTTTATATACATTAGGTATAAGAAGAATCAAAGTTACATAATATGTTTTGGAGGAAAGAGATCACCTGTCTCTTGGGGGGCGGGGGGTGGCAGGATTTTCTTGCCTGAGACTGACATGTAAGTCCAGACGGGTTTATAAATTTAAATATTGATTTTTTTGTTTTGATATAGGCCTACATGTCGGGTAGGGAAAAATCCTGCTCCCTGAGATTAGAGAATTCGGTCCCTGTTCTCGAAGTACCCAAGTAGAGAAGGAAGGATGTTATCACAAAAAAAAGAAAGTAATGAAGGGCTAAATAACAAAAATTTCAAGAAGTTGAGGGAGAAAATAGCAATTATGCTTTCAATTAATTAATGAAGAGACAACCAACTCCGTAGTGCCAAAATGTAGGTTGGTAATATTAATTAGCCACACGGTACACATAAGAAAACAGTTGGAAAAAAAAAATGGACCCAACGCCAATTAAACCCCTCAATGTTGAAAGAAAAACTATTTAGGGAAAATGAGAGAAAAAAAAAAAAAAAACTATGTTAAGTTAATTGTTGGGTATTAAGAGGTATTAAAGGCTTGAATTGAATATTCATTTAGCGTCAATGAGGTGATGAGATCATTGAAATTACGTGCGCACCTACCTAATCCATTTGTACCTTTCCAATTATCAATGCAGATTTCCTTCAATTAAAAGGTTTTTTTTCTTTGTAATTTACTACTTATACTCAAGGGGCAAGATGTATTTTTCAATTATAAAAGTACCTTTAAGTAATCAATTTTACTTGCCAAAAAGAAAATAGTAAAGAACACTTACGTACTGCTTGCTTTGCACATCACCTATATTTTTTAATTAATCTCGATAAAATTTATATGGAGCCCCAATTTACACTCCAGCAAGTCTTATCACTAACCTAAGAACAAATTTATAATTTTGTTGTGTGATTTTGTCTAGATTATTTTCATAAGCATTCGTGTATAAATCTCGTTGGTTGGCTCAGCCTAGTCTAAATTACAAGAGTAGGAACGAACCAAAAACCGAGGTAGAGACATATCTAAATTGAAATAGAAACTGTCACATTAGGTTAGAAATCCATAAAATTTGAGGAATGAAGATAATTTAGGGATAATTATGTTAAAATTTAAAAATCTGGTACTTTATTGAGGTGGTTTATTTTTACTTCTTTTTATTCTATCTTAAAGCACTTTTATTTGATGCATTAAAATGTTTTAAAATACTTAAATCATCTAAAAAAATATTACAGTCCAAAAAACCATCACAATCAATAATTAGTATATCATTCAGCTAACAATTGTATTCTTTATTTTATAGTTAATTATTATCATTCTGACTTTCTATTAATTGTGAGATAACCAGATAATCATTATAAAATAAGGAGAGTTGTAATGTCTTTATTTTTTTTTGTCTCCTCATGTCTCTAATTTTTAATTTTCTAATAATAATTTCTTTAAAATTAACTTCCATAACAAAATAAAACTGTTAGAAGTTAGAAGTAATCAGATTTTTTTTTTTTATGTATATATAAAAAATTATCATTTTTAAGTGATTTTTTTTTTCAGAAATCAATAATTTAAAAAATTAACGTCTATAATCTATTAAAAAAAAATAGAGACACTTTTATCTTTGTAAAAATTATCAACGGTCATACTTGTCTGAAGTGCAGTATTCTTCTGTTAATTTCAAACAGATGCAGTGATATATTATGCTTCATTACGTGTCAAATTTATGTGGCGTTAACCGGGGATAAAGACATGACGGTCCAATTTTATTTTTCATATTTAAATCAAGAGAATGAACAAAACAAAAAGAGCGCAGAGTATAACAAATAACTACACCAAGTCAATGAAAAGACGACAAGTTTGAAAGAGCGGGAGAGAGACACAAACCCACAAACCCACAAACCCTTCTCTTTTCATTTTCATTTGTATTTGTATTGGGGGAGGTGGGAGATAAGAAAGCAAAAAAAAAAAAAAAAAAAAGATAAGCAATGGGAAGTCAAAGAGTGGTGGTGGTGGTAGAGGAGGCAGAGGCATCAAAGGCAGCTCTCCAGTGGGCTGTACAAAACTACATACGCTGCGAAGACAGTATAACTTTGCTCTGTATATACCCCTTTGTACGCTCCAGGAATAAGAGAAGGAATCTGAGACTCAAAGCTTTTCAATTGGCACTCTCTTTCAAAGACCTCTGCAATGGAATTGCTGAGGTAAAAACTAATTAGAGGTTTTCAATGGAATTGTCAAATTTTGGATTAAATGGTTCAACTTTTCGGTTGAATTTTGGTTGTTTGTACCTGGTTCGGATCAATAAAAAAACTGAAATTTACTTTATATTAACTTGAATTACTTCCGATTTTGATATTTGGTTCAGTTTAATCTCTCTTATTTCGGTTCGACTTAGATATATTTTGATATTTATTTCTATGATTTTTAAATGTATTTGTGTATGTATTAAGTTTTGACCTTTTGAAATTAAATTTCTCTTTTACTATTTGGTTGACAAGTTTAATTCAGTTGGTTTGGCTAGATTTTTTGAAAAATCTAATAAAATTAGGTTTGACCATTTTAATTCGGTTTTAACCGAACTGACCGTTTGAACACCTCTATAAACAATAACACTTAAAAACCAATCAATTTTGTTGATTGATTAATTAATTTATGGTGTTTGATGTAGGCTAAGGTGGAGATTGTAGTCACAGAAGG
Organism: Carex cristatella; assembly: GCA_024447775.1. Lineage (NCBI taxonomy): Eukaryota > Viridiplantae > Streptophyta > Magnoliopsida > Poales > Cyperaceae > Carex > Carex cristatella. The sequence goes on from JAJHPF010000016.1 coordinate 2,107,995, forward strand.
TGAGCAGGGTGATTCTGTAATTTCAACTGTCAACAAAATTGGAGCTACAACTCTTGTTTTGGGGCTCCATGATGCCAGTTTTCTTTATAGGTATATCAATTACCTAGCTAAAGATTTTAATTGAACAATGAATATCTGGTACCAGTGGTCCCAATAAACCCTGCTTTTCAATTTTATACAGACTGTGTTGGTGATTTCTGTATGTTATACTAGAGATTTTAATTGAAGAATATCTGGTACTGTTTGGTATGGTATGCACATGTTTTTTGTCATGTACCAGTGGCACCAGTAAACCTTACTTTTAAATTTTATACAGACTGTATTGGTGATTTCTGTATTTTATACTGGAGATTTTAATCGGAGAATATCTGGTACTGGTTGGTATGGTACACACATACTTTTTTGACATGTACCAGTGGAACCAGTAAACCTTGCTTTTCTGTATTTTAAACCAGACATTTTAATTGAAGAATTTCTGGTACTGGTTGGTATGGTACACACATACTTTTTTGACATGTACCAGTGGTACCAGTGAACCTTGCTTTGCAATTTTTTACAGACTGGATTGGTGATTTTCTCCTTTCTGGATTTCTGTAATTTCAAAAATATTTCAGGGTGACGAATTCATATATGAATAGAAGAAATCTGAGATGTCGAATACTCGCCTTAAAACAGCATCCGGCAGTTCAAGATGTTCCCCTTTTAAATTTCGAGCTATCGCAAATCGAAACCATACAAATACGGTTAGTTTTTTTTTTTTTTTTTTGAAAACTCAGTAGAAGCTACTGAGATATTACAAGTAAATAAATTACATCCAACTTTGATCATCTACACCAGACCAAATAACATTCATCTATAATCAGCAAAATAAAGCACAACTTTCAGCTTAGCAGTGTCTCTTCCATAATGTGGTTTCTTGTATTATCTACTCAGCTAATTCCTCCCGTGGCCTAGTTTTATTCATGAAAATCGTCGCATTAGCACAGGCAAAAATTTTCTCCAGTCATGGTTTGAAACCAGCAGTACTGAGCCAATCCAAATATCCTCCATTGAATTTGCCGGTTTGATAATCCTTCACCCCATTCGAACACTTATCGTTTGCCACACTTGTTGTGCATACTGACAATTGAATATCAGGTGAATACCCGTTTCCAATATGTCAGTTTTACACATATGACACCCGATTGCAGAACCAATTTTCCTCTGCAGAAGTACATCTTGAGCAAGTAATTTTACCTCTAGGAATTAGAAATAAAAATACTTTAACAGTTTCTGGTATTCTATACTTCCATACTATCGGAAATCCATCCTTGATCTTGCCTCCCCCTACTAGAAAGTAGAACGTTATTATTATAATTTATCCTTTTTAGTTCATCAAATTTATCAAAAAGTTTACTAGAAAGTAGAACTTATTATTAGAATTTCTTTTTACAAATCAATATAGGAAGATAGTTTCATTTTAATGTACTTATTATTACTATGTTTTTTATGTTTTAATAAGTTCTCATATGATTTTTGCAGTGCACCAGAAACCAAAATTCCATTTCCGATATTCACTATACCACTCGGTGCGATATGCGGAAAGTCGAAAAAGCGAAATAAAGAGGTTCACAAGAGAAGGAGATACATTCTATTGTAATAAGGTTATAATTGACACAGTGAGGTGTTTGTGTAATGACACTTTCTAACTTATCAGTTTTGTTCATGGAAGAAACATCAAAATTTGATTTACTGATAGATAGATAGATACTTTAGTTCCAATTCTCTCCACTGCTTTTATTATAACTTTTTGCCACTATTTTATTTTTCTTGCGTCTTGTATGCTTGCGTGTGTTGGTGGCTTTTGTTTGGAGTAGACTTGCATGAAAGGGACATTTTATGTTAATATTATCCCTTCAATTTAATGTATCTTGATTTTATATAATGTCCCTTTAAGCATTATGTTGTAATACATTATTAGTAAGAAATAGGAATTCACCGCAATTAAACAGTAGGCATTAGATGATCCAATCAAGTGCTTCCACGTCAATCATTTGTAAAAGATCGTAGAAAGGCTCTTATATTAATCCGGTGGTGCGAGCCAAGCCGTTCAGAGCAGACAATAATTGTGTGATTTTTGGTCATTCTTCTCTACAAGAATCTATATAGCAGGTCAAAAGCTTAAGATATTATTTTCGTTACACATAAACAAGCAGAAAACTATATACAAAGATTGTATCACATGTCCCGCCAGATGAGCCGTCTCTAATGATATCTCAACCCTTCTGATCCAGATCTTCCTACGCCATTACAACTCACTCAACTAAATCTTCAAGGTCTACATACACCCGATCCATTCAATCACCGAAACTCATTAAGCCACACAGCTTGAGAGAGTCCGCATCCTCTGCATTAGCGCACCGTTTGAATTTAATCTGGCTCGTCCGATTAGAATCTGGGCCAATCCGGTCCACGCCTGTAAATTGTAATACACTGGACTTTTTTATGATTCGTGCTTATATGTAACGAACGGATCGTATGTAAACTCAAAGCGGTGCGTTAATGCAGAGTATAGCTGGAAGCTGAGCTTTAGTAAGAGTTTCTCCCATCGCGCTCTCTTTTTTCTCTCGCGCTGGAGCCGGCTTTTCTTTTCTTTTGTCGATCAGCCTTCAGACCGCGCCGATCTGAGCCGATCGGCTCGAGTTCAGTTTTTGGTTTTTTCCATCAGTTGAGATTCACCTCGGCGCCGCTGCTCCGTTGCGCTGCCGCGCCTCTACTGCGCCGGAGATTTGAGCCCCACCTGAGGTAAATAAAGTAGAATATTTTTTAGCAGTTCACCCCTCTGAAATTTTTTTTTTGCATAATAGTCCCTGCAAACATGATTTTTATTCCAGTACCATAAGTCCTTAACTCAATTCTTTAATAAATTATTCATTTATTGTATCAGTGTTGATATCTGCACAGAGGAGCACTGATACAGAAAAACATCCTCTGATACCATTTACTCATAGTGTTACATGCTGACATGTAATGCTATTTAAGGTGCATCATGCCAGTGCATACTAATAAAAAACTAAAGATGGTTGATGCTACTGATTAATTTAAGAAATAGTTAATTTTGTTAATAGAAATGGAGACGCGAAGTTTGATGGACATGACACTGGTATCGGGTGCAATAGTACCATGCGTAGATACTGGCATAGGAACATCTTCAGATAAAGCTAACAGTAATAGCGTAGTGGGTCAACCCGTCAAGAAGAAAAAGGCAATGACATCGCTCTATCTCAAATATTTCGAAACTGCTTCAGATGGAAAGACTCGAAGATGCAAATTCTGCAAACAGAGTTACTCTATTGCAACCGCAACAGGTATATTAAATTTAAGAAAGCATTATTTCATGTGCTTCTTTAGAAAACATCAAATTTCATGGTTACTGAGAAATACTTCACATGTGTTGGTGAAAAGTTGCATGACATATACTGTTTTCCCTTAAGTAAAGTAAAATTAACCATTTATACCACATCTTAGTAGTAAAAATAGTGAGGTTGAGTTCGAACATTTATTCAAGTAAATTGGAAGGATTATGCACGAGGTTGCATACCCAATGCTATTAAAATATTATACTAATTTGCATAAGATATGTGATATCTCTATATACATTGCATGTAACACAAAAGAAATATTATTGCAATGTGCTATGCGAAGTATTAACTACTTGCCAGTTTTACAATGGTAAATCGGAACTTGTTAAGGTTATTAAACTATCCATATGAATTATTTACAATTTAATCTTTCTTTGATATTTGAATTCAAGGAAATCTTGGGAGGCACTTGAATAATCGCCACCCTGGCTATGATCAGATAAGAGATACTGCAGAAGTGGGCCCACATACAACCATTGCCAATGATTCTACCTCTAAATCTCTGTCCTCAATTCAGGCTAAACCGCAAATCGACCGTGACCTCATAAATTGGTTCCTTCTCAAATTTCTAATCAATGCCTCTCTGCCGTTCTCCACACTAGAAGACGAATCCTTTATTAGTTCATACAAATTTCTCGATCCAACGGCCAAGATCTGGCCAAGAGAACAAGCTGAAGCTGTCTCAGTACAAGTTTTTCAATCCATGCAAGAAGATGTAAGGGCCTCATTGCAAAATGTCTCATCAAAGATTTGTCTAACACTTGATTTTTGGACCTCTTGTGAAGAGATACTGTACATGTCAGTGACAGGCCATTGGATCGACGACATGTGGCACATGCACAAAGTGCTACTTGATATATGCCATATAGCGTACCCATGTAGCGGCCCCGAGATTTTATATGCCCTTACAAGGGTAATTTCATCATTTGATCTTGACATGAGGATTGTTTCATGCACGACTAATAACAGTCAACAGGCTGGCCATGCTTGTCAGCTGCTGATGGAACAGATGGATTCACAAAAAAGACCATTTTTCTATATACCATGCGGGGCCCATGCTCTGAAAATGATTTTAGAGGGTGGATTAGTGAATCTGAAACCAATTTTGTCGAAAATCCGTGAGTTTGTGATAGAGGTGAATTCAAATTGTGATGCTTTGGAGGATTTCAAGCAAATGGTGGCACTTTATCAAGAAGGCCCTTTGAAATTTCCTATTGATACTTCAGCCAGCTGGAATGGAGATTTCACAATGCTCGACTTGGTGCGTAAGGTAAATGCATTTTTTTTTTGTTTGCCTGTAATTTATTTTTATTTACATTTGCACGATATCATCAATATGGTTCAAGAAGTGTTATGAAATTGCATCTATATGCTTTACACTGAGCTACAATGCTGAACTATTTGAAGCAAAAGATTTTTAAATAAATAATTGAAAAGATATTTAGTACTTAATTTAAGTCTGATGAGTTTCATAAACATCTTAAAGAAGCTAATTATAATTTATATATATTTACCAATAAAATAATGGAAGTATGAATGCTTCCCCTTTAAATTTTTGGGAGTGCAAGATAGGGTGTAAAATCTAAAATAGTAAATCTCTTACTCTCTCTCTCTCTCTTTCTTTTTTTATTATTTTTTAATTTAATTCCTTAGGCTCCAAATGCGGTGGACAATACAATGAAGAAGCACGAAGAAACCATCGGAGGAGGGTGCACTTTAACACTTTCCCCCTCTGAATATTCAGCAATTAACATTTTACATCAGTTTCTCGATCAATTTTACAAAACGACCACCAATTTATGTACAACTAAAATAAGAACAGTCGGCCTTGTGCTCTTTTTCATAGACCACATAGCCGATTTGATCACTTCTTGCCGGGACGAGTCCTGTCAGGACTGGCTCAAAACCCTAGCTGATGACATGTACAACCGGGCCCACAGTTTTACGGGTCAGGTGTATAACGGGTTTACTTTCATGTGTGCCATTCTAGATCCAAGGATAAAAAGAGAGCTCGTACCAGATATGTTAAATTCAGATAAGAATTTGGAAGAGGCCAGGGGTTTTTTTCTGAGGGAATATTCCAAGAATAATAACCATTTCATGGTGATTACTTCTAACGGATTTGGTGGGGCCCATGAGTCAGCTTTTTCAAGTAGTATTGAGAATACTGATGCAGTTTCTTTTGCTGGTGAGTTCAATATTCCTTCTTTTGTCAGTAAAAAAATAGTGGATATGCTTATTTTTACCAGTACAAAATGTCACTGTTAGTGTTAGGTGAAGGCCTAATAAACATTGTACCATTTATAGTTATTTTTTTGTAACATTATTTATGAGAGTTAAAATCAAACAGAGGTTTTACTGGTTCTGGTGGTGTCGCTCAGTACTAGAATCTGTCAATTATCCCGGTCCCTGATTATTACTAACAATTAAATGTTATATATGTTTATACCATAAAAAGAATCTAAAAATAGTATATAGTCTGACATTGCTTTCCCTGTGAAAATTATAGTTTTGCCATTTTGGATGAAATGATCCCCATATGCTCTGCAATGAAAAGAGCAAAGTATGGTATAAAGTCAAAGAAAAAAAAAAAACAAATGATAAAATAATAATGTAGCACTTGGTATCTTATAATCACACTTTTTGAATTTTTTTATTATTTTCTGAAAAACAGTGATTTTAAAAATTCTAAAAAATAATAAATATATTTCAAAAAATGAAAAATTTGGTTTCGAAGCACATTTTAATATGGAGATGATGTTGAACGGTTCGGATCGACTGTTTGAACTTTGAAAATGAATATATAAACGGAAAGTAAAACAACTTCTTTATTTCCAAGAGCATCGTAACCCACCTCTATATGACACTTACTATTTGCAGAGGAGATAGCCAGGAAAAGGCGCCGATCCAGTATAAGCCTTACCAAAGATGAACTGTCGCAATATCTGACCGAGCCTCCTGCTGCAATGACAACTGATGCTCTTGATTGGTGGAGAGCTAACTCGGCCCGCTTCCCACGGCTATCCGTCATGGCCCGTGACTTGCTCGCGGTGCAAGGCACCTCGGCTGAGCCTGACGAGTTGTTCACTAGTAGAGGCGAGGATTTGCATAAGAGAAGGTATTGCTTGCCCTTTGTGAATGTGCGGCCAATCCTTTGTGTCAGTTCGTGGATGCAAAGCGGGTACAAGTTTCGGCTCGGGCCCACTGAGATCGACTTCGACAGCTTGGTTGAGGCTGGTGTGGGGAAAAGAGGTTAGGTTTTAGTTGTAGAGTCTGTATCCTCTGCATTAACATTAATTTACCGTTTGAGTTTAGCTCAGGACCGTCCGATCAGAATTCGGTCTAATCTGGCCACACCTGTAATGCACGGAATTATTTAATATTCGTATAGATTTAAATTAGACGGTCCGGATCTAAACTCAAAATTTGAGTTAACTCAAGAAGATACAAATTCTTAGTTGTAGGACTTGTGATTTTTTTGTGTGTAAATTATGCTATTAGTTTGGTGTTAGATGTGTAAATTGATGGATTTTATTAAAATTACATGGATATTGGTAATTTTTAACATAGATGTGTAAATTAAATGAGCATATATATATCAACTCAAATCCATTTCTAAAACCAAATGCAATATCAGAGAGAGGAAAGCTAAGCATCTTTCTTTGTGCCAGTACAGACAAATTAATCTCACATAAAAACAAAAAAAACTAATAAAATCCATAATTCTATGGGGATATTCATACCCACTTATCTATTACAAACAATTCTACAAAATAACATTTAAAAACAAATCAGATATGTAAATAATTATATTGCTCTAAACACCATGTCAGTACATTTATGCTTATATCCTGCCACAAATTAATGCAACTTTCTTATACACATTTTCAAACAGAGAACACCAAACGTGGCCAATGATCTATTAAACATGGAATGTGCCACAGACTTGGAGAAATCGGAAATGAGCGAGACCAAGCTCACGCAATATTTTTTATTTTAAGAAATATTACAATAAAATTATAGGAAAAAGGATGGATTAATTTTTTTTTTCAAACAAAAGTGGCTGTTCTAGGGGTGTCAATGGTGCATTTTTAGGTGTTTACCTGACCCGTATCATATTCGATTTAATGGGTATGTGTAAGTTTTTTTTTTTTCGTTAGCTTATTGAGTATGTATATGGATAATATTTTTTTTTCGTTAAATAAATGGGTAAGGGTATGGGTAATGACTATTTTGTATCCGTTACCCTATAGGGTAATTATAAAATCTTAAATTATATATGTTCAAATCAATTTCTAGTGCATCTAAATTTACTCTTCAATTTTAGTGCTCTAAACTACGCCTTTCTATTTGAGTGGACCGAGTGTTGTTTAATAATTTTTTCCTCCCTCTTCGTTTTTTTTTGTCTTTTTACCCAATCGTAAGAATGGAATATAAATTCTGTAAGAATATGATTCATATAGTCATATTTCTACTTCAATTTTCACAGTGACTATGACTCAATTTTCATTTTCAAATTTCAATGGCAATAAAAAAAAATATAATGAGTGAAAAACAATTTAAATAGTTATATTAATAGTGAGTAATATATAATTTGTAAAACATAATGAGTTTTTTATTTATTTTTGATTTGTAAAATATTATAAAATAATTATTATATTAATATTATCTGTTATTCACCCGTTACCGTTTTATTACTCAATAATATTAACGGGTAAGAGTAGAGTAGAGTAAGGTTAATTCTTAATAATTAAGGGTGTAGGGTATGAGTAAGATCAATTTTAATGGGTATGAGTATGAAAATATCTTCACCCGATCCGTACCATACCAATTGACACTTCTAGGCCGTTCTGTCACTTTGGGTAGAGGCTAAAGGTACCAAATTATTAGTTGGATCTCTTTAAATCTTCACAATTTGCACACTAATGACTACACAATTTGAAAAATTAAAGGAACTGAATTATTGGTTCTGTCATTATAGCCTATGCTCAAGCCTCAAAGGGATTGAACTATTAATCCGGTCCATTTAATAAATACTGTGAATTTAGGGGACTAAATTCAGCATCTATAAAGACTAACTCAATAATTCGAGCTCTATAATTTTATATATATATATTTTTTTTTACTGAAACTATAGGAACTGAACTATTGATATATATGGTCCCTGAACTGAACTATTGATATATATGGTCCCTGTAAATACTAAACCAATAATTGAGTCCCTTCTTTCTTAATTTAATTTTTGTATTTCTAATTTTTTTTAAGCTCACGTGCATGCATCCATGCACGAATGTAGTAATAAATATTTCTTGACAAGTTGAATTATATTTTAGTTGGTAATGTTCCAAGCGGTCAAAGGAGAGAACCAATGTTAAATAAATAAAATGCGGCGACGAGGGAAGTAGAGCTCCGCACGTCTAGGCTGCAAATATTAATTTCTCTAAAACGACTTGCAACTGCATGCAAATATTAATTGGGACATGGAACTGCTAGTCCAATTGTCCAAATCTCTCTCTCTAGACCTCCTTGTTTAAACAAATTTGCTAAATGCACTGTGTTAATGTTACTTTTCAGTAGTTTTCTTTTCTTATTCTTCTTTCTTAATTTTATTGATTTCTTATTTAGAGCATATGCATTTCTGAAATTCTTGGAGTTTCAAAGTTGACTTGGCAGTTTCTAAACCAGTTTTAGAGATGTAGATGGATTTCATATTTAGCAATTTTGTTCAATAATTTCTAAATATGAAACTGTTTCAAAACTCTGACATGGTAAAATATTCAACTTGTATTCGCTCAATTTTGAATGCTGTTTTAATTTCAGAGATGTAGAGATTTATAAATTTCAAGAGTCTAAAATTATGTTAATAGTCATTTAGAAACTCAAGAGTTTCAGAAATACAGATGCTCTTACTAACTTAAAGCACCAGGTATGGAGCACCTTAGTATCCAATAATTATGAACCATATCAATCCTTCATATTTAATAAAGAATAATTATTTTCATCTCCGCGCTACTGTACCCGTACTGTACATTAAAGACATGATGTACTATGGTCCTCACTAATTACTTAGTCCCCACACTCGTCCAGCGTCAGCCTTTATAAATATAAATACTTGCAAGATAAGAAATTGATACTTACAAAATAAGATATTAATACTTGTGACGTTACTTGATATGATCACTCCATTTTTCAGTCCCTAATGGTCAACTTTCCTCAAATGAAGTAATAGGGACCCCGTATGCCTGCATAAACCTTCCCAAATCGTCCTCTGCGTCAATCTTCTTCTAACAAATATAGTTGACCACATAGATGTAAATACTTCAGTGCATAAATATAAATCCTTGTATTACTTGATATTAATACTTTCAGATGTTATATAGTATAATATATTCATATGTAAAAAACACTTGCAACATTTCTCTAACAAAAATAGTTAACCACATAGGTATAAATACTCGGAGTACTTGATATTAATACTTTCAGATATCATCCGGTGTCATGTGTAAAAAAATACTGCAAGTGTAGGTATTAATACTTGTTTGACGACGAACTCGAAAGTACGTCATCATGGATCTCATTTGAAAGAGAAAATTGTGTAGAAGACGTTAGTGGTTTTAGATTTGTAAAATTCCTCACAGATCGTCAGAAATATGGACGAAAATGAACGGAGGAAAAAAAAAACCACCTCTAAAAACGTGTATGGTCCCCACCATGCATTTATGACGCGGGTACGTTTGAGAAATATAGATGGTAAAATAATTATTTACGTAAAAGTTATTCATCTCATAGATATAAATACTTCAGTTCATAGATATAAATACTTCCGTCTATAGATATTAATACTTTGGGAAAAAAATTCAGTCATGCAGATTTTGCGGCCCCCCCAGTTGTTATGACAGTTACCCGAGTACTGATATCAGCTTCCTTTAATAAAAGCTGTTAATCTTTATATATATATATATATAAGCAGCCATCAAGTAGTAGTACTCTATAAGGAATAATGTATTTAATATTTAAATTTGAACCTAGCTAACTTTTTATTAATGTTTCTGTTTGTGCTTTAGTCATATAATTTGAGCACATTAATTAATCACTAATTTCATTTCTAATGAAAGAATTAAAGAGGCTTTAATTACTATCATGGATCTTCGCTTTGCAAGAATAATTGAGCAATTGATATGTACTTTATGGGGGCACAAAATGGGTAGGACTAACAAATTCATACAATATAATTCCAACCTTGCAATATTTAATATTCTCAACTTATATACACATGCACGGGAATATTTTGTTCAATTCACATGTCACCGAAAGTTATAACAACAACAATAATGAATAATGGTATAACAAGTACAACAATGGTCTCTATTAGTACAAAACTACAAGAATAATATCTCTACAAAGTACAAAATGCCAAGATTATTAGACATGCTATTGGGCCTATAAGTAATATAATTAAAGTACATAAAAACTTTGACAATTCTTTGAATCTTATGAATTTAACATGTAGATCAAATTAAGTATATCTTTTATTTAAGCGTAAAACATGACATATATAATGATAATATATAATAATAAATAGTTTTAACATATTTTTTTTCTTTAATCAATATGTGACAGGCAATAATGTTTAGGGTTTAAGGGTTTGGATTTTCAAAGCATCAAAGGATCAAAGGATCAAAAGACAAAAGCAAAATGTTGAATTATTGTGTTTTCATATTAACATTGGAGATATAGATCATACAAATTAAGAATTAATTGTGTTTCGGTTATGAATTTAAATCTGCTAAAAACCCAAGATTTCCTATAATCCCTGAAATCCGAAATCTTAGCCGTTTAATTTTTTCTGTACACGTATCTCGAAACAGCTAGTTCTTCCGCGCACATATCTCGAAATAGTTCGACAGCTAGATCCGGATTGTAGGAGTTTTAGAAACACTGTTCATTCGTCTCGGATTTCGGATTTTAGTAGATTCGGATCCTTCGGTTATTGCCTTAAAAATTACAATTACGTCAAATGACATAGACCGACTACGGTGCATTTACAAGAAAAGAAATAATTGATTGCATTAAATCTGGTGTTCACATTTAATGTTGTCTTATGGCATTTACTCTTTGTTGCATGGATATGGTTTCTCTTTGGTTGGCCATGCAGAGTGCCTAGTAGTGCAATTTATTTTAAGTTCTTAGTATAGTAGCTGTAATAAACACCACTTATAGGCCATTTTCTCGCATGGTCTTTCTTGATCAATAAAAAGTCGGTGATGCAATTAATTGATAGTATTAAGAAACAATTGGTCATATATATGTTTTATAAATTACACATTAAATTTGTTTCTAGATGCGTATTTTTTATACATAATCATTCTTACCTTAAGATTAGATTATCATAAGAGATAGAACCTTCATTATTATTACTTATTAGTGTTTTCTTTGGAACAATTTTTGCTCGGCAAAGTACATATATATATTTTGTTAAATACAGAAAATAATTCTTTGGCCAAAGATAACAAAAAAGTATATCATGATTTTCTTTGTATGCACTTTTTACATAATTTTTTTTTTGTAAAAAAATTATTGAGAGTCAATTTGTCCATTTTTTACATATTATAAATCACTGATAAAGCTCACAAGTACACTGGAATTGGAATTTGATTTCTCCAAATTCATTGGCTGAGCTAGGTGGAGGTTGGATGGGTTTTTTCTTCCTCTGATCTAAATACTTGAAAACAAAATTAATACTTGTTAAATTATTCTTCTAGTAAAAAAAATAATTGTTAAAATATGTTTGCCTTGAAATTATAAACTATATCTTATCTTATAAAAAAATTTTAATTTCATAAAAAAATCAATGTAATTTTCTTGTATCTTAGGACACTAAAGAAGATTCCTAATATGTTTATGTCCATCCTCAAATTGATTTTTTTTGTTCTTTCAATTTGTACTTGCTTTTTGAGAAATTAGGCAAAATTTTAAAAAAATTTCATCTGTATAGAACAATGAATACTCCGTTTTATATTTCTAGCTGTTCGCAATTATATTGAGCTCAGTTTTTTTTTCGATCGATTGGCACAGTGATGTGAAGTTTATTACATTTTCACGTCATGCCTTTCTGTTCAGAAAAAAAAAAAATATAACAGATAAAATTTACACGACAAATGTATCAAATCAACTTAATTACTGGATCTCAATTGACAAAATTAATCAAACAATCGTGTCTGATACAAAAGGAAATGAAGGCTAAATGATATGAATCAAGAGCAAAAATTTTAAAAACAAAAAACCTCTCTATTTTTTTTTGTCTAGCTCTAATTTACCTACAAAAAGAAGCAAAACAACAGAAAATTTCTCACTAAGCTCTTGCTAATTTTTTTTTTGTGAATTATTTATTTATCTGTTTAAAATTTGGCGTTGCATGTATCGGTGGATTAATTGGTGCATGGTTAGTTATCCTTGGAGCTATTATTTCTCTGGGAGGATAAAATTGCGTCGATTGCACCTTTAACTTGAGACAAATTTGGTGCTTTGCCACCTTGTGTAGGCCAAAATTCATCGGCTGCCAATACCTACATATATATATATAGTACAATATGTATATGATCATTTAAATTGTAATAATATTAATTTGAGACTATATATTTACAACCCATAAAAACCAAATGGGCACACAAAATTGGATCCGAATCTGTTGCGATCCAAATTTGTGAACAGTGTCCCTAAAATTCATGTTTTTCCAAATTCAATTGTTGAATTGTTTGGAGATTCGTGCACAGAAAAAATAAGCTGTTTCGAGATACGTGCACATATAACATTGGACGGATGGATTTGAAAAAACAGGAGTTTTAGAAACACTGTTCACAAATTTGGATCGAACATCAGATGTGAATCCCACAAAATTGCTCTTGGATTTGAATTATTCAAGCGAAGGTCATCCATCAATTTGCTAGTGTAATGGTGAATTTTATTACCAAATTAACAAATGTTCTTGGACACTAAGATCAAGATATAATTTGATATTTTACCAGGCCAGGACCAAATTCTACTACAAATTAACTAGAGTGTAGAAAATATCATGATTTTATTTTAAATTTATTAATTACCTTTACTTGCAACTGTAGAAACTTCACATAACTAATGGCTTTTTCCAACATAGTGACCATATCAACCTACATCAATTCACATAATATAAAGATGGCAACTGAATTAAAAATATAGGAAAGCTACAATTAGTGTCTCCAAATAAATCATTTCAAAAGAAAAATTATATCTTCTTAAAATATGTACTTATTTGAGTAAATTGTACCAGTAGGAAGATGTACCTTTGTGCCATTTGGTACAAGTTCTTGAAGAACTTTGAGCCTTTCACTAATGCGCTCCCTCCTTACCTATAAAAAATCAATGAATTCTTCATTTTTTTTTCATATTAATTAAGTTCATATTTAGGAAACACTAGAAACACTGCTTAATAGTGTCTGCACATGAAATTTTTAATTTTAAACAATCTATGATGTCATTTTTTTTTATTCCTTGAGAGATTATATTGAATACACAAGAGTTTCAAAATAAAAGATTTAAATTTTGGGATGAAAAATATATGTACTTATTTGTGATAGGATTTATGATCAAATTGCTAGAACAAACCTTAGCAGCGGCACTCTGAGGATCTTTGGATTCTGTACATGTAGGTTTAGCCTTTGCCTTCTTATTTGCAACACATTGTTTCTTGGAAGCTTGAGCCTCACTACCCTTATAACATAAAGGAAATTGCTCATGAATTACGTGCTTATATATTGAACATTTACAAAATCTTTTTGTTTTGTTATTAGTTCGAACTTGTGACCATGAACACCCAACTTAATTTGGTTTGATCACATTGCATGCATGTGCTAATTAAAATGGCGAGGAAATTAGTAAATTAATTATGCAGCACAGAGAAAACAATAATAAATCTGTATATTTAAACGGCATGTAAAGTTATTAACAATTCAATTTGAGAAATTCTTCATGAATCATCTTGAAACCTAGCTTCTTGGGGGAATTGTACTAACAGTATGCTAATTTATTGATCCAATATAATATAAAATGACAATAATGAAGAGAAAAAAGTATCAAGATCTATGAACAAGTACCATGTGTGTTCGTTTTTGTGATACTTTCTCTTTCTCAACACCTTCATGACTATCCGTAATCGAGCTGGAATTTGCGTTTATTGTGATGTTTTGATCAACAGCCCCGACCCAATTCGCACATTCTTCGTCTCTGTCAAAACTAAGTACCGAAGAGCTTGAATAAGCCCAATTATCCAAGACACTATTCTTAGACCCCATCCAAGAGTTTGCCTCTTGAATTGCAGAACTGCTATTTGCACCTGAAACAAAATTACTGTAAGATGAATTGCTCGAGACGTCATACTGTGTCGGTGCAAACCCGCCGTAGTATGCACGGAGAGAGTTATTAGAGCCACTTTCTTCTTCCTCGTCTAGCAATGAAGGAGGGTGCATGTCTTTAAAACTGAACAGATCAAGAGGTGAACTAATAGATCGGTACAACGGATCCTCTTCCCGTACTTTTTCGGAATAGAATGAACTAGAATGTGTTTCTTTATTTTGAGTTCTTTTGTTTGCAAGTGCCATGGTAAGCTACGAGTGAAGAAATGTGATGAAATGATTTGTATAGCTCTCAGTGCATGAAATATATATGTGGCACCCATCCTTATATATATATGTTGGCTAGGTTAGATATAGTAAGGAAATAGAAAGGAAAGGCACTAAAATTTATAATATTATAAACTTGGTGTCAAATTTGTTTTTGTTTTCTTAAATCACATACAGATCTTAATTACTTGACCACTTGTGTATGGTGGTATGGTTTCTCTCTAAAACACACTTCAAAATCCATCTGGCATTCAAAGCCATGCATGTGATGCAAGTGACATTTTTCTTTCTCTCTTAATTTGAGGTTTGTTAGTGGGAGAGGAGGCGCTTGTTAATTAACATTTAATTAATATATACTCAGGTGTTGTTAATTAATTAATCTTTTATTTCTTTTGTAAAAATTAATTATATATATACTTGTCTGTCTACTTCATCGGCCTTAGATACACATACATATATAGAGTGATGCTACGATGCTTTAGAAAGTAAAGATGGTGTTTTACTTTTCGCTCACATCTTTATTTTCAAAGTTCAAATAGTCGATCTGAACTTCTCAATATAATCTTCATATTATAATGTGCTTGGAGACCAAATTTTTTACTATTTTTTTAGAATTTTTGAAAATCAGTGCTTTTTTAATTTATTATTATTATTATTTTATTTAATGAAAAACTGTGATTTTCAAAATTTCTAAAAAAATAGTAAAAAATTTCTAAAAAAAATGTAAAATTTGGTCTCCAAGCACATATCAATATGAAGATCATGTTGAGAAGTTCAGATCCACTATTTGAACTTTAAAAATAAAAATATGAGCGAAAATTAAAACACTATTTTTACTTTCCAAAGTAGAATAGCCTATCTCCACATATAGATTACTTCTGCAAATATTTTCTTATCAAGTAAATTGTTTTACATACACCAATTATAGATACAATTTAAGTTTTCAGAGCAATATATTAGTTAATGTAAGTGTGTAATTTCATGCTTAGCGATGAACTTAATTACTGATTTATATATAACTGAAAGAAATATCGTTTATTGGCTAGAAAATTATATTTACTCATCAAAACTTTTATTCTTCTTAGAAATTAATTGGTTATCTTTAAAATAAACAAATATATACGATATCCATCTGAACAAATGACCTCCATGAGAAGGTAATTCTCACGACCAGAATGTAAATAGACAAATTCTTGGGTTAATTAATTATTAGCTGCTTAATTACTCGATCGATCGAGATTATGACATCTCAGACTTTTTAATTTAATTAACCATTTCTGAAATTTATATTTAAAACAGTAACAATTTATATCAATAATTTTTTAAGTTAATATATATATTCCTAAGCAAATCAAATGGCAGAAAGGGCAATAATTTTTTGGAGTGAATTTAAAACACAAAATAATTAGTAAATTTCCAAGGAATAGATATTATAAAATATCTTTAATTACAAAAAGAGAAGTTAATTTTTTTTTCTAAATATATTAGTGCACATGGCCAAAGTTGTTGCCAGATTAGTGGGAGGGCACTACAGTACCATTTTTTTTCTTAATTTTTAAACGAGGAGTTAATGCGCATTGGAATAATAAGAGAATATACTAATTATGCTTGTCACATGATGCAATATTAAGAATAACAAGTTTTGGAAGCTAGCTCAACTGGTGTGTAATTAAAATTAAATAGTAAGTTTAATAATTCTGTGCATTAATTGCCACTGATAATTTTAAATTTGTAATTATTTTTCCCAAGGTCTAATTATTATTGATTTTAAAGCTCTTCCTAAGTCTTCTAATCATAAGAAAAACAAAATCCTCAAAGGAAACAAGACATCTAGTCCATTTTCACAAATTAAACATGTAAAAGCATTGGGTTCATTAGAAAAAGATTATTAAAGAAAAGAATTTACTAAGTTCTGAATTATGTTCTGTAAAATTTCTGCTTAAGTGAGAGGGACTTCTCAGTCTTGGGCTTGGGCCTGGGCTTCTTTATGGATTTGGGCTTTGAATTTTAATGGACGGAGCAGTTTAGAAGAACTTGGTGACCGGGGTTGATATTGTATTTATGTATGTTTTCCTAAAACCTCTCTTAAAGATTTTCAAACTCCTTTCTTCACATTTTCATGGTAATCTTTCTTTTAACTAATGTATGTTCCCATCTATTAAAAATTCATATCACCTAAGATACCTCAATTTTTGAGTTTGAATACAAACATAAATCTTAAAGGGCATTGTGCATTACAAACTTGGGCCGAATTGGTTTAAATTCTGATGTCCGAATTGAAACTCAAATGGTGCATTGCCTCAAAGAATCTGGACTCGTCCATTAATAGACAATGACAGATTAATAATAAGCCACAATATCGACGCGCTACCTAATTGACATCTCGAATAACATGGAATAATGTTGTACAAAACTTTCTAGAGCTTTTAATTGGCAGGCTTCATCTTCATCTACGAATTTGTTCAGTGTGCTCATCTTGTAACATGCATGGTGGCCTATCTCCTAGAGATTTGGGACTGCCCAACAGTTGAGTGGCGAAAACAAGATCACAAACAAGAATGAGACAGTATCTATGAGACTAAAAAGTGACTATCCACGAGAGTATACCGACAGAAATATATTTTTTCTATTAGCGATGGGAGTATCTGCGAGAGCCGACAATATCTCTCGTATCCGACAGAGACAAGCCTTAGCTCTTGCGCATGCTTAACAGAAGATAATATAGTCTTTAAATTTAAGTGTCTGATATTATGTTTATTACAATCTAATAATCATGGGCGGATTCAAATTGACTCTTAATTAGATATTTGTCTTACATCAGGATTTAAAAAAAAAAAAAATTTAGTCCATGTATTTGAACTATTGCCTATTCTATGTGAGCAAGTTTGTTTATCCTTGTTAGAGCCCAATTTTTTTTTTCCATTGATCGCAACTCATTTTCTTTCCTAAACAACTTATATTTTTACTATTCTTGACCGAATTCATGTTGGGTCATGATCTGACGGGCTGTGTGTTAGATAGTAAGCCCAGTCTGAGCCCAGCAAAACATAGTGGAGAGTTGATACGATGAGCGAAATGGAGAGGAACGGTGACAATGAGTGATGCAGGCGTGTGGAGTAGGGGTGTCAATGATAATATTTTGAGTGATGCTTCCATGGACCCAAGGACCTTTTGTAAAATGAAATATTTTTTTTAAAAAAAAAAATAATCCGAACCGTTTTTTTTTCTATTATATGTTTGACCAATTTTTTTTTTAATTTTTTACTATTTATTAAGATGGTACAAAATTAAAAGGTTTAAAATTATAATTGTTTGTCCCATCTTAATAAATAGTAAAAAAAGTCAGAAAAAGTAAAATTTGGTCTCACATATTAATATGGAGAAAAAGATGAATATGTACTGTTTGAACTTTGAAAATAAAGATATGTTCATTTTAATTCATTATCTACTATTTTAGATACTATTTTAATTGTTTTCTGTCCTATTCGAAAAGATATGGATGAGTGAGGTTATTTTTTCATTATCTCATTGGTTTTGAATATGGATAAAGATTTTTTTTTTTTTGTTAGTTAAACAAGGGTACGAGTAAAGACTATTAATTTCGCATCCGTTACTCTAATTATATAAATAAATTTATATGATAAAATTTATTTGCATCATATTTCATATGATGATATATGAGCAACAATTAGACGTATTTTTGTTATTTAGTATATATTTTTTGTTATACGAAAAATATTAACATATTATTTTTATTTGTATGTTTTGTTATTTAGTTAAATAATTTGTCCGAAGAGATATACGTATTTTTGAATTTTCTTGCTTTATAAAAAAAAATTAGTTTGAATTGATTGTATATTTATTCTTTCTATTTTTATATTAGTAATGTGATTGTATATATGTAAAATGAATTATTTTGATGTTCTATTTGTAAAATAAAATAAAACTAATTATTATATTAGTATCATTTGTTATTCATCTGCTATTATTTTGTTATCTGGTAAGTTTTAACGATAAAAATATAGTAAAGCATGGTAAATTTTTTTATGGATAAAAATAGAATATAGATAAGATTAATTTTTTAATGAGTATTGATATTTTTATTTTATTCGTATGAAACCTCTAGTTTTAGAGAATTCTCCTGCATTTACTTAATGAAGAAGTTAGCGTCTATAATAATAAAGTCAAGTTAGAGATGCAAAACAAAAATGCTCTGTGACTGTGCATCTAAAAGAAAAGGTAAATTTTACCTTTTATTTTTTTTTTGTATTTCCTCTGTCGTTTCATGTTTGTTTCATCACTAAGTTCTCTTCGACTCTATATTGCTCCATCCCTACACTATGTCTGTATTAGCAGCCTCTCTTTCTCTCATTCTGATTCTCTCTGAGGTTTTTGTGTTTGTAGTGAGAGTGATGAGTGGCAAACAGCACTAGCTAATATAATGAGTCTGGCTAAATGTTTATATAAGAACTTCACTACCAAGTTTTTATTACTTATATCAATTTTTAAAGTTCAAATGATCAATCTAAACCATTCAATATTATCTCTATATTAATATATAAATGAATGTAGACCAAAATTTTTTTTTTTTTTTTTGTAATTTTATACTATTTTTTAAGTGGGTAGAAAATTTATTGATTCAGAAGATTATGGACTATAAAAACTATATTTTTCTATCTATCTAAAGAATAGTAAATATATTCTTAAAAAAAAAATTAGTCTCCAAGCACATATTAATATGAATATCATGTTGAACACATTGAATCGACTATTTGAACTTTGAAAATGTGATATTTGACTTATAAGAACTTAATGGTGATGCTCTTATATATATAAGCATATTAGCCGAACTAATACGGAATAAGTTGTCTAAAGGTGTGAGTTTATGATATTTTTTTAAGAGAAGCTTCCAATTTTTTTACAGCTGAAATGCATAATATAATGCAAATATTCATATTTATTGGGAAAATATTTAGAAAGAGATAGATTATTATCTAAGTTTGCAAAAATGGAATTATTTTTAGAGCCAATAGAAGAGATATATATACAACGGATGCATGCATTCATGCACGGTTCTCAATAACACACAATAATTATTATCCTGTAATTAACACAATTGTATGGGTAATTAATAAAAAAATTTAAAAAATTATCCCTAGCCGTGGATATGTTTTATTAATTATTATTTTATCATTTTTCTGGATCCGAATCTGCTGCGATTCTTCTCCAATAAACAATAACCTACGATCTCAGCTTTTCCAAATTTAACTGTTGAATTATTTTGAGATTCGTGCAAAGAAAAATTATCTGCTTGGAGATACGTGCACGAAATAATTAGACGGTTAGATTTGAAAAAAAAGAAATTTTAGAGATACTGTTCTAAAGAATCGCAGCAGCAGATGTGAATCCCATTTTTCTCCATGACATACCCTTTTCTTTTGTTTAACAATATATACATTGTGCATGAAATTACAACCCTCAGTCTCAGTGTGCCTGATGCTATCCGTCACGACTCACGGCGTCACATTGTCCAAGTTCTACGTGTCGCTCATCCACATCTCCTCCTGAAGGCAAGAAAAGATATTTTGTGAATGGATTATACATTTATACCACTATAACAGCCGACATGACAAATTGAGAGATGGCAAGAATTAATAGATATTATTGTTTGAATGGATGTTCACCCGGGCCGACATGAGACGAGGCAAGAAGAGAATTTTTTTTCTACCGTACGTATGCATGCGTCTTTTTCGATCCAGAAGGTCGGTTTTAGGGTTGTCATATATAAGAGGTATTATATGGTATGAATCGGATCATGATGAAGATCTTCCTATATCCATATAAACTTATTATTTTAATTCATATCTTAATTTTATCTTTTTAAATTATATTACAACGAATAACGGATAATATATTGTTAAATAAATTAAAAGCATATAATATATAAATTATAATTTTTATTATATTATGTAACAAAATAATAATTAAACAAAATGATATAAAATGTTGTATAGATGAATCTGAGTAGAACTAGAGTGTTTCTAATTAAGTTCATCAAGCTCCTTCGTGAACTCAACTCTAAAATATATCGGATTGATTTCAAACAACAAATCCAAACTGTTGAAATTCTTCTACCTTACAAGTGATGCGTTTACATATGAAAATTTTAAATTTTGAAATTAAATTTGTATAGAGTCAAATGGTCAAAAGGATTATAAAATGAATGTATTAAAATTAATTTATAAACCTTCTAATTTTGATCACTTAATTTTATACTAAATTAATTCGAAACTTTAAAATTTTCACATATAAACACATCACTCATAAGGTAGAATAATTTCAACGGTTTGAATTCGTCATTTAAAATCAATCCGATATAAATTAGAGTTGAGTTCACAAAGAAGCTTGTGAACTTAGGAGCACCCTAGTTCTACTCGATGAATCTAATCATAATAATAAAATTTATATAGGTATATATACAATTAAAAAATAATCACATATAATTTTATATTTATCAATTATCCCGTAATGGCAAGAAATAACTCTTGTAATAATTTGTCTTACCTATTCTCCTATAGTCATATTTATTAAGTTATCGATTTTTTTTTTTAATTTATTATATATACCTCGAATACGATACGGATTTCATAAATATTGGATCACTCCCAAATGTCTTGCATTTGGTTTATTTAACATAACTGCTTAACAAAATTTTGGCTTTCCCATACTCATATTTATTAAGTTACCAATATTTTTTTTATTATACGGCGGCTTTATCGAATACGATACCGAATTTATAATTACTATATTGTATCACCCCCAAATATCTTGCAATTGCATTTGAATTATTTTACATAACTAATTAACTAAAATTTGTCTTATCTGTACTCGTATTTAGTAAGTTAACAATATTTTTTCTTTTATTATATATAAGTGTCTTAGCAAATACGATACGGATTAATTTCCTAATTACTAGATTGGACCACTCTAAAAAATTTTGCACTTGCATTTGGCTTATTTAACATAACTGATTTCCTCTTTCAAGATTTGCCCTTGCATTAATTAAGCTTCAAATTCGAGTGAGTACAAATTAACATGCTCAATTCATCTTTTACTACATTCAACAATTAAATTGTAATCAAGTACAATTATAACATGAGTTCCAAATAAAAATAATTATATAAACAAGAAATATATTGGAAAACAATTCTTCCATATGATATATATATGCTGTATGATTGTTAAAAATCAGTATCATACATATTTACGCACAAATGATATTCTCTGCCTCAGGAGATACAATAAAAAGTAAAATCCCTCCATCTATCACCTCAAGAGTATTTTTTTCACAACCCTGCACGTGTCACCTTTTTGGTATATATAGCCAACTACACCTCCCTTGTCCCAATCTCATTTTCGATAGACAACTATCTCAGTATACTTGTGCACACTCTCGTCTCTCCCCTCTCCCCCCCTCTCTCTCTCTTAAACAAAAATACATGGGTGGCAATGTGGATCCTTTAGTGGTGGGGGGCGTAATAGGGGAGGTGGTGGATCTGTTCGTACCGACAACAATGATGGACGTGAACTTTGGTACCAAGCATGTCAACAACGGGTGCAATATCAAGCCGTCGATGGCCGCTGATCCACCGTTCATCCAAATCGGAGGCCGTCCATGCCATCTCTTCACACTGGTACGCATGCATGCATGAAAAATTGACTCATAAATATGACTAGAACTAGGATGTTCCTAAGTTTATCAAATTTTTTTGTGAACTCAACTTTAAAATCTATCGTATTGGCTTTCAACGACAAATTTAAACCATTGAAATTTTTTTACTTTACGAGTGATGCATGCATCTACATGTGAAAATTTTAAACTTTCTAGTTAACTTAGTATGAAGTCAAGTGGTCAAAATTAGAAGATTTATAAATTAATTTTAATGCATTCATTTTTTGGACACCTGTTGATCACTTGACAGCATTATACTAAATTAATTCGAAAGTTTAAAATTTTCGTATGTAAAACGCATCACTTGTAAGGTAGAAATTTTTTAACAATTTAATTGGATTCATCATTCTAAACTAATTTGATAGATTTTAGAGTTAAGTTCACAGAAATTTAAGAGCACCTTAGTTCTACTTCATCTCTATGTATGCATGCACTACTTGCTATACAATTGGGCCCATAATTTGTTATTTTTTCTGTAATGTAACTAAAAACATATATAATAATTGAATTCAGAGAAGGTTCGATGGGTATAATTAATGACCATTCGATCTACATCAAGATTCGTACGAACTACATTAAAATCTATGCACTCAGATCTTAATGCTAATCGTACGATGCCCATAAAAGTAGGACCGATGCCCATGGACCTACTCCTATCTCATAATAATTGCAATAAGTGTCATAAAATAAAATAAGAGATATCTTTTATCTTATTTTAGATGAATTGTATAGCAAATTTGGTATATAAGTTAAAATTTGATTATCGGTTATCATTTATCTAACTATTTGAAAATTAGCTGCTCAATTAATTCAATTTCTTATTTACACTGAATTTGCACACAAAATACCCAAACTAGAAAAATTAATTATATATATTTTTATTTTTATTTTTATTTTTATTTTGGTAACTGTTTGTGGGCGATCACAATTGTCAATTAAATATGAGTGTAAATATATCTCTCATTATTTATTTATATATTTATTATAACAACTTTTCTCTCCTTTGAGAAGGTTCAGTATATTTTCACTCAATAACTCTCGTCTTGCAAAACCTGTTGAACCTGTTTTTTTTTTTTTTTTTTTTTTCTGCTTGCATGAGATTTCAGAATGCAATTTCATGCATATATGTGAGAATTTATTTGAACTGTTGCAACCATTTTGAATTTATATATCTGTGTGTGTACCCGTGTATATTTAATTGTTTTATTAAATCCGCAATATTTTAAAGATATCTTTCATTACAATATTTTAAAGACAGATATTCTTAATTAATCTAACCAAGATTTTGTTTGCCTGGTTATAAACCTAATATATCAAAGAAAATAATTAGGGAGCTAGGTCAATGCACGCCTTTCTTAAATTTTTACTATGTTTACATGAATTCAATCATATCTTGCCTTCGGAGGTATGTAAATTTTTTTTCCTTATTATATATTTTTAAAATTTGACTTAATTTTGTTGAGTGTGTGAAAATTAATGCACAGGTTATGACTGATCCTGATGCACCTAGCCCCAGTGAGCCATCAATGAGGGAATGCCTTCACTGGTACACACACATAAACCTATTTCTGCCTCAACAATTCTCTCTGTTTTTTCTTTTCTTAAAACCAACATTTCGTTTAGTGACAAATTAAGCGTATGTTCAAAATCTGAATATTAAATTGACAAATTAAGCGTATGTTCAAAATCTGAATATTAAATAGTTGGATGATTTGACACTTAATCTTTAATTAGTAAAAATATTCTCTTTATATTTATTTTTGATGCGATTATAACTGTGATTTTGACTTGTTTAATTTAACAGGCTAGTAATTAATATACCAGGAGGTACAGGTCCAATTCAAGGTAATTAGCTCAACTCCAACTATCTCTCTACTGAAATTAATCATAAATAAATCATGAAGAAACAAAAGTAAGCATATATAGCAACAGCAATTAATTAGGATCGATACGTGTTTGGTGTGTAAGCGTGTGTGTGTGTATATATAGAAGCGCAGGGCGCTGCATTTCATGTTCAGAAAAAAAGTGAATATAGAACTATCTACCATGAGCATAATAAAAAAAATGATAATACATTTTAGCTACATATATTATATATAATATATATAATGAAAAATATTTCCACTTGAGGAATGAAAACAATAAATATTCGTCATTATACATGTCATGTAATTTGTATGTAGCACAGAAGTAGCGACAAAAAATGGCGACTGGGTGTGACTTATACGAGTGTCTTTTGCATGCATGTTTACAGTAGATTGGACACGTGTCGTGTTCTCCATTTAGACTTCCACCACCAGTTTGTCAGTTCTCCTGCTTTGTTAATTACCGTCTTCTTTTTATAGTAGAAAATTAATAAATTTCTGTTTTGTCACTAAAATAATTTAATATTTACATGATAAATTTATTTATTTGGTAAGGATGGATACTCATTTACTTTAACAATTTTAATAATCCTTAAAAGTTAAGTTTCAATATATAGTAGACATGCAATGATCAACTACTAATAT
Source organism: Carex cristatella (assembly GCA_024447775.1). Lineage (NCBI taxonomy): Eukaryota > Viridiplantae > Streptophyta > Magnoliopsida > Poales > Cyperaceae > Carex > Carex cristatella. The sequence goes on from JAJHPF010000016.1 coordinate 2,133,292, forward strand.
ATTTCTACTTTGTCACGGAATGAACTTAATTATTATCATCATGAATTTATTTATTTTGGTGGGGATGCATGAACAATCATGCATATGCTTTAACAATATTAATAATCTTTTAAATTTAATTTAAATTTAGATCAAACATTATATATATCATCATCCATTGAATAACCAGTCTTTGTTTTTTTTTGTTGAAATCATAATTAATGAGCTAATTAATCTTTGTTATATATTAATTTCTTATATATAAGATATTAAATTTCAGGAGATGAGGTGATATCATATGTGGGACCAAAGCCACCTCTAGGCATACACAGGTACACCCTGGTTCTATTTCAGCAGAAATCACGACTCTCGGCCGCGTCGATTGAGCTTCCGACAAAGACACGCGAGACCCGGGCCGAGTTCAACACACGCAATTTTGCGGATCAGCACGACCTCGGCATGCCGGTGGCAGCCGTCTACTTCAATTCCCACAAAGAACCCAACCGGCGCCGACATTGATTAATTCATGGTGATGAATGTGTTAATATTTCCAACTTGAGCTTAATTATTTAATTATGTATGTGTATGCATGTGGTTTGTGTTCATCAGAGCATAATATATGTATTATATTCATGTTGCATGTTAGTTTTTGCACTTGTGTGAGACTGTTTATCATGAATAGGTAGAGCAAAGGAATGGAACTCATATATATATAAGAATTCAGCACTTGTTTTTGTGAGTTTTTTTTATTGAATAAAAATCCCTTTTTGTCCTTTTGTTTTTCTGATCTAGTAACTCTACTATATAAGTTGTTATAGTCCCATTAACCTTAAAACTCTATTATTCACACTGAAATGTGATGACGGGCTTTTACGCTCATTTTATATTTTATATACAGAGAGAGTTGGACTATTTGTTTCATGAAGTAAATGACTATATATATAGTTAGCTTGTTTTGTGCTCAATTAACAAGAGAGTTCGGTGAGTACAATTTTGAAAACTCATCGGATTGACTTCAAACAACGAATTCATGCAAAATTCAAAAACTTTTGAATTCATTTTTTTATTATTTTATTGATAGCTTGACTTTGTACTAAATGAATACAAAAATTTTAAAATTTTATATGTACATGTATCACTAGTGAAATAGATTGGTTTTAATTAATGGTTTGGAAACGACACATCCTCAATTCACATCCTCTGAGATATCTCATATAATGTGTGACTTTTTGGAAAATCTCAACAGTTCAAATACGTTATGCGGGAATCTCAAAGTTCAAATAATACTGGCCCGGCGCTATCCCCGAATAGGTACCGTACACGTCGTTCCCGCAAAATATGAGATAAATGATAACTCAGAGGATACGCATTCAGACAGAAAAACTGAAAAGAAGGAAAGTAAAAAACAAAGTAGAATAATTTGTTTTTTCTTACCTGCAAATTGAGCATTTTTCTTGGATCTCTTAGTCAGCAATTGAATATCGACCTAATGTACAAATTTAGCCGAATTTTTTATTAATATTAAAAAATATAAAATTTTACATTCTGCAGAAAATTCGAAATCTGTCCAATTCGGAGAATAATTCTCCAGATTCAGGCTTTCTTTTCGGAAAATTATTCTCCGGATTGAAAAATCTCTTTCCGGAGAATATTAGAAATGTCATGATTTATTTATTTTTTTGTATTGAAATATTAGAAATATTTTATATATTTCTTTAAAAATAGATGTAATACTATATAATTAGAAAGATTGTGACAAATAACCCAGATCAACATTATTCAGGTCAAATTTTTTACAGATATAAGAAAAATTAAAATATTTCTTTGTGTGTTATTGAAAAAAAATAAAAATATTTTGAATCTGAGTTTGATTCCGGATCAAAAGTTACTTCTACGTAAATAAAAAAAATATTTTGGTCTTTATATTTTTGAAAAAATGAGTTTTTTTTTTTACTTTTTGTGATTTCTTATCAATTTTATTTTCAACATAGATGCAATATCTTAGAATTTAAATGTATTAGAAGAACTACAATATTTTCTTTATTTACTCAGAAGTGACTTTTGAAGCGAATTAATAACTTGGATCCAAAATATTTTTATTTTTTTTCCAATAACATACAAATAAATATTTTAATTTTTCTTACAACTGCAAAAAATCTGGTCTGAAAAATATTGATCTGGATTATTTGTCGTAGTTTTCTAATAAATCAATTTATCATCTATTTTCAAAGAAATATATAAAATATTTCTAATATTTCAATAAAAAATCATAACATTTTCTGTTTAATTAAAAAAGCTCAAATTAGGAATATAATTCTCCAGAAAGTGAACCTCTGCATTCATAGAATTATTCTCCGGAAAGTATGCTCGAATCGGGAGAATTATTCTTTGAATTGAATAGAATCGGAAATAATCCATAAACGGTGCATATTGTTAAATTTTGAAAAAAATATATTATTTTTTTTTTTTGACAAGTTTAGTATGGAATAATGAACTATATGAAAATATTAATACTTCACAAAATATATTGATTGTGAAAAGTTTAATTACGGGTGACATTCGGAACTAAGAATGCATTTCATATATTGTAAACACTGAAATATGCTTGGATGTACGTACGGGCCCTTTAATATATATATATATATATATATATATATATATATATATATATATATATATATAAAAAAAAAAAACAGTTTCATGAAATTAGTTTTGCAAGCTACCTAATCAAAATTTGTAGTTGAAAGCAAATCGTTGAAAGGAAGTTTAATATTTCTGATATATTACAAAGCCGACTGACAAAGTTGACTGTAGGCTCTAGACAAATTAAACAAGTAAAAAATGATAAAATAGCACACGCAGTTGGTATGTAGTCAGTATATAATATTCAGAAAAGAAAAATGAAATTCTTACCGGCGATCATTTTTAGTGGAGATAATTTTTGTAAAAAAATTGTAATCAATTTAATTAATTAGTACTGTTTTTTATAAAAAAAAAAAAAAATCCAGAATTTGCAGTGTTTGGCCTACCAGCCGGAATTCAACTGACAAACTAAAACCACCTCAGCGTCCAGTGAGTGTACATGACTAATGAAAAATGTACATTTAGTATCGGTCCATCAAAGTCTAACATAGCATAAAAACGATACTGATATATATCTGAATCGGGCAAATTTAAAGGCCGACCTTGAATGTAGGTATCATGATCGGACAATAGTCCATAACGTACCAAGAACGGCCGTTAATTTTTGACCGATCTTGATAGTTACTTATTAGAATTGGTTGTTCATTTCTTATTAGGATACGGTTTATAATAGTCCAATTTTGATTGTACTAATCAGGATCGGCTATTAGCTTAAAGACCGATCTTGATTAGTACAATCAGGATCGGTTGTATATTAGTGACCGCGCGATCTTGATAATAGAATTAGGATCGGCTCTTCGACCGATATTCTGATTTGTAGTACTATCAATAATGTCTGGATCATAATCGTATGCAGGACCAATCCTGATGTCTGTTCTTGACCGATATTGATTTCTCTTCTCCACTAGTCTGTAATTAATGGGTCTGTCCAGTGAAGTTTTACATGTGATTTTCGTCGGCTTTAAAAGAAAATCTGTTACTTGTGATTTTTCTATCAGCAGGATCATATGCGCACACAGGAGGTTGCACAAGAAATGGAACAGATGTTCATTTTAAAAATAAACAGCGAAGCTTTATGTTATGTAAATGATCCATCTGCCTGCAACTTTGTTTTATATTAACTAAACTGGAAATCATATGAAAAATAAATTGATATATATTAAAATTTGAGCTTTCAACTTTCTTCATTAATTAGATCACGTGAACTAAATGCAACTGCATGTCTCGTCCGTACCCAGTTTAAGATGCAAAGACATCGAGGCCCATATTCATTTCATTGCCGACCTCCTTATTTTACTCGACTCAGTTTAAGTTGTACTTATTATATGTGCACTTCCTCCTCGGAGTTTTTAATTATTAATTTATTGTATGTGCACTTCAAATTTTTTTTTTTTTTTTTGAAAGTTGGTGACTTTAAATGCCAATTAACAATTTCATTGATAAAAAAAAACGTACTTATAACGAGTCAAATGACTCCTCAATACAAAATATAAATTTTTTTTCTCACAAAATAGTATAAATAACTCTAATCTCATTTATATACACTCATAATTACTCTATTACCTTAAACTCTATAGACTATAGCTCTCTATGACCGGATCCGTTCTTTCGACCGATGCTGGACTCCAACATCCGGATCTACTCACCCGTGCTCCAATCGAGATGACGTAGAGACTTAATACTCTGAGCTCCGACGATACCGTACTCTCAGATCAGATCGGCTCCGCTCTGCTTGGTCCCTCCTCTCTCTCATTTTTATCTCCACTCAAGGAAATAGAGGCACGAGAGAGAAGAGGAGCTATATCGGAAGTGAGATCTAGAAGAGTGAGAGAAATAGACTAGATGAAAAAAAAAAAAAAAAGAGGAGGAAGAGTGGTGCCTGCTATTCTTTCGCCCTGTTAATTTCTCCTTTCTTAAACGATTTCTGATTATTTTTAGTTAATTTTAAAAAATATTCGAGCAAGTAAGTTTGTAGTGACTTAACAGTCAAATGTGTACACGTATAATACTCAAGTGTGCATTGATAGTCTAGCTAATATCCAATTTAATGGGTTTGAAAAAGAGTAGAAAATTAAAACAGTCGTTGGCAACTCTTAAAATATACTTTGACTTGGTCAAAAATCGTGTCACACTTGTCAATATTTGTGCCTGAACTTATATGTGCGCAAGCCCATCGATATTATAGACATTAGTATATTGACACAATAGATACATATAAATCGACGCAATAAACAAGCGTACGAGTGTGAACAATTTTAAATTTTTTTTCTCTAGTCACCGTGCTACCGCCATTTTATTAAAATAGTTACCAAGAGAGCAGTTGTGGCCGATGGATTTCATAACCGTCTGATTCGATTTAAGATCTGTGCACACGGATATTAAAGCAACATACACGGATTTTAAAACCGATCGGACCATTATGAAGCCCATCTAATTCAGTTTGAGTTTGATGGACATCGGACCCAACCTGCTCTAAGTTACCAAACTTGGTAATTCGCATTTGGACAGCCGGGTAATACATATATTTTTTTTTTGAGAGAGAAGTGGGATACAACTACAGGTTAGGGGAAAACCGAACTGATTTATGAGTTAGCTTCCTTCTATGAATAACACAACAAAAGAAATTTGTAGTTTTTGGGCCCATTATTCCTTTTCTAACATTTTCATGAATCTGATTAAATTGAGTGTATTCAACAAACATCAAATAACATGAGGATACTCCACTATAATTAAGGATCTAGGATTCTCCATTTCCAAAGGCCCAGAAATTAAGTTTGTAAAATTCAATATGGTAACATGGATTGCTTAAAAGCCCAAAAATAATACACAAAACTTCAATTAGACATTCCAAATGAACCCCATTTTGTTGGGGTATTTGATATTTGATGGTTCGCATATTTTCTTACTAAACTTTCAGAAAGACAATTAGTTATTATAATATTTGATATACACAAATTCATACAAAGTATAGATATTAAATTGTACAAGATAAGAATGGTAGCTAGAGCAAAAGATGATGTGCTAGGAGAGGTTGCTATTCACTCGGTTGCCTTTCTCAGTGACCATTCACCAATGAATCCAATTCATTTTTGGGAATCTTCTTATCCCATCTTTTGTGAAAACACCCTCTAAACAAAGTTTCTTGTAGTTTTGTGTCTGATAAAGGACATGTATAATATAATAAAATAAAATAAACAGTTTATTTTAATTTCTGAATTATTTTACTTGATTCAATTGAGTTGATTACTTCTTTTTTTTTCAATCAATCCCCTAAGATTGTACTCCACAAACACGAGGGGAATGTCATTAACGAAAAAATAGAAGGAAAGAGAATTCACCAATTTCACCTCGTCTCTACTCCGATTTTGATCAAGTCAAAATACATTTCACAACTATCTTGACCATTCAGACGCAATTTTTAAAAAATGAAAAAATGCATGCTTAACTATTTTTCACTTCACACTTGACTATTCTTGATATATACACCCACATACTTATTAAATAAAAAAATACAAAATTTAAACAAAAATAATTAGAAATTATTTATGAAATGAGAAATTAAGGGAGACATAATATCTCTAAACTATTACAATGGAAACAATAGTCTTTTGGTTGACCTCGCTTTACATTTTTGTATGGTGTCCAATAAAAGAGGTTGAGGTGTCATCTTGTTCTCAGTCAAATAGTAATTATAGCAGGAGAAAAACAGATAAAAGAAAAAGAGCAGAAAAAAACAGCTCCGGCTACAGTGTTCTTCAAGTTCCTTAAATGATTTATCTTTTCTACACGTGTCATCAAGGGAATTCCGATCAGTCTGATTTTCTTTATGTTTTCAATCTAATTTGTAATAGTTGGATTATGTTACCTTAAAACTATAAACAATCGTCGTAATTTGTAACGTGTTGAACTCTTTATTAAAATATAATTTATCAAATTTTTATTTTCTGAAAAAAAATTATTATTTTTTTATAATTTTTAAAAATTATTGTTCAAATATGGTAAACAAAATAGTAAAAAAATATTTAAACAAGAATTCTAAAAAATTCTAAAATAATTGTAAAAAGATTTAAAAAAATATATAAAGTTAGGTCTCTAAATATATATTAATTTGGAGATCATACATGTTGAAAGATTCATATTAACTTTTAAAAATTTGAAATTGAAAATATGGATGATCATTAATAACAAAAGTTACAAAGTAGCTGTTATATAAGATTAAACAATGAGTGTTTGTGAAAACATACAGCTAAATAAAATTAAAAACACACACAGAGTATGTTCATCTTGTGGACGCAAAGTTGATCATCCTAGCTTGATTAGAGTAATAGGAGCCTAGCGATAAAACTATATGTACGCATATCACAACCGAGAAGGCACTGAATCCAAACCAGACCGGGAACTGAATCGACCGGACTAGGACATTCACCCATTAGCTGAGAAGGCACTGAATCAAATCAAACTGAGAACTAAATCAACCAGTCCAGGACAGACACCTCGAAAGAGAAAGAGAAGAAGAAAGCCAGAGGAAGAGACAGAAAACAGCACAAAACAACACACAAACATCAAACTAAAACGGAAGATATACCTACTGGATATAGACAGGAGACCACTCACCCTTCCGTTACCAAAAAGGAGAAGTCACCCGCGACTGATCCGTTACTTCAGTCTGACATCCCTCGAGAGAGAACATGAACGACAGAGGCCATGGCTTTGTTGTTATTTTCTCAATCACCTCGTATCGTCATTTTTTTCTTAAGCGGTGAGCGCCACTTTATTTTTTATTCGAAAAAATTATATCACATAATTTATAATTAGTTTTATAAATTTAATGTAAATAATTTAATAGAAAAGTTACTATATTTCTCAGGTTTAAATTTTAACCATAAAATGTATTGCTAAGGCATGATATATATATATGAGAGAGAGAGAGAGGTTGGCTAAGCTCAAAATGTTTGTTCCTAGGCTCAGGAACAAACGATTCGGTTCTACTATTGTCAAAGTTCAAATGGTCGATCCAAACCAACAAATGTTTAATCTATATTAAAATGTGCTTGGAGACCAAATTTTATTTTTTTTTTTTATTTTGTTTACTATTTATTAAGATGGTTTGAAAATCGTTGTTTTTATTAAAATTCTGCACCATTGAAAACAGCGATTTTCAAACCATCTTAATAAATAGTAAAAAAATTCAAAAAAATGTAAATTTTGGTCTCCAAGCACATTTATATAGAGGTTGGCTAAGCTCAAAACGTTTGTTTCTAGTCTCAGGAACAAACGATTCGGTTCTCCGATTTTAAAGTCCAAACGGTCGATCCAAACGATTGATGTTTAATCTATATTAAAATGTGTTTGGAGACCAAAATTTACATTTTTTTGAATTTTTTACTATTTATTAGGATGGTTTGAAAATCGATGTTTTTATTAAAATTCTGCACCATTAAAAAACAACGATTTTCAAACCATCTTAATAAATAGTAAAAAAAATTCCAAAAAATGTAAAATTTGGTCTCCAAGCACATTTTAATATAGATTAAACATATGTCGGTTTGGATCGTCCGTTTGGTCTTTGAAAATTGGAGAATTGAATCGTTTGTTCCTGAGAGTAGAAACAAACGTTTTGAGCTTAGCCAACCTATATATATATATATATATATATATATTATATATATATATATTATATATATATATATATATATATATATATATATATATATATATATATATATATATATATATATATATATATATATATATATATATTGACTAATATGATTTCGGTAGCAAAATTTTAAAATTTTATATTTGAAATTTCGAACTAAATAGTTTAGTAAACATGTGGAATACTAATTTTTTTTATGATTTTTGGAATTTTTGAGATCACACCTTGATATCTTTAATTAGATGCTACATTGGCAAATTAATAGCGAAATCAAACAAAAGAACTAGATTGAACCAGATACAATAGTTCAAGAACTAGATTGGACTGAAAAAAACATTAAAAAATATTTTATTTTTAGCATGACATGAGAGTTTAAAATTCGTAAATAATTTTAAGTCAGCATATATACAATGAATGTCGAACTAATAACCATTTATACAATATATAGTTTAATCAGTTCTGCGGAACGTGATTCAAGCACTCATCGAATCAAGTGATCAACAAAAATAAAATATTTTTCTTAAAAAATATGTCTTATTGCATATTTAGACAAAACTCAGTGCAAATTTGTTGACCATTAAGCATGTGCCTTAATTCTCTATTTCTCCTCTCCTGGTACTTTCTCGAATAAAGAGAAGAATAAGAGAAAACCAGAAAGGGAATAAATCGGAGCCGACCGGAGTTGAAAGTGCAATATCATCAGAGTTTAGAGCGTATAGTCCCATCTCGGTCGGAGCACGGTAGTGAGTAGATCCGGTTGTTGTCGGAGCGCGGCGTCGATCGAAGAAGCGGATTCAATCGTGGATCGAGAGAGAACTAATTAGTGCCGAGCGGAGCTGATTGGAGCCAAGAATGTGGTAATGTCAGAGCTCGGAGCATAGAGTTTTCATCTCGATTGGAGCGCGACAGTGACTAGATCCGATCGTTGTCGGAGCGTGGCAGCGATTGAAGAAGCGGATCCTGTCGTGAAGTGAAGTGAGATTGAAAATAAATTAAGTATAAATATAAATATTTATTTTTATCTTATATGAGGTGATAGAATTTAGAATTTTGTAAATAATTTTGTTTTATCAATATATTTGTTGGTGGTGATTGACTAAAAAAAAGTTCTCTATTTCTCTCTCCTCGCTTTATCTTTCTCTTTTTCTATTAATCTCCGGTCGTTTACATATTTTGGTAATCTCCGGCCGTTTACATATTTTGGAGTAGTAAAAGTAGAGAAAAATGATTATTAAACAAAACTAACACAATTAACTTGTGAGTTCTAAATATAGATTAAAGCACGTTTATATACTCAATTATAAAACCTTATTATAAAATTGAATCAAGAGCGATGTAATATCCGGTTTCGATGATACTGACGTTAGATTATTTTCTCAGAAATATTCGATAATCTATGGAAAATTCCTTTTTTTTTCTTTAAAATAATTTCATTGGAGATAATATAAGACGCTGGATTATACATATTAATCATGGAATGAGGATGTAATAGGTATTTCATTTTGTTAGAGGGATGTAATGAGAAAGAGAATATTCCATTCCAGCTAAGGCTTGTGTAGGGTGAGAAGTCTCCATCGAAGATACCTCTTTGTATGTTCCCATCTCACAAAAAGCAACAAAACAAAATGTTCATCCCTTTTGGCTTCCACCTAAGTAGCCATCAGTGCTTGACACCGCCTTTATTTATGATTTCTACTTTGGTTAGATGAATTTTGTCAGAAAAAGATATTAACACCAAATACCATATCCGATTAGATTTTTTATGTTGACTCATCAGTCAATGACTTCAGGGAAAGGGGGTGTCCGAAGCCCATCGGATCAAACTCGGTTCAATGGGTGGTTTCTACTGTCCGATTCACTTCAAGATCTGTGTGCATCACTTTAATATCCGTAATGTTTGCTTTAATATCAGTGCGCACAGATTTTGAAATAAATAGGACGGTAGAAACCACCCATCGAACCGAGTTTGGTCCGATGGGCATCGGACACCCCCCTCTCCCATGACTTCCAACCAATCAAACTTTTTGTTTAAGGGTTTTGTGGCTTATAAAGAGATTGGATAGGGTTGTAATTATAGAATGAATTGAACTTCATATGGTATTCTATTGTTAAATTATTTAAATTCTTATTAAATGTATTAAAAATGTTGCAATTTAAAGATATATAAATGTGATTTATATCCCATTATTAATTCAAAACATACATTTCAATGACTCAGCTTGACCATTATATTTTTGTGGTACTGCATGCGCTACAATCTACTAAATATTTCCTCAATATATGATAAATTCGTTGAATGCAAATGTAGAGTATTTTGACAAGTTCATTCACTAATTGACAAATAAGTGTATATTAAAGCTCCTTTCAACATATAATACATCATCTAAAATTTTGATGATGCTGCAGCCTTCCTTAGTTTGTTTCTATTAAGATTTATCTCTAAGATTATTATTTTTGTTGACTACATAATAACATATTTTTATTTATTTTATAAAGCTTTTTGCTCCTAGAAAAATAAATTGTAATTTCGTGAATATAAAAGGATACAGATTAAATATACAAATTTCAATTATTTCGGTTTTGCATTTTACTATAGAAATTTAAAAGAAAATGACATTTTGAAGACTCTAAACTGTCCTCTACTCCTCCATCAAATAGGGTTAAATATTAGCGTATGTTAGAAACTGATTAGGGGTATGTTTGCATGTACAAGGATAGCTACTGTTCCTAGAATAGTATTGCTATTCGGAACAAGATGCATCCAAACAAATTTTAGAGCTATTCGGAATAGCTACTGTTCTTAGAATAGTATTGCTATTCGCTATTTTTACAAAAATATGAAATAACATTTGTTGCTTTCAATATTAATACTAATCTAATATTTAAACTAATATTATATTACATTTAATATTTAAATTAATATTATATTGTATTATATTTAATCTAATAATATATTATATTTAATATAATATTTTATTTAATACTAATATAATATTTAAAATAATATTATATTACATTTTAATATTTAAATTAATATTATATTATATTATATTTAATCTAATATTTTATTTAATACTAAGCTAATATTTAAAATAATATTATATTACATTTAATAAATAAGTTAATATTATATTGTATTATATTTAAATTAATATTTTATACAATACTAATCTAATATTTAAAATAATATTATATTACATTTAATATTTGAATTAATATTATATTGTATTATATTTAATCTTACACATAAATTATTAAACAGTAGCTATTCCCTCCAAATCCTATTCCAAATATGCAATCTAAACAACTTTTTCACTGTTCTGAATAGCACTGTTCTTAAACAGTAGCTATTCTTATTTACTATTCTAAACAGTAGCTATTCTAGCTATTATAGAGTGCATCCAAGTGTACCCTAGATGATTAAGGTTGGATATTAAAAGCAAAAGATATAAGCTCTTCCGTACAAGAATGTGATAGTATCCGTGAGGGTAAAAAGTGACTATCTGCGAGAGTATACCGACAGAAATGTGTTTTTTCTATTAATGATGGGAGTATCCACGAGTAGGGGCTCGTAGCTCGTGGCTTGCTCGCGACTCACATCTAGCTCGATGGGTAACAGCTCGGGCCAAAATTAACGAGCTGAGCTTTTGCCCAGCTCAGCTAGGCATCAATTTGTGAATTTGTATGAATTTGTGTGTATTTTATACTGTCAAGCTCGGTCCAGCTCGGTTCAGCTCGGTCCAAAAATGTTTGTCAAATTTATTTTCTTCTTAAAACAAGGTCCAACCAAACCCAGCAAGCCAACTCGTGAGCTGGCTCGTCACGAGTTTGAGCTGAGATTTTAGCTCGCGAGCTGTTAGCGAGCTGGTTCGTTCGCAACAGCTAGGTCCAGAATTAACGAGCTGAGCTTTTGCCCAGCTCGGCTCGAGCCAGCTCATTTACAACTCTATCCACGAGGGTATACAAACATGTAGGCTGTACATATATATATATGAGACGAAAACAAATTATAATTTCATTAATTATTAAAGGGTTGTTAACTATCATCCATAAAACAATTATCTCTCGCTAAGTACAAGTTTTTTTTTTTTAATAATTCGTAAATGATTTAGTTTTTCAAATCTATAAAATTCACCTTTTTCAACCTGAGCGATTAGCCTGAAACTACCCTAAGCTGTGGAGAAGTTAGTTTGGAATTCTCTACCAAAGTAGTACATATATATATTTAGACTTCATATCTCAGAAATGTTGCATGAGATTAGAAGATTTGACCAGCTAACAAACTGATCGATGAAACCACCGAGAATAACCCTCCGATTTTGATCCAACGATCCAAATTTGCTTCTAAAAAGTACAAAGAAGCTGTGCAAACTTTTGACCATGTAGGAAAATTCCAACAGCTTTGGTGCAATATCAATGCCACCGACATGCCTTATCACTGCTATCAAACAAGAAACAAATTAAATGGTTTTGGGTAGGTTCATGTTAAAAAGGATTTAAATTTTGAAACTATTAGGTTGTAAGTCACTTTGAACAAATGTAGCCCCAAAACACTTGATGCCAAAAAAGAAAAACTAAAATCTGAGGATGAAATTAATGAGAAAATATATAACTCACAACTATATCTAGACTTAGTCCCAATTCAATGAGACAATTGAATTAAAGGAGCAAGACATTTTGTACATGTCAATGGCAAATTTACATCCCCATGTCATAACTATATCAGCATTTTTGTTATTGGCCACCATTTTACTTTTGCCAACAACATGTCAAGCGGATGGATTCAAATCAGACGGTCCAGATGCAACAATAGTGTCAAAAGATCTCACCGACACTAGTCCGGTGTGTGTCTGTGGGCCGCTATGTGGGTTCCCGTGTTTGTATTACAGCCCACCACCACCGGCTGCATTAACACCGCCGGCAGAAATGTCGCCACCTGAGGAAACTTCACCGCCGCCACCTTTCGGGCCATTGCCCACACCACTGCCCCTGTATCCTTTGTACCAGCCACCGCCACCTCGAGGGGAGGTATATGGGGCGAATGGTGGATTTGTGTTCTACAAGCCTTCACTAGCTTGGCAAAGGGCTGTAAGCAGGGCTCAGGTTTTGGTTTGTGGGGTTATTTTGATACTTTTATTGTGAGGATCGAGTAAGAAAAAATACCAAGTTTGCTTGGTAACTACAATTAATTTGGAAATAAATCTGCTGTTATTCCAAAGGGATTACAGCAGCCTGTTATTATTATCTCAACTATTCAAAGTTTTCCACACACGAATCTCAAAAAATTTTTTTTTATGTGTGAATCTCAACAAAGATCAATGGCTGAGATTGGAATAACAAAGATCTTATTATCCCTTTGGAATAACAACAGATTTATTTCCCAATTAATTAATTGGCGTCAATTTGTAACGATTGAAGTGATATTAATTATATTAAATTGTCAGTTCTAGTTATAATCATGTTGTGTTTTGAATTAATTTGGCAAACCTTCGTACATTTATTTGAACATATTGTTTTTATTTAGAAATAATAGTGTATCTAGTATTGTTTTAAAATGTTATGTTGTTTTAAAATATGATGCTGAAGAACCCATATTGTGGATGCATATGCAAATCTATAAATGCGGCTCAATTTTACAAATTATGTTGTGGTATAAGCAGAAATAATACAATAATAATTATTCCAAATTAATGTTCATTGTAATAAAGGTCAGTATTTTAAAAACAAACGGTTAAGGTATTACTCTCTAGTATCATATAATGGTCATGTTTTTCTTTTATGAAAAAATGTGGTGGTTTGACCTCCTGATTATATTAAATTAGACACAGTGTCAAGAGTTGCAAAGATAAAAACACGTTTTAAAAGAAAGAAAAATAAATAAATCAGTCTTTAATCATAGATATAAAAAACAAGAAGAATTATGAGTTCGAAATTCAAATAGAATTTATTTTATAGACATTAAATAAAAACTAGTATATATGTTAGACATTCACATTTCTGTATTAAAGAAAAAAAGACGAAAAATTTGACGAAAAAAGTTAAAAAGTTCAATACCACCTGCTCTCTGTTTTTTTTTTTTAGGATAAACCCGTAGGCATTGATTGATAATAAAACAGTATTACAAATTCCTAATGTTAAAACTAGACACCTAAGCAAATAAAAAAAAAATTGATAAATTAAAAACTACCTACTACATTGAAAAATAAATCAAGCCAACTTCCATTTGTTTTGTTTGCCAGTACCAGAATCTCATATTATGGAAAAGAACACCCTGCATATAATGATCATGTCTAATTGACACTATGTCTAATTTAAAACGTATTTTTTAGTTAATTTTTAATTTATCAATTTTTGACCTCCTGTTTTGTTTGCTGTCTGCTGTCACTGGATCCGAACTCCTCTCTGCTAGCTACTGTAAACCAACTTTTATATTCTCTCAGAATTTCCAGTGCCGAGAATCTCGCTGTTTTTTTCTCCCTCTAATACTGTAAACCAACTTTCATATTAATTTCCGCAAAATTTTAGTGTCAGAAATCTCACTATTTTTTTTTACTTTCTTGAATATTTTTCTACATCTCTCCATATAATGATCATGTCTAATTGCTACTTAAAATTAAAAAGGTTTAAATCTCTTGCTTCAACTTGGTTTAGTATATTTTTGTTAGGTTAGAGCTTATTGCTTAAAATATTAATTAATGAGGAGAGACAAATCGGAGAATGGATATTATGTTTTATAAGAGGAGGATTCACTTACAATATTTGAAAGTTCAACATATTACAACAATTCCGTTTTGTAATTTTTAAAATCCAAATAGTCGATCCAAACCGTTCAACATGATATCTATATTAAAATATGCCTGGAGATCAAATTTTACATTTTTTTAAATGTTTTACTATTTATTAAGTATTTTACAAAAATGTTATTTTTCGGTGGTCTAGAATTGTCTAAAAACAATAGTTTTATAAAATACTTAATAAATAGTAAAAAATTAAAAAAATATATAAAATTTTATCTTCAAGCACATTTAATATAGAGATCATGTTTAACGGTTTGGATTTTGGATTTTGAAAATTACAAAACCAAATTATTGTAAGATGTTGTAACTTTTAAATATTGTAAGTGGATCCCTTCTCATTTTACAATAGACATTTACATGTAGAATAAGTGTAAAGTAAATTAATTGATCTAAAATTAAATAAATTAACTTGACATGTTTATTTCTCATTTGATAATTTAAACATGAAACAAGCTTTTACTGGTCTTTTTATTCTACCATCAAACGTCACCAATAAATTTAGCGCATGTTATTAAAGTAATGGGGGAATTTCACATATACCCCTCAAAAACTTCAAAATTACGAATTTCCCCCTCTAAAATTTGAAATTACATATTCCTCCCTCCAAACTTCAAAAACTCACAAATTTACCCATTTTATTGTCTTTTGTATTAAAATTAATTCTAAATTTATAAAATATATATTTTACCCTTTATTAAAAGCATATTAATCTTATCATACTCAATTTGAATATAAATAGTTTCTCTACCGTCCGAACTATCAACACGAATCTTGATGCAAAAACGCATGCATATTGAAGCAACATGCACAAATTTTAATGCGATACGCGCTAATCGAAATTGCTTTAAGATTCGTGCATGTTAGATTAGCACGAATATTGAAGCGGCGTACACAAATCTTAATGCGATATGCATGGATTGAACGGTAGAGGAACCCTTCAGATTAAAATAATTTGAGTCTGATGAGATTTATATATTTTTAATAAATGGTAAAATGGGTATTTTATAAATTTAGAGGGGGAAAATACGTAATATTTGAGGGGTATACGTTTAGAAGTTTCACTAAAATAATTCTTATCATTGGTTTAATTAGTATCATATTTGACTGTATTCGTGTACCAATCCTATCTCTTCCTTGCAAGTAAAAGTCAATTGAGAAGCACCTAGCAAATTTACGAGAAAGAGTAAGTAAAGCCCAATACTATATATATGTATATATATATATATAAGTGTGCTTTGTCCAATGCAGTTGCTCTCTAAGTTGTCATGATCGCCAAATTCCATGTCATAGGCTTGACAGCTTAACCTACTTGCTATAGTATATTTTTGTTTATGAAATATAGGTGGGAGACCAAATTAATAGTACCGTCCAAAAGTATTGACCTCAACCATTGATGTATAATTGAAAAGCAAACTTCGTCGACACGCAAATATTAATTAACGCAATATTTTATTTATAGAAATATATTAAATATATTTTTGGGAAAGAGATAGAAGGAACGTACATGTATCCAATCGTCACCACAGGAAATCAATACCTCTACATTATTATTTGTAGTGGATATTTCTAAGAAATGTTTAAAGATACCAAATTAATGTTTTTTTTTTTTTAATTTCAATTTTTTTGTGACTCCTCTTTGAACTAAATCTAAATATTTGTTCACTAACCCATGATGGGTCAAGTTGCTTTCTACTTTTCAATTTTTTTTTCCCTAAATAAAAGAGATAAAAAGTGTTGCTTTCTCGAAGATTTAAATTTGCCTAAGAAGATCTGACATTTGTAAAAGTTTTACACTTTTTGAACTAAAGCCAGATAAAAAAAATACAAATTGCACCATATAATAGGACCAGAGGTGACAAAAAAAAATGTCATTATTTAATTTGGGATTCCTGCTCTCTGCCTAATATTCAACAAAACATGAATTAAAAAGTAATAAAGAAAAGGGGGGCAGATAAACAATAGAAGGTTCCAGTATTTGTTCTTCTCTGATTAATCATCATGCATGTTTCAGGTAACTGATTTTAACACGATTTTATTCATACCGTTTGGTGCCATGTCAATGTCACTTGTGTGTCCTTTATGATGGATCATGGGTTGCGTCAGTACCGTTGGATGGTGATCTAGCGATGGAAAGGTACACTTTTTTTTCTCTCTTTTGAGTTTATGTGGAGACTGTGCAATTTGGGGGGCTTAATGACCTATC
Source organism: Carex cristatella (assembly GCA_024447775.1). Classification (NCBI taxonomy): domain Eukaryota; kingdom Viridiplantae; phylum Streptophyta; class Magnoliopsida; order Poales; family Cyperaceae; genus Carex; species Carex cristatella. Next base: position 2,150,573 of record JAJHPF010000016.1, read on the forward strand.
CAATAATGCAAGGCTCCGAAAGGCTCCTGAGTTTGACCTCATTGACTGTGGGCCCCACACAACAAAGCACACCAAGTTGTTTTGTTATCGGATCCGGTCTGGGTCGGGTTACCCGATTAATCATTCTTATTAATGTTGGAAGTTGGAACATGAATGATTAAATGTCAGAATTATATAAACGTTTAGATTGTTATTACTAATTTGATGAATTATGAAGTTTAGAATTTTATTTGCAAGTTTGAGGTGGGAATATGTGTGTATTTAAAAAAAAAAAATCGTTCCGAAGAGTATAGGAGAAAAGCTAATTACTTGAAAATACTTCAATTTTGAAAAACAAAAAAAGAATTAGTAATGCTAGAGAATATATACTCAGGATAAGGGATGATGCCGATTTTTATTTAGAGATAACAGATCATATTACTGTTTTTTTTATTAACAAAATTTTAAAGAACCGTTCGAACTCATAGATATGAAATCACTAAAGAGAAACAGTGATTTCTGACTTGATACTATTGTAATTATACAAAAACAAAATCTGTTGGGTTACACACAAAAAAGGAAAAAAAAATCCTGAGGGAATGAATTTTTTATTGTACAGGATTGTCATGTTTTTGTCAGAAACTAAAATTTAATCTAATTATTGTGCTGATAAATTTTAAGTGGGTACACAGATAAACCATTCATCTAATTTTTTTTCCCAACACATTTGTGCAGATCTTATGCAAGTTTGGTGGTTTTTTTTATTTTATTTTAGATTGAACCATCTACAATATGCATTCTATTTTTGTATCATCAATATACAAACAATAGTACAATTCTGAATTACAAAATGGTAGATAACATAATATTAAAAAATAATTAAACAATAAGTACTAGGAATGAAAGTTAATTTTTCTCTTCATCTAATTATATTACATACTGTGAATTAGACAAATATCGGTTCTCATTCGGTATGCGAAAGGCTACTGCATACTGCATATACGGTATGCGGCCGCATATGCGGATTTTTATTCAGATTTATATATGCGGATTTTAAATGAGAATTCGTATATATAAACAACTATACGGTAATATGTGGTATGACTCACTGTTAATATACTCTAAATTGGTATTTTTATCGCTGTAATATACTCTAAACCAGTAATATGTGGTATAAATCAATGTTAATATACTTTAAACCGGTATTTTATCACTATTAATATACTCTAAACTGGTAATATGCTTTAAACTTCATATTCAGACCAAATATAGATTTTCTATTTGGATTACAACCAAATAGGAATATTCGGCCGAATAGACTGAATTTTAAAACACTGAACATGACTGGTCAAGTTCCATGTAAAATATGATTATTTGATCATATAGAGCCAAATCAGTTAGAATAAATATAGCAATTTCTTTTTTGCAAATTAAAAGAACTATAAATAATTATCGTACAACATGCATTGAATACCGACATGTTGGTTAGAGACACATAACCAAAAATTAATCCAAAACCAATATAATTAACGATTTAGGTAACATTTAAATTTTGACCTAACCACATCGCATCACAATCCGATAAAAAAGATTTTGTTTCTACATTAGTCCTATTTTTAAGTTAGTTTGGGTGTAATTTAAGTTGCTTCCTTTTGGAAATTTATTCTAATTAAGATACTTTTTTGTTTCTATATATGTGAATGGAGAGGGTAACATCAGAGTGGATCTATACTTAGTGGAATGCTAAGTTGCTTCATAATTTTAAAAATATTAATTATATATATTGAAATTTGATTTATTTTTTATTTTCTTAAAATTTTTATATATTTCAGCATCTCTCATAAATTGTAAGATGTGTGCTTGTAGGCTAGTGGTTAAAACTTTATTTTGTACTTGGAAGATATTAGATTCAAAATCTAACCAACCACAAATTAATAATTATGTATTTTAAGTTTCAGTTCCCTCTAACTAACTTTTCTAATTCTGCACTTGAGTAACATGACTACAATCTGAAACAAATATATTATAATTGTATCATTAAATGCCCTTGTAGTTTAAGTAAAAAAAACAAATTTAATAATTTGTTTTTAAAATTGGTATTGAAGTTAAAGTACCTCCATCTCACTTTCAGGTCATTTATTGAATTTATAATTTTTTTACGCTAAACAATATGTTAGCAACTAAACTAGATATAATTCTAGAAAATAATTGAATATATAATATTATGAAAGCATTGATATAAAATAGGATTAATTCTCCGAACTTTATAATCCCCAAGAAATTTTCTATTCAATTTTTGAACTTTCTCACAAGGCTGATATTGTTTTATCCAACAAATCAAAATGGTCCAAATACTTTATGAAAATAAGATCAGTTGAAGTCAATGTTGAAGTCAATAGTGTACATATTAAGTCATCGTTTTACTTTTTAATTATTTGAGATCTGAAACATAAATTTATACAAATCCGATTAAAAAAAGTTTGCAAATAATATACGCCAATCTATCTACATAAAATACAGTACCAATAAATCATTTACATAAAATACAGTACCAATAAAATACATTGATTCGTAATTAATAAACACGAACTTCTGAATTTCAGCAGCATTTCCATGATTTGCTTTTTTACGTTACTCCATATAAAAGAAACGGATTTTTAGGAAAAAAATGTTCATGCCCAATTTGAGACGGATATTGTAGACCCGATCCAATAAGAGCCTCACCGCACATGGGGGTTGCTTTCGTGGGCGGACCAACAACAGATAACGATTTTACTTCCTCTCCATTCCTTTTTGTACTGGATATATCATTTCTCATAGCAGCCTGGAGATTGTCGGCCGGGTAGCAAAGACTTTTGTAGTTTTGTGATATTTTGCTTGCATAATTATTTAAAATATAATATATATATATATAAAGAGAGAGAGAGAGATGGAATATGGTACTCTATGGAGTAAAACGCCTCGGTACTCTACGTTATATCTCCATTTTAAAAATCCAAACACCCGATCCGAACCGTTGAACATGTTATTCATATTGAAATGTACTTGGAGACTAAATTTTATATTTTTTGGAATTTTTTTTCTATTTATTAAGCTACTTTGAAAATCTCAAATCCGCTGTGAACAGTAAAAATTTCTAAACCATCGGATCTGCGATTTTCAAAGTGGCTTAATAAATAGCAAAAAAATTCCAAAAAATGTAAAATTTGGTCTCCAAGCACATTTCAATATGAAGAACATGTTCAACGTTCAGATCGGGTGTTTGAATTTTTAAAATAGAGATATAGTGCCGTAGAGCACCGAGCCATGGTACTCTATAGAGTACCATAGCCCAACTCTCTCTCTATATATATATGAGTAGAACTAGGGTGCTCCTAAGTTCACCCAATCACTTGTGAACTTGATTCTAAAATATATCGAATCGACTTTAAACAATAAATCCAAACCGTTGAAATCCTTCTATCTAATAATTAATGTATCTACATGTTAAAATTTTAAAGTTTCGAATTAATTTAATATAGAGTCAAGTGGTCAAAGGAGTCCAAAAAATGAATGCATTAAAATTAATTTATAAACCTTAAACTTTTGACCACTTGACTTTATATTAAATTAATTCGAAACTTTAAAATTTTCACATGTAGACTCATCACTCATTAGGTAGAAAGGTTTCAACAATTTGGACTCATCGTTTAAAGTCGATTTGATATATTTTAGAGTCAAGTTCACAAGAGGTTTGGTGAACTTAGGAACACCCTAGTTCTACTCTCTCTCTCTCTCTCTATATATATATATATAACATGATGTACTACTACTTCCTTCCTCCATAAATTTAGTACTTTCTCTACCCAACGTAATATAATTGATTTAAATAGCATTGATATTAATATACAATAAGAATGAGAACTCAAAATTTTGTCACGTACGTTGAGAAATATATTAATAAGAGCGAAACTAAAAAAAATGATATAAGAACTGGATGAATAAGTGTTATGTAATTTTATTCACAAGAGAAGCTAATAGTAATAATTTTTGTAAAAAAAAAAAAATTTAAAGAACAAAAATGGAAATTTTCAATTCATAGAGATGACTTAGCTCTTTTGGTTTGGTTTTAGTTCCACCACTGATTGTAGACGATATGTAGAGCAAAATTTACTTAAGATAATAATAAATTAACAAATATAATTTAGACAAAATATCCTAATTAACAAATTTATTATCGAATTATAAAAAGTTATTAACATAATAGACATCAAATATATATAAAAAGAAAAGAAATTTATATGCAGAATGTAATTTCCTTTACACCGTAGGAGGCTTCTTCAGAAAAAAAAAAATCAGTTGTTATTTTATTAGAAAATGTTTTCTGTGAATCTCAACAAAATTGAACAGTTATTATTAATTATAACAAAATATTATTGGAAAGAAATAACAACCTATTAATTTGTTTCCAGCTCACCCGCTCCTTTGCAATTGTGCACTGAATATAATCAATTAGATTTTCTTACATGAAAGATGGAGGGCTCTTGTTTCAGTTAAATGGAGAGAAGATAAGGATAGAAAAGATATAGGCGAGAGCCGTTAAACCCACGTCACCTTTTCCACTCATCTCAAAAATATATGCACCAAACCATACCTCTCATACCTAAACCTAGAACCAACAACTAAAGCAGGAATTATATCATATATCCCTTCCCTACAAATTCCAAAAGAGCAATAATTAGAGAAGAAGAGTAAAGAACAAGTGAGAAGAGAGAGCAAAGAGAAAGAAGAAACACTATATATATCTATCTTTACCAAGTAATTAAAGAGTTCAAAATTTTACATGGAAAATATTAGATCAATGTCTCAGATGGCAGTACTACTAGAATTGCTTCTACTCTCTTGTTTGGTGGCGACAATTGCGGCCTCAGACGAAGTGCATCCCTTGGCGACATCGTCCTCAATTGCCAGACGGGGACTTGACGAGAAGTGCACATGCACCACTTGTCAGAATCCATGCGGCGATTACCCGAGCCCCCCACCAATAGTATATGATTCCCCGCCACCACCACCAGTAGTATATGATTACCCGCCACCGCCGGATACAATTTATTACTACTCACCACCGCCTCCATCTACGCCATACTGCCCGCCTCCACCAGTACAACCTGTGTGCTGTGGCGGTGGTGGCACAACCGGCGGTGGAAGCGGTTATTCTCCTTATGTTTCTTGGTTCACGCCGCCTGGAGTATTGTACCCACAAGATCCGGGGTACCATCCCGGTGCCGCAACACGGGGACACGTGGCATGGTGGGTTTCCTTGGTGGTGGGGGGACTGATGGTGCTATGGTGGTGAGTTGGAGTATAATTTCAAGGTACAATTTGTACATGTGCAATTTGTACATGCATGGCTAATCAATGTAGGTTGGTTGTCAATGTTGCATGGTTCCTTTAATTATCTTTCTACATATATTGTAACAAAATTATATCTCTCAATCTCTCTGAGTAGAATCAAACTTTTCAACTGTTATTATTTGTATAAAGGAGGTTATCTTCCTCTTCTTCTATTTTTGTTCCCCTAATTGAAATAAATTCAATTGTAATTTTCCTAGCCTTTTTTGTAATTAATGGACCAGTTGATCCGGGATCATTTTCTTTCCTTTGCTTTCAGAAGAAAAATAAATTAGTTAAAGCTTTTTAATCTTGCCACTTTTGTTGAGTCAGCGAAGCACTTTCCTCTCTCCAAATCAGGTGGTTGTGCCGTTGTGACTTGTGAGTTGAACGCAAAACCTTTTTTAAATTCTACAATTCTTTCTTGCAATTCGGTGCTACCTTTTCATTGAAACTTCAAACACTCCCAACTCCTACACCCCCTCAAATAATAATAATAATAATAATAAGAGAAAATTGGTTATTTTTGAAAAATGCTATCACAAAACTATAAATCTAAAAAATAAATCTAAAAAATGACACTCTAAACTTAGTTAATTCTTAAATTTGTCACAAATACACAATTTGTATACTTGTTTTATTAAAAATTAACTAAAAAATACAGTTTTGAGATACGTATTTCTGTATTTCCCTATATACCCTTCAGATCCTCATTATACGTATCTCAAAACTATATTTTTCAGATAATTTTTATTAAAAAAATATTAAAATTGTGTATTTGTGGCAAATTTAAGAATTAACTAAGTTTAGAGTGACATTTTTCAGGTTTATAGTTTCGTGATGGCCTTTTTCAGATTTGAAAGATTTTGGAGCGGGCAAATAACCAATTTTCCGTAATAATAATAATAATTAATAATTATTATTATTATTATTATTATTATTATTATTATAACAGCATTAGTAGTAAACTAGTAATAATAATAATATTTTTTCCTCTTACCTTTCTCTTCATGGAGAAAATTATTATAAATATTTAATTCAATAAGACGTCTCCTATCAAAAACCTCTTGCACTAGAGTTGCAAACACATTTAATTAATGTAATTGGTATTGCCGTGTCATGTCTTGATAATGTGAAACATCGATCTCTTAGATTATTTTAATCAGCATGGAGCCATACATTGTTTGCTACGAGAATTTAATCATATCTTTACATGACAACGATAAACTACTTGATATGTTATATCTATCCATGTAAAGTATACCTAAAAAAATTACTAGTTGAACTTGTGCTTCCAATTATTAGACCCCAAATGATTACAAAAAGGGCATTAATTTCGTCCTTTGATTTATGAACTCTTGAATGCCAATCAATAAGAAATAGTTATTTATTGTGGGAAAGGAGAATCATTGTTTGATCTAGTGAATAAATTAAGACAATACTATGTGTGTGAGAGGTTACAATTTTGAAGGTTTGAAATTTAGGCGAAGAAATTTATTGTAAATATTAAATAGTTGAATTTGACTTGATGGACCTCCAACTTTTATATAAAAAAAAATTATTTGTTGTGCAAAAAACAAATAGTGGTGTATATGTTTAAAAACAAAATTCCGAATGTTTATGTGAGATAAAATATGCTTGGCACTATCAAGTACCAAACAATTTTGGTTCACTTGACAATAATATGTCAACAAGTTTGGTTTCAATTAGTTAATAAAAGAGGTACTAACTCACCGAACAAGCTTTTGGCACTATTACGAATTGGCCTAACATGCTAGTGTGACACCTCTGTTTAGAGCATGTTACATGCTCTATATGTTTGTCGGTTTATTTTCTAAATATCGGTGTTTAATTAAATTACATGTGAAATTAGTTGTCCAATTCATCTTCTTAAATTGGTTGTATATAATCACTCTGATAAAAATAAAGAAAACAATAATTGACAATCTATCTAAAAAAATTAATTAATACAAAAAATATAATAAAAGCATGCACCCACCATGGACACAGAAAGCGCACCAGAAGATAAATACTATCAGTACCCAACTCAATCTGTGCTGGTCTTGGGTATGTGACAGCTGGGTCATGGGCCAAAGCCCAAACCCATTATAAAACCTTTTCAATTACAAGCTTCAAAGTAATCATGATTCATGTATACAGTATACCATTACCACATGCCCATCATGATTAATGCTGCAAAAATATAACATTCCATCTCAAAACCCACCACATGCATTCGACCCAGTATTAGCTAAACTCCTTCATTTGATAATTTTTTTTTATAAAATTATTCTATACTCATCCAGGGCATTATATTAGATACAACTGTCGACGGCAGCATATTTTTTAATTCAATTAGAGCTGTTAATTGAATCAGACCCGGCCTATGCTACGTATCAATGTATCATATCCTCCTCCCCCATATTAACACAACAAAAACGGGCATTAAAATGTTTTATTTATGCACAATTTCACCCCTCAATTACTTTTCTATCTAGCTGTTATTTGTTTCCTTTTTTTAATTGATAAGCTTCTCGAATATTATTTTCTAAATTTGTTATTTTCCTTCTTGAAGAAAGAAATTATTCATTAGGTTTAAAAGAAAGAAAAACAGTCTTATGCGTTTCTGTTTAGCTCATTCTCTAGTTAAATTTGAAATATTATGCCCCAGTCATAAGTTAAATTTTATGTTTCTCAAATGTAATTAATTTCTACCCTTTAGACATGTCACTCAATTGCTTGAAAAATTTTATTAGCAAAATTATTGGTTTATTGTAAGTTATATTATTTAATTAAATAATCCGACAAATGCAGAATTTAAGGAAATTTAATTAATATTGTGTATTAATTGATGAAAGAGAGTGCGACAGTGGAAAGAAAATTATTTAGGAAAATAAAAAAATTATAGTATTGTGAGAATAACAAATTATGTTGTGTCAATATAAAAAAAAGACAAAAAGGAATAAATGAGAGTTGCTGGAAAAATAATATAAAATAGTCATGACCCTGTCATTACTAGGTTACATGCAGGTCAAAATTAGTTAAAATAAAAAAATGCCAATGTAAGGAAAGTTGTGAGAATATAAAGGACATATTAATTATACAGGGTTAGCTTATGATTCTTCTACCAACTAATAAGTTTAATTAGTTTCATTAGCGCATGCACTGTCCATATTCTTCCTCTTTCACCTAACAAAAGACGTAGCCGTTACGCTCCAAAACACTACCTCTCCAAGTCTCCAACACTTATCCTCCCACCCATTATTTATTTATTATTCACACTATATAAAATTCTTATTTACGTATAGATGAGGGTTCCAATGCACTCAAAATTTCATACTTCCACTTGCTTCCAAACATTTATCTTCATTTTCAAAGTCCGAACAGTCAATCTGAACCGATCAACATGACTTTCATAATAAAATATGCTTGGAGACCAAATTTTATATTTTTTGGAATTTTTTTTTACTATTTTTTAAGATAGGTACAAAATCACTTTATCGGGTGGTCCAAAATCTCCTTAAAATAATGATTTTGTACTTATCTTAAAAAATAGTAAAAAAATTCCAAAAAATATAAATTTGGTCTCAAGGCATATTTTATTATGAAGATCATGTTGAACAGTTCGGATCAACTATTCGGACTTTGAAAATGAAAATAAAGAAGACAGAAAATTAGAAACAAATGAGAGCATATAAATTTTGGTGCATTGGAACCCTCCTCCTAGATATAGATGTCATGCATATTTGTATATATATTTATTTTAAAATTGGGGTCAAGAATCATCGGTTTTCTCCGTTATTTCATTGTTATATCATGGGATCCTATTTGGTGCCAATGTTTTTTTTTTTTTTTTGATAAACAATAAGAATCTAGCCCTCATTTTTCATTAACCATAATTAGTAACAATTTTTTGAGTTTCTGATTAGAAACCCGGTTTACAAAAACATAAGAAGGAAAGCAAAAAAAAAAAAAAAAAAAAAAAAAAAAGAGATTAAAAGGAAAGTACAGAAAAAAAAACAAAATCATATGTCCGGGATTCCATCCGTTTCTAATTCTCCACATTTGCTTCCTTTGTGTGGTCATATACATTAATCCTCCACTGTATAATTACCTCTTGAATTAGACCAGCTATGTTTTTGGTTGTTTCTCTAAAGATGTGATTACATCTTTCACGCCAGATTACATATTTAGTGCCAATGTAATTTATATTTTTAAAGAATGTAGCAAAATTATATGTGTTCCTATCTCAAAAGTTATTTTCATGCTAAACAGAGTCAGGTGAATACCCCTAGCATCAGTAAGCAATTTGAAATGTAAATGTTTAAGCTTTCTTAAGATAATATAAGTTCCTAAGATACATTAAAGCATAGAGAAAAGTAGTCCCAAAAGTACAATATACTATTCTACTTTTATATTAATTGTATTATTTTAGGTTTAGCACTCAATCATTGCTGCCATTTGCATTGCTGCAAATGGAGCGATTACTATTCAAACAGTTTATACTTTTTACCAATACCAAACTTCTTACTTTTATGTACTCGTAAACAGACAAAAAATAACATCTTTAGACCTCCATCCTCACCAACTCTGCTACAATTATTTACAAAAAATTATAATAAATTAAATTAATATTAAAGAACAAATAGGGAAATTATAAAACCCCTCTTATACCCCCCCTATTCCCTTCCTCTCCCTCTTGTGCACATAATTGAAGCACAACACACAATCATGCCTTCAATATTTCTTCTTCTCTTTCTCTTAACCCTAATTTCCACCCGTCTTCCTGGCATTGCATCCGATTGCGGTTTCCCATGCCAAACGCCACCGCAAACCCCGAATTACCCTTCCCTTTCATCCCCTTATAATTACCCGTCTCCTCCACCACCGGTAAACCCTTACACACCTCCCTATTGGAATTACCCTCCCTCGTCGGGCTACATTCCGAACTACCAACCCCCATCTGGTGGTTTTATCTACTCTTCGCCGCCTCCGCCAAATTCCATCGTGCCATGGTACCCCTGGTACTATCACCCACCACCATCGGGCTCTACCGGGCTGTTGCCTCCATTGCTCAAATCTGTTTTGTTGGGGTGTCTCATGATAGTGATAATTATTTAGGGAATCATTGCAACCATTTGCCTTTGCTCTTGCTAGATCTTTTTTTTTCTAATTTGTTAGGCACTTTCCTTTTTAGAAAAGTAGATATTTCATATTTGTAATGTGAACATTATCTTAAATGTCAATGTATGATGTCGTGCGATCCATGATGAGCAATGCGGCGGGAAATCTTGATCATTTTGGATTTTTGAGAGTAATTTTCGCTCTGTTTTCAAACAGATCTCTTGTGGCGCTCTTCTGTGTCAATCTTTTGTAATGAGTCAAAATCATGTGGAATCATAAATTAATTCCTGTCATATATATTTTTGTTTCTCTTTGTTAGTTGTACTATTATTTTTATGTTGTCTAGTTAGTCATTAAGTTAATTTTCTATCAACAATTAAATAAATTTTAATATGAGAGAATAAAATGTGTATAACAATTTATGATTCTTAATGCGTTAAAGAAATAAAAGATAATTTATATTATTTATAAAGTGGTGACAAGATTGATCATCTTACCCTATGATTTTATTTTACGCTCGAACTTATGTAAGTGGCGCAACATAATAAAAAAATATCAACCTTCTAGAATAAGCAAATGAGTAGGACAAACATTTATAAGAAGAAATTTTTACTTGATTGCATTGCGAAAAATGTATTTAATTTTTTTGCAAAGAAAAATGTTACAATTTTTTTGTATTGAAAAATGGTAATTTTACTAATTATATGAAGGTGCCAACGGAATGTAGTTAAACAAGATGCACATGGGTGGATACAGAATTTCTGTCAGAAAGAGGCAGAAATCTAATTCAAATAGCTTAACGGGTTCAAACCCATTAGCTAATCGGATACTAGATTTATTCTTATTTATCATTAATAAGCCTTGTTATTGTTATACTAAATGACGTGAGAAATTCACACTGAAGAAAATCAAACAAGCACAAAAAAAATTGGAAGTTACTGAAACCTCTAATCGGATGAGACCATGAGATTTGACTTGGAGAAGAGCAGAGACGAGATTCGACTTGGGGTGATTCTACTTTCTTTTTTATTTGAGGAGGGATTTCAAATTTGCGAGCCTATAGCAGCGAGAGCGAGTCAGAGAGGAGCAGCAGCTTCCACGAAATCAAACATTCTCTTTGTAAATTGATATGTTGTGTGCGGATTTATTGTTATTGTGTGCTAGAGCCTAGTGGCAAAATAACTGACAATTGGGCTTGGCCCGTGATTTCTTTAAAATGTGCTGGAGTTAAAGATACTTGGGCTTTCAGGAGAGACAAATTAATTTTCAAGGTGGACAAATATAAACCCGTGATTTTTATTAATAACCAAAAAAAAAAAATATATATATATATATATATATTATTAATAACCAGATTCTCAAAAAAAATTTACCCATGCCCAAACCGCCCCCCATTGGGCGGTTTACCCCCCCCCAACCCGCCCCCCAGGAGGCGATTTATTTATTTTTTTATATAAAATCCCCTCGGCCAACCCGTTTTCTCTCTCCTGTCTCACCATAATTCGCAAAATGCAATTTGTTTAATCCATTATTTTTTTTTAGGCGATTTTGAGATGATTTGTAGTAATTATCAGTTTTTATCTAAGGAAAATGGTTCACAACATAAGTTAATTAAATAAGTTCATAGCATAACTAAACAAATAAGTTTGAAATATAAGATAGAAATATAAATACAACATATGCTGAATTAACTCTTCCTGCGGCTGAACAGACTAAGTCTACTTGTTAGGTTTCTGGAAGTGGATGACGGCGCGACATCAGCAGTTGTAGAGCCCTGACTACTCCCTGAGTGGCTTTCCTGACTGGGTCGCCTGCTTCCAGAAGGTCCGGCATTGGTAACCACCCTAGCATTCTCTCTTTCGTTGGCTTCGTTTATTGCCTCTGCAATGCATTTCATTGAACATTCAGTATCAATATTTAAATTTAATTTCAAATCAATTTTAAGTTGTGTACGATCATCTACATACCGCCTCTCGCCCGTCGGTAGTAGAACGGTTAGCCTCATGTCCCACTTGATGACCTTGCATCCTGTCCATATGCATTGTTCGCCGGTTGTGTTTCCTCCTCCCCTTTCTGATCCATTTCTTATCAGGAACCACCATAGGCCCAAGATAGTATGGCCACCGGTACCGGGTTGGGGTAGTTGTGAAATGATGGTGTCCGGGTGTGCAAGAAGGAAATCGGTACGGTAATAGTTATCAACAAATACGTCCTCAGAAAAGTTTCGTTCTCGGCAAACCGCCATAACATGACAACACGGTATGCGAACTAACTGGGGGCCTTGGCACTCGCACGTTACTTGATTGTTCTCGCCTAAAATGACTTTGTACTTGCATGCGCGTTGATGAGTTTCTATAATGCTATTTTGGTTCATGCGCGGTGGAATAATCTCACTTTGAACCTGCACTTCATATTCCGTACCTGTGGTACCATACGGTACAACGCGCATGACAGAACCTTTTTCTCTGTGTTTTCTTAATTTCTCTTCAACTCTATCTGAGAATGTTTGGTCCCTACTCGCTAAGGCAGTGGCTTTAGCATGCCTCTCAACAAATCAAGCATTTAACTTGTAGAATGTGTCATCCACCAGTGAAACCACGGGTAACATACGGCTCTGTTTGAAGACATTGTTTAATGACTCTGACCCATTAGTGGTCATAATTCTCCATCTCCAACCTCCATCACATGCTTGAAATATCTTCTCATATGTTGACAGCTCGAACGGATCACTCGGACGTCTCTTGCCTGCCCTCGCTAAATAGGCATTTACCTCCGGAAATGTCTACAAAAAATAGATAAATAAAAGTCAGTTATACAAGTCGTACAAGCCACTTACCCTCGCCGGTATTCTTGCACAGGTTCTCTGAAATGTGTTGCATGCAGTACCTGTGCACAGCTGCTCCGGTATTCGTGTTCCAACCATAGTTGGAGCTATTAAGTACATGTTTAATGCCCAAGTGCTGGTCTGATATCACGCAGACGAACCTATTTCCTACCACCTCTCTTCTCACAAAGGACATGAAAAAACCCCAATTTGGACCATCCTCCTGTTGAACAATGGCAAAGGCTATAGGCAACAACTGGTTTCAGCATCATATGCACATACTATAAGCAGAGCCCCACCATACCGGCCGGACATGAAGCATGCATCGATGCTGATCACAGGTCTAAGATAGCGAAAGGCTTCAATACATGGACCGAAAACCCATGCTATGCCCTTGAATTGTACCTCACCGGGTGTATCGGTTGGTACATGCCCTTCTTGGAATCGGTTCCTGATTTGTACCTGTTATGGTAATAAGTAATGGTGCGAGAAGATTGTATGACCCCTTCCAGGTTCCGAAGCATCTACAGACTGCAAGTTTCCGACCCCTCCACAACCTATTGTAATGTGGGGTTATATATGGGTAGATCCGTCTCACCGCACGAGCAACCTCCTTAATGCTCATCGCAGGCTCTTCCTTAATGTCTTCCATAATTACATCGGCAATAACTGATGCCGTCAGCGCAGTATGGTCTTTCCTTTTTGACGCAGACTTACAAGTGTGTGGTCCCTTGACATCCTTAATTATCTATGCCTCCCCCTTGCCTTTAGGCGCGGCAGACAACTTCCATTTGCACTTTGTATCCTTGCAAATTACAACATACCGGGTCCTCTCTCGCTTGGCTACTTGTAAACTCCCAGTTACCATTTAAATGGAACTGCTTAACTTTCCTCGCCAGTTCTTCTATGTTGGTGTAAAGGCGCCCGGGCTAATCTCTTCGTTATATACGGCCCCGGGCCCCAAAAAAAGGAATGTCTGCTTCTTCAAACAAAGTAGTGTCATTGAATGTCCTTACCGGGTGCTTGTCTCCTCGTCCACTGATCGAAAATCTGTCTTCAATTGGAGGAGGCATAATATTCTCATCATCGCCCTCTAATAATCTGTCTGAATCCCAATCCCCGTCCCAATCATCACCAGTTTCTATTTCCTTTGTCGGTATCTCATCTATACCGTCAATATTAATGTCTACATCATTTCGATCGACTGTGGACTGTCTTCTAGGTTCAGGGGGGTTGTAGCTAGGTAATGGATCAGGTACTGATTGATATCCAACCTGACCAACACATGACCGTCTTCTAGTTTCATCCCGGGGTGCAGCACGGCGCTCAGGTACATGCAAATACCTATCTCGTCTCACAGGTTTCACGAGGGGGTGAGGTCACATCCTGGTTGTGATCATACCCATAATCAGTGGTATAATTGTCATATCCTGGGTTTTCATTCTCGACATAAGGTCCAGCCCTAGTGTCCAAGTTCTGCTCTGCATAAGGTCCAGCCCCGGTGTCCAAGTTGTTCTTGGTAGAAGGTCCAGCCCTAGTGTCCAAGTTGTTCTGGGTAGAAGGTCCAGCCCCGCCACCAACTGGGTCAATCGAAACTTTTTTGCAAAATATGTCCATTATCGGGATTGAAGTGGACTCAAAAAAACCATACACAGCTGTCTATATATCCTGGTCTGCTATAAGATATTTTACATAATAAGGTTTGCCACCTGTCGGATGGTTGTTAATTCGAGTACTGATTTCTACAGTAAATCGGGCACGGTCCCAACAGGTTTTTTTGCAAGATTACTTCTTTTATTTCATAAATTGAAGTATTGGCATTCAGTTGGAAGCCGTAACTCGCATCTTTCGAGTATTGGCATCCGAACTCCCCTTACATGATTTTTCCACCTCAGTACAGTGCAATTAACATTTTTTGGTTTATTTCTGAAACAACATATAAAATCCGTCGTTCAATATAAGTTTTTTTTTTATTTCTGAAATTTATAAAATTTAAAAAAAAAAAAAATTTAAAAATATACCTCGGTCACTGTTGATCAAAATCGCCTCAAAATCACCTCAAAATCTCCTCGGAGCACTGTTTGAGAGCAGAATGGATTAAACAAATTGTATTGGGCGAATTATGGTCAGACATGAGAGAGAAAAAGGTTTAAAATACGAAAATTAGGTAAACCGTCTCTTGGAGGGGCGGGTTGGGTGGGGGGTAAACCGCCCCATGGGGGGGGGAGTAAACCGCCTAATTGGGGGGCGGTTTGGGCATGGGTAAAAAATTTTTGGTGATCTGGTTATTAATAATATATATATATATATATATATATATATATTTTGGTTATTAATAAAAATCACGGAATATAAACTGGGCCTATTTTTTATGTTGAATTTCAAAATTCAGAGAGGCAGTGTCTCTGAAAATGCACATTTGTTTTTATTTTCCGTATAGAATATAGACGGATTTAAAGTTACACATGTGGACTAAATATGAGACGACTATAAATATAAATCATATTTAACAAATACCAATATAATTCGAATTTATTTTAATAAATGTACCATCTATTTATAAAAAATATGGTTCATAAAATATTTTTGTTGTTGTGATAAATCATAGAATTGATAACCCTTTGCCGAAGGGTCCACACGCAAATCCAATAATGTCAAGTTTGCCCAACAAAGAGGTGGAGATAATAAAATAATAAATATAAGCTCTTAACTTTACTAAACTATTCACAATAAGGAAAGCTCAGGTGTCTAACTCGTAATGGGTCAATATTTTATTTATTAAAGTGCTAATTAAGTTTGTATAAAGTATTAATTTTATACTATATCTAGGCTGAAAAAAGTGTGTAAAATTCTTGGCTTGTCCTGCTTTTGAAAACAAGAACAAAAAGATCATCAAATAATAATGATTGCGATGCTTAATTTTTTTTGTAACAACGATTGTAAAATAGTGAAGGTCAAAGGACAATTAATTCATACATAAAGTTAAAACTATTTTTTTGCACGACACATGATATGTTTCCCAAAATAATATTTAAATTTGACACTATGATTGGAATGTCTTCACGTGTGAAGAAATCAGAAATGAAAATGGATTTGACGACGAAATCGTGATCTGAAAAGAAGAAGAGACGAGAGTTGAATTTAATCGACGCGATTTGAAGGGCACGAAATCGCACTGCAAAATCATCTCAAAATCGATGGTATTTGGCGCGATTTGTACGGACTACTATGAAGAGATGCTCCTGACCTCCTTTTTTCGCGTTTGCCTTCCGCCCTTCCGTCGGTAGTTCAGCGTAGTCTGTTGGTAGTTCCGCCTCTTCTTTTGTTTGCCTTCTGCTGGTAGTCCAGAGGGAGAGAGGGACACTCTTTTTTTCTTCTTCTTCTTTTTTCTTTTGTCTTTTACTTTTTATGTTGTGAGCGGTGACTCTAAATGGGTGGCATAAGGAGTAAATAGAGAGAAAAGTTAGAATTTTTTCAAAGCATGTTATACTGAATTCTCTTCGATCCTTCTTTTATTTTGATCGGAAAAATTCAATTCTAAATCTATTATATTGAACTCCTGTAAAGATTGTTTCCGATCATAGTATCAGTGTGGATATGATACTATGCATATCGGAATTAGTTTGTATTATGAATTAATATTTTTTGTTTTTCTAATGTTCAATAGTCAATATAAATCATTCAACATGATCTTCACATTAAAATGTACATGCATATCAAATTCTACATTTTTCAAAAATATTTAATTATTTTTTTAGATAGATAGAAAATTACTTGATCCAACAATTCTAGACAATTCAAAAATAGTAATATTTTATCTATTTAAAAAACAGTAATTTTTTAATAATATAAAATTTGATTGACAGGTATATTTTGATATAGAGATTATGTTGAACGGTTCAGATTAATTATTTAGACATTAAAGACGAAATATCGGTCCATAATACATAATACAGATCAATGTGATATCCGTAATACATAGCCTCACACTTTAAGTTTATATTTATATTTGTATTCATCTATATTCAAATTTAAATATTCGTATTATTCGAATCCAAACATGGTCAAATAAAATCTGATCTGTTTGTATCGCCATCAATCAACGATATAGTTCAAAACAAAATTTTAGTATCGCAATCAACTTTTTAGTTATATGAAACAGTTGAGTAAACCATGGAGATTAGGCCCAAGAATAAATCTAACATTTTGATATGACCTAACGGTAACAATCAGTTAAATAAGCTTTTCCATGTCCCACATTTGAATAAATCAAACTAGCCCTTACAGATTCTTGAGGCAATTAAGGAAATAAATAAAGCATGCTATTGGAGCACTTAATTTGAAAATATGAAAAAGATATACTTCCAAAATTTTAAGATGCTAACCAAAACCTATACATTGCAATGCATTATTTAAGTTCATTTAAAGAGATGTTTATCTTTTGTGTCGTTTGTATGAGAAAAAATACAAAACTTTCCGGTGTGCACTCATTATTGCCTGGGGCACCTTCCCCACAACTCCACCTCTCTTTCTCTCTCTATAATTTTTTTTTTCTGAAATAGTAGTACCTCTCTCTCTCTCTCTCTTCACCTTGCTCTTAATTTTCACCTCTCAGGTGCCTACTATAACACCATACTCAAAATTTTCTTAATTAAGCAACCATGATCTCAATTTCCATCCTTCTCCTCTTTCTCTTGACTCTCATTTCTCTACCTTCCCTATCCTTCTCTGATGATTGCCCATTCCCATGTCTCCCGCCACCTCCGCCTCCCTTGACCAACTCTCCACCGCCGCCATCTCCTGTATTCGACTCGCCGCCCCCGCCATACACACCGACTTATTGGAATTATCCTCCACCGCCATACATGCCGGGTGTTGTCCCGTTCAACCAACCACCACCTGGTGGTAACATCTATCGCACGCCGCCACCGCCTGATCCGATCATGCCGTACTTCCCGTGGTATTATCATGGCCCAACTTCTAGTGCTTCTAGCTTAATTTCAATTTCACTGGTAATTAGTTTAGCTTTATTTGGACTATTAGGTGAATTGGTCTTGTTTTAGGATTCTTAGTTTTGCTAAAGCCAAATAAAAGAAACACCAAAACAAGGAGAAAGAATAATTAGCCTCTATTTTTGTCAATTACAGAAATGTTGTTTGTAAGTTTGATTTCATATCAATTGAAAGATGCATGTATATCTCTTTTCTTTTCTTTTTTTCATAAAAATGCTCCGATGCATATATAGATACATATAAAAGTGGGTAAAGCTGGAACACACCTGGCATTTTGATGACAAAATTACATTAATTAATTACAATTTGTTGTCCAGCGTTGCATGCGTAAATCGTAATGCGTTGTTCATTTGTAATTAAGAGGTGAGCGTTGCTAATTAGCTTACTTTATTTCCTTTTTCTTTTTTTATCTTTCGTAATCAATGCAAGTCACATTCTAAATTCTAATAACCTTCCATGCATAATTAATTATTCTTACCATTTATTGGGTTATGCAATAAATTAATTAAAACTAAAACTATCACCTCCAAAGCAAATTTATTTTAGGGAAGAATTTGTTCTTGATCCTTTGGGACTACAAATATAAAAAAAAAAAATTAAGGCTAGATATGTAGAAAATTATTTGGAATTCTACCATTATTGGGGATTAGCCAAAGTTTTGAATATTTTAATTAATGTGCATTGGATCTCTCCCCCATGAAGAGATTGGAAGCAAACATGGATGCATGATTAATGTGCCTTTAGATAGAAGCAAAATTAGATCTCAACGGTTTGACTTTACATTCCTCATATACTGTGGGCCTGTGGCACATTACATGGGACATGTGGTTTTAGTTCTCTCTACTCCCAGTTATAAACGCAACGCAATTTCTTATTCCCACTAAACCACGCCATCCCAAATTTTAAATTAGAAGACAATTTTGCCACTCAGTTTATTTTTTCCAACAACAGTTTCTTGATCATATTTTTTAAGAATAAGGAATTAGTCCCCAAATAACAGTTAATTTTTCAATTTACGACCAAGTACTGTTCAACAAAGTTAAGTCAGAATTCTTTGATTTTGATTTTAATTTTGTATTTTTTTTTATGATAAGGTGACAAGTTGCCATCTTACGATTTTGTATTGATAAAAAAGTTATTTACACAAGTGTCTTTAAAATCTACTTATACACAAATTAAAATATTCTCAAGTAAGCAAACTAAGTATACTCAGCAATGGTTAATCCACTGTCTCACTTCACGCTCTGTTTCCTGTACCAATATCGCAATTCTCTTAAATTTCTGATTGAAGATTCTCTTGTTTCTCTCCCGCCACAACGCCCAGCCTGATGACCATGTTGTCTTCCAAATTCTTGTCTGTTCAGATTTTAATTTTGTATTATTATAGAATGGATTGTTAGTTTTATTTTATTATGTGGCCTATGTTATTACTGTGCACCAATTTCATTTAAAGAAATTAACAAAAAGACATCATAATTTTTGATGGAAAAATTCAGATTGCTATTAATAATTATACTGGTCCCAAAAGTTGCCTCAGAATATTAAAATACCTCTTCTATATTTGGATGGATGTCATTCCATAAATATTTTTTCTACCCATTTATTTTCTGAAAAACGTCTCTCTCTCTACTAATTTGAGGAAATATTATTCTAAAAGGATTTTTCATTCATTTTTGAAAGAGAGAAGTAAAGAAAACGCTGAAGGTCTCCATTATCAGATCTGAGAAACCCCATTGAAGATCAGTATTAAAGCTTCTTCTTCAAGATGTCTTAAATTCAGAACTAGAGAAGTAAAGAAAATACTAAAGGTCTCCATCATCTGATCTGAGAAAAACCATTAAAGATTAATATTAACACTTCCGCTTGTTCTTGTGCTTATGAACCTCATTTTCATTTGTTCTTGTGCTTAGGAACCTCATTTGCCCTTGTTTATGTGCTTAACAACCTCAATTGGCGTTTTTCGTGTGCTTAACAACCTCTGTTGTCATTGATATTATACTTATGAACCTCATTTGTATTTGTTCTTGTGCTTAGGAATCTCATTTGTCCTTGTTCGTGTTCTTAAAAACATCAATTGTCGTTGTTCATATGTTTCTTAACCTCTTTTGCCCTTGTTCTTGTGCTTATCAACATCATTTACAATTGTTCTTGTGCTTAACAACTTCATTTGTCATTGTTCTTGCGCTTTGCAACATAATTTGCTCTTGATCTTGTACTTATGAACCTCATTTGCATTTCTTATTGTGCTTAGAAACCTCACTTTTCCTTGTTTTTGTGCTTAACAACCTCAATTGGCGTTGTTCGTGTGCTTAACAACTTCTTTTGCTCTTGATCTTGTGCTTATGAACCTCATTTGCATTTGTTCTTGCGCTTAGGCCATTTGTCCTTGTTCGTGTGCATAACAACCTCAATTGTTGTTGTTCATATGCTTCGTAACCTCTTTTGCCCTTGTTCGTGTGCATAACAACCTCAATTGTTGTTGTTCATATGCTTCGTAACCTCTTCTGCCCTTGTTCGTGTGCTTAACAACCTCAATTGTCGTTGTTTTAACCGCTTTTGCCGTTTTTCGTGTGCTTAGCAACATCATTTACACTTGTTCTTGGGCTTAACAATCTCATTTTTTGTTGTTCTTGCACTTTGCAACATAATTTGCCCTTGATCTTATGCATATGAACCTCATTTTCCCTTTTTTGTGTGCTTAACAACCACAATTGGCATTGTTCGTGTGCTTAACAACCTCTTTTGCCCTTGATCTTGTGCTTATGGACCTCATTTGCACTTGTTCTTGTGCTTAGGAACCTCATTTGCCCTTGTTCGTGTGCTTAACAACCTTAATTGTCGTTGTTCATATGCTTCTTAACCTCTTTTGTCCATATTCTTGTGCTGAGCAACATCATTTACACATGTTCTTGTGCTTAACGACCTCATTTGTCGTTGTTCTTGCGCTTTGCAACATCATTTGCATTTGTCCTTGTGCTTAGAAACCTCATTTGCCCTTGTTTGTGTGCTTAACAACCTCAATTGGTATTGTTTGTGTGCTTAACAACATATTTTGCCCTTAGTCTTATGGTTATGAACCTAATTTGTATTTGTTCTTGTGCTTAGGAACCTCATTTTCTCTTGTTTGTGTGCTTAACAACCTTAATTGTCGTTGTTCTAATGCTTCTATACTTGTTTTTCCCTTGTTCTTGTACTTCGCAACATCATTTACACTGTTCTTGAACTTAACAACCTCTTTTGTCGTTGTTCTTGCACTTTGCAACATAATTTGCCCTTGATCTTGTGCTTATGAAGGTCATTTGCATTTGTTCTTGTACTTAGGAACCTCATTTGCCCTTGTTTGTGTGCTTAACTACCTCAATTGGCGTTGTTTCTGTGCTTAACAACCCCTTTAGCCCTTGAACTTGTGCTTATGAACCTCATTTGCCCTTGTTCGTGTGCTTAACAACCTCAATTGTCGTTGTTCATATGCTTCTTAACCTCTTTTGCCCTTGTTCTTGTGCTTATGAATATCATTTACACTTGTTCTTGTGCTTAACAACTTCATTTGTCATTGTTCTTTCACTTTGCAACATAATTTGCCCTTGAACTTGTGCTTATGAACCTCATTTGCATTTGTTCTTGTGCTTAGGAACCTCATTTGCCATTGTTTTTGTGCTTAACAATCTCAATTGGCGTTGTTCGTGTGCTTAACAACCTCTATTGCCCTGGATCTTTTGCTTATGAGCTTCATTTGTATTTGTTCTTTTACTTAGGAATCTCATTTGCCCTTGTTGGTGTGCTTAACAACCTCTTTTGCCCATGATTTTGTTCTTATGAACCTCATTTGCATTTGTTATTATGCTTAGGAACCTCATTTGTCCCTGTTCGTGTGCTTCTTAACCTGTTTTAACATTGTTCTTGTGCTTAGCCACATCATTTCCACTTCTTCTTGTTCTGAACAACCTCATTTGTCATTTTTCTTGCGCTTTGCCACATAATATGCCATTGATCTTGTGCTTATGAACCTCATTTACATTTGTTCTTATGCTGACGAACCTCATTTGCCTTTGTTTGTGTGCATAACATTCTCAATTGGCGTTGTTCGTGTGCTTAACAACATCTTTTGCCCTTGGTCTTATGCTTATGAACCTCATTTGCATTTGGTCTTGTGCTTAGGAACCTTATTTGCCCTTGTTAGTGTGCTTAACAACCTCAATTGGCGTTGTTCATATATTTCTCCTCTTTTGCCCTTGCTCTTGTGCTTAGCAACATCATTTACACTTGTTTTTGTGCTTAGGAACCTCATTTGCCCTTGTTCTGGTGCATAACAACCTCGATTGTCGTTGTTCATATGCTTCTTAACCTCTTTTGCCCCTGTTCTTGTGCCTAGCAACATCATTTACACTTGTTCTTGGGCTTAACAACCTCATTTGTCGTTGTTTCTTGCGCTTTGCAACATAATTTGCCCTTAATCTTGTGCTTATGAACATCATTTGCATTTGTCCTTGTGCTTAGGAACCTCATTTGCCTTTGTTTGTGTGCTTAACAACCGTAATTGGCGTTATTCGTGTGCTTAACAACCTCTTTTTCCCTTGATCTTGTGCTTAGCAACATCATTTGCACTTGTTCTTGTGCTGAACAACCTTATTTGTCCTTGTTCTTGCACTTTGCGACATAATTTACCCATGATCTTGTGCTTATGAACCACAATTGGCGTTGTTCATGTGCTTAACAACCTCTTTTGCCCTTGATCTTTTGCTTATGAGCCTCATTTGCATATGTTTTTGTGCATAGGAACGTCATTTGTCCTTGTTGGTGTGCTTAACAACCTCAATTGGCTTTGTTCGTGTCCTTAACAACCTCTTTTGCTCATGATCTTGTGCTTATGAAGCTCATTTGCATTTGTTCTTGTGCTCCCTGTCACTTCTTCACTGATATCAATTTAAAAAATTTAAGGTTTCAAATTCCCAAAAAAGTAAGTCAAAACATAAATCTACACATTAAAGCGATAAAGCTTCTAGTTTATTTGAATTTGCTCAGTTACAAATAAAGTGATATTTGACAAAGTTTGATATTAAAGTAATGAAAATGATTAATTTAAGAGTAGAAGAAAAAGAACACTGACAAAAATAAACTTTAAAGTTTAATCATTAATATATATTCCTAATATATTTTAATTATTATATTTCAGACTATAATTAGATTATTAAATCATTCAGTGAGATCCAACTTATAGAAAGTACAATTTAAGTATCTAATTTACAATTTAAAAAAAGAGAAAATTCCCGGTGTACCCATGTAAAGTTTCAAAATAGCCAATATCCCCATGAATACACCAAAATAGCCAATATTCCCATTAGAACTTCATTTTCTTCTTTCTTTCCCCTTCAATTTATTTTACCTTACATTTAACTATTATAAAAAATAAATTGACCAAAATACCCTTAATTTAAAATGGAGGTATCCATTAAATTTACAAAGGGAGGTATCCTAATAAAGCAAAAGTAAACAGGAACAAAATAAAGAAAGGTAAGACAAGGAAAAAAAAGACTTCTTGAGTGTGCATCAGAGCCAGTACTCGTACTAGCAGCCTGTACCTGTACTAGTAACCCGGTATTTGCTGTTAGAGTCGGTACACATACCAGTATTTGATGTTCATTTTTTTTTTAATCTCACATCATGCTTAGACTGCACTGTTCTTGGGTTTATAGTTGTGAATTTGTGTACTAGCTATCAATAATACAAAGGATAAATTTGTGAATTTTACAATTCTTACTCATAATCTGCTTATCTAAAAATTGTGTAAATTTAAGAATATGTACATTTGAACATCCTTTTACGAGCTGTAGAAGTGTCAAAAGGAGACTCAAAACTATTTGTGATTTATGATTTTTTTTTTGTGTTTTTTTTCCATTTTTACCCTTGGTAGAGGTGCCTAACCTTTTTATTTGATTTTTTCAGCTAAAATGTTGTCTCTATTATATAGTAATCATTCTAAGAACTCAAATTAATTAAGAAACAAAGAAGTCACAAAGTACATGAAAATTAATCAAGAAATTCACTAAAATGCATCATATCACATCACATCACATCACACCAACATTTCTCATGAATCTATCTTAATCTAAACTTTAAGAGTTCAAGGTACAAACACTAATATTGGTACCAGCATTCAAAAGAGATACTGAGATGTAGTTAAGAGTTGCAGTTGCTTTGCATCACAAAAAATATTGATACTTTTCAACATGTCATAGAACTTCTAAAAGCATACACAAAAGAGATTTGGATTAATTAGAACGCTAAATATTTTCTTCTTGAAGTAGCTTGAAGATGCTAGGCGGACACGCTCTTTTCTTTGATCGTGTTTTACCTTTGTTTATAACTCTACAAAAGAGCACAAATTAGAAAAATTATATAATATAAAAAATAGCATAGATTAGAACAATTCTAGAATATCAATTGAAACAAACTGAAATATAAGCAAGTTATTGATTGAAGAACCTTTTGGCTTTCAATTTCTGCTTGATCCCACCATGAGGAGTGCCTTCACCATCTTGTGGCACTGTATTTTTGCATGTTTTCCTATGATGACAAAATTGGCCACAACGTGTACATTTATGGGATCTCCTCTTTGGTTCATCACATGATTTTATACGATTTTTTCGAGGCCTCCCAGCAAGTCGTTTTAGTATTGGTGGTAACATTTTATAACCCAAATCCAAAGTCAACCATTCATCCTTACTCGGCATGGTAGCAATTCCATTAGCATAAGCCGTCCTCAACCGAGCAACCGTGAAGTACGAATTGACATAGTTTTCCCAACTTGCATTTCTAAATGAAGAAATAAATACTGCCGCATGGACACAAGGCATACCTTTCACTTGCCATGCCCTACAACTACATTCATGCTCTTGTAAATTCACCTCCCATCTTATTCCACTCTTCTGTACTTCAGCACAAAAGTCTGTACTTCTTTGCAGATCATAACCACCTAAATTCTAAAAAATAAAAATAATATATTTATGCTTTAGAATATAAATTGAAAAAAAAACAAATTTAACAACAGGTATAATGGCTGTTATTTGTATGTCAAAAGTTGAGTAAATAGAAATAACCATACCCGAGAAATTAGTTTTATGTAATCAGCCACCTTAGGAACCAACGAGCCTTTCAAGGATCTTGCAATTCTTCTTCTTTGTTCAAACTTCACAATTATCTTTTGCCTTATAGAATCAATCAAATCCACAACCGTTTTGTTCCTCTCTTCAGTTATCCAATTATTAAAAGTTTCGGCAATGTTGTTGGTAAGATTATCACATTTTGCTATTGTCCCAAATTTACTTCTACTCCACAATTTGTTATGCTCCTTCCTAAGATACTGAATAGCAGCAGGACGTTCTGTCTCGATCTCATTAATGAAAGCACTAAAACGGGTAGGAGAGTATGTCCGTGCAGCTCTCCATAGACCAAACTTGAAAATATCTCCATGATATTGCTTCTTAAAATTACTAAAGAGGTGTCTCATGCATTCTCTATGCTCAGCTAGAGGGTATACCTTCTCAATAGCATTTTGCAACCCTTTTTGCATATCAGATGATATTACAAGACCATTAGGCATCCCAATTGCTTTATACAAAGCGGTTAGAAACCATTCCCATGAATCTTCACTCTCAACTTCCATGACAGCATATGCAACTGGATACATCCAATTGTTTCCATCAATTGCTGTTGCTGAAGCAAGCACTCCTTGCCACTTGCTTTTCAAATGACACGCATCAATGCCTATGTATGGTCTACAACCCGTAAGAAAATCAGATGTGCAAGCTCCAAGTGCAACAAAAAACCGTTGGAAATGTCGTTCGTTCCCATTTTCAGGTTGTGTTTTAAATTCCACCACACTTCCGGGATTTCTCCTCAGTATCTCCTCTCTCAATGCACCTACTTGAACTAAGGAATCCTTCCATTTACCGTATATCTCCTCTATTGCTAGTTCTTTTGCTTTCCAAATTCTACTGTATGGTAATGACATGCCAAACTTAATTTCAACCATTTTCTTCAATTCCTTTGCAGAGATATCCCCCTCCATTCTTAAATCATCGACAATTCTATCAGCTATCCATGCTTTATTTGCATGTTTGTTACTGCTCCTATTAATTCCGCAACATGAATGTTTCTCTTGTAAGGTTCTCACAACAAACGTTACCCCATCTTCAGCCACTGCTGCATGAATCCTCCAGTTACACTCCCAGTTTGCACACGTTGCTGTAACTCGTGTTGGCTCACTCTTACCCAAGTCAAACTCGAAATCATGAGTAATGGCATAGTGACTCAAAGCTCTTCTAAATGCTATGACATGAGGATATTGTGCTCCTACATCCATCTTAGGATCATCCTTGTCATATGAATAGAATTCTCCCTCATATTCGATATCAATTTCATCCTCAACCTCGCTATCTAGACTACGATAACTATCCTCACTATGGCAGTAGTCAGACCCATCTTCCATATCTTCCAACTGGTATTCATTTTCCCATTTATTTATATCAATCCCAACACTTTCATCCATCCTTACTCTATCTTCTAAGGCTGTAATCTTTTCTGCAACCACATATATTATCACTTTTTTCTCCTCTTTATACATTGAAAGCATCAATCTGTAACTACTATCATCCTCAATTTGAATAAAGGACTGAGAGCTAACACGCTTGTCTACAAAAAGCAACGAGAGCTTCCAATGTCATCCTCTAGATAGAACTTACTTACTTCTTCTAACAATTCTTCTACATTGTAGCAAGTCTCGTCTAAATAAATAGTCCTCTGCTTAGCTGAATAATATTTCTCTTTTGTTCCATTGTTAATATGTTTAAAATATCCTCCATATTTCACTATTATCTTATAACGAGATGCATTTATGCTGCAAAAAATAATATAAAGTCAGGTATAGAAAACTGATATTAACATTTACAATATGTTTCAATTACTGGAAGTGTGTTCTAGTTAACAAATTGATTACTTTGAACTTCCGTCAACATGTTTCTTCTCTTTTCTTCTTGTTTGCAACTTCTCATGAGTCGATCTATTGTTGATCATAGGTAGATTCTCGATTTGATCTTCTTGGTTGAGGCTAGAGTTTGTAGCTTCAATCCGAGGCATAGGGTCGGGATGGATTATCAAGTCAGAGAAGGGATTGTCAGATTCCATAATAAATGCTGCATAGTTGACCAAACTCAAAAGTTTAGTATAAACCAATTTGAACAAAATAAGAAAGCTTACGAGTAAAGATTTACAATTGGTTCGTTGGTCACACAACTTGGCTAGTTGGAAAACTTACAGTACTTGTGAGTTGAATTTGAAGCTCAACTCACTTTTTCCTCTAGTTTCAAATAGAATTAATGAAACTGTGATTTTAATTTGAGCAATCAGGCTTCAAAGTGCAATTAAAAATACACATAGACCTGTACCAAAGCAAATACATTTCTCAAAATGCATAGTTGGTCTTCGGTATTTGCTAATTAACAAGAATCAAACTTATTTACTTTAAATTTTTATGCTTTTGTTTACTTTCTGTCAAGAAATTCCCAAAAAATAATTTGTACCAAAGCAACTACCAATACAAATATTGGCCAAATATCACTAAAAGTTATTCATTAAGACAAAATTAAAAGCATTTTTCCACAAAATTGTACCAAAGCAATTATAGTTGTATTTACCTTAGAATACGAAATTTGTTTATCTAGCACTTGTTGTCACCGTCAATAGGAGAGATCACCCCCATCACAAGTACTGTTTTATTTAGCACCGTTGAAAATTGCAACAGAAGAGGACGGAAGAGAGAGGATGAGAGAATAATTGGAAGTCTGGAACGAAGAAGGCAACGAAATATTTTTGGTGCGAATTGGAAGGAAAGATGAAGTGTCTCCTCTCTTGCCTTCTTAGTTCTTATTGAATATTTTTTATAAATTTAATAGATACCTCCATTTTAAATTAAGGGTATTTTGGTCAATTTATTTTTTATAATAGTTAAATGTAAGGTAAAATAAATTGAAGGGGAAAGAAAAAAGAAAATGAAGTTATGATGGGGATATTGACTATTTTGGTGTATTCATGGGGATATTGGCTATTTTGAAACTTAACATGGGTACACCGGGAATTTTCCCTTAAAAAAAATCAAATCTCTGCCAAGAGATCTTTCTCATTTTAACTTGATATAATATTGAAGGAACAAAATCTACACATTACTGAAGCGAGAGGTGTTATTTAAGAAACAACTATATAAGCAGGGGTATATCGTCCATCAACGATTTTTTTTTATTAGTGCTGTGTTAATAATGCAAAATGTTGTGTGAATATTATAGCTCCCTGAAGAAGAGGTACAAACCTTTCACTACTTTATAAATGTCGTAATCACTACTGAAGTAGGAGAAAGGTTTGACTTTAAGGTCAACCTTTTTCTAATTTCTTTTTCGCTATCAAGGCCCACTGCATAATAAAAGGGGTTAAAATCCTTTTAAGGAGCATTAGAAATATTTTTTTATTATTAAAAATGCTAGCTCCTACCGTGACATAATTAGGAATATTTTCATAAAGACGTTTCACTGCTTCGTATGACTCATGCCCATTAAAGGCATCTCTCTAAATGTATTTGATCCTGCATACAAATCAAACAACAGCTAATTAATTATAGAGAGGAATGGAGGTGTGGGGGTGGAAGAGAGAGACCATTATATATGAGCATAGCCATAGGGTTCAGGAGGAGCCCTTGTTCGTGTGCTTAACAATCTCAATTGTCGTTGTTCATATGCTTCTTAACCTCTTTTGCCCTTGTTCTTGTGCTTAACAAACTCATTTGTCATTGTTCTTGTACTTTGCAACATAATTTGCCCTCCATCTTGTGCTTACAAACATCATTTGCATTTGCCAAATACGAACCTCATTTGCATTTGTTTGTGTGCTTAACTACCTCAATTGGCGTTGTTCGTGTGCTTAATATCCTATTTTGCCCTTGATCTTGTTCTTATAAACCTCATTTGCATTTGTTCATGTGCTTAGAAACCTCATTTGCCCTTGTTCGTGGGCTTAACAACATCAATTGGCGTTGTTCATATGTTTCTTAATCTCTTTTGCCCTTGTTCTTGTGCTTAGCATCATCATTTGCACTTGTTCTTGTGCTTAACAACCTCATTTGTCGTTGTTCTTGCGCTTTGCAATATAATTTGCCCTTGATCTTGTGCTTATGAACATCATTTTCATTTGTTCTTGTGCTTAGAAACCCCATTTGTCTTTGTTTTTGTTCTGAACAACTTCAATTGACGTTGTTCGTGTGCTTAACAACCTCTTTTGTCCTTGATATTTTGCTTATGAGCCTTATTTGCATTTGTTCTTGTGCTTGGGAACCTCATTTGCCCTTGTTGGTCTGCTTAACAATCTCAATTGGCTTTGTTCGTGTGCTTAAAAACCTCTTTTGCCCATGATCTTGTACTTATGAACCTCATTTGCATTTGTTATTGTGCTTAGGAACCTCATTTGTCCTTGTTCGTGTACTGAACAATCTCAATTGTCGTTGTTTGTGTGCTGAACAATCTCAATTGGCATTGTTCATATACTTCTATACCTTTTTTGCCCTTGCTTTTGTGCTTAGAAACATCATTTACACTTATTCTTGTGCTTAACAACCTCATTTGTCGTTGTTCTTGCAACATAATTTGCCCTTGATCTTGTGCTTATAAACATCATTTGCATTTGTCCTTGTGCTTAGGAACCTCATTTGCCCTTGATCTTTGTTTGTGTGCTTAACTACATTAATTGGCATTGTTCGTGTGCTTAACATCCTCTTTTGCCCATCATCTTGTGCTTATGAATCTCATTTGCATTTGTTCTTGGGCTTAGGAACCTCATTTGCCCTTGTTCGTGTGCTTAACAACATCAATTGTCATTGTTCATATGCTTCTTAACCTCTTTTGCCCTTGTTCTTGTGCTTAGCAACATCATTTACACTTGTTCTTGTGCTTAACAACCTCATTTGTCATTGTTCTTGCGCTTTGCAAGATAATTGCCCTTGATCTTGTGCTTATGAACCTCATTTTCATTTGTTTTTGTACTTAGGAACCTCATTTTTCCTTGTTTGTGTGCTTAACAACCACAATTGGCGTTGTTCGTGTGCTTATGAACCTTATTTGCATTTATTCTTGCGCTTAAGAACCTCATTAGCCCTTGTTCGTTTGCTTAACAACCACAATTGTTATTGTTCATGTGCTTATTAGCCTCTTTTGCCCTTGTTCTTGTGCTTAGCAACATCATTTACACTTGTTCTTGTGCTTAACAACCTCGTTTGTCGTTATTCTTGCGCTTTGCAACATAATTTTCCCTTGATCTTGTGGTTATTAACCTCATTTGCATTTGTTCTTGCGCTTAGGAACCTAATTTTTCATTGTTTGTGTGCTTAACAACCTCAATTGGCATTGTTCGTGTGCTTAAGAACTTCTTTTACCCTTGATATTCTGCTTATAAAACTCATTTGCATTTGTTATTGTGCTTATGAACCTCATTTGTCCTTGTTTGTGTGCTTAACAACCTCAATTGTCGTTGTTCATATGTTTCTAAACCTATTTTGCCATTGTTCTTGTGCTTAACAACCTCATTTGCCGTTGTTCATATACTTCTTAACCTCTTTTGTCTTTGTTCTTGTGCTTAGCAACATCATTTGGTCTAGTTCTTGTGACTCGCGTGACTACGTGCCGTGCCGTGGCCAGATCTTTCGCATGACGTGCTGTGATCAGAAAAGAAACAGACAAGATGAAATAAAAAACCATACAAAAATCTGAAAATTAAAACATGAAGCTCCTTATGCATCACACACCTGTACCAGTATACTGCGCCATCCAGTATGTTGCGTCTCCCTTCTTCTACCACTCTCCCCAACGAAACATGAAGCTCTTTATCCTGATCTCTGAAGTTCTTAATTTCTTATCTTAACAGGAGTTCATTTGTGAATTATCTAATTAATAGAGTATATGAGAGATAGTGTTACGGTGCGATAAAATCTGAAAAGTAGTGACGACAGAACAGCTCGTATGTACTTAGTTTAGTATGATCTGAAAAAATAGCGACAGTGAAATAATGAAATCAGTGTGAAAAGCTTGAGTGAGAAGGGTAATTAATGGCACGTGAAAGAAAGTAGTGCACGTGAGTTTCTTGTAAGCAGGAACTAAAGTGGAAAAAATGGCACGGCAGAGCCAATTCCGTCACGGAACGGTATAGTTACGGCACAGAACGGCACGACATGTGTGATTTTTCTTTGCCGTGACTCGCGTGTCATGATCATCTTTTGAAAATTTGATACGACACGTCACGCGAAAGATCCGGTCACGACACGTGGTCACGCTAGTCACGTTTAATTAGGACCGTTAAGTCTTGATCAAATGGTGAATCTTGAATAAATTAACCTAAATTATAAAAAAATAGTTAAATGTGAGAAACGTGACCAGTTACGTTTGAATACGACACATAAGTCACGGCGTGACTCGCGTGCGTGACCGTTCGCGTGCCGTTACTATCCCTCCACATTTTAATCAATCACGGCACGGTACATCACTCATCTTTCCTCTATCCCCATTTATCTATCTTACATTTTCTTTAATTATTTTAAAAATCAAATAAACAAATATACCCTTTCATCATATATACTATTTTTTTAGGCTGGGGACTGGGCTTCAAGAACCAGCACTTTCACCCGAGTCAGAAAGCATATCGCTCGTCTATTGGGAAAATTGAGCGCTCTTCATCAATGACCGTTAGAACTCAAATCTCTTCAAGTTGTTGGCGAGATTGATATTGCTTTGGCGCATGCTATTGCAGCAGATTGAAAGTCGCTTATTTGATGCTTTGCCATTGCTTGATGAATTTTAACTATATATTCAATTGTAGTAAGGTGTCGTGCTTGAATGGAAATTGAAACAGATGAATAGATGGGGATTTAGTTGGCTGAGAATGTGAAACTTACAGAAATTAAATCAATGATGAACAGTGAACGATTATGTTATTGTTACACCGTCATTTACTAATTTTATTTTCAACCCAGAAATTAAATCAAAGCTATGCACTGTGATACTCCATTTACTAATTTTATATTTTAAACCAAAATGATTCAGCTTTGAGCCATAAGAGAATTATCAAATTGTTAGTCATGAACTTGATTGGTTCCTAAAAAAGAAAAAAAACTAATTAATTTGAGGCAGCCAAGTATGCTCATGGGTGATGTTTTGTTAGGCCTTCTGGCACAAAGTATTTGGTACGCATATATGTCAATCACATTCTTGATTCTGACATTAAAGTTTAGAGTAGCCAACAAATTTGAGTAATCAAAATCTTCCTTCGTTGGAAGAACTTTCTGACACTATCAACGGAAGAAAACTGATATTTGGCGAGCGAAGAAAAATAACTAGTGTTTAGACTTCTGGAGTTAGTGAGCCGTAGAGAAAAAAAAAAAAGAACAAGGAGGATGGAACTATGGAAGAGAGAGAGAGAGGTGGAGCGCATTAAGGGGTGCTAATGGGCGGGCCCCCAGTTCATACTTGGCCCGGTTCGAAATTAAAAATGAATTGGCCCTGTTCGTGATCGGCCCGAAATAAAAAAAAAAAAATTGAACTGAACAAGGTTCAGGTTCAGTTCAGGTTCGGTTCAATTCAGGAATGAACATAATCGAACAAAGTTCAGATTCAGTTCAGGTTTGATTCACAAATAAAAATTAAATTGAACTGAACCGAACATTGGACTCAGTTCGGATCACACCTTGTTCAACATTCATCTTTTATGTGATCAGTCCGGTTGTCCATGGACAAGCCCGGTTCAATTAGCAGCTCTAAGCGCATAGCACAAGGAAGAAGGCCATGAATTATTTTACACGACCGGTGGGAAGACAAAGCATCTCCAATAAACTCTTGTTCAATCATGTTATAAATTTAATGGACACCTTCATTTTAATAAAAGAGTATATTTGTCGGTTTAATTTTTAAAATAATTAAATAAAAAATAAAATAGATAAAAGAGAATAGAAGAAAGAAAATTGAGTTTTAATGGAAATATTGGATATTATGGTATTTTCATGAGTAAATTGACTATTTTGAAAGTTTGCATGCGCACATGAGAAATTTTCCCAATTATTTAAGATTTTATTAGGCCTCAATGCCTGTCACTTCTTCACTGATATCAATTATTTAAGAAACAACTATATAAGCAGGGGTATATCGTCCATCAACGATTTTTTTTTTATTAGTGCTGTGTTAATAATGCAAAATGTTGTGTGAATATTAGCTCCTTGAAGAAGAGTTACAAACCTTTCACTATTTTATAAAAGTCGTAATCACTACTGAAGTAGGAGAAAGGTTTGACTTTAAGGTCAACCTTTTTCCTAATTTCTTCTTCGCTATCAAGGCCCACTACATAATAAAAGGGGTTAAAATCTTTTTTTTTTTATCGAAAATTCTAGTTCCTACCGTGACATCATTAGGAATATTTTCATAAAGATGTTTCACTGCTTCGTATGACTCCTGCACATTAAAAAGGCATCTCTCTAGATGTATTTGATCCTGCATATACAAATCAAACAACACCTAATTAATTATAGAGAGAGATGGAAGTGTGGGGGTGGAAGAGAGACACCATTATATATGAGCATAGCCATAGGGTTCAGGAGGAGCGCGCATTTGGGTTCAAGTCAGGGTTTTCTTTTGAAGATCCCGGGAACATATTTTCTAGATCTTCTACTATATATAAATCTCAGGCTGTGTTTAAAATTAAGATTGTTATCATTAAGACAAAAGTATCATCCGATTAAGGTGAAAAAAAAGTTAAAACTAAAAAAGAATCATCACCTGAATCTGAATGAGGGGGTGTTACGTTCCCCAAGCTGAAGTTTATAATAGAAATTTTTGTTAATAAGTTCATGCATTAGCTAAGCACAAATTGTAGGTTCATAATCACAATTAGTACCATAATCATCATCGGTAGTATATTACAAGGACCAGGTCTAAGAGGAGGAGGAGGAATCATTCTCCAGCCTTACCGTCTTATAATTAGGTTCAAAATTTTCTTGCATCGATCATCAGCGAAACTCAGACTCAGACTCAGACTAACTCTTAGATCAATTCAACCATTAATAAATTACTGATTACTAAAAGGGAAGGGAAGGGAAACAATTAAGTTGCAAAGAAATTATATAGAAGATGCAATCAAATTTAGTACAAAAGGGAAGGGAATAGATAGATATTCAATACATGCTCCAGCGATTCCGAATTAATGGCGAGAAAGGAGATCCAATTAATTACAACCTACTGCGCGCAGAGAAAAAAATAATTAGGCATGTACGTACTGATCCTCGCCTTGCCTTGCGCAGATAAAAATATTTTATATACAATCTACTGTTACACAAAATTAATAATTTCTATCATATTAAATATAATTCAGTTTTAAGCAAATTATATTATACTAGTCAAGTACCTACGCGTTGCGGTGGGGATTGAGAACATTAATTTTATATAAGTTTTAATTTGAAGTTAGATTCATAAAAATATTTCTTTAAGAAGTAATTCGTCCTCTTTGTGTCATACAACACGCATGAATCCGCTGCTGATTTCATTTACAACACAAAATAAAAAAATAATGAGTACCCAATACTTGTTTAAATTATTAAGAAAAAAACAATAATTATTCTTAATTAAAGTATCTGAATAACATTGATGACTTGCTTTATCGCCCAACAAAATAAAGTTAACACAAGTACCAATGAAACAAGGGACCTCTCAGCAATTATATTCATCGATACGTGTTTCTCAAAATAAATATTAGTCTAGGTTTTCAAAAGTTTTAATCTATAATTAATAAAGGAAGTTTTAATCTACCTCAATTATCTCTAAAACATGTTTCTAAAATGCCCAAGAAAAAAAGAAAAAAATGTTCTATCCCTAGTTTTCAATTTTAAATTTAATCAGAACACACATATAGTCTTTGAGATGTTTCTCCTTAATTATTATTAAAATAATAGAGGTTATTCTGATTTTAGGAGTACTTATGCTATTGTGAGGTCAGGGTCACATTTGAGAACATTGCAAAGGAAATGAATGTCTTATGAAAGCTTACATGTCTGATCGGACCACACACTAAATAGAGTTCAATTGATTTCAATTCAATAGAGTTCAATAGAGTTCAATAGAGATGAATTTCAATTGAACTTTGTTAATCGAAATAAAAATAAAAAAGAATTGAATTCTTCTCAAAAAAAATTATTGGAAAGTATATATAATACAAGAGAAATTATTTCATTTGAATTAAAATAACACTTGTAGCCTTAAAATTTATGATTAGTAATTACATGATGATTTTTCTCATATTAACCCAAAAGGATATTAATTCGATACCGAGCCATCAATTGAAAATTGAAAATCTATTTTGATCACTTGATATTTGCATTATAATGAATACTTTGTTAAAATTTAATTATTTATTGTGTAATTTGTACTGTTATAGGTGCTTTGTTAATTATCCCACATGTGTGATGTTTTTTTTACTCACTTCTTACTTTTTGGTTAATCGTAACACAAAGTCATGGTGCAATGTACACAAAAGTATACATGATAGAGTTGATTGCTTTTCTAGAAATTAAAAATCAATTATCAAAACATTGAAAGTTATAATTGCTCTTATATTTTTTTTTTTTCTAAAAATTAAATATATTTAGTGCTTATGTACATAAAAGTATGCTTGAGAGTAATGAATTCTTAAAACAGACCCCATAAAAAGGGTTGTCCATAAAGCGAGCAAAACTGAATGCCATAAATTCAGATGAAAATAAGTGAACATTATGTTTCACATGTCCAAATTATTGTGTCATGCTTTTCATTTCTCAGGAGGCATGGTATGATCATTAAAACTATAGGAATAGATGCACAATTCAATATAAGAGTATAATGGTCAATATCATTTTTAAAAATCTTAATGCATTATCTATTGAAAATTTCACTTTAACATCCATACAGCTAGTAAAGAATATGAAGATGCATTTATCTTAATTTTTACAGATCTTTTTAACAACATAACAATATAACTTCTAAGGATTTATCCGGGTAAAAGCAACTGCAGGTTTTGCAATAAACCGAAAAACAATTTATTTGAAAAGGAAGATATGGCTAATCCATTATCAATCAATACAAAAGTTTTTTAAATTTGATTTAAAAAATAAAAAGAAACTAGGACCAATCAAAAAATCGAGTATATGACAATCAAATAAGGGGCTTTAAAAAGTTTCCAAAAAGAATGGGGAAAGAGAAAGAAAAGTAGATTCCGAGAGGTGTCCACAAACACTTGTCTAAATAAAGGGAAAAAATAAAATAAAAAAGACACATTGAATAATAACAAAAGACACTATTTGATCAGAGGATTGATATTTAATTCGAAATTTCATCTTTTAATCACGTTATTGACGAATCAGAACATCTACGTATTTAATACAAGACAAGAGATTCTACTATTTTTGTTGTAACTCGTAACTAAATTAATCAGTGTATTCACCTTGTTTCTTATTTTTTTTTTTTCTTTTATTTCCTGAAAGAAAGAGAGATTATAAGTTAGTCCTGCATTCAAATCTCAGACTACTTAATGGGGCCAATGAGCAAATATTACACGCATGAGACCTTTATTTAATTTAAGGCTGTAAAATTTCTTGAAAAGAAAAATAATAAAGATGAATAAAAGCACAAGCGCAATTATTCTAAGAGCATCTCCAACAATAAAAAGCAAATGCAATTGCAAAAAGTTGTCTCAATCGATGTATGAAATTACTTTCAAATTTAATTTCAAATGGCCTCCATCGCAAATCGCATTAATTTTTGCCGCATCAGTGATTTTTTTCATTAAGTACAAACCCAGCGATAAAAGCCCAAAACCAAATCACGTTATTTTATATTTCAACAGACCTCTCCCTCCCCCTCTCTCTCCTCCCTGATGCCCTCTCTCTGTTTTTTTCAAGGTCGTTTTTTTTAGGAAAAACATGGGTCGAAGTCCAAATAACAGCATTAATTGATTGTTCAGTTACAGAGGAGAGTAACCCCAATTGAAAACAAAAAGTAATTTAGAGGATAAAACAGTTGAGCTTGTTTAAATATATTGTAAGAGAACAATGAAAAGAATAATTATTTTCATAAATGACATATTTTCATAGATGGGGGTGTCAGAGGGCTTCTCAATACTGAATAATCTTGCAGCTCCTTTTTTACACACTGATACAGCTTTTATAAACTCGCCTCTACCTCACCTGAACCATAGATAATGTAAGAGCAAATATCACCGACTTGTGCTTGTTAGTTTGTGTTACCTTTGAAATTCACATCCTGTGGCTGTATACTAATAAGTACGGGCTAATTTAGTTTTCAACTGAACCGAAAAAGTTTGGATTATATGGTTTGGTTTGAATGAACCGGCTCGGTTGTCAAGTACATACATGATATTAGTGTGTTTGTGAGTTACCCTTGCAATTTATCAAAAGTATATACATGATATTAAACAGGTATTGAATCTTCTATTCTCATAATCTGATTGATATCATTTTTTGGATGCAGGAGTTACTATTTCATTTTGACTCAAGAAATTAAATAAACACATCAGAAAAGAAAAGCAGTACAGTAACCTTTGTATCCATGGATTTTGTGCATGCCAACTTGCGATAAATAATCAACTGCTGCTTCAAGACCCACAACTTCCCCAACTTCCGATAAATAATCATTTTATGAAGAACCGTGATACAGAACTTGCTGAAGGAAGGGAAGCTGGTCGATTTAAGCAGTATAGTTCAATTGATCCAAAAGGCAATGCTTGAGAGAACAAGAATATGTCAAGTTCAAACCTTTTCTTAAAACAGTAGCCAATGAATATGTCAATTTCTTAAAACTGTTCCAAGGCTACTTTTTATTTTTATTGCCCCTTCTATATGTTGATTTCATAAAATTGTCGAAGACACTAATTTTATTTTCTATGCAGAGCCAACAAGGAAGACTTTCATCTCTCCCCTCCAGAAACCCCAAAACACAAAACAAAAAGATAACACAGTAATTAAATGGGTACAAAAGAATATTAATGGTAATTCAGGGTTCAAAAGCACTAACCGTGCATGATATCCTAGTGCTATCACTTACTCCACCTGAAGCAGCCAAACTTTGCACTGTCGCTCCTTCCTTAATTGGACTGGTTTTGCTACCACTTCCAGGATCTGGAGGGATATTTTCCTTGTCTGAATTATATACAGCATAAACAAAATATAATATATAATCACTGTCAATGGTTTGAGAAGTAAAAATTATATACCATGAACATGACCACTTCACATGCCTTACTGGAACATAGTAGTTAATCTTTACTGGTCAGTGTATTTTCCTTTTCTGGATTTATTAACACTGTGATCGGAACCAAAATGGGTGAGAATTCAATAGAATAGAATAGAAAAGATTAGAATGGACATGATTTTAAATTGAAATTTTATGATTGGTTAGACTATTTTTTCAGAAAGAATTCATTCTCAACAATCATATAATTATCCATAAACTTCTTTTAATTTACAAATAATGCCATCAATACCAAGCTTTTAGGGTTTACATTTGCAAGAGAAGAAAACTCAAAAAAACTCTTTGACAGTAGATAGAAAGAAGAATCAAGGAGAAGAAGGAGAAACACACCTCGTCGGAGCAAACGAGAAGCATCTCGCGCGATCAGATCACAGGTCGGAGCAACAGGGAGAAAGAAGGGGTTTTGCGTCACTTCACGCGGTTCCGTACAATTCTCCCCAAATACCTTCCTTTTGGCGTGGATTTCCCGACGGGATTTCAAAGGAGAAAAGTCGCGTGAATTCCTCTCGTTTCCTTCGTCACCTCCGCTTCCGATCAGAAACGCGACACGAATTCCGATTCTATTTCTCGTTTTAAGGGGTGAGAGTCGGTTCCGATCACAGTGTAAGCCAGATAAAATAAATAATAAGTCAGTAAAGATTGTAGGCAACTCAATGGTTGGATTGATACCCGATAGTAGATATTAGGTCATTTCAAATGCACAAATCAAATAAAAAGTAACACAAATATCTTCTAATCAGGTATCGATCTCCAACTCCGGCTGTTGCTGTCATTTACCATCTTGCCTTGTGAGTAAGAGAAGGAAATCACTTGGCTTGGCCTTTTCCTTGTCCCATAACAGGCAGCAATCGTGGTACTGGTACAAGTCAAAGGTCAAAACCTTTCTTAACAGTTCAAGTAAAGTAACCGCAACTTTTGTTATATCTTTGCCATTTTATTGCTTAAATCTCTAATTGATGTTCCTTCAGACAACATAAGAGCCGAATAAACCCAAAAAAAGGTACATAAATGGGTAGAACAATATCTTACTCTAACACAAACTTGAACATCTAAACCATTCACAAGCGACACCATACTGTAATAATATTTAACTTACCGCCAAGAACAGTGTGGAGCTGTTGTAGGTCAGATTGTGTGCATACATCAATTAGGAGTATACACCAGGTTACAAGGCTTCATCTACCTCCCTAAAAATAAGAAGAAATGCAAAAGGTCACTTTAATAAAAAAAAGAAAAAAACAATGTGTGCCAGTATTTGGTAACAGTAACAATGGGTGACATTATTTGGTACCAGTAACAATGGGTGCCACTTTTTGCAAAATAAATCAAATGAACTAAATGCCACATCATGAACTAAAAGATGCAAAATACCATATAATGGAAAGTAAAATGCAGTGAACATATGTCATCTTCTTGTTAGTTGCATTCCCTTCAAGTATTGGGAAAAAGATAATATAAATATAAGTCTTTCAGTTCCAGAAAGAAATGCTAAAGCGCCCCTGATTATATTCTTATCCACAAATATTGTATAATAAGAGGGCCATGAATTTTCAAAATTACGCAGATACATTATATCCAAAGACATGATACTCCTTAATTTTTGCAGCTTTAACCAAGAAGGTTTTCCAAAAATTATAAAGTCAATGCATACTGTGGATGAAACCAAGGCCAAAGCATGTGCCAGCATGGAATTAAAAAAAAACCAATTGAGGTACCTACTGGTACCCAGCATGTGCCAGCAT
This sequence comes from Carex cristatella, assembly GCA_024447775.1. Classification (NCBI taxonomy): domain Eukaryota; kingdom Viridiplantae; phylum Streptophyta; class Magnoliopsida; order Poales; family Cyperaceae; genus Carex; species Carex cristatella. The sequence goes on from JAJHPF010000016.1 coordinate 2,190,993, forward strand.
ATTTACTTGCCTGCCCCTTTACTTTGCATCACGGTTTACTAAAGCTAGACATCATGTAAAATTTTGATAGGCCAATTGGGAGTGTCGACATCAAAGTCCTAATCTGTGAAAAAAGATCTCAAATAAGTTGCATCATTTAATTGTAGCAAAAATGGCAAAATAGGCTGACAGTAAAATATGGAATAGAACAAGTGAACTAATTTCAGTCCAAACAGCCATAAAATATGCATAAAGTCATGGGAAAATATGAAACCTGTAGTAAACTCATTTTAGAATATATATATGCATAAAAGATTTAGAGAATTGGCAAAAAGAGAAAGAACCGGAACTCATAGCACATCCTACACTGTGCTATGCATCCAATTTCGCATCTCGAGGTTGATTCAATCCAGACCAATACAATAATACATCTCAAACAATGCCAATACCCTGTCTAAGCACTCAATCAGATCAAAACCCAATAAACCTGCAAATTATCAACTCGAACTACTTCCTGCAAATTGTGCACATTTTTTTGTTTTCACAAACACCATATCACATTTTTTTTCTGAAATTTGAACATATAAATCATTCCCATATCAGCATATACTAACTTGTACTCTAGATTCCCTCATATGGAGCCAAAGAAAAAGATTTTATACTCATATGGGATTATGCTTCTTGAGCTAATCACTGAGAGGAAGCCTATTATGGATTCTGACCCTCACACAGACCAGGGTTTGGTTAATTGGGTAAGCACGTTCAAACATTTTTTGTAAACAGTGTGAACACTATCTTGTAACTTTAACAAAAAAAAAATCATGAACACTATCTTCCTAAAAAGGAGCAATTGTTCTCAAATCCAGCGTATCACCATCTAATAAAATAGAAACTAACCTTAAGCAGTAGAAATAGTGCAGAGTTTGAGGAGAAAACTGGAAATTAGTGAACCTTGGGCTATGGCGAGGAGAGAGAGCAGGAAAGCAGGTAATGCAGAGAGACGATCCAAGCCGTCGGCAGATGAATCGACGGTGGCCTTGTCGTAGCAGCTCAGTGTGCCCTTCAGTAGACGACACGTCTCGCCAATAAGGTCCTTGCTTTCTTCCACATCACATAATTTCAAGTTCGGTAGCAACGAAGGCAGAAACAAGCTCAGCGGGCACAGCCAGGGAGCGGGTTGTGAAATTTTTTCAGCGAGACCTTGAAAATTTACCAAGTTGTAAATCAAATTAAAAGGATATGCCTTTGTAAGGCTGAATCTTCAAGTAAAATCCTCCCCTAATATAAAAAACAACAATAATAACAAGCAATAAAAAATAAAATCAATTCAAATTGCATTTCTCGATGAACTAAAAAGGAAAAAAAGATGCTACATACATTTCAGATCCATCAAGAGAGATTGCTCATTTGGCTGCTGACTCTATCTGCAAAAACTTGTCAGTTAACAGACAATATAACTTTAAAATTTCAATGTGCAAAAAATTACGGATAGCTCTTCCAGAACAACTTCTGTGTTAATTTCACACCGTCAAATTTAAACTGAAATACAGGTATTCGATTCCAGCAATCGTATTACTGAATCCCATTCCTGTATTACTGAATCACTACAATGGTGCATGAAATGTCCTGCCATGGCAGATTGACTCCAGGTTCTCCCCAGCATATGAACAAAGTGGAGATACTTCCACACCTTTACTGTAGTTGGACCATACTATGATCAAGCATGCTGATTTGGGTAAATTGAACAACTTAACAATCTGCATTTCAGAAACTTCAATTCACACTACATTGTGGTCTCTCAGTCCTGGTCACTGAGTACAGGACAACATACAGAAATATAGGTAAGACTTGAATAGGGACCAAATGAGAAGTAGGATATGTACTGGTTATGGAGGCGAAGAAGCATTAATCGGGCAGTATCAGGTGTGTCATAGCTTGCTCCATTAGCATTCTTAACTGGTGCAAATTCCTCTTCCTCAGTGTCTGTTTGGTTTTAAAGCAGCAGTTAGAATAGTAAAATATAGGGTAAAACATAAGCAAGGAGAGGAAAAAGAACCTCAAAGAGAGACATTGATGGAGCATATGTAAATGCATCACATATGAACTGCTCGAGTTTTATCCCATTTGTGAAGCCATGGATTGATGGGATCTTTTTCTTTGCTATGTGGTTACTGCTCAAAACCAAAAATAAATAAATAATGACAGTAATCATTATATAAAAAAAATATTCAAATTTTCTCAACAATATAATTTTTTTTCATGTTTGCTTCTTTCTTAACAACATAATTTTTTTCATGCGTGACCCTATGAAATGAGGAACATGTCATATGCCCTTGTAATATAGGGAAAAACTGAATCTGCAACTTTTATTTTTTTAGAAGAAAGAAGCGGTAGGTTGAGCAAATACTCTAGCACAACAAGGGTCCACCTTTACCCCTTTGCACAAAAACTCCTACTTTCTCTTGTGGATATCCCTTTAAATGAAAAGGTCAATAAATATGAGTTAAAATATTTAGGAGCAGATAAAATTACACTATTAGTTATTATCTGTAAATTTTTAAGAGATGAGCCTAAATAATAAAGGAAATAAAAAATTAATCATGACATGAAGAGATTTAGAGTAAGAGTCTTTTCTCAAGATTGAAGAATAAGAGTCTTTTCTCAAGATTGAATTAAAAAAATTTAAATAATAAACAATCAATTAGAAGAATAAGAGTCTTTTCTCAAGATTGATATAAAAAACTAAAAATTAACTCATGGGTCTAATGGTTTTATGCACCGAGCAAATTGACCCTATCCAGAGTACCCCTGGTAAGCTGGAATACTTTTAGGTTACCATATTTATTGTACAGTCTGATTTGCGTACCTGTTTGGCTTAAGACATCCTTACAAAATCTGCAAGCAATAAAATGACAATTGTGTGGGGATTGAAATTTAGGCAAAATTGTTCTTATCGGTTTGGTTTCAATTGAACTGCTTTTGAGGCTACAGCTGTACCAGTAGAGACATCTTTGTATATCCCACTATGTTGTATAACAGGGCTGGTTTTGGGTTATGCACAGGACCTAAGGTTTACTCACACAACTGAACAAATTTCGAGTTTGATTTAAGGTTCACTCACACAACTGAACCCTAGCATGGCGGGACCGGGTCCCATTGCGGCACCACGCTATCAGAGGTGATGAGTTTAAATTGTCTTATAAATAAATTTCCTGTTTCGCCTATTTCTCTCTCATCAGTAATCTGTGATCAATTCGGTGCTATGCTTAGTTTTTCTACGCTCCTTTGGTCATTCCTCGGGAGATGATGATTGTTCCTTCTGACAAGGGTGTCCCATTTCTTGCCATGTTAATTTCCTCAATGCTAACTTGCCGTGTTCTTGTCTCTCCTCATTGTGAACCTGTACATGAAGTTCTATAAGTTTAATTGACCTAATTAGGGACTATGTTTTTTCCTCCAATAAAAAAATTAGGGATTATGCTTCTGTAATGCAAAAGATTAACCTATAATATTATTCATTATTTTACGTGGTACTTATCATTTTGTTATATATTTGCAAATAAAACCCCAAACATATTAAGGTTGTTTAAACTGGTTATGAATTTTTTTTTAAAAGCTTTTTTTTTTGTTATGAAGAAATTTATTTGCATCATAACAAAAAAGATATGGGAAAACTTGGTCATTTCTATTTGATTAAATCATTTTTTACAGAAACATTTCTTATGCACAATTTTTGAAGCATAATATTATGCACGGTTTTTGATGCATAATATTATGCACGGTTTTTGATGCATAATGCATACTTTTTGACGTGAGAATTATATCAGATTAAAATAACGAACGACTTAGATTCAAATACCTTTTGTAATGATTACGATGTTGCGGAAATTTTTTTATTTTTTCAAAAATAGTAAGACTGTAATATTTTTTGTATTTACCTAGAAGTGACTTTTGAACTGGGATTAATAATTCAGATTCAAAGAATTTTTATTTTTTTTCCAATAACACACAATGAAATATTTTAATTTTTCTTACAGCCACGAAAAACCCGATCTGAAAAATATTGATCCGGGTTATTTGTTTCAGTCCTTCTAATAAACTAAATTATATATTTTTCTATCTAATTTCAAAGAAACATATCAAAAATTTCTAAAACTTTAATAAAAAAAATAAAAAAATCACAACTTTTTCCAAAAAAAATAAAAATAAAAAATAGGAACCGGCCAATGGTCGGTTCCTAATAAAAATTAGAAACTAGCTATTAAATAGCCGGTTTAGGTAGTTTTGATAGAATTTTATTTTGGTGGACAGAGTTGGCGAATTTTAATGAACAGTAGGCATGAACAAAAATCACGGCTTTTATAATGATTACAAATAAAAATCACGGCTTTTATAATGATTACAAAGAAAGATAGTGAAAAAGCAGCAAAAATAACTTTATCTTTTTTTTTATAACAAGTTGATAAACGAGTTGTGTTGGATCATGTCTGAAGTCGCATCCTCTGAGATATCTCAAACTTTGCGTGACTTTTTGGAATATCTGAATCGTTCAAATACGTTATGCACGAATGTCAAAGCTCAAATAATACTGCCCCTACATTCCTCCGAATAGGCACCGGACACGTCTGTCGCGCAAATATCGAGAAATCTCAGAGGATACGCACCCCACTGCTCTGGCCTCCATGTTCAAGCCAGAGTTATGACATAATTCAATACTTGAATTTGTTGAATAATTCCCGGGAGTTAATATACTATCAATTAATTAATACTAGGACATGTGTAAGATTATTTATTAGATCAATTTCTAAAGCATAAATCAGTTGTTAAGCAGTTTAACTTGTATAAATATTTCCCGGGAGCTATACATTTTTTTTTGGAACGCGGGGTTCATTTCAAGTTATCAAATCACTGAAATATATTGTCAGTTATACACTAAATAATACCTAGTACGTGTACACTGTACATGTATTTATTTTGATCAATTTCGAAAATATAATTTTTTTTTTTACAAAGCTGAAAGATATCCGAATCCGCCAATGACTGTGATTAAAATATCTAATTGGTCCTGATTTTTTTTAAATATTACTTAAGGGAACTTTTAATTGATTGATAATTAATTGATCATGTATTCATTTTTTTTTCTATTTTTATATCACTTAAAGAATTTTATTTGTCATTTAATATGTCATTTTGTATGAGATTTTTTTAATGAAAATATATCAAAATAATAAAAAAACGCATGTCATTTAAGAAGTGTTATTTATACGTAGATGTTATATATATAATATGTCATTTAAGAAATGTTATTTGTTATTTAGTCTAATTTTTTTTATGAAAATAGTTTACTTTGCATGATTTTTTTTGGTTCCCTTATTTCTTACGCATATGCACTTCAAAGCATTAATTTACAACTTGATGTATGCATTAATTCTAGAATTTTATTTAATTATTTTGAACTCATTTCAAGTGATTAAATCATTAAAACTGTCATTTATACTATAATTAATACCTAATACCTGTAAATACTTGCTATATCAATTCCAAAGTATGAATCAATTTTTACGGATAATGATTTCTAGAAAATCTTTAATAGCTTGTATATAAACATTTGTTTTATTAATTCTGGACTCATTTCAAATAATTTAGTCATCAAACTAGGCTAACTAGGGGTTATACTCTAAATATAATCCAATACATCTACATAATATATATTAGGAAGTTGATAGCAGTACCCGCACTACAATATCCGCACCATAACTTCCATAATAACTTGGGGGACCACAAAAACTCCAGGATTGAATTTTTTTCCAAATTATTAATATCTATAAACGGAAGTATTTATACCTATGCACATAAGTATTTATATCTATAAGATGAACAACTTTTACGTAAATAATTATTTTTTCATCTAAATTTTTCAAAAGTACATGCACCATAAATGCATGGTGGGGACCACTCGAACTAGATGGGAGACCAAACACGTTTTTAGATGTGGTTTTTTTTCTCCTTTCATTTTCGCCCATATTTCTGACGATCTATGAGAATTTTGCAAATCTAAAACCATTAACGTCTTCTACGCAATTTTGTCTTTCAAATGAGATCCATGATGACGTATTTTCAAGCTTGTCCTCACACAAGTATTTATACCTACACTTACAGTATTTTTTATATATGACACTGGATGATATATGAAAGTAATATCAAGTATTCCAAGTATTTATACCTATGTATTGTAGTATTTATACCTATGTGGTCAACTATTTTTGTTAAAGAAATGTTGCAAGTGCTTTTTACATATGAATATATTACACTAGATAACATATGAAAACATTAATATCAAGTAATACAAGAATTTATATCTATGCACTGAAGTATCTACATCTCTGTGGTCAACTATGTTTGTTAGAAGAAGGTTGACGCGGAGACGATTGGGGAAGGTTGATGTAGGGATGCGGGTTTTGGGTTACGGGCCGTCCAAACCGTTGATTAGCTTAATATGCGGAAAGAACGTAAAACAAAAATTTTACTTCTATATTAAGCCAAGGATTAAACGAGGTATGTCAGAATACTTTCCAAGGGGATCCACCTTCAGTATTCTTTGGCATCAAAACCTGATTTAATCCTTCTACAGATCTACTCCATAATTGATTTCTAAAACTTTAATCTATCTACAAATTAAATAGATTAATATAACATATTTATACCTTGATCCAAATTCCAATTGGATTGCAGCAGACCGAGAAGACCGAATCTGAGGAACGTCTCGCTTCGAAGTATCAGACGTCTGATACCTCTATTGGTTATCCACCAGGACTAACCAGAGAGCGGTTTATTTCTTTTGCCAGAAATACCGTAAACCGCGGAATTCTGCAAAAACATTATTCACCGAGAAAAAGACAAAATAAATATATTTACGACTGCAGAGTTATTCAAATAGAAATACCGCAACTTTTGCAAAAATATATTATTTCTGAATCCCGTAAACAACCGTAACCGAGAAAGAGAGAAAATAGATTTATCGATTCGATCAGACTGATCAGATCAGATATGAGTGAATTGGTTATTTTCTCTCTACCCCTACCCCTCTATTTATAGGCAAATGAGGAGGTTCGCCCGATTACCAAAATACCCTTAAAGTTTGGCATATTTACAATTATGCCATTCTTAATGGTGGTTTGGTAAAATGGTAAAATCAAATACCATGGTAAAATCAAATACCATTTGAGAATACCATTTGAGAATACCATTTGACAATACCATTTGAGAATACCATTTGATTAATATATATATCATATATATATTTGGATTTTTAATTTATTTAATTAAGGTTTTAATTTTGCCAATATTCAAAACCATAATTAATATTTAAAATCCAAATCAAATATATATAATTGTTCTAAACAATTATATTTCTCGGGGTCCAGTTTCGGTACGATTTTATACAACGCATCTAGTACGCTTATAAATTAACCGTTGTTTCTGCTTGTCATCTTATATGACATTTATAATTTAATTATATCACGTATAATTAATTATAACCATCTTAATATTAATTATAATCAATTTATAATTAATCAGTAAGATTCTCCGACTAGCTCCTATACGGTGTGACCTAATAGGATCTGTGTTATGTTGGTAAATAGAATTAAAACCATTTTAACTTCTATAATCATAGGAGGCATCTGACATCTGCACTATGACCATCCAATTACACACGAGATGATCTTTGTACTATACAATACCACGATCCAGTAAACTATTTTAGTCGTGTTAATTCTTATGTCTCGCAATATCAGATCAGTTTCAAGGTGGGTGCGTGTCATCCTTGCAAACTTAATCTTTTCCCGATCTTGAGCAGATTATCAAATATAATTACTCTTGTAATTATACTGCATGCAGATAATCCTACTCTATCAAGGGGCCCAGTGATACCGTAACTCGTATAGAGATACGAGGGACAATAGTACTTTTGGTAAACCATCACTACCTCGGCTAAGCTATGTATACCGAAAAGCTACCGTTATGACTGTGTTTTACCGACAGCGTTAGGTAACAATCACACATACACATCTCTCAGTAGGAAAGATAAATACCTCATACTTTAGAACTTAACACTGAATGAAAACATTAATAACACGTACACAATTTCATTTAATGTTTCATTCGAGGTCTGTCAAATACCATGTTCCTAGAACATGTATCTATGTGATTAAAATGACATCTCATGTCAATGGTCTGTAAAACTTGACCATCTTTTAATCCACATTCTAATCTTGTAACGATAAATTAGTGTTCCTGCTAATTACCTCGGTTAGAGACTTTTAAGAGTATTTATCATCTATATTATGAAGCTCTACAATTTCAAGTCATGAACCCGAAATGATTCATAAATTCAATAATACTCAAGGAACAAAATGACAGTTTATTAATCACTCAATTCATGAACAAAGCTTTATGATAATTTATCGTATTATTGACTTCTAGATTATTACAAACTAACAGCGGGGTCCCCACTACTTCATTTGAGGAAGGTTGACGCGGGGACCATTGGGGACTGAAAAAGAGAGTGATCATATCAAGTGACGCACATAAGTATTAATATCTTATTTTGTAAGTATCAATTTCTTATCTTGCAGGTATTTATATTTATAAAGGCTAACGCTGGACGAGTGTGGGAACTGAAAAGGGGAGACCAAGTAATTAGTGGGGACCATAACACATTATGCCTTTAATGCACAGTGCGGGTACAGTGCGGGTACTGTAGCGCGGGGATGAAAATAATTATTCTATATATTATATATATTTGAAAAGTATAATTATATTTTTAAGCAGCATAACCTAAAAATATATTTGTAGCTTACTGTATCCATCATAAATATTCCGTTTATTAATTCTTAACTCATCTGATTTGATCAGATCACCATAACCGAGAGTTATATTGTAAATAACGCCTAGCACATGTATAAATATTTATTAGATAGATTTCAAAAACCTATTTTTTTTTTTTTTACCTTTTTACCAAATTTAACTCATTTTTAGTAATAAATCACTAAAATTGACATTTGTACAAATATGTGAGCACAATACTAACATGGAATTAGTAATTGAAACTGATATACAAGACGTGTTGAGTGATTTTTTTTTTCCAGAAAACTATGTATAATTTAGAGAACAAATATCTAAATATATATTTGACAGAAATAAGTTGTGAATGATATCAATCTGAAACTTGGGAAATGTTCAAAGACCTTTGAATTCCTAAAATCAGAAATTTACGCACAGCAGATACACCAGAATTAATTAAACAGGGATCAAATTTTAAATAGACCAACCCTGACAGGCGGGACCCACATGTTAGCCCAATCATTACCTCTATTTCTTTTTTGTGGGACTGTTTGGTCTTTTTCTGACCTTCCTTTTTTTTCTTCTCTTTTCTCTTTTATGGGACCGCTTTTGTATGTGTGATTGAATTCATGATTTTTGGTTCAGAGCTCAAATTTAAACTGTATTTTTCGGTATTGAGTTCAAACTCTGTTGTACCCATAGTAACAGCGTTCGCGTATAAAACGCGAATTATTCGTATTTTATACGTTTTTCTGGGTTTGCCGCGCCGAACCGCGTATAAAATGTTGACTGAATAATTCGCGAATAAAACGCGAATCACGAATAATTCTCGATAAAAACGCCAAAAAATTTTATAAAGGGTTTTTTTTTCCAGATTTTTTTTCCTTTCTTGTTGTACCGAATCATTCCCGAATTATACTTGAATTATACCCGAATCACAAATTTTTTATCCCACTGAACCGAACCAGAACTTTTGATTTGTCACTATGCTTGTACCAGTATATAGCTACCCTTATCTCCTTTGTGTTACTGATATGCTGTTCTGATTTATCCGAGGGTCTATGTCTAAGAAAAATATGAATTTGAGTTATAATTTGCTAATAACCTCTTGTCAGAGGGGTTAATATGCAAATATTTGTACTTTTGCGAGGGTGGGCATTTGGGTTTTGAATTTTATATAAATAATAAAAGGGTAGGTGGGCTTGGGCTTAGGCTTGATTCCAAGCTGGGTATAAAGAGATTAAAGAGAATTGAACTCGGACTTTCTTGGGCTCTGTACAGAATTAAAAAGAAGGCCGAGAATGCATCGAATTTGGACTGGACTGTTGGACAAATTAACAGAGGTTGAAATTGAATTATCTTAGAAAGGAATCATAAGAAAATGGTTATATTATTAATAAATGGTTTAACCTAAAACGAAATGAAGATTTACAGAGTGATTTTTTATAACAACTCAAAACTTCAAACAAAATTAGGCTATTCAATGCTCTCCTTTCAGCGAATTCGGATCCCACGACCTATCTCAAATTTTGAGTTTGTTTCATATTTTTATGCGGTTTTATATATGTAGATTTTAAAATGAGAATTCATATATGAGGAGAGATCCACTTACAATATTTGAAAGTTATAACATGTTACAACATTTGATTTTTTAATTTTCAAAGTCCAAACAATCGATCCAAACCGTTCAACATGATCTCTATATTAAAATGTGCTTTGAGACCAAATTTTACATTTTTCTACATTGTTTTAACTATTTATTAAGTATTTTACAAAATTGTTGATTTTAGACAAATCTGGACTACTAGAAAAAAAAAAACAATTTTGTAAAATACTTAATGAATAGTAAAAAAATTCAGAAAAATGTAAAATTTGGTCTCAAAGCACATTTTAATATAGAGATCATGTTGAACGGCTTGGATCGACTGTTTGGACTTTAAAAATTGCAAAATTGAATGTTGTAACATGTTGTAAGATCCAAAATTACATAAAAGCAGTGACTGAGCCACCATATAAACAGGGGTAAACAATTGTCTGCTCCTAGAATTTTTAAATCGTGTATGAAGTGGTATAAATATGTTGGCATGCCTATTTCTCAAAAATTTAATTGCCTACTCCTGTCCTTTGACAATTAAATACTGCAATCCAATTAAATAAATTAAATTACAAATTATGACTGATAAATGACTAAAATTGTTGAGTGTTAATGTTTTTTTTTTTTATTTCTGTTTCAGTCTGATTTAGAATTTGGTGAGATTGATTTAAATGATTTAAGTATAAAGTTAATTTTGTCCACTAATTCGATAACTCAAAACTTTTTGCCAATCCATGATTCAAATAGTGGTAATACTTGATATTATACAAATAAGTATGCGAATAGTGGTAATACTTGATATTATACAAATAAGTATGCGGTAATATGTGATAATATGCTGCCAAATATGCGACTGCATATGCGGAACTGTATATATTGACTACATACAGATTACAACTGAATGCACATATGCAGCTACAAACACAGCCGTCTAGATCGCATTTTATTACACTGCAAATATTAAAGATCCGTAAATCAGGTTTGGATTAGCCTGAACTCTGATCAGGGATCTGTATCCTCTCTATTAATACGGGGGATGCGCATCACGTTACGATTTGAAATTAAATCTCAGCCGATTTGAGATTGGAAAAATAGGGGCAGTATTATTGGGCATTGAGAGTCGTGTCAGGTTAAAATGAATGGTCCAGATTCAATAATCGTAAAAGATTCCCTCGTGCTGTCGTGCAGTAAGAGAGAGGATGTGAATTCCTGAGGGAACTCTCCTCCCCTTTCTTGCACTTTCATTTGTCGTGAATTTAATCAACCTCTAGCTTCTCTCGGCGCTGCGTTCGATCAATTTCGCGCGACGCTCTGTCTTCGAACGATCAATCGACTTGAAAACCAGGTAATCTCTTCTCTCTCTCTATCCCCTCTACAATTTGATTGAGCGCTCTTTTTTCGAAGCGCGTGTATGCATCAGTCTCAGGATGTGTGTTAATCGTATCCTTACTCTTAGATCGGAAACCCTAATCCTACTTTTCCAGTCTCACTGCTTTGATTTTGTCAAAATTTCACAGCAGATTCTCGTCGCAAATCACAAATTATGACCCTAGATTTATCATCTCAGCGATGGATATTCTCACAAATCACATGACAGAAGTATCAGTTTTCAATTTAGAAACCCTGACGGAAATCTAATAGTATATCTAGTGATAAGAACACCAGAATCGTCGTAAATTATGATGGTAACTGAGATGAGGTCTTACTGTGTCACGTTCCTGGAGCTATTACAAATTGTCAGGGACAAGGGGCTTATTGGGTTTAATTCAATTGGATTGGGACTTAGCCAAATCAGCAAAAGGAGAAGGAAAGGAAACGGTTAGAATGGGCAAAGGACCGGGTAACCAAATAAATAGACGTATATTGCTGCAGTTGGGCTCCACAGATTCGAACAGGAAGACTACAATATCACTGTTAAATGGGACCCGTTCCTCAGAACTGGAGAAAGCCGTTTCAACATTAAACAGAGAAGATGAGAAGGCGACAGTAGAAGAGATCGTTATGACACCTAAGCAATTCTCTTCCACGCAGATGCTGAGTTGTATGGAGGAGATTTGTTTGAGAGATCCAACCAACAGATTGGTTTGATTTCAACTCAAAGAGCTTTGTCTATATAAACTAGTCTAGGGATTCTGATTAGGTAATCTGATAATTGATGTTTGTAATTTCTTAGTTTTTCTGTTTTACTTATTCATTATTTTGAATCCATTTACCGAATTCAATCAAATTAGTAAAGTTCTCTGTTCTTGTCTGAGTTGAGGGTTGATACTGAAATGTTTTAAAATTTAAAATTTTAAAAGTCAATGCTTGAATATACTTTGGACTTGGTTAGGTGAATTTCATAATAATGTCAATTAAGAGCTGCTTAACTATTTTGAGTTATATAATGAATATTCATCAGATTATTTGTTGCTACTCACAACGTCGCATATAATTTGTTTGTTGCTCACCTAAATTATTCGCACCAAAAAGCCCAAGATTAGCATCTGGAATAACTCAGAAATGCGGGTCCCAGGTGCCAGTATGGTTTGTTTGAAAGGGACCCCTGCTCTTGGTGCATACTGTTTTTTTCGCGGGTGAGTGGATAATTGTTCTCGGTCACGGATCCTCTCAATTTTCATAAGGTGGACTTCTCTAAAATTCATTAAAATAGATGTACACATTGAACCAAGTAAATACCCGTGCTTGTATGAGATGGAGAGCATCTGGAACTTCCTGCTCTTTTTCTAATTTTTGAACAAAAATGGTGTAGGTCCGATGCCCATCGGATCTATTTTTGGGTTCAACGAGCTCCAAAACCATCTGAGTCTGGGAACTGTGCGCACGAAATCAAAGCAGACACACCCAAAATTTAAAACATTGTACACAAATTTTAAAGCAAATTGCAAATTGGACGGTGAATGAACCAAAGTAGGCCCAATTGGTTTTGGACCACTCCTCTGTTCTTAATTCACTGAAAAGCTGAAGCAGCGCGTCTATATCTCAGTTGATTATAATTATCCATTTCTTGTCAGAAGGTAATTTTTCTATCCATTGCGTACTATGGTCGAATTATAAATTGGATCGCCTTTAATTTCTCTCCACGCAGCCAACTCATCAATCCGCAAAAGAAATCCTCCGATATCAGGCTTCGCCTTCTCTCAGTTTTGGGAAAAGTCGATTTGATTCGTAATAAGTGTTTTTTTGCATATAGAATTTATCCCAGTATTATTTCTTTTTGTGAATTGTTGTCCATTTGAAGGTATTACTTGTGTAAGAATGAACTAGCACACAATATACTGCCCTTGTCGCAGCTTTATTCAGTTCCATCTATTAGTATTTTGCATTTACTAATTATATAATTTTAGTTATTCCTCTGGACTGGTTAATTATCCACCTCATAGACATCTCAAGTAAGTGCTATACTGCTATTTAATAAAGTTTCATAATTTAACAAACAATTAGAACGTAGCAATGGCTTGATCAGCATCACCATTGTTATTATTATGTAAAACTGATATTTTCTGTTTTCTTGGTATTGGTCTTTTCATAAAGTGAGGGATTTTCCATGCAGCACCATTCATACCAAACAGTACCGGGTCAAATGCCAGTATTATTGTCTTTGTTCTTCCTTTTTTTTCGTTTTTGTAATGGCACTTTCTTCTATCTTGTTTAGACAGCTTTTCATTTTCTTATCAAATTTTCCATTCAACTTTTGCTTAGACAATGCCCTTGATGCTTCTTGGAATCGTCGTTGTCATACCATCTTTAAATGGTTGACAGATAACATGAAAATTGAGATAAGAGGCTCCACACCTGAGTTTCAAATCGCCTTAATAAAAGTGAAATTCTACAGAGAATTGCGTACTTAACATGCAAAAAGTATACCTATTATATTGATAAAATTTACTTCTAATTTCAGGTGGGGATGACATCTTTATCTCCAAGTGGTCTATTGCAAATTGTAGGCAATTCAAGTTGTTGGAAAGCATGGGAAGATCCATCATTTATTAAATGGCGGAAACGGGAAGCGCATGTACCATTGCGGTCACATGACACAATTGAAGGTTTAATTACAGAATGTAGTTACTTTCTCTTTTTATACCATTACCTCTTTAGGGGGTTGTAATGGTTGCTTAGGCAGTACCAATTAGTCCCACCAGTACTTGTCTAGTATTACTACAACTTTGAAAATTTTATTCTGACCCACCTAGACGTCACCACCTTTGATGTGTACCCCTTCAAGACGAACAATATCATGAATACCCTCCCAAAATCACAAATGGAAGATTATGCATACTGCTGAAACCAAACTAATGAAAACAAAATCTAGGGGTATTTTTGGTACTTTTGAAGAAAAGAACATAGAATCCTTTTCTTTGAAAAAAGTAGGAAAAAGAAACTAACAAATGGTACCTTTCTTCTTGTATGCTTATGTAGGATCTCTTAAATACTGGTGTGATCGAAACAATGTGAACTATTCTGATGCTGAGAAGGCTGTCTGGAATGATGATGCGGTCTCCGCTGCCTTAGAGAGTGCGGCATCGTGGGTCAAGGGGTTACCATTTGTGCAGTCTCTAAGTGGCTATTGGAGGTTCTTTTTGGCATCTTCTCCTTCAAGTGTGCCCTTGAACTTCTATGAAAATGCTTTTGATGATTCCAACTGGGATTCTTTGCCAGGTAACACTTAATTGACTCTCAACATGCATGCCGCATGCAGATATTTTTCTTGAAGGGGCAATTGCATGTTGCATTCATGCAGATGTCAGAGTATAGGTATTAATGTGCAAAATAAGAAATGCCCATGCATGCCCTGCAAAAACGTAGGAACTGTCTGAGTATACTCATAATAAATATGAGATCATGTCCTAATACTCCCCCCTGTTGCTAGTATTCTTAGAAAGCGCCCAAACTACCCATCCCCATTGTTTGTTATATGTAATGATCATGAGAGGAGAGACGGTATCTGCATTTTTGGCAAAATTAGGAAAAGTTGTGGCATATGATGTTTTCATAATTTGCTGGGGTGTACTTGTGATCATTTGAGGTTTAATAGGGAACAAGCCACTTTTGTTCCAACTATTAACATTGTTATTATTTCTGTAGTAGTTTGGTTCTTACAACTACGATTTGGTATATGCTTTTACCATAGGCTCAGCACTAACCTTTCTTAAATCATTATTTTCCTTTCTGCAGTTCCATCAAATTGGCAAATGCATGGCTTTGATCGCCCAATTTATACAAATGTCACCTATCCATTTCCAATGAACCCACCATTTGTTCCTTCTGAGAACCCTACTGGCTGTTATAGGAAGCATTTTCGACTTCCAAAAGAATGGAAAGGTATATGTAACACAATCATGTTTTTTTCTTTTTTATATTAAGCGCACTCATGCTTGAAGTATTGGTATAGTTGACCGAAATAATTGGATTTTTACATCCAATTGTATTGGAACTTCATCATTATTCATGTGAAGGATTTCTTGCCCGCAATTATTGGTTCATACAGTTCATGATATACTAGTACTGGTGCTGGACCTGGTATGTTACACATAATTTTGACCAGGTTAAAAATCAAGCCTCAATTACACTTTAAATATAAAAGCACCCACAAACCCTACAAGACAAAGAACATAGATATTATGAGATTGGTAATGTGAATGTGGAATTGAGTCAATTTTAATCAGAGACGTTCTATAGATCGAAGGATCCTGTTGCATTTTGAAGCTGTTGATTCAGCCTATTTTGCTTGGGTAAATGGAGTTCTTGTTGGATATAGGTATGTAATAGATTATCTGGAGGGACCTTCAAACATTTGAGGTTTCTTTTTCAGCATATGTACTTCAATTGTTTTAAGATATTTGTTCCAATACATCATTTTTTTTATGAGAAATGTGTGAGTCCAGCTCCCAGCCTAATGCATCATATTTTAGTGAAAATTTAAAATTGATTTTGGCCATCCGATTAACTAAGGACAATGTTGGAAAACTAAATATATAAGTTACACTTTTTTTGTAACAAATCATTATAAATAGAATGAGAGAAGGGAATGTTTCCTGTTTGGCCTACTTTGATTCTCGCCATAAATTGTGGTAGATGAACAATTGGAATTATGGGTATTGGTTGACTAGTTGCAAAAGATAAATGGTTGTTATTATAATATACTAGTTTAATTTGTAAAATAAAGAAGATCTGTATATTGCACCTCAAAACAAGCAAAATTTGATGCGTTGATGCAGCGAGGACAGCAGGCTACCTGCCGAGTTTGAAATAACAGACTATTGCCACCAATTGGAATCGGATAAGGAAAATGTTCTTGCAGTACAAGTTATGAGATGGAGCAATGGGTCCTATTTGGAAGATCAAGACCATTGGTGGTTGTCTGGAATTCATCGTGATGTTATCCTATTGTCAAAGCCACAGGTTAGTTTTTAACAAATTTAAAAGAAATCAATCATGCTGTTTTGTATTAAAGCTTAAGGTTATGGATAAAGATGGATTTATTACTTTGTAGTTGCTCATTTCATATTCATAATTAAGTTTTGAAAGAAGAGACTTTATTTCTTTCTTTCAGGTGTTTATAACAGACTACTTTTTCAGAGCCAACCTCAGTGAAGATTTCCGCGTGGCAGATCTGGAGGTATGATCTTATTAACTTGTTTAATCGGTGATACGGCCATTTTTAAATCTCCCATTGTCTAATATTAGATACTGGTCGCACTAGGTTGAGATAGAACTTGATGCACCAAAGGAAAATGCAGGAGATGTCTCTAGTGTGGCAATTGAGGCTTTATTATATGAAAGTGCAACATTGTCTGACAAGTTGGCAAGCGAAATAAATTATGTGCCACCTAGTGTGGTTGATATGAAGATAAAACCTGAACCCCCGGGGGCTTATGGATTTCCTGGCCATTGGCTGGAAGGAAAGCTAGAAAGCCCTAAGCTTTGGTCCAGTGAGCAGGTATGTAAAAAAAATTCATATACTAGGACATTGCAAAATGGGTGGTTAAATGTTGGTGTCAACAGCATCAGTTCTGTTGCAGCTTTCTCTCGATTACCTAAAACAGGAAAATAAAAGCTAATTTGAAACCAAACAAAGATAGAAAATAAAACATGTTAGTGGTATGAGAATTCAGGTGAGCTACCCTGCTGAAAGAGCACCGAGATCAACTGGATATTTTACGTGAAAAGTTTCTTGTGTGCCCCTACAAAACATTAAATTAAAATTAATATTCCAAAAGAGAAAAATATCTCATACACCCTGGAAATGGGCAGTATCATCTTTTTCAGAAAGTAATGTTGTTTTTATTCTCCTCATGTAAAAGCATGGAGGTTAGCTGGTATCCACATTTTATAGAGGTTTATGTGTTGTTTCCATTTATTTCCGAGTTAAGTACAAATATATACCACTACTATTTAATCTAACTATAAACTGCCTAATGTAACTATTTTATAATTTGTTACCTTTGCTGAACAGCCGAATTTGTACACACTAGTTATTGTTTTGAAAGATTCGTCTGGAAATGTAATTGAGTGTGAATCTTGCCAAGTTGGGATTAGAAAAGTGGCACTAGCGCACAAGCAAATGCTTGTCAATGGGTTACCTGTTGTAATCAGAGGTGTTAACAGGCATGAGCACCATCCTCGGGTTGGGAAGACGAATATTGAAGCGTGCATGATTAAGGTTTACTGATTTCTTCTATGTATACCATTATTATTTTTTAACTACTTGGAAAAGCTCTCTCCCTAGAATAACTGATTCCAAGTTCTTTTAGGAAAGAAGGAAAGCGCACCTTGTCAGTTCATCAATAATTTGGAAACATTGCATACTCAAGTTATTGACCAAACACCCAGCCTTTGAATTTAGGGCTTTTATTCCCAATTTTGCTAGCTAATGAGTTCTTTAATCTTTTGATACCTATATAGAAGGTCAATTAAGCACCAAAAGGACCAATCAAACCCAAATGATGAATTTAGAAATGACTGGTACTCTAGCAGTACAGGTTTTTACTGCCTGGCGTATACAGTTATAGTACTGGTAACAGACCTAACCCTTACATATCTAACAAGTAATGACAAAAGATGCACTAGAAAAGACCACAAAAGAAGCCAAATAATGTAAAGGACGAGTAAGATTTAAAAATATTTATAGAAAAGGCATATTATATCAGCAAAAGATGTATATACCAGGTTAGCTGCCCCCAGCCACTTAATTTCACTGCAAAAGTTACTTCCTCTTTTTATGTACAGGATTTGGTGATGATGAAGCAAAATAACATAAACGCAGTGAGAAACAGCCACTACCCACAGCACCCAAGGTGGTATGAATTGTGCGACATATTCGGCATGTATGTGATAGACGAAGCCAATATTGAGACACATGGTTTCTTTAATACGCGCAAGTTCAAGCACCCTGCTGAGGAGCCTAACTGGGCCAGCGCCATGCTTGATCGTGGCATCGGCATGGTCGAGAGAGATAAGAACCATGTTTCAATTATAGTGTGGTCTCTGGGCAACGAAGCTTCCTATGGACCCAATCATTCTGCCATGGCTGGTATCTTTTTTCTTTTTGCTATATCATTTTACAGCTAAAGCAGGTGCATGAATGTTTGTAGCCAAAAGTGGAGTGGACCAGGATAACTTCTCTTGATCCATTTCTTTTTTTTTTAATCTAAATTATTTCTTGACTATGATATCCCTTTGGTGGTACTTTCTTTTGATCCTGCTTGTCTGTTCACTTTTAATTTTAAGTCTTTCAAAATTGAGACTACCATTGGTATGTCGATGGGGATCAATTATTGTTGTTCGTACTGGTAGGTACCAACATTGGTAGGTATGGTCCCTATTAAATCAGCTGTTAAAGTCCTCCGGAATCTGTGCATAGACAAAAGAAAGTTCTGGTCTTTTTGGTATACTGTCTGGTTACCATATACTCCTGTAAAAACTCACGGTCTTGATGTAGAGCCCATTAATGCCAGTGGATACAAGCTTAATTACTTCAGAAAAAATAAGAAAAAGGAACACATATTGTATTTTTTACAGTATTTTTTGTTCTAAAAAAAAAAAGCAGTAGCTTGTAAACTTTGATTGATACATCTAAGGGAGAAGTGAAAAATTGAATGCAGGGTGGATTAGAGGAAGGGATACAACGAGGATATTACATTATGAAGGTGGTGGCTCCCGCACCTCTTCAACCGATTTAGTGTGTCCCATGTACATGCGCGTATGGGATATTGTCAAGATTGCAAAGGATCCGTCTGAAAATAGGCCTCTTATCCTATGCGAGTATATATCTTCTCTCTATTTATTTCAATCCTTTTATGCCCCTAGTAACTTTATCAAAGTAGAGACCTCCTAGACATCCTTTTGTTCGAATGGGTTAGCAACATCTAAAACATTTTGAGCTTAGTAGGGACAAATGAGCAATTACATCAATTTTTTTTCTCTTGTTTTTTTAACTTGTAACAGATACTCACATGCAATGGGAAATAGCAATGGAAACATAGACGAGTATTGGGATGCTATCGATAGCACTTTTGGGCTTCAAGGCGGTTTCATCTGGGATTGGGTTGATCAGGTTCTTTTTGCTAAAATCTCATTAAACACTCATTGCTAAACCATCAAAATTACAAAAATTGTTATAAAAAGTTAAATTACACATTTTTCAGGGTTTATTGAAAGACTTTAATGGAACCAAGCATTGGGCATATGGTGGTGACTTTGGAGATGAGCCAAATGATTTGAATTTCTGTTTAAATGGTATTATGTGGCCTGATAGAACTCCTCACCCTGCTGTTCATGGTAATAAATCAATAATTGAACATATAATGTATTTATTCTATTAGATGTGCAATTTAAAGTTGGAAAGCTTTTGGGCACATTGTTGCTTTTCAGAGGTTAAATATGTCTATCAACCCTTGAAGGTCGTCTCGCTACAAGATGGGATCCAGGTATGCACAATATTTTTTAATGAGAAATCAATGTACCACATGTTCTTTCAAACAGAGGTTCTGTTGAAAGTCAAGTATTAGGTTTCGCCAATAATTTCAGACCCGTATTTTTCTGAAATGATCAAACAGAAAATTTTCAAATATTTAGTTTCACCAATGCCTAAAGAGCTAGATGGTTTTTAAATCCCAAAATTACCAGCACATTTTGGTACTTGCTAGCATTTCTACCAATATCTCCACTTCTTTTTTCAATGGTAAACTTAACATTCCTGAGCTTTAAATTAAGAAAATTTTTTGTTACATTAAAAGTGTTTTGTTTATCATGCAGATAAACAATGCTCAATTCTTTGACACAACTGAAGCATTTGAGTTTAGCTGGATTTTACAAGATGGAAACATCATCGGTTCTGGTTTGCTGGAGGTCCCCGTTATTGCACCCCAAAAAGACTATGTTATAAAATTTGAGTCTTCGCCTTGGAATACCCTTTGGAAGCAGTGTGAGGCAAATGAAATATACCTGACAATAATCACAAAACTAAAGCATTCGACTCGATGGGTCAAGGAAGGCCATGTCTTTGCCTCTACTCAGCTTTCCCTATCAGCCAACAATGCTTCTATTTCTCATGTACTGTCTTTGCCATATTTAATCACCATCATAGCATAACTACACCTCACTTAAATTTATTTCTTGATATTTATTAGTTTATATTTGTTTGTTCAGGTAATAGAAATGCCTAAGATATCCTCTGTGGCTAAGGAATATGTTGGCAATAGTATAACATTCAGCAAGAAGGATGCATGGGAAATCAAAGTGAACACCAAAACCGGAACTATTGATAACTGGAAGGTACTGTTTCTTTTTAAATAGTTTAATCTTTTAATATTTAAATTACAGTCAACTGGTAAAAATACATATTATTAGTCTTGAAATACAACTCACGGTGAATGAGCCCAAAAAGAGACCGATACTACCTAGGGGATTGCTGTCATTGATAGTTCATACCATGAACTATTACCTCAGAATCTGCCTCTGCTGAATTAACAAAAAAGAAAAAGAAAAAAAGAAATGACCACTAAAATTAACAAAATGAAAGGATGCCCGACTCTAGGTTCTTGAAACATATATGGTCAAAATTAACAAAATGAAAGGATAGGTTCTTGAAACATATATGGTCCCTTGGCAGTTGGTACATACTGAGCTGATGCCGTGTATAGTTGATCACTGTTGTCCTCAATTTTTTTTAAAAAAAAAACACAGCATATTTTGTAGTTTGTCATTCAATCATCTATGTAACTCTGATTCAATAAAGCTCCCTCTTTCCTTCTTTTTCAGGTAAACGGTAAAACTCTCCTCACTGAGAAGGGGATATTCCCTTGCTTCTACCGTGCTCTCACAGATAACGACAAAGGTGGTGAATCAAACAGTTATGCCTCAAAATGGAAAGCTGCCTCCATTGACGCCAATATCTCAACTCACATGGAAAAATTCTCGGTCAAAGATCTTTCTGATCATTCTTTCCAAATCTCAACCCGATTCCTTGCCAAAAGTTCTGATTCCATCCTTATGACCATTGAGGCTAAGTACACTATTTATGAGAGCGGTGATGTTATTTTGGAGTACAATGTAAACCCTAAAGATGACCTGCCTCCCCTCCCCCGAGTTGGCATCGTCTTTCATGCGGTAAAAGAGTTTAACAGGGTGAGCTGGTACGGGCGAGGCCCATTCGAGTGCTACCCAGATAGAAAATCAAGTGCGCATGTGGGGGTGTATGAGAAACATGTGAAGGATATGCATGTACCATACATTGTACCAAGCGAGAGTTCGGGTCGTGCTGATGTGAGGTGGATTGGGCTGAGAAATGAAAATGGGTACGGGTTGTTTGGATCCATTTACGGTGGCTCCCCTCCTATGCAAATGAGTGCTAGTTATTATGGGTTGGAAGAGCTTGATCGGGCTACACATAACCATGAATTGATTGAAGGGGATGATATTGAGGTTCTCTCTCTCTCTTTCATTAGCTTTGTTTATGTCATTTATATTTTTTTAGGGTGGATTACTCCAGACCGATACCAAGACCATAAAATTGAGTTTCAGTAGTTGTCTATTATACTACTAGTAGTAGTAGGTACATGTTCTACTGCACTGGTACACGTGCTGTTCCAAAGGTATCAGTTGGATCTGAACTTTTTGCATATTTTATTTTTCTTCTCGGTATGGTGTGTTCAGTTGAAGTTTTAAAAGGTAACATTGGTTTGGTCAAGCAAAAATTGACAAAAATAAAAGAAAACAAATATAGAAACGAGTGATATAAAATTAATGAAGGCCCAGTGTTATTGGTATCGATATCAGCTGACTTATGTACAGGTATGAAAGTACCTCCTGGCTTGCAACTCTTATTTGGTGCTTGTATTTTTATTGTTTATTATCATTATGATAGTTATTATTGTGTTATTTGGCGCTCGTGTTTTATAGGTTCATCTAGACCACAAGCACATGGGAATAGGTGGGGATGACAGCTGGAGCCCATGTGTGCATAACAAGTACTTGATACCTCCAGTTCCGTACTCATTTTCAGTTCGTTTGTGCCCAATTCTGCCCTCCAGTTCTTGCCATGAGATCTTTAAATCTCAGCTCCCAAACTAGAGGTGAAGCAGTAAATACTACCATGGAAGAAACAAACATTCTTTGCCATGAGATCTTTAATAGAGATTGTGTAGCTTTATGTATTTGCAAGCACACTTTTATGTTGTAAGAAAATCAGTTTCTGATGGGATGCATTGATTAATAAATGGAAAAGCAGTGATGGTGGGAAGTCGTGAAAATTCAATTGAACTCTCTGTATTAAGATCAAGAATTCATCCCATATAAATTAGTGGCGTCAGCTTTGTAGGCAAATAACAACAACCAAAAATTATTCTGGGTTCTGCTAAGAACTTTTTTTTTTTTTTATTAAAATGTAGGAGTCTAGCTCCTATATTTCATTAAAAGATACCAGGAGTGTCAAGGTCAAGTTACAAAAATACAAAAGGAAAAAAAGAAAAAGAAAAAAAAAACATGAAGTAAATCTAGAGAAAAAGCAAAACAAACGTATCCAGAGCAAAACAGCGTTACTGGCCTACATACCAGCATATCCCATTATTGCCCCTGGAACCAAAATTCCATCTCTGACAGGACTTCCTGAGTCAATTGCGTGACTGTTTGATGCTGTTCAGTGAAGGTCCTCTTGCATCTCTCTCCATAGCACAAATGCCATGGTCATCTGCACCTGCTTCACTTTCATGGAATTGGAGCTCAACATAGCTTGTTTGTAATTGCCAGTATTGAAATACCGGCATTGGCCGAGTGCTGGTATATGGCCAATTAGGCGCATCTTCATCATTCTTGCATATTGGCATTGCCTAAACAGATGGTTGACTATCTCTGAGCTTCTCTTGCACATGCAACATCTGTTGACCATCTCCCATCCTCTCCTTGCCAAATTGTCGATTGTTAAAATTGTCGATTGTTAAAATTCGGTTCTGCAACATTAACCAAGCAAAAACCATGACTCTAGTGGGTGCTTTAACAGTCCAGATATTTTGCAAGCTTGTATCAATATGCGGACCATGAATCATAGCGGTGTAGAATGATTTTACTGAAAATTGCCCATTAGCCGTCCATCTCCATGTTATTCTGTCATCTTCCGCTACCCCGGTTATTGGTGGCAATTCTATTAGTAATTGCATCAATTGGTCGGCTGCCATTTGTGACAATGTACTGACAACCGGGGTTCTGCTAAGAACTTAAAAAAAAAAAAAAAAAACTAAATTGTATTTAACGAAAATTTTAATAAGAAAAATTGGCTTGAATCCAACGAAAACAAAGAGTTGTTTGATAGATCCTGGTCGTGGTACATTTAGATAGCAATTAGCATCAAATCAACTCCTGCATATTGACATTCAGGTTCTTATGCCTGTTATAGAGTTAGATTGAGTGATTTTCGACCCATTAGTTGTAATAGAGTAAAAGTCAACGATTGAATATACTTTGGACTTGGCTTTGTGGACCTGATAATGGCACATGAAGAATACTATCACTGGAGAAACTTATTGAGCGATATCCTTTTTCTGAGAAAATTTTGAGCGAGATTCTAGTATCTTTTCATACTGGAGAAACTTATTTGACTACATTGGGCCTTTCAGGTGTTGAGAAGGATGAATACCTGTGGGCAAATACCGGCCGAATTTTCTATTATTAATAATTTTAGAAGAACCTTCTATTTTGTTAATAATTTTAGAAGAAAGTCATTTTGTTTGAAAATTTGAAAGGTAGAGCAAATTATAAAATTTCCCCTTAATAAAACTCCTGTCAACCATAAGCTCTACATTTTATTTATAGAAATTTAATATAATATCGAGTATAATATAGCTTAACAAGCATATTTCCGTCATGGGATGAGGTTTGGTCCACCTCTAAAAATCGTACGATTAATGTCTGAACAGTCGATTCGAACCGCTCAACATAATTTTCATATTAAAATGTTTTGACAGATCAAATTTTATATTTTTTAGAAATTATTTACTATTTTTTAAGATACATACAAACATCACTGTTTCTGAACGGTCCACAAACAGTGATTTTGTACGCATCTAAAATAATAATAAAAAATTTCAAAAAAATATAAAATTTGATCTCTTCAGTAATGAAGGAGCTGACAGCAACCTCCGTGCGAATGCCCAAAGCAATTCGACTAATTCACTGATAAAATTCTGCATACAACTCCATAGGAGATTCTGCCTTTTATAGGCGATGCTAATGGTAAAAGAAAAATAGTAAAACAAGCGTAAGACGCCATATAATTAATCAAAAGGAATCTATGGCTACTAACTCAGCGTAAGACGCCAAAGCTGGCGTAACCAATTCATAGCCAATGTTGTAAAATGCGGTTTCTATGCGGTATGCGGAAGGTCACCGCATACCGCATATACGGTATGCGACCGCATACGCGGATTTTTATGCAGACTTATATATGCGGATTTTAAAATAATAATTCACATATATATAAACCAGTATGCAGTAATATGCGGTAATATGCGGTACTATGCGGTAATATGCGGTACTATGCGGCCGAATATGCGGTATTATGCGGCCGAATATACGGTATAAAATATGCGGCCGAATATGCGGTAGTAATATGCGGCCGAATATGCGGTCGAATATGCAGCCGCATATGCGGAACTGCATATATGGACTGCATATAGATTTCTATGCGGATTGCAACCGCAACCGCATATGCGGCCGCATTTTACACTGTTCATAACAACTACTGAATCTGTCGATGAACGGTTCGCTCTTCATCCTCTCGAGTTTCTTCTCCTTCTCCCTTTCCATTCTGTATGCGAGGGAGCCCCGTGTTATATTTAAATGAATGGGACCCTATAGCAGCGTCTTTCTGCTGCTTTGTGGTGCTGCCCTTACTGACCGCTTCTCCTTCTTCCCCAATTGAACTCAAATCTCCAACGGTCATCCCCAATTCCGCATCACTCCGTTGCAGAAACTTTAATGTTTTGGTATTTGTGCCTTGACATCTGGAATTAAATTTATTTAAAGGTTCTTTTTGCGAACATAATTGTTTTTACCTACTGAATTTAAGAGATAAAGGGATACAACATCAAAAATAACAATTTTCTATTTGTTGACACTTGACGGTTTATTGCATAGGTAAGCATTAATTTTTTGTTCTTTAACTAGTCAAGTGTCCGTACTTTGCAACGGGGAATGAAATGAATAAAATGATTTTTGATGATACATCGAATACTTTGTCAACTCAGAATGATACTTAAGAGTTTTTTCTTATTTTTTTTTAAGAAGCTGCTCATATGTGAAGAATCTTAGACCTCTATGAGTCGATGGGATTTCACTTGATGAACCGTAAGTGTACTTGATATAACTCAGAACTTGGAAGAAGATTAAATTGTTACATTTCTCAACCTGCTATGGCAACTTTGGAAGGAGAAATGAATAGGTGTTTAATGATACAAAGGCATGACCCTTAACTGTAGTGGCCAAAGCAAACAATGCAATCAGAGAAGACCAAATACCAGCACATGCAACATTTTCATTATTTTTCATGAAACAATACCACAAACAATTCCATGTCATGTCAAGCATGATAAGATAAATAATTAGAACAAATTACAAAACTTCCTAACTAATCATAACCCACAACAGTTGCTCCATTGGGGTGCTGAAGGCCAGTACCAAGCTTCCTCTAATAGTACCACTCTTCTTGTTGTGCTCAGCCTTTTCAGGAATGAACTTAGCATGCTCAGCCCTGTGAGCATGCACTTGCTTGTCTACAAATGTAACTTCTTACCTGACAATCTTTTTTTGGCCCTCGTTTCAGTCGTTAAACCTTTTTTCACTCTTCTCGCATGAATCCCACTTATCAGAGAACCTCCCGCCTCTTTTGAAAAGTTTTCAAGGAAATTAGTATCTACATGAGATGGCAAGGACATGTAAAAAACATATCATTTTTTTTTGTTAGAGTAAACTAAATAAGGGTCTGGACAAGTATAAATGTATAATGGAGGGTATATTTTTTCTGTGGAAAATTTCAACTTAGAGAACATATTTATATATATAGAAATTAATATATAGACAAATTTCGACTTAGAGAACATATATAGAACTATGTACCACTAAACACAACAAGCTGGTACTGACTGGTACCCGTGTTCGAAGGGTCAGAGATACTCAATACTAACTTGGTATTGCACCATAAAGGTGGTCGGTAGCAAAATAAGTCAACTATAGTTAACGGGTTCAATTCCATTCAGAGTAGGAATTGCTTGCTTGATTTTTCAAAAGTTACCAAGTCATAAATCGAATTAAAAGGATATAGAACAGAAATAAAAAAGCCCTAAAACTATTAAAAAATATTAACCAAATAAGAAACATGTGGAAGCTCACCTTGTACTGAGAGCCACTCTAACAACTCTAGTTGCAAATCACAAAAGAAAGAAATTTTTTTTTTCCTTTGAACTAGAAATAGTAAAGCTTCAAGGATTTTGTATGAACTGGAAATATTAAGCTTTGCCATATCTTGCTTATGCCAGATGTCAAGCCCATTGATATCATTGCACTCCCATAGACAAACTTCTATGTCACTTGACAGTTTTTCATTTGATTTTCCAGTTGGCCGAAACCACCTTCAATCAACCATGAAAACACATCAGAAAATATACAGCTTAAGCCTCACTTGCGCATAAAAAAAGCAACAGATACAACATGTAAAATATATATTTAAGGTATATATTGCAGACAACCTCGCCAATCCCACCTCCCTCCCCACCCAAAATACTAATGAAACTAATACTTTCAATAGTATCAAACAAATAACCAAAAGATCAAAAGAAGCCTAAAATAGAAATTGAATATAACGGAACTAACCTCTAAAAAATCTATTTCAGGAGGCCTCTCTTGAAATTGAACACTCGAGGAATGCAGAGGCTATTCAGCAACCCTCCTTGAGTGGAAGGTAAAATTTTAATCCTTGCTAAGGAGCACTGTTCGGTAACTTGTAGGATTAAGAATGAAGACTTAGCATGAGTAAAATATATGTTATAATATGTAAAGACCTAAATACCCCTCTTCCTCCTTTCACAATTATTGTTCAATATCTTACACATATTTTTAATTTGTACTGCTCGCTAAAGAATTCGATTTTAGTTCCACAAACAAGTTTGGATATGGTACCACCTGGTACATACAAATTCAAGTAGTATAAATAATCAAAGTATTAACCTGGTACATACAAATTGAATGGAAGGGATGGGCTGGAAGGGGATGGGAGGGAATAATTAAATGGAGTTACTTGCTCCACAACTATACAAAGAGGGGAGAAATGTTATGTAGTAACTTTTGGTTCTAACTTTAAATGTGACTATTTTACCTTTATATCAGTAAGGATTATGCCAAACACTACTTGCTTGTTTATTCTTATTAGAAATCGACTAATTAAGTTGATTAAGAAATGGAACATGAGTCATCAGTGGCGATGTGCAGTCTTGTTTATTCTGATTAGAAACGAACTAATTAAGTTGATTAGGAAATGAGAACATGAGTCATCAGTGGTGATGTGCAGTACCATTTCACTAGTTTATACAAGTTTGATGCCATTTCTTTTTTGTTTTATGGATGGAGAGTTGAATTGAGGCCAAAAAGTCTGAAAAGGCAGTAGAAAGGCTACATTAGCAGTTATAGGAAGCAATTTCATCTCTCTATTTTAATACACTGCTACCGTATATCAGTATCAGACACAATCAACTTAAATAAAACAACTAAAAGAAATAGTAGTATTTCCATAAATGCAAATTAACTGTAAGAAATACAAATTTATTAGAAAAAAAAGATATACAAAAAGAAATGTATGCGTTGCCATATAGAAACAATGTTTCATTAGGAAAAGAAAAAAAAAATATGCAAATCTACCAGGGAGCTGCAAATTAATAAGATGCATTTTTATCACAAATACACGCACAGAAAAGATACTTAAGCAAGGAGATCAGAACTGAAATGAATTTAGAAAACACTTTTAAGAAAAAGTCTGACATGATTGATCTTCTTGATATTAATTTATCAAACCACTCTTTACCACTTATAAGCAAAAATATTAATAAAAATGAAGACATCAAATAAACTTATCAAACCAATCAGGTATGGTAAGTTCATCTTACATAAAGCCAATCGGCACAGAAATCAGACAACTACAGTTTCACTCGAGTCTGACACGGACTGTGTATGAGAGTACACAGGCCGTGTGACACGGGTCGTGTATGAGAGTATACAGACCGTGTAACAAAAGAGTCGAAGTTGCAAATGAAGTCAGAAACCCAGGAAACGTTTGTTTTAATCAATTTTAAAGTCTAGTTTTATTTACTTTCAATTTTATTCACTTTTACTGAAACTTAAACAATCAACTCACCCCTTTTCAACACTTTTAGTCTTAAGATAATCTGAGTAAAAATCTAGTTAAGTAATTGAACCGTCCCGTGGATCGATACCCGATAATACCAACGATAGGATTGTGCACTTGCAGTCCAATTCAAAAGTAGAATCGAGGTTTAAAAAGTACAGCTTGCTGTATTGAAACTTAAGTAGTATACTTTTGTGCGAACAGTCCGGACCAAATTCATAATATATTATAGTTCGGTCAGTTCAGTTATTTCGGTTTTGAAAATTTCAAACCGAACCGAACCATTACACCAAAAAAATCGAACAGTTTGAACCGATCTAATTCGGCTTGGTCCAAAACTGATTAAACCGGACCCAATGAACACCCCTAAATGGGAGAGGCAACTGAACAAGAAGCCCAACTAATCTGTGCCTCTCCGCTCTTTCCCCTAAGTTTTTGGTCAAATCGTAGGCCCCCAAAAAAGTAAAATCTGGTTCAGCAAACGAACCCCGCAGGATGTCGCTCTCAGAATCAGGCAGATTACTCAGGTTAATGCTTCCCCGGAGTCTGACACATACCTGGGGGACCCGGTCGGCACAGGACGGGCATCTTATCAGTTCCTGGTGGATATGTTCTCCCAAAGGCTGCAGACCTGGAAATCTTGACTCCTATCTCCGGCGAGAAGGTGGTTCTGATCAGATCGGTTCTCCAGTCGTTACCGGTCTATTACATGGCATCTGAAAAAATACCAGCAAAGGTATTCTCCACACTAACAAATTTAATTCGCAGGTTCTATTGGAGGGCATCTAACAAGGATCATTCCTCTCTTATGTCGCATGGGATCAAATCACCAGGCCTTTGGAGAAAGGAGGTCTCACAATCAGGGATCTGTCGATTATGAATGAGGCGTTATTGATGAAATTCTTATGGAAATTGGCTAGCGGTTCTCAAGTGCAGTGGGTTCAGGTGGTCTCTGCCAAATACCTACCGTGCTCAAACCTGTGGCAGTCCAAACGAACGTATAATTGCTTTGTTTTCTGGTGGGGGCTCATGCAGCTCAGATTGATTGTTTGTGTGCTTAACAACCTCAATTAGCGTTGTTCTTGTGCTTCTTAACCTCTTTTGCCCTCGTTCTTGTGCTGAACAACATCATTTGTACTTTTTCTTGTACTTAACAACCTCATTTGTCGTTGTTCATGCGCTTTGCAACATAATTTGACCTTGATCTTGTGCTTTGAACCTCATTTGCATTTGTTCTTGTGCTTAGGAACCTCATTTGCCCTTGTTTGTGTGCTTAACAACCTCAATTATCGCTGTTCATATTCTTCTTAACCTCTTTTGCCCTTGATCTTGTGCTTAACAGCATCATTTGTACTTTTTCTTGTGCTTAACAACCTCATTTGTCGCTGTTCATGCGCTTTGCAACATAATTTGACCTTGATCTTGTGCTTATGAACCTCATTTGAATTTGTTCTTGTGCTTAGCAACATCATTTGTCTTTTTTCTTGTGCTTAACAACCTCATTTGTCGTTGTTCATTTTGCCCATATTCGTCTGCTTAACAACCTCAATTTTCGTTGTTCATATGCTTCTTAACCTCTTATGCCCTTGTTCTTGTGCTTAACAATCTCATTTGTCGTTGTTCTTGCGCTTTGTAACATAATTTGCTCTTGATCTTGTGCTTATGAACCTAATTAGCATTTGTTTTTGTACTTAAGAGCCTCATTTGCCCTTGTTTGTGTGCTTAACAACCTCAATTGGCGTTGTTTGTGTGCTTAACAATCTCTTTTGCCCTTGATCTTGTGCTTATGAACCTCATTTGTATTTGTTATTGTGCTTAGGAACCTCATTTGCCCTTGTTTGTATGCTTAACAACCTCAATTATCGCTGTTCATATGCTTCTTAACATCTTTTGCCCTTGTTCTTGTGCTTAACAACATCATTTGTCGTTGTTCATGCGCTTTGTAACATAATTTGACCTTGATCTTGTACTTATGAACCTCATTTGCATTTTTTTCTTGTGCTTAGGAACGTCATTTGTCCTTGTTTGTGTGCTTAACAACCTCAATTGGCGTTGTTCGTGTGCTTAACACCCTCTTTTGCCCTTGATCTTGTGCTTATGAACCTCATTTGGATTTGTTCTTGTGCTTAGGATCCTGATTTGCCCTTGTTTGTGTGCTTAACAACCTCAATTAGCGTTGTACGTGTGCTTAACAACCTCTCTTGCCCTTAATCTTGTGCTTACGAACCTCATTTGCATTTGTTCTTGTTCTTAGGAACCTTATTTGCCCTTGTTTGTGTGCTTAACGACCTCAATTGGCGTTGTTCTTGTCTTTAACAACCTCTTTTGCCCTTGATCTTGTGCTTATGAACCTCATTTTTTATTTGTTCTTGTGCTTAGGAACCTCAGCTGCCCTTGTTTGTGTGCTTAACAACCTCAATTGGTGTTGTTCGTGTGCTTAACAACCTCAATTGGTGTTGTTCGTATGCTTAACAACCTCTTTTGCCCTTGATCTTGTGCTTATGAACCTCATTTGTATTTGTTCTTGTGCTTAGGAACCTCAATTGCCCTTGTTTGTGTGCTTAACAACCTCAATTATCGTTGTTCATATGCTTCTTAACATCTTTTGTCATTGTTCTTGTGCTTATGAACCTAATTAGCATTTGTTTTTGTACTTAGGAGCCTCATATGCCCTTGTTTGTGTGCTTAACAACCTCAATTGGCGTTGTTCGTGTGCTTAACAATCTCTTTCGCCCTTGATCTTGTGCTTATGAACCTCATTTGTATTTGTTCTTGTGGTTAGGAATCTTATTTGCCCTTATTTGTATGCTTAACAACCTCAATTATCGCTGTTCGTATGCTTCTTAGCATCTTTTGCCCTTGTTCTTGTGCTTAACAACATCATTTGTACTTTTTCTTGTGCTTAACAACCTCATTGTCGTTGTTCATGCACTTTGCAACATAATTTGACCTTAATCTTGTGCTTATGAACCTCATTAGCATTTGTTCCTAAGCACAAAAACAAATGCTAATGACGTTCATAAGCACAAGATCAAGGTCAAATTATGTTGCAAAACGCATTAACAACGACAAATGAGGTTGTTAAGCACAAGAAAAAGTACAAATGATGTTGCTAAGCACAAGAACAAGGACAAAAGAGGTTAAGAAGCATATGAACAATGACAATTGAGGTCGTTAAGCACACGAACAAAGGCAATTACGGTTCCTAAGCACAAGAACAAATGCAAATAAGGTTCGTAAGCACAAGATCAAGGGCAAAAGATGTTGTTAAGCACACGAACAACGCGAATTGAGGTTGTTAAGCACAAACAAGGGCAAATGAGGTTCCTAAGCACAAGAACGAATACAAATGACGTTCATAAGCACAAGATCAAGGTCAAATTATGTTGCAAAACGCATTAACAACGACAAATGAGGTTGTTAAGCACAAGAAAAAGTACAAATAATGTTGCTAAGCACAAGAACAAGGACAAAAGAGGTTAAGAAGCATATGAACAATGACAATTGAGGTCGTTAAGCACACGAACAAAGGCAAATACGGTTCCTAAGCACAAGAACAAATGCAAATAAGGTTCGTAAGCACAAGATCAAGGGCAAAAGATGTTGTTAAGCACACAAACAACGCTAATTGAGGTTGTTAAGCACACAAACAAGGGCAAATGAGGTTCCTAAGCACAAGAACGAATACAAATGAGGTTCATAAGCACAAGATCAACGGCAAAAGAGGTTGCTATGCACACGAACAACGCCAATTGAGGTTGTTAAGCACAAAAACAAGGGCAAATGAGGTTCATAAGCACAAGATCAAGGGCAAATTATGTTGCAAAGTGCAAGAACAACGACAAATGAGATTGTTAAGCACAAGAACATGTGTAATTGATGTTGCTAAATATAAGAACAAGGGCAAAAGAGGTTAAGAAGCATATGAACAACGACAATTGAGGTTGTTAAGCAGACGAACAAGGGCAAAAGAGGATCCTAAGCACAAGAACAAATGCAAATGAGGTTCTTAAGCCTAAGATCAATGGCAAAACAGGTCGTTAAGCACACGAACAACGCCAATTGAGGTTGTTAAGCAAACAAACAAGGGCAAATGAGGTTCCTAAGCACAATAACAAATGCTAATGAGGTTGATAAGCACAAGATCATGAGCAAATTATGTTGCAAAGCGCATGAACAACGACAAATGAGGTTTATAAGCACAAGAAAAAGTACAATTGATGTTGCTAAGCACAAGATCAAGGCCAAAAGAGGTTACGAAGCATATGAACAATGACAATTGAGGTTGTTAAGCACACGAACAATGTCAAATGAGGTTCCTAAGCACAAGAACAAATGTAAATGAGGTTCGTAAGCACAAGATCTAGGGCAAAGGGGTTGTTAAGCACACGAACAACGCTAATTGAGGTTGTTAAGCACACAAACAAGGGCAAATGAGGTTCCTAAGCACAAGAACGAATACAAATGAGGTTCATAAGCACAAGATCAAGGACAAAAGAGGTTGCTATGCACACAAGCCAAATGAGGTTCATAAGTACAAGATCAAGGGCAAATTATGTTGCAAAGTGCAAGAACAACGACAAATGAGATTGTTAAGCACAAGAACAAGTGTAAATGGTGTTGCTAAGTACAAGAACAAGGGCAAAAGAGGTTAAGAAGCATATGCACAACGGCAATTGAGGTTGTTAAACAAACGAACAAGGGCAAAGGACGAACAAGTGTAAATGAGATTGTTAAGCACAATAACAAATGCAAAAGAGGTTGTTAAGCACACGAACAACGCCAATTGTGGTTGTTAAGCACACAAACAAGGGCAAATGAGGTTCCTAAGCACTAGAACAAAAGCTAATGAGGTTCATAAGCACAAGATCATGGTCAAATTATGTTGCAAAGCGCATGATCAATGACAAATGAGGTTGTTAAGCACAAGAAAAAGTACAAATGATGTTGTTAAGCACAAGAACAAGGGCAAAAGAGGTTAAGAAGCATATGAACAATGACAATTGAGGTTGTTATGCACACGAACAAGGGCAAATGGGGTTCCTAAGCACAAGAACAAATGTAAATGAGGTTCATAAGCACAAGATCAAGGGCAAAAAAGATTGTTAAACACACGAACAACGCTAATTGAAATTGTTAAGAACAGAAACAAGGGCAAAGGAGGATCCTAAGCACAAGAACAAATGCAAATGATGTTCATAAGAATAAGATCAAGGGAAAAAGATGTTGTTAAGCACACGAACAACGCCAATTGAGGTTGTTCAGCACACAAACATGGGCAAATGAGGTTCCTACGCACAAGAACTAATGCAAATGAGGTTCATTAGCACAAGATTAGGGCAAATTATGTTGCAAAGCGCAAGAAACGATAAATGAGGTTGTTAAGCACAAGAAAAAAGTGTAAATGATGTTGGTAAGCACAAGAACAAGGGTCAAAGAGGTTAAGAAGCATATGAACAACGACAATTGAGGTTGTTAAGCACACGAACAAGGGCAAATGAGGTTCCTAAGCAGAAGAACAAATGCAAATGAGATACATAAGCACAAAATCAAGGGCAAAAGAAGTTGTTAAGCACAGGAACAACGTCAATTGTGGTTGTTAAGCACACAAACAAGGGCAAATTAGGCTCCTAAGCACAAGAACAAATGCAAATGAGGTTCAGAAGCACAAGATCAAGGACAAATTATGTTGGATAGTGCAAGAATATCGACAAATGAGATTGTTAAGGACAAGAACAAGTGTAAATGATGTTGCTAAGCACAAAACCAAGGGCAAAGGAGGTTAAGAAGCATATCAACAACGACAATTGAGGTTGTTAAGCTCATAAACAAGGTCAAATGAGGTTCCAAA
This sequence comes from Carex cristatella, assembly GCA_024447775.1. Lineage (NCBI taxonomy): Eukaryota > Viridiplantae > Streptophyta > Magnoliopsida > Poales > Cyperaceae > Carex > Carex cristatella. The sequence continues at coordinate 2,226,147 of JAJHPF010000016.1, forward strand.
GCGCAAGAACTAATGCAAATGAGGTTCATAAGCACAAGATCAAGGGCAAAAGAGGTTGTTAAGCACACGAACAATGCTAATTGAGGTTGTTAAGCACACAAAAAAGGGAAAATGAGGTTCCTAAACACAAGAACAAACACAAATGAGGCTCATAAGCAAAAGATCAAGGGCAAAAGAGGTTGTTAAGCACACGAACAATGCCAATTGAGGTTGTTCAGCACACAAACAAGGGCAAATAAGGTTCCTAAGCACAAGAACAAATGCAAATATGGTTCATAAGAACAAGATCAAGGGAAAATTGTGTTGTAAAGTGCAAGAACAACGACAAATAAGGTTGTTAAGCACAAGAAAAAGTGTAATTGAAGTTGTTAACCACAAGAACAAGGGCAAAAAAGGTTAAGAAGCACAAGAACAGCGATAATTGACGTTGTTAAGCACACGAACAAGGGCAAATGAGGTTCCTAAGCACAAGAACAAATGCAAATGAGGTTCATAAGCACAAGATCAAGGGCAAAGGAGGTTGTTAAGCACACAAACAACGTCAATTGAGGTTGTTAAGCACACAAACAAGGGCAAATAAGCTTCCTAAGTGTAAGAACAAATGCAAATGAGGTTCATAAGCACAAGATCAAGGGCAAAAGAGGCTGTTAAGCACACAAACAAGGGCAAATGAGGTTCCGAAGCACAAGAACAAATGTAAATGAGGTTCATAAGCACAAGATCAAGGTCAAATTATGTTGCAGAGCGCAAGAACAACGACAAATGAGGTTGTTAAGCACAAGAGAAAATACAAATGACGTTGCTAAGCACAACAACAAGGACAAAAGAGGTTAAGAAGCAGATGAACAAGGGCAAATGAGGTTCCTAAGTACAAGAAAATTTGCAAATGAGGTTTGTAAGCACAAGATCAAGGGCAAAAGAGGTTGTTAAGCACACGAACAACGCCAATTGAGGTTGTTAAGCACACAAACAAGGGCAAATAAGGTTTCTAAGCACAATAACAAATACAAATGAGGTTCATAAGCACAAGATCAAGGGCAAAAGAGGTTGTTAAGCGCACGAACAACGCCAATTGAGGTTGTTACGTACACAAACAAGGGCAGATGAGGTTCCTAAGAAGAAGAAAAAACAGATGCTAATGAGATTCATAAGCACAAGATCAAGGTCAAATTATGTGGCAAAACGCATGAACAACGACAAATGAGGTTGTTAAGTACAAGAAAAAGTACAAATGATGTTGCTAAGCACAAGAACATGGACAAAAGAGGTTAAGAAGCATATGAACAACGACAATTGAGGTTGTTAAGCACACGAACAAGAGCAAATGAGGTTTCGAAGCAGAAGAACAAATGCAAATGAGGTACATAAGCACAAAATCAAGGGCAAAAGAAGTTGTTAAACACATGAACAACGTCAATTGAGGTTGTTAAGCACACAAACAAGGTCAAATGAGGTTCCTAAGCACAAGAACAAATGGAAATGAGGTTCATAAGCACAAGATCAAGGACAAATTATGTTGCAAAGTGCAAGAACATCAACAAATGAGATTGTTAAGCACAAGAACAAGTGTAAATGATGTTGCTAAGCACAAAACCAAGGGCAAAGGAGGTTAAGAAGCATATCAACAACGACAATTGAGGTTGTTAAGCTCATGAACAAGGGGAAATGAGGTTCCAAAGCGCAAGAACTAATGCAAATGAGGTTCATAAGCACAATATCAATGGCAAAAGAGGTTGTTAAGCACACGAACAATGCTAATTGAGGTTGTTAAGCACACAAACAAGGGCAAATGAGGTTCCTAAGCACAAGAACAAACACAAATGAGGGTCATAAGCAAAAGATTAAGGGCAAAAGAGGTTGTTAAGCACGCAAACAATGCTAATTGAGGTTGTTAAGCACACAAACAAAGGCAAATAAGGTTCCTAAGCACAAGAACAAATGCAAATTAGGTTCATAAGCACAAGATCAAGGGAAAATTGTGTTGCAAAGTACAAGAACAACGACAAATGAGGTTGTTAAGCACAAGAAAAAGTGTAAATGAAGTTGTTAAGCACAAGAACAAGGGCAAAAGAGGTTAAGAAGCATAAGAACAGCGATAATTGAGGTTGTTAAGCACAGGAACAAGGGCAAATGTGGTTCCTAAGCACGAGAACAAATGCAAATGAGGTTCATAAGCACAAGATCAAGGGCAAAGGAGGTTGTTAAGCACACGAACAACGTCAATTGAGGTTGTTAAGCACACAAACAGTGGCAAATGAGCTTCCTAAGCGTAAGGACAAATGCAAATGAGGTTCATAGGCACAAAATCAAGGGCAAAAGAGGTTGTTAAGCACACGAACAATGCCAATTGAGGTTGTTAAGCACACGAAAAAGGGCAAATGAGGTTCCTAAGCACAAGAACAAATGCAAATGAGGTTCCTAAGCACAAGATCAAGGTCAAATTATGTTACAGAGCGCAAGAACGACGACAAATGACGTTGCTAAGCACAACAACAAGGACAAAAGAGGTTAAGAAGCATATGAACAATGACAATTGAGTTTATTAAGCACACGAACAACGGCAAATGACCTAAGTACAAGAAAACAAATGAGGATTGTAAGCACAAGATAAAGGGCAAAAGAGGTTGTTAAGCACACGAACAACGCCAAATGAGGTTGTTAAGCACACAAACAAGGCCAAATGAGGTTTCTAAGCACAAGAACAAATACAAATGAGGTTCATAAACACAAGATCAAGGACAAAAGAGGTTGTTAAGCGCACGAACAACGCCAATTGAGGTTGTTACGCACGCAAACAAGGGCAGATGAGGTTCCTAAGCAGAAAAAGAAAACAGATGCTAATGAGATTCATAAGCACAAGATGAAGGTCAAATTATGTTGCAAAGCACATGAACAACGACAAATGAGGTTGTTAAGTACAAGAAAAAGTACAAATGATGTTGCTAAGCACAAGAACTTCGACAAAAGAGGTTAAGAAGCATATGAACAATGACAATTGAGGTTGTTAAGCACAAGAACATGGGCAAATGAGGTTCCTAAGCACAAGAACAAATGCAATGAGGTTCATAAGCACAAGATTAAGGGCAAAAGAGACTGTTAAGCACACGAACAACGCTAATTGAGGTTATTAAGCACACAAACAAGGGCAAATGAGGTTCCTAAGCACAAGATCAAGGGCAAAAGACGTTAAGCGCACGTACAACACCAATTAAGGTTGTTAAGCACACAAATAAGGGTAAATGAGGTTCCTAAGCACGAGAACAAATGCAAATGAGGTTCATAAGCACAAGATCATGGGCAAAAGAGGTTGTTAAGCGCACGAACAACGCCAATTGAGGTTGTTAAGGACACAAACAAGGGAAAATGAGGTTCCTAAGCACAAGAACAAATGCAAATGAGGTTCATAAGTACAAGATCAAGGGCAAAAGAAGTTGTTAAAGCACACGAACAACGCCAATTGAGGTTGTCTAGCAAACGAACAAGGGAAAATGAGGTTCCTAAGCACAAGAACAAATACAAATGAGGTTCATAAGCACAAGATCAAGGGCAAAAGTGGTTGTTAAGCGCACGAACAACGCCAATTGAGGTTGTTAAGCACACAAACAAGGGCAAATGAGGTTCCTAAGCACAAGAACAAATGCAAATAAGGTTCTTAAGCACAAGATCAAGGGCAAAAGAGGTTGTTAAGCACACGAACAATGCCAATTGAGGTTGTCTAGCAAACGAACAAGGGCAAATGAGGTTCGTAAGCACAAGAACAAATACAAATGAGGTTCATAAGCACAAAATCAAAGGCAAAAGAGGTTGTTAAGCGCACGAACAACGCCAATTGAGGTTGTTAAGCATACAAACAAGGGCAAATGAGGTTCCTAAGCAAAAAAAACAAATGCTAATGAGATTCATAAGCACAAGATCAAGGGCAAATTATATTGCAAAGTGAAAGAACAACGACAAATTAGATTGCTAACCACAAGAACATGTCTAAATGATGTTGCTAAGCACAAGAACAAGGGCAAATAAGGGTAAGAAGCATATGAAGAACGACAATTGAGGTTGTTAAGCAGACGAACATGGGCAAAAGAAGATCCTAAGCACAAGAACAAATGCAAATGAGCTTCATAAGCACAAGATCAAGGGCAAAAGAGGTTGTCAAGCATACGAACAACGCCAATTGAGGTTGTTAAGCACACAAACAAGGGCAAATGGGGTTCCTAAGCACAAGAACAAATGCAAATAAGGTTCTTAAGCACAAGATCAAGGGGAAATTATGTTGGAAAGCGCAAGAACAACGATAAATGAGACTGTTAAGCACAAGAAAAAAATGTAAATGATGTTGCTAAGCACAAGAACAAGGGCAAAAGAGGTTAAGAAGCATATGAACAACGACAATTGAGGTTGTTAAGCACAAGAACAACAGAAAATGAGGTTCCTAAGCACAAGAACAAATGCAAATGAGGTACATAAGCACAAGATCAAGGGCAAAATAGGTTGTTAAGCACACGAACAACGCCAATTGAGGTTGTTAAGCACTCAAACAAATGCAAATGAGGTTCCTAAGGACTAGAACAAATGCAAATGAGGTTCATAAGCACAAGATCAAGGGCAAATTATGTTGTAAAGTGCAAGAACATCGACAAATGAGATTGTTAAGCACAAGAACAAGTGTAAATGATGTTGCTAAGCATAAGAACAAGGGCAAAATGGGTTAAGGAGCATATGAACAACGACAATTGAGGTCGTTAAGCACACGAACGAACAAGGGCAAATGAGGTTCCTAAGAACAAGAACAAATGCAAATCAAGTTCATATGCACAAGATCAAGGGCAAAAGAGGTTGTTAAACACACGAACAACGTCAATTGAGGTTGTTAGCAACTTCACTTGCCTGTGTGGTTGTGCTTAGCAGCCTCATTTGCATTGTTCTCACACTTAACAACCTCATTTGTCATTGTTCTTATGCTTAGTAACTCATTTGTCGTTGTTCTTTTACTTAACAACCCCATTGGCCATTTTTGTTGTGCTTAGTAAGTTATTTGTCATTGTTCTTTTGATTAACAACCTCATTGGTCATTTTTTGGTTAACAACATCATTGGTCATTATTCTTGTGGTTAGCATTCTGATATGCATTGTTCTCATGCTTAGCATCATCATTTACATTGTTCCTGAGATTGACTATATCATTTGTCATTTTTCTTCTGCTTAGCAACTCAATTAAATTGTTATTTTTCTTAAAAACCTCATCGATCATTGTTCTTTAGTTTAAAAACATTATTTGTCATTGTTCTGATTAGCGTTCCTGTTTGTATTGTTCTCGTACTTAGCAACCTCACTTGTATTGTTCTTGTGCTTAGCAATCTAATTTGTCATTGCTCTTGTGCTTAGCAACTCATTTGCCATCATTCTTTGGCTTAACAATCATTGGTCACTGTTTTTTTGCTTTGCAACTGCATAGGCCATTGTTCTTCTACTAAGTAGCCTCATTTCCATTATTCTTGTACTTTGCAGCATCATGTGCATTGTTCTTGTACTTAGCGGCCTCATTTCCATTATTCTTGTGCTTAGCAGGCTCATTGGCACTGTTCTTGTGCTTAGCTACTTCATTTGTCATTGTTCTTGTGATTAGCATTTTCATTTGTATTATTCTTGTGCTTAGCAATCTCATTTACATTGTTGAAGTGCTTAACCTCCTTATTTGTTATTGTTCTTGTGCTTAGCGAGTCATTAGTCATTGTTCTTTTGCTTAACAACTTCACTGTCCATTGTTGTTGTGCTTAGCAGCCTCATTGGCATTGTTCTCATGGTTAGAAACATCAGTTGTCATTGTTCTTGTGCTTAGTAACTCATTTGCCATTGTTCTTTTGCTTAACAACCCCATTGGCCATTGTTGTTGTGCTTATCAATTTATTTATCATTGTTCTTTTGCTTAACAACCTCATTGGCCATTTGTCTTTTGGTTAACAACATCATTGGTCATTGTTCTTGTGATTAGAATTCTCATTTGCATTGTTTTCATGCTTAGGATCCTCATTTGCATTGTTCTTGTGCTTAACTAAATCATTTGTCATTTGTCTTCTACTTAGCAACTCATTTTACAACGTTATTTTACTTAACAACCTCATCGGTAATTGTTTTTTTGCTTAACAACCTCATTGGCAATTGTTCTTTTGTTTTATAACCTCATTGGTCATTGTTCATGTGCTTAGCAACTCATTGGCCATTGTTCGTTTGCTTAAACGCCATTAGCCATTGTTGTTGTGCATAGTAGCCTCGTTTGCGTTGTTCTTCTGCTTAGCAACCTCATTTGTCATTGCTCTTTTGCTTTGCAACTGCATTGGCCATTGTTCTTGTGCAAACCGGTCACTTTTCCATTCTTCTTTTGCTTAGCAGCCTCATTTGCATTGTTCGGGTGCTTAGCAGACTCATTGCAATTATTCTTGTGGTTAGAAGCCTCATTGGCATTGTTCATGTGCTTAGCAACCTCATTTGTCATTATTCTTGTGCTTAGCAACTTATTGACCATTTTTGTTTTGTTTAATAACATCATTTGCATTGTTCTCGTACTTAGCAGCCTTATTTGTTGTTCTTGTTCTTAACAACATCATTTGTCATTTTTCTTTTGCTTAGCAAATCATTTGTCACCATTCTTTTGGTTAACAACCTCATTGGTTATTGTTCTTTTGCTTAACAACATTATTAGTTATCGTTCTTGTGATTAGCGCTCTCATTTGCATTGTTCTCGTACTTAGCAACCTCATTTGCATTGTTCTTGTGCGTAACAACCTTATTTGTCATTATTCTTGTGCTTAGACTGTCATCGTTCTTTTGCTTGACCACATCATTGGCCATTTTTTTTCCCTTTGCAACCGTATTGGCCATTGTTCTTTTGCTAATCGGGCTTATTTCCATTATTCTTGTACTTAGTAGCATTATTTGTATTGTTCTTGTGCTTAGCTACCTCATTTGTCATCGTTCTTGTACTTAGCTACACATTGGCCATTGTTCTTGTGATTAGTATTATCATTTGCATTGTCCTTGTGCTTAACAATCTCTTTTACATTGTTGAAGGGCATAGCATCCTTATTTATCATTGTTCTTGTACTTACCGACTCATTAGTCATTATTATTTCGCTTAACAACTTCACTAGTCATTGTTATTGTGTTGAGTATCCTTATTTGCATTGTTCTCATACTTAGCCACCTCATTTGTCATTGTTCTTGTGCTTAGTAACTCATTTGTCGTTTTTCTTTTGCTTAACAACCCCATTGGCCATTGTAGTTGTGCTTAGCAAGTCATTTGCCATTGTTCCTTTACTTAACAACCTCATTGGCTATTTTTCTTTTGGTTAACAACATAATTGGTCATTGTTCTTGTGATTAGCCTTTTTATTTGCATTGTTCTCGTGCTTAGCTTCCTAATTTGTTATTTTTCTTCATCTTAGCAACCCATTTTACATAATTATTTTGCTTACCAATCTCGTCGGCCATTGTTCTTTTGCTTAGCAACTCATTAGCTATTGTTCTTGTGATCAGTATTTTCCTTTGCATTGTTCTTATGCTTAGCAATCTCATTTATATTATTGAAGTGCTTAACCTCTTTATTTGTCATTGTTCTTGTACTTAGCGACTCATTAGCCATTCTTCTTTTGCTTAACAATTTCACTGGTCATTGTTGTTGTGCTTAGCAGTGTCATTTGCATTGTTCTCATGCTTAGCAACCTCATTTGTCACTGTTCTTGTGCTTAGTAACTCATTTGCGGTTGTTCTTTTGCTTAACAACCCCATTGGCCATTGTTGTTGTGCTTAGCAAGTCATTTGTCATTGTTCTTTTGCTTTACAACCTCATTGACCATTTTTCTTTTGGTTAACAATATCATTGGACATTATTCTCATGCTTAGCATCCTCATTTACATTGTTCTTGAGCTTAACTACATCATTTGTTATTTTTCTTCTACTTAGCAGCTCAATTAAATTGTTATTTTGCTTAACAACTTCATCGGCCATTGTTCTTGCTTAACAACCTCATTGGCCATTGTTCTTTTGCTTTATAACCTCATTGGTCATTGTTCTTGTGCTTAGCAACCTCATTTACATTGTTCTCGTGCTTAGCAACCTCATTTTTCATTGTTCTTGTACTTGGCAACTCATTTGTCATTGTTCTTTTGCTTAACAAATTCACTTGCCAATATTGTTGTGCTTAGCAGTCAAATTTGCATTGTTCTCATACTTAGCAACCTCATTTGTCTTTGTTATTGTGCATAACAACTCATTTGTCGTTGTTATTTTGCTTAGCAACCCCATTGGTCATTGTTGTTGTGCATAGCAACCTCATTTGCATTGTTCTTCTTCTTAGCAACCTTATTTGTCATTGTTCTTGTGGTTAGCAACTCATTTGTCATTTCTCTTGTGCAAACCGGCATCTTTTCCATTCTTCTTTTGCTTAGCAGCCTCATTTGCATTGTTCTTGTGCTTAGCAGACTCATTTCAATTATTCTTGTGCTTAGCAGCCTCATTGGCATTGTTCCTGTACTTAGCACCCTTATTTGTCATTGTTCTTATGCTTAGCAACTTATTGGTCATTGTTCTTTTGCTTAATAATATCATTGGTCATTGTTCTTGTGATTAGTATTATCATTATCATTGTTCTTGTGCTTAGCAACCTCATTTGTATTGTTCTTATGCTTAACAATATCATTTATCATTTTTCTTCTTGCTTAGCAAATCATTCGCCACCGTTCTTTTGCTTAACAATCTCTTTGGTCATTGTTCTTTTGCTTAACAACATTATTGGTTATTGTTCTTGTGATTATCGTTCCCATTTGCATTCTTCTCATACTTAGCAATCTCATTTGTATTGTTCTTTTGCTTAATAACCTAATTTGTCATTGTTCTTGTGCTTAGCAACTTATTTGCCATCTTTTTTTTTGCTTAACCACATCATTGGGCATTGGATTTTTTTTTTGCAACCGCATAGGCCATTGTTCTTCTGCTAACCAGTCTCATTCCCATTCTTCTTGTGCTTAGCAGCATCATTTACATTGTTCTTGTGCTTAGCGACCTCATTTCTATTATTCTTGTGCATAGCGGTCTCATTGGCACTGTTCTTGTGCTTAACTACCTCAATTGTCATTGTTCTTGTGCTTAGCAACTCATTGGCCATTATTCTTGTGATTAGTTTTCTCATTTGCATTGTCCTTGTGCTTAGTAATCTCATTTACATTAGTGAAGTTCTTAACATTCTTATTTGTCATTGTTTTTGTTCTTAGCGACTCATTAGTCATTGTTCTTTTGCTTAACAACTTCACTGGCCATTGTTGTTGTGCTTAGCAGCCTTATTTGCATTATTGTCATGCTTAGCAACCTCATTGGCAATTGTTGTCATGCTTAGCAAGTCATTTGTCATTGTTCTTTTGCTTAACAACCTCATTGGCTATTTTTCTTTTGGTTAACAACATCATTGGTCATTGTTCTTGTTATTAGCATTCTCATTTGCATTGTTCTCATGCTTAGCATCCTCATCTGCATTGTTCTTTCAGTTGACTACATCATTTGTCATTTTTTTTCTACTTAGCAACTCATTTTACATCGTTATTTTGCTTAACAATGTTATCAGTTATTGTTCTTTTGCTTAACAATCTCATTAGTTATTATTCTTTTGTTTTATAACCTCATTAGCCATTATTCTTGCGCTTAGCGGTCTCATTTCCTTTATTATTGTGCTTAGCAGCCTCATTTCCATTATTATTGTGCTTAGCAGCCTTATTTACATCGTTCTTGTACTTAGCAATCTCATTTGTTATTGTTCTTGTGCTTAACAACTCATTGGTAATTGTTCTTTTGCTTAACAACTTCATTGGCCAATATTGTTGTGCTTAGTAGCCAAATTTGTATTGTTCTCATGCTTAGCAACCTCATTTATCATTGTTATTGTGCATAGCAACTCATTTATCGTTGTTGTTTTGCTTAGCAACCCCATTGGCCATTATTGTTATGTTTAGCAGCCTCATTTGCATTGTTCTTCTGCTTAGCAACCTCATTTGTCATTGTTCTTGTGTATAGCAACTCATTTGTCATTGCTCTTTCGCTTTGCAACCGCATTGGCCATTGTTCTTATGCAAACTGACCTCTTTTCCATTCTTCTTTTGCTTAGCAGCCTCATTTGCATTATTCTTGTGCTTAGAAGACTCATTTCAATTATTCTTGTGCTTAGTAGCCTCATTGGCATTGTTCCTGTGCTTAGAAACCTTATTTCTCATTTCAAACTGCCTATGAGATATCATAGTAACCCATATAAAGATGGCATGGTCGAATTTGCTCGATTGGGTAGGAATTCAATTACTCATTTCCAAGAAAATAGACTAAGACAGAGTAGCTAACAACCTCCCTGGCTGTACCTCATCTGCTCTCTTCTCTAGCTTGGGCAGATTCGAATATATCATACCGACCCGTCCATCTTGCGCACTTTTGCAAATACAAGTGTGTAGCTGTTTCTTTTTGAGTGGTTCGAATTGGCGTCTCGTGCTCGCCCAAAACTGCGATTAACCTAGGAGCGAAGCAGGATAGCCTCAACTTTTGGTGTTGACCGTCGCACGACCAACTTGGGCATTGAATTACGTTTAACGGTGCATATTTATTTACTCTATTATAATTTTTTTTAGCTGCCATCTTGCCCAAAAAATTCAATGTACTTCATTTTTTTCAACTGCCACTAATTATCCTTCTCACTCAACTTCTCTCCTAAACTTTTCGCTCCAATTTCTATTCACTGTTGCCAGGGCGGAAGCAGAAATTCATGAAATGGGAGTCAAACAATTTTTTTTTAATAAATGGTGAGTGAGAGAAATAATATAAATTAAGAAGTATCGCATGTGAGTTTTTGTTTTTTTCATTAAAAATGTTCTAAAATGCTAAAAATCTCCTAAATTAAACACAAATCATTTTTTAAAAGAATGGAGATCAATAGTATAATATTTCACAAAAAATATGTGGTCAATTTCTTGTACCCCTAGCATTTTACTATAATTTATATAAGAGAAGTATATTTTTAGTACTAATTTTTTGAAAAAAAAAAAATAGAGGTCAATTGATCCCATTTTTGTGAATTCACATTCTCTCCAATATTTTACAATTAGTGAATCCGGACCATTCTTTTTAACTTGGCATGAATCTCAAAGCCCAATAATATTGTCCCTGCACTAGCTTGATTCCCAAAGCGGTAAGATTTAATCTCAACCCGTAAAGAGAGGCTCATCCTCTACAATATTGGAGAGGAGTTGAATACTACTTTCATATTATACTTGGATTATATTAAGTACAGACAAGGCGTTCTATCTCGTCACTATTTTTTAGATTTCATCTCACTGTAGCACCATCTCTCATTTACTCCATTAATTAGATAATTCTCAAACTAAGTATTTATGTAACAAATAGTGAATTCAACAACACGATTATTACTTTATTATTGCACGAAAGTGATATATAGGAGACATCCCATGAGTAGGGCTGTCAAAAAAGCTCGTAGCTCGTGGCTCGCTCGTGACTTACATCTGGCTCGATCGGTAACAACTTGTTCGATAGTGGACCGAGTTGGCTCGCTAACAGTTCGGGCAAAAATTAACGAGTTTGAGCTGGGGCCTAGCTCAGCTAGGCATCAATTTGTGAATTTGTATGAATTTGTGTGTATTTTATACTATCAAGCTTGGTCCAGCCCGGTTCAGCTCGGTCCAAAAATGTTTGTAAAATTTATTTTCTTCTTAAAACAAGGTCCAACCAAACCCAGTGAGCCAGCTCGTCAGCTCGTGAGCTGGCGAGGTCTGGCTCGTCACGAGTTTGAGCTGAGATTTTAGCTTGCAAACTGTTAACAAGCTGGCTCGCTAAAAGCTCGGTCCAGAATTAACGAGCTGAGCTAAGGCCCAGCTCGGCCCGAGCCAGCTCATTTATAGCCCTACCCATGAGTATCTATTATTTCTCCCAAGCCATCGATAACAGAGGGATATATATTGTCATAGATATAATTATGAATTATTTTAAAATCCTTTTTTGTTCGTATTATGTTGCAAAAGGATTAATGCACATACCTTGTATGTTAATCCGTGAAATTAACACGCATCGGCATAAGGAATAAGATTCTTAAATTTGAATTTTACAGAACAATCATGCATTGAACTATCACAACGCTAAAAACAAACAGAATTCTTGTTTCTTCTAAGAATTTAAATAAGAATCTCTATTTGATTCAATTAGGCAGAAAACATTGCCTCGTCTTGCCAAAGTGAAGATAATGTAAATTGAAGAATACAAAGAATGGGCCTCTGCCAAGTTTTAATAAAAAAGAAGAAGGATTCAGAGCGTAGTAGCTTTCTTTAGCTGGGCTAGGCGGTTGACATTCCACAAGATGAAGAATACAAAGAATGAATTTTATTTCTTGATTGAATCTCCCTGTTATAATCTAGGCTCCTTATATAAGCCTTGTACTAATCATAGCCGTATTAGATTGTGCTTCTAACTTAACCTTCTAGCTAATAAAATTCAGTTGTGTTTTAATATCGAACTAACCATCCTATTGACTAGTCAACTTGCTAATCAATCTAATCCTCTATTAAGAAAAGCTTCATTATCACACACCTGTCGGCCACCAGTATGTTGCGCAAAAATATCAGAAAAGAAATAGACAAAATGAAATAAAAAACCATACAAAAATCTAAAAATTAAAACATGAAGCTCCTTATCCATCACACACCTGTACCAGTATACTGCGCCATCCGGTATGCTGTACCAGTATGCTGCGTCTCCCATTCTTCTACCACTCTCTTCAACGAAACATGAACTTCTTTATCCTGATCTCTGAAATTCTTAATTTCTTATCTTAACAGGGGCTCATTTGTGAATTATCTAATTAATAGAGTAAATAAGAGATAGTGTTACGGTGCGATAAAATCTGAAAAGTAGTGACGAGAGAGAATAGCTCGTCTGTACTTAGTTTAGTATAATCTGAAAAAATAGCGACAGTGAAAAATGAAATCAGAGTGAAAAACTTGGGTGAGAAGCTATGTTACTCGTATACTCCAGATTTACCTTCGTACTCGTATAGGACACGTATCGGATACCGATACGCACCTGATACGGCACCGATACGTATCCGATACGCCAGCTGGCGTATCCGCTTATGTGGCATATCTTTACTCAGCTGATACGGTCAGCGATACTCCGTTTAAACGTCCGGATACGGCTAGATACGTCCAAATACGGCGTCAGCGCCAGTGAACTGAGCTCGTACCCGTGCACCGCGACCGTGGATCGACGAAAATATTTTTTTTTGGGCGCTAGCGTGAATCTAATTGGGACTTCCTTTGTGAATGTCAAAAACCTTTGACCACTCCACTAGAGTTCCATTTGTGTTACCTTCTAGTAACAATAATATTTAATCTATTCTTAGGTTAAGTTTTTAATTATTTATATAAATTTGATTTAAGTTATGATTATTTAAATATAATATATAAAAAAATTAAGATAACATATATAATAAACGTATCATATCCTAGATTTTTGAAAATTACCGTATCACCGTATCCGTATCGTATCCGATACGATATTCGTACCTGTATCCATACAACATAGGTGAGAAGGGTGATTAATGGCACGTGAAAGAAAGAAGTGCACGCGAGTTTCTTTTAAGCAGGAACCACAGAAGATATATTATAATAGTGAGAATAAATCTTCTCTATTGAAAGTAATCCTGTTATAAATTTAATGGACACCTCTATTTTAATAAAAGAGTTTATTTCTCGGTTTAATTTTTAAAATAATTAAATAAAAAGTAAAATAGATAAAAGACGATAAAAGAAAGAAAATTGAGTTTTAATGGGAATATTGGATATTATAGTATTTTCATGGGAAATTGGCTATATTTTGAAAGTTTGCATGCGCACATGAGAAATTTTCCCAATTATTGAAGGTTCTATCAGGCCTCAATCCGTGTCACTTCTTCACTGATAATAATTTAAAAAATTTAAGGCTTCAAATTCCCAAAAAAAGTACGTCAAAACATAAACTTACACATTAGGGTGCATTTCGGTGGGTGAAGAATAGCTACTATTCCGGATTAGCACTATTCCGAGCTACTAATCTACATTTGGGTGTGTTTGGATTAGCGAATACCACTATTTTTTGTTTGTCTTTTGTGGGATTGCTCACTATTTTACTAATCCTACAAAATGTTGGAATAACTACTATTCTCAAAATTAGAATAGCTACTATCCTTGCACTATTCTTGATTCATCCAAACGCACCCTAAAGCGATAAAGCTTCTAGTTTATTTTGAATTTGCTCAGTTACAAATAAAGTGATATTTAACAAACTTTGATATTAAAGTAATGAAAATGTTTAATTTAAGAGTAGAAGAAAAAGAACACTGACAAAAATAAAGTTTAAAGTTTAATCATTAATATATATTTCAAATATATTTTAATTATTATATTTCAGAATATAATTAGATTATTAAATCATTCAATGAGATCCAACTTATATAAAGTACAATTTAAAAAAATCTAATCTCTGCCAAGAGATCTTTCTCATTTTAACTTGATATAATATTGAAGGAACAAAATCTACACATTACTGAAGAGAGGTGTTATTTGAGAAACAACTATATAAGCAGGGGTATTCGTCCATTAACGAATTTTTTTTTTATTAGTGTTGTGTTAATAATGCAAAATGTTGTGTGAATATTAGCTCCCTGGAGAAGAGTTACAAACCTTTCACTAGTTTATATAAGTCGTAATCACTACTGAAGTAGGAGAAAGGTTTGATTTTAAGGTCAATCTTTTTTCTAATTTTTTCTTCGCTATCAAGGCCCACTGCATAATAAAAGGGGTTAAAATCCTTTTAAGGAGCATTAGAAATATTTTTTTTTATTGAAAATGCTAGTTCCTACCGTGACATAAGGAATATTTTCACAAAGACGTTTTACTGCTTCGTATGACTCATGCACATTAAAAAGGCATCTCTCTAAATGTATTTGATCATGCATACAAATCAAACAACACCTAATTAATTATAGAGAGGGATGGAAGTTGGGGGTGTGAGAGAGAGAGGGAGAGAGACCATTATATATTAGCATAGCCATAGGGTTCAGGAGGAGCGCGCATTTGGGTTCAAGTCAGGGTTTTCTTTTGAAGATCCCGGGAACATATTTTCTAGATCTTCTACTATATATAAATCTCAGGCTGTGTTTAAAATTAAGATTGTTACCATTAAGACAAAAGTATCATCCGATTAAGGTGAAAAAAAAAGTTAAAACTAAAAAAGAATCATCACCTGAATCTGAATGAGGTGGGTGTTACGTTCCGAAGCTGAAGTTTATAATAGAAATTTTTGTTAATAAGTTCCTGCATTAGCTAAGCACAAATTGTAGGTTCATAATCACAATTAGTACCATAATCATCATCTGTAGTATATTACAAGGACCAGGTCTAGGAGGAGGAGGAGGAATCATTCTCCAGCCTTACCGTCTTATAATTCGGTTCAAAATTTTCTTGCATCGATCATCAGCGAAACTCAGACTCAGACTCACTCTTAGATCAATTCAACCATTAATTAATTACTAATTACTAAAAGGGAAGGGAAACAATTAAATTGCAAAGAAAATATATAGAAGATGCAATCAAATTTAGTAAATAAGGGAAGGGAATGGATAGATATTCAATACATGCTCCGGCGATTCCGAATTAATGGTGAGAAAGGAGATCCAATTAATTACAGCCTACCGCGCGCAGAGAAAAAATTAATTAGGCCTGCAGGTTGTACGTACTGATCCTCGCCTTGCCTTGCGCAGATAAAAATCTTTTATATACAATCTACTAATTTTAGTTACACAAAAGTGCCGAAGAAAAGGAAGGAACCGACAAGATTACAGCTCGTAATAATTACGAAATATAAAGGAACTAATTGGATTATGTCTGTCTGTGTTGATTTGTTGTCATCCCTTACTGTTGGGCTAGATGGCCCAGCCCGATTCAATTATCATACGATCACACTGGATTTTATTTCATTTCATTTGACAACTTGGTCGATAAAACAGATGCAACCAAACCATCACCTGCTTTTCCAATAAAATAGAGTCAACAATAAAGTACTAGAAAGAGAATTCATAACAAATTAAACAATTTACAGATCACCTGGTACCGCTGTGAACTGGACCGGTATATCATCCTTAAACCGTACCAAACTTCAATCCCTCTTCTTCATTTATCATGAAATGCCACACTTTCAACAATGTTACATGTACAACCAAGCAAGTGAAGATGCTCTATGAAAATATCTAAAAGAAAAAAAGAAAAAGAAAGAGAGGGTACTAAATGCAACTAACCCTTAAGAGAATCCAAAATACAAAAATTACATGTGGAAAAGAAAAGGAAAAAAATCTGTACATCAAATCTTTCTTCATAGCCTTTTCATTATACATAAAAGGCCCTTTGCTTCAAGTGCCTCAAGCTTCGCTCCATGCTAACCCTAACCATCTCTGCAACCATCCTCCGAGCTTTATCGGCACAATCCTGGCCGTCTATTTGCGACACGACATCACTAACTATATTCTCAATTGTATCTGCCTCCAATCTTGGTCGATTGTATGTGGAGTTCCTCAAGAGCTCCAAAAGCTTATGTGCCTTTATTCTAGATTTAGGCATACCGTGCACTGTCAATTCCAATAAACCGGGAATAGCTCCCTCCCTTAGAATGACTTCCCGGTACTTATCCCGGTTGCTCTCACACATGGTTAAAAGTGTACCGACCGCATGTTCTTTCGCTAAAAGAGATCCTTCTTCTATCACCTCTACAACAGTAAGTACACCTCCGGTTTCTTCAATAAGTGCAATTCTACCCTGATCAAATGCAACCAGAGATTCTAACAAGGCACAAGATTTCTCTGCAATTTTCGATGATTTTCTTCGGCACGATCTAATAAGGGTTAGAAGAGGTGGTACCGGGTGAAGAGTAAGGAGAGAGAGAAGGTTTTCGGGCAGAGTAGAGAGATTGTACAGAGACATTAAGGAATCAGTACGGGCCTGTTTGGTACCAGTTTTTAGGATCTCAAAAAGAAGAGGTATAGGGTTAGATGCAGTTATTTCTGGCTTGTTATGAGACGAAGCAGAGAGGGTTAGTAGAAGTGCCGTTGCATATTCTTGAAGATTCGGGTTTGTGGATTTGAGATAATGGGTTACCGGGTAGAGCGAGCCCGCTTCAACAATGGCCACCTTATTCCTGATAAGTATTTATTTAGGTTGCATTAGAGATAGAAACTTTGATGGTTTTCAGTTTTGACTGTGTCGAAATTTGAAATTACCAGTATCAACCATGGTTCGTACTGGCAATGGTAATAAATTCAATCTTACCCAGTGTGTTATAAATAAATACATAATTAATTTTATCTCACCTGACTGAGTCCAGAATCATATTCGTTTACAATTAAAACAAGTGGGGTCTAACAGTAGACATCAATTATAATTATGATCACTTCAACAGGGAATTTGACTCTGAGCACAAAATGTTTCCCAATTGGTTGTTCTCATTTTTCCAAAATAAAAAAAAATTGAATTTTCCCTCTTTGTATTTTCCTTCACTCGGATCAAATTCCTCTCCACAATTAAATCCATTTCGCTTCCTTCTCTCTATTTCTCCTAATTTAAACAATAACTCGACGAAACTAAACAAATGATAACGAACAACAAAAAAAAGGATTAAAATATAAATTCATACTTCTCATCTTTAACAGCGAGATTGAGGAGAGCTAGCATAACGGCCAATGCTTCTTCCTCTTCATCTTCTCTGGAGGAAGCGCAGGAAAGCAACTGCACGAGGGGACCCACGGCGCAGGATAGAACGCGCCTGTGGTCCGACGAGACCCTCGTAAGTCGTCGTATCTCCTTCGCCGCGCCCATCCTCTCCGCCACGTCATCCGACTGTAACCTCTCTGCTAATGTCTCCATTTGATATTTTTTTTTTTCTTGTCCTTTCTGCGCTGTGTGTGTGTCTCTCTTTCTCTCTCTGTCTCGAGTGACGCTGAGAGGCGCGGGGTTTTATTGGAGATAGATTGGGGGAGCGTGGCGGGAGCTGTTTAACTCTGGTCTGGCTGAATTTGGTGTCCCTAAAGTAAAACAAATTTTCAGTTTGTATCTGGACTGTCCGATCTGCTCTGGCACGAATATAAAAGGGGTCCCCTTGCATTCAACCTCAGAGTGGATTGGCCCGGATTATGATCAGACTGTCCAGATCTGAACTTAAAATTTCTGTTACCTTACACGAACCGGTCACGGCCTAGCTTGGGATCGGCGCGCCTTAAACTTGTTTCATCTTTCTCCATTTCTAATATCTGACGTAGTCCGTTTTTGTACGATTTGGATATTTGGTGCTGGAGAAACTCATAGAAAAGGAATCTTCTCGTTTTATTGAAATGGAGAAGAATGAGGGAGAGAAAAATATGACCTCGCTTGACCGTGAAGCAACGGCGTCAAAAGGGTACTCTGCCTTGTCTTTACAGTTAGTCCAACACATATTCTTCCTCGCTTGCTGCCACACAGTTTCGTCAAAAGACTTGGTCTACTATTGTAATCTGTACTCCTTATTCATATTCATATTTAGATAACTCCAATTCTCTCATGTAATTTCATTTTTCATGATTTTTTTTTTAAGTTTGAGGAATATGTAATTTTTTTTACAATATACCATAGGATTAAGCTAGTTTGAGTAAGTTGTTATTTCATCTCGAGTCACATAACTTCTTTTTGTTCAGAATAATTCGTAAGATGTATACATCAAATCGACCCATTTATATCATTAGCAAATTTATCTCGTGCGCTAATTTAAATCAGATAATCAATACTGAAATATTTATTTGTTTTTTTACCCATGTCAATTGAGAATGGAATAGAGTAAGCAGAATATTTTATTTATGGATGAAATGCTTGAAGAAGGTATATTTTAATTAACTAAATATGGCAAGAAAAATATAATCCAACCGTTCAAGTGAATTTTTAGAACGCTATTTTACGTCAGCAATACACCTGGTCTATTAGAGAGTAGAAATTTCTTTATCCCCGTCTGTGTATATTTAAGGACGTAGAGAAAATAATTAAAATGAAAAGAGAAAGGTAAAAGGATAAAAAAGGAAAAAGGAAAAGAAAAGAAAAAAGGCCGTTACGTTACGTATGAGGTCCGTGACTATCATTCAATTCAATACTTTGCTTATATGGCACAAATGCTACATTCCACTTTTTTCATAGCACGTGTCACCTCAATATTAATTACCTTTTTATTATTTGTTTTCTTAAAAGCACCCGTGATTTCTTACTATTGAAAACAACTCAACATGATTTTAATTAATTGGAATTTGATCAAGCGATGTACGATTTGCATCGAAAGCTAGAGGTTCTACAATATTTCCAGAGAAGATCGACCTTCAAAATTTAATTAAAATTTTGATCTAGTGGTGTGTCTAATAGATAATTATGTCCCTCTATATGTAAATATAAATTAGAAAACAAATAAAACATTTCAATTAAGACATGCCTTCAATCAAATGTTCAAATGCGATATATTTCTTTATCTTAGGAATTATTTATGTATGAAGTATGTGCATTTTTTAAAAATTACAATTTTATGTATTCAAATCTCAATTAAAAAAAAAAATCCATATTATACTTTGCTACAATTTAGAACTGAAAAAAAAAAAATAGCGGCTCAGTGTACTGCTTGTGTGGCATAATCTCAACCGCTTATGATTTTCGCATATAGTAGGGATGTATTAATGTGTACATATTCTATATGCAAACAAAAATTTACTAAAATTAGCTAGGGGTGTAAACGGAGCGGATAATGCTAATATTATATCCGCATCTGTTTTTCAACAAGCGGATACAGATACGGATACGGATAGTAAACATATATCAAAATTGAAAACCATACCGTCTTAAACAGATACGGAACGGATAATCCACGGATACGGATTCAAATACGAATATGGAGCTGATAATTGTCGGATATTGAGTAATTCTACTAAATTTCATAATTTTAAATACCTAAATTGACAAAAATTTAATAGACTTTTCAAGTTTGTACAGTGATAATTATGCATGACTAATTGCTTATTGGTTCAGATAACCAATCTATTATCCTAATAGATTATATGATTTTTCTACCAAGATTCTTGGACTTAAACGAATATGTATGTTTTTTGAGAATTTCGCAAGGGTGAAATGAATTGAAAACTGTTGAAAGATTAAATTACAGATCCGGATATATACGAATATCTGCTCCGTTTATATCCTCACGGAATTATCCGTATCCATATCTGCATTATTTTTCCATATACTAAAATTATCCGTATCCGTATCTGCAAGTATCCGTATCTGTTTAATCTGGATACGAATAATAAGTGGATTCGGAGCGGATTATCTGCGGATAATCCGTATCCGTTTACACCCCTAAAAATTTCGCATGATATTTAAGTTACGGGAATTAAATATTAATCGTAATATACGATCTTAAATTTTAAAAAATTCAACCATCACACATAGGATAAATTTAAAAATCTATTTACAGACATGATTGTAAAAATACCGAAATATTTATTAATATCCAAAATTAATAAATAATTTACAAATCTACACTCTGGGTGTTGGAATTCAAAAAGTGTCCCAACCAAAAATTAAATTACCGGTTTCAAGCAAACTTTATGTAAAAAAAATTTCCGGTTTTGCAAAACCGGAAATTTAATTCCTGGTTCTAAGTTTTTTTAAACAGAAATATTTATAATTTATTTATTTTTTGTATTGAAAGATTAGATATATTTCTTTGAAAATAGATGGAATACTATATAATTTGATTTATTAGAAAGACTGCGACAGATAACCCAGGTCAATATTTTTTAGGCCGGATTTTTTGTGGCTGTAAGAAAAATTAAAATATTTCTGTGTTATCGAAAAAAATAAAAATATCATGAATCTGAGTTATTGATCCCGGTTCAAAAGTCACTTCTAAGTAAATACACAAAATATTTGGATTCTTTTATTTTAAAAAAAAAATCCGATAATTCTCTGATTCAATCTGACAATTCTCTCAATTTTTTTTCAAAAATAGAAGAATGCAAATATTCTTTGTATTTACTTTGAAGTGGGATCGATAACTCAGATTCAAAATATTTTTATTTTTTTCTAATAACACACCATTAAATATTTTAATTTTTCTTACAGCTGCAAATATTCGACCTGAAAAATGTTAATCCGGATTATTTGTCGCAGTCTTTCTAATAAATCAAATTATATAGTATTCCATCTATTTTGAAAAAAATATATAAAATATTTCTAATATTTCAATACAAAAAATAAATAAATTTCAAATATTTTTGTTTAATTCCCGGTTTGGATACTTTTTGAATTGCAACGCACCAGAGTGTTGATTTATAAATTATTTATTAATTTTGGATACTAATAAAAATTTCGGGTAAAAATAATTAATTGGCCTCTGGATTATCCTCTATAACCACTGTTCTTGCCTACTAAATAATATAAACATCCAAACCCGATTAATCAAAATGTTTAGGTAAAACTACAAATATATATATATATATATATATATATATAGAGAGAGAGAGAGAGAGAGAGAGAGGTTGGCTAATATCAAATCAGTTGTTCCTGAGGTTCCGTGCAACCAAGTCGTTTTTCAATTTTTGAAGTCCAAAACGTCGATCCAAACCGTTAGATGTGTTCTCTATATTAAAATGTAATTCGAGACCAAATTTTACATTTTTTGGAATATTTTTACTATATATTAAGCCACTTTGAAAATTGCTGATCCAACGGTGGCTTCTGTTTTTACTGTTTGGTTAAGTCACCGTTGGATCAGCAATTTTCAAACTGGCTTAATAAATAGTAAAAAAATTTCAAAAAAATGTAAAATTTGGTCTTCAACTACATTTTAATATAGAGATCACATCTAACAGTTTAGATCGAACATTTAGACTTTGAAAATCGAAAAACGACTTAGTTGCACAGGAGCTCAGGAACAATCGATTGTATATTAGCCAACTTCTATATATATATAAAGAGAGAGAAAAGGTTTCAAACTAAGAAATTAAACGGAGGAATAAAGAGACGACTGATTCAAAAATTGTCTGTAGCTCCCGGTCTCATTTTCCACTTGCAACGGATAACCAATATTCTGGTCAAAAAAATCAATCAAAGAAAAACATTAAATATAAGTATGGTGTGCAGTCTTGAGAAATATTCTTTCCATATGCATGCATTCCTTGTGGAAAACTATCTGGTATCACTTGGTGAATTATATTATATTGGTGGGTTAATTTACTGTTAAGATAGAGTTGTTGGGTACTTTAGCTTAATTTTTTTTTTTCAATAAATAAACTTGAAACAATACTTTTTGTCATGTTAGGACATTTTTTTATATAATTGCTACTTGCAAATGCACCCGTTTTAATCCTAATTAAAAAAAACCTTGCTAAAATATTTCATCAAAGTACAAATTCCCTTACCTGCTTGTAAATAAATGTATTCAGAATTATTATTCTGGGTATTCTAAATGTTAATTAAAGGTGGCTCAGTCACTCTTATAAATTAAAAATTAATAATTTTAGCCTTTATATATTTTTTTATCATGTTTATGGGTACTTATGTCTTTTATCTCTTTATAAAATAAAATTACACAACAATAACTTATTTAGTCTCCTCAATCTCAATTTTCTAATTCCGTTCTTGCTATTATGCATAAAAGATGTGATTGTATTGTTATGTACATTTAATTGTAAATATATTAATTATAATTTTAGGTAGCTATTCTAAATACAAAATATTAAATAAAATAGTCTAAAGCACAATGCAGAATATTTAAATGTGTCTTATACTCATTTAAAAGGGGGAATAATGATATTGTATAAATATTCTCATTTAACTTTTAGGTAGCTATTCTAAAGACAAAATATTAATAAAATAGTTTAAAGCACAATGCAGAATATTTAAATGTAAATGTGTTATACCTTATCCTCGTGCTATATATAAAAAGGGAAATAATGACGAACAAAACATATGCAAAAAAATTTATTCATGAGAAACTTGTTTGGTAGGTTTGTTGGTGGCTCTTTCCAACTACCGATAACAAAATATGGGCTTAAATGCAAAACTTGTGGGGCTCTTTCCTCACAACCTTCCTTTCGGATTTCACTGGGACCTGTTCGGCGGGCCATTAAAAATAGACATGGACACAAAAATTGAACTAAAAATTATTGTTCACGTGGGGAAAAAAATTCTGAATTTTTTTTTTCTGCGGGAACAGTGGAGCGGCCGAACAGGACCTAGAATTTCATTCTCGAAAGTTCAGTCGACCTTGGTTTAAGCAACGGTAATCACTAAATTTCAAGTTCTGAAAGTACTGAAATGAAGCCTAATTTGCATTCTGCTGAAATTAAAGAAGAATTCTAATAAATCAAATTTATGTTATCGTAAATATTTTGCACTCTTATTAGCATTTTGTGCCTACTTCTTGATTGAAATCATGAATCTACTCCTAATTGCAGTGATTATGTTTACATATTTATTACTCTTTCAGTGAAATTACAGTAGTTTCGCACCTAAAACCAAAAGAAGGTAAAGGAATAGGTAAAATTTTTGTAGCTCAGTTAGGAGCAATGCAAGTTATCTACCAACCTAATAATAAAACACACACTTTCATCTTTTAGTTTCCTCCCACATTTATATTGGTATCTTGGAACTATATTGCACCTTTTTTCTCTCATTATTAAATCATGATTCATGAGCTACACATTTGTTTAGCTACTCTTGTGATTTTGTAAAACAAATAAATGCATGCATAAATGAATAAATGAGAAAAAAGGAGGTTTGGGTTGGCCCAGACAAGCCCAAATCATCTGGTCGATGGTGAATTAAAGAATATTTTGCTGAAGCCCAATCCATGAAAAAAAATATATATATATAATTTGTATTGACCATTAGTTGGTTGGTTTTGACAGAAAATGAAATGATGATATTTGGAACAAAAGGTAATGTATAATTTCTTGTTTGGTTGGTATTCACCATGTTATGAATTGACAGTTTGAATTATTTGCCTATATAACAATGACAGCTTCAATTTTCGTGCACAAAAATCACCAATAAATCACTCCTAAGTCCTAATAGTCAACAGAATAATTAATAGAACCAATTATTACCCTGTTCATTCATTACTCGTATTAATTTGAAAAGTTTTATCAAAACATTAAATCAGAAAGAGGTTTGAACTACCTTCACAAATATATGTCTCATTATGCTTTTATTTTAAAACTTTGATATGTAAAATTTAAAAGTAAATATTAAAATAAAATGATTAAATATGATCTATATCATTTATTCTATGCACATATAAAAAATTATGATATTTCAACTTTGTTTTGATTGTTATCAAAAGCTTGTAAAATATATTAATGTATATAATTTCCGGATGTTAATTTTGTAACTTATTGATTCATGTAAAGATAGAATAAAAAAGTAATTATATTTTTATGCTTGCAGAGAAAATAATATAGATTATATTTAATAATTTTGTATTGACATATAAAATTTTAAAAATTATGTAATTAAAAAAGTAACAAGAAGAAACATAATGAAATAAAAAAGAAGAGATATTTTAACCCTCTCAGTCTAAAATATAGTTTATATATTCAAGAATTAAATTGAAGTTTCTAACCAGGGAACGAGGGAACCGCCTGTATATTTGGGGCCGACCTCAATATTTTATATTTATACGCATTCATTTCACATGCCTGACAACTATGACATATATTATTATAATCGAATATATATATAAAAATGAATCTGACTACCTGTCGGTGAGATTTCAATTTCAATATTCCTAACTCTAAAAATTTGTCCAATTAATTTCAAACAAAAAATTCAAACTGTTTAAATCAATTTACTTTATAATTAGTATGTTTATATGTAAAGTTTCTAAGTTTTTTTTAATTTATTTGATATTAAGTTGAACGGTTAAATGTATGAATATGAATTTTTTTAGTTAATTTTAATGTATTTATTGTTTATCAGTTTTTAATGTCTTTGATTTTGCATGTAAACACAATATTCATAAAGTAATTATAAATCAATTTGAACGGTTTGAGTGTATTGTATGAATCATATATAATAAATTTTAAAGTTGATTAAATACTACTAATATTATGACGCTAAACGGAGTTCATATAAATAATATATAATTACCCAAGTAGAACTAGGGTGTTCCTAAGTTCTCCAGCTTTTTTGTGAATTCAACTCTAAAATCTATCAAATTGCCTTCAAACGATGAATCTAAACAGTTGAAATGCTTATATCTTAGGAGTGATATGTCTACAATTGAAAATTTTAAAGCTTCAAATTAATTTAGTATAAAGTTAATGCACTCATTTTTTGAATGCTTTTGGACCACTTGACTCTATATAAATTTAATTTAAAATTTTAAAATTTTTGTATATACACATCACTTGTAAGGTAAAAAAATTTCAATGATTTAAATTCGTTGTTTGAAGTCAATCTAATAAATTTTAAAATTGAGTTTACAAAAAAAATTAGTGAATTTAGAAATACTTTGATTCTACTCTAATTAGTCTATCATATATTTGTGGCAGACAACAGGAGATATGATAACACGATTCACCATACATATCTTATTATAAATCATATAAATAATAGTTGTTGCAATCCGAGACTAAGTCATCGCATGCTGCACAGAATCCCAGCTAAAATGCAATTAATATTCAAAAGAGCTCCTTCTTTCCATCAAAATCAAAATAATATTTGAAAGGACAGAAATGCTGCTGCGTGTAACTTGAGGAATTTTAATTTTGAGATCAGTCATATATTAGGGAATCTTTGAAAAATCTTTTACTTTTAGCATTCTAATTAACAAAGAATCCCGACTATAATAGAATGTCATCTGTTGCATCTGATTTGGTTTTTAGAATTGTAATGACCCAAAAAAAAAAATAAACAATTGTAGCTGTATGATTTGTGAAACAAAAAAACAGAGATGCTGGTAACGTATGCAAAGTCAAGATGTAGTTGGCAGAACTACTAGCCGTTAGCACACCAATCTGGACTTGGAAACATGATGCATACCCAATCGGACAGGGGTGTCAACAAGTACGAAACAGATCAGGTGAAATTATTTTCATATCCTTATTTGTTAAGTTAATAAAGAAGTTTTATCTTTATCTTTACTCAATAAATAAATAAATAATTATTTATATCCGTCTTATCGAATATAGTATGAATTGGATAAACAAATAAAAGAGTGTTACTGAATAAATATACATGAACTATAAATAAAATTATATCATATTATGCATCATTCCCATATAAATAATTAAATATATATCTATTTATATAATCTATAGTTTTTATTTTTTTATAATTATCTTATAGAATAACATATACAAAATGGTCTTTATCTGCACTTTTAATGGAAAAAAAGTTGATCTTTACTTATACCCAATAAGCTAATAAAAAAAATTATCCATATCCATCTTATCGAATTCGATACAGATTGATTAAAAAGATAAAAGGATGCCATTGACACCTTTATCTTTGAACCGATTATCTCTTAATCTAATTAAACATGCTATCCACGTCAATAACAACTACATTATAAAAAAATTGTTCCTAGTTCCTCTTGTATCCATATAAAACCGGTTCAGTCACACCTGATGCCTCTGCTTGAGCAGTGAAGAATTAATGCCAAGTTGTGCTAATGACTATATTACCCATGTCAGAAGATGCTGATCAGCGGCGGCTCCATGAATTGGGCTACAAGCAGGAGCTCAAGCGCGGCCTTTCGTAAGCCTTTTTTTCTTCTTCTTCTTTTTTTGTAGCAAAAGACTCTTGTGAATTGATTCTAGTTTATCTTTCATCTCATCTCAGTTACTAATTAACCCATACCGATTTAATTTCTACAGGGTTGTATCTAATTTTGCATTTTCTTTTGCGATCATATCTGTATTAACGGGTGTCACCACAACATACAACACGGGACTCCGGTATGGCGGTCCCATGTCGGCCACAATTGGATGGCTGGTGGTTGCACTGTTCAATGCTTGTGTTGCACTGTCAATGGCCGAGATCTGCTCGGCATATCCTACTTCCGGTGGTCTCTACTATTGGAGCGCCATGTTGGCCGGCAAGGATTGGGCGCCGCTTGCTTCGTGGATTACTGGCTGGTAAATAAACATTTTTATTAAATTCTCTATCAACAATTTTAACATCCATTCATGGGTAATCTATTAAATTGAGCTTTTCTAGTTTAATAATATTTTGCTGGGCCTGATTAATTTAGAATTGTACATATTCTGTAGGAGGCCAACATTGGATGAAATTTTAATTTTCTTTTTCCTTTTTTCATTTGCGTTGAAGTATTGCCAATATTTAGTTTTTATCAGCAGTGGTACATGATCTTAACAGAGGACAAGCATAATAAGTAACTATACACACACACACGTCAAACTAATATTAAGTGCAAGGACGGAGCCAGTATTCTGAACTATGAGGTCAAATATATAAAATTTTATATTAAAAATGGGAGTCAATTTACAGTACTCATGATATTTTACTCTAAATTATATAGAAATTCATATGTAAATAAAAAAAATTAAAAAAAATAGGGGTCAGTTGACCCCCATTCATATATGTTCCCCCCGCCTCTGATTAAGTGTGCACAGCTAGACACTTTTATTATAGTTTTTAGAGTGAGCTTATGGTGCTTTGCAATGTACACCTAGTTAGTGTGCTAGATATGGCATTGGATTCGTGATGCGCATTGGAAAAAAAAATTGAAGCACATCCAACGATTATTGTATCAAAGCACACTAGATAGGTGTAAATTGGAAAGCACGTCCATAGCTTCATGTTAGTTTATGTTGAAAAACAATATAAATATGAATGTTTGAGATGCAACTCTTGGGGGATACATAGCATAGTGTGTGAAATTTACAGATTACACCCCATGCGCTTTTTCCTTCCTCTTAAGATAGTTACCATTACAGATGATTTCTCAACGGCTCTATAATTTTTTGTGTTTTAATTCTAACAGCTATATAGCCTAAATCTGTATAAATCGAATAGAATTGTACATTGTAATTTCTGACAAATAATCAATAAAGCAATTATTCAAGCAAATTTGCCAATTTTATTAGTTTTCCTTGGTAAAAATCATTTTCCATTTGTTTTGGGCATTAAAGAGGCGTACATTATAAAATTTCTGGCTCGTATGTTTGGATTCATACTAAATTAAAAGTTGAAGTACCAAATCACTTGGTAACAGTATCATTTTCATTAAATGGATAATTGATTCTACCATATTTTCTCTTTCAAATTATTATATAAAACTATTTTGTTTATTTTTCAGGTTCAACATCGTCGGATTGGTACCCTAGCTCTCTCAATGATGTTTTTCTATAATAAGTGATCCATCATTGCCAATACTCAAAAGGCTTACTATTTACTCTCTTTTTTTCACAATTTATGCACATAGTGGGCATGTACGACAAGTGTCGATTTTTCGTTAGCACAGCTACTTCAGGTGATAATCTTACTTAGCACCGGAGGAGTCAATGGCGGTGGCTACTTAGCCTCCAAGTACACCGTTCTTGGATTTCATGCTGCCATTTTGGTCTCCCATGGAATTATCAACAGCCTTCCTATTCAACTGCTAGCGTTTTTTGGAAAGCTCGGAGCGCTCTGGAACGTTTTAGGTGAGTCTCTAGCTACTGGTAACATGCTCTTTTTGCGAGCCTAACTAGTAACTATGAAGAGTGAGACTATGGTACTATGCATAGTGCAGATTGGTCCGTACTATGGATCAAAATTTTCATTTTTAAAATCAAAATAGTCAATTATGAACAATTCAACATGATCTTCATATGAAAATATACTTTCATACTAAATTTTGTATTTTTTTTTAATCTTCTCTATTTTTTTAGATAGGTAGATTCATTACTTTTGAATGGTCTAAATTTTTTAGAAAATAGTAAAAAATATTCTAAACAATATAAAATTTGACCGACAATTACAATTAAATTTTTATATGGAGATCATGTTGAATGGTTCAGATCGACTATTTTGACTTTCAAAACAGAGGTATTGTCATATTGATCCATAATTCAAATCAATATGCGCCATGCATAGTACCGTAGCCTTACTCAACTATGAATCATATGAGCTTATTATTTTTGCCAGTACATGCCAGTACTAGGATTAATGGATTATTTTGTTGTGCTTTTAGGGGTTTTTGTGTTGATGGCACTGATTCCTGCTGTAGCTACTGAACGAGCGAGCGCAAAGTTTGTGTTCACACACTTCAACACCGACAATGGCGAGGGGATCCACAGCACTGTTTATATTTTAGTTGTGGGGCTTCTTATGAGCACTTATTCCATGGTGGGCTACGATGCATCTGCTCATCTGGTATATTCTCCTTTCTCTGTACTTGATTCAAGAGTAGAGTTAAAATGCCTCATTGTTTTCGTGCTCTAATCATGCCTCACATCCTTAATTCTATTTATAAAGTCCAAACAGTCCATTAGAACGCTCAACACAATCTCCATATTAAAATGTACTTGGAGGCAAAATTTTATATTTTTTGAGAATTTTTTTATTACTAAATTGTTGGATAGGTATAAAACCACAATATTTTTGATGGTCCAGAATCTTTTAAAAAACAGTGATTGCATCTATCTTAAAAAATATAGTAAAATATTTGGAAAAATATAAATTCTGGTCTCCAGGCAAATTTTAATATGAATATCATGTTGAGTAGTTAGAATTGACTGTTTGGACTTTGAAAGCAGAGATAAAGATGTGAGAAATGATTGGGGCACATAAATAATGAGATCTTTTAACCCAACAATCCAGTGAGTTCCTGACATGTAAAGATGTTATTTGAGAATCAACATCAGATTTCTCAGTATAACAGATCTACCAAAGAGCCATTTATTTTTACTATTAACTATGAATTTTTATACAGACGGAGGAGACGAAAAAAGCAGACAAAAGTGGCCCGATGGGGATATTATCATCCGTTTTTCTCTCAAATTTATTCGGATGGGTGTATCTAGTGGCTGTTACATTTGCAGTGACTGACATAGGATATCTTTTAGATGCAAACAATGATGCTGGTGGGTATGCAATTGCCGAGGTGTTCTATCTCATCTTCAAAAGGAGATATGGAACCGGGACCGGTGGCATCATCTGCCTCGGTGTTGTGGCCGGTGCTGTCTATCTCTGTGGAATCAGTGTTGTTACCAGCAATTCCAGGTGAGTTGATGGGAATTTATTGTTTCTTCCCTTGTTTATTGTTGCATAACCTATGGCTTTGTAATTCTTAGCTACATCTTCTTATACTTTATTATTGTTTCTTGAGTGAGTCTATGGTAATTTTCATAGCACATATTGGTCCGTACTGTGGATTGATGTCTCAGTTTTTTTAAGTCCAAACGGTTAATCTGAACCATTAAGCACAATCTCCATATAAAAATGTTCTTCTATATCAATTTTTACACTTTTTAGAATTTGCTTACTATTTATTTAGATAGAAAATTACTGGATCAAAAAAATTTAGACCATTCAAAATAGTGATTTTCTACCGTCTAAAAAATAGTTAAAAAAATCTAAAAAATGTAAAAATTAGTCAATCATATCACATCTTAACTGGGTATATGTATATTTTTAGGTTTTCATAGTTGCAAGTACATTTTCATGTGGAGATCATGTTGAACTGTTCAGATCGAAAGTTTGTACATTGAAAACGATTTTTTTTTTAATAGACAGACCGATTATACATAGCTGATAGCACCATATATAGCCTCACTCTTTATTTTTTCCCATCTAATCTTACATAACCTCTGGTTTTGTAGTTATTAATTACATCTGCTTAATTATCATTTTTCTTTTTTTCAATTTAGGATGGCATATGCTTTCTCAAGAGATGGCGCCATGCCATTTTCAAATGTCTGGCACAAAGTTAACAAACAGGAGGTCCCAATCAATGCGGTTTGGCTTGCTGTGGTGATAGCATTTTGCATGGCTCTCACGGTATATTAATTTATACTAGTATGACACAATGATTAATTTTTCTATTAACTTGCTTACAAGATTAAGAATGATATCACAAGACCTGTATCTAGTTAGGAAGTAAAACTGTGAAAGTCCACCAAGAAAGTAAATTAAAAATGCATCCGACGATAAGAGATCTAAGCAATTTAATTACTAAAGAATTATTCAAATGTGACATTGTGTTGGGTTAGAGAGGTAAATATCAAACAAGGTTGTACCACACAAATTCTTCTAAAAATAATTTCTTCAAACATCTTGTGTGCATACATCAAATCACAAATAAATATAGAAATAGAGGAATCACACAAGACACCAAACAATAAGCAAGCAAGTACAAAAAATAAGAGAAGACACAAGATTTTACGTGAAAACTCTTTCGGGAGAAAACTACGGGAGCACACGGCACAAATCCACTAGATCAAAGAGTCTTATAAGTACAAAAAATTATAACCCACAATAGCATTCTCTCACATACTCTCTTACAAATTTCAAGAAGAAAAGAGCAAAATTCTAAAAAATTTGATGAAGAGACAACCAAAAAAACTCATTTTTTTGGGGAGATGCAGCTCTATTCCTCTCTGTCTCTTACCATTTTATCAACGGAAATGATTTCCGGAGGAAATCTTAATGGGCCGGGCCCAATTGTTGTTTTCAACACAACACATTGTTCATTTAATTACTTTCTCTATATTACAGTTAATTACATTTCTAGCTTGTAGTTAAAAGCTATCATATATATTTTTTTATTTGTTGTTGTGCAGTCGTTGGGTAACGAAGTAGCTTTCCAAGCCATGGTCTCGATTGCAACAATCGGGCTCTACATCTCCTATGCATTACCCATCTTTTTCAGAGTAACACTTGGCAGGAAATCGTTTGTGCCGGGCCCGTTCCATCTCGGTAAATTCAGCTTTCTCGTTGGATGGATTGCTGTTCTCTGGGTGGCAACAATCACTGTTCTCTTTTCTCTGCCGGTGGCATATCCTGTAAACAAGAGCACTCTCAATTATACTCCCGTTGCGGTTGGAGGTTTGCTGGTTCTTTGCCTCGGCTCGTGGGTAGTAAATGCGCGGTTTTGGTTTCGCGGTCCCATAACCAATATTGAGAAATGAAATATATAAATAGGTTATGGTAATTTGCAAAGCGCACATTGATCCGTAAGATGGATCTATCTTTGCTATCACAATTTAGATAGACAATCCGAATCATTCAACATGATCTTAATATGAAAATGTATTTGCAGACTAAATTATAGATTTTTTAAGATTTTTTTACTATTATTTGATAGCTAGAATATCAGTACTTTTGAGTGGTCTAGGATTTTTAGATAAAATGATATGCTCCTATCTAAAAAAATAGAAATTCTTTGTAAAAAAAAATGTAAAATTTGATCTACAAGCATATATTGATATCATGTTGAACAGTTCAAATTTACTGCTTGAATTTTAGAAACGGAGATATTGATCTATAGTACAAACCAATTAGTGCTATGCATAGTCCCATAGCATAACTCATATAAATATATGGTACAAAGTTGATATGCATTGATATATACTCTGGCTGTGCACACAATTTGTCACACTTGTAAATCTCAATTGGATATATAGAAATAATTCTTTTTGAAGGGTTTACAAGGTTGAATATGAAGGAATCTGTTATACTTTCATTTTTTTTTTTTGAAATTGTTTGGTAGTGGAATCTGTTATACTTTACAATCCTGTGTTTTGAGATAATTGGCAGAATATTTTTATTGTATTGTATCAGTTATTAGTCTTTGATTAAACAAAGAACGTATTTTTGATACCTTAATTAGTTTTTCTTCTTAGGCGTGATGTAAAAAGAAATTTTTTGTATGTACTTGGGAGTGTAATCCTGTAGTTTGTAAGTGAGGCTTGGTACCAATTTTGAAACAGTTGATTTCCAATGAGATTGGTGGTTTTTCCAATTTTTATCAAATAGATAAAAATAAGGTGGTGAGATTTTGATTTATTAATACAAGAAATAAAATTTAGAAAGATCCACTCCAAGTCTCCAGAAATGAATCTGATGGGCTTCCATAATATTTGTAGGGCCGGAGCGAAAAAAGAAATCGATAATTGTTATGGGCTGTATAATAAATTCATAATATAAGTCCACTATAATTACTTGTCTCTCCATTTGTATGGACTTTACCGTTTTTGTTTCTTGACACCAAACTTTTTTACTTCAAAAACATGTTGAACGTAGGGGTGAAAATGGAGCGGACCAAAATCATATCTATATCTATATTTATTTTTTATTTTCCGGATATGAATATGAATGAATATGAATACGGATCGAATATTTATTAAAAAATATTAAAGTTTATAATATTTATCTAATTATAATAGTGAATAATATATTTTTATAATATATATTAAAATATATAGTATATATTTACTATTCGGATACAAATAATTGAAATGTAAATCTATATCAGTATTTATATCTACACAGATATTCAGATATCGGATATCCAAATCTAATTTTTCAAATACGGATTGAATATAGATCGGATATTATCCATACCATTTTCAACCCTAGTTGAATGTCTTTTATTCAAGAAAAAGAAAAGATTAAGTGTTATTTACATATTGATATTCACGACTCACGAGAGAGTTTTATTGAATGTCTTTTATTGATTTCGGTGATTTCAAAAGATTAACTTTTCACTTTAACTTTTGGGAACAAAATATATCTCGTGTCAAAAATATAGCACCCATTTAATATGAACATTTACAAAAGACAAAAGGGTACGGTGGATAATGGTTATTATAAAAGAATCTCTTGAAGAATTAATCATCATTGTTTCATGGATTCATAAGACAGAAGTCCTTTGTTAATCATGAAATGAACAATAATAAACTCTGTGCTTCAAAAGTTTACAAGGCATTAAATGATATCTCTCCATGTGCATGACACAGATTATAACTCATGGAATGGGCCTCTTAAGTCCCTAACCTAGAGAGCAGTCAAGATGAGAATGACTTGGCAATTTTATGTATTTGGGACCACATCTCATCAGATTTGCCAATTTCATTTCTTCAGGCTTAATTCAGACCCATACATTTGTACATCACCAGTGAGACCATCAAATAATATAACCTAATATGGCAGCAACTGCCAATTCATTCAAAAAAAACAAAATAATATAACCTAATACTGAGAAAAAATAATAATTAATCGTAACTGGTTCCATCACTGCACGTTACAGATACAGCACGTCACGTCAGACGTGACTCACGTAAATTAAGTTTGTCATATCACGTCACGTGACCAGCCTTTTCAATATTTTTCTTTATTTCAGTTTATTTTGCAAATTTTTCATACTTTTTAGCTTCTTTTAAGTTTTTTTTTCCAACAAACTAACTTAAAAAAAAAAAAAAGTTAAACGTAACCATTTATGTAACATAACTATTATTATCATTTTAGTCATTATCATGTCACGTAAAAAAAAAAATCTAATCATGTAACATTAGTCACATCATCAACCAAGGGGCATAAAATATATGGATTTTTATATGGCATCTGATTGGTACCAAACTGGAGATGCCAAGAAGCATGAAATTACTGGTACAGTAACTTCCCAACCAAAATTATTAAGGTGACGTACAGTAATAAATTAGTTTCTAGTTCCATTAAAACAAGACAGCTCCACTCTTTTGAACTGAAGATAAATTTATTTATCTGAGAGAAGTATTTACAGTTGAGATCTCGTTCAAGTTTAATTAGTACGTAGGTCCAGTTGCCAACTCTACATGGAGAAGAATTGTTATTTTCTCATAATTACGGGGAGAAACAAGATAAGGGAAATAAATGAATAATACAGGTGTACTTTATATCCTCAAAAGAAATACAGATGTACTCTCCAGAATTGTATAAAATTAATAGAATACATATCTATCAATTGTCATATCACATCAAGGCTCATTCTGTTTTCCGTCTTGGCAACCATAATTTAATTGTATTTATACAGATTTTTGTATTTTAGTTTTGAAACACTTTCACCCTGCATAATTTTCTAAAAGGTGTATAATTTCAACAAATGATAGTAGAAATATAATTTCTACTATCAAATTTCTGGTATATTACTTTTTCTTCTATGGAATGATTATTTTCAAAAATAAAAATACAATTAGCTTTTTTAATTTTTTCATATTAATTGCAAGATATGGCAGGCTGTCTATGGCCAGCATGCTCTCTGCCATGTCCCTAGCAAGTACATCTGTACATGTACCTCAATGCCTTCGCGTGTGCATACACTATTTCAATTTTTAATACAATATAATTAAATTGTACTATATATTACGCATTATTTCATATACCCAATAAATTGCTTTATATAAATTAAAGGAAACAATTCATGACCTGGATCTCATCTTCTCAGTTCTTACTCTTTTTAGTTTTTTGCAATCAGTGCAAAATTGCCCCCTTAATGTATGTATTGTAATGTCTGTAATATATGATCAAAATCAGTATTTTTTTTGTACTATTTTTTTGTATATATAACGCTTTTTGTGAATGGAACAAAAGAATTTTCGAAAGATAAATATAGAATATCTTATAACATGAAAAATTAAAGTTGACTGTACATATACAAATATATTTTTTCCTACTTAAAAGAGTAAAAAATCTGGTGTTTGTAAAATAAAATGCTTTTTTTCTTTTATTTTTCTGATAATGGTTATGATTTTTTACATTTAAATTTGGACATGCAAATTTCTGACTGGATGAAAATAACTAATTTTACAGGGAGGAAATGTATAGGTCCGGTTTTATAGGCATGTCGGATAAAAAGTCCCACATGAACTTTTAAAAGCTCACAAAAGTAAACCTGTTTCTATATAATGCCCTGGACACATGGAAAGATTACTGCCAGATTGAAGGTAATCTCATGGTGATATTCTGGGGCGAGATGTATGTAACCTAATCGATGCTTCTCACATCAGATAAGAATTCAATTAGGTATGGGTTAAAATTGAATTATATTGGTACAATAATAGACACTCTTGTTTCATGCATAGCAGCATTACCCATATATTGTTTACATCAAGTTAATCAAAGTCGTCGGGCCAAAGTATTTCGGATCTATTTAAAATATAGGGATCCATTTTAAGATTTGTGCATATTTAAATTAAACAAACCGGATCAATTTTGACCCTGTCAGGTATCTTACCTGATCCGAATTCGCAAGCTAGTGGAGAACCAAATTAAACTATGTTTGATAGGAGGATAAGATGTGGAGAGAGAGGGAATTCTCTTTTATTCTCACTCTTAGTAGAGACGAGAATTAATGTTTATCTTTACTTTTTTTTTATCCAAATATCAATTTACCAAACCTAATGTTTCCAGAAATTAGGATCCAAAAGCTGGTACAGAAACACTCTGGTTCAGATCTGATTTATTAATAAGAAATCTAGAAATATCTCTCAGAACCACAGGGTCTGAAGCTGCTACCCTATCTCACACGTCACTTATTGAAATTTTTTTAACACAAGTTGTTTATTGGTAGATGCCTTTTATTTAGTCAGTTTGACTCTATTTTTTTTTTCAGTTTTGGAAAGGTAGGAGAGACATGCAAGTTTCATAATTAGAAAGTCAATGATTACAGGAACATAATTTAGATAAATAAATTGCATGCCAGAAAGGTAATTGGTACTGGTACCAGTTTCTGCTACCGGCACCTGACTACCAACTGGTATAATGTTAATTGAGTGATCGAGGCTATGGTACTATGCATGGTGCAGATTAGTCTCTACTATGGATGGATCAATATCTTTGTTTTCAAAATAGTTGATCTGAATCATTCAACTTCATTTTCAAATGAAAATGTACTTGCGTACTAAATTTTACATTTTTTAGAATTATTTTACTATTTATTTAAATAGGTAGAAATCACTACTTTTGAATGGTCTGGAATTTTTAGATGAAGTGATTTTCTACCTATATAAAAAAAATAATTAAAAAATATAAAATTTGGTCTACTAGTACATTTTTAATTTGTCTGTTTTCAGCAACAGCATATATAGTTCTATGCTTATCTGGACAGTAGCATTAGTGTACTATTGTATCCCAGATCCTTACCAAGACAACTGTGCTAATTAATGTGCATGATTTCTTGTATTTCACCAAAAATCCTAAAGCAGGAAAGACATAACAACAAAGTAAGAGAAGATAGAGAAGCATGTCACAATCAAGTATCTATTCTATTAGAGACAACAAAGAGACACATTATGATTCCAAGTTGTGAGAAGCAACTCTGGTGACTTAGTGTTTGTGTATATATACACATCTCAAATAACCCATCTTCTCAGAGAAAAAATAAAGAGAGATCTAAAGAGAGAGAGAAATGGGAAGAGAGGTAACAGAGATGAGAGAGAAAGTGAAGCTCCTAGTTGGAGTGATAGCTTTGCAACTATGTATGGCAGGGTTTCACATAGTATCAAGAGCTGCTCTAAATATTGGAATAAGCCAGCTTGTGTTCATTGTGTATAGAAATTGCATTGCCTTGCTACTCTTGGCCCCTTGTGCCTACTTTCTGGAGAAGTATGCATTTCTAATTCTTCTTTTTCTTTTGTTTAATCTGAGTATTTTTATCTAAAATGTTTGAATTATAAATTTCTAATTACAGTTTCTTCAAATATGAACTGATAAATAGTCTTTTATGTCATAATTATGCCAATTTGTTTTAATTTAACCTAATTAGGATTTATGAAAATTTAAAATTTTGTAGGGCATCGATACATAAATAATCAATTGAAACAGATAAATCTTTTGGGATTAATGTTTATGATTTTTTTTTTAAAAGAATAAAATTTTTGGATATTTTCTTGGTTTTAGGGACCAAAGGCCACCTCTCACTTTCTCATTGCTGGTCCAATTCTTCCTTCTGGCAATATTAGGGTAAGTTACTAAATTTATTGCATAATTCAAAAAAATACTTTCAAATTTCCTGCTAATATTTTTCTTAATTTTTCATGAACTTGTGCTGTATTTTGCCATTGATTTTATAGGATTCTGGCAAACCAAGGATTCTATATTTTGGGGCTATATTATTTGTCTCCAACTTATGCATCTGCTATACAAAATGCAATACCGGCGATCACATTTGCCATGGCTGCTGCTCTGAGGTATCCTTTCACCTGCTTCTGTATCAGTGATATACTGATTTATCTGTATAATTAAAAAATCATAAAATTGACAATTTCGTTTTATACCACAACCACTGAATATAAGGTAGTCAGTTTTTCTAAGAATGATAACACAGATTACAATTGCTGATAAAACAAAATTATTCAAAATCGATGTTATGGGTAAAATTTTGTTATTCTTGTATGCTACCAATAAAAAAATCAGGTGATATAGTCTTCCAAAATATAATAATAATAACAATAATATCAATATTAATTTTATCTGGTAGGCTAGAAGAGGTGAACCTAAAGAAGAGGTATGGTATGGCAAAGGTGGTGGGCACAGTTGTCAGCATAGGTGGGGCCACTGTCATCACTCTCTACAAGGGCCACCCTTTGCTGAGTCAGCAACCCAAAATATTCATCCAACAGCAGCATATCTCCATTCTCAATTCAACTCAGATCTTGAATTGGACCTTAGGTTGTGTTTACATCCTTACTCACATCACCTCTTGGTCTGCTTGGATTGTGCTTCAGGTCAGCTGACCTCTCATTATTTTTTATTTTTATATTTTTAATGAATGCATTATTGATTCCTTCAGCTAGGGATGTAAATTTGTTCCGTGTCGTGCCGTGCTGAGACTAAATTCGGAGGAACAGTCACGGCACATTAGTCACGTTCTGACCACACATGTCGTGTTCAAATATGATTGGATACATTTGTAATGTTTTGTCACATTTAACTATTTTTCGTAGTTATAAGTTAGTTTTTCAAGATTTACCATTTGATCAAGATCTAACGGTCATGATCTCACGTGTGTCCACGTGCCGTGATCTAACTAGTTTGCGTGTCGTACCATTTTCTGAAGAATGGTCACGTTACACGAATGATCACGATACAAAATACGTGAGTCATGACACATGCATACATGTCGGGCCATGCCGTGATGTATCCGATCATGACGTGACGTTATACTAGAGACCTATTTCTATGCAATAACTTTGTTTGTCTTTTGTGTAATTATTATCACAACTGTTATTCTGGCATTATATATATGGTACATTTTTAGTAACATGACAAGAATGCTACAGGTAATCTGACATTCTTTCAATTATTGATTGCCTAATGCATTTAAGATGAGACTGTTATATAGTTCATTGTTGACAGATTATGCATGTATACTTTTTAAATTTTTTTGGGATGAAATTGAATGCCACATGGATAAACAGGTACCGGTATTGAAGAAATATCCAGCAAGGCTATCAGTGCTCACATTGACAATATTTTTTGGGCTTGTACAATTTCTGATCATAGCTGCTTTCACCGAAAATGACATCGACAAGTGGAAAATACACTCTGGAATGGAACTCTTCACCATCCTATATGCTGTAATTCAATGCCTATGCATTTTATAATATTAATTCTTAAAATTCAAACATGATCAAATAATTAATTGTAATTTCTGTACATTGTTGAAACTACTGAAAAGATCCTATTCATAAATAATTAATTAATTGTAATTTGTGGACAGTGCACATCAACTTCTCTATCCCTTTCTTTTTTAATATAATAAAGAAATGGATCAACAAAATTGTTGAACAAGTATTGATCAAGACAGCAAAACTAAATTAACAAGGTCCTGTTCATAATTAATTAATCACAGGGATTGGTGGCATCAGGATTGGCACTGTCACTGCAGATTTGGTGCATAGACAGGGGAGGCCCCCTGTTTGCGTCGGTATTTCAACCAGTACAGACTGTCGCTGTTGCCATCATGGCCGCTCTCATCCTCGGCGACCAACTCTACACCGGCGGGTACGCACATTTAATTAATTAATTGGTTATATACTCTTGCTGTTACATATAGTTGTAGCATAAGCTCCAAGTGCTTCTTATGCTATTTTTTGGTTTTACACAGCAGTTTTTGATTCATACAATGCACTGAGTTATATGCAACGCTATTTAGACTTTATTGTTTGTGTGCTGCATGAATTAAAAACTGCTCGGTCAAAATCTTCAGCCTATTTTTTTGAAGATATTGATACAAATATCTGAAAGGATGTTATAGAAGTTTTGTCAGATAATAAAAAGCGAGATTCTTATTTGATTAAATTTTGACTGAGTTGTTTTTTTATAGGATTATTGGTGCCATTTTGATTATGATTGGTCTCTACTCAGTAATTTGGGGGAAAAGTGAAGAAATAAAGGCAAAAGGAGAGCAAGGAAATGAACAAAATTTGACAAGGCATCTTTTAAGCAATCAAGACAACTTAAACAAGGAACATGAAGCGCCAATTATTGATATAGCTTGAGAGATATAATAAAATGAAAAGGAAAAAAAAATATCAAACTAAATTATATGGAGTTGTGTTTTATTGTATTTAAGTATTGTATATTTTATGGTTGAAGAAATGGTTTCTAAATAGAATTAATTTCTAATTTTTATAGATTGATCAAGTAAAAAATTTGTATCGTCCTTTTCCTGAACTAAAATGTGAAAAATCACAAACTGTACTGGTATACTATGTATTGTTTCGACCAGTAAAATCAGGTTTAAGACTCTGTCGTATATTTTTTTCGTATTATTATTTAACTAAAATTTTAAATTAGGTCATTAATTAGGTGAATGTTTAAGTCATTTAACTAAACTTTAAGACATATCAAGCTGAACACTAATTAAAGATATTGATATATCAATTCCCTTTTTATTATGTGCAAATTAATTCACGGTCCAATTAGGAAATTCAGTAGGCTTTCAAGTTTAAATGGAAGTATCTTAACAAAAAATCAGAAGCTTATTTTACTATCTTTCATGAATTTAACAATTCAAAATTTCAGTTCCATATCAAGATAATAAGTTGATTAAGCGGGTGTAAAAGTGCAAGCAATAAACGATCTCGACTTAGAATTTTCTTATTGTTGTTGGGAAAAAGAATCAGCAAACTAATATTCCTTCGATTGAGCAGGAAATTATTGATCATATTGAACAATGCCTCTACGGCATTACAAAATGTTTTTGCATCATATAAAATATTGAAGCTTCTGCTTTGGTTTTAGAAATTATGAAATTTTAAATTTAGGTAGGACTGGATTAATTATGAAAAACATCAACGGTCGATCTTAAAAATTCCAACTGTAATTTCACAAGTCGAAATTACTATTTTGGAAAGATGTCAGCTGCCAGATTTAAATGTATATATGCTCATACGTAGTTTTAAAATAGTGTCCAGAATTTGAAATTGGACATCTGTGATTTGATGATTCTTCTATTAAATTCAATTTTGTTAATTTAATTAAAATCGAATTTTTCCAAATTAATTCGGTGAAATTTTATTAAACACAAATTTAATTTCAAATTAATAGGATGGTCCTTGCAGGGGAACCCCATTATCTTCATCATCTTTGGTCCCTAGCTATTTGTTTATACAAAAGTAACAAAACTCAGAATCTGAATGAATCTGAATTAAACCCTATTGGATTTATCAAATCCGTAATAGGACATTTAAACCATAAACCCTAAACCAATAGTAAAAAAGCAGGTGCTAAGCTTAGTCTTCGAATAATTTTATTTTGAGAAAAAAAAAATTGCATGCAAGAGTGCTCAATATTAATATCTCCTCAGGTACCGCATCAACCGAGCGAATTTAATTCAGACATGGCTTGGATTCATGCCAGTAGGGGTGTTCAAATGGTTTGGTTTATTTGATTTTAAATCGAACTGGAAAATTTCGGTTTAAATGGTTCGGTTCGGTTTTGAACTCTCAAAACTGAATTAACCGAACCGACCGATTTTATTAATAGTTTGAGACTCCGTGTAATATTTTGGTTCATTTTCGGTTTTGAATCTACGTGTTTGATTTTTTGAGATTGAATTTCTCTATTCGGTTCAATCGAACAAACTATTTATTAATAGTTTGAGACCTTTTATTTTAAACCATTTATTTTTGGTTCAACCAAACCATTTATTTATTCCTCTGTTCGGTTCAACCAAACAAACCGAAGTTTAAATTGGTTTAATCGGTTTGGTTTTAATTCGGTTTGCTATTTTAGTTCGGTCGGTACGTTCGGTTGGATTTTCAAAAACCGGAAAAAAAATTAAGTTTGGTTATATAGTTTGGTTTGGACCGAACCGACCGGTTGAACACCCCTACATGTCAGATTAAAATAAACGGTATGCATCTCATTCTACCAGATCAGGTACCTGACTGAATCTGAATTCAGTCCATATATGTATGTATGTAACTACTTACAATAGTGTTGTTTATAAGATACTAACTACAACATTAAATAGAAGTACTATATAACCAGTTTTCCTAGCTCATGACGCAATTAATTAATGCAAAACATAATTTGGAAAGATCTATATATATAGATATTTTATTTGTAAATGCATATATATGTGAGACCACCTAAATGACACACTGAATGTTCTGTTGCTCTATTGGAGAGCACTGCTTGGTTTAGTCTTGATCAAATTAATGGTAATATTGACTACTGTTTGTTTTAGTCTTGATCAAATTAATGGTAATATTGACTACACCTAATTAAGCACTGCTTGTGGGACCTTCATTTGTCTCATGCATGTTGTGTTCAACGAACAATAAAATAAATTGGACCATATATATGTTATTGCAAACATAGGGGGTCCGCTATGTTATTATTATCTGCTTTGCACGATTGCATTTGGTTCTTCAATAAAACAATTTTTTTTAACGAAAACATAATCATTTAGAGGTAGCTGTAAGGGATCGATCATTCAGTGTTTATTAGAGATTTGACGACAACATAAATGGATGATAAATCATAATAATTGCATGTCTTTTAGATCAACTTTTTCATATTTTATGTACTATCAGTTATGAACATTATATCAACTACTTTAAATAAACATATAGAGCATATCGATGGCATCATTATGAGCTTTTAATATAAGAAAGTCATTGGAAAAAAAAGAACCTTTTTAAGGATTTTGTATTCCATCTTTTTCTAGTATTATTTGGGACTTAAAAATATTTAGTATAAGAGAGTCTAAGCTAAGAAAAAAAATCACTTATATTTCTCTATATATATAAAAAAAAAAATGTTAATATTCGAATTTGTATATATTTCGAGTGAGAAAGTGTTATATATCTATGATAATTCACGATATAAAGGATATATGAAAAGTAAGTATTTTTCTGTTTAATTTACTTAATATTAATTTGTCTTGAAGGAGATATCTAAAATTTCCAATTTTTCTAAGAAAAAAAATGAAAGTTACTCCTCCCAATTCTATTGACGAGGGACACCAAAAATATCAACTTTACAAAAGAAATATAACAGATAAAGAAAAAAAATATATATAAATCTAACTTTTATGGATTTAGATATGCTGAAATCCAAAATTCATGAACAACTCTGAAATCTCTGAAATCCGAAATCCAGCTGTCCAACTTTTTCTGTGCACGCATCTCAAAATAGCTAATTTTTCTATGTACGCATCTCAAAACAATTCAATAGCTGGATCTCGGATTTTAGGAATTTTAGAATTATTTTTCATGATCATGGATTTCAGCAGATTTGAATCCAACTTTTATTCACTTAAGTCAAGTGAAGCGTGTGCATTCTATGATTAAATGGGCCTCTTAAAATAGTTGCATCCTTTATGTCTAAAATAAATTGCCAAGACTCTCCAACAATATAATCAAAACATTCAATAAACCAAATGGTGGTTTTCTTTCTGTCACCGATTTCTATCCAACAAATTCTGGTCTATTATTATAAGAATTCAAATCCATTCAGGTACCTGATCTGGTAGAATGGAATCTAAAACTGTTTATTTCAATTTGACACGAATCTCAAAGACCTTTGTACATCTAAGGCAAGTCTGAAAACAATCGATCAGCTGAAATTTTGTTAGGTACGTGCGGTACCTGAGGGGATACTCATTCTTAT
This sequence comes from Carex cristatella, assembly GCA_024447775.1. Lineage (NCBI taxonomy): Eukaryota > Viridiplantae > Streptophyta > Magnoliopsida > Poales > Cyperaceae > Carex > Carex cristatella. The sequence continues at coordinate 2,270,379 of JAJHPF010000016.1, forward strand.
TATAATGTCTAGATTTTTATCCTTGCTAGTATTTATGGAAAAAAAAAATTCAATCCAACCTTTTTTTTTAAAAACAAATATAGCAACCAAATTCATAACATGAAATGAATGCCATGCAAAATTATGAAATCATAATCTTCAGTATGAAATTATTTGACTAGAGCATATTTGTAATATTTTCCAGTAGAAAGAATTGGAACAGAATAAAGCTAGCCAATTAAAGAAGGGACACAACAAGTACTAATAATAAGAAAATATACACTATCATTTGGATCCAATGTTGTAGTTCATTAATTAATTTAGAGATTCGATGAATTCATCAAAGATTTTCTGGTACATAGTACATATACATGTTTGGTATTGGTATCGGGTACGAATCCAATAGCTAGGGGTGTCAACGGGTACGGTAAGGATCGGGTGAAAGCATTTTCATATCCGTACCCGTTACAAATTACTCTTATCCGTACCCTACCCGTACCCGCTACAAATTATCTTATCCGTACCCTACCCTTACCCGTTATGATTGTCGGATAACGAAACGGTAGCAGGTAACTAACGGGTAATACTATTATAATAATTATTTTTATTATTTATTAAATAAATTATTAAAATATATACATTCATTTGACACATGCATAGTATTTTATTGAAAAAAAAATTCTTATCATGCTAAGTACAAGTAAATCAATTAAAGTACTATTTTCATTACCTATTAATATATATAATATATATAATTTTTCTTTTATAATTACCCGATCGGGTAACGGATACGAAATAGGTTTTACCCGTACTCTTATCCGTTTAGATAACGAAATTTTTTTTGTATCTATACCCGTACCCGATAAGTTTACGAAAAAAAAATCTTATCCGTACCCATCTTATCGGATACGGTACGGGTCAGATAAACGAGTAAAAGAGTGCCATTGACACCCCTACCAATAGCCTGTTATATATATAACTAGGGAGTAGGCACACGAAACTAACAGGTTGGCAACACCAAACGAATTAATAGTAGGTATGCGTAGCCATGTTACTTGTTTTTACATATTTTGTATTGTTTTTATGAGTTATGGTCCTGATTATGACGCTACATTAACATTGTCCTTCTCTTTCACTCGTGCACACCTTAATTTAATTTTTTTGTACTACTGTAGGGCTGGCAAATGGCAATGCGTAGGTATTTTATTGGATTTAATTTGTATATCTCAAATGTGAATTTATTAAAATTTGACAAAAATATATGGGAAAATTGGTTATTTGCTACTCCAAAACCTTCAAATCTGAAAAATGCCATCACAAAATTATAAATCTGAAAAATGTCACTCTAAACTTAGTTAATTCTTAATTTTGCCACTAATACACAATTTTTATACTTTTTTTATTAAAACTTAACTGAAAAATACAGTTTTGAGATACGTATTTTTGTATTTCCCTATATATTCTTCAGACCTCTCATTATACCCCTCCGCTACGTATCTCAAAACTGTATTTTTTAGTAAATTTTTAATAAAAAAAATATAAAAATTGTATGTTAGTGGCAAAATTAAGAATTAACTAAGTTTAGAGTGACATTTTTCAAATTTGAATGTTTTGGAGTGGCAAATAACCAAATTTTCCAAAATATATACATATATATGTGCAGATTTATCTAACAAAAATATGTGGATCTAAGTAAAGGTTCACATTCATTATCGTAATGGATGGATTTCCGATCAAATTTGGATTATAGTAGACTTTTATTTTTGTTAGAATACATAAAAACAGTAATGTTATGAATAACAAAATTAACATGAGTGAATATTTTTATGTTATATATTAATGTACAAATATAGAATAATGAATTTAATTTAACTAATTTATGTAATGAACTATGATTTAATATCTTAAAAAGTGATCAATATATTTAGTTTCCAAACATCTCAAACTATATTCGGATATTAGAATAACATTATTTATCATAGTCTTAACAGATTTCGTCAAGATTCAGATGCAAATCCAAATTAATTTACCGGGTCTTTTGTATGGCTCATATGCGGATCCAATAAGCAATCGCATATATTTTTTTTAAATATACATGTAGAATGTGTGTTCGGATTGGATTATCACATTATGCACATATTCTAATAAATTCTATATTTCAAAGGAAATTTATCAATAACAATGGATCGGTTCGGGTCGGATCCGAGCCTATTTCTGATGGTTCTTGCCAGTTGCCATTGTCACGCTTCCATGCTAAATCCTTACTTCTTTTTTTATTTCCTCTTGGATTTTGTATAATACAAAATATCTCAACCACTGCCTCACTTTAATAGCTTGTGAAAAAAAGAAAAAAAAATGCTAGATTTTAGACATGTACTGACCGACCGTCCCACAATTTCCCATCATAAATTGAGATCACAGATTAATCACAATTGTAGTTTCGATTTATCAATTTCATGCATGGTATTTTGATCATCGTTTTGAAAATTTGATAATTTGTTGACATCTGTGTAAATTTCCTGCATAGAGATAGACATATTGACAGAACTAGTTTGATTTCAGTCAAATTTTTTTAAAATTTTATCTCTACTGATCATGTAATATTATTTTCCATATTAGTTCAGTGTGTATATATTTATCAAACAGTACATCATCAGTAGAGATAAAATTGGCAGAATTGATCATGTATTGGTGTCCGCTGTTTTAATTGGTATAAAATTTACCACCTCGCTCAAAATACTGTATAAATCACATTTGAAGATATTTTATTCCTCTGTTTTCCTTCTTCTTTCTTATGGGGCCTGATATTGGGCCGAGCTCAATATTGTTGGCAAGAGAACCCAACTCTATATACATATACAAACCAGAAAGAGTGCAAATATTGAGATATTAAACGAGCAAAGCTTTACATATATCAAGCCCATTACAAGTGGAGTATCCATTCTCAGGTATTTTTCATATTACCCCCTGTAAAATTTAATATCATATCGTTATGTCACAAAAGGTAGAATTAGAATTATATACCCTCGAAGCGAACGAACCAAACAGAGACGAGGGATGTTACAATGCCCTTTCTCCTCCTCCGTCGCCCCTTCATGCCTCTCCGTCCCTTCACCTTCCCAAACCCTAAACCTTACATTTACCCCTTTCGACTCTTTTCAAACCCTAGCACCTCACTCGCCATGTCCGCTACTAACATTTCAGGCGGGGTCTATGTGCCTCCCATGCGCCGTCTCCGTTCGGTCATTGAGGTGCCTTCCTCTAACGGAGCTCGACCTATGACGGCCTCGGCAGTGTCTAATGGAGGTTGGAGAGACTCTGCGGCGGGGCCCAGTTGGCAGCAGAGTGCTGGGTACTCCAGGCGTGCCTATGATGATTGGTCAGATGATGATTCTGATATAGAGAGGGATCGATCACCGGTCTCCAGCAAGGTTTAATCTTCATCTCTCCCTCTCTCTTTTACTGTTTAACCACTAGCAGAAAAGTTTCGTTGTTTTTTTTTGTTTTTTACATTCCTTCTATGATGGTTTAATCCATTTATGTTTCAATGTACTTAGAAATATTAGAAATATTTTCCATCTGATTAGTTCCAATTTTCCCTTTTCATGCCTCTCTCTCTCTCTCTTCTATCTATCTATCTATCTATCTATCTATCTATCTATCTATCTATCTATCTATCTATCTATCTCACTGTTTCACCACTAGCAGGGAGTTTTTCTTTGTTTTTATTCTTTACCTTCCTTCTAGGATTGTTCAAGTCATTCCTACTTCCATGTTTCATGGAGGATGCTTATAATTTAGAACAATTTGAATTGTTTTCCATCTGATTAGCTCCCATTTGCCCTGTTCATGCTAAAATTATAGTTGAAACATAAAAAAAAATTGTGGGGTGTTAATTTTCAGGGAGGATCGAACTCAGATAATGTGGAAGAGTGGAGATGGCGACTTGGCATGCTCTTGAAAAATGAGAGAGAGCCTGAGATTGTCACCAGAGAGAGAAAGGATAGACGTGAGTTTGACCAGCTTTCGCAATTGGCTGATCGAATGGGCCTTTACTGGTACTCTCTCTCTCTCTCTCTCTCACTCTCTCACTCCCTCACTGATACCAAATTGGACTGTACCTGTATGATTTTCAGTACTGTACGGTACTTAAATCTACTGACGAATCGGTTACTGGTTCTTGCTTTTTTGTAATGGAAATAATAGCAACTGCACAACAAATGCCCTGACACATGGCCGGATTCTATTGCTAATCTAAAAAATAGAAATCATAAAACCAATAGAATTTCTTTCCATGTGTCAGGGCATCTTCTTTAAAAAATCGCAAGACTCAAAGCTTCCCCTTCTAGCACATATGCTCTCTATCGACCCAAGTGCATGCCATATCTTGTGTAAAGGAATGCGAGTCAACTAAGAGATGGTAAAATCTTTCATATCAAAATGATATTCTTTTAACCAAGTATCACACATGATAATTCGATATTATTTCCTTTGAAATTTCAGCCGTCAGTACGAAAGAGTGGTTGTGTTTAGCAAGGTACCACTTCCCAATTACCGACCGGATCTTGATGATAAAAAACCTTTAAGAGAGGTACTGTACTTTTTTATAACTTTAAAATTGCCCTTTGTCTGAGAGGCATTGTAAAAAGGTGATTTTACCTACACCTTTCAAACCATTAAATTAAAGTTATAAACTATTCATAATCTATATGTAGTTAATTTATGGAATAATGATTATATTTGGTGACTTTTAGGGCATTTATTATGATTTTTTTCCAAATTTTTTGATATTGATTAGCACCTACTATTTTGAGCCTGTGTTACTTCTGATCTTTTGAGGCCGCAACTGCAATATCCGAGTTGGATGGCAAAATGATAATTTTACATTAATTTGATGGTATCTAGGTGTCGATACCATTTGATTTGCAAAGAGAGGTGGACAATCTACTAGCGGATCACCTTCAGAGAAAACGACGGACAAAAGGTGTTTTGCCGGGGCCCGCATTCTCTAGGTCGAGTAGCTCTGACAGCTTTGGTGCTGACGAGGGTCCTGATCAGCAGTCTGACATGGCACATCCAAGTGCTGTCATGGAGAAAATTCTCCGAAGAAGAAGCTTAAGTATCCTCAACCTGCAGCGGACTTGGCAGGTATTTACATTTATCTAGGTCTTAAGTTATGAATGCATTGTTCTTTGTTTGTTTTATAAATACATTTATCCAGGTCTTAAGTTATGAATACATTTATCTAGGTATTTACATATATGGTACTATGCATATTACGGATCGACCCATGCTATGGATTCATATCTCTATTTTCATAGTTCAAACTGTCGATCCGAACCGTTAAACATGATGTCTATATGAAAATGTACTTGGAGGTCGAATTTTACAATTTTTAGAATCTTTTTACTAATTTTTTAGATAGGTAGAAAATCACTGCTTTTGGTTGGTCTAGAAATTCTAGATCAAGTGATTTTCCACCTATCTAAAAAATTAGTAAAATAATTCTAAAAATGTTAAATTTGGTATCCAAGTAAAATTTTCATATGGAGATCATATTTAATGGTTCAGATCTACTGTTTGAACTTTGAAAATGGAGGTATGGATCCATAGCACGGATCAATCTGTAATATGCATATTACCATATCCTCACTCTTGTTTTATTTATGTGTAATTTGGGTTCAGGTATAATAATAATAAAAAAGATTATTTTTTAATTATAAAGATAATCAGTATTATTACAAAAACTTTTTTGATTAATTGATTACTTATATTTGAAAAAGGCTCATTGGATTCAATTGTACCAGTTAATCTTTTAAAAGGTGTTCTTAGTGAATTAGCGAAGTTCCATGCTATCTTTCCTTTGAACAAAATAAAAGACAAAAACAAAATTCAATCCAAATTTTTCTATCCAATTTGAATGGATATAGATGGGAAAGAACGAGAGAGTGTTTTGAATATTTTGAATACAAAAAAATTGATAAACTAGGGGACCAAATTACTTGAATAGATGAGAATATTCAGTGAGTTTTAAATGATGTTTCAAGGTGCTATTAGTTATACTCTTTCAAATGTAAATACATATTTGCTGTTGTTTAGGGATCATCTGAAGGCCAAAAGATGCTAGAATTTCGCAAAAGTTTACCATCTTACAAGGAGAAAGATACACTCTTAGCCGAAATTTCTCAAAATCAGGTCTTTGATTTCTTTTCAATTAACTTTTTTTTATTATTATTTTTTTGTAAACGAGAAAACTCAGACATGACAAGGTGGAGAATGATTAAAGCTGTTGGGTTGTTGGGATGAACAGGTTGTTGTAATATCAGGCGAAACGGGTTGCGGTAAGACAACGCAAATCCCGCAATACATTTTAGAATCTGAGATAGAAGCTGTACGGGGGGCCACATGTAGCATAATTTGCACCCAGCCACGGCGAATCTCTGCTATGGCTGTCTCTGAGAGGGTTGCCACTGAAAGAGGCGAGAAGATAGGGGAATCGGTTAGTATTACCTTTCACAGGTTATACATATTTGGGTTAATTTCTCATGTACCCTTAAAGAGTTCTTCAATTTCTTATTTACCCATTTACTATTTATTATATCTAATTTGCCCCTTAACTTTTACTTCTCTTTCTTATTTGCCTACAAAAATTAATTATCCATAGTTAATAAGTCATTTAAATCAATTATTTTCAAAAGTACTCTCATTCTCTTCTCTCTCCTTCATTTTTTTTAAAGGAGAGACGAAAATGAGGGCATTAGTGAAAATAACAGATTTAAATGACTCATTAACTATGGATAATTAATTTTGCAGGCAAATAAGAAAGAAAAGAATAGTTTAGGGACATATATTAGATGGAACTCTTTCAGGATAGATTAGAAATAAACCCTACATATTTTAGGGTAAAATTTTGGATATGGATGTGCATCAGTTGTGTAGCATATTGTGGTTCATATATTATTTTTATATAAATTTGTTACCATTTGTAGGTGGGGTATAAGGTGAGATTGGAAGGAATGAAAGGCCGGGACACGAGACTACTGTTCTGTACCACTGGTATTCTCTTGAGGAGGCTGTTAGTTGATCCAAGTTTGAAAGGTGTTACACATGTTATAGTGGATGAGATACATGAGCGTGGCATGAATGAAGGTTGGTCTCTGTGTGTGTTTGTGTTTCCACTTTGTATCATCTGTAAATTACATGCTTAGTGCTGAGGGGTGCTTTAAATTTGTTTAGATTTTTTGCTGATTGTACTAAAAGAGTTGCTTGTGAGACGACCTGAGTTGAGGCTAATACTGATGAGTGCAACTCTCAATGCCGAGCTCTTCTCCTCTTATTTTGGTGGGGCCCCCATGATCCATATTCCAGTAAGTAATCATATTCTTTATGACCTTTTCTCACATGTATAAATGTTTTTCCAATATCTAATTGTTTGGTCTTTGGTAAAATGTTGAATTCAGGGATTCACTTATCCAGTGAAAACTCATTATTTAGAGGATGTGCTAGAAATGACGGGCTACAGACTGACACCTTACAATCAAATTGACGACTATGGCCAAGATAAGTCTTGGAAAATGCAAAGGCAGTCTCAAGCTTTTAAAAAGAGAAAAAGCCAGATTGCCTCTTCCATCGAGGTAAAATAAAAAAATAAATTAATGTTCTAGCAGTCATGCCATCTTCCGGTTCAGTGCTTCATATAAGCACGGATTTTTCATTAACATCTAACTTTCACACCAACAAGTATTTTTGTGGGGTATCCTACCTGAGGTATATGAGATTTGTGAGATTACAACTCTCGTTTGAAGGTCCATTTAAGTTTCATTAGTAGGTGAACTTAAAACGTAATTGAAGTTTAACCGTAGAGATTGGGATACATGTGCTTGATCTGTGTCCGTATTATTAATAATTAATTGAAAATACTGATTATACTTTGATACATACACAAAAGATACAATGTCTCAATATCTATTTTATCCTAGCCAATACCACTCACGTGAGCACCTATACAACCTTCTCTACAATATTACCCCTATTGAATTACATACAATTTTGCTAAAGGTTATTATACTATTTACAATATATTTACATTTTCTAACATTAATTTCATAATAATGTTGGCAGGAAGCATTAGAAGCAGCTGATTTCAGAAATTACAACCCAAGGACTAGAGATTCTCTCTCATGCTGGAACCCAGACTCAATTGGGTTTAATTTAATAGAAAATGTTTTGTGCCACATCTGTCAGAATGAGAGAGCTGGTGCTATTTTGGTTTTCATGACTGGCTGGGATGACATTAATTGCCTGAAAGAACAGTTACAGGCGAATCCATTTTTAGGTGATCCTTCCAGGGTTTTACTTCTTGCTTGCCATGGTTCCATGGCCAGTTCAGAACAGGTATTTTCATATATTCTCATTTTAGGTGTAATGGTATATGAGTACATGTTTCATTCAAGAATTCGGATTCCCCAGGTACCTGAGGTGCAATAATTAAATATGTAGTGTTCTTTTAACCTGGCACGAATCTCAAAAAAGACACCCTATAGCTTCCACAGGCACCAGATTGAATTGGCCCGGCTGGGATTAACCTGGGCCGTCGGTTTGTTATTGCACCCTTCAGGTATTTGAGGGGACACACTCTTCATACAAGATGATACTTCCCTCATTGTCTATATATATTTTGCGATTTCAATGTGCAAACAGTCGATCCGAACTATTTAACATGATCTCCATATTAAAATGTGCTTGGAGATCAAATTTTACATTTTCTGGAATTTTTTTATTATTGTTTTAGAATTTTTGAAAAACACTGTTTTTTATGGTCTGATTTTTTTTTTGAAAAACAGTGATTTAAAAAATAGTAAATAACTTCCAAAAAAAATGTAACACTTGGTCTCTAAGTATATTTTAAAATATGGAGATCACTTTGAACGGTTCGGATCGACTGTTTGGACATTGAAATCGCAAAATATGGGAGGGAAGTAAATACTCCCAAAAGGACTGTAGCCCACCTCTATTAGTACCATTTTTGACCTGTCATGCATAGTTGTTTATCCCTTTACTAATATTGTTTCGGTTTCAGAAATTAATTTTTGAGAAGCCAGAAGAAGGGATCAGGAAAATTGTACTTGCCACAAATTTGGCAGAGACCAGCATTACTATAAATGATGTTGTATTTGTGGTAGACTGTGGAAAGGCAAAGGAGACATCTTATGATGCTTTGAATAATACCCCATGCTTGCTTCCGACTTGGATCTCTAAGGCCTCTGCGAGACAGGTACTTGATAATTTGTCCCTTTTTATCTTAAAATTCCATCACCTTTTAGTTTCTAAATGCTATTGTTGAAAAGGAGAAGCAACTAATATTCCTATAAAGAACTGTTTCAACACCAGACAGGTACCAATCCCTATGCATAGCATGGATTGGTCCGTACTATGTATCAATAGTACGGACCAAGCAAAATCACTACTTTTGAATGGTCTAGAATCTTTGGATCAAGTGATTTTCTACCTATCTAAAAAAATAGAAAAAAAAATGTGAATTTTGATCTACAGGTACATTTTCAACGGTTCAGATCGACAATTTGAAATTTGTAAACGTAGATATTGATCCATAGTATGGACCAATCCGCTCTATACATAGTACCATAGCCTCGCTCAGGTTATATATCAAATGTGCTGCTTTGTTTTCTTTACAGAAGTGTTATTTCATCACTGTTTCCAAGTTGGTTGGGCACATGTGCTGTTTCTCATTTTTACTTCTATTCTTTTTTTTTATTTTAAATAATTACTGATGATGCTCGGTAAAATGCAGAGGAGAGGAAGAGCGGGTCGGGTACAACCTGGAGAGTGCTATTACCTCTACCCTCGGTGTGTCTACGACTCATTTGCTGATTACCAACTTCCCGAGCTTTTAAGGACTCCTCTTCAATCTCTTTGCCTCCAAATTAAGAGCTTGCGTCTCGGAAGCATCTCTCAGTTTCTCTCAAAGGCTTTACAATCCCCGGAGTCCTTGTCGGTAATGTTTTAAAGCTTATTGCTACACAGAGTACATTATAGTTCCTATAAGAAACTGTAACACCTGGGAACTTTAATTATTTTTTATAGTATTTTGGACATATCTATAAAGTATTTTTTTATATTATTGGACGTATTTACAAAGTTTGAAAAGTTAAAAAGGTCAATCATATAAAAATGCAAACTTTAATAAAATAAAAAAATATTAGAATTACTGGGTGTTACAGAAACCACAATGTACTGGAGAAGAAACATAAAAAAGAGAAATTGCCATGCACATCAAATATTTAAAAGCGGTAGCGATAAATTATGGCAATCATTTATGCACCAGCATTTGAATTTTGGTGGTGGTGCACTCGATAAGTTTTGGCTATAATTTATGCACCGGCATTTTGAATTTTGCTGGTGATGCACTGAGAAAATTGTTTTATGCATCTGAAGTTTGTCATACGTAATTTATATTTTTGCTGTTAATGAATATATTATATTGTGCAGGTGCAAAATGCCATTGACTATTTAAAAATGATCGGAGCCTTAGATGGAAACGAGGAATTAACTCTTCTAGGTGTTTATTTTATTTAATAGTTACCATTGTGTGGCAATATATTCTCCTTATTTTCTTTGATACGACATGTCTTTTTTCCTTTTAATTTATCAGGTCGGCACCTTGCAATGCTGCCAGTTGAGCCGAAATTAGGCAAGATGCTTATTTTAGGGGCTATTTTTAATTGCCTCGACCCAATACTAACAATTGTTGCTGGACTTAGTGTGAGAGACCCATTTCTGACCCCATTTGAAAAGAAAGAGGTAAGAATTACTATTTTGTTCTTCTTTTCAAAGATATTTGTGAGGAATTTTCGAATAAGTGAGGTTATGGCACTTTGCAAAGTGCAAGTTGATCCGTGCTATGGATTCATATCTTCATTTCCAAAGTCTAAGTTGTCGATCCAAACTGCTCAAAATGATCTCCATTTAAAATATACTTGGCGACCAATTTTTTTTTTTTTTTGTAAATTTGTTTACAATTTTATTTAGTAGAAAATCACCTGATTTAGAGATTTGGTACCATCTGAAAATAATGATTTTTACCTATCTAAAAAAATATAAAATTTGGTCTCCTAGTATATTTTCATATTAAGATCATGTGAGTAGTTTTGATCGACAATTTGAATTTAAAAAATGAACATATGGATCCATAGTAAGGACCAATCCGTGATTTGCCAAGTACCATAGCCTCACTCTTTTTGAATTATGATGCACAACTAAATCTATTTAATTGTTGAACTGTCTTAACAAACCTTAGGCAAGCAAAAGATATATTTTTATATATGTATGTCATGGTGTTGCAAATGCAGCAAGCTGACTCAGCGAAGCTCCAATTCTCGTGCCGGGATTATAGTGACCACCTGACGCTGATGCGGGCCTACGAAGGATGGAAGGAGGCCGAGAGAACGGAAGGTTCTGGATACGACTTCTGTTGGAAGAACTTCCTGTCCTTCCAAACGCTCAGAGCAATTGAATCTCTCAAGAAGCAATTTTTCTCTCTCTTGAAAGACACTGGCCTCGTCAATGGAACCCTAGATAAGTGCAACCGGTGGAGCAGGGATGAGAACCTCGTACGAGCTGTTATTTGTGCCGGATTGTACCCTGGTGTTTCTTCTGTTGTGGTACTTTTTTTTTCCTTCTAAGAAGGGGAAATTTCATGTATACCCTTCTCACAAAACTTGAAATTACGTGTTCCCCCTTCTAAATTAATAATATCATATTTACCCAATCTTGAAATCACATTTTTCTAAAATATGGTACATATTTTTTGTCTTTTTAATAAAGGGTCAAATGGGTACTTACAAATTTAAATTGAGTTCTAACAAAAAAAATATAAATTGAGTAAATTTGTGAGTTTTTGAAATTTAGAGGGGTAAATATGATATTATGAATTTTAGAGGGGGAATTCGTAATTTAAAAGTTTTTGAAGGGTATACATGAAATCCCTTCTAAGAAAATATGAGGGAGGAAAGAAGGACAAGTGAATGAAGCAAGTTCAGATTTGTTTATTCATATGTAGTTCTTTTTTTCTGAAGAAAAGCTCCAATGCTACAGATTTTTTAGTGATATTTTGGCAACTTCACCGGTTTACTATGAAATAATGTATTAAATCATTTTGTATTATGTATTTTGTTGCTATGATGAAATTAATTGCTTACATTTTTGTGACTGTATAGAACAAGGAAAAATCGATTTCACTAAAGACAATGGAGGACGGGCAAGTGATGCTTTATATGGTAAGTAAACAAGTTGAATTGGATGTACTTTTCTAATTCGCTGTACCTTTGTTGGTATTCTCTAACAAATTTTTCATATATATTTTTTTAAGAATTCTGTGAATGGCCGTGAGTGTAGAATACCGTATCCATGGTTGGTATTTAATGAGAAGGTGAAGGTCAATTCGGTGTTTCTACGGGACTCCACTGGTGTATCTGATTCTGTGCTTCTACTTTTTGGTGGCAATATTTCGCGGGGTCCACTTGTATGTTTTTTTACTATTTTAAATTGTTGTCCATTATTTTTCAAGACGTACCAGTTGGTGCAGCTCTTGTCCCCCACTTAGTTTGGAACTTATTTTCACAAAATATATATATAGAGTAAGGCTACCGTGCATTGCGAATTAAAGTGGGTGTTTTAATTTGCGCTCATATCACTATTTCCAAAGTTCAAATAGCCGACCCGAACCGCTCAACACGATCTCCATATTGAAATGTGCTTGGAGACCAAATTTTACATTTTTTGGAATTTTTTTACTATTTATTAAGCACTTTGAAAATCGCTGATCTAACGGTGGCTCAACCAAATAGTGAAACCGTTGGATCAGCAATTTTCAAAGTGGCTTAATAAATAGTAAAAAAATTCCAAAAAATGTAAAATTTGGTCTCCAAGCACATTTCAATATGGAGAACATGTTGAGCGGTTCGGATCGGCTATTTGAACTTTGGAAATAGCGATATGAGCGCGAATTAAAACACTCACTTTAATTCGCAATGCACGGTAGCCTTGCTCTATATATATATATATATATATATAGGGATGGGCTATGGTGAGTTGTGAAGTAAAACAACAGTTTACTTCACGCTCGTATTCTAATTTGAAAATCCAAACCGTTCAACATTTTCTCCATATTGAAATGTGCTTGGAGACAAAATTTTACATTTTTTGAAATTTTTTTACTATTTATTAGGCCACTTTGAAAATGGCAGATCCGGGTGAACAGTAAAACAAAAAAGTAAAATTTTCTGGACCATTGGATCAGTGATTTTCAAAGTGGCTTAATAAATAGTAAAAAAATTCCAAAAAATATAAAATTTGGTCTCAAAGCACATTTCAATATGGAGAACATATTGAGTGGTTCGGATTGGTTGTTTGGATTTTCAAAATGGAAATAGAGTGCCATGGATAAAAACTTGTTTTACTTCGCAATTCACCATAGCCCATCCCATATATATATATAAAGGTAATCTGATAACTGAATCTTTTCTTCCATATGTGAATTACAGGATGGGCATTTAAAAATGTTAGGAGGCTATTTGGAGTTCTTTATGAAACCTGATCTGGCATCACTTTATCTACACCTGAAGAAAGAGCTTGACGAACTAATTCAAACCAAAGTTAGTGTTAACTCTCTCTCCCTCTCATGAAAAAAACAAAGTCTGAAGGGAAAGAATAATTTGATTCTGGACTTTGGTTTTATGTGCCGGCACTACAGTGCTGCAGTGGGGCTTCAGTTAAAAGGCGAATGGGCCAAATAAGATAGATAATTGGGCTTTAGATGGGTAATTGTAGCAAAATAAAAATCATGATGTTTAGGCCCATTATAAATAGCTTAACTTAAAAATTCAAAATTAAAATACAGACGAATGAGCTAATCATGAGATACTTCTCAATTCGAATTCTCTTTTAATAACTATAATTTTTTGGAGCTAAAATTGCCTCACAGTTAAAATTTAATTTCTTTCACCAATATAATTTGATTGCTTGTTTGCTGTAGCTCCAAAACCCTAAAATGGATCTGCAAGTTGGGGATGAGCTCTTATCTGCAATACGTCTACTAGTAACAGAAGACCCATGTACTGGGCGGTTTGTCTACGGCCGACAAGAGAAACCAAAATCGAGTCCAAAACCCGCTAAAACACCAGCTATGAAGAGACCGAACAGCAAGAACCCGCTTCCGACAAGCTCAGGAGGCGGCGGCGATAATGCAAAGAGTCAATTGCAAATTATGGTTGTCCGTGCAGGACACAATAACCCACTTTACAAGACCAAGCAGCTTAGCACCGGCCACTTTAGGTAAACTATCCTGTTCCAACTGTCAATCTTTTTGTCAGTAACTTGAAAGTGAATGTGTAGTCTATGGATCATATATATGTTTTTGAATTTCAAACAGTTGATTTGAACAGCTCAACATGATCTCTATACAAAAATGTAGTTGGAGACACCATTTTATAATTTTTTTTGGATTTTTTTTTACTTGTATATCTTCAAAATCACTAATCAAAGGTCCAGAATTTTTAAATTAGGTGATTTTCTAAATTTTTTAAAAAATAGTAAAAAAATTCTAAAATATGTAAAATTAGATCTCCATGTACGTTTTAATGTGGAGATCATATTGCACAGTTCAGATTGCTTGTTTGGACATCGAAAATGAAAACATTGATTCATAATACAGACCAGTCCGCACTATATGCATAGTACCATAGCCTCACTCATTTTCCTGTTATAAGAAGCTTTACCAAGGATTGCCGCTTTGGTACTGCTGATGATTGCCACATGAATATCAAAATTTATAAAAAAAAAAAAAAGATTCCAATATAACTGTGATCTGGTACTGACCTGTACTTGCACATTATACATGATCCTGTACGGTACATCCTCTTCAACGCCGTGATTAGCACAGTAAATCCTAGGGAAATCCTTGTTTGACCCAAACTAAAAAGAAATGAATTATATATAATTTGCTTTTATATTTTCTAGGTCAACGGTGGAGTTCAATGGTATGCAATTTGTTGGAGAGCCCTGTGGGAGTAAAAAACTAGCAGAGAAAGACGCGGCATCTGAGGCACTTAACTGGTTATTAGGTGGTTGGTCCGGGTCAGGAAATGGGGCCCAGGGACAAGACCTAGATCACATTTGTATGATGCTCAAATCCCGTAAACCCAGCAAACAACACCGCCGTAATTAAAACAGTTGTTTAGATCACATGATTAGATTTTTGAAGTTTCAGGGGTGGATTTGAGATAGTAGTCAGGTTTCAAGGTTTAAATTTTGTAATTTATTGGGTTTTTATAATATTTGTTTGTTTTTCTAATTAGATAGATGAGGGGGGATCCCATAGATGAAACATATAACAATTAGCTACAGATACCTCACAGTATACTAATAATTTACTGGCGCCCAAGAAGTATTTAATGGGCAGTGCAATCTGGGCTATTTGTAGTGAATGAACCTCTAGAAAAATAGAAAAATAGGCATGTTATGTTTTAAAGCGGATCGGGCAGTCTTGGAGCCCATCGATTGCCACCGGACCTACTCAACTCTAGTGTGAGAGAGATTCATGTTCTCTCTGTTCTCCATGTAGTATATTACATGCCCTTCTGTGGCAATCTATTGCCTCTCTTTTTTATTATACCTGTGTTTGCATTCTGATTTTTCATATGCCCCCCTTTAGTTCTAGAGTGAGGCTATAGTGCTATGCTAGTGCACATTGGTTGGTATTATGGATTCATGTCTTTATTTTAGAAGTTCAACAGTCTATAGGAACTGTTTATTACAATCTCCATATGGGAATGTACCTCAGTGCCAAATTTTACAGTTTTTTTTTAGAATTTTTTTTTCTATTTTTTAGACAGGTAAAAGTTAACTAATTTCGGATCAGAATCTTTGGATCGAGTGATTTTCTATCAAGTGAGAGAGATTCATGCATGCTCTCTCTACTCCATGTGCTAGATTACATGATCATCTGTGACATTCTATTGCCACACTTTTCATTATGTTTTCTTTTATGCATTCGGATTTTTCTACGCTATACTACTGTAAGGAAGTCCTCTAAAAGGCTAAACCCCATTTTTTTTTTTATTCATTATGCTTTAGTTTGAGATGGGCATTGCAAATTAAAGCTCATGTTTTACTTTGCGTTAATATTTCGGATTACAGGGTTGAAGCAGTTGATTTGGCCCGTTCAAAATTGTTGGTTTTCAGAAAATTCTGGATCATAATAAAAAACAGTAATTTTGCAATTTTGTATTTTTTTTTTTTTTTTTTGTAAAATTTGATCTCCAAACACAATTTAATATGGAAATCATATTAAGATATCAGATTGGCAATTAGAATCTTAAATTGCAAAATATGGGCAAATTAAAATAAGAACTTTAATTCGCAATGTACGTTAGAGTCCATCTCCTTTATTTTTTACTTCTAATCAGATGCATAGTATTTTCCCATCAACACACAATGTGCTCCAGTCTCCAGATAGTGCTACAGGGGAATAGGAGTATATTCTCTTTTTACTTCTGATATTGAGTGACGGAATCACTTTTGGGCAGAAGAGAGCAGATCTGTCACAACTTAAAAATTTCATTGTTTGAAGCGTTTATTTTATTTTGTATTTTTTGGTGGCATATATTAGCGGCATCTCCGCCTACTGTAGTGGGTTACAACAGAGGCTCCAGGTTCCATTTTTATTTTGACTAGTCATCCTGGGAGTGTCAACGACATTTTTTATTTATCTATCCAACTCGTGCATGTATCATGTATGATAAAATGGGTATGTATCCAACTCGTGCATGTATCTGATAAAATGAATATGTATAAGATTTTTTCATCGTTAGTTTATTGAATATGAGTAAAGATAAAAAAATTTCTATTAAAATAATGAATAAGAGTACTGTAAAGATTATTTTGTATCCGTTATTTTATATGAGTATATATAGAGATGATTGATGATATGGTATGCTGTTATTCATGATCCATATATATATATTCAATAACATTACGTTATCTGTTTATTTGACTTGTATCATATTTGATAAGACGAATATAAATAATTTTTTTTTTGTAAGCTTACCGAATACAAATAAATATAACTTCTTTTTTTGGTTGATATAAGAGATACGGATATGAAAATGCTTCTATCCAATTTAATTCATTGCCGTTGACACCCCTAATATATCCAATGTGAGGAAACTGTACATTGATTGATTTGCTCATAAACAATTTCCTTGATTAGAGGTCTCTTGATTTTGATGCCTAGTTAATTGCAAAATTAAAATGGTCGGTTCTTTGCCTACATCAGCTTGGGGCTAAAATTCCCAGTTGTACAACAAATAAATAGAAATGTTTCAAAACGCTTGTTTCAAAAAATAAAAATAAATAAATAAACAACAGAACCGATATTTCAAGTTTTCCTTTTTGTACGCTGTAACCTTTTTTTGGTATTAGTGTTTTTTTGTATATAGTGTTCCTTTTCAGCACTTGGAAGTCTCGCTGATTGGTACATCAAACTGTATCTTTGTCTTCTTTGTTTGTTCTTTCTTTTTCATTTTGACTCGTATATAAATATACCTATCTACTTAAAAAAAAATAAGTTAAAAACATAAGTTGGATATACTATGTGATGGTTGTGAAATTTTCTTTTAACAATAAATATTAAAAAGAGGTAGGAGATTAGTTCAAATGTCTTTATTTTTATTTTATGTGTTATCATAATGTTTTTATTTGTAACTTTTTAATAATATATATTTTTTAATTTATATGTCAAAATAAAACTGTCAGATTTGATCTATGTTATTTTTTCTATATGTACAAAAAATTATCAATTTCGAGTTTCATTTTATATGAATAAATAAGTTAAAAAATGAACACTCCTAATTTATCCACATCAATGTATTTTGCAAGTCTTTGATAACAATCAAAATAAAATTAATGTTGTAATTTTTATACAAACGCAGGGAGAAAATGACATACGGCTTTATTTTAATACTTTAATTTTTAATTTTTAATTATTAAAGTTTAAAAATAAAAGCATAAAAAATGGAGGCATTGAATCCATCCTCTTGAAATAAAGAACATGTAAATGGACAAAATTTTTATGAACTATCCAATAAATTAAAATTCCATGTATTTCTCAGTTCCTTTTTGTCACTTTTGATAAATCTCATACGTGAAGGTCAAAATTAATATTTATGTTCCATCAAATGTGCTGATCCATAGGTTTTCTCACAGGTCATAAATGTTATCCACCATCAAATTAAATCAGGTCAACACACTTTCATTAATGCGTTGATCTTTGACCATATTTAAATGATATGTTATCCTGTGTTATGCTTGGTTGACACTTGACACTTGACACTTTTTTAGGTCTAAATTGACCCATATAATATACAATCTTTTACAATACTCCATTTCAAAAATTGTCTAGTTTAAAATTCCAAACTGTTAAAGTGTTTTTGCAATATCAGAAATTAGTACGAAAAAAATTGGGTTTCATTTCAGAAGTTAAATAAGTTATTGTAATATAATTTTATTTTTTTGAGAGAAATTTAAAAATATTAGCACTTACAAAAATTATAAAATATAAAAGATCAAATTATTAAATTCTATTACAAGAAAAACTTAGTCATCCACCATTTTTTCAATTGTTGAGCACAAAGCATATACTTATGAGATGCTAATCTTTTTCAAGGATATACAATTATAGGGAGCAGCTTGGGTCTGACGCCCATCGGACTCAAACTGGGTTCGATGAGCTTCTTAACCGTCCGATTCACTTTAAGATATGTACGTGTCACTTTAATATTCGTGCGCACTGATCTTAAATCTGATCAGACAGTTATGAAAACCATGGGACCCAATTTGAATCCGATGAGCATCGGACCCAAGCTGCTCCCACAATTATACACGCATGCGTAGAGTTATAAAAACTAAGCATTTATGACAACAAAATAAAACAAAAAATGTTGCTAGCGTGGTGATGACAATAATGCGACATGAACACGGGATTTGATGATTGAGGCTTGACCGATCCATTTCATTTTCATACATATATCATATTCATTCAAAGGTTAATTGTTGATTGGTTTAATTTTATAATTTTGTGGGAGCCATAATGCAAAAGTGCACAGAGGCAGAGCTGTGCTGTGCTGTGCTGTACTGTAGGTGAAGGAAGAGGTAATAGAACATAACAGGTGCCATTGTCTCTGCCTTTCTTCCAGGCTGTGTCTGTCTGTTGGTTTCCTCTCATGCATCTCTCTAACCTAATTACTATTTTGTATTCTTCTCTCTTTCTCTCTTTCTCTCTCGTTGTTTAAATAAATACATTTTAGGATAAGGATCCAATCATTTTCTGCTAATCGTGTCATCATGCTTCAAACAATATCAACTAATCTATGATTAAGGTACTTTTAAAAAGATAAAATAAGAAAAAAAGAAATTAAAGAAGTCACACATTTTCATAAAATGGGGAAGTTGCTTTTGTAGTTTCTTCACAAACATATATATATTAAGTATTATGTTTTTTTCCCCTTCATATATATATGCAATATAACAATGACATGAAATAAGTATTATGTTTTTTTTTTCTTTTTTTGCTTCTTCATCTGCTATTAAATATGGATTGTTATAAATTTCATGTCACTTGATATCAAAATAGATTATATTTTACTATTTTGTTTTCTCTGTCATTGTTTAAATAATTAAGTTGAGGATAAGGATCCAATCATTTGCTGCTAATTGTGTCATCATCCTTCAAACAATATCAACTAATCTATGATTAAGGTACTTTAAACAAAAGTATTGGTTCATGGTACCTTTATTCTGAGATGTTGAAAAAGAAGAGAGAGAGAGAGAGAATAAAAAATATGCGAATTTTTTGTAAGAAAAGGTGGTCCTGCATGCAAAAATAAAGAGTAAGTCTCACATTTCCATAAAAGGTTGAAGTTGCTTTTGTAGTTACTTGACTGAATTATCTGGTAATACTTAAAAACTGGTAAGCCCGGGATACATGCATGTAGAAACTTTTTAATATAGATCAACTATTTATCAATTCAAGATTGTATAATAATTAATTTAACATCAATTATTATGTTTATTACTATGGGAGATTGTTTGACAACAATTTATATTGACAGTGGTTTTCCAAATCAGGTAAAAAAAAATTATGAACATGTTGTTTAATTTTTGTTATAGATCAGTTATGTATTAAATTTCATGCAATTTAAATATTACTTTATATTTCGTCATATGCTATTAAATGAAGACCGTTGTAAACTTTATGTCACTTTATACAAAAATAGAATACATTTTACTTGTCATCAGATTTCCAAAATGTAAGTTATCCTTAACGGTTGTCAAGATGGCCAAACTAATTTGTTAACACCCATTAGATATATATACCAAACTTTATTTTAAAAGTACAATAGAAATCTGCAAATTATTGAATTTTAGAAAGAAAAAAACTATGGAAGGTAAATTGACAGAATTACTTGCATTCAAATCCTCCCTTGAGTAGCACCTTTTTAAGCCCTTAAAGTTTTGAATTATTACGTACCAAGCTACAACTGATATATTTTCTTGTGTTTTGCCAAGGAAGCTTGACTACATATTGCAAAAATAAATAAAATCATAGTTTAACCAACTAGAACAAGAGTTCATGAAGCTTGCAAATTTAATGAACGTTTGTTTGATGGCAATAATTATCTTTCACCTTCTGATATGTTCACTAGATTCTCTTGCCAATTAGGTATAACTCATGAGCAAAACTAGAGTGTGATGTGCTCACCAAGAGGGGTTGGTGAGCACACCTCCAAAAGACTATCGGATTGACTTCAAACTACAAATTCAAAATGTTGAAATTCATGTACTTCGTGAGTGATGCACATATATACAAAATTTTTGAAGTTTCGAATTTATTTAGTACATGATCAAGCAGTAAAAAAAATGATAAAAAATGAATACATAAAACAATTTAAAATAAAATATAAAATTTTTATTTTTTTTACCACTTGACTATGTGCTATATGAATTCGAAACTTTAAGAATGTTGCATGTACATGCATCACTCACGAAGTACATTGATTCTAACAGTTTGAATTCGTCGTTTGAAACTAATCCGATAGTCTTTTGGATGTGTGCTCACCAACCTCCATTAGTGAACACATCGCACTCTAGCTAGTTTTGCTTATAATTCATTGTGACAAAATAATATGCTGTTGGTACTTTGTACATGCCAAGAAAACATTAATATACAATGTGCTATCAGAAAATATGGACAATGATGCTCATTATTATTGTTTGAGTTGAATCATTGCATGAATTAGTGGCCTATAGGTTATCAATTGTCATATTGTAGTATTTCTAATAAAATATTTAATGCCTCCTTATTGGATCGGATTTGGTTTTGGACTGTGTTCCGTTAATCCATCTAGCATGTATCTTGTATGTATTATTGGATACTAAACTAAGATAATAATATAGATTTTTGCCCTTTAAATCCGAACCGGAAAATTCAACATAAATTTATATATCCGTCTCTAATTCAAGAAAATATAATTAATCTGGATTCTAGAAAGAAAACGGGTTTAAACCCGTTATTGGATACGGGCTAAAAAGATCCGCGAAGGAGACACCTGCCAAGTGGGCCCAGGGGCCCAGGAAAGCAGGTGTCGCTGTCCATGAACTCCAAAAAGTTGGGCCCGTAAGGAGAGAAAAGCTCAAAAGCAGCTATCTTTAAAATAAATAAATAAAAGACTGCAGATTATGTAATAGAGCTATTTGTCGTGTAGCAATTTTTATTTTTTTATTTTCTGTTATTTTGTTTTGGTTATTAATCAGGATTTTATTATATAGTGGGTTTGCGCTGGCAAAATAACATATGACACCATTATCTTGTACTCTTGCGAGTTGCGAGGGACCACTTATTTGAGCTAATTTTTATTTTATTTAATTAATGCTAATAGCCTATGAACGGAAGGCCCAAAGATAGATTTCGGACTATTTCGGCCTCGAACTTCTAATCTGGATCAGGCCGAAATCATGAAGAAAGTCTAGGCCGAAGTTGATCCCTAAAACAACATGAACAATTCAGGACCAAAATCAGCTCAAGCCGGACTCCCATGCCGGAACCGGACAAGATGAGCAGGAATCAGGTCCAAATCGGCCTGACAAGGCCCAGAAGCAGACACGCTCGAACGAGACCCAGCCTGGCATCAGCTCAGAAAGACCCAGTTCGGTCTCAGCTTACAGTCACCGCAACTGTCTCTACCGACAATAAATGCAGTGTCATCACTGCCCGTACAGATAGCTGAACCTATTTAAGACGCTGAACTTCATTTATTACGAGTTGGATTTTGATATACTTACTGAGATATGATAGGTTAGAGTTATCTCGCACAACACACTATCATTTTAGCACAACACTTAATCTCGGCCTGCTGTCTCAAAGCATGACGAGCTCAGAAGTGAAGAAGTCCAACACGGCCAGCTCCCCCCCGAACGTGACGTATCAAATGCACTATCTTATAATTATTGAATTTAATTTTCGCGAGAGATTGTACCATAAAAACTTTCTTTACAATTAACCAATAATAGTTTAGGAATACAAATCGGGCGGATTAGATGAGTATTTTTATTTTATTATCAAATCAATATGTGACCAACCAATTAAAAAATTAGAAGCTCTGAAATCTTTGATCTGTTTTAGATGGTCCTTGATTTGAAAAATCTTATGGACACTTGATTTAAATAATTTACTTAAGAGTAAATTAAAACGTTTTCACACTTAATTTGCTGCCATCTATTCAATTTGAAATAAATATATCATAAATTCATAATTTTCTCTTCAACTATATGTAAAATTCTTATAAATTGTAAATTGTAGTTATTTCTATATTACATTAAATTTTTATTTGCATTCTTGATTATTGTTTTATCATTTTTTAAGTATCTATACTATAGATTATCTTATTTCTGTGCATATTTCAGAAAAAGATGTGTGTAGGTGTTGGTGGAATTTCAAATTACCTGAGGTAATTTAAAATTTGAGTTTGAATTCAACTCCGTCGTTATGATTTACGAATAGTGTGAATCTTAAAGTTGTATGCTGTTTTTTTTATTAAAGCTGACTTGTGAATTTCAATTATGTCCAATTTTTTAAATGGTTTGATTTTGGACAAATTCAAAAATTGAGTTACCAAAGAGGATTCAAACTGGAGGAGATTAGAGAAGGAAATACGTGACACGACGTGACGACTTGACAAACACGCCGTGATTTGGTTACGTGACGTGATGAAAATGGTGGCGAATAGTCACGTCACGTGTAGTCGCGCCGTGACTATACGTGACGTGACGTGATTAGTCATGTCAATTTTCTATATATTAATTTAAATTGTTAAAAATTTAGAAAAAAATATAAAAAAATGAAAATTTCTAAAATAAGTAAATAATATTGCAAATATTTTTTTTTTAGAAAAAACTGTTGGACATCTGACATTACTTTAAAATTCAAGTTACAAAAAATCATTAGACTAAACTAGAGAAAATAAAAATCAGTACTATATGAGTACCGGTATCACTGAACCTACACTAAAAGAAAATTCTGAATACTCTATACGTACCAAAAAAATTGAATACTCTATGTTTTATACCGTGAAGTGACATGTAATTTTCACTCGAATGCGGGCACGTCACGCGACACACGAATCACGTCACGTAATTGACATACGTGACATGACGTGACTAGCCACACCGTGACAAATTTACTTGTATAGAGGAGATAATAGTAAAAAGTTAAAATGTAGCAGAAGGGGCATTCAAGTTTGCAATAATTAACTGGTTGCTGTGAGAATTTCCAATGATTGCATGTAAAATTGGAATAATGTCACTTGTATTTGTATGGAACACAATCAAGTGGCCACCACTCAACACCACACAAGTTGAGGTGCATGGCATATTCGTAAATATTTATTTCAGCAGCACTTACAGCATGTTTAATTGTGTTACTCTAGTAAATTGGAAGGTAGTTGGATATCATCAATGAAAGAGGATTCAAATGTCCTATTTTTTTTTTTATTAATAGAATTTTAAAAATAAATGTCAAAATAAAATTTTTAGGTCTAATTGATATTATTTTTTCAATCTGTACATAAAAATTTATTATTTTAATATTATTTTTATCCTAATCAATAAGTAAAAAAAAAACAATGTCTCTGCGTATTTTGTTGCGTATTTTGTTAAGCTCTTGTTGTCAATTAAAACAAAATCGATATGTTGCAATATCTTACATGTATATAGAAAAAAAATGACGTACATCATATCTCACATTTTTATTTTGACATTTTTTAAACATTAAATTGATAAATTTTAAAATTAAATACATAATAAAGACCCAAAAAAACTAAGAAAAAATTGTGTACTCAAACTCTTGATGAGGAACTTTATTAAAATTTTCAAACTGTACCCAACTCCTATTCCTACTCCTGTGTTTGGATTTTTTAGATTTAAAGTTTCTACTGTATCTGGATTCCCATCATTCCAAAGGACCCCTAACCCTAACTCCTAAGTGGGTGATTGCACATTAATTGTAGATCAATCAAAGAGATAATTATTGCACACTTTATACTCTTCTCAATCAACCAAAACACAACCACAATACCTCATCGTGTCTCAGCCTTTTTTTTTTTTTTTTTCTAATTCTTCCACAAATACATTTTTCTTTGCAATTATGATTACTATAAAGTTGTGTCGATTCTTTTTCTATTGTTGTTGTTATTATTTATTATTTATTTTTTGGTTGGGTGGTTTGTTTGTGGAATTCACATCCTCTGGGATATCTCAAACTTTGCGTGACTTTTCAGAATATCTGAATCGTTCAAATACGTTCTGCACGAATCTCAAAGCTCAAATAATATTGTCCCTACGTCTCCGAATAGACACCGGACACGTCTGTCACGCAAAAATTGAGATACCTCAGAGGATACGCACCCTTGTTTGTGTGTGATTCTGTGACGGGGTGAGTGTACCGGATTGGCTGTGACTTGCAAATGTTGGAGAAATGAATAAATTAATTTATTTATTCATAGAACTTATAGTTTGGACATCCGTATAGAGCTTTTTTCTATTTATGGGTCTTGCCATATTGTCCTTGCTTTTACTTGCTACCATTTATTGCTTTTCCTGTTTAACAGAGCACATCATATAGCTCTTGACTTCGGACTATGTACTACCCCCTCAGAACTCTCAAGCACAAATAAAATTAAGTCACTCCTAAAAAAAAAAACAAATAAAATTAAGTACACGAGCAAAAATTAAAATAATAGTTGCACTTTTACTCACAATACCCCTTGAATTAATTGTTAGTTACAGATTTGCCCTTTCAAACAACGGAATTTTGAGTGTTGTACTTAATTATTTTAATAATTTTATATGAGGGGATATTTTTTTGCAAAAGAAAAAGATAAATGAAACATGTGTTTTCAGATGGTTATCTTTTAATTAAAATATTTTTTTATTTGTTCGGATTGGTAAGTATAGAATTTGGTGCTCTGTTGTTATTAGAAATTTTATTTTTCTATTTTTTAAGTCATGACTTAAATAATAATTTTTAATCAAATTAAAATAGTCAAATTACTTTAACTTGAAGTAAATAATTAATTTAATTGTTCTGAACTTTAAGTATAAATACAAACATGGACTAACTTAGCATTGCATGGATATATAGCTTTAAACATGGACTATACATGCACTAAATGTGCAAAGTGGACTATATAACTGGCCAGGGGCCGATCCAGTGTATACCAGTGGCGAGCCACCCTCCTGGATTTTGAGTTTTAGTGGAAATTTATCGGTTCTGACTGGTTTTGCCTCTTCTTGAAATATTTTTTGCCCCCCTCTGAATGTTTAATTAGTAATTTTGATTAAATTTATAGTTAAATTAAAATAAATTTTTTGAATTATGATTGGTAATTATAATTATAAGTCAGAGTATCATAAATTACAATTCAGAGCATTATAAATAGAAGTTAAAGTATTTTTTTTTATTATCAAATATCCAATTAATTAATGAGTTTAAATCTAATTAGCTATTTAAATCTGATTTAATATTTTTTTTGAATCCGCCCTTGTAACTGGCGTAAGCAACATAATTATTGAATGGATATATATAACAAGCATATTCTGTCGACGTAATCTTCATTACGTGAGAATATTTTTTTGAGAAGATAAGTTTAGAATCTACCACAAAAAAGAAAATTTGAAAGTCTAAATCTGACGTATATATTCGATGCTCAACTTTCTCGTTTCTTCTACATACTCTTTTGCCAAAGTGGCAAGGTGGCAAGATATGGAGGTCGGCGGAGAAGATTTATAAATAGATTAAAAAAATTATAAATTTTGCGTATATATCCATTATTCATAAAATAAATCAGTATGAAATGTTTAAATTTGTCAAAGATTATGTAATATATTTTAAAGATCGGTGCCAACGATTAAAATGTCATTGTTGTTTGCATATTAAAAATCAAATATTCGATCTGAATTATTGAAAATAATTTACATATGAATACGTAGTTACAAATGAAAATTTACATTATTTTATTATATCATTTAAAAATATTTTATTATTTTTAGATAGGTTGAAAATAACTTGATGACAAAATTCTGAATCATCAAGCTATGATTTTCTACCTATCTAAATATTAGTCAATAAAAAGTTTGGTCTGTAAATAATTTTCATACGAAGATCATTTTTAACAATTCAAATTTCAAAGATATGAGCACGGAACCACCTGTAATATGCATATTACCGTAGTCTTACTTTAGTTTTATTTATTTTTTATATAATTTATACTTATGATAGAGTGTCACATAATAGAACAAATTTGACGGACTAAGTTGGGAGATATATTATTCAGCTTGGCGTGAAATGCCCAAAAAATTTACAGCAGCTGAAATGGTCGGCTTTGGCTGTACTCAGTCTTACTGACACTAATTTGTCCTTTGTCATTTGGCCTCCTACCCCTATAAAATTATTCAACAAACAAGACAAGTACAAATTAACTTCAAAAATAAATAAATGCAGGGACCATGTTAAAAAGGAAAAAGAAAAGAAATGAAGATGAGCGCGTCAATGGAACAGTTGTAAGTTTATAGGGGCAAAAGAGTAAAATCAGCACAAAGCAGCACCAAGCAGTAAATGAGTAAAGAGATTAAGAGAGGAAGGCACTATTGCGTGTCAGATAGCGGGGAAAGATAGGACCATCCCCTTTTCTTTTCCAACGCATTTTGCTTGTCTTTATTTGTACCGCCTCCTCCAATTTCCCAAAATACCCTCCCTTCATATGGTGTCAACAGTTACCCTACGGGTCGGATGGAAATATACGTTTATCCTTGTATCCTGGGTGGAATCAGACTCTTAAAGTATGGGGTTAAATTTAAATGGAAGTCAACTATATAAAATTTTTGTACAGTAAATAGGAGTCAATTTTATAGTTTTGTAGTATTTTATTCTAAACTATACATAAATTTATGTATAATTTTAAAAAATTTAAAAATAAATGGGAGTCAATTGACTCCCATTGCTTGTTACTAGATCCGCCTCTGCTTGTATCCCATAAGTTAATAAAATATACGTCAACTATATCATATCATATATCATCTCTAAACAAATATATATCAATGTATATAATTTTATCATTGAATGTATATAATTTTATCATTGATAATTACTTTACAGAATAACATATGAGAAATAGTTACCGTTGTGTTAATAAAAATAAAAATATGATTTATCAATAACTATCTTATTGAAGCATAGATGGAGTAAACGGGAGAAGCTTGGGTCCGATGCCCATCGGATTCAAATTAGATCCGATGGGTTCTATAACCGTCCGATCCGCTTCAAAATGGATCTGCATTCGCTTTAATATAGTGTGCACGGATCTTAAAGTATATCGACGATTGTGGAATTCATCGGACCCAGTTTGAGTCCAATGGGCATCGGACCCAAGCTGCTCCCGGATTAAACGGATAAAGGGTTATGGACACTCCTATCCCTTCACTTCCACAGAGTATACGCCGCAGGGGATCCATAGAAGACGACATCTGCAACAAAATATTGGGAATAATTCAATGTAAATATAAATGTAAGAAAGGGCCATCCGGCACTTTTACCCTTTTCTCTTGATCTCTTTGACCGCCGTACTCTTTTTCTCTCTGTCTCTCTCTCTCTCTCTCTCTCTCTCGCCTTCTCTCTTATAAGATTCGCTCTGACTATCTTCTCTTCTTACAAGTTCCAACAAGCAAAGAAGAGAAAATAAAGGCAAAATTCGAGGGGGAAAGGCGAAAATTAAAAAGGGAAGAAGAGCGAAAAGGGAGGCGCCGGTTCGTGGTTCTCTTAATCTACGGTCGCGATCTCGTGTAGCCTCCATCGAACGGTTGCTACTTCTCTATCGCCTCCTTCCTCCCTTCCCCGTGAGTAAAATTACTTTCGATCAAAGTTTAGTTTGTAATTTAAGAATACGAATTGAAGAAACATGATTCGAATTTATATTTTCTATTACTGCTGTTGTAATTCTTGTTCTCATTCTTTTCTCTCTTTTTTCCCCATGAAAAATGGTTTTCCAATTCATGCGTTATTCGTTTTCCGCGTATTTATTTATTATATTTACGATGGGGATAGGTGTAAATAAACAGCTTAAGATTTATACGCGTTGTTTCTTTTCTAATAATATTATACTTTTTAAATTTTTAATGTTTGTTTAACTACTAATTCAAGCAATTAATTTAATAGATACTAGTTTTGTTGCATACATTTTTAGGCTTTATTTGGAGCTGAAATACAGTTCCACTTATGAATAGTTTTCATATCATGTGACAGATAACAAATTTTCGGTAATTTTTTTTATTCGTTCTAATAAGGTTTAGTTTGTAAATTGTACAAGACGCATGTACAGTATACTTTTTAAACATGAATTATTGTTATTCTGTAATATCTCTAAGTGGGTAATTTTTTTTTTTTTTGCCTTATAATGCCCGTAGGCTCACTAAGTGGGTAATTTTGGTATTCTTTCCAAGTATTTTTTTGTTGTATGGATTTGTTTGTTTATTTTTTTTTCTAAATAGGCTCTCAATTTTGGACAAAATAGTATTATATTGTTTATACGTATACCATCTATTATATTATTAAACCTTATTAAATTCCTTTTGGCATAATTGTTTAATTACCCTGCATAAGTTTCTACAATAGCAGGAACCAATTTACAGTAAATGTCACATATACAATATAACCCTACAAAATTGTGCAAGTTAAATTTGTCATATTATGTAAATGAATTTACAAGTTTTGTACTGGTATTGTGAGAAAATAAAAAATTAGGCTGATACCAGTATTTAAATAACAAATGTTTAATTTTACTGATTTGCTCAGATTTTTTTTTTTATGTCAGGTGATCGGAAAAACAGAGATTGTTCAGAGATGAATGGAATAGCAAAGTTAAAAAGAGAAAATATACAAAATTGTCAGAATCATAACAGTAATAATGAAAATAATACTAATATCGGAGATGTCGATCCATGGACAGCATGGATGTATAAACCGCGTACCATATCTCTTCTATTATGTGGCACTTGCCTTTTAATGTGAGTCTACCACACTATGGTACTATGCATAGTGCACACATTAGTCCTAACTATGGATCAATATCTTTCTTTTGATCTTTTCAAAATGTAAATAGTCGACCCAAACAGTTCAACATATCTCAATATGAAAATGTACTAGTTGACTAAATTTTACATTTTTAGATTTTTTTTTACAATTTTTTTAAATAGGTAGAAAATCACTACCTTTGAATGGTTTAGAATCTTTAGATCATGTGATTTTCTATCTATCTAAAAAATATTAAAATAAATCTAAAAAATGTAAAATTTGATTTACATGTACATTTTTCATACGGAGAACATGTTGAACAGTCTGTTTGAAATTTAAAAATGAAGATATTGATGCACTATGCATATTAGTGTAGCCTTACTCTAGTTTAATTATCATTTTTAATTATTTCTAATGATGCAAAAATATAAGTTTTAATATTTTTTTGTTAGTTGGGCTAGTGGTGCTCTTGATCCGGAAAGTAGCTCTTTAGATAGTATTTCTTCTGTTAGAAGGTTTGTGCACTTTGTTTTTCTTTTCTTTCCCAGATATACCCCTATGGCCCTATGTGCTTTTCATTTTTTATCAGACCAGTATTTGCTAATGTGCATTGCAATCTCTGATAATTACAGGGGCTTATGGGCAATGATTGCTGTATTTCTAGTTTATTCTTGGCTTCAAGCACCTTCAACGTAACTTCCAATTCTACCTTTATCTCCATCTATTCCTTTTAAGATTTAAGTACCAGTTAGCTGTGCCATTTTAAGAAAAAAAGGAAATTTAAATATTATATAACTCAAGCTAAAGAACCCAATTTTGTTTTATTTGGTTATTTCATTTCAGGGTACTTATAAGGCCACACCCGGCAATATGGCGTCTTGTACATGGGGTAGCTGTAGTGTACCTTGTTGCTCTCACATTTTTGCTTTTTCAGGTACATATATTTTTGTACTCTATAATTCATATATGGACCTAAAGTTTATGTTTACTAATTTCTCACTGTTAAATGAATTTTATTTCAGAGCCGTGATGATGCAAGACAGTACATGAAATTTTTGCATCCAGATCTTGGTGTTGGTAATGAACCTGAATTTATTTTGTTGATTTCATGTAAACAAAGATTTTTAAATTGTGCAAGTTAAATTTGATTTTCATTATTTTCCATGCAGAGTTACCGGAAAGATCATATGGAGCAGATTGTCGAATTTATGTGCCAGAGAATCCAAAGAATAAGTTTATCAATGTCTATGTATGGCACCTTCATTTGAAGATATTATTTTCTTCTTCTTTCTTTTGCTTCTTTAAGGAAAGTTCTTTGAGTGAGCTATGGTACTATGCATATTGTGGAACCAAACTATTCAACGTGATCTCTATATGAAAATGCACTTGCAGACTAAATATTACATTTTTTAGAATTTTGTACTATTTTTTAGATAGGTAGAAAATCACTACTTTTGAATGGTCTAGAATTTTTAGATCAAGTGATCTTCTGCCTATCTAAAAAAAAAGTAACAAAGTTTGAAAAAAAAATATAAAATTTGATCTACAAGTACATTTTTATATGGAAATCATGTTGAACGGTTCAGATTGATTGTTTGGACTACAAAAATGGAGATATTGATCCATATTATGGACCATTATGCGCTATGCACAGTAACATAGCCCTGCTCAAATCTTGTTACTATTTTTCGAGCTCCTTCAAAGAATGTGAAATTCTTTTATTATTTTTCAAGCTACTCATTTTGAAAATTAGGTTTTCTTAGGAGACTCTATTTGATGAATTTGTTGTGGCGCACTTTTTGGGATGGTGGGGCAAAGCGATTATGATAAGAAACCAACCCCTTTTGTGGGTACTATCTATTGGTTTCGAGCTAATGGAGGTGATGCTTCATTTACTTTATGTTTTGGGGGAATTTCATTTAGTCCCCTCAAAATCTTCGAAATTACGTTTTTCCTCTAAAATTTGCGGAGTTTTTGAAATTTAGAAGGGTAAATATGATATCATGAATTTTAGAGGGGAAATACATAATTTTGAGTTTTTGGGTATACGTGAAATTCCCCCCTTTTTTTATATCATCTTTGCTTGTCCATTGATTGCATGAACATCTGTACTGACATTTATTTACTTATATGCAGTTCACATTTCGTCATATGCTGCCTAACTTCAATGAATGCTGGTGGGATAGCATAATTCTTGATATATTAATATGCAATTGGTTCGGTTAGTTTTTTTTTTAATTAAATTTCGAAGTATTATGTAATAGCTGTGAAATGCAGAGTACTTTTGTCTATAACTTTGATCTGTATAATGCTCAAAATCATGCGCCAACAAAAGAAAATTGTTTTAAAAGTTTAAACATAAATGTTTCTATAAAATATTCATCTTGCATAGAGACTTAACGGGTTTTTGTTACTTTATCTTAATGAATTAGGTATTTGGGCTGGTATGAAAACAGTGAGGTATTTTGATGCGAAAACTTACGAATGGGTCGGTCTAAGTCGCCAACCCAATATATTAGGCAAGGTATGCTTCTTCTTTTCCTCCGTTATTAGTCCTTTTATTTTGGTGAATTCATATTTGTCCTCGTGCTTTGCTTGCTTCTGATGCTTGCTAGTTGATATATGGGCCAAAAATATAAAGAAGCAGTGACAAATAAATGAAAACAAATTCTGTGAGAAAAGCCCATAAAGTTTACATCAAATACAGATATGGGGTCGAACAAATAAATACATGGCAGTAACAATAAATAATCACTTGTACCATTACTAATTAGGACCACAAATTCTCTGTAGTTCCATACAAAATGATATTACTATACAGCGTGTTATATTGCTGTTCTCTTGCTTGTATGTACCAGCCTGTGTTGTACCTGTTTCAGACTTCGGTGCTTGCTGAAGTCAATTGATTCCCTTTCTCTGTGTATGTGTTTTCTCTTGCACATGAATTGTAAAAAAAAAATAAAAAATAAACAACGAATGGAAAAAAAAAAAGTTGATTGTTACTGTCTGTAATTTCAATCATGCGCCAATCATATCCATAAAATAATATAATTTTAAGGGAACTTTCAAATTTATTTTTTAAATTGGATATTTGTGATATTTGATTTAGGTGAAGAGAACATTGGGGCAATTTACACCGGCACAGTGGGACAAGGACCAATGGTACCCATTGCTTGGCCCATGGCGATTCGTCCAGGTCATCAGTCTCTGTGTCATTTTCATGACCGTCGAATTAAATACATTTTTCCTCAAATTTTGTTTGTGGATCCCTCCCCGTAATCCACTCATAATCTACCGCTTGGTACTTTGGTGGCTTGTTGCCATTCCCACTATTCGCGAGTACAATACTTACTTACAGGACAGGTATATACATTTTTCCTTTTTTTTTTTTTTTTTTTGATAGAAAAATGTTATTACTCCCTTTGTGAAATAACCACCAAAACCCAGAATTTTATAATTTTTTGCTAATAGAAACAAAGTTATTCGCTCTTAGCAACTGGTTTGAGAAATGTCTATTGTTATTTGCAAAGAGTGAGGCTATGGATCGATATCTCTATTTTCAAAGTTCAAACAATCGATTGGTTCAACATTATCTTTCATATGAAATGTATTTGTATATCAAATTTTACAATTTTTTAGAATTTTTTTACTATTTTGTTTATATAGGCTAGAAAACTACTTGATCTAAAGATTCTAGACCATTCAAAAGTAGTGATTTCCTGCATATCTAAAAAGTAGTAAAAATATTCTAACAATGTAAAATTTAGTTTGCAAACATTTTTGAATGAAAATCATGTTGGACAGTTTAGATTGATTATTTGGACTTTGAAAACGATAATATTGATCTGTAGTATGAACCGATATCGTTCAATTTTGGTATAATTTACTAGAGGCCCTGAATTTTATTTTCATAGAAATGCATTTTTGATATAAATTAAAAAATAATGAGTTAAGACTAAAGTCTGAAATATATAATGGACTGTCCGATGGTGTGTACTCATCTGAGAGTGGTATCCTGACTTTGTAAGCTTTTATTTTGTACCATCTGATGGTGTGTACTCATCTGAGAGTGGTATCCTGACTTTGTAAGCTTTTATTTTGTACCATCTGATGCAACACCTTTTTATTTAATACAACTTTGATGAAGAGTCATACGACTGTTTATTCAAACACACGGTTTTTTGATTCAGTTTAATGTGGCAATAACTATTTTGCAGGAAACCAGTGAAAAAAGTAGGGGCGTTTTGTTGGCTAGCTCTAGCAATTTGCATTGTTGAACTTCTTATTTGTATCAAATTTAGCCCTGGTATTTCTTCTATGCCATTTTTTAATCTAATTGTTTTTTCATTATTTTCTTTTATTTACATAATTCGTGTCGACTTAAAAACAGTGGTACAAAGAAAAAAGAAAAATCAAAACTTCATCTTTTCTGGTTTCAATTATGGTACGGTCCAGAAGGAAAAGAAGATTAAAAAAAGTGCCAATTGCATCTATGCTGTTTCATTCGTGTAATTTCTCTCTGTGGTTTTTTAATTTTTTTTTAATGAAATATAGGTCTATTTCCAACCCCGATGCCGACATATTTGGTGATATTTTGGTCATCTGTCGGGGTTACGCTTGTAATTTTCCTGCTCGTTTGGTCGTGGCACAACCAACGGTCAATAGAAAAGAAGAGGTTGTAATGACCATCAATTTATTCTCTACTTTTTCAAATATTATGGTGTAAATATTTCATAGTTCATCCTCATAAATTTTGTATATTGGATTAGAGCCATTGCCTAATCCAAGAAAAGGAGGTTTCTTGCAAAAGGGCTTAATAAATAATCTTTTAGGATAGATCCTTCTGAAGGTTTTTGAGGCTATTTTTATTTATCATGTAATAATAAGATAAATAAATCCGATTTACTATTTAACTTTGATTTCACATTTGAAACTTGGGGCTTTTCTCCCACTGTTTGGATTTTATTGGACTTAAAAGGGTTGTCAATGAATACTATACGGGTTTGGTGAAAGTATTGTGATTCTCATGTCAATTAAGTTAATGAAAATAACTTTATCCTGTGCTGGATAAGCTAACAAATAAAAAAATATTCATATATGTCTTATTGAATACATAATGAATCATGTAAATAGATAAATAAGTATCATTGACTGATATATATGAGCTATAAATAAAGCTATATGAGCAAAGTCAGGGTAAACAAATAAATAAGTATAATCGAATGAGATATTATATGAGTTATAAATAAAACTATATGAGCAAAGTTTGGTAAACAGATAAATAAGTATAATTGAATGATATATTATATGTTTTATAAATAAAACTACATGAACAAAGTTAGGGTAAACTGAATGATATATATGAGCTATAAATAAAATTATATAAGCAAAATTAGGGTGTATTGTTCTCATCAATTGGAGTATGTTTAGATGTGTCAGGAATAGTTTGGAGTATGTTTAGATGTGTCAGGAATAAAAACTATTCTGAATAGCAATGTACAATTAAAAAATATTTTGCTATTTAGATAGTAAGAATGATTATTATTCTTTATTTCTTGTAAATATTGAATAACTACTATTTGAAAGTGTGAAGAGAGAAAAAAATATTTCTTTTTTCAGATTTCCACCATCGCAGTTCCGAAATGACAAAATTGACACCGCTTCTATAATCTCCACGTTGTGACAATTCGTTTGGAGTCTTTGTTTGAGACTCCACTTGTCTATCTTTCTTTTTAATTAGCACATGTTAACATTATTATTTATCGGTTACAGCTATTCACTATTCCAAATGTATAATCAAAATAATATTTTTATAAATCCGAATAGCACCATTTTCACACTAACATGAAAATAACTATTTGTTTTATATTATCCTTTACTATTTCTCAAATTTTGCTATTCTAACTATTCTAGATCACATCCAAACGTACCTAAAAGGGTTTGGTGAGCATAGCTTCAAAATCTATCATATTGATTTCAAATGAGATGAATCCAAAATCGTTGAAACCAATCTACATTTACGAGTGATGTATCTACATATACAATTTTGAAATATATTTGGTATAAAATCAAGCCACTTTGTACATTTAAAAATATAAACTTTTACAAGTTATTTTAATGTATTCATTTTTCATCAAATTTTGACCGCTTGACTTTGTACTAAATGAATTGGAAAATTTCAACGGTTTGGATGTACATGCATCACTTGTGAACTAAATCGGTTTCAACGGTTTGGATTCGTCTTTTTTGAAGTCAATCCGATAGATTTTAGAGTTATGCTCACCAAACTCTTTGGTGAGCAGTGAGCACAACACACCTTAGCTCAAAGCTTCAAACTATATTATATCATGCATCATTTTCATATATATATAGAGTAATGCTATTATGCATTGCGAATTAAAGCGAGTGCTTTAATTCGCGCTCATATCGCGATTTCCAAAATTCAAATAGCCGATCCGAACGGTTAGATGTGTTCTCCATATTGAAATGTGCTTGGAGACGAAATTTTACATTTTTTGGAATTTTTTTACTATTTATTAAGCCACTTTGAAAATCGCTGATCTAACGGTGGCTCATATTGAACACTGAAACCGTTGGATCAGGCCAACTCAGAGATGGACAAATCCGATTTTATTTCTTTATGCATTAAAAAAATACAACCATGAGAAATTTAATTAACTAGAAAAAATTGAGGTCCACATACACTTCAATAAATTGAGACAAAATATAAATTATTTTTCTAGTTCTCTTTTACTGTTTGTTTTTTATATTATACTAGTTGTCTTTTTACGTTTTAGTGGTTGTCTTTCATCTACTACTGGTTGTATTTCTTCTACCTCTATTTGTCTTTCATTTTATACTGGTTTAGAGATATAAGACAACTAAACCCTAAAAACTAATCCAATACAAGATGAAAGAGAACTAGAAGAAAATGAGTAACAAACAATAGAAAATGGAATACAACCAGTAAAAGATGAAAAACAACTAGTAGAATATGAAAGACAACCAGTACAATATCAAAGACAATTAGAAAAAGATAAAAAATAACTAGTAGAAGATGAAAGATAACTAGAATAAAATGAAATACCACTAGCATCAGATGAAAAACAACCAGTACAAAATGAAAGACAATGAGAAGAAGATGAAAACCATCTACTAGAAGATGAAAGACAACTATCAAATAATGAAAACAACTAGTAGAAGAAGATGTAATACAACTAGTAGTATATGAAAAACAACAAGTATAACATGAAACACAACCAGTACAAGATGAAATGCATCTAAAAAAAGACAACCAGTACAAGATGAAAGATAACTAGAGGTAGAAAAAATACAACCAATAGTAGATGAAAGACAACCAATAGAACATGAAAGTGATGAGGAAAATCATGTTAACTAATAAAATTTATAATCCAGTTTCCTATACGAGTCATATTACAAGCGCATAATTCTATCAAGTTGTATAATCCTGTGTCGATCCCTAAGGTATATGGTTTCAGGTATTGAACAATTAAATCTCAACCTTTCAAAAGGTAGACAAAATCTGGAAATTGAGAGTTGCTGGTTTTGAACTTTGAATTTGATGAAAATTAAAAGTAAAATATATAAGATAGTGATGTGAATTTCTAGGGTTTTGGATTACTATTGCTACTCAATCCATTTTGGTATGATCTTATTTGATGTTGGTTTTTAGATGTTGTTTGAGGGTTTCTAATCCAATTTAGTGACTGTCACTTTCGCATCGACACGACCACTGTACCTATCAAGAGATCCGGTTAAGGCTTGTCTTAATTAGTGCAAGAAGTTCTGTGATTAGCTATTTGGATAGTCATAATGTCATGGTAGGGACCGCTTATGATTTGTGTGCCGAAAAGAGTTTTCAGCTCACTGCCAACATTATATGAACCTTTACATACAAGAACAAGATTGAAAATAAATATAAATTTCATATATTAATTTATGGCAAAATGTATTTGTTGTACCATAAAAAGTTGAGATAAAAATATCGTGAACTTAGGTGAAAGGGACGAGCTAAAAAATTACAAAAGTAGCACGATGAACAATAAAAATGTGTGGAGATGTTATTGGGTGCACAAATTTGAGGACTTTTAACATAATAAAAAATATAAATGAAAAGATGAGACTTCAATTAAAGGATTAAATTGAGAAGGCAACACGTGACTTGATTTCTAAAGAAGCACAAACCATTCGGATCGGTGAAATTCTCATAAAATAATTGAACAAAGAAAGAGAATTGAGAATTCGGCAGCAAGCCTATTCGGGCCCAACAAAAATCAACAACCCAAATTAAATTGAAGAGGGGTTAACAGCCCAAAATGTGAGCCAGGCCGCTGCATAAGTCCGAACCAAATGGAGGCAAATAAAACGAAATTTGGAGAAAAGGGAATGGGCCGTCATTTTTATCCATGCCTATCAAACCTTACATTTCGCCAACTCTGCCCATCAAACTCAAATTTTATTAAAAATGCCCAAACCGGCGGCTTAATAGCCGTTTCCTAATTTTTATTAGAAACCGGTGGCTATACCGCCGGTTTGTAATAAAAATAAGTTTTTTTTGTTTTTTTTGGAAATCTGGACAGTTGTTATATAATTTTTGAGTAATTTGTAAGTATCAAATTTGATCTGAATATTTGAAATATAATTTTGATATTATAGGTTACGAATCGTTTGAAATTCTCATTTTTAAGACGACGAATTAACAAAATTAGTTTATTGATTTATTTCAACTAAATTTATTATGACTTTAATGAGAAAAACGAGACGTAAATGACAAACATAACAGATCCAAATGACAAACGATAGAGCTAATAAACAGACGATTGATTTGGTGTGTTTTTGCTCATTGTTCTCGTCTAAAAAAAAACTAATATCATAAGCCAAAGATAATATAAATGAAGTCATACAAAGTATATAAGTATATAAGTAAATAACAAATAAATAAAATGAAGTTCACACAAATTACAAGTTCATATTATAAGTTCTCAAAACATACAAAACAATATTTCACAATTACTATTATGTTCAATTATTTTTCTTGAAACGAAATCCCTTGAACAATTTAGACCCAAATGATGGCTTATTTGATGCCTTTAGTTGCATATCAGATGGCGCTGCCTGGCTACTAGATGTCCTTGGCTGCCTAAAAGGCGAGCTCCTTGTTTGTTGTACAG
The DNA here is from genome assembly GCA_024447775.1 of Carex cristatella. NCBI lineage: Eukaryota > Viridiplantae > Streptophyta > Magnoliopsida > Poales > Cyperaceae > Carex > Carex cristatella. Next base: position 2,309,244 of record JAJHPF010000016.1, read on the forward strand.
GAGCACTACTTGGCTCTACCTGCACTCCAGATGGTGCTGCTTGGCTAACATATGCCCTTTCTATCCTGAGACTGGTACTTTGAGCTGAGATTCTTATCGCATATAACTCTTAGTAATTTTGGCAAGAAGCTGTATGAACCCTCTCAACTCCCGAATTGTCGTGCTATTGCAAGCTCACGACCTCTCCATAGTCGGTTGTATCTCGGTTCACAGTTGTTGTATTTAACCCTCACACAGTTTGCGACTAATTGAATGCTCATAACCGGGTCCTTTTTAATAGAATCCTCAATGATATCAGCAATAATGGACACTGTAAGCATTGCATTGTCTGTCATTGTCGAATCAGTCCTGCATGTGTGAGGATTGTCTTGCACTGTGATAACCCATGCATCCCCCTCACCCGTTGCTTGAGCTCTGAGTTTGAAACTGCACTCTTTAGCCTTACAAACCACAACCATTCGACTCGTGTCACTTTTTTTTCCTTTGAACCTCCTGATTCTTATCAACGTGGTACTCGTTTATCTTCTTATTCAGCTCAGCTTTGTTTCTAAAATATAGCCCGGCTGCCAGCTCACTATTGTACTCTATCCGGTTACCAAAAAATCCGATATCAGCTTCTTCAAAGCCAGATGTATCATTGAAGCACTCGAACGGGTGCGTGCTGGCTCGGCCATTGAATGGGTTGATACGAACTGATCCTTCTCCACCCCCTGAAGCACCCCCCAAAGCACCATCTTCACGTAAACCCTCCAAGTGGTCCGAATCCCATTCTTCTTCATATTCATCTGCCGTTTCCAGTGTATATTCTGGAATTTCATTCATGTTTTCAAAATCCGACCCGGCATGCTCATCTGCTGGTACTGGTAACGGTCTGGGGTGAGGTGGTGATTTTTTTAGTGGTGATTGAGGTAGTGGCAATGGAAATGTGTTATGGATTGGTGGTTCGGGGGTTGGCTCGAAATATGGACCAACGGGGTTGTTTGGGTCCCTGTCTGGTGATGGGTGTGATTTGAAACTTGGACCACCTGCGGTGTATGGGTCCATAACTGGGGGCTGGGTGTGGTTGTAAACTTGGACCAGCGGTAGTGTATTGTTCTATGACTCGTTCTTCTCCATAGTTTGGCACCACTGAATTTTGTCCCGAACTACTCCCACCTTCGTCTTTTTTAATTCTTTTCACGTACAGTTCCATAAAAGAAAACCCTTGTTCCTTAAACTTGTTGCACAATTGACTCCAAAATAGATCACAATCTATCGGAACTTGGATATACATTGGTCCGTTCATGGCTCGAGTTGCCAGCTTTAAGTCACATCGATTCGGGTTAAAACCCACACAATCATAAATTTGAGACTTCAAGCCCGAAAGTGAGGTACCCTCTTGAACCATAAAAGAATGCAATGACGGTTTGGAGTAATAAGCTCCTTCTGGACCTTGCAGAAACTTCCCATTATAATGTAACGTAACAAACAACAGCATTACCAACAAACTACATTGTGGTAAATGACAAAACATCTATCAAGTAATCCATTTTTTAGAGCACTGTAAAAAAATACTGTAGAGCAATGTACAAAAGTACTGTATAAAAAACTGTAGAGCACTGTACAAAAATACTGCAGATCACTGTAGCAAAATACTGTACAAACTGTATCAAAATAATGTCGACAAATACTGTACGTACTGTTTAAAAATATTGTAGACCACTATAGCTTCGCTTCGTCACGTCGTCTCTCCTCGTTTTCTCTTCCTCTCTCTTCTCTTGTCTTCTCTCTTTCTCTTCTCTTCCTCTTTTCTCTTTTCTCTCCTCTCTTCCTCGAGATATAATGTCTGCCTAAATAAAACCTTAAAACCGGCGCCTAAGCCGCCGGTTTGGGCATTTTTAATAAAATTTGAGTTTTATGGGCAGAGTTGACGAAATGTAAGGTTTGATGGGCATGGATAAAAATGACGGGGAAATGGGCCCAATTCGGATTAAAAAAAAATCTAGAAATTGAAGGGGGAAAAGGACAAAATCCTTGCCGTAGGGGCTCACAAGTCAGAGAGAGCAATATTTTTTTTTTTGAAAATCTTCACAAAAGAAGCTTTGAAGTTGTGAGAAGAATTGAACTCTCGACTTTTGAGTACAACAGTCCACTTTTTCCTAGCCAACTGTGCTACCTCTCATTTTAAAAAAATATTAGTCTTCACCAAATGGAGATTTGATTCCTCTGTCTCATTTTAACTGACGAAAGGGACCCCCTCGAATTGACCAATTAGCGAGTAACACCACCTTCAATAAGCACAATTTCTTTCCATGACCAACGCTCAGCTTATGAAGACATAAGCGCAATCAACCTCACAGTATTAAATACAAAAAAAATATTTTGCTTTAGTACAAGTGAAATACTGTAAGAAATGTCTTACAGGCCAAATAATTTGAGTCAAATTAATAGATTAAATATGGGTTTAACAGAATCCCCACTTACTGGGAACATAGCTTGGTTCTAGAAGTTTTGATCCACCATTCTTGCTTGTGAATTTCTACAAAGATACCATGATGCAGCTTTTTTATTCGATCCACCTCAGTACCTCACACGGTTGAGTGCTTCTCCTTCTGTTGATGACATGATAGTCGCTGGCGATGATGTGCAGCAGGGTGTTGCCGAGATCAAACAACGTTCTTATTGGGCTGCTTCAGTAATGAGCTTGAATTATCTACTCTCTGATCTAATTAGGATAAGATTTACTGATTAGGTGCAATGAAGTGGTGCGATTTTAACTGGTGCATAGAATTATATATAGACATGTAAAGTTCATTTTTTGTTTAACCATTTTGTTCACTTCATTTTTAAAAAATAAGAGATAGAAAAAGAGAAAAGAAGGAGTTGTCAGCACGGTACAAGCATACCGATTGACAACTGTTTTTGAACCTATTCGTGTGGATACTAATAGAGACACCACTGCTGTCATTGGTGCTTATATCTGACACGGAGAAGGAAAAGAAGTGGTTGATTATTCGTATGACCAGACGAAGATATCCACTGCGCATCTAGTGATAAACTCTATTTATCTTGGAATTGATTTTATACATATATTTTGATTTTCGAATAATAAACAAATTATAAACTGAATCAAATTGTTGCACATATAACCTATCCATATATATTCCCAACAAATTCAGGTATCAGTTCACAATATTTCAATTTTGTGGCGATGCCTGAGAGGTACCATTTTGTACCAATCTATATATCAAATTGAAAATTTTGGAAGATATAACTGATAAGTATACTTAATTAAAGAAATCAGTAAAGCCAACTATGCTGCACAGATGCTGTCGCAAAAAGAAATAATGATCAACCTATTTCCTATGAAATGAGTAAAACCAAGTTTGAATTAAATCACATAACAAAACAAAAGTTTACACATTGAAGCTATGCTTGTGATTTTGCTCACATTCAGCTGGTACCATAATTAGGCATTTTGTTGTTACAAATCCACCGGTACCATTTTGTGTTATTTTTCCATCTTGATATGTATCTATCAATAGCACTTTGCATTTATGAGGTTTATAAAGTCCCACCTTCCCTTGCAGAATACAATTGTTTCAAAGGTATCACAATAATTGAATTTGCACTATTATCGTCGGTTTAGACATCCAAATCAATACATTAAACCTACGTACCTATGATGGCTCTTTAGTTGGTATATCAATTTCCTAAGACTAAGGATGATGTCGAAGGATACATACTCCAACTATTCAATTTCAAATTTAAGAAATACTTCAGATTTAAATTAAAAGGTACAATGAACCTCCTAAGAAAACAAACAAAAAGCACTAGTGCATCATAATGCTCAGCATGCCAAATTAGTTGATTGATTTAGCTAAGTCAATTTGCAAGCATAGTGGCATTTAAATGACAACGACTTGTTACTAATTATATATGCACTTTGGTTATTATATTTTTTTTACTAAATTATCAATTTGTTTGGTAGGTTGAAAGGCTGTTGCACAAGTTCCAAAACAGAAGGGTTTAAAGGTTGTATATTATCTGGTCCATCTCCGTTTTCATATATATATACATATATATATATATAGAGAGAGAGATAGAGGTTGGTCCATGCAATCAAGTTTTTTTTTTTTTTAATTTTCAAAGTTTAAAAAGTAGATTCAAACTGTTAGATGTGATCTTTTTAAAATGTGCTTGGAGATCAAATTTTATATATTTTTTTGAATTCTTTACTATTTATTAAGCTACTTTGAAAATCACCGATCCAATGGTCTAGTCTAGTTTTACTGTTTGGTTAAGCTACGGTTGGATTAGCTTTTCAAAGTGGCTTAACAAATAGTAAAAAAAAAATGTAAAATTTGGTCCCCAAGCACATTTTAATATATAGATCACATCTAACGATTTGGACTTTGAAAATTGAAAAACGACTTAGTTGTACGAGACCTCCAGAACAATCAATTTGATATTAGCCTCTGTGTGTGTGTGTGTGTGTGTATGCATATATGTATGTGTGTGTGTGTGTGTATGCATATATGTATGTGTGTGTGTGTGTGTGTATGTATGTGTGTGTGTGGCCGAAGTGCTACCGACTCATATTTCAAAATTTCATATTCGAAACTTCTAATTAAGTAGCTCAGTAAACTGGTTATATATTGAACTTGTAGAATATCAATTTTTACGATTTTTGAAAATTTTCACTATGTTTTATGATTTATGAAAAATGGCAAAAAATGACCCAAAATATTGACAATTTTATTTTATTTTTAAGTCATCTTTTGTCATTTTTCATAAATCATAAAAATTAGTAAAAAAAAAATCGTAAAAATTGGTATTATACCAGTTCAATATATAACCAATTTACTAAGCTACTTAGTTTAAAGTTTTGAATATAAAATTTTAAAATTTGAATCGGTATGTGTATGTATGCATGTATACATACATATACATATGCATGTATATGTATATGTATAATTAAATTGTCGGCTTGCATTGACGTTAGGCATTAAGTTGCCTGTTTTCAGAAATTTCATCTAAATTAAAATCCGACAAAACACAATAATATGATGCTATGAAGTACATAATTATTCAGAGAGACAATAAGTGAAAGCTTGGTGTCATCACATTTTTTTATTCTTAATTTCTTCATGGATTGATTTTGAAGATAATAAAACATGAGTGAGTCTATGTACTATGCATATACAGTGTAGTTTGGTTCATATTTTGCGGAATTTACATTTTTCTGAATTCCTTTTACTATATTTTTAGACAGATAAAATATCAATACTTTTGATTGGTCTAGAACCTTGAGATAAAGTAATTTTCTACCTATCTAACAAATATTATTTAAAAAAAAAATACAAAATTTGATTTAATTATAAGTATATTTTCATATGGAGATCAAGTTGAATGGTTCAGATTGATTGCTTGAATTTTGAAAATAAAAATATTAATTCATAGTACGGACCAATATACACTCATAAAACATAAACAATTGAGGCGTGCATGATTAAAATAAAAAAAAAGGCTATAAAGATCAGATTTATATGTAAAATGGCCATGCTAACAACCATCTAGGCATGAGATATGTTTTAAAATTTCATGCCAAAGATATGACTTTTGCTCCAACGTACTGAGGCGTGCAAGATAGTAACCAAATTTGATTATGTTGGGGACGAAATAAGTTAGCTCAAAGTGGTGCATCACCATGAATTATCAATCACTGTTTTCAATTTTTTATTATTGGGTTTGTAATCAATAATAAATAGTTCACTATCTTGCAAAACTACCCCACAAATTAATATGTGTATTAATTTAAAAGCGAAAGATATGACTTTATTAAGATACTATATTGACTACGTAGGCATAATTTAATATGGACTCCAAAAGTGTCGGTACCGAGTACCGACAGTGATATTATAAAGTATATGAACATTAAGAGTTGTATTTTCATAATTTAAGCTAACTTATTTCTTAATGTATTTTCAGAAATATCAACTTATTTTTGTAGCAGTAGAGGAAGATTTTATGACAGCGCGAGGAGAAGTAGAGGAAGATTTTATGACGAATATTCAAACTAATAAATTAATTAAATACCCCAAATCAAATTATGGTAATAAACTAATAATGTGATGTGTGTATGATCATATATATAAAAGCAAATAAAATAAAGAATACAAAATATAAAGAAATGAAAGAAATGTTTTACAAAAACAAAAGATTGTACATGCTTTCTAATTAATTGGTTAACTTATCCAGTGTTGTAATCAACACATTCCTAAACTTATTCAAATTAAGAGTGATATTTTGGCCATTCATGAAGAACTCGTGAATAAACCCAAACCCCCTCTTGTGGAACTCAATAGGGTTCTTTAGTATCTCATTATCTCTCCCATATTTCTTCAATAAAGAGCTCTCCTCTAGTGCAATGTCATATTGGATATAGTTCAAACCCATTGCAATAGCCGGATCACCGTAATCCATGTGCCCGATCCATTCGAGACCGCCATATGGCACTATTTGGATCAAAGTGCCATTAGGTGGCAAGAACATTTCGTTAGTGAGCCCGGCGCCGTGCACGCCAATCATCACATCACATGAGTTGATGATTTGTCCAAATTGAACTATGTCATGACCGACATCCGTCTCTTGCACCAAGACTTCAAAACCTAGCTCTTGACCTAACTCAACAACTTGGTGTAGGTTTGTGATCATCCTTGACCTTGCTCTAGATATGATGAGCATCCTTGGTTTCTTCAATATTCCTTCCTCACCCAGATTAGTCGGCGCTTCTCTTCCGAGGGGGAAGATTTGTCTGATGAAATGTGTGAAGTCTTGTGTTGAGTAGTGTTTGGGGTTTCTCAACGGCTCGATAATTAGCTCCCGATGGGCTACAAGACCAACTATGACACGGTTGAAGCAATGCACTTCATCATTTGCCTCATTAACATCTAACAAATCATAATAATTATATATCTATCAGTTTATCTAAAGTTATGACTTAAAATAAATTTTCCAACTAGTTAGTTAATATCACAAAATATGAACAGAAAATTTCTTTAACATATATTACCGAGTCTGATCGGTTCGTAGTTGGAGAGCGCCTTGAGAATCTTATCATATTTGATTAGCCACCATGTCTGGGTGTTCGTCATGAGAAATTGAACCTTACCATTAAATGGACGGGAGGCGGTGAACAAAGGCATAATCACATCTGAGAAATCATGAAAAATGTTGCCGGTATAACCTCCGATAGAGAACAATATTGCGGGCACATCAGAGATGAGGGAACATTGAGGGGCATCTTTTCGTGAAGACACATTGAACTCTTGTACGCGTTGATAGCACATTTCATCTCCCTTTCTAGGGTATGGTTTGATTTTGTAAAATTGGTTTGAAGAGCTGGTTGGATCAACAAAATAGATCGTTGAAGAATTAGCATGGATTCTTATATCTCCTTCCAAATTGCATGTATCTGATCTGAAGTCGGTAAAATCACACTGAAAACTTGAGCTTGGAATCGCCTTGGCAGATTCTTCAAGATCAGAAAGGGTCAAGGAAAAAGTTGTTAGTTAATTATAACAATTCCTTTTTTTTCCTTTAATTTGCTGTAAATGCTTTTTGATTTTGAGTCAAATTTTTTCGATGACGTACCAATTTGAATGGAGCTTAATGTTTCTTCAGTATCATGGGGATCAGTCAGAAACCATTGTTTGTTGTTCTTCTTGATATCTGTCAAGATATTAAGAGAATAATCAATACACAGAACTAATTTTATACTTGTGTCATTTAGAATAATCAATACAGAACTAACTATACCTGATTTGCCGGATTGTTTCGGTTTAGGTTGAGCGGGTTCTTCGTTGAAGCGATCCAAGAGAGAAGGGATGGTAGCTTCTGTTGTTTTGATTTTTTCATTATCATTCTCTTCCTTCTCTCCATTACCTAAACAGAATCAAATATATATATGCTTATAGCACTTTTGTGGGCATTACTCATATACACATTTAAAAAAAACAAAAAAACTCAATTTTACCAAATTGATCTAATAATGTAGGTTTAGCTTCCACTTGATTTTCATTGAAGCGATCCAAAAGAGAAGGGATTTGAGTTGGTTTTGTTTTGTCATCTGCATTGTATTTCTCTTTTGTCTCCTCATTTCCTGAAAATTATTGAACAATTAATTAATTCAGGAATTTCCAAAATTTCTTCAATCATAAACATACAGTTGATTTAATTTTTTTTTCTATTACCAAATATAGTGGCTTCATTTTCCTTCTCTAGTACATTTGTGCCATCAATTGGAGTTATCTGGAGGTCAACATTTTGTTCTGGATCCTCTTCAATCACCTTCTCAAATTCAGTATCACCTCCTACAATTTTTTTAAATAATTCATTTATAAATTGTGAAGTTTGAATTGAGTCTGCAATTTTTTTTGTCTTGTTTGTGCATCTTATTCAACTTTGCATTTTCCAGTCTCCAATCTGGTACCAAAATAGAGGCAACTTTAAAACTTTTCATTAAAAATTTAAAAGTAAAAAAAAAATAGTGGAAAATTTAGCAATAATGTAATTAATTTTGAAGACTGAAAAATGTAAAAATGCTTGTTGTCTTCATTTTTATTTGATAATTATTTTTTCTTCGATACAATCCAATTTTTACTAGCAAGTTCAATTAGAATAGTCATTTTTTTTTTATCAGTAAAAAATCATCTAGCATATTACCAGCATCAGGAAATACAATCTTTTCTGTGTCACTTTTAGGTTCATCTTCTCCTCTCATTGTTAACTGCGACTCTGAATCTACACCAATAATTATAAAAATTCAAAATCATAAAATCATGTAATTTGAGAAAAATTTGTCCACGAACGATTTTGTAATAATGAAAAAAAATAAGGTAAAGTATATATATATGTACCAACATCTCCGTAAATTTTAGTTTCTTTTGCTGGTTTAATCTCAGTTCTTGCATTCTCCCATTGCAAAACTTCTATACTTTGATGCTCAGGTGCCTCTAAATCAACGGCTGACAATATTAATAACATCTCAAATATTAGTTGCAGTAACATATATCTTAATTTTCTCCAAAGAAAAATGTTATAGAACAATGCATTACAAATTATTGATGAAAAGAAAATGACAATTACAAGTACACACCAACTGATCCAAAATTTGTAGCTTCTTTGGGTGGCTCTATCTTTGGTTCAACTCTGTTTGACTGAAAATCTTCTCTGATTTGTAATTCTGCATTGAGATTTTAATTGTTCATTTAAAACTTTCAAATATTTACTTGTATATATCAGTGTTGTAAATAACGGTATGCGGTCGTCAGACGGACATGATACCGTCAAGAGATTAATCGGGAATAATCGGCTATAATCGAAAATAACCGGCCGATTAGTCAGAAAAATCTATGACGGTTTGATCACCGCCAACGACTAATCGGACGATTAATCGGTCTAAACAGACGTTTTTTACAACAATGGTATATATTCAGATTTTAATTGAAATAATAGCTGAGGTAACTAAAGAAAAATTAATTCATTAATTACCAATATCTTGAGAATTAGACTTCATGGGTGAAGAGAAGCTCTCTGCTTCAGCAAAATTTGCTATAATCCAATCAGAAAAAAAGGAGAAAAAAATAGCATAATTATCAGAGAGAGTGCACATAACATTTTTATGAATATGACAAACAAGGAATCATAGTTTTTTTTTCCTTTTAAATAAAGATGGAATCGAGTCTTCCAACTTTAAATATTCACAAGAGTTTAATCAATCGGATTTTATCTTGCGATCTCTTACACCGAACACATTGTCTTAACCACTAGACTAAAAATTGATTTTCAATAATGTGGAATCACATTCAAGCTTGAAAAGAAAAATCCTACACCTCAGCCTTGACAATAGTATAAAGATGAGTTCGACTATTGTACCAGTATTTGTATTTCAGTCAAATATAAATGTCGCAATTATGATTTGTCATGTCTGAATAGGTTATTCAAGTAACTCGATGCATAGTACATATTAATCTTGCAAAATACCAAAATTTATTATTTTCAGGAAAAAATAAATTCTAGTTTGTTGGAATTTTGAAAGATGAACAAAAAAATAGTAAGAAAATATTTGCATATCAAATAAAATAATTTTTCAAAAATCTGAAATAATAAAAGATTTTCTAAAAATAGTAAAGTTTGTTTCAATCAGTATCTATCACAACTCAAAACTCATGAACGGTTGAATGTAGCCTTATTTGTTATATATGGCATAGCCTAGAGAAAACACACACACACACACACACACACACACATGCTTGTACAAGCTTTGAAAGCTTAGTCATTTTCTTCAAGAAATTGAATTAGTTAATTATACTGATGACAAACATAATCTACTGAAAGATCAATAACATAAATATGACGAACTTACAATTTTCGATCGAAACTGCCCCCGGCTTCGTCGATAAAATGAATGTCATGGTCATCAAGAAGCAACCCATTGTAATCAATACAATGCGAATCCTCTGCGACTCATACGACCGCGCATTCCGGGGGGCATACTTGCTCCTGTCTCCACCTCTCATTTTCTCTGAACCAACCCTTAATTAATTTGATGCTCTCAAAGCCTTCAACAAGTGCTTTGTATGAAGCTTAAATGAGATATATAGGTTATATAATTTGGGTTGTTAGATGGAGAATATTTGTTTGTTAGAAGAGATGCTGAAAGATTGAAGGTGAATATGTTTTCAACGGTGATGTATAGTTTGTTGTTTGCCTGTTAGCCTCATGACAAGAACTCATTACAATAAAAGATTAGTAATGGGGGCTCACTTCCAATTATTAAATTATATTTCTTTTGATCGTTATTCTTTTGTTGATTATATATATAACTGAATTCAAGGAGTTCAAGGTGATAGGGAATGCATGACTGCCCAATAATTGGAGTGTGTGGGGTTGGTCTATGTTCAATTAGAGTCGTCCGATCCACATTAAAATTCGTGCAAATTTATTCTAAACGAATCTTAAAATTATATGCACAAATCTTAATGTGGATCCAACAACTTCAACCAGGCATCGCCCGGATTTCTCAATAATTAGATAGCTAAGAACACTTTAGAAACTAATTGTTATGAGAAAAGTTTTTTTTTTTTTTTTGAAAATTATATGAACTTCTATGTAAAGGGACAAACTTGGGTCCGATGGGTTCCAAAACAGTCCAATCCGCTTTAAGATCTGTGCATATTTTTTCAATATCCGTGCACACGAATCTTAAAGATGATCAAACGGTTTTATACCCATCGGACCTAAGTTTGTCTCCTATGTAAATAGTCAATTTTTAATGGACAATCATGCTACTGCTTTATTAAGTTTCAATTTTGAATTAGGCCAATGCAAAATTTGAAATTGCAGCTGTTCCTAACATGAGGTATTTAATAATTGGACGCCCTTATTGCATTTTATGGTAGTTAGAATGTTAGAACAATGATATACGATTAATTAATTATGACATGACATGGGTTATTAATTACATCTATCATGTGAACCGGACAAATATATATTATTTTGCTTCAAAAATATTTATATGACAAACATTGTTTTTTTCTTAATTAGGGAGTCGGTACGAAATACATTTCAGTATCTTTTAGATGTTTTTTTGTGACGAATTTACGTCTCTTCGTAGAGAAATGGAACTCGCGCTACTACGCTATGTTTGTAGTTCTATATAACAAACATTATAATTTAATCTTATGATGCTTACTATTTATAAAGAATAATTTATTATCTATCTAAAAAAATAGTAAAAAATAATATAAAACAAGTTGTAAATTTTGATCTCCATGCACATTATAATAAGGAGATCATATTGAACATTTTAGATCAATTGATTGGAATTAACAAAATATTAACGCAAATTTAAAACATGAGTTTTAATCGCGATGTACAATAACGCATCTTAGCAAATTAGATCCTTAAACTTTGACAATTTTCCACTTGTTGATGCATAAATTGCAAATGAAATCCCAAAAATTATTGTACATGCAAGATATGCATTCCTATATGTTTTACATCTTGTAGTATTTATTTTCTAGGTCATACTTGGTTCAATCCTTGCAAATCTTTTGATTAATTATATTAAGTGATCCTTGCATGTTTTATCATCAGAAGAAAAAATATAATGGAAAAAACAAATTGCTTCATTTCATTAGCACCCGGACAAAAAAAGAAGAAAGAAAGAGTGGGCCCCACATACATGGGCGCATCCATTTGTTGACTTTCTGTGACATTTGGAAGTCTAAATTTCGTTAGATACGTATTTTTTTATATAAAAATTGTATAATCTTTTTGATTGATCATGATTTATTTTTATTTTTTAAATATCATATAAGGAATTTTGAATTGATTGATAATTGATTGGTTATGTCTTCATTTCTTTCTATTTTTATTATATCATTTAAGGAATGTTATTTATCATTTAATATGTTATTTTGTATATTTTTTTTATGAAAATATGTAAAAAAAAAATATTATTTAATATGTTAGTCATTGAAGGAATATTATTTACATGTAAAAATGCTATTTATTCTAATTTTTTTAAATATCATTTTTTTGAAAAAAATATTATTTTGTATATTTTTATTTTTCTATTATAACATGTCCCGTTGCAACCCACAACACGATACTAACATTTGATTATTTGTGGTTTAAAAGGCTTTTGTAAAATGTGTTAATGGAGTCGGCCCATAAGAGAAGCCCTTGTAAAAAGGGTCCTCAACATATTATTCTTTTTGGGCTCTCTATTTAATTTATTATTATTCGACCATCTTTTTTTTAGGTACATAAATTGTGAAAGATTATACATAAATTGTTGCCCACTGGTAAATGTTGGAAAAAAAAAACTGAGATGAACTATACCATCTCAATTACACTTCTCTCTTTATTGGAAAAAATCTATCATATATTGTTACAATTCAAGGTTCGACTCTGTATAAAAAAATACTTTGCCAATGTGGCCAAAAGAATTGATAATCTAGTGTACAATATTAACAAAAAATAAATAAAACACATCAAATCAACAAATGCTGTACAACTCTGCACAAATCTACTCTTGGAGAAGGTCTAAAGCATTAATCAAAGTCTCTCTAAATCTCCTAAGATTAAGCTTCACATTTTGTGACATTATCACACTTGACAAGGTTTCCCATCCTTGCAAATGAAATGAATAGGGGTCTTTAAACACAACATGATTTCTTGGGTACCTCTGTATGAGGCTACTCTCATCCTCTTTTATGTTATATTCCAAGTATTTTAAGTCCATTTCTATGGCCGGTTGGCCATAAAAATTTGTAGCCATCCAATCCATTTTGCCCCATGGTACTACCTGTATAACCACCGCTTTCGGTGGTAAAAATATTTGGTTTGTTAGACCTGCACCATGTACCGCTAACATTACATCGCATGAGTTCACGAGTTGTGCATACCGTTTTACATTGCCACCAGCCTCCGAAACAACCACATCAAACCCTAATTCTTTGGACACTCGAACAAGTCCTCTTAAATTTAATATTTTTCTTGTACCTTTACGAGAGATGATAAGCATTCTTGGTCTTTTGTGTAATTGCTCTCCTACAAAAATAGGGACACTTCTTTTGAGAGCGTAAACTTGCCGCAGGAATTTTTTGAAATCCAACATGTTATATCTTTTAGGATTTCTTGTAGCATGAGGGTGGATGATCAAGTCACGATCTCTAAATAACCCTAGAAAAGCATGTTTTACGCAGTGTAAATTTTTATCTCTATCTAAATTCACAATGTTGTACCTCGACAGCCTGCCTAAAATTGGTCGGTACTTCTGGATCCACTTTTGGTCATAGTTAGTGATGAAGAATTGTACCTCACTGTTGAATTGGTACGAGGTGAGAAATAAAGGGATCAAAACATCAGCCATGTCGTGAAAGAAGTTCCCGGTGTAACCGGACACGGAGAAAATTACTGCAGGTACCTCATGAGTTATGGTGCACTGTGTGACCTCAGATTCTCTAAAGACCGGCTTTATTGTTATTTCTTTGACCTTAGGTAATAAGTTATCGTCCTTCCGTGCATAAGGTCGTATTTTCTTCTCTTCATATCCTTGGTCTGGTGAGGATATAAGAGTTATTAAAGAGCTTACGGGGCTAATTGTAATTTCACCGGTCATCTCACAAATTGCCGGTCTTGCATAAGGAAAACCCTCATCTTTGCTATTTTCATCACAAGTTAGTGTACTCTTAATCTCAGTGCTTTCAACTTCAATCTCTTCTCCTATAAACAAAATCAAGAGAGATGTTATTAGGACATCCATTCAGATTGTTCCTTGCAAAGGTTTAGTAATTTATCTCGGTACGTTTATGGATTTCAAGGTTTACTAGCCTATTATTATATAATTTCAGCAGCACAGTACATAATTCTAAATATCTGGATGAGACCTTAGCATTTTCAGATAGTTGTGTAAATTTACTGCCTACAATGTGAAAATTGGATTGTTAATCACATGTCCTCAGGTATATAAACATTGTAAAAGAAAAGCAAAAATAATTAATTGAGAGTCAGTACCCTTCCAACTATGTAGTGAATTTTGATTACGTTAAAATCCTGACTAATGAAAATTTATTCTTAAATCAATAGTAGATTATATACATTAAATTTCTGAAAACATAAACGTTTAAGTATACCTGTTGTCGAAATTATGATATTTTGCTTATTTGAAGAATTGGACTCCATAGTGAGATTGTTCTCCAAAGAAACATCATTATCAAGCGCTGTATTATTGTCTTCATTTGAAGTTGGAATATCTTGCTTATTTGCAGAATCAATCTCCAAATTTACATTATTCTCAATTTGCTCTTTTTGTATCCTGATGAAATCTGTGAAAGCAGAGGACAGTTATACTTTCAGTTGCAAAAATACAATCCTATTGTTAAATTAATTACATTTATTATTATTCTTTTGGTGTAGATGGGGTCAAGGGAGGTACAAAGGACAGCGTTATGTTTGGAACAGAGTACAGACTGACCCAGTACATGGTTTGTTACACCATCAATTTTACATATAGATTTGATACTGTATTGTATGGTTCTTCTTTTTTTTTTTTTGAGGATGTATTGTATGGTTCTTAGACCTTAATGTTGCGCATCAGAAAGAGAAAAGGCAGAGCAACTTTTTGTGAAATTAAATAAAAAAAACAAATAAACATAAATTAAAAAAAAAATACTCTATTTGGACCCAACTTCTATTTTTTCAATATATAGGATCTCCATAGTGGGTATCGATTACTTTAGATCAATATCAACTTTTTGTTTTTGTTTTTGGGGGCAATCTATCCTAGTTAGTCCATCATTGAAATTGTTTTATCAATTAGTCCCTGAAAAGGACCATAAATTCACATCATGGGTAAACTTAAGCGCTTATTGCATGCACTAAATAGATTGGTTTTAAAATATAGAAACCTTTCATGGGTTCAATGTGGCATAAAATTTCATGACATGTAAATAAAACCATAATATATAACAGTAAAATTATCAGTGAACATTTTGAATTTTACCAGACTGAGTAGAATCAGATTCCTTCGAAACTGAAATATCTTCCAAATTTCTAGAATTATTTGTTGCTGCTTCATTCCTACTTCCAATGTCTACAGAGACAGAACAAGAGAAGAAGACATTATTATGGTAGTAAGATTAAATTATTCAACTTAATTTTGAATTTGGTACCATCTATTACCTTCTAATTGGGTGCTCAATTTTGCAATTATTTCTTGTAGTTGGCCATTTGGAGCACTTTCAATCAAACCTACTGCTTCCTTATTCTCTAAAAAAAAAAAAATTGTCAGAAGCAAGCTTATAAAGCTTCATGCATGATTATGCGTGTCACTGTAAAATTAAACTCATCATTTATGCTAACTATAATGTTTGTTATTTGCTGTGGAAAGTATTAACAGCAATGAACCATAATTTGGGATGTTGTATTAACAGCAATGAATGGAAACATAAAAAAAAAAATACCTGGTAAAGGAGTAGACGAATTGAAGAGCTTGGAAACAGAGAAAAAGGTGAGAAGAATCAGACTGCAAAATCCAATCAAACCAAGACTAAATCTTTTGGCCTCAGATTTCCCAAAATATCTCCCAAATTTTGTGCTCTGCTTTGATTTTCTCTCCCAGTTTGGCCTTGAAACAACTCTGCTGTATGGAGAAGAACCCATTTTCTGAAACAGAGAGGCTTAGATAGAGAATTAAAATTATTTTCTATCTGCTTAGTATCATCTCTCTCTCTCTCTCTCTCTCTCTCTCTCTTCTCTCTCTCTCTCTTCCAAGAGAGCTCCAACTTGTCAGAGAAGAGGGAAGAAGACTTGTACAGTAGCCTGTCATATTATTTCTTCTTGGAGAAATGAGAGGCTTGAATAAATTATTATTATTTTAATATTATCATATTTTTGGTGGTTGATGTCCACGTGGCATGATGCTCCTAAAGGGAAATTCTTATCCTCTGCATTAACTCAAAAGGGAATCTTTTGAGTTAATACATCGGGACCATTCGATCTGCTTTATGATCTGTGCGGATTAATTCACACTAATGTTAAAGAATCTGTGTGTGAAAATCAGATGGTCGGATTGGCTCCATTTAAAATCAGACGGCCAAAATATATTAACTCGAAAGATTACCTTTTGAGTTAATGCAGAGGATACGTGCTCCAGATGGGGGTAAAGAAGGGGAGGGGAAGTAAAAAATTGAAATTTATGAGATCTATACCGTTTGATTTTTAGATCTGTGCCTTCTGTCTCCTCCTCTCCCCTCCCTCCCCTCCCCTGCCCCCAGCTGGAGCACATCCGGGAGGATAGACTTAGAAAAAGAAGGAAATAAATCTGCTGTGATCCCAATGAATAACAGGAACCCTGCAATTTGAAATCTATCCATTCATTTCTTTTCATGCACGAATCTCCAAACCAGATTAATTTTGCTCGAATCTCAAAATGGTAGATATTGCAATTAATTAATAAATAATTATTGTGGCGCGCTAAAAATTATAATTTTGGGGTTCTTCCTTTCATTATGGGGTACATCTTAGTATATATATCCTACGTGCTAACTCACTCTATAATTTTAAAATTTTAATTATGCATATTAAAATTTACTTATTTTAAACGTTTTATATAGTCCAGCATCTCTCAATAAATTTAAATATTTATTTGTAGTCTAGTGGTTAAAGTTATATTTTGTAGTTCAAAGAACATGAGTTTAAATCTCACTTACCACATTTTACATTTTAATTTTAGTCTCCTATCAAAAATTTCTAGTTCTGCATCTGAAAATAATTTCGTCATTTTTAGTTTTTAAAAAAATTCTAAGAAAAGAAAAGTTTAGAAAGATGAGGCTGACGAGGGTGTAAGATGAAAATGTAAAATAGGTGTATGTAGAACAGTAGAAGATTATTAGCTTTTCCTTCAATGTTAAATTCAAAGAACTTGGGGAGTTGTATGAAAATGAGAGCCAGGTGCTCAAGTAATGTAGTAGCATAACTTGTTGTGAATGAATTAATAAAAGTATTTTTATTTTCTAATTTTCTAATTTAACTTGAGAGATCTGTTTTGAACATCCCTTCCCTGCACGTCTATATCTAAATTAATTTATTATAGTCTATTAACTCTATTATATGCCTACCCAGTATACAAAATATGAAAATCAGTTACAAATGCTAATAGGGTGTGTTTGGATGAATCAAGAATAGTAACAAGGATAGAGCTATCTTCAATTTTAAAATAGTAGCTATTTCAATATTTTGTAGGAACAGTAGAATAGTGGGTTATCCCACAAAAGACAAACAAAGAATAGTGACTATTCGCTAATCCAAACACACCCAAACGCCGGATAGTAGTTCAGAATAGTGCTAATTCGGAATAGTAGCTATTCTTCACCCATCCAAACGCACCCTAAAAGAAAAGAGCGTAACAATCAGGATACACTTATGTGGCTCAAATAGAATTGAGACTAAGGACCACATCATGTGGAACTGTGCCTATGCGATCAAGTTCTGGCTCCAACTAATGGCACATTTTGAAATAGCATTCGTGGGAGAAGATAATATCAAGTAGATTTGGATAAAGTGTCCAACAGGGCTGCGAAGGGATTCGAGAAAATGATGGAATACCATCTGGGCTGCTGGTGTGTGGGGTCTCTGGAGAGAAATAAATTGATGAGTTTTTTTTCTGAGAAAAGAAAGGTCGAGAAACTCCTGGTATCCCATACAATACAAGAGATTCATCTATGGATGGCAGCCAACTAGTGACAGATAGACATATTTTTCTATTATACGAGTGTAATTATTTTTAATTATGAACTACAGATAAACATGTAAATTAAACCTTTATTTTTTATAAAAATCTTGTTGACGGCAACTTGCCGCCAACCAAAAAAAAAAACAATCAGGATAAATAAAAAGATGGAGCATTTTTTGTGTTTTGTTTTGCAGCTTAAATTATATTCCAACTTTTGTGAGCACATTATGCAAATATTAAAATTCAACCAAATTTTATTCCATTTAAGATTTGACTTGAACCAGACAGATATATATTCACCAACATTCCTCTATGTTTAGTTCAAGATTGACCTGATCCATATGACACATTATTAAAAGTTTAGTAATGCTCAAATAATTTTAATTCTAGATAGATAGTTGCCATAGTTGACTGACCAGACTATGCCAGCCGCAAAGTGTCATGTATTGTCATGTCGAATTACAATTATTTGTTCTCTCACATGCATGTTGTTGCTTTCAAATATGAGCTGGATCAAGTTCTCAGAACAAGTTAGGTGTGGCTCATTGCTAGCTAGCACGCATGAAATTTTAGTTTCGTTATCGTTTGTCTAATAAAATGGGCCCCTCGTATTTTGGAGGAATCTAACCATGTGGGATCATCGCTAGTTGGGGAAAGTACCGGATAATGGGGTATATATTAAAAAAAAAAAATTGGGGCCTAAACCAATAATAGTGCTATAGTAATATCACTTCAATTTTAACTATATTGTGGTTTTCCTTTTCTTTTCTTTTTTAATTGAGTCTTAATGTATTTTACCACTTTATGTTACCGTAAGTCGGTCCTAAAAGTAATGATTTTCTAAATTTTTTTTTTTTTTAACTATTTTAAAATGAGTAAAATACCACTTGATCTAAAAATTATGAACTATCTGAAAGTGCAATTTTTTACTTATCTAAAAATAAATAAAAATTGTAAAAAATATACATATACAAAATTTGATTTCCTAGTACATTTTCATATAAAGACCATATTTAACAATTCAGATCGACTATTTAGATTTAAAACAAAAATATAAATATAAATTCGTAACACGGACTAATATGCACTTTTTAAAATAACCTAGTAAAAAAACGGTTCTAGTAAACCAATCAACAAGTGTGTTTGATATTAAATAAATATTTAAGAGAAATTTAGATATACACCCATCATAACTTATTAATTTAGATATTTTCCCATTAAAATTTCAAATTTAGTTATATTTCCATCTAAATTCACTTAATTTATGAATATCCCTATTTCCCATCAAAATAAAGATTAATATTGATAAAAAGAAAAAAATATATGACAACTTTCTCCTTATTTTTTTTTTTATGGTTGTCAGCAATGACAATAACAGATATATTGATAAAAAAAAAAATATTTACATTAGGAAAAAAGGTAAGATGTTATTCTCCCTAACTATCTAATTATGTACACGTTATATTACATTCCAGCGGCCCTTCTAACGTTGAGTCATAGGTATTCCGGTTTATATCCAAGTCTCCTCTAGATTGGGAACCTCGCAGCCTTATATTGCAATGTGCTCATAATCCCTGCCAAAACATAGAAGCATATCTACATTTCCACAACATATGATCCCTCGTCTCTATATTCAAGCTTGAGCATAAGTGGCAATCCAACTGGGTTGAGCACCCTTTCGATAGCATGACTTGTTGTGTTAGGATTTTATTATCCAACATCAACCAAATGAAAATTTTGATCTTCATAGAAATCTTGATCTTCCATAAGATCTTCTGTGTTGATGAGATAATTCGACTGTGGTGCATTGCTTTGTAGATCGAAACACACAAGAACAGCCCCGATGTCGTCAATTTTCACTTCTTTACCCCTCCATCCCATTCCACCGAGATCGAGCAAAAAGGCAATAACTTAGTCAGGTTTTGAACAAAATAAGAGGCATGAGGCCCCGGCATTGTCAGTTGTGCCACAGAGTGAAAGACCTGTAATATCCGCAATGTTGTTGGCCACAATCCTCCTCTACCGCTCTCTACTGCCCAAACCCATTTGCTCAATAGTCAATAGTGCCTTGTTTTATTCCTAGCCTCCCGTTTATTTTAAGCACACAAACTCTTTTTCTAGTTTACTAAACAATTGATGCTCTTACATGTACCGTTCCCTTTCCAGAGGAAACTCCTCCTCATTTTATCAATATGTTTAATTACTTCAACCTGTATCATGAATGCTTGCATATAATGCAGCGACATTGCTGATAGAACCGCCTTAATTAGAGTTATCCTACCTCCATATGACAAAAAATTTGATGTCCAGCCTTCCATTTTTTGTTGAACCGCCGCAACATAGGCTGGAAATCCACCTTTATTAGTATTATGACTGCCAAAGGTAGTCCCAGGTACCTGATCAATAATTGTGTCCATGGCGATTCGAGAATAGATTGGATTACCTGGGTTAGGTTTCCTGGAACGGAACTTTCCCCTTATTTCAAAATAGTGTATTATCCTCTAAGATATCTCAACTTTGTGACCAACATGTACGGTACCTATTCGGTATGACATAGGGAGCCAGTATTATTTTTGCTTTGAGATTCGTGCAATACGTATTTAAATGATTTAGATTTTTCAAAAAAAAAAAAATACACTCAAAGTTAGAGATATCTCAGAGGATGCGAATTCTGTTCGTACCCCTTCCCCTTTTTTGTTTTGGATTGTTCACTAAAAATTTGCATCATGATAATCATCAACTCTAAACACCTGGAGATAGGCGTGGACATCTGGGTACTTCATTTGAATAATTTCAATGAAGGGTATTAGGATTGTGAAACAAGTGAATTTGAAGAAAAGTTAGAGTGTGATGTGCTTATTAGAAAAATTTAGTGAATATAATTCTAAAAGTATATTGAATTGATTTCAAATGATAAATCTAAACTGTTGAAATCAATCTACTTCATGAGTGATGCATAAACATGCAAAATTTTGAAAGTTTCGAATTCATTTAGTTTAGATCAAGCGGTTAAATAAATGATGAAAAACGAATACATAAAACAACATATAAAATAACTTATAAAAGTTCATTTTTTGACCGCTTGATCATGTACTAAATGAATTTGAAACCTCCAAAAAATTTCATGTACATGGATCACTTATGAAGTAAATTGATTTCAATAGTTTGAGTTCTTCATTTGAAATCAATCCAATAAATTTTTTAAGTTGTGCTCACTAAACTATCTTGATGACATATTGCTTATAAATTTGTATGGGAAAATAACTAATTTTAAAATGTTAATGAAGAAATATCTAAACTAAAAAGTTATGATGGGCATATATCTAAATTTCTCAAAATTTAAAAGGGGGTATATATGCTAGTTGGTCATGTGAATGAAATTATAGGAGCCCAACTCTGGTGAGGTCAAATGGTAGTTGAAATGCTACATTCATAAATAATATTTATGTGTATCCTTCAAATCATGTGATAGACACCCCATTTAATTTATTCACCACTATATTTATTCACGTCACATATATCACTTAACAAAATTCCAAGTTGAATTTATATGGCCTCTAAAGTAGCAAAATATAGGATATTAAACACAAATGCACTTTATGGAACTCTTTGTATGGTTTCAAGTTCTCAACTGTCCCTTATTAATTAAACAAAGGTCATGAATGACAAATGAGGCAATTAAATGAACAGGGCAGCTAAAATTGACTCATCAACAAATTAGAGTTAGAATTTCCTGCGGTTTATATATACATACTACAATGTGTAGTTGTTCACTGATAGAGGGACCCACTAGTTAAAATTCTGAAAAAGAATGAGAACCGGTACACTATGCAAACAAACACAGTCAAACACCAGATGATAGTTACTACACAAATTAATTTTTGTTATCAACCTCAGAAGATCCAGTGTTCATTTTAGACACAAATTTGACTAGACTGGCCCAATTTATGTTCTCTTGCACAGCCTACAGAGGCCTGAAATTAATAGCTTGTTGTACTGGGCCTTTACTTGTTATGATTGTTGATCCAGTAGGAACAAGAACTCCATTGGTTTTGTAAAACAGAAACAGAACTATTGACATGAATTCTGATATGTTTTTATCACAGCCATTTTGGTGAATTAGGATGATGTCGTTTATGAGCAGGTTCGCAGGTGAGGTGATCCTTCCCGTGCATCATTTAATATCTAAGACAATTTTGGCTAAAAAACAGAAGAGGTAGCACAGTTGGCTAGGAAAAAGTCCTAGAACTGATGTACTTAAAGGTCGAGAGTTTGATTCCCCTTCACGACTTTGCAGCCTCTGCGAAGGTTAAAAAAAAAAAAAGACAATTTTAGATGTTGTTTTTAATGGACTTAAATGTTTCTTCTTCTTCCCTTGCAATATATTCAGACAGTTGTTTTTATGGTAACGGATGATATAGTGCTGGTTAAATTACCTAAACATGCGTTAAGAATATTTAACTAAATCTTGTTTATGTAATTAAGACATGTGTTAACAAGATTTAGTTAAATTACCTGAAATACCCTATATATATATATATATATATATATATCGATTTATCAGAAAATCAGCTTTTCAATCTCCAGCATCAATTGCCTAAGTTTGTCTTACACCATGAAGCGGCTCAAAACTACAATAAACCTAATCTATGTCTACTATAAAGCAAATTTGTATTGGGATAGAAGGTATTATAAAGAGTAGGAGGAATCAGGGTCATTCTTGTTACCTTATTTATTTTCCTCGTAGGTTACCAGTATAGTAATAGACCTGATATCTAGAGAAATATATAGTAGACCAAAACACAAATTAAAAGAAACAATGGCAATAGATCACCAGCTTTCATTCATCTCAGTATAGCAAAAATAGAAGCAAATTAATAAACAATTAGGTCGTCGTCACAGGTTCCTTGTAATTTACTGACAAGGTCGGGTGAGTTGACAATTGGTTTAAATATAACTAAATCTTGTTTAAATTTTAGGTGTTGGGAAAGTCACGTCTCCTTTTGCAATTTACTGACAAGTAGTAATATTAGCCTGTGCATGACAGTGGTTGTGCTATATCTATTAATATGAATCCAATGTCATACATATAGATAAAAGTTTCGGAATAAGAGGTTAGTACAAAGTGCACAGCACATATTTTCCTTTCAAAAGAAAAATCACTCTATCTAATGTGCATTCAAATGACATTTTTGTTATTTAAAATAGTAACAATAGCTGCTATTTTCTATTCCTTGGAAATGTTGGAATAGCTACTATTTGAAAGTGTGAATAGAGAAAAAAAAATGTTTATTACCGTCAACAGTCTCGAAATGATAAAATTGACACAACTTATTTTATCTCTACGTCGTAACAATTCATTTGAGACCCTACTTGCCTATCTTTTCTCTTAATAAGCACCTTGTTAACACTATTAATTATCAATTACAGCTATTCACTATTCCAAATGTACAATCCAAACAACATTTTTACTAATCCGAATAGCACTATTTTCACACCATTATGAAAATCACTATTTTTTCACTGTTCTTATCTACTATTCTAAATAGTAGCTATTTTAACTATTCTAGAGTGCATCCAAACATACCCTAGAAAATAGCGTAGAGTATGATATCAAAACCGGTATGGAGGCACCACACCCACTACTCTTTTTTTCTTCAAAAGATGAGATAAGGATTGAAAAGGAACTAAAAGATTAAAACTTAATAAAGAAAAGAGTAAACTGTGACGTAATTGCCTCCTAAATTCAAAGTTGCTTATCCTGCAAAGAAAATAACCTCAAGAAAAATTTGTGTCCCTTAGAAAGAAATAATTGGACAAAGGTAAAAAGTCGCATCAAGCCGTATTTCTGAGGTAAAAAGTCGCAATAAGATTGTTCACAACACATTTTCTCTTGATGTTATTGATTTACCGGAAAAGCAATTTTTTAGAATATTTTTTCTCTTTTAGATCCTCTATTGACAACTTTGATGAATGGGGATTGAAAATTTGAGAAATATAACTGGGAGGTTTTGTCCAGAGGCCCTGATCATCCATTATTTGCCTTTAGTGGTAAAATTTTCATGTCTAGACTGATGCTCGAATAGAAATGGATCTAAGTACCGAATTTCGCTGTTGTTCTCAAATTATTCAGAGACTAAATCAATGTGGCGTTCAGTGTAATGGGTTGAAGTGAATTAACAAGTCTCTACTCTATTATCATATAATTTTCTCCTATTAAATAAACATGTTGAACATGTTAGGTTGGTAACAGCTAACAAGCCTCCACATCTAAAGAAAGTATAAAAAAAATATAATTGATGATCTCAATACTATGCTTAAAATATAATTAGGTAGCTATACCTCACATGAAATATATTCTCAAAAGATCTTAATCTTTACTTGATCAGAAGCCAAATAAATGGAACAAAACTATTAGGCCTACAGCCTACTAGTAAAGTCTGACAAAGAGTAGAGAAACTTTGAATTAAAATTTTCATTTTGGTATCAGTTACAAAAATGGTTCAGTTCATAAGACAAAACGCATCTCTCTTGCATTAATTTTTTTTTTAGAATCGTCTAATGACTCTAATCCTCCCAATTTTTTCCACGTAATTGCCTCCTAAATTAAATCTGACTAGCAAAATATCTTTGTTAGAAGTAGGCAAATGCAAAATAATGTGTCAGATGAGGTCAAATGGTGGTTGAAATGCCCCTTTCACATTTTCAAGATATCTCCATCAATCATGTGATAGATACTCTCTATTATATTAAATTGATCACTCTTTTATACACTTCACATTACAAAATTCCAAGAAATTGAAATTATAAGGCCTCAACTCTCCCTGATTGCTTGGACAGGTCTTGCATGACAAATGGGGCAATTAATTGAACTCAATGACATCAATAAATTAGCACTGGAATTTCCTGGGTTTGATATAGACGCACAACAATATCTAGTGTTCACTGACAGTTGGCCCAGTACTAAAATAATGTGAGGAACTCTGAGCAATCAGATTTTTTTTTTTCCAAAAATTAGGTAACAATTATGGAGATCAACAGTGTATTTGTGGTCTCATGAAATAGCAAGTATAGAACTATAGAAACAGGTACGCTTTATGCAAAGTGCAAACAAAGACAACCAAACTGAGTTATCAGATATTGCCTACTTCGACGTAGGTGTAAATTCGCACCGTGTATTGTGACAAAGTTAGATTTTTACGCGTCGTTATCAAATTCAGAGAGACAATCACGTCATCATTACATGTGTTGTGACCAGTGGCAGATTTAGTAAGGCTCAATGGGGTCAATTGACCCCTATTTTTTTTTTTACTAATATGTAATTTTGTCATATTTTACAATAAAATATGATTGACTCCCATAATTCGAAATTTGACTCTGTAGGAAAAAATTATATGTTTGACCCCCATAATTCAAAAGTCTGATTCTGCCCCCAGTCGTGACCAAACATCAAACATGACCAGTCACGTTTAATTAAGTTAATTTATTCAAAATTCACAATTTAATTAAGATCTAACGGTCGTCGTCACGCATGACTCGCGTGACCACTTATTGTATCATGTCATACTAATTTTTCAAAAAATAATCAAAATACGGGATACATGAATCACCGCATGTGGCCGGTATTGTACCATGCCATGAAGTATACATCTCAACGTGGCCTTTAACATCCCTGCTTCTACACAAATTGACGCAAATTCAGTGTCTTTTTGACGCAAATTCTTTTGTCCCGGCCCAATATCTCTCTATCTCTCTCTTTTGCACTGCCTAAAGAGGCCTGAAAAATTAAAACCTTGTAGCGGCCTAATACCGACATTTTAGGTCAATTAAATTTCATGCCAAGTCATTGTATGTGGGGTACCACGTTTTCCGGTACTAAATCCCACTGTATGTCACAAATAAAAGATATTTTTCATCGATAATTTTTGCAACAATTATTTGCACTGTTTTGCTACACAAAAAAATAATCGGATTTTCACCTCAAATAGCATACAAGGGGTAAAAAAATAATTTAACAAATAAACAATACTTCTCTATCTATTAAAACAAATTTAAAAATGCTATAAATTAACTTCTACTCCCGTAGAAATTCCATTGCTTTTGCTAAAACAGGAGCAAACCTATTCAAATCAATTCTCACATCCTGTTTTCCCAGATAGTATTCTGCAACTTTTTCCCACCCGCTTCGGTGAATTGATACCGGGTCCTTTATGACCGGGTGATCTTTCCCGAGCATCTCCATAAGTGTACTCTCCTCTGCTGTGATGCGGTACTCGATGTACTTGAGCTTCATATCCACCGCGGGATCCCCAAAATCGATCTTGCACATTTCTTCGAGATTTCCATACGGCACTATTTGTATGAAAACAGCATTCGTCGGGAGATAAATGCAATTTGTTAGCCCGGCACCATGCACGCCCATCAACACATCAGCCGTGTTCACTTCCTTTGCAAACTCACCTACGTTGACATTGAACGGGGGATCTCCTATGACAACCTCAAACCCTAATCTCTCCCCTAGTTGAATTACATCTGGCAAATTCATGATTTTTCGCGGGTGGCGCCGAGATATGATCATGAGCCTTGGCCTGGCGCCAGGGTTATCACGCAGACTAATCGGAGCATCTCGTGGCAAGCCATTAATGGATCTCATGAACTTTGTAAAATTGACCATAGAATATCCCTCGGGAGAGAGAGAAGGAATAATGCTAAACTCCTTGTGCATCTTTATTCCAACACGCACGTGCGGGTAGCACCGCACTTGATCATCCTTGTCGAAATCAATGATGTCGTACCGTGATAACTTTTGAAAAACCTTATTGTACTTGCCAATGTACCATCCCTGAATGTTAGTCACAAGGAACTGAACTTCACCGTCAAATTTACGCGATGCCAGATAAAGAGGGACCAAAATATCAGTGTGATCATGCCAATAATTACCGGTAATCCCTCCTAGTGCCAACACTAATGCCGGCATGTTATTCTTTATGGTACAAGGTGGCGCTTGTTCGGGACTACCAAGTTGCTTTATATTAACTTTTTTTATCCCCGCCATGTGTTTGCGCGAGTAAGGTCTGATTTTCCATTCGTGCGGTTCGGGATTTCCCATTGGATTTTGAGGAACAAGTAGAATTGATGAAGAGACCCCATGTGTGCGCACATCTCCATATATGTCGCATGTGTCAGAGTTCGGCGATTGCGTGTCACATATCACTTTCGCTTCATGAACTGGGTTCAGAGTTTCTACATGAAAGCAATGAAAGATACTTTGCATTTAGATTATAAAAAGAATAACATTGAATTATTTTGAGAGAGGGACCAAAGAGAATAATGCCACAAGGTAGCAAATTAATGTTTTATTCTTTCTCACTTGTAACTGCTCCATTTAACAAGATGTTTTGTGTTGTAATAGTAATACTCTTTTAGGAGATTGATACCTAACCTTTCAAAAATATAAAAATAAAAATACCTAACCTTTCATCAATTATGGACAGATGTGCATTGGAACATTTTTGCAATTTCTTAAAGGAATTTATTTCTCTTTAAAAATAATAATTACATTATTACCAAATGCCTTGAAATCCTGAACTTCCATATCCTCTTCTTTAATTGTTGAAGGGTTGGAATCACTGATTGTGGGCTTCTCATCATTTGCCTTCACTTGTTCTTGATTTGTAGGTGTTGATTCTTCCTTCACTGGGTCCACCTTTTCAGTTGTATCCTTTGTTTTCCTCTTATCCTCTGAAATCAAGGCAGAGACATCAAAATTTCAAGTAGTACAAAATTGACTATATATGAACACAATCCAGAACATTGACAATCATGTAAGTTATGAATTAATTGCAAAAAAAATTCAGATGCAATTAACACTTTGGATTATCACAATTTCGATGAACATTTTGCTGGTTGATGCAATTTTTAGTGCTACATTATTTTTTATATTTAGAAATATATAAGAAAAAATCAATTTAAATATTTGTATTAATATTACCTAATATGGGAGAACTTTTCTCCTCCTGTTTTGCTACAGGATTCAAAGGGCTGCCTTCTAGCACGGCATTTGACAACGATTGGGAAACCGCTACAAAATTTTGTAAAAAACAAACAGTTAGAATTTTGAAATTTTATTTGGTCTGCTTTTAGTTTGGAAAGAAAATCCATGACTGTACAAGAAAGTAATGATAAAGAAAAATAAAACAAATTAAAAATAAATGGATGATTTCTAGGATCAAGAGCCACTTCTTCAAAAAAATTGCTTAGATTTCTTCAAAGATAATCTTACATTAATTAGTTAGGAGTTGAAAAAAAATTCCAAATCTTCTCAAAGTGTAGGAAAACAATTCTCTATTGTTGGTGTAGAAAAAAAATTCAGAGAAAAAAAGAGAGAAAATCTTCTAGAAACAAAAAGAGGAGAGAGAAAGGGAAAAGAAGATGGTGTAATTACCATTAGGAGCTCTGATTGCAAATTGTTCCGAGAGAGTAAAATAGGTCAAAAGCACAAGAAAGAAACCAAGAAAGAATCCAACACCAACGTATTTCTGGTATATATTCTTCAAGGATTTCATAACCTTTACTTCTCCCATGCTCTCTCTATATATCTCTCTCTTCCTCTTTCTATCACTTCTCTCAATTATTGTGTATTTATGTGCATATTTTGCTTCCTCTTTCTCTCTCTCTCTCTGGGATATGAAAAGAGAAGAAAGTTCAAAGAAGGAAGGAACTCATGCATGCACATATGTTCGGTGGCATCCTGTTGTATTTTTCTTCATATAATATATTTTTGCCCAGTCAAAGAGTTCTCCTAATCATGTACTTTAAATTGTCCCTTTCTCTCTCTACCATCTCCCTCTCTAATTACTTCATCTATCTATCTATTAAATCAAAGATATATTGAATTTGTATGTAAGAAATGGACCGAGTAATTAACCAGTTATGAATCAATCGGCATCTATCATTCATACATAAATGACATATGCAATTGAATTAATGTTTCCCTGAACAATAAAGAAAGTATTAATTAATTTTGATCTCTTCTCTGATAGTTAAGCATTGGAATGGACCCAGTCTAACAAATCAAACTCAAAGTTCTTTCCCATTAAAGGAGTTTCCTCCTTGTACGGCACTAGTTAGTGCAGCCAACCATGTGGTAGTATTGTTCTCATGAGTAGTGACAAGATTCGCGAATTATTCGGTTTTTTTTTTGTGATGCCGAACCGAACGCCGAATTATTCGGTTGATCGAATTTTGACCGAATAATTCGCGAATTTTACGAATTTTTCCCAGAATTTTATTTTTTGGTTATTTTTTTGTTTGTGCTCCCTTACAGAACTGAGATATCTGATCCGAATAATACCGAATCATTCCCGAATTATACCCGAATTATTTTCGAATCACGGATTTTTGATCTTGCCGAACCGAACCCGAAATATTAATTTGTCACTGTGCTCGAGACAATAGACAAGATTTTCAAATAGTATTAGTACTATATCCGAATTTATATTCTTTTCTCATTTATGTACTAGCATTATGCTTATCTCATTTATGTACTAGCATTATGCTTAATTATTAATGCTAGTGCTTTTAAAATTGACATTGAAAACGAACTGTAGCAATAAAGTTTGCAAATAATTAGTTTTCTAATAATTTGAAGATGAAGCTTGTTTTTATTAATTAAAGCTGCTAATGTAAATGTAACCTTTTCTTTAATGGTGATGAATAAGCAAATGTTAATGTAGAAATATTATAGTTGATTAGTCAATTGTTATAAGTTTAAATAGTAGTAAAATCCTTATTCCAAGTATTAAATAAAAAAGGAAATTATATCTAACTGATTATCTATGTGCATTACCATCATTAACAATGGATTACTTGCACGGTTCTACAACTACACTAAAAGCAACATTAGAGGGGGCCACATAAGAACAGAGTGGTCCATTCAAGACGGTGCATTTCGTTTGTTTTGTAATAAAGAAACTATTTTCAAAGATGCGATACTAAAACAGCACAACTCAATATTTGCTTTTTTTTTTATATAAAAAATAGGGTACTTATTCATTTTAAGTCAATTTTTCAACACTTACCACATGGTGGTAGGGGTAATCACCAGAAATAATACTATTTTATTACATGTTGTAGCCATCTTATTCCTTGAAATATTATTAATATATTTATTGAAATTGACATGCCAAATCTACCCTCCCCTCTAATCTAACCGTTAAAACTTATATTTAATTAAAAAATTAGACCATAATTACTACTTGGTCATATACCTGGTGGTGGGGCGGACTCATCTTGAGCCGGAGAATCGTCACCACTAGATTTTTGAAATTTAATGAAAAAATACAAATTTGGTATCACTTTGTTTTTCTCTGAAAATTGTTTTACTCCTCCCTCGAACTGAAAAATTCGCCGGACCAATTCAAAAACACTATTAATAAGAAATTTTGTTATTTTTATAGAAATTTAAGGATCCAGGCCAACTTTCTTGTTTTTGAATATGTGAAATGATATTATTTTGTTGTTTTTATTATGTAAGAGTGATATTTTTATTTTTATTTTATCTAGTACCCGATTAGTTAATATATTTGAATCCGATTATTGTTCCTTTTGGCAGAAATTATGCATCTGCTCCTACCTGGTGGATAAGCGTAGAGCAACTATTTTATTCTAAAAATCCAAAACTAATTTATACGATCTAAGTTCTGAATCTTTGCTCTATTCTGAAAAATTATATTGCCCTACTCTGAGTCCAAGAATTCAATATATTTTAGATAATACAACAAATTAAATTGTAGCTCAACAATCTAAAATATTTTAAATAGCTCAGTCTCAACAAATTAAATATATAAACTTGGATTTTTATCATGTTTCATCTAATATCTAATTATCTAATTAATTTAAACCTAACTAGTTATTTAAATTCGATTCGCTAATTTCTTACCATACCTCGGTAAATATCCTACGTAGCCCCTGGTCACGTAGGATTTTGCATTGAAATTACAAACAACTCTAAATTAGAACCTCTATTTAACAACCTCTTATTATACGTACTGCATCTGCCAATTGCCAAACATCCAAACGTACCCATATAGAAGAGTGCATCGAACTTAAAAAGACTCCAAAAAAGTTTCTTTTTTCCACCTTTTAATAAATTATAAATTGTTATGGCTTCTTTCCGTTCCTAGATGCTACATGGAATTAGAAATTTAAGAAAATATAAAAAACAAAAGTGTTTTTTGTTGAATCAAGGAGAGAGCAAACACATGCACCTGCTATATTAATTTGGGGAAACTTGAGGAAACCAAGATAAAATCACTTTACAGAAAGTATAATTGTTAGGACATTATACGGATGGCCCCTCATTAAAATTGGTAATATTCAAGAATTATATTGAAAAGAGAGATCTCCTTTATACTCCTAATTATATATAGCACTCTCCAAATTATTATTTGGAATTTAAACAGCATTTTTTTTAAGATCTAAATGTAAATTTTCATTTACTAACGGTGCAACTTTTTCAAGTTCATCATTGGAGCAGTTATACATTCCACCAAAAAATAAAAAAATATACCAATAAAAGGAAAAAAAAAAAAAACTATTCACTTGAGAAGTTCAAGTGCTTTTAACAGTGTTGGTGCAAATCTATCTACATTGACTCTCATATCTTGTTTGCCAAGGTAATACTCTGCCACTTTATCCCATCCCTGTTGGTGAATTGAAATTGGATCCTTTATTACAGGATGATCTTTCCCTAACATCTCCATCAGTGTACTCTCCTCAGCACTTATGCTGTACTCCAGGTATTTCAGATTCATATCTACAATCGGGTCCCCGAAATCGACCTTCGCCATATGCTCTAGGTTACCATATGGTACCACCTGGATGACGATGGCATTTGTCGGGAGAAATACACTATTTGTCAATCCAGCACCGTGCCCACCCAACAATACGTCGAATGAATTAACTGTTCTCGCAAATTCGTCGAGACCCAAGTTGAATTTTGGGTCTGAAACAACAGTTTCAAACCCTAGTTTCTCGGCCAATCGGGCAATCTCAGGTGTGTTATTGAACTTTCTGTAGTTAGTTCTGTTTATTATCATTAGTCTCGGTTTCGCACCTGGATTTTGACCGAGTTTGATCGGATGATCCCTTTCCAAATGGAAAGTAGACCTAAGAAATTTTGTAAAGTCAACCATCGAATACCCATTAGGTGCTCTCGATGGATCGATGCTGAATTCCTTGTGCATTTCCAACCCGACCAATACGCGGGGAAAGCACCTCACTTGGTTATCCTTGTCAAAATCAATTATTTCATAACGTGACAATGCTCTGATAATCTTTTCGTACTTGCCTAACCACCATGGCTGTATGTTGGTTACCAAAAACTGAACCTTTCGGTCAAATTGATGGGAGGCTATGAACAGTGGTACCAGAACATCAGTGAAATCATGCCAATAATTTCCTATCAACCCGCCCAATGCAAAGACTAAAGCGGGGTACTTGTTGTTTACGGTGCAAGGAGGTGCTTCTTGCGGGCCATTTAACTGTTTAACTATGACTTTTTTTATGGACTCCATGTGTTTGCGTGAATACGGTCGAATTTTCCATTCTTGTGGCGCATTTCCTCCGGCTGAAAAGTTTGGTACAATTAGTACCGTAGATGAGATACCATGGGTCCGAATGTCACCCTTTTGTGTGTCGCAGGTGTCCGAGAGAGGGCTCTGTGTGTTGCATATTGGTATAGTTGTAGGAGATTGTCCGAAATTCTCAAATTTTCCACCTATAGGAACAAACAGAACCTCAGTGAAGTCACAAAAAGGATCACATTGAAAAATATTACAAAGGAAAATGGAAAAAAAAAATGGAATGCTTTTAGTTGAATAATTAAATCATGTACGTATAATGTTGGATTCGACCAATAAAAGTTCAAAAAATGTGGCTAAATTTTTTAATATCTGATAAATGACATGAACTATTTATCTGTGATTTTAATTGTTTTGAAATTATTTGAGAGGAGTTGATCATAACAGCAATTAAAGGGGAATAACAGTACCAGAATTATCGGAATTAGGTGCATCCTTCTTCTCTGTTTCTGGAATAGGAACAAGGGTTGCATGATCTTGCACCTTCTCTGTTTTATCTTCATTTTTTGGGTGTTCATTTGTATTATCATTCCCTTAAAAGGACAAATAACTGAAAGTTAGGATCAAGAGAGAATTTTCAAGAAAAACCAATAAACAATTAAACAGTATCAAACTTAGTTGCTTAATGACATAACTATCATACTAAAAAATCAGGGGGTACCAGGATTTGATCCTCAAGAGATTAAACACAACAATAATTTTGTTAGTTGCCCCCAGAATTGGTCAACAAATTGAAATTACAGCAGAATTGAAGTTTTCTGGTATGTCTTAAAATAACACAAACTTTAGGATCAAAATTGAAAATAAATATACAACTAGTTATATTACCAGAATACTTTACATGATGCTCAGTCTCTGGAATTTTTTCTTTTGTGATTTGACCATCCTTCGTAGTATTCTCTACAGACAATTATGAAAATTTAAAATCATACATTGTTTTATAAAAAAGAAAGAAAATCATACATAGAAGAGTTATAACATTAGCAACAGCTCCAAATTTAAGTTACCAGATATTGTAGATGTAGCATCCTTCAAGGGATTAGATTGAGTCACCTGTGTCGTCAGCGAGTGCGAAAAAACTAAGACAAAACAATAAATTGTATCAATACACTTTAATTATATTATTGCATTCTCTCAAAGTTATATATATTATGATAATTATAATGGAAAAAATTGAAGTAATATACCCTAATATTTTCTAAAACTAGTAAAAAAAAAAGGTTCCATTTTTCTTGCCCACTTGTGATGATACAAGCATACACCTTTTCTTTAATGGTTCGATAGGTTAGAGAGAGAGATACAGCAATCAAGAGAGAGAGGAGAAATTTACCAAATTGATCGGAGACGGTATATGTTATCAAAACGAAGAAAAAACCTAGTAAAAATGGAACTGCTAAGCTGCTTTGTAACAAAGCCCTTGTTAAATTCTTCATCATCTTCAACTCTCCCATCTCTCTCTCTTTCTTTCTCTCTCTTCTCTCTCTACGATATTTCTCTGCTCGTAGACAAATAGGACATCACCTCTTTCCCATGGAAACAGAGACCGCTTTCCGAGATAAAGTCTCACATTCAACAAGCTTTGTTTATAGTCTCTCTCTCTCTCTAGAAACAAAGATCCTCTCTGTTGCTGGAATAAAATTGGGCCACTCTTTATTCTGAGAATGACCCGTCAGTCCACAATAAAAGAAGATATTAGTTAGCACTAAGATTCTAAATAGTGTTTATCGTGTCATCACGAGAAGGCTACAAAAAAAATTATAGTGAATGTCGTAACTATAACGGAAGGTATGTCACATGTCATTTTTTTTCTACAAAAATTATATTATATATTTATACTAAATGTCAATATTATTTAAAGTTTCATATAACAATAATTAATACCAAATTGATTAAACTATCGATTTTTTTAAACTATCATAAACTATTCATCCCAAATTATGGTTTAAAATATTCATAGTAATATCATAAACTGATTAGCACTATTTAGGGTCCAAAAACGCTATAGTGCACTATTTAGAAAACTGATTAGCACTTAGCAGGTTGGAAATCATAATGAAATCAATATCTTCTTTTTTTTAAAATTAAGTTTTGAGTTATGAACTATTGCATCAGAAGAGATGTAAGAAGACATTTACCTTAGATCAATGATTGGTTTTTAGAATAAATTATTTATAGATTCAAATAATTAGATAGCTTAATGCCTTAATCTGTCAGTGTAATAATTTACTAGACAGAATGAGATATGAATTGTTGGTTTAATATGACAAAAGATCTCAATTATACTTAACCTTCATGTTTACTCGAAGAAAATAAAAGGTTTAATGTATGCACTTAATTTGTGGGTTAATGGTAGTCTCCATTTAGTCTAACTGGAGTTATTTATTTTGTTTTGGATAGAAAACCGTAGGTAAGAAACCGTAAAGTATAATGTTGCGTGGATGTTGCAAACTATTAAGCTTGCAGCCGCCAAGGTTACAGTGGTAATTCGTAGTCATTGCATGTGATTGGAGAATTTATTATTATTAATTATGAACCGTCCGATAAAAATCTAATGATTTAGTATCTGTACTTTATAGAAGGTTATATTAATTAAAAAATCTGATGATTTATGCCTTGCTCTCTAGGGGTGTCAACCTTTTAATTTCAAACAAAAAAAATGATACATTTTAACCGTTTAACTTATCTTTATCTATTTCAAACAAAAAAAATGATACATTTTAACCGTTTAACTTATCTTTATCTTATTCAATATGATGAATATGGGTAAAAAAAAATTCCGTTAGTTTATTGAGTATGATATGGGTAACAATTTTTTTATTAGCTAAATTAGTAAGAACATGGATAAATATTATTTTGTATCTGTTTTTTTTTTAGTAAAGGTTGGAGGTCAAGTCATCCAACTATTTAATATCTTTGTTATTACAGAAGATTTCCTCCATCTGAGTTTCGAATTCATGACCTCTAATATTGAGACCATGTGTCTTACCCACTAGACCAAAAGCTAGTTCTCATTATTTCGTACCTGCTACCTTATATAATTATATAAAATAAAATCATATGATATTTTTTTTTATTAAAAGTCACATTTGAGAGTGTGGAGGTCCCACAAGGGAGTCGAAACTCCTCCCTAAACCCGGAAAGGATGACCCTTGAGTGTGGATGAATAGCTTGTCTGATTGTCTCATGAATTTACTATTACATCTAGGTGCAGGACTCATTCTATGACCTTCAAATAAATTTATTTGTGTGATATTCATATAATAATATTTAAACAATAATTACTGATGTATTTTTGTTATTTAATTTATACTTTTTGTTATAAGAAAAATATAACACATATTACTTTTATTTACATCTTTTGTTATTTATTATTTAGACAGTGAATATGTCCGAAGAGATATTCTTGCTTTTAAATTCGCTACACTACACGTCTACACGTCTAGCTCTCACGTCCATGAGTACATGAGATATTCTTGTCCGGATAGATGCGAATATTTTTGTATATATAAAAATTATATTAAAATAATATGAACGGATTACCACTCTATTCATCCCTAAAAAAATTATTGGTCCCACGTACATGAGTTTCTCCCTACGTCACAGAAGATCCAATGGTCCCGAAAGGATCGAACTTTTTTTTTTGTTTCTTTAAAAGGAGCCGAATTGTTTTCCGACGGCATCGCAATAGGTGTAATATGTCCAATAGTTAAATATAATTTTTTATAATTAAAAAATTATCGCTATGGCCTATGGAATAACTAACAAAGGTATAAAAGTAAATTCAACTTATGTACGTAGACTGGACCGCATGTGGTCGGATGAACTGGTAATTCCATTAATTCCTCGCCCTTTCAAATAGTTCCAAATTGATTTTTGGTTAATAATTCCAAAAATAATGACTCGGAAAAGATATATTATTATACTATTGATGTGTCAGGCTTACCTGTTGGGTCTGCTAAGCAAACGCCATAAGGTGTCATTTTATCTTAAAAATTAATTTTATGCTTCTTAAACTTTCCTAGAGATAAATAATCTTAGTTATTATGTTCTTCCTTGTGCTGAGTTTTTTTTTCCTTTTAAAAGTAGGAGAGTAAACTACTTAACTGTTAATAATCACTGGATAATTTCTATCTAAATTTCAAATATATATATATATATATATATATATATATATATATATATATATATATATATATATATATATATATATATATATATCTGTGTGTGTGTGACTTTTCGCACAAAATTTTTTTTTTTTGTCAATTTTTTCGAACTTTAATTGAAAATCACAAATAGTTTTATGTACAATGTTATTTTTTGAACCATTAATTTATGCTTACAACTTAAATCAACTTAACATTTTTGTAATTAGAATATAACAATAATTTATTAGTATTAAAATACATATATCTTTTAAATATTCAAGAACCAACAATTAAATTAAAATATACCATAAACTTATAAACGTAGAATAGAAGTAATCAAGTTACAAAAATTAAGTTTGTTGATGTTAGGAAACCAAGAACATTTAAAGGAGTATGAAATATTCAAAATGGGTTGGTGATTTGGTGGTCTAACTATCAACAAATAAATTTAATGCGGAACTCAAATTATGACCACTTCCATCTTTGACCCATTGCATCCGGGCAATTAATGACTCTAACATGCAATTTGCTTTCCTGACATCGTCACCTTAATGAAACATGTACTTTATTTTTTTATAAAATTGTAGTTAGTTTTTTTTTTTGTTCAAATATTTTTTTATGTTATTTTGATTTTATATCTATCAGATTTTTTTGTGTTTACATATTCAAATTGCATCTTTCTCCTATTTTTTTTTTCCTTTTTGTATAAAAGGAGATGTAGTATGCTCTGTCTGATTAATATTTTATTGGATGGTTCACAAACTTTGCAAGTGTAATGCTCAAAGATAGATATACTATGAATATAACATTATTGGAGATAGCTGCTTAGGGGTTCTTTTCAAAATGTTCAAACAAATGTGACCATTTCACTTGATATAACCTATCTGAGTACTTTTCACTTGATATGACCCTTTTTGTACTATTTGCTATTGTTTGGATTTGGAATAAGTGGGCCTATAATAATTTTAAATTAAAAAAATATTAAAATTAAACTTCTGTGGAAAAGATTGAGAATTCAAAATTTATTTTCTACTTTTTTGAATGGAGTCATGGAGAGGATCCAATTCCCCGTTTATATTGTGTGTGTTTTCAACCTTGAATGAATGACCTCTTAGGGCTTGTTCGGTTGCCATTCTGCGTGTTACTATTCACGCAGGAAAAAAAAATTCAGTTGAACTGAATTTTTTTTTCCTGCGTTAACAGTAACCCGCTGTTTACTATTCACCTGTTCCTATGCCCATTCCCGTTTTCCGGGCTGCAACCGAACAAGCCCTAATGTACATTCTCCTTTCACTAGTTGGATTTCAAAATGTGAAATTTTATAATTTCAATTTGAATCATGAGAGGAGTCCAATCTAGGGTCTAATTATGTTTACATATAAACACTTAGCTAGTTTTTTGTTAACATATAATTATGAAAAGTTTGGTCGTGTGACTATGTATTCTAAAAGTCGATTGACTTATTTTAACAAAAATATTATTGTTCATGTAAACACTTAGTTTCTTTTAATATTTTCTAGGTTATTTTAATACATATAGTTACAATTTCAATATGTATTTGCTGACGATATGAAAGTCACATGAATGATTATCATTGTATTTTCATATAATCATTATACGCGTTTTGAACCGAAATTTTTATTAATATACAAAAAAATAATAAATTTAACAATCTATACAAAAATGACGAAAATTTGAGATCTACCCATACCGATGACAATGTCATCGGTTTCAAAAAGTAAAACCGATAGCAAAGTCGACAGTTCCAGCAGCCCAGAACTGATAACAAAATAATCAGTTCCATAACCAATGACTTTGTCATAGGCTTCACTCTTTGAAACTGATGACTTTGTCATCGGTCCCAAAAAAAATCGCTCAATCTAAAAATGGAAATAAATATGCTGTTATTCTCGGCCGTTAATTTTTGTCGAGATTTGCATATGAAAATAAAATTTCTTTGAGTTTCATGCGAAGAAAACTTTGGAGTAAAGTCTGGGACCGCTACTATACATATGAATATGGAAATAAATATTCTGTTATTCTCAACCGTTAATTTTTATCGAGACTCGCATATGAAAAAAGAATTTCTTTGAGTTTTGTGCGTTTCCAACTTTGAATGGTTGAGATAGAATAACAGGGTTCTGTAATATCCCTTTATAACAAATAAAAACCATCTGAGTCGCTTCATAATTTGTGCACCAAATTATGAATCGACTTTAAACGATGAATCCCTTTATAACAAAAAGGGGATATGGTTGGGGGCACCAAATCATATATCGAATCGACTTTAAACGATGAATCCAAACCGTTGAAATCCTTCTACCTAATGAGTGATGTGTCTACATGTAAAAAATTTAAAGTTTCGAATTAATTTAATATAGAGTCAAGTGGTCAAAAGTTTAAGATTTATAAATTAATTTTAATGCATTCATTTTTTGGACTCATTTGACCACTTGACTCTATATTAAATTAATTCGAAACTTTAAATTTTCACATGTGAACGCATCAATCATTAGGTAGAAGGATTTCAATGGTTTGAATTCATCGTTTAAAGTCGATTCGATATATTTTAGAATCAAGTTCACAAGAAGTTGGATGAACTTAGGAGCACCCTAGTTCTACTATATATATATATGACGTGGCTACGGTGCTACGTGTAGCATAGAGACCTCCGTGGAACGGCTCAAAATTTGAATTTTCAAAATCCTAACGGTCGATCAACAGTTAGATGTGTTCTCCATATTGAAATGTGCTTGGAGACCAAATTTTATATTTTTTGGAATTTTTTTACTATTTATTAAGCTACTTTGAAAATCGCTGATCCAACGGTGGCTTAACCAACAGTGAAACCGTTGGATCAGCGATTTTCAAAGTGGCTTAATAAATAGTAAAAAAAATCCAAAAAATATATAATTTGGTCTCCAAGCACATTTCAATATGTAGAACACATCTAACGGTTTGGATCGACCGTTAGGAATTTAAAAATTCAAATTTTGAGCCATTGCACGGAGGCCCTCTATGCTACGCGTAGCATATTAGCAATTTCCATATATATATATATATATATATATATATGATAAGATCGCTGTCTAATTCGTATATGCGTGGTTCTCGTCCCTTCCAAAACGAGTTTTTTCTGAAAACTTTAGCGTAACATATCAAAACAATCTTTTAGCTTTATTTGTGATTTTTTTTTCTTCTTATTTTTTTTGTGTGGAATTATATGCTGAAATAGGAGCGTCAATAATTAATAGTTGATTTTAATTTTATTTTATTTCGTCTCAAAATCCCTTCCAACCAGAATGCTTCTCATCGGTTCGTATTTTTATATGTACAATAATGTACATGTTCTTACTGAAGTCTACTCACATGACCTTTATTCTGGGTTCTCCTCATATACCTCCATTGCATGTGTCCATACATACATGTTGCGGTTGCGGTGACGGTGATGCATTAAATAAATACAGATGCAATAATTTAGACATAGCTTAAATATTTTAAATTCAAAACATGCTTCACGGAAAGAGATTTCAATATAGGCTGAAAAGATGATGTAGGAGGCCTCCAGTTTTGAGAACCTTAAAAAAGAATTGGTTGGAAATATGAAGAGATTTAAGTTTAAGGCATGTGATTAAGTGAATGTCTCCTCAAAAGATTGCGGCCCAAATTGAATGTAAAGCTTCAAGAAGTATCAATGTATCATGAACACAACCCAACTTAAATTTGATCAGTTTTAGCCTTAATTTCAGGCAGCCCTATATGATCCATTTAAAGAAGAGAGAGTCTATGGTACAGTCGGGCCGTATCATCTGCTGCAAATTGCAGCATCCTGCTGCACTTTCGGACGGTCCAGATTTAATCTCAGCCGGTGAGTTCTCGGATGATGGAAGAGGCAGTATTAATTTTGCTTTAAAATTCGTACCAAAATCTTATTTTGTCCGTCCGATCAAAAACGAACGGATCAGATTAAATTTGCAGCAGAGGATACGGTTCTATGGTACAGTTGGTACTGTGCATTAATGCATATCACGATCTGGACCGTTGATCAGAATCCGGGTCAATCCTGTGCGCGGGTCTCCTTTAATATTCGCTCTAAGAAGATCGGACGGTCCGCATCTGAACTTAATAGTTGATACGAATCCAGTTTTGTCCTCTCCGCCTTCTCTCTGTGTAAAGGAAAAAAATTGCTATTTCTCAGTAACCATGGCGAGCAACGCTGGCGTCGGCGCCGGAGGCGGAGGCGGAGGCGGAGGGAAGGTATCTTTCAAGATCACACTCACCTCCGATCCCAAGCTCCCTTTCAAAGTGTAAGTGTACGCCTCCTCCTCTCCTTCTCTCCGTCTCTCTATCTCGATCTCTACGGTTAGGATTTCAACTCAATTGATCTGAATTGGATTTAATATCATCAAACAATCTAGGATTGTTCTGTTCTGTTCTGATTTGATCTGACTGATATGTTGTTGATTTTGTGACTTGATCAAATCTAATTGCAGATTTAGCGTTCCGGAGGCGGCGCCCTTCACTGCTGTGCTCAAATTCGCTGCTGAGGAGTTCAAGGTCCCTCCCCAGACCAGCGCTATTATAACAAACGGTACATTAATTATAACTATAACTAGCTTCTTTTTTTTTTTTTTTTTTTTTTTCAGTGTGTTCGATCTGATCTGTAGTTAGATATTTGATTTTTTTTTTTTTTTTTTTTTGGTATGAGGCGAAAGAATATTGGGAAAATATATTATCAGTAGTTAAATCCTTTGATTTTATTTATTTATTTAGTTGTATGAGGGGAAGGAATATCCCATCTGCATTGGTAGCATCAAAGAATAATAAAATTAAACCCATACTATCTTTATCAGCAAATCTCAAAACCATTCTGTCCACTGAATAATTCAACAATTGAAATAATTCTGAATTTTGAAAAAACCGATTCTCTCATAAGTCATAACCCATATTTCACCTGCTGAATAAGCAGTCAACCTGATATTTAAACAAAATTTGTTGAGATTGATGGTACGATTATTTTTTTTATTTTTTTATGCTACCAATAAGAAAATCGGAGGAATATTGGTAAAATATATTGTGAAAGCTTCAATCCATATAATAATTATAGACGGATTTTTTTTTTTAATAAGCAGCTTTGCTGCCAGCTTTCATTAACAAAAGCTCAAATAATAATACAGAACAAAAAAAATACTTAACGCTGTCATCTAAAACTCTTTTCAAGGATGTGTATTGTGCTCTCTATTTCAACAGAGAATTAAGGAAATATAATCAAACACAAGCATCATCGATGGATCATTGCACCATAAATAGTTCAGTATAACTAAATCTTATGTTTATGACAACCTTCCAGAAAAAAAAAATAGCAAACAGAACTAACATAAATAGTTCGGTATAACTATATCTACATAACTGTCACTCAACTTTTATTTTTGCATTTGAGCCCTTCTTCTTTTGTGAAATGACAAATAGGGTTTTAGGTACTGTGTCAGATGCTTCTTTATCCTTACACCGGAATCAGTTTCAAATGTAATTTTGTAGTTACTCACTGTTTGCTACACCTCAGTCTAATTTTGAGAAACTTTTGATTATGCGCTCCTTCATAGTATGTCAATAGGTCATGCAGTACATCCTTAGGTCAATTATCTATTATTCACAGGAATACAATTCATGAAATAGTTTTGATTTATGTAGGATTTAGCAAATATGTTATTGAGCTATTTCTCTTCTTGTTTTTTCATTACAGATGGCGTAGGCATTAATCCACAACAAAGTGCAGGTTGGTCCTTCAAATTCTCTAATAAAAATAGTTTATACTTTGTGATCAGTTTATTGTGTATACAAGCCAATTACACAGCAAAGTCAGGTTAAACAATTGGCTTGAACTTTGGATCAAGATTGGCAATAATTGCATTGCAAAAGCTTTTACACATTTTCAAACTCGTATGTTTGAAAAGACCCTGAATTTGTTGCTAAAGATTTCCTTTAGAAGCTAAACTCATGGCGTAATATGTTAACATTGGTAATGTACATTTGGCTTAATTAGCATTTTATGAGGTGATACTCACTAGTCATGCTTGATGCTTAATCGCGCCAGCAACCATTTTTATGTGTTCCTTTTTCTTGGTTCCTGATTTGTGCTCGAAGCATATGATTGTAGTCCGCTTAGTGCATCAATAAATAGCTTTATCAACTTCTTTTGTCAGCTAGATATGTTCATATTTTGTTTGAGTATCTGGAGTGATTTCTTGTGCAGGAAATGTATTTCTAAAACATGGCTCTGAGTTGCGCCTTATACCTCGTGACAGAGTCGGAGCTTCTATTTAGAAACTTTTAGTGTGATGTAATTTTGGATTTTGATTTTTTTATTTTTGATTTTTTTAATATTCATGACAAAGTGGATTATATATATATACAATAATGTCTTGGCATATTTATCTATGAATGGCAGAGTGATAATAAATTAGTTTGACCAAACTAATTTGTCGAAATAAGTACTTGAATTTGTTAGTACAGTATTTTAGTTGATGAGACATTGACTTTAATCAACCTATATCAGAAATCATATAAAAGTATGATTTTAAATATCGTTTCATGATATTCATTTTGTTGTTTGTTGATGGTTGTCTGCCATCTACCTAATTTTTCAAAAACAAGGTGTTACTGTTATGATGTAGTATTTATTTATATCCAGTAATTATTTGATGAATGGCTCAGGTAAGGGGTGTAATCGGAGCGAATTCAGAGCGAATAATGGTGATACTAAATTTGTGATACAAATACGAATACATATAGTAAACAGGTGTTAAAATATAAAATCAAATCCGTTTTAAATGGATAAGGATACGGAGCAGATAATCTACAAATAAGAATTCGAATACAGATACAAAACGAATATTGTCGGATAATTAAGTCATATGAATTAAGATACAAATACTAATTAACAAAATTCAAATATAAATACATAGCGAATTCGGACCAGATAATCTGGATTCGTTTACATCCCTAGCTCATATTCTATTTATAAATCACCATGGTTAGTGGCGGAGGGAGAAAGAAGGAATGGGGGTCAATTGACCTCCATTTTTTTTTTGGATTTTTGGTATTTACATATGATTTTCTATATAATTTATAATAAAATTATTTGATATTATCAAATTGACCCCCATTTTCTATAGAATTTTTTTTCCTGACTCGCTACTGACCATGGTATATATAACTAAGATCGTAGCCACGCATTGCAACAAATTCTTTTATCTAAATTGATCATTTGTAGGATTTTTTCACAATACATAATTATTAGCATTAAAATAACATTGAGCAAGTGTAGCAGAAAATTGGCTGGGAAAAAATAAAAAAACACGTAATTTTTTTTAAAAAGAAAAAATCTTTACAGAAGAATATTTTATTGGCGAAACTCTGAATTCTCTCCTGCAACATGAAGAGAGATTTGTAGTTGGAAAGTCCTTTTGAGTGCTGATATAAGTTTGTTTCCTTTTCTTATTTTCATTTTTTTTTCGTTATTTGTACAACTTATATTGCAAATTTCTAGTGATTACCAGTCCTGCTAAATTGTAG
Organism: Carex cristatella; assembly: GCA_024447775.1. NCBI lineage: Eukaryota > Viridiplantae > Streptophyta > Magnoliopsida > Poales > Cyperaceae > Carex > Carex cristatella. Next base: position 2,353,892 of record JAJHPF010000016.1, read on the forward strand.
TTGATTGATTTTGGTAATCATCTAGTGTTATATATCACACAACTGATGACATAAAAATCTTTTAGGCTGACTACAGGTATGTTTCAAGGTTTGTTGTATTTGGTGGTGCCGTTTAGGAGAAAAAAACCTCAAACCATGCAAAGAGTAAGCTGAGTCATCTGCTTAATTTGCATTTATAAGTTTTTGTGGATCCACTGGTATGAGTGTGCCAAATAACAATACAATCTTTTAATGAAATAATAAAGTTCAAAATTTCAAGTGGGATTGGAACCTCCAAATACAATTGTTAGTCAATGTATGGACACCCAACTGAGATTTTCACTGGCATGGTGAATCTATACAATTAATTTAAGCTATCAATCTATATATTCAAGGTTATACCAATATAGCAGTCAAGTAAAATAAGAACTATCATGTAGCATCAAAAAATGAGAGAGTTTGGCCAAAGCAAATTACTAAAAGCATATAACAACAACAATACTTAAACAGTTTAAAAGAAGAGTTGTGGATCCCAAATCATGTTCTCTAGACAAGTAAAAGTACAAAAAGATTCATCATTACAACATTCTTTGGAGATCAAGTCATATAAAGTAACAAGGCGTGTAAATCCAACAACACCGCTCTTCAATATTGTTGTCTCGACTAATTGTAATCACGTCTGCATTGCCCGTGCTCAAATCAAGTGACACAAAATCTTTTTTTTCAGCAGGCATAAAGAGAGCATCTTTCTCAGGATGAAATGCAAAATGCCCTGAGCGCCCGATGCGATTGGTACAATAAAGAAAGAAATCAAGCATGGGACCTGGATACATTGCATCAAGGCTCAGTTGGTACTTTAAGGTCCAATTCTGTCTAGTGTAGCTCTCAAGGACCCAAATAAAAAGCATTTTCTTGTGGCATATAGACATACAATGCAAGACCCCTTGGGACTGTCCAATTTCAATCACGTAACGGTTTTTCAGATTTGGCAGGCGGATAACTTGATAGGAGCAATTGTTCATATCAACGCTCAGGATTTCATTCTGAATTGTTAAGCGATGAACCCTCCCGTCAACAAAAGTACTGTTGGAACAATGATTGATTTTCACATCAGACACCAACTTCTTGTGACATTTGCACTTGCCTCTCTCATACGAGAATATGTCAAGGAAGTTGACATCAAACTCGTCTGCGAATCTAATTACGTGAAACTGATGGAAGACTTGAGGGTCAAAAACCAATGAAAAAGCTTGATCACGTAGTTGATGGGACCACAAGGTGAACAAAGCCCGGGTTGCCGGATTATAGACATGTATGTCATGTGTAAACACTACTAGAATCTGAGTTTTTTACACATGGGCATGACTGGTTTTTTGCAAGGGGAGGAGGGTCCTTGCAAAAGAAATATCATTTCTAAAATCCTTCGACTTTTTGCAAGGGTAAACCCATGCAATTGCTTTGCATGAAAATGTGGAATGTATAACCATGCAAATAAGAGATTTCTTTTCTTGCAAATACATTATGAAAATCAGATATTATAATTAATTCGAACTCCATGCAAAAACTCAACTCCTTGCCCATGCAAATACTTAAGCACATGCTAGATATTGTATTTTATTAAGAGCTCCTTGCAAATACTTAACTCCATGCCCATGCAAATACCTAACTACCTATTTATAGTATATTTTATTATTAAAGGCCATGTAAATACCCCACTACTCTGAGATGTCTCATATGTTGCTGACTTTTTAGAAAATCTCAACTGTTCGAGTATATTCTGCACGAATCTCAAAGCGTAAGTAATACTGGCCCCCTGTGTCGTCTCGAATAGGCACCAGACACGTCGGCCACACAAAATATGAGATATCTCAGGGGAAACGCACTAGTCTACTTGATATATTTGATGCCGAACGAAATATGTTGGTACCTGTGAATAAATTCACATCCTCTCCAATATTGAACGAAATATGTTTTATGAAACATGAACTCTTGCTTTGTGAGTTAATGAAGGCGCACGTAAACACGTTGTCCGTTGGTTGATCGGAACCGTTCAAATTAAAGATCACATAGGTGGGGGTATATTTTGATATCTCATAGAGGTCAAGATTAAAAATAGTTAATGTTTGATAGGTGGGTACATTTTGGGTTATATTTAGAAGTTATAGGTCTATTATTGGTGATGTTGTTTTACAGCTTTTATTCATTTTGATATCCTAATTATTATTTTCCTATGTATTTTTCAATGCGTTCCATGTTAATCCTGTGAATGGTAACCTAGGAATTGTAAAACAGCATTGGGCTGGTACCATTTTTGGTACAGGGATGGAGAATTATAGAATTTGGCGTGCTAATTTGCAGCCATTTCCTGTGATTATATCCATCGGTACATCCACGCAAATAGTAGGAACTGAAGTGCATGCAAAAAATGTAAATCATATCCTTATAAATAGTCACCCATGAAAAAAACTAATCAGCTTCCATGCTAATAGTCAGCTGGGACCCACATTCCCTTGCCTTGCAAAAGGTCAGGTGGGGTCCACGTTCTTTGCCCTTGCAAACAGTCTTGTGGGACCCACGTGGGTTAGCCTTGCAAATAGACAGGAGGGCCCCACTTCAATAGCCTTGCAAATAGACAGTTGGGACCCACGTTTGCTCCCTTGCAAATAACCTGTGGGGGCCCACGCTGGCTTCCCTTGCAAATACAAGAAACGGATCAGCTCTGAAAGTTTTTGCATGGGCAGTTATTGCATGGGCTTACCCTTGCAAAAGACTATTTGCATGGGCGTCGTGGTAAATACTGAGTATTTGTGTCGAAGGTAGTTGCATGGGTCTATTTGCAAGGGTAAGCCCATGCAAATAGCCCTTTTATGCTTGTTGCAAGGGTAAGCCCATGCAACAAGTCATTTTTCTCCTCTTGCAAAAAGCTCAGATTCTAGTATTTAAATGATAATTTCTCGTTATAGGCTTTGACAAGGAGAATCCCATTACAGCAATCTAGTATACTAAAACGGTCGTGACATGATAAGGTACTAGTGATCATACTATCAACCTCCACCTTGTTAATGCCACATTATAAGTTCATAAAGCCAGAACTAAATACTCCTTGGTTATAGAAAAACCCACTTACAGTCGGTTGCAAATGCTTGTTGCGGCGAGCAGCATCAGAGAAGAGTGAGAACCAGGTTTTGCAGATGCTTTTGCAGCGAAAGAAGGGTTTAGGTGGCAGCTGAGAGAGGATCTCCACGATCAACTCATCTGGTAGTTTGTTGAATGAGAGGATCCGCTCCGACCGTTGCAATTCGGTGAAATCCATTTCTCCTCGGCAATGAATGAGAGGGGATAGAACAGGAAACAACAACTAACGTTATCGCATAAAAGAATCAGGTGCAAACAAAAAAAAAATTTGGGAAAAAAAGACTCTTTGGCTGCCAGCTCACGTCGTGTTACTGTTCACGTAGGGAAGGAAGACATTTTTTTTTTCTTCATGTGAACAGTAACACGCAGTTTATTGTTCACCCGTTCATGTGCCCATTCCTATTCTCGGGCTGCAGCCCAACAAGCCCTCAATGAACACATTAATTCGTTGTACTTGTCAAAGTTTCAAAATCAAAGAAAAAATGAAGAAGAGACTGTAGAATTTACCTGGGGGATGGGAGTGCGGGCGGCGGCAGCGGTGCGTCTCCGGTGGGGAATTGGGGATTAGGTTTTAGGTTAGGGAAATGGAAATTAGGTTAAACATTATTAAGTTAAATTTGGCTGAGCTGCTTTCTTTGATATTAATAGCGCCAGTAAAAGACAAATTATAATATTAGAGTCAACTCTCTAATTTAACTTCTACCATGGAATTTAAAAAAAAAACTCTAATTTAACTTGCTTAATTAAAGAAACACAATAACCGAAATTAGTTAAACAAGCAAAATTTAACTGGACAATAAATATTAGTTGACGCGATTCAAATTGCATCAGCAATTGAAAGAGTCTAGTAATAGTCAAAATTTAATAGTTTAATTTATATATAATATCTTTCACAACAATTTTTAATTGTGAGAAGAAAAAACCAATTTCCAAACATTTATATATATATATAGGTAAGCTAATATCAAATCAGTTGTTCCTGAGCTTCCGTGCAACCAAGTGGTTTTTCAATTTTTGAAGTCCAAAACGTCAATCCAAACCGTTAGATGTGTTCTCTATATTAAAATATGTTTGGAGACCAAATTTTATATTTTTTGGAATTTTTTTACTATTTATTAAGCCACTTTGAAAATCGTTGATCCAATGATTGCTAAATCAAACAGTAAAAACAGAAGCCACCGTTAGATCAACGATTTTCAAAGTGGCTTAATAAATAGTAAAAAAATTCAAAAAAATGTAAAATTTGGTCTCCAAGCACATTTTAATATAGAGAACACAACTAACGGTTTGGATCAACGTTTTGGACTTCGAAAATTAAAAAACCACTCAGTTGCATGGGAGCTCAGGAACAACTGATTTGATATTAGCCAACATCTCTCTCTCTCTATATATATATAGATATATATGGGTGTGACGTGCTCACCAAGAGAGTTTGGTGAGCACAACTTCAAAATTACATTGGATCGGCTTCAAATGATGAATCCAAACCGTTGAAATCCATGTCTTTCGTGAGTGATGCATGTACATGCAAAATTTTGGAAGTTTCGAATTTATTTGCTACGAGGTCAAGCGGTCAAAGTAATGAATCTTTTAATAAGTTATTCTATTAGTTGTTTTATATAATCATTTTTCATCATTACTTTGACCACTTGACCTCGTAGCAAATGAATTCAAAACTTCCAAAATTTTGATGTACATGCATCACTCACGAAGTACATGGATTTCAACAGTTTGGATTCGTCATTTGAAATCGATCTGATGTATCTTTGGAGTTGTGCTCACTAAACCCTCTTGGTAAGCACGTCACACCCTATATTTACTATATATATATATATATATATATATATATATATGAGTAGAACTAAGGTGCTCCTAAGTTCACCAAACCTCTTGTGAACTTGACTCTAAAATATGTCGAATCGACTTTAAACGATGAATCCGACCATTGAAACCCTTCTACCTAATGAGTGATGCGTCTACATGTGCAAATTTTAAAGTTTCGAATTAATTTAATATAGAGGCAAGTGGTCAAAAGTTTAAGGTTTATAAATTAATTTTAATGCATTCATTTTTTGGACTCCTTTGACCACTTGACTATATATTAAATTAATTCAAAACTTTAAAATTTTCACATGTAAACGTATCAATCATTTGGTAGAAGAATTTCAACGGTTTAGATTCATCGTTTAAAATCGATTCGATATATTTTAGAGTTAAGTTCACAAGAGGTTGGGTGAACTTAGGAGCACCCTAGTTCTACTCATATCTAGGATGTGACGTGCTCACCAAAAGGGTTTGGTGAGCACAACTCAAAAAATACATCGGATCGGCTTCAAATGACAAATCCAAACCGTTGAAGTCCATATATTTTGTGAGTGATGCATGTACATGCAAAATTTTGGAAGTTTAGAATTCATTTGCTACGATGTCAAGCGGTCAAAGTAATGATGAAAAATGAATATATAAAACAACTAATAGAATAACTTATTAAAAGATTCATTACTTTGACCGCTTGACCTCGTAGCAAATGAATTCGAAACTTCCAAAATTTTGCATTTACATGCATCACTCACGAAGTACATGAATTTCAACGGTTTGGATTCGTCATTTGAAGTCGATCCGATATATTTTTAGAATTGTGCTCACCAAACCATCTTGGTGAGCACGTCACACCCTAGATTTACTCATATATATATATATAGGGATGGGCTATGGTGAGTTGCGAAGTAAAACAAGTTTTTACTCTATGGCACTATATTTTTATTTTGAAGATCCAAACAACCGATTCGAACCGCTCAACATGTTCTCCATATTGAAATGTGCTTGGAGACCAAATTTTATATTTTTTTGAATTTTTTTACTATTTATTAAGCCACTTTGAAAATCGTTGACCCAATGGTCCAGAAAATTTTACTGTTTTTACTGTTCATCCGGATCTGTGATTTTCAAAGTGGCTTAATAAATAGTAAAAAAATTCAAAAAAATGTAAAATTTGGTCTCCAAGCACATTTCAACATGGAGAAAATATTGAGCGTTTCGGATCGGTTGTTTGGATTTTCAAATTGGAATACGAGCGTGAAGTAAAATGTCGTTTTATTTCACAACTCACCATAGCCCATCCCTATATATATATATATATATATATATATAATTCAAAAAATATATATGAATTTTTTTTTAATTTACAAATTAATATTTTTCTCCCATGAAAATTAAACAGTTTAATATTATCATTACCAAACAGATCCTAAAGAGGTTTAAATATGTACTTTGTTTCAACTCTACTTCACTCTTCAGACTTCAAACAAAGGGATAAAACATGAGGCAGAGATGTCCGGCAGCTATCTTTATTTCTCCCATGAGCACACGCTGTTGTTGAATCGAATTGATCCATGATAAATCACTAAATAAACAAAGTAATAAATTCATTAAAATGATTGATAATGTTATTAAATTGAATTATGTTTACTTTTTGGTTCGATTGGAACCGGTTTTAGACCCTTTTAGTACTATTAAATATATCTGGTTTTGACTCCTTTGCTAATTATTTATTGTTCAGCACTTGAACAAGTTTTATTATAAATAAACGTAACATTAAAACCATTAAACTGAATGATAATGTTATTTAAAATGAATTCTAAAAATAGCAGCAAAAGATAACACTGAAATGAAAATATCAATCCATCAACTCTACTTGCTAATTTATTGCTATAGAGACTTTTTAAAACCTACAAAATGAATTAAAAACCTTTAACAAAATGTTCACGGAAAGCCCATCATTTTTGTATTGACGATGTTCTCACTAAGTTCAAAATTGATTTCCAAATTAGAAATATTATTTTATCCTCTAATTATTTTCCCTATCTACTTGTTTCTCTTTCAGAATGTATCATTTTTGTCATTGTTTCTTGTTTCATCCCCTCTAAACCAATTTTTTTTTATTAAATATACTTTTTTTTTTTCAATCAACAAATTAAATAATTATTTTTTAAACTATTAAAAATAATGTCCTTATGGCTCTATTTCTTCTCTCTCTTCTCTTGCTCCTCTCAAGAGAACTTAAAAACTTAAAAAGTTCACGTCAGAACCAACTCCGTTTCACGACATGTGCGCCAGTTGCATGCCATGACTTATGTGTCCCGTATCAAGATCATATCTTAGAATATGTATGGTTATTTTGTTTTGTAGTAAGCTCATTGTACCAAAAAATTTTATTAATATCCTCAATTATATAAAAAAAAAATTCCAGAATACTCTCGACATTTTCTTTTTAAAATGCCTCAAGCGTCAGAATTCCTGGCGATTCTAATTTCTAGTGAACCACTATGAATTCTAACAGTTCTGCTGTTAGTAAATCGCTGTAAAATCCATAAGTTCGTTTCAAACCGTTCTCCATTCTAGCTAGATGATCTTTTGCTTTAAGTAGAAAATAATATAATTTAAAAATTATGGACCACCATAAAGTAGTGATTTTCAACCAATTTAAAAAAATAGCACAAAAAGATTCTAAAAAAATATATTAAATATATTGGGCTAGAACCGATTTAAGACCCTTTCACTATTAAATATATTGGGTTTTGACTCCTTTGCTTAGTTTGTTGTTATTTATTGTTCAGCACTTGATCAAGTTCTATTATAAATGAGCAGAACAATAAAATCATTAAACCGATTATAATGTTATTTTAAATGAATTCTTAAAAATAGTAGCAAAAGATAACATCGAAAATATCAATTCATCAGCTTGGTTGCTGATGATTTGTTGCTACAGAAACTTTTCAAGACCAACGGAATGAATTAAAAGCGTTTAATAAAACGTTCCCATTTAGCCCAATTGGTATTATGTGAGAACATCGACAATACAAAAGAGATGGGCTTTATGTGAATATATTTGTAAAGGTTCAGTTCATTTCGTGGGCCTGGAAAAGACTATAGCTATAAAGCATGAATTGATATTTTCACTGTTTAGCTTACTGCATAATGAGCACTCGTGAAGTCTTTTTTAGATTTCTTAAAAGTTTAATCTGTCTGAATAACATTATTTTAACGAGAATTCACTTTTGCTCAAGCCCGAATTCCTAAGCTTAAGATCTTCGTATCTCAATTCTTAAGGCATCATTTTTGTTTAAATTAATCCTCCTTAGCATCTTTATTACCTCTGTAACACTTTTTACTTGATCCGGTTCTACATAACAAGTGTTCCTTAGTCTCAATTAAAATTTAATTCGATGCCGAACACCCTCGGTCCCGAGTTAATGATCTAAATTTCAAAATTTGCTTAATTGACTTTAAACAAATTATCAAACTAACTTCTGTATTATTGTTAAATAATATTTTTAATTGATTAAATTAATTAGTGGAGATAATAATTAAAAAAAATTGACTTCATATGAGTAAATAATTATTTTTAAAATTTGTATGAGAAGTATCTAAATTGTATATATACACGATGGATATATATCTAAATTCTCATAAAATTTTATTAATTTTCATAAGATGGAATGCAACCTAACATATTGGAGAGAAATTTCAAGCGTTTGAAACTTGAAAGCTACAAAAAAATCAGGCAACACGGCTAAAACAAGGACAATATTTTATATTTCTTCCCTTTAACACGGTAAGCTGGAAAAGACAAAAATGTTTTGTTTACGTGTCAAATGTCGCCAAGTCATTGACGAGGGACCTGGGCGTGGGGTCAGGATTTTGGAGTCTTGTTTGATATCTCTGTTGCTGATTTCCTATAATAATTCATGTTTCAAGGCGCTGACAACTTACGAGGGGCCGCCATATGATGTTTAAGTGCTTCTGGTCTCCGGATTTATGAGGCAATTTGAGTTTGGGACCCACAAGTCAGTTTGAGGGAATGGTTGCATAGTGGTAGTATGAGGAATTGCGGATCCTTGTTTTGGTCCGGTAATCAAGGCCTGACATCCGTTTGGCCGTTCTGCTTTTATGATATCTCGTCTCCTGTTTCAGTCCTCTCCGGTATTTCTTCAGATCTGGTTTCAAAAGTATATATTGAAAATGGGAAAACTTTAGCAGCATTTATAGGAATGTTCGACAATCGGAATATTAATGAAAATGATAAATTTTTTATATAGCAATGAGAATATTAATTTGTTTATTTTCAAATCTATCAGAAATTCTAACGGTTGGACTTTTTTTTTTTTTTAAATTGAGTAATTGAAGAGTAAAATTATTCATCAATTAATTTTTTTTAAAGATTAATATCAATTTCACAATATAAAACTCTGACTAAATGATTCAATAAAATAGAAACATTGTATTAGTTCAATGAAAAAAATGAGGAGTATTCTTCTTTTAGACAAACGTATATGAATGCTCCAACAATTGTACATGGTTTTACTGTATGATTCGTGTGTGATAAAAGAGGAGCATTCGTGTGTGACTTCCTGTTATAATGCATCCTTATATATTTTTGAAGTCATTTCTCTCATTTCTAAAGCACATGTAGGTTGTACATATATTTTTCTGAGACATCTTTTCTAAACAGACGAGATTAGGGCGAGTGATAAAGCAAGAATATATCTTAATTGAGAAGGCGATATCTCGACGAAGAAATTTCATATCTCGGTGTTCGAGTGTCCGATTTCAGTGTACAATCACCACTTTTCATAAAAGCTTGTAAAAAGAATATATATTTTTTGAACTAATCTCGCTCGTTGGGATAATGACGCAGACATAATTGCAAAATAAAAAAGAAAAGAGCCTCAAAACTTGAGTTTAAGTTTTTTTATTAAAAAGTTTTTTTCTAGTTTTCTATTTTCTTGTCATTTACCATAGTTTTTGTTAGACATTGTTCATGTAAATGTCTAAAGTCTCAGATCTAGAGATTTTTTTTTTTTGTTATATTTTCATTTTCTTAGTTCAAATATTTTTATTTTGAAATTTAATATAGTATTTTTGGTATTATGATCTAGGATGTGCAATAAAAAAACTAAACGCCGTAAAATCTTGCAATTGTGACGGTTTAAATATAAAAAAACGATGTCATTTGTGGAATTTTTTTTAAATGGAGAATATTAAGGAAAAATTTGAGAGTATAGGTGTTTTTTTTTTTTTTTTGAGAATATTAAGGAAATTTTTGAGAGTATATGATTTAAAAACATTAGTTTTTCTTTTCTTTTTATAATTACTTTTTTGGTAGAAGATTTTACATTATCATTAAACTTTGTACTGTTTAATTTTGTTTTGTTTTTATAATTACTTGTTTTATATTTCTTTTTATAATTACTTTTCTTGTATTTCAACAATTTTGTTCAATTTTATTAATTACCTATTCAATTCAACAAAAAAAAACTGCATTTATCTTTCAAAAAAATTACTAGCATTGAAATATTATTTAAAATATCTAAAAATAAAAAATAGAAAATAAACTTTATATCGAGAAATATAAAACACAATTCAATTCAAGTGCTTTGATATTAAATTTTGAATAACTGCAAATGCTAGTTTCGAATAGGAAGAATATATTCAATTTAAGTACATGTAGTCATGTATTTTACTGCTAAATTCAAACAAGACACAAAAGAAGCTGCAAGATTGTTTTGGAGAAAGAAAACTTTGGTCTGAATCAGTTTTAAACTTTCCACGAATTTTTTATCATTTCATAAAATAAAAAAATCCAGTTAAAGAATGGAAATGAGAATTAGAATGAGTAGCCGAAAACCACGTGATATTAAACACTCAAAAGTTTCTAATTAAAGTTATTTTTTTCTTTCAAAAAAAAAAACCATATAGGAAAGAGTCAAAGAGGTGCGCCGAACAGTAGTGAATCAGTCAATGTAAGTGTCGGCAGGTCCTTTACGGGTCTCAGTTCGTCATTAAAACAGGACATGTCCATTTAAAATTCTGTCGGTGTATGTATCTATCACGTACATAATATTATCGTATTTTAGTTTGTCAGCAACAACACGTGAAATTACAAATCTGGGACCGCATTATTTATTGTTTTATGATGTTTGAATTGAATGTTTTATTTGTGGGAATATAAACAACAAGCTCCATAAAATGTGGCGAGAAATATTGGCGGTGCATGCATGGTGCACGTTGTTGCCTGGCTGCTATATATTTGATATTTCCACCGATGTAGCCTAACTAATCAATAATTAGGTATGGAGACCTTTTGTAAAATTAATTCCAGATTGGGTGATTATATGAGATGGGCGGCACCAAAATAGCCAAGATCGGACATCATTATATATATTTAATTATTTATTAGTCATGAACATTAATTTGGTTTTTGTCGTTTTACTTCAACCCTAAACCATAATTTTATTGAAATTTTTTAACTTTCATATTGATAATGAATTTAAATGACAAAATTGAATAGTTGATCTATACAGCACATTCATATTTTTATTTTTATTTTTTCAAATAGCTGATTCATTTTAATGATCTTCGTATGAAATGTATTTCTAGATCAAAATTTTACATTTTTTTAATATTGTTATTATTTTCTAGATAGATAGAAAATCACTTGACATAAATTCTCGTCGGAAGCGCTGATTTTCTACCTGTTTAAAATTTAAAAAATTAGTAAAAGAATTCTAAAAAAAGTTGGTCTCAAAATAAACTTAAAAAACAGATATATGTCATATCAAGAGTCGATCCGGAATATGCATTTTACCAGCCTCACTCCATGATTAAACTTACATTGTATATCATTTTATCATGATTTGCAAATAATAATAGGTTTGCAAGTAATTTTGCATATTTCTGTACTCACGAGCAAGTAATCCAGAAAAATTAATAAGAGCCAGGAGGATAAACAATTTGGCAAAAAAACTTGAATAACTACTTGGTGAAATTACAAACATATAATGGTAATATATACTATCATGTATCTTGCTCGGTATCTAAAAACAAGTACATGTATAAACTTTTCTTTAAGTGCTCCAACTTTTAACATTTACTCTCAAAACACAAAAACAATAAATAAAGAGAATCTCTACTATTTTACATATTGAATTTAAATTTATGAAGCCACTGAATTGAGATATTTCAAGGTTTTCTTCAATGTGGGTCTAAACCTCTTCATGTTCAACCTCACATTTTGCTTGTCAAGAAAAATCTCTTTCATTGGATTCCACCCTTGTCGCCGTATGGACTCCGGGTTGGTGAAAACTGTGTGATTTCTCGGGTACTCGTCGATCAGTGTGCTCTCTTCCGGCACAATGTCGTACTGGATGTACTTCAACTTCATATTCCCAACTGGCCTCTTGAAATAATTTCCTGCATTTTATTTTAATTTAGATCATTATAAATCTGACATCCTATTTTTTCATGGATATAGAAAAATGAGTTAATTATAGTTCTACATGCAATAATTGTTGGATCAAACGAAATAGAGAACATACCGGCAACCCATTCGAGCCCGCCCCAAGGGAGGATTTGAATAAACACCGCATTGATAGGCAGGAACACCATGTTAGTTAATCCGGCACCATGCACGCCCATTATCGCATCGCACGAATTAACAATGATGGAAAATCGCGCCAAATCATCAGTCGTCTCTGTTGCTACCACATCAAACCCTAGCTTCTCTGTCTCACGAACGATCTCATCTAGGTTAATAAACCGCCTTGTTTTTGCTCGAGCGACAATCAATAATCTCGGTTTTCTTCCCAATTTATTTTGTACAGGAATTTCTACAACATCCCTCGTGAGCCCATAAGTTGTACGCATGAATCTTGTAAAATCAACAAGTGTGTACCTCTCAGGAATTCTCTCAGGATCAATACCGAAATCATCGTGACTTGTGAGGCCGATATATGCTTTTTTGTAGCAACGGACTTGATCGTCGGAATCAAAGTCGACAATGTCATATTTCGTAAGGTTCTTGAAAATCGGGAGGTACTTCATAATCAAATAAATCTTCATATCGGTCACGAGAAATTCAACTTCTCCTTGAAACCTTCGAGCAGTTGTAAATATAGGGACCAGCACATCAGTAAAGTCATGGAAGTAATTCCCGGTGTACCTGAAATTAGTAGCACAACCAATTAATATAACATGCAAGGTCTAACAAATTGAGCATGGTTCAAATGTCTTGTGTCTTTCATGCCTCAATTGTGCCTCACATTCTTATTTCTGTTTTCAAAATCTATACAGGCGATTCAAACCACTCAATGTGATATTTATATTAAAATGTGTTTGGAGACCAAATTTTATATTTTTCGAAACTTTTTACTATCTCACTGTTTTTCAGAACATTTTAGACCATCCAAAAATAGTGATTTTGTATTTATCTAAAAAAAATAGAAATAAATTTCCAAAAAATATAATATTGGTCTCCAAGCAAATTTTAGTATGTAGATCATGTCGAGCAGATCGGATTGACTGTTTAAACTTCGAAAATGGAGATAAAAAAATGACATAAGATTGATGCATGAAAGACATGATGCATTTGAACCCTACTCCTAACAAATTACCGTAAAATATGTAATACTACTTAATTAGGTTTAACTGTACCCACGATCAGAGAACACGATTGCCGGCACATCTCTATGTTGTGTGCAAGGCGGGGCAACATCCGGACCATCCATTGGTTTCACTGTGACTATTCGTACGTGGGCCATTGCCGCTGGATCCTCTTTCCTCGGGTATGGCTTGATCTGCCAGATTTTCCTCTCGTAATCCGGACCATCGTCAGATTCTGGCGATGGGACCCACATTACAGTGGCATCTTTGCCTATAATTCTCACATCTCCTTCAATTTCACACTTGTCAATTCTCCTCTGGGAAAGGTCACAAAAAGGCACTTGTTTCTTCATCTCTTTCTTTGGTTCCTTCTCTATAGTCGAATCTTGATGAATTTAGAAAAGAAAAAAAAAATGTTAAAATTTAATTAGAGAACTGAATCTACACAAATGCTGACATGACATGAAGCACATGATTTTTTCAGTTTATATTGGACCCACATCCCATTTTGTGATGTCACCAAGGTCAAGGTACAGTAGTTTCACATTTAATGTCAGACTTAATGACATGCTTTTGCAATTTGGTCCTTCCACATTTTACTAAATCACCTCATGAAATTGAAAAATGAAATCTGTCAGTTCTTATTAACATTTGAACTTGGAGATTTACTGGGTCACATTTCAGGGCAAAACATTTTCTATTGTCCCATAAAAAGTAACTACGGAATTGAATTATTATGAGAATTAATTCCTATTCTTAAATCATAAAAAGTTGTAAAGCATAAGGGAACTCTACTTGGTTGGTTTGAATCAATTGAAGGTAGCATTGCTTCAGAATCAAAAATGATGGTTGAACTTTTATTAGAAGAAGAATCAGTTCCAGATTCACATAGCTCGGATCCCTTTTCGCATGTTTTAGTAATCTCCTTGGTTTCCTCCAAAACACTACCATCTAAACAAGCAAAGCAAAACATGAATTAAAACCAAAAATTAGCCTTTACCTATTTTAGAAAATTGATAGTTCCAAAAGTTTTGAACCCAATGATAGTGCAATCAGGGGCAGTCGATACCTAGTCGACGCCGTCTGATATGCATCGACATTTGTGTGGATCAGACGGAATTTGGTCTAATGCCCATCGGAACACCCCCCCCAATCCAAATGATAGCACCTTTAGGTGGAAAGTTAATAGTTTATGAAAGCAAAGACCTTAAATGACAATTTTGGTATCATAATTGAAACAAGAAAATTTATAGGAACTTTTTGCTATTTACAGTAGCTTTGAAATTGTCTAAAGAAGACGATGGTAGAGAATAAACATAACAAGTGCTACAGTTGATTTTACACTTCTTAACCCTTTTGCTTTATAACTTTATTTCACTGTCCCCAGCTTTATATGGTTTTAGATAATTCAACTGGTGCTTCCATGTTTGTCTTATTTCTCAATTTTGAAGTATATATGCGTTTCTAATTTTAATGAAAAATGTTTTAAAACCAGAAAAGATAGAGAAAGAAGCAGAATTTATTACCAAATTCTTGAACTGTACTCTCTGTAGACTCTTCACTGGTCAAAGGTAATTTGGAAGTGGAAGAATTGCTTGAATTTATTGAACTAATATTGCTATCTACACCTAGTTTTGGTGCATTCTGGGGCTCCTTATCCACATCTGAAATAAATTAAAATAAAATTAGAATATGTATAAAAAGCAACACCTTTATAAAGTACTTGTTAAGAACCAAAATAAAATAAAATAAAATAAAATAAAGTACTTGTTTATCCTCTCTCTATATTGAAAAAAAGAAAAAAATGGAAGCAAGGAGATACAAAACTAAAGTAACAAAACCAGTAAAGAAAATATTATACTTGGGTTTACCTATTTTTGAGGTAGCTTTTGAAAAGCTCACGTTGTCAGATGCACCGCCACCTAAAAGACCATAAAACGAGACAAGTTTAGAAATTACAAAACAATTTTTTTTAAATTTTGTTTTGTAATATGCAATTTTTTTTTGGGTTTCATCATTTCATGTGTACCTGGTTGCTCTGAGCTCACCATATTTTGTGCTATATCACTGCTAGGAGTAGCAACATTTTCTATTGGAGGAGAATCCACTGATAGAAAAAGAAAAGAAAAAGAGAGAGAGAGAGAGAATAAGAAAACATGAACTTGAAGCAAAATTGGAAAGATTGCATGAAACTTCACCAAATCAGAAATATAACCCATGCAAAACAAACAAACAAACAAACAAACACAATGTACCGAAATTTGTAGCAGATCATTGATGAAAAGAAGAAATTACGGGGAACTCACCTACTACAAAGAAATGGAAAGAATCAAACTTGGCCATGGAGAAATATGCAAATGTGACGAGAAAGCATCCAAGCAACAAACCGAGAGAAAAATTTCTTGGTTCGATCCGGCGCATGCCTTTCAGGAGAGTAAACTCTTGACCCATTGTTTTGGTTTTTACATTGGATTCCATCTCTCTTGTTCTTGAAGCGTTATGAGAGAGAGAGAAAGAAAGACTCCTTGGTAGCCACTACCAAGTTTTGAGAGAGAGAGAGAGAGGGGACAATGGAGGAGGTATTATAGAGAGAAAGACCAGTTAATACTGGAGTGAGAGCAAATGTAGTCTTTGTTTCGTTGCAACTGGGAACAAACACTGAACACAGCGCAACAACGCAACACAACACAAGAAGGGGAGATGGGGTTGGGACCTCGAGGGTGGCGAAACAGCAAAATAATCTCTGCAATTTATTTAATTGTGTCCAGATAGAATGTCAGTCAAGGTATTGAGAGTGAACTGGAGGGCAAACAGTTGTGGTAGGTCTCATCATTTATTTTGGTAATAAATGCACTTTTGGTGATTGATATGCTTTCATAGGAAATAAAATTTGTAGCATTTTTTAGTTTTATATAACATTTTATCGGTTAATTTAATAATTTATTTTAAATTTTAAAGTGTCAACTAGAACGTAAACGGTAAACCGCTGCTATGGAGAAAAGGAAAATAAAAAAGACATGATTGGAGAGTGCTTTATGTTGTTAGTCTTAATACATAAGCAAAAGTCTCAAAAAAAGAAAGTACATTGATTCTGGCTACTGCCTACTGCCCAGTAGTTAAACATTTAAAGACCAATTTTTGGGTTTTGGATCCTCTAAAGTAACTCAATTTTTGGATTTTGGATCGAGACCATCCGAATCTAATCTGTCGCTCAGGATCATCTCGGGATCTGAATTCACATCTCGGAATATGTGCGTTCATTACTGGATGGATGGTCTTGGATTTGAATCGGACAGTCCCGATTCAAAACCCAACTTTTGGGTTACTTCACTGGATCTGAATTCGTAGAGGATGGGCCTCACTTTACGGTTTGTGATTAAATCTCAACTGATTTGAGATTCGGAGAAAAATAGAGCCAGTATTATTGGCCTTTGAGATTCATGCCAAGCTAAAAAGAACAGTCCGGATCCACTAATTGTAAAAGATTTTCTTTTCACGTAACGCACTGGATGTGAATTCAACATTTTAGGGGTGTAATTGATTGTAGGCATAAGAAATTAGGTGATGTTAGTGCGCTTTAGTTTCCTCATTTTGCTGCTTAAAATGGTCGCATTGAATTAAGGAAGCTAACAATGGAGCCCTCTCATGTTTTCATTAATAGTTGTAAATAAATGCTTGTCAATTTTTTTTTTTTGGGTTACTCCAAATAAAGTGAGAATTTTGCAAAGGGCCTCATAACTCCAAAAAAAAAAGGTGTTAACAAAATTTCAAAGATTGGTCCCTCGCCTAGTGGCATGTACATGTCCCCATTAATAATTTGTACATGAGTGTGTACACGTCAAAAGTCGCATGTTGAAACGTAAATTGTACATGAGTGTGTACACGTAAAAAGTCGCATGTTAAAATTTCCAGTTCTTTTTTTCCCAATAATAAAACGGTACTTGTATCTGCATAGTGATGTAATTATTTCATTGTTCGGTGTTTAAACTAAAATAGTCCGGTATTATGTTTGAATTGTTCATGTTCAAACCAACATTAAGGAGTTAATGTTTAGTTGACTTAATATGTAGATAGACAAATTTAGGGATAGAGTCTTCCTAAGATTCGAATAGAAATTAAAATTTCAGGCAAAATGAGACAAACAGAGTTCTTAATATTTATTAAGGATTCAGTGTTCAGAAGGATTAAGCGACTAAAGAATCTAAAGAAGACGAAAAAAAATTTGAGAGGCTTAATTCTCTCTAGCCGAAAGTCGGAATAATGTTTAGTATTTATATGTAGAATTCTTAATTAGTATTGCTGTGTTTATACAATTTGTGGTCGTATATGTGCAAAAAATGAGTATTAAATAGTGGGATTAGAACAAAAGATTTTATTATTATCATATAAAATAGAATTGATATGCCTAATTCGGATCGAAGTCCATGTTATACAAACATGCCAAGTATATCTGTTTGGGCCCACATTTGAAGAAAAAATGAGCTCCCTTAGTCCATTTTTTTCTATATGGTCCTTGACATTCTATATCATATTAAATAATGATCCTATCAAGGATCCTACCCAATAATATCTTAACTGAACATACCGTACCAAATCATCTCTTGTCATTCCAATTATTTAACATCTGCTAAATTAATTGAACCAAGTCAACTATTAATCAAATTTTAAGTGGGGCTAATATTTAATAGTTCTTAATACTTGAACATAATTAATGTTAATATAAACTAACTAAAATCTTTTTCAGTTGCACATCTGATGAAAAAAACTAGTCACGCCGTTACTAGTTCCATCACAGTGTGTCAAGGGTATGACACATCACACATGTCATACAAGCTGATTTAGTCACGATATGTCACATGACCAACTTTTCAACAATATTTAGTTTTGGATTTTTTTTGTTATTTATTAAGACACTTTAAAAATCGTTGATCTAACGATGGCTTTAATCAAACAATAAAAACAGAAGTCACTATTGGATCAATGATTTTCAAAGTAGCTTAATAAATAGTAAAAAAATTCAAAAAAAAATTTAAAATTTGGTCTCCAAGTACATTTTAATATAGAGATCGCATCTAACGGTTTGGATCGACCGTTTGGACTTTGAAAATCGAAAAACGACTTGGTTGCACGGGAGCTCAGAAAAAATCGATTGTATATTAGCCAACCCCTCTCTCTCTCTCTCTATATATATATGGAACAACAAACCAATTTCATAGCTTGAAAAAATAAAAAAGGTCTCTAGTAAAATAAAATAAAATAATGATGATGATGATGATGATGATGAAAAAGAAGAAGAAGAAGAAGAAGAGGAGGAAGAAATTAATAATAGTCAGAGAAATTAGGAAATGTTTGAATTGCTTAATAATAGTCACAAGAGCCACAATTAATAATAGTCAGAGAAATCAGGAAATGATTGAATGCTTAATCATATCTTTCGAAAGAGTACGTAATGCTCCTCTTCCATTCCATGAGGCACGCGTGTGTCGATTAATTTGTGCCATATATAGTAGAAGGGCTTCTGAGATTAAGTTTGCACGGATCTTAAAACAAAGGACGGACTGGATCTATGCGGGACAAGATCTCAACTCCTTTCAACATATAACAGTTCTGACGTTCATTCAGCCATGATTTTCCCTTTTTCCTATATAATATAGTTCCTTACATGTAACAATCCTTTACTTTTAAGAACCACAAAAAAAAAAAAAAAGCAATGAATAGATGAAATGGAACTTTAAAAACACCTGTTGGCTGTTACGCAAATTTACAAGGAAACTTGGAAATTTTGAGAGGTGGGGTCCTTTTCTCATGTTCAAAGTTAAAGTTTGAATTCTCAAGAACAAAAAAAAAGATGGGACCATTAGTAGTCTATTTTTGTTTTTTTTATGCTGCACATTTAATAGGGATTGAAATGCACAAAGAAGTGACAAAGGGGGTGCAACGCGCAAATCTATAATCTGGCCATATATTGGTCACGAGGTGGGGAGGAGGATTCCAATGTCCCATCATCTCATATCTCATTTATGTTTCATATTTTATATCTTTATTTTTAAAGTCTAAACAATCGATCCGAACCGCTCAATATGATCTCCATGTTAAAATATGCTTGGAGACCAAATTTTACATTTGTTTGAAAATTTTTTACTATTTTTTTAGATTTATTGAAAAACGTTGTTTTTCAAACAAATTGGACCATAAAAAAAACGATTTTCACTAAATCTAAAAAAATAATAAAAAGATTCCAAAAAATGTAAAATTTGGTCTGCAAGCATATTTTAACATGGAGATCATGTTGAGCAGTTCGGATCGACTGTTTGGACTTTAAAACAAAAATATAGGATATGAGGTATAGATGAGGTATGAGAAAATAAGACATTGAACCCTGCTAATTGGTCAAACAAATCATACATTACTCAACTTATGTTAATTTTGGGTCCAACTATTCGATAAAAATTCACATGTAAATGGTGCAAAATTTTAATTATATGCACAATTTATTATATTTTAAGATCATTGTAGTAGAAAATAAAACTATAAAGTTAAATAATAAATGAAAAATCTAATATGTTATGCTTTTCTATTGCTATCAAAATATATCCCTCCTGCTGTTTTGCTGTCAAAGAGAACTTTTTAATTTCTTAACAATTTGTATTCCAATTTTCATCGATTATTATAATCATACTCTTCACCTCCAAAAACACATTCTTTGTAAACAGTCACACATATCCCGTATTCATTCAAACCATTCAAAATAATCGAATCCATTAGGTTAAATGTATTTAATATAACAACTTCTTTTATTGGAGTTGTTAAATATATCATGTGCTCATTTTTTTATTTTTTTTTCTAAGGAGATACAAGCTGTTTTCAATTTTATTTGTTGTTATCATTACAAACATCATAAAAAATAACCAAAAATCTCGTAGACTTCAATTTCTCTTTAAGTTTTTTTTTAATCAAATCAAAACTATCAAAATATGCTCTTTATTCAAAATCCTATTCATACAACTTCTTTGTAAGCAAAACCGCATCATTGTTAGAAATGTAAACCTACATTCTCAACTTAAATGTTTTTTCACAGTTGAATCATTATATACAAGTTAAACAAAAGTATTCATAAACTGACAACAAATTGAAAAATAACAACAATTATAAAAAAATTATTCTTTGTGTTTTTTTTTAATGTAAATAATGTTTTTTTTATTAAGTTTTTATAAAATGACAATAAATTGAAAAAAAAAAATAGTGCATTTTAGTAATGAAATTACCTAATAAGATAGTTATAATGATTTTCTCTAACATCTTATTTAAATTAATATCTAGTTTTGGAAGTTATTTGAGAGCGATGATTTATTTTATGGTAATACAAAAATGAAGTAGTTCTTAAATATAGCACTTATACACAATTATAATGAGTTTGTGATTGTCTGTCACGCAAATGTATCATTTTGAAATTTTGAATCCTAACAACAATCCAAGACAATAACTTTTAGTTGATTATTAAAATGTAGACATTTGAGAAAATATTTCACACAAATCATGCTGGGTTGCTGGATCCAGCTGCAAAGAAGCATCTCATTTAAATCATGCAAAACTACATATTGTTTCGATGAGAGTACGTATATCACCATGCATGTGCACCGTTCACCAGTCTCCGGCAGAACTATTGGAAAGTCCTGGACCGTCAGATCTTTTTTAGGTTAGTGATGATGATGGTGCATATATGATGCTAAAAGCTTATTTAATTGGAAAGTCTTCTTGATACCACAAAATCCACCCAACTTTTTCTCTTTGTTACCGTAACAAACTCTCTGAATTATGAAACAAAAATCTAAATTTTAATTAAGGAAAAATTGGTTATTTGTCACTCCAAAACTTTAAAATATGAAAAATACCATCACGAAACTATAAATTTGAAAAATGCCACTCTAAACTTAGCTAATTCTTAAATTTATCACAAATACACAATTTTTATACTTTTTTTATTAAAAATTAACTGAAAAATACAGTTTTGAGATACGTATAATGAGGGATCTGAAGGGTATATAGGCAAATACAGAAATACGTATCTAAAAGCTATATTTTTTAGTTAATTTTTAATAAAAAAAAAGTATAAAAATTGTGCATTTGTAGCAAATTTAAGAATTAACTAAGTTTAGAGTGGCATTTTTTAGATTTATAATTTTGTGATGACATTTTTTAGATTTGAAAATTTTAGAGTAGGAAATAACTCATTTTTCCTTTAATTAATTATATAATCAGACCAAACAGCCCAAATTGCCAAAAGGCAAGAAGGCATTTTTGGCATTTGCTTCTGGTTGCTTCGAGACTTGTCTAAAGTAAAAACGACAACATTGGATTTACAGTTATTAAAAGGGAGATTGGAAGTGGAAAAGCTTAATTAACTCTTGTGACAAATGTACATGTGATTAGTCAGTACCAACTATAAAATAAACACGTTGTCTTATTAGTGTAATTACAAATCAAATAATATCTACTTGACATAATTTATGCATTCATTTATCATTGAAAATGAATAGGGAATTTAATTTATGACTTACACAAAATAGATACTAAGTGCACACATCACATATAGCTAGGGCTGTCCAAAAAGCTCATAGCTCGTGGCTCGCTCGTGACTCGACATCTGGCTCGATCGGTAACAGCTCGTTCGATAGTGGACCGAGCTGTTAACGAGCTGGTTCGCTAACAGCTCGGGCCAAAATTAATGAGGTGAGCTAAGGCCTTAGCTCGGCTAGGCATCAATTTGTGAATTTGTATGAATTTGTGTGTATTTTATACTGTCAAGCTTGGTCCCAGCTCGGTTCGGCTCACCCAAATTTCGGCCCAAAAAGGTTTGTAAAATTTATTTTCTTCTTAAAACAAGATCCAACCAAACCCAGTGAGCCAGCTTGTGGCTCGTGAGTTGGCTCACGAGCTGGCTCGTCACGAGTTTGAGCTGAGATTTTAGCTCGCGAGCTGTTACCGAGCTGGCTCACTAATAGCTCGGTCCAGAATTAACGAGCTAAGCTAAGGCCCAACTCGGCCCGAACCAGCTCATTTACAGCCCTACATATAGCTTTATTTTGCACAAGTTCAGATTTGTCTTGCTTTCTAAACTCAAGACATTGCCATGCATTAATTAAAAACCTAATTTTGAAAAATTACGTTATTGATTTCTTTAAACATGAAAAATTAAACAACAACTAAAAACAAAGTTAATTCAACTGGGACTGCATGAGTATACTATTATTATTAGGATTGTAAGAATATGTTATTGCTTATTCAAACTGTCCGACTATACTCAAATGGTCTAAATTAATATTAATCAATTATTAATATATAATTTTTTTAATTGAGGGTTGCTGATTATTGTTTGTGAAAATCACTTAGGTCTCATGAATACATGGTTCATTTATTTTCAGTTAGAATTTGTGCAGAGTTCTTCAAATATGCATAATTCACCGTATGTATATATGTATCACTGTTTCATGATGAAATGGATTTACGAGAGAGACGCTAGCTAGTTAACATATAATCAAAGATGGATGGTTGCTAACCAACGCTCAAAAGACGCATAGAATGTTGCCACAAAAGAACCTGACTATAGATGGTGATTGGGGATGTAGAGAATTAATTAGCTGGTGGGATGTCAAAGCCCCAAAATGTGAAAATGATAACAAATATTATATTCTTCATTTGAAGGGGTTTTTTTTTTTTGGTCGCAGTCAGGATGTTTATCTGCCGAACATTTCAGGTAATTCATAAACTCATATCAATTTTGTTAGTCACCTGACAACTTAATTCTTAAAAAACATGCTAATGGAAGTATTCTCCATTAGCTCCTCTCTTTCTAGGAAGATTCACTATCGAAATTAAAATTGCTTTAACTGAAAAATCCTTAAAGTCAATTCTAGCTTAGGATAACTCTTAATATGTGAAAGAAACCTTTTTGGTTTGTAATTCATTTTGATTGGGTGTTTTTGTACCGAATCTTGATTGTGAAAGCAAAATGAAATAAAATGAAACGAGTGATGATACAAGAAAGTCTTGTGCATTGGGACTAGGGGTGCAACGAGCTGGCTCGTCACGAGTGGGTTCAGCTTGAACTCGTTATGAGTGGGTTCAGTTTGAACTCACTACAAGCTGGCTCGTCCGAGTCACGAGCGAGTTGACTTTAGAAGTTTGAACTAAAATCTCAACTTAAAATTGTCACGAGCTAGTGAGTTAGCTCTGTGGGATTCTATAATTTTTTTGGACTGAGTTTGGACTAAGCTGAACCGAGTTGGATCAAGCTGGACAATATAAAATGCACACAAATTTATACAAATTCACAAATTGATAATTAGCCGAGCTAGCTCGTGAGCAAGATAGGCTCCAGCTTGAACTCGTTAATTCTAGACTGAACTAGTGGCGAGCTGGTTTGTTAACAGTTCGATCCACTAACGAACAAGTCGGATGCAAATTAAGATCGAGCCACGAGCTACGAGGCCACCCCTAATTGGGACCAAGCCCAAATGAAATCAGCGATGAGCTGATGATGTTGACTTAGGAATATTAAACGGTTAGATGTGTTTTAGGGTAAATCATCAAAATTTGGTTCATTGCATTACTAGCCTTTGATGCGTAACCAAATAAAATTAGAATGCTGATTTTTACATGTATGCAGTGTGTGATAGGTATAATATATCCAACCAATTAGTTTTGTTATTTAAATTTTTTAAAATAGTTATTTGAGATTTAATTTTATTTACTTCGATTTGGCACCAAACCATTGACGTTGGATCCTCCTCTTTAAAATAAATCGAAATAAATGCAATCCTTGCCTAAACTAAAATAAATTCATGAAATATTTACCAATTCTTTTTTTTTTATTAAGTAAAAAGTTGGAGATCAAACCATCTAATTATTTAATATCTCTATTATTACAACAAATGATTTTTCTCATTTGAATTTTGAACTCATGACCTCTTCCATAAAGACCACGTGCCTTAGCCACTAGACCAAATATTATTTCTCATTTACCAGTCTTAAATTGAACTATATAAACTTCTATATGCTAGTGCACATTTCACGTATTCAAATTTTATTCATTAATTAGTTGGTCATATAATTACTGATTATATGTCTGTTGATGACTCATGACTGTATTGCAGATTATCCGTATTTTTAGGATCATAATTAAGATATAAATTAATTTAAAACAATGGAAACACACAACACACACTATAAAAATGCATTCTTGAAAAAAATTATGCATCTCGAAGAAATTAATTCTGTGTGAATTAAAATATGTTGAAGATTATCTGAAGTTCTAATATTTTTATGATTATACTAGATGCTACTAAAATTTATTAAATACATCAAAACATAACATACTATAAATATATTAATAGATATTCCCATGTTTATGGTATGGCTTCTGCTATTAGTCTCGTAATTAATTAGCCCGTTAATCACTTTTAAATTTATTTATACTTTCGGACTCGAGCAAGATCGGCCCATTTTAGCTTTGTTTCTCTCTCAAGTAAAAGCAAGGCCCAATTATTTTATGATTCTATAAATTTCGGCCCATAAGAAAGGGTTCATAATATTTTTCTATTGTGGGGTGTGAGTAAACCTAAATATATAAAATTTTCAGTTCAAGTTCTAACCCTCTGACAGAATATTATTTAGAGAATTTAATAGGCGGAACCATAATAATTTGCAAGGTGGGATAAATTTTTTGAGTGAGACATAACTTCGTAATTATTTTGAATATCAAGTATAATTTTATTTTTTCTAAGAAAAACATAAAAATATAAGCTTATTTCGGAGAAAAAATTCAGGGGCCGTCACATTTATATAATTTCTTGTAGCTCAAGTATATTTTTATACTTTTTTTTTGGAGAAAACATAAAAATAGAAATATATTTGTAAAATTTATTATAGCCAGCTCTGACTCCACTTAGCTCCAGCACAGCTCTCAAATTTATTCAGATCAGACCTTCGGACACCGAAGCTATACATTAGTAAATGTGAAAGCTGCTGATAGGGGTGCAAACGATCGGATACAGATCGGATAGTGGTAAAATTATATCCGTATCTGCTTTTATTTTTCAGATACGGATACGAATCGGATATTAGACAGATATGTATGGATACGGATCGGATATCAAATATCCGTAGATATATACATAAATATTTTCATAATATATATTAAACTATATGATATCTCCATTCTTATATAATGCACGTTGTTGTCCTGATCCGCCAACGACTGAGATTGCAAGATGAATTTTCGGATTTAATATCAACCCTTCAATTACATAATCTGTCTGCTTTTGATTAAATACATTTGTTTTATGTGTAGAAGTCTAAATTTAGTTAAAAACATATCCACTATATGTACGGCCACACATAACGCACTGTTTTTTTTCTCTGATCTGCAATCCACGAAGAAATCCAAATCTGCTTTTAATTTCCTTCTATGTTCCTCCTTATTGGTTTCCTTCTTAACTTAATTGATTTATAAACTTATTAATTGATTGATGACAAAATTACTTGAATTAAGGCTTGGAGTTGTGAAGGCTATATATAGAAGTATTCAAGTGCAGTATATGGAGAAGACTACAATGAATAAGAAGAAAAAGCTGCAGGTGGGGCCTAGCTAATGGTGCAAGAAAGACGAAGGCTGTCGCAGAGAAGGCCCTTGAGGAAAGCAAGAGATATGATTAGGTAGATATCGCTGACAAAAGGAAAGTAGAATAAATTCACTTTTCAATTTGAAGCCTTGGATTTTTACTTCTATATTTTTATGGTTAGCAAGAATTTACTTCCATTTATGATTCGGTAAAGCTTTCTTGGTAGATAGGAATGATTTTAGATCTTACCTTTACCGTGTATTTCCCATTTTGTCAGTTAAAATACTCCAATTTTGGTTTGATATCTAGGATTGTACAAGTCTAAACTGTAAGGTTAGTAGCATATTATTTTTGAAATATTGGTGTTAGGTTTGATAATTTTGTGAAAATGATAGTGTAGTGGTACGAGAATTGGTGTTTAAGTTTGATATTTTTGTTAAAATGATATATATTATATTTTAGAACTTTTACTGGAGTAAAAGCAAAACTGGTACTCTTATATTTTGAAAAGTTAGATTGGTTTTATATTTTGAAATTTTAACCTGGTACCATTATATTTTGCAAAAAAAAAAACAGTGTTGACTAGTACCATTATTTTATTAGTGGCTAAATCTATGGCACTGTTTTGTTTTTTTTAACTATTGGAATTCATGAGAATTTTTTATAAATGAAATAGAAGAAAAATGATACAATTTGTAACCAACCAGATTGCCATGATAAAAAAAACATGTTCAATATCTTCTTAGTTTTTATTAATTTTAATAACAAATATATCCTTCCTTACATTTTTTTATTTTGTATGTATTGTATTTTTATTTTATGGTCAGGCTGAAATTTAGAAAGTTAAGAAAAAGAGAGAATATAAGGCTATAATCAAATAAAAAATACCTCCTTTTGTAGATTTTTCACAATTCTTATGATATTACATTTTTCTTATATGAAATATTTCGCATTTGTTGTGTCCTGATTGAAATAAATTTTAATTTGGTGTTAATCTTGCTTCATCTAACTGTCACACTTGAGGCATGTGTAGGAAAAGCCGTTGCACTTATAATCAGTTTGCTGTGAAAAACAAGATAAATGAGACTGACAAGAGAACGTACACTATATTATTTTTATTGAAAGCCCTTGGTCAAGAGCACACCATTGATGTCCCAGAAGTGTACACAAAAAATAATTTTTACAAGGAGGTCTTAAGCGAGAAATAAGGTATGAACCATATTAATTTAACATTTCTAATTTTATTGTATGTTTTTTAGCAATTATAATTTATTTTTCATATTTTGTTTGTTCATTTTCAGAAATATTTGACTACATCAAAGAGGATCACACTGACAATAATACTTCACGAAAAAATTTCATGTTATATTTGATCAGTTTTTTTTCTCCGTTTGTTGTTTCTTTTATTATTATTTATTTGTCTCTCCATTTTTTTCATCTGTGTTATTTATTTTCATTTATATTTTTTTTCTTAATTTTGTATGAATGTCAAACAAAAAGGTCTCTTCGTATTCTATTCAATCTTATAATATGTATCCGTTGCAACGCACGGGCACGATACTAGTATATCTACTATTCGGATATGGATAATTAAAATTCAAAATCATATCTGTATCCGTATTTGTACGGATATTCGAATATCAGATATCCGTATCAAATTTTCGGATACGGACTCGGATACAGTCGGATATTATCTGATCCGTTTGCACCCCTATGATATCCAATTATCGAGACAATTTTCGTCTAGTAATTCTTCTGTTAATAAAAATGCGCTATGTATGTTAGGTGCCAACTCTCATTGCGTGTAAATCTTACCAAACGGATTTAAGTGTATGTTTGGGGATGCTAAACGACTCCTATAATTTTAAATTTTAAATTATGTATATACAAAATTAATTTAATTTTAATTTTTTGTAAGTTTTATATAGCCTAGCTTCCTCATAAATTGAAAATTTTGTGTTAGAGTTATATTTTTGTCTTTATAGGATCTCTTGGATTCAATTATCAGTTTCTCACTAACCACACTTTTTTTTATGTTTTTCACATATTATATTTTAAAGATTAGACCTCCCTATTTAAATTTCTTAGTTCGTTCCTAAATCTTACCTGATTGATATTTATCAAAGGTAAGATTAAAATAGCTTTTCTGAAATTTGTCATCAAATATTGTGTGCCTCGTGCTCTCTCTTTTTTGTATTTTTGTGCATGTTTTTGTTTTTTTTTGGGTGTAAACTTGGTTTCAACACGGTTAGCCTTTTTTTTATTTTGACATGTGATGGAGTTTCAACACGGTCAACTTTGGTAGGTGCCTATTTACTTTGGCAGGCGCTAATTAAGGACAAACATGTATTGAGGTTGAAAACAAATTTTCATGTAAAGGTCTGTTTGATACATAGAGAGGAAATAGAAAAATGAAATAATTTTCGTCTGTTTGGTTCTAACCAGGAAAGCAGGGGATATTCTTTCACTCGTTAACAGAGGGGGGATTTATTTTGCAACGTTGTTGGCCTCATCATTGAGCAACCCAAAGAGTCAACGTTTGGACCCACTCTAAAATAGCTAGAATAGCTACTATTTTTAGAGTAGTAGATAAGAATAGTGATTTTCAGAATAGTGTGAAAATAGTGTTATTCGGAATAGTTAAAATGTTATTTGGATTGTACATTTGAAGTAGTGAATAGCTGTAACTGATAAATAATAGTGTTAACAAGGTGCTTATTAAGAGAAAAGATAGGCAAATGGGTCTCAATGAATTGTTACGACGTAGAGATAAAATAAGTAGTGTCAATTTTATCATTTCGGAACTGTGTTAATGGTAATAATTTTTTTTCTTTATTCACACTTTCGAATAGTAGTTATTCCAACATTTCCAAGAAACAGAGAATAGCAACTATTCTTGCTATTCCGAATAGCAAAAATGTCGTTTGGATGCACATTGTTATTTCTAATAGCAGCTATTCTTGAATAGTTTGCTATTCTAGCTATTCTTACACCATCCAAACATACCGATCCATATCCAGTAAATTAACACAATTTTTTTAAAGGAAAAAAAAAGTGCTCTTTTATGTCATTTGCTCTTCTTATCGCGAATTTGCCAGATTATAGCTACATTATTGTCTGGTAATTAAGACCTTTCACACCTAGTTTTTATATTATGGTTATAAGTTTTCAGGGAACAAAGAGTGAAAGAGGAAACATAATTGAAACTTATAATCCCCGTCTCTGTGTTCCCTTTGATATATCTCACTCATAGAAAAACAAAAGAGGAAAAGTAAGCCTCAATTAATAAAGAAAACCAAAGGAGAAAATTATCTCCGGTACACATTTAATTAGTTGTGCCATCTCCAATCCTAAATTTCATTTTAATTGAGAACTAGCCTTTGACCTCCAACATTTACTAAAAAAATTTCATTTTAATAAATAAAAAACCTTATGAATTTTATACGCTAATATGATTTTTCTATTTGCTACAATCTTAAGAATTTTATATTCTCGTCATATTCATAAAAAATTTTGTATCACGAGGATCTAGGGCATTTGTCCATGGTGGCTAAGTGATGCTCTTAAACACACGAATAGGTACTTTGTTATTTTTGTTAGGACTAAATATTTTTGTTTAATGATTTTAAGCGTCTATATATTAATGACAACATTTACTAAAAAAATTTCATTTTAATAAATAAAAAACCTTATGAATTTTATACGCTAATATGATTTTTCTATTTGCTACAATCTTAAGAATTTTATATTCTCGTCATATTCATAAAAAAATTTGTATCACGAGGATCTAGAGCATTTGTCCATGGTGGCTAAGTGATGCTCTTAAACACACGAATAGGTACTTTGTTATTTTTGTTTGGACTAAATATTTTTGTTTAATGATTTTAAGCGTCTATATATTAATGACAACATTTACTAAAAAATTTCATTTTAATAAATAAAAAACCTTATGAATTTTATACGCTAATATGATTTTTCTATTTGCTACAATCTTAAGAATTTTATATTCTCGTCATATTCATAAAAAAATTTGTATCACGAGGATCTAGAGCATTTGTCCATGGTGGCTAAGTGATGCTCTTAAACACACGAATAGGTACTTTGTTATTTTTGTTTGGACTAAATATTTTTGTTTAATGATTTTAAGTGTCTATATATTAATGACAACATTTACTAAAAAAATTTCATTTTAATAAATAAAAAACCTTATGAATTTTATACGCTAATATGATTTTTCTATTTGCTACAATCTTAAGAATTTTATATTCTCGTCATATTCATAAGAAATTTTGTATCACGAGGATCTAGGGCATTTGTCCATGGTGGCTAAGTGATGCTCTTAAACACACGAATAGGTACTTTGTTATTTTTGTTAGGACTAAATATTTTTGTTTAATGATTTTAAGCGTCTATATATTAATGATTTTATTAATAAAAAAAATATTTACATCACGTCAAATGATCATCGTTTCTATTCTAAATCTAATTGTTTATTCTCTTCAATTCCTCTAAACAATCCATATTTATATACTCTTTATTGTCCTAATTAATCATCATATTTTCTTATTTCCATCTCTCTATACAAACTTTGTGGAGCTCTTCTGAATTTGCTCATCCATTATCATCCAACCGACGCATGTGCTCCAACGAATGGAGCCAAGTTCAATCAAGAATAGAAAGCTATGACGCCTCGCATCGACTCTGTTCCCTTCCCTCTTTCTCACCCTCCTCGCCGCTCGAGGAAATAGAGACAAGGGAGGGGGGAGAGGAGTATTGTGGTAGATTTAGGATTTTTTTTTTTTTTTTTTTTTGGGGGGGGGGGTGTTCATTCTTTTTAATCGCTTGGGAGAAAGAGAAGTTGTGTCGCTCTCATTTTTATTCTTATGTTCACTGATTAGTTAAGTCTGTCCTCAATTCTGTTCACATATTTTTATTCAATTACAATCATTCACCCCAGTTTCTTTATCTCTTCTTCTCTCACAAGATCATTACTACATTCTCTTTTATTTGTTTTTCAATTGATTGTGGATCGTTACTGACTCTATATATTCAAATGCTCCCTACATACATTTTTTTTTCAATGAGATCGATATTTCTTTTCTTTTATTCTTATTCTACTTAAGGAGAAAAAATGCATATAAATTAAAATTAAAAGTGTATCTCCAAGCTTTGGTTGATTGCAATGCAATCAGGTGGATTTATAATCACTTTTCTCATCAATAAGAAAGAAAAAACTGTTACAAGAAAGAACAAGAAATATATATTATTCTTTTACAAAAAAAAAATAACCAACAAGAAATAACAAAAGTTTTGATAGGTACTGAGCAAATATCCTGTTACCTCTGTGAGTTTTTCCTCGCAAACAGCTTAATTTTTCATTTTTAAGCTGGAATAAACGTTCCAGAATCCTTTGGGAAAACTTACAAAGTAGCTATAAATCTATAATGGACTTCACAGTTTATTGTTGTCTGGCAGCACAAATTTAATAGTTATGTGCCTATTCGATCTGACAAGTTTTAGCTCACATGTCATTAATTCATAAATATTATTTATTCTACAATTTGGTAAATTTCTGTTTCTGAGTTATGAGTATTTACATTAAAAATAATTATATCACTATTAAGCCCCTCACAATACTCCAAGTTACTGAGGCTGAGACCATCAAAATCTAAATATTAAAGACAGGTGGATCCATGTATACTGAATGAGAGTCAATTAATCCGCATTTTTTAAAAAACTTTTTGTGTAATTTCTATATATTTTAGAGTAAAAATTATGGATAATTGAAAACTGACCCCTATTTACTTTTAATGTGAAATATTTTACATAAGTGACATTCAATATATGTTTAATTCCCATAGCTTGAAAGTTTGATCCCGTATTCAATTAAAGGCACAATGAGAATTGAAATTTCCAACACCCATTTCCAATTCTTTAGCCTGGATTTTGCACTAATTTTGCCCTTATTGAGTAAATTTCTACACGTAAGCCCGTTCCCTGTGTTCAAAGTATGCTCCTTTTTCCACACTACCTTGACATTAAACGCCTTATTCTCTCACTCCATGTTTGATTGTGGCCTAAAGGGTGAAATAAGAGGTCTATCTCCTTGTTGGGTTTTTTTTTCTGGCACTTTTATTTTTTTTCCTTTTTGTTTATTTCTACGCATGATCATGGTCTATTATTGATACTTCTCCCCATATTTTTCAATCAAGCATCACTCCAAGTCCCTAAAAAATTGTAGGTGCATCACCCGGACAGGATCTCTTGATGCATATCAAGTCCCTCAAAAATTGTAGGTGCATCACCCGGACAGAATCT
Organism: Carex cristatella; assembly: GCA_024447775.1. Lineage (NCBI taxonomy): Eukaryota > Viridiplantae > Streptophyta > Magnoliopsida > Poales > Cyperaceae > Carex > Carex cristatella. Next base: position 2,386,384 of record JAJHPF010000016.1, read on the forward strand.
CTTGATGCATATGTGAACATCATTGACCGGAACAAATCAAGAATATGCGCTCTTTCGAAAGAATAATGAAATGTTTTTTTTTCCAATTAAACTCTTTCATGGAACAACGTCTACTTTATTTTGTATTATTGCAAATAGGACCTTTTTGTATAAAAGGGTCTAAAATTTCTATATTACTAAAATAAATTCTAAATAATCAATAAATCATGGCTCAAGTTTTTAAAAATTAGGTATCTATAAAAGTTATCAGGGAGAAAAATTATCTAGAAAAACCCAAAAAGAAAAAAAGTTAGAAATCACAAAACAGAGAGGAAATTAAAAAAAAATAGTAAAAAATATCCAAAAGAAATGTAAAATTTAGTCTCCAAGCATAAAAATGTGAAGGTCATGTTGAACAAGTTTGATTAATTATTTGAATTTTAGAAATAAATATATAGACAGAAAGTTAAACAACCTCCTAAATTCTCAAAACACCGTGACAAATTTAATTAAAGTGTATACGAATGCATATGCAATAATAATGCAAATGCACGAAGGGGATTGCAAGATTGGCCCATTTAGGGCTTTGTTCCGGTCTCAAAAGGAATGCAAGGCCCAATGATTTTAAGATTTGTTACTTCTATAAATTCGGCCCATAAGAAAGGGTTCACAACATTTTTCCTTCTTTTCTTCGTGTGATAAAATATTAAAATTTTCAGTTCTGACCTATGCCGGAGTTTTATTACAGAATTTACTTATTGGCGCTTAAAATTAATAAAATTTATTAGGAATGAAAATCTCTAAGTTGTTAATTATTAAGTTGAAAAAAATACGATAAATTGAAAAAAAAAAATTATTCGACAAGTACATATAAATTTGTCTAGGAAGTTGATTTTTTTCCTTTCTACAATTATTTTTTTTGTTTAAAAATACTATACTACCATCAAACTCTGTTACATGCATTGATGCTAACCACTTGTACATATTAATCTTTTTATGTGCATTATTGATATACTTATGAAATCTTGTCCCAGAAGATTTTTCCGTGAAAACTCACGAGAATTCAATGCAGCGAACAGGCCTAAATAAATGAGATGTGATGTTTAGCGAAAGAATATACTATGATATATGCAATTCGGATGCACCGGATTAGGTTTGATCCGAAGTCGGACCGATAATTGTTTTCAGTCAGGTTTCTAGGAGGATACAGATTCGCCACAAAGTATCCCTGTGTCCTTTTTACAGCCTACGCGAAGTTTTCATGTATACCCCTCCTCTTTTTCCACGAATTCGCACCACTGAGAAATCTCAAACTTTTGAGTGTTATTTAGTGTTCTACTAACGAAGCCCGGGGGCAGGACGGGCAGGTCCGGTTTTTTTTTTTTTTTTTTTTTTTTCTGTTTTTTTTTCTTTTTTTTTTCTGTTATAAATCCAAATTCTAAATAATTATAAATCCAAATTCATACCAATAAATTATAAATCCAAATTCATACCAATAAATTATAAATCCAAATTCATACCAATAAATTATAAATCCAAATTCATACCAATTTAAATTCATTTGGCATGGTTGTAACTCAATAATTCTTGTTATAAATTTAATAAATCTAACATTCAATAAATATAACAAATCTAATTACTTAACATTCAATAAATCTAACATTCAATTTAAATTCTAAATTTCTCTACAAAAATAAATTTAACATCAAATTTAATTTTTAAATTACTCTACAAAAATAAATCTAACATTCAATATTTCAATCTAACAAAATTTAATCAAGCAAAATTTAATCAAACAAAATGTAATCTAACAAAAATTAATGTTACATTTTTAATTTTGCGAGAAAATCTTCGAGAATACCTTCGTAATTCTGTTTGCGATAATACCTTCGAGAATACCTTTTTAATTTAATAACCAATTTTGAGATTTATTTACATTCATAACTAAACCGCCCCCGGGGGGCGGTTTAGTCCCCAAGCAACCCGCACCCCAGTGGGACGGTTTAGTTTTTTTTTTTTTTTAATACGATGATAGATTAATTATAATTATGTTCATAACCAAAAAAATTGATATGTTTCTTTAAAATTGGATAGAAAAATATATAATTTAGTTTATTTCGAGTCCTTGAAATCGAACCGGAGGACATAATGCTTGTATAAGACTTCTCATGTGGCAATTGCACTTGCTGCTGATGCATTTCTCAGTGCTGAAAAGTATTTTTCAACATAAGAAAATTCAGTTGAGACACTAAAAATCTTAAACTTAATTTTTGAGGCACTAAACGATATTTTTTGGCGATTCTGATTAGTCGGATACCCGGGGTTACAACCCCGGGTGACGGTCGCCACCGTCTCCTCCTCCCCTTTCCGAATTGACGTCATATGCGTCAATCTAACTTTCATAGCAAAAGTTATGGCCATTTAAAGTTTTAAAAAAATATATTTCTCATTTTTGAATTTTAGGAAAAAAAAAAACTATCACTGGCTCACGGGCACGGGCACGGGCACGGGCATGGGCACGGGCGCACGGGCGCACGGCTCACGGCACGGCGTCACGGGCTCACGGGCACAGGTGGGCCGGGCACTCACGGGCATAGTTAAAAAAAAACGAGTTCGGCCCGTTTAACGCCCGTGCCCGTGTGCCCGTGGCACGGGCACGGGCAGGGCACGGGCAGGTCGGGCCCCCGGGGGCAAAATTCGAACACTAGTGTTATTTGGAAAATGTCAACCGTTCAAAAGTTCAAACACATTCAGCACGTAAGAACAATAATACTGCCTCTTGCGCTTTCCCGAACAGGCACCGTATGCTGGAAATAAATCTGCTACGATTCTCTGGAATCACAAGTCCTTACTTTTTTTTTAAGATTAAACCATTCATTTTTTTTAATGCACAAATTTCAAAGTAGTTGGTTTTTATATATGAATATCAAAATAAATGAATGGATTGATTTGGACAAACAGCCAAAGAATCACAGCAGATTTGTTTCCCCATATGCTTCGGTCACGTAAAAGTTGAGATATTTCAGACGATATGTACTCTTTTTCCATTGGACCATCTCTTTAGTACCCGGTAGTAGGGTTGGTCGGTAGGCCAGTAACCACTTATTCTCTTTTCGATGCTGACATTTCACATATACTCCTCAAAATTTTCAAATTATGTATTCGTAATTTAAATTCATAATGTCATATTTATCCTTCTTCTAACTTTCAAAAAATCATAAATTCATCCAAGATTTTTTTTTCATAAATTCAACTCACAATGGGACGGTTTGGTTATTTTTTAATTTTTTTTATTTCTAGTTATTATTATTAAATTTGTTTGGAGAATTTTTTTTTTTATGCCACTTCAAAACTTCAAAATTAGAAAATTGTCACTCCAAAAAAAAAAAAATTAGTTTTTTACCACCCTAAAATCATAAAATTAGTGAATTTGCCCTCATTATACATTTATTATACAAATTTGATTAAAATTAGACTGAAATATATTGTATAAAAATTGTATTTTCGTATTTTCCAAAATACCCCTCAATCCTTCTCTTTGAAACCCTTCTCCTCCAACCCCTTCTTCTCCTCCTGCACTAAATCCATTCTTCTCCTCCTGCGTCATTCTTCTCCTCTTGCGGCACACTCGAAAGAACCAGAAACAAAGGCTAAGCATTCTTCTTCCCACTTCCCCCTCTTGTTTGCCCCCTGAATTCAAGCACCTCCTGGCAACTATAAATACAGTTTGTACCACAATTTCATATTAGAAGCTGGCACCTGAATCCTACAAGAAGAGGGCGAGGGAGCAGCTCTGAAAATCTTCAATTGCTCTTTTCCCATGATCAAAGTCCCTTGACCCCCGGCATCAGTCAAAATTAGCTTATTATGCAATCCCAATGTCACTTTAAATAAGAGGTTGCAAAAATTGGCAAATACGAACAACAAACCAAATATATACTAAGTTCACTATATTTTGGTTCCAAAATAAGCTTGAAGTTTTACTTCACAGAGGAGCTAAACTCAGTTTATTCAAAGAGAAGGGATTGGTGGAGAAAGGATTCAAAGAGAAGGATTGAGGGGTATTTTAGGAAATACGAAAATACAATTTTTATGCAATAGATTTCAGCATAATTTTAATCAAATTTGTATAATAAATATATAATGAGGGCAAATTCACTAATTTTATGATTTTGGAGTGGCAAAAAACTAATTTCTATTTTGAGATGACAATTTTCTAATTTTGAAATGCCAATTTTCTAATTTTGAAGTGGCATAAAAAAAAAAAATTCCCTTTATTTTATGGTAATGTAAAAAAACTCGGCCCCTTTTATTGAAAGCAACCTGAAAAATCTTTGCAAATGCTCTTCCAACAGTTCAATTTATTTCATCTTATTAAATTATAAATTGGAGATAAATTCTTCTTGTGGTGTAATGTGATTTGGTTCCTTACTATGCAAATGGTTGGTTTTTTGTTTTTTGGTGGATACTGAACCGCATCGGTCCTCGAAAATTTTATTTCTACTATATTAAAAATAATAATAAATAAAAAAATATTTTTTTGGAAATTTCTAAATGTGCCGTGTTTGCCCATCAAATATGCAAATCAAATTGGACAAATCCATCCATCAAAATTGCGGATTACATACAGTGGCCCGCCCATCAAAATTACGGATACTTTTTTTTAAACAGAAAACATATTTTTTGTTTTTAAATTTAGAATAGTTTTGTTAATTGTTTAGAGTTTAGGATTTTGTTTATATATTTTGCCAATAATTTATTGTTTTGTTGGATCTAAGTTATTGGAATGTCGTTTGAAGTGATATGATAATAAATAAATAAATATTCATGAAAATAACAATAAATAAGAAAAATAAGTAACTAAAGAAAAACATAATAATTGTTCTCACCATTACAATTACAAAACATCTAAAGTAATACTAAATTATAAAACATAATAATTGTTCTCACATCCCAAATAAAATTAAGTCCTACAACAAACATTAAATTTCATTGTTGTTATTTTCAACCTAGAAATTTACAAACAAAAAAAAAAAGTGTTAATTCCATAGATCATCGAAATAAATAAAGAATTTGAAAAATTAAATCAAATATTAAAATAGATTAAATACCTTGTATCTCGAGCAGCTCTATTTTGCCTTTCCTATGTGTCCTAAGAATTAAGGCAATGATAATGAAATTGGCCTTGTAATATATCTCGAGAGAGCATCAGTTCCATTTTGATGTTGTAGTTATTTTGGTGTCTAGTTATCTATATTCACTAAAACGACTATTTTCAGGGAGATCACATTAAATTTGGCTTGGTGTCCTCTTCTCCTCTTATTTAGCAAGTCCAGCCACATTGGAATCCTATTTTGCCATCTTTTGTCCAAGCTGATCATCTTCTCTTTTGGAACAAGGGTCGGGCCATTATGTGCAGGCGCGAGCTGACTGGTTGTCGTACATATGTCATTCACCACTTCATGTATTGATCAGTGTCTAGATGTGGTTGTAGTAGTAGACAAAAGTGCCTGAATCAATGCCGCAGAGACGACAAACGGATAGTACATGGGAACACGGTATTCTCTCTAACTGAGGTTTCTGGCATGTTCATTCGATCATGTTATTCTCTATTATGACCACCTCGTATTTGTAATCAGCCTTGGTGTTCCGACCATAAGCGTCAGACAGGAAAGCATGAACTCTCTCTTGCATGGCGGTAACTTCACCGAACCCCCCTTGCGTCTTCATTTTGTTTGTCCGCTTGAATCGTTTGTTAATAAACTGTGAACAATTAAAAAAACAAAGAAAATTTCGGTTGTGATTGGACTTATATAGGAAAATGGGTCCGCCGTTCAAAACTGCAGACCGTCTCCTGCGTCCGCAGTTTTAATGGGTGGATATGCTCTTAGTCCGCAGATTTTATGAGCTGACATGACACATCTAGAAATTCTCAAGTAGTTTTTTAATTTATTATTTTTTTGAATACGGTAGAAATAAAAATTTGGGCATCTGGCCAGCCCATATGCGTCGGACCCGGCCCAACTCCCTCTTCTCACTGGTCACCCCTTCACCAGACTTCCGAATTCATATCACCTGAGGTAACAGAAATTGTGAGTTTAGATATGGACCGTTCGATGTATTGTGTCACGAATATTAAAGAAACTTGTTCATTCCACTTCAGACCGCATCTAAACTCAAATATTCTGTTACCTCAGAGAATATGAACTCGCGATACCCTGAGTGACTCAGTCCCTCTCCTCCTCCACCTCGCCTCCCGATTTCTCCGGTCTTCATTTCCATCTCCATCTCCTCTCCTCTTTGAGCGGAAACTAAACAAGAGTCAAACAAAGAGAGAGAGAGAGAGAGAGAGAGAGAGACAAAGAGGTCAGTTGATTCCATCTCTCACTGTAATCCTCTGACCCTTCTAAGAAAAAGTTTAATTTCAGCTCCCGATTTCTTACAGGTTCAAATGAGGTGGTTACGGACATGGCGTTCTCCTTCTATGGGTATGCGCTTGAGCTTCACAAAAGAAACTACCATCTCAAATCCATGCGCCATTTTAAAAGCTCTAGGCGTTAATGACTGGGAGACACCTCTTCAACCTGGGAACTTTGTTCAATCACATAAATTTGGATCGTACCATCAGGAAGGGGGTGGTACTGTTACAAGAGATTGGTTTGTTAAAATCTGGAGAGAAGAAATTAAGCAATGGAAGGAGAAAAGAGGCAAACTGAGAAATACTAAATTGGATAAAAATGAAAATAATTTGCTTGGGGGTCTCTCAACATTTCAAATTCCTTTCTTGAATCGTGGAGTAGATGAATTAGCAAAGGATTTTTCAGGGAGAACAAGTCCAGTAAATCACAGGAGAACTGATGCTATCTCCATAGAGGTACCTTTTTTTTTTTTTAAATTGCATCAAATTTTGCTATCTTATATACAATGTTTCAGTACAACAACAACAACAACCACCAAGCCTTTAGTCCCAAACAAGTGTATACAATGTTTCAGTATTACATAGAACATGCCTTTATGCATATATTGATGCTTTATGTTCTAACATTAAAGAATAATTCTTTTTTGTATAACGCCCTGGTGAATTCAATTTATCTTTTGGTATAACATACTATTGCACTGAATTTTGCTATCTTATATACAGTGTTTCAGTGTTGCATATAATATACCTTTATGGAGTAGAACTAGGGTGCTCCTAAGTTCACCAAACCTCTTGTGAACTTGACTCTAAAATATATCGAATTGACTTTAAACGATGAATCCAAACGGTTGAAACCCTTCTACCTAATGAGTGATGCGTCTACATGTGAAAGTTTTAAAGTTTCGAATTAATTTAATATAGAGTCAAGTGGTCAAAAGTTTAAGGTTTATAAATTAATTTTAATGCATTCATTTTTTGGACTCCTTTGACCACTTGACTCTATATTAAATTAATTCCAAACTCTAAAATTTTCACATGTAGATGCATCAATCATTAGGTAGAAGGATTTCAACGAATCAACGGTTTGGATTCATCATTTAAAGTTGATTCGATATATTTTAGAGTCAAGTTCACAAGAGGTTGGGTGAACTTAGGAGCACCCTAGTTCTACTCTACCTTTATGCATATATATTATAATTTTTTTTTGTAACATTAAAGCATAATTCTTTTTACGTAACACCCTGTGAATCCAATTTATCTTTTGATATAACATACTATTGCTTCCATACTTTCTAAATATATCCAAGACAACATCTTGGTCATGCTATTAATATACTTTTTAAAACAGTATTGACTAAAATTTGGCATCAATTTTGTTTACTCATATCTGATTTAGCGCAAGCTGGAGTCACTCCTGTCAAGAAACAACCTGGTTATTGCAAGAGACGTAGAATGGGCAAATGTGTTATTTGCTTTTGAACAGGTTATTATGTTGTAATTTTGTTTTGATGTGAAGATGAATCAAATTTTATATTGAATGCTTGATACAATGTAGCACTATTTAATATTCCATTTTGCAATTTTTTTATAGGAGAGTAGATACATGATAATGGATGCATCATCTCCTAGCGCGGTGTGTAACTTTTGACCTCTTTTATTATGATTTTCGTTTTTACATATCTTTTAATTTGGTTGACATATATTTTTTTATTTTTATTTTGTGGCATGATAGTTTTTCTCTGACCTGTGATTTATATCCAGCCTGTAGGCTTTATTCGGGAGACGAGTAATGTCATCTTCAGGCAGGTACGCTAACGGTCCATTTATTTTGAGTACGCGTACGCACCTGCTACCAAAAAAATAGAAATACCACATATAAGGTTTTATCATGGGGAACAATAAGTTTGTCTCATACCTCTCAAAAAGTTAGAAAAATCCTAGTATTATCATCTATGCGTCACAAGTAGAGAAATGACCCATTCGCCATTGGAAACCGACTAATTAGAAGACCAAACATTTTTCGTACACAATACTACATATTTTTTATTTTTTAATAAAGGATAAAACGAGAATTTTATAAATTTAAAATGTCTTTTAATAGAAAGACAATAAATTGGGTAAATTTGCGAGTTTTTTAAATTTAGAATGGTAAATATAATATTTTTAATTTTAGAGGGTGGTAAATACATAATTTCGAGGTTTTTGAGGGGTATACATGAAATTCCCCCTATTATTATCTATACTCCATTTCCCATTTCCCAATTTTCCTTCGTTCTTCTCTCCAAAGTCCAATGCGAATGGCTTTTTGAATTTTGATCCCTTTTTACTTTTAAACGATGCCGAAGTGTAGGTGGTTTTCGCATTATATGTAAAGGCATGTATGATGTTCCTTTATTTTTGCAAAATTGTCATATTATAATTTAAATTTATAGAGACATGAAATTTTTTGTTCTTTTTTTTATTGTCTTGGCACATTAACCAAATTTATACCATAATTGTGCAAATAGAGAGCTAATTTTCACAAGCACTTTTAACAAAAAAGCATTTTGTCTTTTGTGTCAATTTGCAAATAATGCACAATCAATAAACATTATAAGTTTTTCATTCCTAAAATGCCCTCTATTTTTGTTTCTTAGAGTCACTCCAAATTGAAATTAAGCCGATATTAGGTTGGGTGCTAGATTTCAAGTACGCATAAATTACCTATGGGGACATTCCCCTACTATTTAGTGGCATTTCTTGATCAGTTTGAAAATAAAATATAATATCATGCCATATTTGTAATAAAAATAGCCATTCCTCATAACTGCAACTAGCAAATATAATGGTCCCTTGGATCATTTTGCAAATAGGACACTTTATAAAAATTGATTTATTTGTCGTTCTATCTAAAATGACTGGTTTAGGGATATTTGGTTATTTTGAGTTTGTACTTTGCTTTTATTGGATGGCTCTTATGCGACAGTAACCTGAATTATGTTTAAAAAACCTGGACTATGTGGCAATTATGGTGGAAGGTTTTGTTTGCAAAGATTACTTACAGAGACCTGGTTATCTTTTCTGAATGATTACTGATTTTAAATTTATGTCTGATACCTGAATTCAGATCCAGTGCAATACCTGACTGAGTAGAGTGAGATCTGAGTTGTCAGTTTTAATCTGGCACGAATCTTAAACAGATCCCCATATATCTAATTAGGCACCGTATTACTTTTGGCCTGGGTGGGAGTATTGTACTCAGTCCGGTACCTAAGGGGATATGGACTCGTCATACCTTTCTTTATGGACTGTCCTTTTTTTTTGTATCATGGGTTGGTGTTCCAATATTTTATACTCCTTCATTTCCTGATGCAATATAATTTTTTTTAATATACTTAGATTGTTGGTACTTTCGGTCTTTCTTTGGAAGTCCTTATCAGTTCAGTCCTCGTATTACTGTTTTTCTCTGTGAGTTAAAATTTATGTATAAATTGCAGCTTCTTCGCACAAGACGGCCTTTTGTGGCACATGTAAATGATTCCCATGGAAATGAAATATTCCAGGTAAGATTTCAGGGTTACCTTCTCTGTTTGTACATACTGGTACGGTACCAGAAGTATCTTATTTCCAGCTTCTCAAGTGTAGAATTGCAGTAAACCTCTTTTTGGCCAACTTTGAATTATTTGATTCTACTCTTCTTTCATTTATGCAACTGACCCCAAATCAAGTAAACTATAGGAAACAAAATTCAAGGGCCAAGAAATGTCACACATGCACTGGTAAAGTAGGTTACTGGAATCTCATATTGTAATCTTCTAAAGTAAATATTTTTTTTTATAACCTATGTCTTATTGTTTAGGTCAGGAGGCCATTTTGGCTGATTAATAGCACGATCTATGTAGAGGTTGATGGTAAGGTATGCATTTCTCTCCCGGTACCACTATATTACCACCTTGCTGGTACTTCTATAGCTATTGTATTAATTTCTAGACATCCATAGGACTCTACTAACCGCCATATGTATTTAAAAGTATAGACAAGGAATCAATTTGCATTTACATTTTGTACGTAGGAAATTGGTGTTGTTCATAGACGCTGGCATCTATGGAGGCGGATTTATGACCTCTACTTGGGGTAATTTTGTCTTCCTTCTCTTTCTCTGTACTCTTTATTTGACGTTATTGGACTTTTCGCATTTTATTATGTTATCTGACCTTTTTAGTGTCAATAAGATATGAAATTACATTAAATTTACGAGTTACGGTTAGTTTGACAATTTAAAGTTAAAAAACAAAAAAATTGAGGAGCTGCATTGAGATAAGCTGATGCATATCAAATGAAAGAGTGTCAAAACTTGTTACTACCACCCTTTGTCAATATTATAAGCAAAACTGCACATACTTCTATGACTTATTAGAGAATTAGAAAATTATAGAACCCTTTGTTATTTGTAAACAGATGTTGGGGAGATCCTTATATTTCTTGATTTTTTTTCATTTCATTGTGCAACATTTCCAGAAATAGTCAATTTGCGGTAGTTGAGAACCCAGGATTTTGGAACTGGACTTTTAGCTTGAAAGACGAAGAAGAAAATGTGCTAGCTGAGATTGATCGCAACTGGAGGGGTATAGGTCTTGAGGTCAGTGCTTTCTTTTCTTTCCTTTATAGTTTCTGCATGCGTGTGAGTATTTCTAGAGACTGATGTGTGATTTTGATCATTTTTTTATATCAGTTAACAAAGTTGGTGGTTAAGTTCAAATATTTGATCTGAACCATTCAACATTATCTCTCATTCTCTCTATGAAAATGTACTTGTAGACTAAATTTTACGTTCTTTTTTTTTTTTTTTTTTACTATTTTTGTAGTGGTAGAAAATCACTAATTTTGAATGGTTTAGAATTTTTAGATCAAGTGATTTTATACACATCTAAAAAAATAGTAAATAATTTGTAAAAAGTGTAGAATTTGATCTACAAGTATATTCTCATATGGAGATCATGTTGAACAGTTCAGATCGACTGTTCGGACTTTGAAAACAGAAGATATTGATCTATAGTACGGACCAATCCGCACTATGCATAGTACCATGGCCTCACTCATTTTATTCTTCTAGTAAATGTAAATAAAACATTATAGCTATAAATTGAATTAATCTAGAAAATAGCAGAAAGAAATTACTTATTTTGCCTTTGTGCTAAATCTGGTGCAGCTTTTCACCGATGCGGGTCAATATGTAATTCGTTTTGGAGGTTCAATTTCAGGATATAAGGATGGGTCTGAGTACCATGTAAGTTCTCTACTCAAAATGCATTGCAGCGCTTTATGTTTAGATCTTTAATTTGGTTTAGCAAAATTCTTTAATATATGAACAATCGATCTTTTGCATGGCCATTATTTTCTAATGTCACATTCAATCTATGCTCTTAGTTTTCTAATAACTATTTATCTTTTTCTGGATTACTTAGATTGAGGGATTAGAGGTTGTTCGGCCCCTAACTCTGTCGGAAAGAGCTGTTGCAGTTGCACTGGCAGTTTCCTTAGATTGCGACTACTTCTCTAGGCGTGGCGGCTGGTATGTTTATATTTACTTTTGGATCGAGTACATACCAGTTTGAAATTTGACTGTTTACCTTGTTCTTGGCTTGTTCATTGTAGCTTAAAACTACCTAGGTTAATATTTTTATTTATTATTACTTTTTTAAAAGAGTGGAACAAGTTCACCAGTTTACATTGAAAATATCCAGTTCGTTACAAAAACTGGTACTACCAATGGTTGATATAGTATAAACATTCTCTCTGTGATGAGAAAATGGCCTGTTAATATCTTGAATTTACATCCCCTAAAGTAACCCAAATTTTGAGTTGGGATCAGGACTGTCTGATCTAGTCTGGCATGGATATTGAAGGACCCTAAACATTTCACCTCGGATTGGATTGGCCCAGATTTTTATCAGATGACCCGAATCTACACTCAAAATTTGGGTTACTTTAGGGGAACCCTAATATCTTAGCCTGGACATAATACTGTTCCCTTTTCCTCTTATTTTTTCCTCAATTTTATTTCTTTGCTCGTCTTTTCAGGGGCCTCCCAATTATTCTACTTGAGGAATAGCCGCATGTGGCAGAGCTGCGGTGCCAGCCATTAGTGTCATATATTTTCTTTTCATTTTCTATGAAAGGCAATTTCAGAGCACCGCTCTACTTATAGAGATTTTTTCCACTGATTAAAAAATGTACAACAAATTAGCAGTAGGCTAGAAATATGTCATTGAACCGTTATGCACTGGCGTTTCTTTGGCTACTATTCTAACAGGCACCCTTTAACTCATGTTGGCTTGTCCATCTTCTCTTTTCTCTTTTGCTTCATGATTGCCAAATTGTAGAGTGATTGAGGCAATTTCTGACGCAAGTGGTGCTGCTTAGTGAGGCCAATTTTCTGTGTTACCGTTCCAAATTGTCTTGAGCAAATATAGAAGCTCTGATGTGTTTGTGAACAATTATTCTGTTTGTCTTCATTTCCATTGCCTCCAACAACCATACGCTGTCTATAGTGATTTTGTGCAGTGCTACCAAATCGACTGATAATTATTTTTAAGACCCTGGTAGCATCTACCTGGTTATCAAAAAAAAAAAAGATAATTATTTTTAAGTATTTCAATATCATGCTAAGTGTGGGTTATCTAGAATTTGGATGCCTTAATATGTTCGTTTATAGTACAAAAATTTAATATTTACAGGGGGATGCAATATCTAAAAAAGTCTAAAATTTTACCGAATGTTATGGATCTAGGACAATATTAATGACTTGGTAATAGAATAAAATGATATTTTACCAAATGAATAAGTGACACTAAAATGGTAATATAATTTAATAATAGTATCTAAGAAAAATACAAGCAAATGAAGGTGAAGAAATTATCAGACACCAAAAAAAAATTTCAAGACCGACAGAGCTTAAAATGTATTTTTACAGCATCGACTAAATTGAAAATATCGTATAGATACGTTCTAAGCCGACTGGAAAAAAAAAGATCAGATTACAATATCAATACAAATAATTTATTTCCGATATAAATACATTTAATTTATTTGGTTAAAGGTTATGAGCATATATCTAAGAGAAACAAAGTTTTTGGGTAAATTTGTTATATTCTTGAAGTTTGAAGGGAAGAACATCTAATTAAAAATTAACAATTTTTTCAAGGAAAAAAGAAATGGATGAACGCCTTCTGTTCTAGAAA